>JALIRH010000015.1:14214739-15414739 GCA_023055505.1 Callipepla californica brunnescens | reverse complement strand
CGGGGCAGCAGGAGCCCCGCCAGCCCGCAGCCCCGCACCTGGCAGCGTGATGTCGGCCTCGCTGACGTCGGGCGCGGCCACGAACAGCTCCTGCCGGTTGACGAGCAGCCCGTCGTGCGTGCCCGCGTCGCGGAACAGCCACAGGTGCCCTGCGCGGAGCGGAGCTCAGCACCCGGCCCTCAGCACCCGGCCCTGAGCACCCGGCCCTCGGCTCCCGGCCCCCGGCCCCGGGCTCCCCCCGGTCCCCCCGCTCACCGCGGTAGCTGTGCATGACCCGCCCGGTGCGCGGCCGCAGCACGGGGTAGTAGCGCGGCCGGCCCTCGAAGTCCACCCAGACGGGCAGCACGGCGCGCGGGCTGCGGTTGTTGAACACGACCTCGGAGAGCTCGCGCGTGTTGGCGGAGCGCAGGCGCGGCGCGGCGGGACCCGGCGGAGCCATCACGGGCGGCGGCGGCGGCACTGCGCGTGCGCGCAACCGGAGGCGGGCGGGGCGGGGCGGGGCGGGGCGGCACGGCGCGCACGCGCGGCGGCGCGGGGATGCGGGCGGCGCTCCGAGCGGTGCTCCGAGCGCACCGCCTGCCGGCGGCAGCACCGCGGGGCGGCCGCACCCACAGCGAACCGCGGCCCCGCCGTGACGCAGCCGGGCTGCGCTCCGAGCGCCGCGGCGCGGGGAAATGACACAACCGACGCTCCGTTCCTTTGCAAACACTGCAACCTTTACTGCTCCTGACGCGCCTCCGGCAGCACACGCAGCGGGAGCTCGCGCTGCCGGTCGCGCCTGCAGCCCCCGCTGAGCGCAGCAACGGCACGAAGCCCGAGGAGCCGCGCTACGTTCAGAGAAAACAGATTCTCAACATCCGTGAACCCAAGAACAGTGCACCCTTGTAAATACAGCAGCACTCCGACAGCAGCCCCACTCACCCGATCCAGCTCAGCGCACTGCCACCAGCACGGCACGGAGCACCGCGCAGAGCACCGCTGAAGGCGCTGCTCCCACGGGCACTGTGGGCACGGGGCAGCCCCAGCAGGAGGCACCGAGCTAACGGCAGCACCAGCACGCTGCCCTGCTGCTTCTTACCAGAGCGTGAAGGATCTTAATTTACACGTGGGCAACAGCACAAATTTCAGCTTGGAAAGATCCTAGAGTGCAGAGGTACTACCTGTAAACCCTTTAACACGTCTAACTGGACCACTAAGATACAACTTCTACAGTTTGGGGGAAAAATCAGCTGCTACCTCCAAAATGCCTCAACGTGTTTTCTACTCTAAGCAGAGGAAACAAGCATTTAAGTGAGAAATACAACAGAGGGAATAGAAAAGTCTTAGGCAAAGGAGAGCATTACTAACACTGCTCCCAGCTTTCAGCTTGGGCAGCAGGGTGGAAAGAGAGAATTCAAGTCAGGTTTCAGAAGCACGGTAGCACGGGGAGCTCTCGGGTTGGTCCCTGGTTCAGTGCTCACGTTATGCAATTTTCATGTTGTTTTTTGCTTAGAAACTGAGACACACCCGCAGCTGTCTCCTTTACCACTCTGCTCATCTGGAAGTTCTGGAGGTGCCTGCTGCCTTCTTCCTCGTGGGTGATTACCAGAACGACCTTTTCTCTTCCACTCTTTCCCAGGTGCGTTTCAGAAGATACACAGCAGCGTGCAGCCCCCCCACGTTCACCCACACGGTTTGGCTTTTGCGCCAGATGTGTCCCAGCCTCGACAAGGCCTGTGGCAGAAAACAGCACAGAAATCAGCGGCGGTGGCTTCTTCAGGGTGAGATCAGGAAGAATTTACCTTAGATTTCTTGACTACCCCAAATCATGCCTGAAAATAAGGTCTAAAAACCACGTTAAAACACTATTACTTCTCTCTTCAGAAACAGATCACCTTCCATAGCGAAGTCAGCTTACAGCTCTTTCTGCAATAGGTTTTCCTATTCAAAGAGGTCTGATTTGCTTCCAAGGTTTGACTCAGAACATACCTTGACGAAGCATTTCTTGTCCTGAGTGAGCAGCACAGCTCTACCCGTGCCCGGCGTGCAGATCCGCCCCATCTCCGTGAGGCAGGCTGGGTAGAGATCCCAGTTCTTCTTCTTCGACCCTATCCTGTAACACAGAACAAGATCTCCTTTGTGACTGCTGAAAAACAGCAACTGCAGTTTTTCTTTCAGACATGATCAGCTCATTTACCACCACATAAACCTTCAACCTTCCCTCTTAATGCAGAGTACGTTCACACAATCAGGCCCAGTCAGGTTACAGGAGAGAGCCCCGCAGTGGGACACGAGCACAGCTGTGCTGGTGGCAGCTCACCTCTTCCCGAACGGCATGTCTGACACAATGACATCCACGCAGCCCGTGCGCAGGGGGAGATTGCAGATGTCCCACTGAACGATGTCTAAGGGTACGCCCGAGGAAGCGCTGCTGCAAGAGCAAAGACACCTCAGACATGCCTTACTGAAAACATTTCTCAATTGAACAACTCTACAACAGCAGCAAAATAAATGGGGAAAGGTCCAGAAAATCCATGCAAAGAAGATTTATTCCTATGAAACGCTATGGGAAAATAAAACCACTCGTGCTGTTCTCACCTTTCCTTGTTTTCATTTTTCTTCAGCAAGGAGCAGATATTGCTTGCCGCTCTCTTTACAGCTTGTGGGTTATTATCACCAGCAATGTGGTAGCAGCCAGGCCATTCCATCGCTCCCTGGGGGGAAATATTGATAAAGAGTAACATGAACGTGAACACCACTTGCTTTCTGAAACAAAACCCACCAGAAAATCCCACCAGCACACGACAACCCAACTTGAAGTCAATGATATTAAAGTTCTGTTACAGATATGTTACAGGCCTTAGGAACTTAAAAGCTCCAAATTCTTCTAGATTTTGCTTCTTCCTGCTACAGCTTTGGCAAGGAAACTTACAGCCATCTAGTAAAAGCGTGCTCATAGCAGCTGAGAGGATGGTGAGATGCTCCTGTAGCTGGAATTCAGTTACTGCCAGGAAAACTTACTTGTTGTTCAGCTGCAGACACTGCCCCGAGATTTACTACATTAAAAAGAAAGGAAGAATCACCTCTATGGGTATCGCACCCGTACCACACATCGGATCAACTATGATATCCGTCGGCTGTGGATCACAGAGTCTGCAGAGCAGAAAAAAATGACAAGAGCCTTAAGAATACCAATGGCTTGTGCTGACAGAAAACTAAACTTTATCAATCCCTCCAACTGTGCCCTCCTAACATAACACCTGAGTGTTAATTGCATTTAATAATGAGCATTTACACATGCCAGAGCAGTGAAATTCCTTCAAGGATGTTGCCATCTAGTATTCTGCAGCCTGGCTACTGCTTTGCAGCAAGCATCTACCTTCCTAAGCTGGAAACCATCCGGTGCTGCTAGGGGCCTTCCCTTTTAATAAGGATCAACAACAACGGCTTTTAAGGAAGCAGGGGGGGGATAAGGTCAATAGTTACTCATTAACTAAGAAGGGTATAAAGTTATGCATTTGCACTGACCTAAGCATGCCGTAAGCAAGAGTTGAGCGAAGAGTTGTGGGTCCGAAATGCGTAATGTTTCTTCTGTGGAGACTCTCCTCAGTTAAGGCAATGCCCACAACTACTTCATTATTGTGAATATTCAGGAGAACCTAAAGAAAAACTTGAACTAAATTTCAGCAGTAACATGACTTTCCCACAGTACACCTGGAAAAGGTTTAAATTGGCAGATGTGATTTTTACCAAAACCAGGAAATACAAATCCAAGAGCACTGCCCACTATCTCCAACATCTGCTGGACCTCCTTTCCAGATCTCTGCTCTCTCTACCAAAAGGGAACAAACAGTGGACAACTAATGTAACCCTTCTGGTCCTCTGTACCCATATGAGCAAGTAATACAGGAGGAGGTAGAACTGAGCATAAACCCTTTTGGTGCATCAGAGAGAGGAGATAACTTCTGAGCACCAACTCAGCCACTCTGGGTTTAGTGATGCTGATCACTTATTTTGAGAGTGTTCACAGAGCAAAGAGGAACACGGGGATGAGGAGAGGAGCCCACACAGGGACACAGAAGAGATTACAGACTGACAGAGCAGCAGCCAGCAGTGGGCGTGCGGGTACATGCAACGTGCCACAGCAAGTACTGCTTCTGAGGAAGCCAGGGCTTCAGCACTACCGACTGCCAGCTCTAGGATAATCTTTTAAAGGTTAAATCTTTTTAAAGGTCTGAGAATCAAAACCAAGAATTACTTTTTAAAACAGAAGTACTTCCAAGGCATGGGACAGTACCTCTACATCGAAGTTGGTCATGTCGGCTTTCCACTGGAAGTGCTCCTGCACAGCTCCTCCGAAGTCTCTCGCAGCCTCATTTGATGTAAAACTGTGCTTGTCTCCTGCTCTGTTACAGGTAACACGAAACTTCAACACCTTTGCATCTCCTTCATCCTTCTTATCATCACCAGCCTCCGACCCAGCCCCAGAACTGGAACGCAGTTCACTTTCGGCCTCTGGCTGTTCCTTATCACCCTCCTCATTTGGTAAGGCCTCTCCTTGTGACTCTGCCATAGCAGGCTCTGCTCCTGCCACGTTTGGGGCACAGTCCTCCTCTCCACCAGGATCCTTTCCATCTTTTTCCTCTCCTCCGTCCTCATTCAGCTTTTCTTTGCTCGCAGTTCTCTGCAGATTATGCTTTTTGCGTTTTGTCTTTTTCTTTTTTAAGCTGTTGTTCAGCTCCCAAATTTTCAAAGGATCAGTCCAGGGCAGGTTTTTAACCAAATCTTCCAAATCCTTTAGGGCATCTTCCTTTAAAAGACAAAAGAAATTGTACTTCACAGTCATTCCCTTCCTTTAAAAGCTCCCCTTTTTCTAACCCTCTTAAATAAGCCTTCTACAGATTCAACTTTCTGCACATCTGATCATGGCTGGCAGTTTTTCGTGCCATTTTTGCCACACCTGGCAAAGGCTGAGCTGTATTTTACCTCACAGGACCCGCAGCATAAAATCAGTTATCACAGCTAACTCTACATTAAGGGATCAGGGCAAGATGTTATTGCCGCATGTCCAAGTGTGACCTCCAAGGATACAGCTGCTCTCATTCCTGGTTTCCCCAACGCTGGGAACAAAACGGAAGGGACTGAGGCACAAAGCATGACTGCACCTCAGCTTTAACAGCCAACAAAGAACCAGGACGGCATTACAAACATTTTAGGCATCCTTGTTCACAAAACACTCAAAGCAGTAAAACTAAATAACACCCAAAACCCCACAGCAGACCAAAAACAACGGTTAACTCACCTTGGTTTCTTTAAACTGGTAGTCTTTGAACTCCTGAACGACAACGAACAGATTGTCCACAGACCTCAGCCGATGGACCTAAAGGGAGGGAGGGCAGCGGCGCTCAGTTACGTCAGCTCCCAGCCCCGGCGCCCAGAGCGCGTAAAGCACTGGCACCTTACGTCTGGATCCGACCCAGAACGTTTATGCGCCAAAGCAATAGGAGAAAGCCTTTGCCCAAGCAAAGCAAGGCAAAGCAAGGCAAAGCAAGGCAGGGCGTGCTGAGCTCCCGCCGAAGCAGCCGAGGCATGCCGGGCACACCGGGGGGGGGGGGGGGGGGGGTCGGGCCACGCACCTCGGGCAGGCTGCGGGCCGGCACCTCGAAGTAGATCTTCCCGCGGTCCCTGCTGATCCGGGACGCCGAGCCCAGCTTCTCCTGCACCTCCGCGGCCGCCGTCACCTCGAACCCGGTGGGCACTGTGGCGCCGATAACGGCCGCGGGCGGCCCCGCCGCGCCCGCCATGCCCGCCGCCGCCACGCGCCTCCTCCTGCTCCTGGCTTCCGCTTCCGGGTCGGGGCCGCGCAGCAGCGCCCCCCGCGGCCCGGAGGTACTCGCGTGGCGGCGGCCGCGTTCCGCCTCTGCGCCGCACGGAGCGCGGGTTCGAATCCCGCGGCGCTCCGCGGGCGGATCCGCGCGGCCGCCTTTGCTCCGTGCGGCGCAGCGCTGCGCGGCACTGTCGGTGCGCGGACACCCACAGCCGAGCCGCGCTTTCCAGCCCCGCGTGTCCGCGGAGTGCTGCAGGGCGGAGCAGCGGCATCTCTTGGCCGTGCTGACAGAACGCATCCAAATGAGCGGCAGAAACAGTTTCACGTTTTCTTATGGGTTGGAGGAAAACTGAGGAAAGCAATGCCCTGCAGGCAAGCAAGCCCTGTGTGTGCATCCCGCGCTCCTGTTTGCACCGTTAAGAGAAATGCCGATGAGATGAATATTCATATGCTGCTAAATGTCACGTCAAGCCATTCCCGAGGTATTCAATAGCTGTACAGGTTTTTGAGACTGCTGCTCCTTTCAGCAGTTGGGATGCAATGAAGGGCGTCTGAAAAGCTGCAGTCAAAAGAAACTGCAGGCTGAAGCCTGGTTTGGTGATGGTAGAGCAAGGTCCCGTTATTGTCATGTTCTCATTTGATTTGGAATGAATATGTATTTTAATATAAATTCTAAGCCCATTCGTGGAAGTTACCTGCCTGGAACAGTGCTGCCCTGCACCCCTGAGTCTGTGAGAGTGGGTGCTGGAGCCCCATCAGCGGAGCATGGGGACGGGAAGGTCGTTTCTCCCTGGGAGGGGAACTCGAAGCGAAAGGCCTCCTTGTCACTGCAGCACAAAGACTCCATAAAAAGGCCTTGCAGCATGTTTGGCTGACCTCTGGATCTGTTTTTTGCTTTTATTGTTGGGTGTATACTGGATGACTGTCTTAGGTTAGAGAATTAAATCTTGTTCTTAGCTCTGTGCCGCCCCTTTTCTCCCAGTGGCTGTTGACACGTCCGCTCCGTGATGTGTGCTGTGCCTCTAAAACAAGCTGGCTGGAGGACACTGGTCATCTCTGCCATTCTTTGCTGCTCCCCTTCCTTTGCAGTGCACCAAAGCTGCCTGGCACCCGGCTCTGTGTTCAAACATAGTGAGAAGAAAACAAGCAGTTTGTATATCTTCCAATACAGAAGGCTTCTGAGCAGCATCGGCAGCATTTCAGGGAGTGCAGCCTGTCAGGCCCCGTGTTCTGTAACCCCTGTGAGAAGGCACGGCGTGCAGAGGATTTGGGGTGATAGCTTTACCGCTTCCTCTCCCTGGTCTCTCTCGCTGCACCTTTCAGTTCTGTTCTTAGTCCTGCTCTGCTTACTGCTGCACAGAAAGTTCCTGTGGATTTCAGACAGAAGTGAGATGATGTCTGGGGGCTTTTGTAGGTACCCTTTAACCTACAGAAACCCACCTGCCAGACAGCAGTCGGGATTGCTTAGAGAAAACTTTGTAGATACTCACACACAAGAACAAGAAATAAAGCAAGAATGGAGGAGGAAGTTTGTAATTTCAGATTCTTCACAGCATTTTAACCTCACCTGTCTGACCGATGTGTGAGGTGGCAGCCTGTGCTGTGAGCTGCAAACCAGCCCCTGGGTCTGTGTGCTTCAGCCCTGTGTGCTGTCCCTGCTGCCTGTGTGGGTTGCAGAGCCCGTGGTGCCCAGCAGTGCTCGCTGCTCGGGCTGGAGCTCGGCTTCCTGCTCGGGAGTCTGCTTTGACATTGCTTTGCAATGGGGTCTTTGAGTAAACAGGGTCACCCATGTGCCCTCTCAAAACCCAAGGTATGCTTACGCAGTGCTCAGCCCATCTGTTGTTGCGATGTGTTCGTGGCTGTGATGGTTCCCCTGCGTGCAGCGAGCCAATGGAAGTCCCTCTGCAAAAATGACTACAAAACAAACCCAGGCTTCAGTGCTGTGAGCAGGGGAGATCATGACGTTCTGCAGCAAATCTGCTGTCAAGGCTTGCCTGTATTTGTGGGATGTTTTTCGCTAATGAGGAAAGTTTGTCTCCTGAGGAATTTTTAATTGAAACAGCAATGCATCAATTGGTGGCTGCGGAGAGAAGCAGCTCCCAGTTCTGCTGGGTGGGCTGGTCCTTCTGTCACCAGGCAGGGTGTGCATGCAATCTGTACTGGAGCTCCCTGCCTGCTTGCAATGAGTTACGCTGCCCGCTGCCTCGGCTGCAGGCTCAGGTTCACGCACACTGCCCATGTGCTGATCCTTCCCTCAGCAGAGCACTCGGGGCTCTGTTGGTACGGGCCCAAGAGCTGCTGGAATTGGGGGCACAAAGCATGGTGCTGGTGGGCCCTTCTCCAGCCCTGCAGGGCGGTCTGTGGGGGATGGCAGCTTCACCCCAGCACCGAGAAAACCTCTGCAGAGCGCATGCTGCACGGCTTTGTGCAGCCCCCTGCTGCAGGTCGCTCCCAGCCCTAAGGAGATGTCAGAGCGTGAATTGTCACATTGGATGTGCACCCCATGAGCGTGGCAGGCCGCTCCAGCTCCGTGCACCGAGCATGCAGCTGCCCCACGGCTCCGGGACAGGGATGGGCACTGCTGCATCCCCCATTCATTCCCTGTGCTGTGGGAGGGCACTGTGTGGTAAAGCACTGCCTCCCTCTGCGGGGCCGCCCTGGAGTGGCTTTTCAAGTCTTTCCTGCAGCCCAGGGCTTTAATGCGTGTTTTCGGCTTCAGTCAGCGCTTCAAACCACATAGGCTGCATTCGTATGTTTTAAATAACTTGATCAGGGACCACACGCAGGAGGAGGGCTGCAGGATGAGACCACTGCCATGGGCCGACGGATAATTGAAGGAAGCAAACCTTGTGCTTCTTCTGTCCTACTTCAGGAGTTTAATTGGAGGGAACTGTAGTAACAGGAAGCTGAAATGGAGATGTGCCTGTCCCAGTTAGCTGTTAAATTGCAGCCTCGGGCTGTTTGATGAGTTCAGTGCAGCAGGCTGTGTGCATTCCTGAAGCTGGTGTCTGTTCAGTTCGTCTGAGGCAAAGTTTGAAGGCAAAATATTGTCAGCTGCTCTAATTGTAGCAGTAGTGGGAAGAGAGGGGAATGCAGCTCATGGAGCCTTGGTGCTCTGAGTTGTTTCCCTCGTCCTGCTGTCCTCCAACAAAGAACGGTGCTGACTGACACCTTTACAGCCACACCGTTACAGTCCACTGCCAGATCCCCGTGGTCTCCTGCAGCTCAGGTGCAGTGTTTGTGCTGCTGGGAACCATGGGCCACCTTCCCCTCCACCACGTAATGGGGCTGGGCACTCTGCAGTATTCTCCATCCTTTACCTTACCATCTCTTGACCACAGCTGCATGGTCTCCTGCAGTCCTGCCTTCCTGACATCCTGGCTCTGTTCAGTATTTTAATTAACAGTTAGAATGGTAGAGAAAAGGCTTTATTAGACTTGAAGGGGCTCCAGGTGCATTGGAGGAGAGGGCTGGGATCTAACATGAGCTGCAATAGAGGACTCTGGTATGCAGGGATGAGCACCAGGATGCTCTTCTTGAGCAACAAAATGCAGCTGCAGTGGCACAAGATGCCGATGTGCAGCGCTGTGTTGGGATGCCCTGCGTCACAGAGGGCACGCAGTGGTGGAGCCTGCCAGCTCCTGTGGGCTCTGGCAGGGCCGTGCTCGCTTGTAGTGTTCAGAAGGTGAAAAGGGTGTGACCTAAAAAGCATGACTTCTGGGAGAAACTGACCAAGAATGAGACTCCTCTTAAAAAAAAAACAAGGGGAAATTCACAGGGAGGTAATGTGAGGCTCACAGTGTGCATCACTGCGGTTGCTGCGAGTAGCTGACACGTCTGATCAGTTCCTAACTGAGAGCAGAAGGTTACTGAGGCTGAGCACACGGCTGCTGTGCGGTGCCCTGAATGCTGATGAGCATCCACACTGGTTGCATTTGTGTTTTACTGCTGCCTTCCATGTGAAGCTTTGTTTCCCTAGCTGCTGATTTATTAGCAGGTAAATTGCAGTGTGCATATTAACAGACCTGCCAAATATCACCTGGGGGCCAGAAGAGACTCTAATGGAACTGCAAGGTCTCTTTTTTTTCCTTCAGAAGAGCTGCCTTGTAAAGTCCTTTTAATTATTCTCTAGGATGAACTCTTACCATTAATACTGTAACATCCGAGAAGTTCTGTTCATTTCCCTGCTGTGGGGACAGTGACACTGCAATGGCTGCCATCTTCAACCACCATTTCCAGAGGGTGTGAGATGCTCAGCAGCCTTGCTGGCTCACGGAATTTGGGCTGAGAAAAGTCAGTTTCAGCCTCTTTTCTACAGAAGCACACTGTGCTCCAAGTGGTGCCACATGTGTGCTGCGACCTCTGTGCTTCTCTGAAGTCATCGTCATCAGCGCCCGACAGTAAAACTGTCAGTGTGTAAAAGCAGCGATGTGAGCTGCCTGCCCACGGTGCTCAGCCGCTCCCACCCACTGCAGGTCACTCCTGTGGCACAGAAACTCACGGAGTCGGGGCAGAGCTCAGTGCCATGGGAGGGCTGTGTGCCTTCGGACGCAGCGCTGTGGGTGCGGTGATGGCCACGTGGGAGTGGAGGAACTCATGGTCCCTGCCTGCAGCAGCAGTGCTCCGCTGCCTCCTCCGGGAATTTACACCCATTCCTTCAACAAATTTGATGAGGGTTCTGTTGAGAATGATCTGTCTGTGCATTACATGAGTGTGCACTGTGGCTGCATCTCATTTCGACAAACACATCCTGCATAGGAGAAGTAAATCGTGTTCCTAAATGGAGATCTTTCTGCTGAGAATCTATGACAGAACAGTGGCAAACACTAACATAATTAGAGGCCATTCCGGACCATTCTGGGAGCCTTTCTCTTTAAACTTTTTAAAGCCTATTAACTACGTACAACACGAGCAGTGCACCAGCAATTCCAGTTCACCCAAACTTTAGTGGGATAAGGCAAGTACTTCCTTTGCTCTGGTGGGCTGTGTTCATTTGCTAACAAAGTTGTTTTCACATCCAGAAGCACTGCCGGGTACAAATCAGAAATCAAATCATCTTGGTGGTGAGAGAGCAGAATGCTTGAGATATAAGGAGAGAATGTGACCATGGTATGAACAGCGTGTGATGAAAAGACATCATGTCTGCATTAACATGGAGCCAGTGCTCCTTTGTGCTTCAGGGTTGCTGGGTGAAAAAACCCCAAGTTTTCATTGTGTTTGTACATGAAGAATAGCGAAGGCTGCATTAGGATTCAGGTGATGCTGCCATCTGCGCGCTCCTCTGTTCCTTACAAAGCAGAGAATACTTGTCTCCTGCACATGGAACGACAATTGGAAGAGAATAAGAAATGGGTAACGGCTTTAGTGCCTCCTCCTCTTTAAGGTGAAATGGGAGCAGAAAGGCATGTGGACTTCTAAGGGTGAAAAATGGCTCTATTATGAAAAATTTCTCTTCTACATCTGGGCAGGATAAAAATAGGAGCTGGGAAGTGATTGAGCTAACGCGGTGACTATTACCAGATGGGAAGAATGCAAATAGGGCCGTGCACGGCTTTTGTTCGGCCGATTGAATGTGAATGGCTCAATGGGCAGCAAGCCTCTGCCGTCCTGCAGGAATAGAGAGTGGGGTCGGGGCTCCGATTTCTGGAGGGGCTGAGTTCACGCGGACAAAGAGAGCTACAAAATACAATTCTGAACCAAAGCCTCCGGAGCTCACCACGCGGAGCAGCGTTTAGCCCCGGGGCAGTCCTGGATGCGTTCTGAAACGTTCTGTGCCTTCACTCTTCACAGACAGGGACAGCAGGAGAAACTCTTACACAAAATCATGCTGTGATATCTTTCTTGCTTTTTTAGGAAAACAAACAAACCAACAAGTCCAAGCCCACCCCAGTTATTTCAGTCTGGCTGCACATGGTATGAGTGTGAACGCATCTGCTGCGCTGGGATTCCCCTTCTCGACCACTGCTTCCACAGTGACAGAGGACTCAGTAGCTGTGCTCTCAGCTTGCATTTTCTATTATTAACAGCTCGCAGTTCCTGCTGTGTAAATTCTGGCTTAGGCCACTCAGAACCCCGAAGGAAGCGACCGGGCTCGGTGCAGTGCTGCCCAGCTGGAGGGCTGCTGGCCGCCTGCTGGATGGAGCTGCTGCACGGCCCCAGCACAGCCCTGGGGAACCCGTGCCTTCCCCAGCAGTGATCACTGACACTGTGGCTGTGGCTCAGCTCTGCAGGTGCTCTGCTCTCACCTCTCCCTCCTCGGGTTCCACATCCACGCTGAACCTGCTTGCTGCTGGTGCTGGGAAGGCTTGCAGTGCAGACTCGTGCTTTGGGAGCAGCAGGATGGGGCAGCAGCCAGGTGTACACGCTGCATTTCCCACAGCTCGCTCTTCCAAGCTGCAGAGCGAAGCCCCCGTGTTGTCTGCAGCATGCCAGGAGCACTGCCTGCGAGGGAAGGTTTGCTGAGCTGTGAGTTGGCTGTGGGCAGGACGGTGTGGGGAAGTGAGTTCCAGGAAAGCACCGCTTTTCCCAGTTGTTCCCCTTTCCTTGCCCAGTAACTCCCCAACGCTTTCACTCCGTGGGGCAGCGTGCAGTGACAGTCACTGCTTCGGTGGCCCAGTTCCTTTCTAGCCTGGGTAATTTGTGAGCCAACCTGGTCTGGATGTGCAGTGCCAGCTGGGAATAGGGAGCACCTCTTTCCTCATGCAGAAAGTGTAACTTTAACTCCAACCCAAACCGTACCTGTGTAAGAAGTCAGCTGTGAGTCAGTGCCGTTTGGTGCTCTGTACCTTAGGGCAGAAGTCTGAACGGTCCATGTGGAGTTTCAGTACCACTGTAGGAGAATTTGCAGCTGAATGGCTGCAGCGTTCTTCCTGGAGGCCTCGAGAGCTTATGAAACTAATGACATTGCTGATTTGCTCAGGAAATAGTGCTCCCTCTGTTCTGGCCCAGGTCTTGCTCATGCAGCATATTCTCTATTAGGCTGCAGCAGGCTCTGGTGCTGGTGTCAGCTCAATTTCCTCCTCTTAAGCGCATGCCAAGAGCTGGATGCCAAAAGCTGGCAGGGAAACAGCTCAGAAGAACCTAGGAAAGAAAGAGGACACGGGATGGATGCCAGAGTCTAAAGAAGTGAGATAAAGTAACTGTTGGGATGGAGACTGAGCAGGAGCTGCTGCTCCCAGAGCCGTTTCCCTTGGTCTTGTAGAAGAGAAAGGAACCGTTAATGCTAGATACAGCTTTTGGCCTTTTTCTGCATGTCTGTCTGGGGAAAAGAGATAATGAAAACCCCAGACTAACCCTCTGCCAAAATGCCCTGTTCCACACACACGTTTAAGCGAGCAGAGAATGGGAAGATGACCAGATGTGGAGTGAGAGGGCTGCGGTGCTGTGCGGCGGCTGCAGAAGGGCGGTGGGGCTGCTCAGGTAGCACGGTGCTGTGCGTTGCTGCCTGCAGGCTGGAGGCCACAGCTTGCTTCTGAAGGAGGAGCGAGGGGCTGAGGAGGACCTCCAGCCCATGATGCACAAAGAGCCACGGGAGCTGTCAGAGCAGTTGCAATGCTTTGTGGCCGTCACCTACTTGAAATGCGCGTCACTCCTGAGCTGCTGCCGCTTCTCAACTGCTGTCGGTTGTTGCGTTGCATTGCGCCCATGGGCACCGCTTTTCTGGGGCACAGTTTAAGTTTTTCCAGCCACCCCCTGCCCCCAGGAGAGCCTGGGGCTCCCGGGGTGCCTTCCTCTGCTGAGAATGCAGGGAGGGTTTGCAGCTCAGGGCTGGTAGAGTTCCTCGCTATAAATACAAGCTGATAAGGAATTCATGGTACCGAAGCTGTATAAACCAGGAAAAAGCCAGAGTTCCCAGATATAGAGTCGGAAGTCCAGAAAAGCTGTGTGGATGATTTACCTAATTAACAAATAGGCTTTACATGCCCCACGGTGTCTATTACCCTTCGTAACCTTCCCTTCAAGGCTGGTCGGCTCTGGGAAGGCCCTGGTTAAGGACACCAAGCATTCCTTCCCCTCACACCTGCTACAGTGCTGTGGCAGTTTGCTCAGAATTACCCTCCACCGGTGGGAGATGACCTGCAGGTTTACCCTGTGCTCCGAGCGGGGCAGTGCTGCACGGTGCCCTCAGCTCCCCCAGTGCCCACCAGTGCTGCTCTGCAGCTGCCGGCTCAGGGGGAGCAGGGGGAGACAGAGGGCCCTCCCAGGACTCCCACAGACCTGGTCTGGGGATGATGGATCAGCCTTTCATCGGGCGATGGGGCCTTTGCTGTTAATCATGTTTCCTTTGTGGTGCTGGTGGCAGCTCGTGGTGTTCATGGGCACCATAATGCCGACATTTCTCCTTTCATCTCTTTCTTCACCGTGCTTCTCTTTCTTGGACTTGCCTCTCCTTGAATGCTTTTTATTGTGCTAAGCAGCACAAACACTGTCACGGACATGGAGCCTCCTCTGCCAGGTGAAATGCAGCTCAAGCAGATTAGCAAGATCCTCTGCGGTCAGAGGAAAAAACAAAGGCAGAAGCCCGGGCCACTTTCCTTCCCCTCCTTTGGCACACTTTGGGGGCTGCTTTCCTTCCCCTCCTTTGGCACACTGGGGGCTGCTCGGCGTGCGGTGGGAGAGGGAGGGTTTCCTCCTCGGGTGCGCTCCGCCGAGAAGGGGCGCTCAGAAAACCCCGAACTTCCCCCTCTCCTTTCAGGAAATGACAGCGACGCGCTGGAATTCACAGCAGAGCGGTGAATGAAGCCGCGGCTTCACCGGGAGAAGGCCCCCTCGGCTGCCTTCATTCGGCCCTAGCGACAGGCCGGAATTCGCCGTGAAAGCCGCGTTTTCCATCGGGCCCCTCCGCTCCATCAACTGCTGTCAGTGCAACGGAGTGCCCCGAGCATCCCTGCACTCCGAGCATCCCTGCACCCCAAACATCCCTGCACCCCGAGCATCCCTGCACCCTGAGCATCCCTGCACTCCGAGCATCCCTGCACTCTGAGCATCCCTGCACCCCAAACATCCCTGCACCCCGAGCATCCCTGAACCCTGAGCATCCCTGCACCCCGAGCATCCCTGAACCCTGAGCATCCCTGAACCCTGAGCATCCCTGCACCCCGAGCATCTCCGCGCTGTGCAGCGCGAGGCCGCCCCGTGCCCGTCCCGCAGCGCTGATCCGCGCACAATGCCGCTTTGTTTGTGCCGCACAGCGGAGCTGCAGAGGTTCCCAGGCTTCTCCTCCTCCCCCCATCCCCCCGGAGCTGCGCGAACAAAGGG
The DNA here is from genome assembly GCA_023055505.1 of Callipepla californica brunnescens. Classification (NCBI taxonomy): domain Eukaryota; kingdom Metazoa; phylum Chordata; class Aves; order Galliformes; family Odontophoridae; genus Callipepla; species Callipepla californica. The sequence goes on along the minus strand of JALIRH010000015.1, from coordinate 15,399,675 downwards.
CTCCGTCCGGGGCACCGCGCTGTGCAGGGGCGAGGAGCGACGGAACGGCCCCTGCAGTGATGGGAGTGTGTGTGAGTGTGTGTGAGTGTGTGTGTGAGTGTGTCCGTGGCCGTGGCCGTGGCCAGGGGTCACGCAGCGATGCGCGGCTCCGCTCGGTTGGGCCGCGCCGCGCAGTGTCCGTGCCGCAGCGGTCCGGTGGCTGCAGAGCGTTCAGGAGCACTGCGTGCGATCAGCGCTGCGGGTGGGCACGGCCTGAGCGCGGAGCTGAGCGCTCTTCGCACGGGGACCCAAGGTCTGCAGGACCCGGGCTGCTGTCCGTACCCACGGAGCTGCCAGACGTGACCGAGGGCTCCCAAACACCAGCTCAGGGCTGCTGAGAAGGCGCAGTGAGGATTGCGGCTGGCTCCTCCTCCCATGCAAGTTCTTTTTTTGGTCGGTTGCTACAGCAACTCGGTGCTAAGAACAAAGATGACAGCAAGATATTAAATCTTACAGCAACTCGATTCACTCTCGATTTGTCTTCTTTTTTGCCCTCCGTAACTGAATCCCGCTCCGCTAATTGTGTTAGATTTCAGATAGAAATCATGCCTTCCTGTGGCAAGGATTCCTGTGTTGCTTTTTCTTCCTTCCCTGTAGAAATCAATTACGTTGAATTAATTCATTTAAATCCAGTGGGCGATTAGAACTGCCAGGTTTTCTGGTTTTCTTCCTCTGCCGCGTGGACATCTCGTATTCTGAGCCACAACTCGTGCTCTTTTCCACAACCCCCGAAGCCTCCATGTTCTTTATTAAGAAGCAGGCAGTTCTTGGCACATTCCTTTTAGTCCCAGTTCAGTTCATGCCCGTGGCACGGATCAAAACCGTGCATTCAGTACTGCTGTAGCGGAGCTCATGAATTCATGAATGTTAAAAGTGTTCTTAAAGGAACGTGGCTCTTCAGCTCCGTCCTTCCCACTCTGCGATCCCAGTTTTCTGTCAGGGCGTGAGAAGGACACTGACTCTGCGTCTCAGGGCTCACTCCTACATGTGCACAGTCACCACATGAAGGTGCAGTGCAGTGTGGCCAATGGCCCAAGGAGCCCTGGGTGGAGCTGCCGCTGTTGGGGCCCCGGTTCTCAGCTGTCTGAGGTCGGCAGCTTCTCCTGCAGATGTGCAATGGCTCCGTCGGCCTCGGCTGCAGCAGGAGCGACCAGCCCAGGCACAGCTTTGTGCCGCGGTGCTTTCAGCACGAGATGAAACCTAAGGGAGCACAGCAAGGGAATGAACTAGAAACAGATTGTTCTGTCTGCTCCCTGAAAGCTGTTGTGCAAAAGCACTTGCTTGTAGGGTTAAACAGTACAGGCAAAGGCACCCCAGCCCGCCCTAGGGCAGGACTGCAATAGCCAAGCAGATTTCAGATGCACACTGATAGTAGATGTCGACATGCCCTTCCTAAGGAGCCTGGGACACGGGTCTGCTGCTGGGGCAGCTCCGAGCATTGTGTGGTGGGAGGAAGGACGTGGGTTACTCGGAGTGCTGCCATGCTACCCGAGCAGATCCGCTGCTCTGTGCAGCCCTTCGTGGGACTCAGCTGCACATCACACACAGCATCTGCAGAGCGCAGCAGGGAAATGAAAGCAGAGCTCTGACTGCACAGCCTCTGTCATCTCCCTGAGGAAATGAGAGGTAACAGATCTTTATCAGGAAACTGTTAGCAAGAGACCTTTCACAACTGCTTGAGCAACGTGCGCGGCAACTTTGGCCTTGTATAGCCAACGTCGCACCACACTGTGACTCAAATGCCTCTTACAGAGTGACAGCTACAGGAAGAGCTGCTGCAAGCGGGCTGTGCATCACCACACCTTCTGCTTTTGGGCACAAGCAGCTATTGTCCATTTCCCGGTGATGTGCACTATTGCTCGGTGTAACACTCAGTTCTACTGTTACTACAAAGGCTTAACAGCAGAAAAGACAGAAGGGTTCTACTTAAAGAGCTCTGTTTTCCTTCTCTGAATGGTAATGCTTTTGAAGATGCTGCACTCACATTTTTGAAGATGTCCTACTCACGATATCTTTCCTTCACAAAGGAAAGCAGAGAAAGCAAACTTCTGGGAGGCTTCACCTGCAGAGGGATATATTGGCTCCTGAATGACACCTGCCTATGCAAGCTGACTAAGAGGCAAAAAGCCATGCTTGCTGAGGGGACCCAGTGAAAATCTGCTTGTTTCCAGCGGACGTTAGGTGCTCCATCACACCTCTGCCCCTCCCCTGGTGTCAGTGTGTGCTGAGCAGTGCTGCTGGGACAGCCTGCAGATCTGTGCTGGGAAAACCGCTGTGTCAGAAAGGCAGCAGATGGAAGTGAGAGCAGTTGGCTGCTTCTTTTTTTCCTTTCCTCTTTTGTCTGAGCATCTCAAATGGCTGAAAAACATGTAAAGCCTCGCAGCCTCCCTCACTCCTCCGTGTGAGTTCTCACACGGTGAGCCTAACGCGCAGGGAAATCAGGGCCGGCCTGCTTTGTTCTTTGGTGTGGGTTATTTTGGGTGCAGAGAAGGGATACATCCCTACTGCCATGCTGGTGCAGCACGGCCTTTACCTCGAGAATTTTCCTCAGTTTAGGAACTGCTGTAAGCAAGCATTACCTCTGCTTCCTGAGCACACGGAGCTGCTGCCCTGGAAGTAATCTGCATTAGCTGTACTGGAGTGACCACGTTGCCATAGTTACTGCTGGCTTCTCTATCCCTCAACCCTCAGGTATTTATAACGATTAAATCCCACCTCGTGCTGTTCTTCATGCAAAAACACCGTGCTGAAGGTGTCACAAAGTGAATCTCAGTGGGATCCCTCCTGTTGGAAAGCTGCTTGAAGGACAGATCCCCGATCCTAGGCTCTGCTGCTGAGCAAAGACCGTTCATCTGTAACCGGATGATTTTCCCTCAGATATTTCTGCTTCTTCATTTTTGGCGATATCTGTATCAGAAAACACGGACTATTACAAAGCTCCACGTTTGCTCTTTGTTTTTCTGTTCACCTTCGCATTGCAGACTGCTTTGGGACAAGCTGCTCAGCTACACGATGCCAACCTCAGAGCTCTCCCCACGGGGCGATGTGAGGAAGCAGAGCTGCTCTGGGACGCAGTGCTGCTGGATGTGCTGCCACACAGTGCTGCAGGGAAAAGAGCTCACCCTGCAACGAACACTTACAGATGTTCTGTGGGTCTCTTTTCCTCTGTGTGGGCCCCACTCCACGCACGGCTCTGGGTGTCCTTTTTCCAGGAGGCAAACCCTGAGCCGGGCTCCCAGCCGAGCCCCAGCCCTGCGGCATTCCCCTGCAGGGAGGCCTGCAGTGCTGCTCGCAGTGCCGCAGGCCTCTGCTCTGTGAGGGCGGGGTGTTGCTGTGTCCCCAGGCTCCTCGTCCCCCCAGCACAGGGAGCTGCAGTGCTGCTGCCTGGCCCCGCTCTTCTCACCATCCCTTCTCTCACTGGAGGGGTTCAGCCAACCCCACGCTTCCATGGGGCACAGATGTGGTGCCGACCTCTGTGCTGGGGCAGCAGATGCAGGCTGAGCATGGAGCGTGCTGAGCAGCAGCACATTGCGCAGGTTCCCTGTGACGGTCTGAGCCTTCCTCCTGAACCTTTGATGGGTGATTTGCTGCAGTCAGTAGCGTGCTGCAGGCACTCCTCTCCAAACACTGCTCATTGCTTTCTACTTTTCCACACCCGGCTCCCTAGGATGGACCCCAGCCCTCTGCGGAGGCCCCACACGTGTCGTGTGGACAGAACCCCCCCGAGCCCTGTGCCCCACGTCTCCACGTGCACCGTGTCCCAGCACAGCTTGCCCGGCCCCTATGCTGCAGCTGAGCTCCCCTGGCCCTGCTGGGGCTCTGGGGACGTGTGTCTGCTGTGTGCCTTGCTGCTTGCCCTCAGCACCATGCAGGGCGCATCTTCTGTAGCAGTGCTGCTGCCTCTGGCCGCTCTTCAGCCCTTCTAATGTCTGCCTGAGACTGAGAATGCTCTTCTGTGTTGCAGGCTGAGGCTAGGTAAATTATTTGTTTAACAGGCTTGGTGTATTCTTTGTAAGCTGGCAGAATAACCGTGAATCACCAAATCCCCTCGCATTCCTTGGGCTGCACAGAGACACCAACAAAAGGAGTCATTGTGCAGAGCAGCGCTCCGAGCTCGGCTGGGACCAGCAGGACTTAGCGAGGCCCGGCTCGCGGGGCTGGGGGCACGGGCACTGCGGCACAGAGAGCAGCGCGGGGAGCGGCGTGAGCCACCGGGGGACAACACGCATCTGCTCCCCAGCGCCGGGAGCCGCTCTGCTCGGCCGCGTACGGCCGGCTCGCCCCGAGGGGCCGGGAGATGCGCTCCGCTCCATTGAACGACGGCGCCCGCTGTGTGTGGGGCAGTTCCTACAGGCTGCCCCAGGCAGAGGGTAACGCGGTGGGAGCGGAGCGGGGGAACCGCTCCGGGCACGGCTCTCCCGCGCCCCTCGGCCGCGGCGCCGTGCGGGCACAGCCCCGCTCCGCTGCGCTGCTCTCGCGGTACCCGACGCCATCGGCGCGGAGGGGCGGCACCGAGAGCACGGCCGCTCCCGGCACCGCGCCCACGGCCTCCAGAGCGCCCGGCGTTACGGGGACGGGCACGGGGACGCGGACGGGGACGCGGCCGAGCAGCCGCAGCCGCCCCGCCCCCACGGCGGCCCCGCCCCGCCCCGCCCCGTTCGCCGCTCCCCGGGGCCGTGGGTCGGTCCGTCCGCCGGGGAAAGGCGCGGCCGTCCCGCCCGCAACCTGAGCGCGGGAGCGGCACGGGGCCGCCTCGGCGCGGGGCGGGGCCGAGCCGAGCCGTGCTGAGCCGAGCCGTGCTGAGCCGAGCCGAGCCGTGCTGAGCCGAGCCGAGCCCCGCGGTGTCCCGGCCCCGCCAATGCGGCCCGCCGCCGGCTGAGGGGCTGAGGCGGCGCGGCGGAGCGCTCGCCCGCGCCCTCCCGAAAGATGTCCTCGCAGGGCAAGGCCAGGAAGGACAAAGAGATCATCGCGGAGTACGATGCGCAAGTGAAGGGTGAGCGCTGCGCTGCGCTGCGCTGCGGCGCCTTTGTGTGAGCGGCGCGGGGTCGGGGCAGCGCCGGGCACAGCCGTGCCGCGACGTGGGGCCGTGCCGTGCTATGCCGTGCCGTGCCGTGCTATGCCGTGCCGTGCCGTGCCGTGCTATGCCGTGCTGTGCCGTGCTATGCCGTGCTGTGCCGTGCCGTCCCCGCTGGCGCCGCTGCCGCTCCGTCGGGGCGCGGCGGAGCTCCCGGAGCAGCCCGGCAGGTGCCCGGCGCCGCGCGGGGTCCCGCGTTTCGTTTCCGCGTGGGTTCCTCCGTATCGCCCTCCTATGAGCTCCGGTGGATGTGCGAGCGCTGCTCGGCGGGGCCCATCCTGCGGCTCTTACGTAAGGCGCCCGGCAGGCAGCGGTTCCCGCGGCCGTCGCCGCCGTTATGCAAACGCGGCTCTGCGGAGCGAAGGCGTCGAAGCGCTGCGCGTCGCGGTGTGGGAGCGCAGCGTGAGCCGAGGGGACGTCCGCGGGGACCGACGGGCACCGAGCGTCGGCTCCGCGCCTATTCCTGCTACAGCCGCGCTGTCGCGGACGGCTCGGCGCCCTCTGAAGCATCACGGCTGGCCGCAGCTGGGAGCGGGCAGCGCGGGGCCTCCTCCGTGCGGTGGAAATAGGGCATTCGGTGTCAGTAGCAAGGCGTGCACCGCCGTCCGTCGCTTCGCGCGTAACTTCAGCCCGTGAGTGCGCTCGTGACTGCACCGATGTGTCGCTCCGTCGCGGTCCGTTCCCGCAGCAGCCCGAGCTCTGCACCGCCCCGGGCTGCTCCGCCGGCCTCGTGCTGGTGGTCCTGAGCAGGCACCATTTTGTGATGTGGCTCCGCTCAAGGCAGAGTTAATTAGAAACACAACGTACGCCTTCTGAGCGCGGAGCTGCGGCCACGCGAGCCGCACTTCCTTCCTTCCCGCAGAGGTCAGCGTGGTTGGACCTTGAGCTGCGGCGATGGGTGCCCTGCTGGGGGCTGGGCAGGGGCCGCTGCTGACTCCGTGCCGTTGTTTACTTTCTCGCTTTTCAGCCTTTTGTAGTTGGCTTTGAAGAGTGATGTCACAGTCACAGCACGCTCCGCTCGGTGCCAGGGTGCAGTTTGGGCTCACTGATGTTACCGCACCGTGCTGCCGTGCGGACGAGCTGTTCTCGCAGCCCGTGGTGCGCTGCTGTCCCGGCGGACCCGGGGTCCGTGGCTGCGGGCAGTGCTGCGGTGCGGGGCCGGGCAGGGTGCTCCGGGCTGCAGCTGTGCTGGGGCTGCGCTGCTCCGAGAAGTTCTGCTGCAGCGTTTCTGTTCTTCCCTTGTGTTTGTAACTGGAATATTCATGTGCCGCCATCAGTCCTGGCCTGACATCTGTCGTAGCCTCATGGGCTCCATATGTTGGATCATTAATGCTGGGGTTATGTATAGAGATGGTTTATTGCAGCACGGCGATCGCATCTTGGGCTGATTTCTGGGCAGCAGTAGTGCAGGCAGAGTTTGCTGGTGGGCTCTGATCAATTTTTGGTACTGTTCTGTGCGCAATTACATCTCCAAAAACGTCCATTTTCTCAGCGAGGGCATCTGCTCTGTTCCCGCATCTCAGCAGCAGTTAACTCCGGTTTCGCAGCAGCTGAGGCCTGCAGCTGGAGCCCCATGCCCTGGGGGGTGGCCGCCTGTCCTGGGCTGTGTTGGAGTCCCGGTGCTCACAGCTCACTCCCAGCCTTCCCAAGGAACCTGTGCGGACAGCTGCTGCAGCCACGGCTCTTCCTCGACAGGGTGCCGTGTCTGCACGTAACTGGGCAGAAGTTTGGGTTATAAACACCTCTGGGCCCCCGTGTTCCTGCAGCCTGCAGAGGACAGGCTGTGGGGCCGTGGTGCTGGCAGCAGGGTGTGCTTTGCCCGGTGGGAGCTGTGGTTGCTGTCATACAGCAAACCCAGGGGAGCCGTGTGCCATCGGTGTCACACAGCTGCCATGTGGGGTCTAGTTGTCACCCAGACCCTCGTGGGCTGTGGTGGGAGTGCAGGCACTGCCTCCCCGTGCCCTCTGGCCTTGGCTCAGGCTGCATTGCTGCCCGAGGCACCTGCTTCACTTCAGGGCTTTGGTCACTCCTGCTGCTGTCTATGGCCGTGCTACTCTGCTGGAGGGTTCTGTGCACCCAAACCTCTTGAGAAGGACTAAAATGGGGAAGAAGTGATGAGGGGGAGAAGGGAGTGTGGGGGTGAAGCAGGCTTGCAGGAACCAACGGCTGCCACAGAGCAGCTGCCATAGGAAGATGATAAAGGATGAAAACTTGAGGAAGAGATGGCTTGTAATGGAGGATCCGAGCACCCAGGGAGGGGTCATGGGAAACGCAGGAGAGAGCTGGAAAGCCCCACACGTGAGCAGCAGGCAGTGCTGGTGTGGGTGCAGATGGAAGTGATGTGCAGTGGGCTTGCTCTGGGGGTGTCACGTCACAAATGGTCAGGGGCTGCCAGCACACGGCGGTCTCACAGAGCAGCACTGCTCAACCGGCAGCGTGGCAAAGGACGGCAGGGAACAATGTGTTGCTTAGGCTGACTTCAGAAGAGTTGTGCTGGCAGCCCTGTGCTGGGAACAGCGACAGGTAGGGGCTGGGGGACGGCGTGTGATGGGCGTGGGGCTGAGCCCTGAGCTCCTGTGCACGGTGCACTGCCGTGTGGTGGGTGCACCATTTGTGTGGGAGCTGTGCATGGTGCCAGGGGGACTTAACTGACCTACAATCTTCCTGCACAGGGGTGAGTTATCGGCCACGGTGTCTGCATCTCCTTTCCCTCTCTGGAGAACTGTATCTTTTCTTCCTGAATATGCTTTGAAGAGACCATGTCTGTGGGTGTGTGCACACACGTGGGGCAGTGCTGGGAGCGCTGCCTCTGAGTGCAGCCCTGGCTGCGGGGCTCTGATAGCATGGTGTGTGTGTGTGTGTGTGTGTGTGTGTGTGTGTGTGTGTGTGTGTGTGTGCAGTGCCTGCAGCCTCGGGTCTTCGTGCTTGGAGCAGATACCTGTGCCCTGCTCCTGCTGCAGGCTGACTGTTCTTCTGGCTCTCTGCAGTCTTTGCCATCTATCCTTGCATGGGGAGCTCTCTGTTTCACCTCTCCTGAATGTGTTTGCTGCTGACAGATGTGCTCCTGTCAGCTCCGTGCTGAGGTCCTTGCTTTCCCTTCTGCTGCTCTGCTCTCACTTCAGCTGTCAGGCAGAGCCGGCCTCCACCGACAGTACCAGAGAGGAGATGTGAAGGATACCTCTTATGAGGCAGCCGTCCTTATGTGTCTGCCTTCAGTGTGCAGACAGGAAAAGCTGCATTAGAAATAGATGCTAATAAAGATATGGCCGCGTATTTACGGCTGCCACATGAAAGCTGCTTGCAGAACGCAGAGTTCGGTGGATCATACATGCAGTTTTAATTGGTCTGTCTGGCCAGAATGACAAACAAATGTGTTTTCTTCCTCATTACTCTTGACTGCATGATTTGTTGCTTTAAGTGCAGCAAAACTAACCGGTTTTAATAATGTAGACGGAACTGTCTGTAGTACGGAGTAGTAAATCTTGCAGAAAATAGGGCATGCTGTTGATTGGCTATTAAATTTCATATTCCTTCCTGAAGCTTTTTTTAATCCCAGCAAAATTCAGGTCACTGTATGATGTGTGTCTGTCTGCAGGGAGGCTGCAGCGGGCCCATGGCCTCCTTCTGTCCGATGCTGGCAGGTGAGGAGCGTCCCTGGTGTCCTCAGGACGATCACCTTCAACCGACGCCAGGTGGTGTGGGGATGGGCTCATACACATCGAGGACTCATAGCTGCTCTGTGAGCTGGGAGAACAGCGACAGTTTTGATTGATTTGGTGTTCAGAAATATAAAGAGGGCTTACAGACCTGAGGCCAAAGAGAACCAAAGTGTTCTTCCCATTTTCACTGGAGAACCACAGCTTAGGTTAATTTATCATTGCTTGTTAGCTCCATTGTGTTCTTTCCTATTGCAGCAGCTGCATCCTTTCATGTCTGTTCTCCTTCCCCCACACGGTGATCTCTTTCCACTTTGCTGAGAAAATTTTGTGCAAACTCGCATTGCAGATTGTTCTCTGGGATCACGGCTTGATCGGGTACCGCTGGGGGGAGGGGTCCGGACTTGGGCCCCAGAAAACACAGTGCCAGAGAGCAAAGTGCCACTCGTGGTGCGGCCGTAGGTATCTGCTGAGCGCTCGTGGGGCCGTCTGCAGCAGAAGGACTCTAATGAAACTCATCTCGTTCCTGCTCTTAGACTTCAGAACAAGCACTACGCTCGCCCCGTGCTCGGTGCCTCCATACCGGCATGCCCTCACTGATGGTGTCACGCTGGCAGGGCTGTGTGGGGGACCCTCATGCTGTGGGACATGGAGGTGCAGGGCTGCATGAGCCCTGTGCTGGCTGGGTGAGGGCTTCCTGCCCTGCATGGCTCCTGCATCGTCTCTGTCCCTTTGGAGAAAGAAATCTCCTGTACAGATACGGGCTGTCCTGTCCTTTGGCCCTTAGTGAGCAGTGGTGGTGCTAGCGGCGCAGCAGTGGAACTGATGATGGGTTTCAGTTCAAACTTTGTCACCGTGACCTTCATCCAATGCATTGAGAAATCAGAATTCAGCTGTGCTTGGCAGCGTGCTGCAGCAGAGGGGCCTCTGTTGGCCCTTGCTCTGCTTTGGAGGCCTGCAGTACGTCCTCGGGCCCCTGCCTTGGGCTGGAGGCCTCGTGTGGAGCCAGGAGTGAGCCTTGCATGAGAACCTCCCTCAGCCCATAGTGGTGGCCCCGAGTTGGGCTTTGTAAGTGTTCCCGAGTGCAGCAGTGAGTAGACCGAGCAGTTGATGGTCCGAGCAGTTAGCCTGGCCTTCATGGTTTCACAGTTCTGTGTCCGTGGTTTCAGCATCTGTTGGGAGTGGGATTTGCTCTCCCGTCCTGCTGACCCATTTGAGGTGGGAAAAAAAAACGTCCCTTTGAGCTCTTAAATCTTTTGTTGCCTGGATTTGCCTTTGTTTCGATGGCTGTTTTTCAGTCTGCCACCCACAGCAGCCACATCAGTCACCTGAGATGCGTTTACCGCCTTCAGAGCATTTGTAGTCCCGCGCTGTGGTCAGTGACGGCGTGGGATGGAGCCACAGCCCGGAGAGAGCTGCCCTTTCTGCAGCCTGGGTGGTGATTTCAGCCCAGCAGGCTTTCACTATGTGGGCAGCAAAACATCCTCTTTAAAGAAATGAATATTTCTTACTAACAGCCATTGTGCTGCGCTTGCCCCACCTCTGTATGTTTTATTGGTGTGTATCATAGCAGCAAGGGAGGACACAGAAATGAGTAAACAGCATTAGCCCACGCGGTGACGGTGGTAATAATAGTTGATGCCTATCATTGGTGACCTCCTTAGGGTTTCCAGTCTTCTCCCAGTGCTCCTGCTTTGTGCCTGCGGTACTTCAAGCTGTTAACATCCCCCAGAGCCTGATCTGAGAGCTGCTCTCTGGAAAATGGGCCCGAGATGACATATTTTGGTGTCCCTTTTCTCACCTCTGGAAGGCAGCTGCAGTGCGTTGGAGAGGCAGCTCCAAGCAGTGTGTTGCAACACAGTGTTAGCAGAGGAAGTAGTGTATCAGCATGGAATTGCTGGGGGGTTGGTTGGCTGTGATGTTATTCCCCTGGCTGGGGTCAGCTCGGCACGATGGGGACAGTGTTTGTTGGAGTGCCACGGTGCCGTGGGGTGGTTCTGGCACGGAGCTGCCAGCAGCCTGCTCTTAGAGCTGCCATGAAAAATGGCACCATCAGCAGCACGGCAGCCTCACGTGCCAGGCTGGGGAATATACAGCCGCAATATTTATCCCAGTGCTGTCATTACTCATCAGTGAGGAGGCAGATGTTAGGATCCTATCCATGGCGGGGAGGGAGAGGTTCTAAATCATCCTCTTTGTTTTAAATCATACCCTTTGTGTTAAATCATCCTTTTTATTCTGAATCCTACCCTTTGCTTTAGAACCAAGGAGATGTGGAGGGGTGCGGTGGTGCAGTTCGTGTGGCAGTGGTGGCTCTGTCCTCGTGCTGTGTTCAGAGGACCCAGGAGCTGGAGCTGGAGAAGGGGCTGCCTGGCTCACACCTCGTGCTGAACTGCTGCGTTACAGCGTTCTGCTGCCGTAGCTGATGGCTGCCCATGAGCAGACAGTGTGTTAGCTTCACCAGTGTCTTTTCCTGACTGCTGAAGCCGTGCTGATGCCCAGGGAGGTCCTCCACGAGGACGCCTGGTGCTGCAGGCTGTGGGTCTGGGACATGAGAGTTGGGGGAAATTGCACCGCGTCTCTGCGTCCAACAGCCTCAGAACAGAATGCACATTTGTGTCCTCACTTTTCTTTCCTCTGGAGATAGGGAACTGTTTTAAGGAGGGAGGAGTGGAAGAATGTTTTACTTGTCTTTTTTGCCTAGGCCTTTGGGAGGAACTGTCATGTATTTGGCAAGGGATCATTCTTGCTATCATGTGTCTCGCTGCTTAAAGCAGCTCCGTAAAGTATTGCTGTCATGTCTGGAGAATTGAACTGCCTACATTCTAACAGAAAATTATCGAGCTTCCCCGCTGCACTTACCATTGCTACGCATTACTTGTGTCTGTTGGATGGCTGAGAGAAGAGAGGAGGCTGCTCCTTAAGAGGATATCCTTGACTCCCGGGTCTGTCCTGGCAGCCCAGCCTCTGTAGGGCAGACAGAAGGGGGATGCAGCTCTCAGGGGAGGGGTTTTGGCCGTGGGCTCCTGGTTTGGTCAGCGTGCAGGTGGCTGATCCAGCTGGGGAGATGGAAGGAGGCTTGGGGCTGTCGTCCTGTGCTGTTGGCATGGTCAGGCTAAGTATTAAGAAAGCTGAATGCAGAGCCATGTCAGTACATTTGAGTTCCTGCTTTCTGCTTTGTTTCTTTGTGCACCTTTTACTCTGTGACAGCACAATAATTTAATCACTGACATTACAGGAAAGCTCGTAGAAGGGTAGCACTAGAGCTCTGGCTGTTGGTGCAGCAGTTAAAAGCTCCAGCGCACTGCTATCGTTCTGGGAATCCCCGTGTGTGTTGCTGCTTTGGGGTTCAGCTCTGCTGAGCGTAGGCTGCAGTTCTGGGACGCGTTTTGATTTCACAGTAGTGCATACTGGGTGCTTCGTCCTGGAGGTGGGCATGTTTGTACAAGGCTTGGGTACTCCTGCAGCCCGTATCCTGCGCAGGTAATCCTGCTGAAGTCAGCACAGGCGAGTGTCACGCTTCGGGGCTGATTGTGATTGCTGGAGTGATCAGAAAACAGATTCTGTGGCATTACACAAGTGGCTGGATATGTTACAGCTTCCCCTGAGGCAGCAGAGCCCTGCTCTGAGAGGCTGCGGGGTGGGACGAGGTTGGGATGTCCGTGAGTACCCGCGTAGCAGTGCCGGAGTGCTCGGTGCTATAGTGGGTGTTCCTCCAGTGGGAGCTTTGCTGGGTCTTCCTTCAGCTGTTCTGTGTTTCCCTCCGGCCATGGCTGGAGTCCCGTGGGGTGTTCCATGCGGTCCCGTTCTTTTTTTTAGTACTAAACTGAATGGTACTTCTGCTGCTGTAATAAAGAAGCTGGGATCTCCGCTCAAGGTGTGGGTGTTTGGGAAGTAAAGGAGGAACCTGAGGAGGGACGGCGAAAACGGAGTGAAAATAAAATAGCAGTGCTGAACCGTTTTTAACTTACATGTATCAGGTGAGGACGGCAGGTCCTCGCAGAGCGTTTGTGTTCCTTGTAACACGCACTGCATGGTGTCGTTTGAGGGATTCGTGCTCTAAAAGCGTTTGTTTCTGTGCAGTGCTTCTCTGCTCTTGACCTACTCCTGCTGGAATCCCCGAGGGGGCAATAAGCAAACACTGCGAGTGCAAATGTCGTATCATAAACCCCTGAAAGTGAGACCGTAACAGAAAGCACTTCTGTCGTGATGGCGCCTGCGGGATGGGGCAGGAGATGCAGCCCTGCATGGCAACGAGCTGCCTGCTGCTGGGGGTCTGCTGGGGCGAGGGGCGGCTGAGGGGGCTGGGGGCCATAACCACGAGCTGCCTGCTGCTGGGGGTCTGCTCGGGGTGGCTGAGGGGGCTGGGGGCCCCGCACATCCCAATGTGGTGCTGTTGGTGTTGGCTGCGGTGCCCGCTGCTGCATGGCGAGGTGCCCCACACGTCTGGGATGCAGTGGGGCCGGGGCTGCCCTGGCAGTGCTGCTGGGCTTTCCCAGCCTCCAGGACAGCATCCTCGGGGCTGTCTCGCGAGGAAGCCGTCCCCCTGCTGTTGGCAGCAGTTCTGCTCTCTGCTTTTGTCCTTCCTGCAAGTGCACTCAGATTGCATGTTGTGGGAGCTCTGCGCTCTTTAATTGTTGTTTGTTGTCGTGGGAATTGCTTGTTCTAAAACCAATTACAACCTGACAAATGGATCTGTCTTATTTACAAATACATCCATCTGGCTGTGGACGGCCTGCTGTCACTGCCAGGATAATGTCAGGCCTTCGTTGCCAGGCTGAGCTCTGAAGGGCTCCCGTGCTGGCATCTCTGCTCCTCCCCGGCATGAGACCCGTGCACCTGAGTGATGGGGAGCACTGCCGGGTGCTGTGACTGCAGCTAACTGTGGTGTGCTCATGCTGCCTGCGTGGGGCAGCCCCACTCGGGGCCGTGTCTGACTGCTGCAGGCAGCCTGGTGCTGCAGGGCGAGGGGCAGGACGCAGCACTTTGCACTGGGGTTAAGTTTTGTTCCCAGTTTTACATCTAAATATAAAACCATTTTCTTGGGGTCCATGCTCAGGCTGGAGGAGCGCCCAGTGGTGGCTGTGAAGCACGTTCAGAGCGGGCGTCCCTTGGAAAATGGAGGGGTTGTGTGGCTGAAGGTGTTGTTGCTGTGATGAGCAAAGAATGGTGCTATACATCTCTTTTGTTCTCCATTACTGTTCTGTGACTGAGAGGGGAATGTGGAATGGTTTGGCTGGATCTGGTGAGTGGGTTTCGGCGTGATGGATGGTGGGCACTGCTTCCACAACTCATCAGTCACCGGGGTGCACAAATGGAAAATGGGGAATGCCTCGGTTCATCGGCACACACATTTATCATCCTGGTTGAGGCAGCATCATCCGTTGCATTGGCTGCTGTGCTCTGTGTGCTGTGGTGACTTGATAATCAGCGAGACACGGCCTGGCCTCCGTGGCTGGAAATGCCAGGATAATGGAGAATGAGCAGCTGTCAGAGCACACCTGAACCTGACGAGAAGGGGCAGCTCGGGGAAGCAGCCAGCACAAGGAGAGAGCTGCTTTGAGAAACAGTGTGAGTGCCTTTGGAAGCTGGTCCTGTCCTTAGGGGTGGAAGTGGTGGTCATGCTGGCTGTCCGGAGCATCTGATGGGCAGTGTGAAGTGTGCTGCTCACATCCATGCTGCAGTTCACACCTTTGCAATGCTGTAGATGAGGATGGGTCTCCAGGATTCAAAATGGGAGCCTCGTGGATATTGCAGGCAGCATCTGAGGCCTCGCGTGCAGCAAGGTGGGCCCTGGGGTGGGCAGTGGGGACATGGTGGCTGCAGGGAGCGCGGCCCCAGTGTGGTTCAGCCTCTGGTGGTCTTAGTGCTGTCTGGTAAGAATTTGTAGACAGATGTGAGTCCTTCTGTGTCTTGCTTCTTGTAAAATCAAGTCACTGAGCCATATTCATAATCCTCCTTGGCAAGGCAGTATCCTAGGGCAGTGCAGATGTGAAGGTTCTGTGTAGCTTTGGTTTTCTAACATGCTAGTAAAATAATGATGGGCTGGATTTATAGTACTTTGTATCATTTGCTAATGCCTTTCCTATCATGGTGGCAGAACGTGTGTCATGACTTTGATGGGGCAGCAAGTGGAGTTTGGACGCAGTCCCAACTGCTGCGTGTTGTAAGCAGCATCCCCAGGTGTGTGGGCATCACGGCCCCACACTTCTGTCAGTGGTCGCTGTAGGAGTTCTCCATGCATGCAGTGAGGGCACAGCTGTCCCCTGTGCTTCTGTGTCCCCGTTCAGTGATGCTGCTTTAGCAGAGAGGATGTCGTGAACCGTTAGTGGCAGTAAAACTTACCATTTTCTCCTATTTTGCATTTATTAGCATATGCTAATTATTCATAGAGATAATTACCCTTTACCAGTTCACATTAATTTAGATCGCTTTTGAAAAGCAATCAAGAGGAGCAGGGAATGATAATACATCAAAGTGAGTAAGAATATGGCACAGAAGACGTGTCAAGGCAGCGCTGCTTTCCCTTCCCACTGCGTACTGGAGCTCAGCTGGGTGGTTGGTGCTAAAACTGACATTTAAATGCATCGTCCATCTCAGAACTGCATTTATGCTCTTTGTCTGTCTTATGTATCTCTTCAGTAAGGAAAGGTGCTGTCTTACAGCAGATGGAGATAGCCAAAATCCCCACGGTAGGTCATTGTGCCATGTAACAAGTTGCTTGCCTATCACTGAGCAGGTAGGTCTACTTCTCCATTGCTTTTGTTACCAGAGAGCACCTGATACTTGAGGCTTCAAGTCCTTGCCTTCCTTGGGCTGCAGGGATGGTCGCTGAGGTCTGCTCTTCGTTGCCATGGTCAGTGTTTTGTGTAAGGATGTCAACAGCAGGAAGGGGTCTGATGGTACACGGAGGTCTGATGATACACTGGAGAAGGGCAGGGGCCGGCAGGGTTACGTCTGTGTCCAGGAGCAGTGCAGTGTGGATGGAGCCTCGTCCAGTGCTGGCTGTCAGGTGAGAGCTCCCAGCAGCACGCTGCCTCGCTGCTCCTTCCCTGTGCTGCCAGCGGGCTGGTGCTGGGCTGCGGTGCCAGCAGTGGGCTGTGCTGCCGGAGCAGTCTGAGCGATCTGGAGACGCAGCAGCTTCGTCCTGTCCTGTAGGTCAGGTGGAGAAGGAACCATTCCCTGCCAGTGCTGCTCCGGGGGAGGCCTGCTGTCTGTGTGCATTACAAGGGCTGCCTTTCTGTTTCCAGCACTGTGGAGGGAGAGTTCATGGCGCTAAACATGCCCCCACTGAACAGAACAGGGCTTTGAAACAGTAGGTGTTGAGTAGGGCTGTGTGTGCTGTGTCTGGGAGGTGCAGCATGTGGTGCTCACCCCTTCCAGGACACGGTCGGCCCCAAAGGGCGGGGACACCTACAGAACTGTTTCTTTCTGAAAGCCTGATCTGAATAAATAACACGGAATTTGGAATCTTTTATTTCTGAGGAATAGATGGGGTAAGAGATGGATGTCAGAGAAGCCGCACTGAATTCCAGGGGATGTTGTTTGCTCAGTGTGACCCCAGTGCTGGGACAGCAGGTGCTTGCAGCAGGAGGCTGGGTGTTGGGGGATGGGGGACAGCACCCGAGGAGCCAAAGGATGGGCTGGGACGTGTCTGCACGGCCCACATGGCTTCAGACCTCTTTGTGCTTGCCAAATTTGCAGCAGCCGTGGTTTTAATGCTAATTGTTCTTCCTGGGAGAGCTGCGCTGGGGAGGGCACTGGTGGGAGAGCCCATGTGTGTGCTGTGACGGATCTTTGAGTTTCTAAGAACTTGTCTGGAGGAGACGCTTGCTTTTTGTTCCCTCTGCTTCTTTGTAAGGCCTTTCTTTATGGTGGAAGCATCTGGTTCCCCTCGTGCTGTGCTTTCACCGTCTCACAAGGGGGCTGTGTTCTGGTGTGAGCAAGCAGAGCTGTTGGGCAGGGCTGTGGGAGCAGGGTTTTGGTGTGCTACTGCTGCTGAAGACGATCTGCTGGGGACACCCTGGGATGCGCTGTGCTGCACGCAGCGCTGGTTTGCAGGTTTGTGCTCACAGTCACTGCTCTGCTCCGCGCTGCAGTCAGTGAGTGGCAGAGGTTGGTGCTGTGCTGTCTCCTCCGCAGTGTTTCCAGCACACAGTGCTGTGGGTTCTGGCACTTCCTCTCAGCCTTTGTGCTCAGTGCTGCTTGCCCTAGATAAAGCCCGTGGTCTCACAGAGCTGCTGTGTCGTGGGGGCTCAGGGCCGTGCAGGTGCTGCGTGGGCCTGGGCCCTCCTGCGCCAGGCCGAAGCTCGGGCTGCGGGTGGGTGGTGGCTCGTGAGTCCTTTGGCAGCAGCTATGCAGATTGCAGCCTGAGCTTATTTTAGAGGAGCAGAAATCAGGAGCAATTAGCAATCTGGTTCAGGAGGAATTTATAAAAAGCAGCCGCAGCACTGCCGCATGCGGGGGGCTGGGCTCAGTGCTGCCTATGGGCGTGGGAGCTGAAGGCAGCGCAGCGTTTACGTGCTCGTGTTGCTGCAGGCCAGCAGCTGAAATGAAGCTGTGGCAGATAACTGACACGGGAGCTCCTGGGCTTGTAGTGTAAGGAAATAATTAGTACAGCAGAAACACTGTGGTGATGAGGGGAGAGTGTAATGTGTAGCTGTACTATCACTGCTGGGACAGGAACAGCCATGAGCCGGCGCTGGGACATGGCAGGACGTGGGCCAGCACCATCCCACCATCCCACCCTGGTGTGTGTCTGTCCTCAGCTGGTCCCTCCTCCTCAGCATCTGAGGACGCATCATCTGAGAGGAGGAAGAGCTCTTGTGCCGCGACAGGATGTGTGTGTCTTCCTTTGAATTGTTTGTCTATCACCATCTGGTCCTGTGCCCACTAATAAATGGAGCCTGGGGTGCTGGGGAAGAGGGTGAGCAGACAATATGCCTCGCCGATTTTCTTTGGAGGAGGAAGTAATGTGATCACTTGATAGCAGAGGATGTGATGACTCATGTAAAGTGAAGCAGTGAGGGTGATTATCGCCCTGCGTGGTGGGTGGCAGCTGCACAATCCAACCATCCCGTAAGCTGCATGTTATTAGCTCCACTTGGGCTGTCTGCAGCCTGAAACGCACTCAAGGTCTGTAGCTGGTGATGAATTCATCGTGAATTTGTGAAGGATTTGGATGGGACCCTGCCTGGGAGCCCTTTGGAGACCATTTCTCTGCACCTGCTCTTTGCCTTCCAACACCCACACCGCCCTTCTGCAGCACAGCGGTGTCTGATATCACAGAGTTGTTTTCTCCTGGATTGGGGTTGGATTATAACTAGACCAACATGTAGAATGGGCACCCAACTCGTGAGCAAAATTTCCTCCTTGCTCATTAAACTGCTACAGGGCACAGTGCTGCTGTCTGAGCTGATCACGTACTCTGAAAGGGGTCTCCTTCATGTAAGAGATCTGCTGACTTGGATCAAGAAAATCCATCAGTCCTCTTTAACCACAGCTGTAGCAGACACACTGTCACGATGGAGCACATGGTGGGAAGGCAGGGCAGCCAGGATCCAGCTCTCCCAGCCCCCACTTCAGGGTTGGCAGTGGAGGTGAGGGGGTCCCGCTGGCGATACCTGAGGCCTTCTGGAGGTAAGCCTTTATTCCTGTGCCTGCAGCTGTTGCATTTGAGCAGTTCCCCACGTGCTGCACTCTAGGACCATGCTATTCCGCGGTGACTGCTGTGCTTCCATCACTTCCCAGCACCTCTGTGCCAAGGGCTGTGTCTGCAGCATGGGACGTGTGAGGGTGGTCTGCAGATATAGGAGGATCATGCATGGAGTGCTCAGGGGCCGTGCAGCCCAGCTCCCCAGGCTGTGTGAGGCACTGCTCTCAGTGACAGGAGGTGTGTGAGTGCTGGGGCCAGGCGTGCTGCCGGCCCTGCGATGGGATGCATGGGGAATGGGCACCCGAGGTGCAGGCTTTGAGAGTTGAGGCCCTACATAAAACCCAGGCTTGGTTTGGTTTTGCGGGGTGGAAAGTCAGTCTTTCCACACCCTATCTTTTCCTGGCTGCTGTTGGTGCTCGCGTGGTCTGAGCTTGCAGCTGTCAGGCTGTGCTGTTGTCTCCTCTCGCCGAAAGGCACTGAGAGATGAAATCCCTCCTTATCTGTGTGCTTCCCTTCTGCCGTTTCCAGGCTGGTTGGGTATGAGGGCAGCGTTGTCTTATTGTTCACAGCATAGTTTTCCTTTGCTGTTCCCATCTTATGTTTTTCCTGGAAAGGAGGAGTGGAGCGTCCGCCTGGGGCTGACACTTGGCAGCGCCGCAGGAGGAAGCGCTGCTGGCACCGAGGGCTGTGCGTGGCCGTGTGCTGGAAGCGAGCGGTGGGGAAAGCAGCGAGGAGGAACGGGGACAAGGAGTGTTCCTTGGTGATGAGGGTGTGCTTCAGGCATTAACATGGGCTGCCCAGGGAGTGCTGGGTCATGTTCCAGAGCTGCAGAGATGTGGCACTGAGGGACGCGGGCAGTAAGCATGGTGGGGTGGGATGTGGGGGTTGTGGAGGACTTTTCCGGCCTTCCTGGTTCTGTGCTTCAGGTGAAGTTCAGGCAGTGCTCAGGATGTCCTGCTTTGTGGGCACCTCTGGCTCCCCCTGCATACATCTCTTCTCAGCAGTGACACTTCCAGGTATTCAGTTTGATCTTTTCCTGTGAGATATGCCCGTGTCTTGAGTTTCAAGCCGTCTGAGTCAGCATTTCCAGCTGAGCCAGGGTTTGAAGCCTGCTGAGTCAGCATTTCCCAGGGACTGCACCGGGGATGTCCTTAGTGGTGTGCAGGTGCAGGCTCAGGTGCTCTCGGGGCAGCGTGGGGACGGGTGCAGTGTTTGCTTTGTCAGCTGCCCTCGGTCCTTCTCACATCTTGAGTGAACGCAGCAACCAGCCTGCTTGGCTCTTGCTTTTTCCTGCTTTAACCAGTTCATCTGGATTTCTTTCTTCTTCCTTGCATTGCTGATGAACACAGCACAGAGCAGAGCAGCCAGCCCACCTTTCCCTTCTGCACCCACCTCTGCAGCCCTGGTTTTCCCTGCCCAGTGAAATGAGTGACTCGTGCCCTCTGGAAGCTGAAGTCTCTTGTGGTTATATTTCTCCTCCTGACAGTTCTGCTGAGTGGCACAGCAGCACAGGGCTGTGGCTGGAAGCATCTGCCCGGGCACTGAGCTTGGGGATCGCCCCTTGCAGTGTGTGGTTCTCCACCTCTGCACCCTGCCTGCTTCTCTGCCTGTCTGTACTGCTGGTTCTTCTGAGGAAGAGATGTTTTCCTGAACCAATATGTGAAGCATTCCTGCAGCTCTGACTTCTCCTTCTGGCTCTGGTTGATAAGGGATTGGCCTTAGTCTGGAAAGTGTTATCCTCATCTTCTTTTTTGTTGATTTCATTTTGTTCATACAGATTTGTGTCCTGCTAATGTGCTGTTTTTATTACATCAACACACTTAAAAACTTTGGAACTTTTTTCCTGGAAGGTTTGACTGCAGCTGGAATAAAATCCTCTTGTGAAGCAGGCAGGGCTGGTTCACGTGGTTGGGATTTCTTGCCGTGGTGCATGGTGTATGCATGCTGATGTAGGCAGGGAACCCTGCAGGGAAGGATGGCAGAGAATACCCAGATGTGCCTGGAAGCTGCCTCCCCTGGGCTGGCACTGTCAGGCTGCTTGGGGTCTGTCTGCGAACAAGACAAACCAAAAGAAGGAGCTGTGCGTTGGTAAGTGCTTCCTTGGTCTGGCTCCATCGTTAGTCCTATGAAATATAGCTCTCAGATTGCAGTCAGTGCAGGGCAGCGTAGCCCAGACAACAAAGTGAGAGTGTAATTGAGGTTTACGTCTCTGCCCTGCTGGTGGCCAGGCAGAAGTGGAGGCACATGCCACCAATCCAGAAATCAGACTGTGGGGGATTCACAGGAACTTGGGGAAGTTCTTGGGCTGTCGGTGTGCAGCTGCAGTCACTGTGCAGAGAATACTGGTTCTTAACACAGAACAACTCCTTTTGCTATGTGTACACTGCTGTCTCCTGGGAAAGAAAAGGACTGAAGAAAGGATGGAGAAATTGAGCGGCTCCAGGGGTAACTTAAATAAAGAGAAGCCGTATGAAAGTCAAACAGCGATGCTGAGTGGTGTGATTGGAACGGCTCGCTGATGGCCGTGCAGTTGCCAGCAGTAGGTATTAGCTTGCTGCTCTGGGATGCTCAGAAGGCGGTGTGTTTCTCGTGGTAGCCTCACATCACAGCAGCGCTCGCAGACCTCATTCACACCCCCCTCTCCTGCTCGCTGCCTTGCAGTCTGGTTTGGAGATGGGCTTCCTGTGCCAGAATTCTCTTTCAAAATCCTGAGTTGTTTCTGGCCAACGTGGCAATCAGTGTAAAGAAAGAAGGACCACGCAAGGAGGAAAGCATTGCACAGTTGGCTTTTCTGGACGGCTCACAGTTCTGGCCAAGGCGTGGTAGAGACTGAAATGGAGGATGATGATGTTGTGGCGGAGGGGAGCTCCCATGGCTGTGCAGGTCGTGGTGCTGAGCAGCGCTGTGGGGCTGTGGGGTGCAGCTGCTCCTCTCAGCCAGCCCTCCTTCCATCCTCCTGCTGCTGGAAGTGTCCCCAGTGATGTCAGTGGAGGATGCTTCTTCAGTCACTGGGAGAAACAGAGATGTGCAGTCCATTCACTCTGGGACCAGTTCTGCTCATGGAATTGTCTGTTTTTCTCCCTGCATGACTGGATTTGTTCTTCTTACTCGGGAAAAGCATTGCTACTCTGGAGTTCAGCTTTTAAAACTGTATCTGTTGAAAGAACTTCCCTTTGCTGATTTTCAGGCAATACATAGCGTGTAAAAAATGCTGGTTTTGGCCGTGGCAGAAGCATGGAGGCCGTCCTCGATGCTGCAGAGCAGCTGGGAGTGCTTTGGGTGCACCTGGGCTGGGTGCTGGGCTGCTCCTCTCCACTTGCTGCTTCCCATCTTGTGCACTCGTGGACTGAAGTCCTGTTGTTAAATTCAACGTAACAGCAATGCAGCATTACATTTCTCATCAGACAGCCTTTACCCACGGGAAGTTTTGGTCTTGAGGTTGGTTGGAGTTGATGATAAGCACGGTTCACCCCCAGTGCTGCCCAGCAGGCCGCCAGCGGTCAGCGGAGCTCCCAGGATGGGCCCTGCTCTGCTCTGCGCACCGAGCTGTGCTGTGGGTGGGTGCTCTCTTTTCAGCCAGCTTGCCATCTGATATTTGCAATAAACTATTGAGGCTAATCACGGTTGTGAGGAAAACAACGGCTTTTGTTGCCAAGCTTGCTTTTGTGCATGTCACAGCTCAGTGGGGTGAAGCGTATGCCCAGGATCCGCGCTGTGGGGCCGCCCCCTATGGGCTCAGTGCAGGCGTGGTTCTCCTGGCAGGTGTCACAGCCCCTTCCCAGGCTCTGAGTTTGCTTCATCTTTGTTCTTTGTGTTCATAGGACAGTGAGTGTTGCTGGGCCTCGGAGATGCCTACAGTGCTGACCACTTTTAGGTGTTCCTTGGCTTGTTTGAAACCCTGGTTGCCTCCTAGGTGTGTAAGACAACAGGAAGATGTGGCAGAGCTGTCCCACTGCCTTGGTGCAGGGAGCTCTGCCGACCATGTGTGCCCCTCTCCTGTGCTCCAGAGCAGCAGTATCTGCTGTTCTGCCCTTTGCCAACACTGCAGGCCTCGCTGGGGTGCTCTGCTCTGCGTCACATTGCCTCACTTCCACGAGGGACTGTAGTTTCTAGAGCAGCTGTACACTGCTGACCCATGCTGTACTCTTTGTTGGATCGTAGCATCATTTAGGTTGGAGTAGACCATAAGGTCATCAGGTCCAACCAGCACTGCTGTGGTGTGTGTCCCTGGGGCTGGGAGCCCAGCTCTTGTCGCTTTGAGGTGGGGAGCACTGGAGCCAGGGGTTACTGGGAGATGGGCAGGCTTGAGGAACGCTGCTGTCCCGCTGTGTGCTGCCGAGGGGTGAAGTTTGCTGCACTGAGCTCGCTGGGAGCTCTGCCACAGACTCAGCTGGGGCTGGAATTTCAACATGATGTTTGTGGACTTCTGAAATGCAGAGTTCCTCCTGCCTAGGAGAATGCACGTAAATATATATATATCCCTCAGCTGTGTGAGGACACGGCACTAAGGGAATAATAAGAACAGATACTGCTGGTAAAGGCTGCTTTGTACTGGTGGCATTCATCTCAGGTTTCACTGTTAGATTTTAGAGAGATGAAACTGTGTGGAAAATAAACCTCAGTGAAGTGCGGGTGGAGCTGGTTGAGCAGCAACACATTAATGCTGAGCTGGAACCGAGCTGGGTTCATCCTGACCTCTCCACTCAAGCATGCTGCTGGTGAAACGAGGGCTCAAATTGGCCACAGTTAGTCCCACAGAGTTTTGTTCTTTGTGAAGTACTGCATCATCTGTGCGGTCAGAGGTTTGCTATTTGAAGGCATGTAGCTGTGCTCCGGCTCTGTGTGTCCTGCCAGTGCTGTCCATGCTGGGGAAGGGGTGAGACGAGCGGTCCAGGATAGGAAAGAATGAGATTCACCCTGATGTGCTGGGCAGCACGCCCGCATCAGCACGGCCACGCTGCTCTGAAGTCTGCAGAAAGCCGGGGCAGTGCCTTGTTGTGCTCTGCAGTGATGTGCTGGTGGGTCCCTGACCACAGCCCCCATGCGTGTGGGGCTGGCTGTGCCGTGGGGTGCAGGACCTGAGGGCCCTGAGCTGCCCCATGTGCAGGGGAGCAGTCAGCAAAGCCACGTCAGCAGCACAGGGTGCAGCTGCTCCATGTCTCGGTGGGCCCTGCCATTCATCCCGAGAGCTGCTGCCGAGCCTTTGTTTGCCAAGGAATTTTGTTTTCTCCGATATCCCTGCCACTGCATTTCAGCAGAGCCGAGGAAATAATTTTCTGCCTCCCATCCTGCATTGTAAATAGCAGCAGTGCTCATACTGAAAGCTGCCTTCGTGTGAGGAGGACCAAACAAAACCGGAGAGGAAAGCAAATGGTGAAAGCTGAGAGCCCAGCGGGGAGCTCTTCGCCACACTGGCTGCACAACAGCTCGTCTGGGGGTTAATTGGCACTGTGGTTTTGTGTATTTCGAGTCAGAGCAGCTCATGTGGAAATGGGACCGGCCATACAAGTTTCTACCGTGCTTTGCTTTCTCCTGCATTAATTACACCACAACCCTTAATTTTATTTTTTGCTGTGAACCTTTTCCGTGTAAAATACAGCATCAGCTCCTGCAGGTTGGTGTGTTCCCCCTGCACTGCACAGCCTTGAGCTGTGTGTGTGTGTGTGTGTGTGTGTCAGGAGGGCTGCGATGGGCTGGAGGGATCAGGGCTGGGGAGAAGGAGCAAGAGAGGGAACTGAAAAGATTGGAGCAGCTTTATTGGTGTTCTTTGTATCTCTGTGCGTTGCCATGTCTGTTAAGAACTGTTCTAGAAAGTGCCTCAGGCTGTAATTCTCTGTGAATTGAGAGCTGGAGATCAGAGCTGTGTTTAAAAAAACCCTCTATCAAATGGGCTCAGCGGAGCAGAGAGCTGCGAGGCAGTCCTGCGTTGGCAGCAGCAGGAGTGGGAATGCACAACCCATATGGGACGTAGCGAAACTTGCACTGACCTTGTGTGGGAAGGAGGCTCTCGGCAGCGGGGAGCGGGAATGCTGTCGGTGTTTTGTTGGGAGCTGCGCTGCTGTGCCCTGCGGGAGCGTGCCGGGCCTTTAGGAGGCTTAATTCAAGCTGCTCCTTGCCCAGTGGTGCCAGTGCATGGCAGCAGCTGGCATTGCCCCGTGTGTATCCTGTCCTGCCCCATGTGCTGGGGCTGTGGGGCTGGGGCTGCACGTGGCTGTCCCTGTGGTCCCTCTGCAGCAGCACCTGAAGGAGCAGCGCTGCCCTGCCTGCCTGCGTGGCCTCTGTAGAGCCTTTCCAGCACATTCACTATTTCCAAGGTGCTGTGTCCTTTCAGGTGACCTTCACGCAGCCTGCAGCCCCTGGTCCTATTCATGCTGCTGTTCCATTAAGCAGTGATGAGGTTGCTGTAGGTGTCCTTGCTCAGAGCACAGAGCTCACCTGGCAGGCTCTGCCCGGCCCTGTGCTTGTTACAGGAGGCGATGCTGACAAACAGCAGTTCCTATGGCGGCAGCTGGCACCTCCTCCGTGTGAGATGCCTGCTCATTGGAGGAGCTGTCTGTGGCTTGTCTCTGATTTCCTTCTGTTCCTTGCATGGTTACTGTTTAAGAAATTATGAGTTCAGACTGCAGCGTGGAGTAAGGGCTGGGCAGGGCAGCACAGTGCAGTGTCCGTGGGGCTCTGAGCCCTTCAGGCTGCTGCTGTTCTGGGCGCTGTGGCACTGGGGCAGACTGTGTTTGTCCATTCTGTAGGCACGAGAGCATCACCAGCCTTCCGAGTGGCAACTGACCGCCTCTGCAGGTTGGGTTCTGTGTGCTTGTGCAGATGCTTACTTTGACAAAGCTCAAGTTTTGGATGTGAATGCATTTCTGCAGCTCTCGTCCTGTTCCCTTTGTTACCCTTTGAACTGACAGGCTTGCTCTGAGGTGGTGGGTCAGTGTGTGGCTGTTGCTCACCCTGTTTTCCCTCCGTGTGCCCGCAGAGATCCGCACGCAGCTGGTGGAGCAGTTCAAATGCCTGGAGCAGCAGTCAGAGTCGCGCCTGCAGCTGCTGCAGGACCTGCAGGAGTTCTTCCGCAGGAAGGCCGAGATCGAGCTGGAGTACTCCCGCAGCCTGGAGAAGCTGGCCGAGCGCTTCTCCTCCAAGATCCGCGGCTCCCGCGAGCACCAGTTCAAGTAAGTGCTGGGATGGGGCGTGCCACACGCTTCTTTGGGCAGGAGAATGAAAGGTGCTGGAGGCAGGCGTTCTCTGGGAGCTCTGGGTCCTGCTGCTCGTCTGGTGGTGTGTGCAGTGCGGCCCCTTTTGTAACCCGGGCATTACTCTGACATCGAGAGGTCGGTGTGTGCCACGCTGCACACAGATCTGCTTTCAGGCTTGGAAGCAGCTTGCAGAAATGTAATTTGTTACACTTCTTACAAATGAAATGTGTATGTTTTCTGTGTAAATATGTCAAAACAAAGTTTTGCGATGGGAAGTACGAGCTGGATCTGGAATAGTGTGAAACTGAAACACTGGTGAACACTGAGAAGCATTGGATGTGTGAAGATGCACAGGTTTCCAGCAGCGGCCTCTCTTGAGAATAAGTGCATTCTCAAACATGGATGGAACGGGATAAATTAAACCACCCAAGCCTTGAGGCAGGATGTGTGCGCGGTGGGGGTGGAGCTGGGGGTCCCAGGACCGGTGCTGCTGTGCCGTGGCCCCACGTGCTGCCACCACAGCACTGCTTCCCTGCAGCACTGACATTGCTGGCCTTTGTCTCCCAGAGCTCTCATCTCTCTGACAGCTGCGTCCCTGAATTCAGCAGGGAGTGCTGAGATGAACCAGGTGTCACTCAGTGTATTGGCCAACGGATGCAGCCACTTTCTTTGGCTATGGAGATTTTTGCCTGTCAGATGCACTTAGCCTCGCTAATCCCTGACTCTTCACAATCTCTCTATAACCTCCTGTGATTATTTTTTTCCCGTTTCAACTGCAAGAACAGCAATTTCTGCTGTTACATTACTAAATCCTATTTATTCCATATTAGTAAATCCCATTTAATCTGTTTACTTGGTCTCTCTGGTGAGCAAGGCTTTGCAGGTGACTTGTGCAGAGCTCTGCTCGCAGGGCCGTGCTGTACCATGCTGCCTGCTGCTCCCCAGCCGTGCCAGGGTGGGCTGCAGGGCAGGGCTGGGCAGGGTGCCTGTGCCTTGGTGCTGCCAAGGGAGCTGGAACACAGCTCTGCTACGTGTACGAGAGGTGCTCGTGCTGTGCTGTGCCTGCAGGTGACTGCGGTCTCTGCTCTGCAGTGCTCAGGCACCTGGGCCCAGTGGTTTGTGATGGCACTGTGGTGTTGGTGGGTCAGCTCTGCAGTGCTGTAGTGCTGCTCTGCAGGATGTGCAGCCAAGCTGGCTGTGAGCAAACACAGCCCTGGCAGAGCTGAGCAGAGGAGGCAGCGCAGGCGGAGCGCTGGCAGCGAGTTGGCAGCTCCTTGCCTGGACAATGGGAAGTGCTCTGTTTCAGTTGTGTCATGTTTGAGAATGTTGGTTCACTTTATTTCCTGTTAATACTAAATATAATACACAGAAAACCCGTGCAGCTTTGTTTGTTTCAGCTCAATGTGGTGTAACAGGGTGCGTGGCAAACAGGTTCTGCTCTGCAGTGGAAGTGAGAGCTGTATCAATAGAACAGAGCAGGAAGGAGCAGCAGGACGGTGCTGTGCTCGGGGCTGGAGGGGCCACGTGGGTTCCTGCAGTGCCTCCCGGGGCAGCAGCTCACTGGGCCTGGCCTCAGCTCCATCCCAGGCTGTGCTCTGCAGGGCTGTGCTGCTTGGTGCGGTGGTAGTGCAGTGCCCCTGGAGGAGCCAGGAGATGGCTGGGGTGAATTTTGTAGCACTTGTTTGACTAAGGAAGAATGTTTCCCTTCCTTGACTTTGCCAGGGATGAAATTAGGTTTTGTTTGATCCTGCCTTCGTATCCCAGCTTTGAGCCTCAGCTGAGGAACTGGGGTGATGGCTGATTCGGGGCCCTGAGCTGGGGAGCAGGCCTGCAGAGCTCTGTGGGCTGTCTGCTCTCACCCCGCTATGATTGCAGTGTCGGCCTGCAGCAGACCCCCACCTATTGCTGGGGCTGTGTGAGCAGCTGGGTGCGCGGGGCTGGTGCAGCCCTCTGCTCACTGCCTGCCTCGTGGTGTGGGGTGAGATGGGGAGGGGCTCCTCCTGGGTGTTAATGAACACCGTGGTTCTTTGCAACCTTTGTGTCAGAGGGATGGAGCTTGGGAAAGCCACATGCTGTCCAGGGGTGCTGTTGGCACGGGCAGGATGTCACGCAGCCGTGTGGCACTGCTGGAGAGCAATAATTTCTAATCTGAACAGATCTGAATAAACGCAGTGGAATAAGCTATTTACACTGTGACTGTTGTCCCAAACCCCTGTGTTCCCTGACACCACAAAGTACTGAGCAGTGGGTGTGGGCATGAAGCACATCAGCACCGAGCACTGCTCCCGGCTGTGCAGGACAGCGCTTTAAAGGGCTGACAGCATCCACTGGCAGGCTGCACACCTTCCTGCCTTCTTCCATTGACCCTTCTGCTTTCTTTCAAATCCCCATAGGAAGGATCAGCACCTCCTGTCTCCTGTGAACTGCTGGTACCTGGTCCTGACACAGACCCGTCGGGAGAGCAGGGATCACGCAACCCTGAACGACATCTTCACCAACAACGTCATTGTGCGGCTGTCGCAGATCAGCGAGGATGTCATCAGGCTCTTCAAGAAGGTAATGCTGCTGTGCTGGGAGCTCTGTGCAGTGGGGATCTTAGGTTTTAATGTAAAAAGAGTCTATTGTGGACTTCTGCACAAACTCGAGGCTTTCTTAAAGATGGAAAATGAAGCAGAGTTGCACCCAGAGCTGCAGCAGCAGTGTTGGTGCCCGAGTGCTGGCTGTGGCCTCTGCCCCATGGTGGTGTGAGTGCGTGTAGGAGAGCATTGATAGAGAGCAGAGAAAGCAGTGAAACTTTCTAAAAGTCACCACTCAGTGAGGAAACCAGAGAGGAGCTGGAACTGTGAGCATCAGAGTGTAACCGTGGTAAGGGAGCCAAATAAAATCCTGTGAGACAGCTTGCTAATGACATAAAGCTAATAAAAATGTCTCCAAAATGGCAAGGAAGAAATGGGCCACGGGATGTGAAGAATAGGTGTCTGCAATGCAAAAAGAGTAGCATGTAACAGCCAAGGGCTGGGTGGCTTCATCTGGGTGCTCAGAACAGAGATGTGTGGAGATCTGCCTGGGGAAACAGCCCCAGCAGCGGATCCTCGCCTGGCTGAACCGCTGGAGGATGTTCCAGAGCAGAGCAATGCAAGGGGCTGTTGCTTGGAATTCTTTCCAACATTCTTTGTCCAGGAGTTTTAAAGAAATGAGATACAAAGCTGTGAAGTGACTAGCAGAGATGTGTGACCTAAAGCTGAAACTGGCTGGAGTAACACAGGATGGAAAATGTGATGTTTCTTCTTTTTTTGTTTAAAGACTCCTGGAGGGCTTCAGAGCAGAATAGCAACCTGACTTTAAAAGCAGACTTGTTGGTTGAAACTTCAGGAAAGAGCAGGATTACAGATGTACAGCCAAGTACAACCGAGGGGAGTGAGCGTGGCTTTCTGAAGAGGAAAGTCATGCCTTGGGAGCCTGGTGAGAGCGTGTTCAGGTCAGTGATCACGAGAGCAGGTTGGCATAGTACCTTCAGTGTCCTCCAGCCTTTGGAAAATGCTCTCGCTGAAGCTCTTGAGGAAAAGCTGTTGAAGAATAAAGAAGAAGCACTCGTTTTCTGCATGAGTGACTGATTAAAGGCAGTGCCAGAGGAAGGAGGATTTTAGTGGAGTTTGTAATCATTTAGAAGAAGGATGAACAGTAAGCTGACAAAGTCTGCTGAAAGGAGGAGGTGAAAAGGAAAGACTCTGTGCTATTATTACTACATCTGTTTAACCACCTTTGCATTATCACAGATGACATTACATCTGTTGTCTCACGTTGTAGTTTTGGGAGCCGTGTAGGTAACCCAAGTCCTGAGGTGGTCCAATGACTTGTGAAGGAGCTGTGCCCATCAGCAGCTGCTGGTGGGGTGGGGCACGAGCCTGGCCCTGGGGTCATGGCATGGGGCTCCTGCACCACGCTGCCTGGGCCTTCCATCACGGCCCCAACGTTCTTGATTTCTGCAGCTTGTTTTCAGTGGGAGGGTGGAGAGCTGCAGTTCAGGGAGCAGGGCGAGTGCTGTGGGACCTCTCCACGCAGGAGAAGAGTTCTGAAGTCTGTGGTTATCTCAGAATGTTAGCCCAGCTGGAGAGTAAATTAAATGTGATATTTTTATGACTAATTTCCTTCGGTTTATAGATCTGACCTAGAAATTAAGCCACAAGGGCAGGTTTGGACTTGTTCTGATGTGAGACGTCATCTCTTTTCCAGTCCTGGTTGATTCTAAGCTGTCAAAACCTCTCTCCCATTTTCATTTAACTCTGAACTCAGTTTTGAGCCATACTTGTTCCTCCTGCCTTCGTGACACTGTGGTGGTGTGCATGACTCTGGACCACGGGACAAATCCAGTCAGTGCTCATGTGAGGGGATGGATGTTGGGAGTACTTTTCTTGTAGTAACTCAGTCTTCAACCAGGTCAAGATGATGAGGTATTTCATCTCTTCAGCAGGATTGTTTCTTAGTGTTTGCTTTTCGTCCGTCTCCTTACATTGTGTAGGAACGATTGCCCCTGTGTTTTGTGTCGTTGTTTGTCCTTTGTGGGCATTGGCAGGTTGATGTTTTTGGGGTTATCATAGAATGGCTGAGGTTGGAAGGGACCTCAGAGATCATCTCATCCCAACCCCCCTGTGAGGTTATTTTTTTAACCCATTACATACTGTGCCCAAAGTGGAATTTGGGGCTGCGTTCTGCAGCAGTGCTTGGTGGAGAAGCTGTGGGAGTGGGAACATCTCGATAGAAGGCCTTTTAGACACCAAGTCCAGCCTTGCAGCTGGTGCTAAATTGCTCAGGGCAGGTGTCCTTCAGTATTTTACCTCATTTGGTATTGAGTATGAGTAAAGCTCATCTGGCAGTGCTGGGAACGCTGTGCTGTGGGCGCAGGACAAGCAGGCCAGCTCTGAAGGGCTAAAGGCAGCCACAGCTGTGGTTCGGCTGCTTGCTTCTGCTGCTGAGTGCTCTTTGATGGTGAATCAGGGCAACGTTTTTTTCCAGAAATGTCACTTTTAATTCCTCCTGTCTAGAATTCATTAATGGGCTGTGACATGCTGCGGGTACACGGAGGAACTGGAAGGTTTTGTTTTGCGCTTTCATTATGTAAATGTAAACAATTGTTGCAAAGCAGCAGCTCCGTAATATCTGGGGTATGAGGATGTGCATAATTGAGCAGCAATCGATCACTGCTGTGGTAATTGGCCAGTGGTGCTGAGCTGAGCTCCTGGACTGCTCAGTGCACCCAGGGCTCTGTGCCTCGCTCAGCCCTGCTCTGCCCCGGGGCTGCTGCATCCCTTGCATGTCTTCCACAGCCGGATTGCTTCCTCTTGGCTTTATGAGCAATGACTTCTTTAGCTTTGAAAGTGAGGAGGAAGCCTTGCAGGGAAAAACGCAGCCCCTCCTCTCATTGTCTGCTGCTTTTGAATATTGCAGAGCACTGTGAAATAGGGGAGAAGAGCCCGCAGCCCTGCGGGAGCGGGGCTGTGCAGGGATCAGTGAGGGCTGGCTTTCACAACAGTGCTGGTGGCATTCACGGTTTTGATGAGGTTTGGTGGGATGGAGCACAAGGAATATTCTGCAGCCGGGATTTGAAGCTCCTCCTCCCTGAGAACTCTTACAGAGCCCTAGAATGTATAAAGGAATCGCTGGAAACGGAGCGGAAAAGCATTGTCAGTCCCCTGCAGATCTGTGCTGTGTCTGCATCCCGAATGCTGCTGTGTGTTTCTGCTCCCTCCCAGCACACGTGCGGTGCTGCAGCAGTGTGGAGGAGGCAGGTAACCTCCTCCCTGCTGAGCATGGGATGTGGGGACCTGATGCTGAGGCAGTGCTGCTGGTCTGAGCTGTGCTGCTGTGCTCCCCAGCCCGGGCTGTCATTACACACTGATTGTGTCCCACACTGTGGGGTCCAGCTCGGAGATTAATGAAGAACTGTTGTCTGCCTGGCAGGGAACTCCTTCTGCTTCTCTCCAACAGCAGTGCTGTGGGGCTGGTGCTGCTCTCTCTGGACTCTGTCAGCAGGCTCTGGGGCTCGTGGGTACTGTCTGCACAGAAATGGGTCTGTAAACGTGGTGCACACCTGTGGTCCCTCTGTGGCCATGAGACTCGTGCAAACAGCAATGGAGCCATTCCTTTGTGCTCTACTTAAATGCCTAAAATTAGCTTTGAAAACGATGGCTATGTGGGCTTCCCCTGGGCCACAGAGGAAAGCAAGAGCAGAGGTAGCATGAAGCTCTGGGCCGTTGGCTTTGGGACCTGGGCTCTAATTCCTGCAGGAGAGGAGCAGCTGGAAGTGCTGGGTGCCCCTGCCCTCACCTCCTGCAGGTGTGGGTCCGACAGGTTGCTGTGCAGAGCCCTGCTGGAGCAGCTGGTGTCCCACGTGCTCCCTGTGACCTGCTAGCTCTGGGGCTGCCTGGCTGCTGTCCGGTGCTCCATGTGTGTGGGTTGTCCAGTTGGCTTTGATGAGAGCTCTGTGCTGCCCCTCAGGCAGTAAGCCAGCGGGATGGCTTTGCCTTATGTGCAGAGTGCATGGAGTTATTTGAGGAAATCCGAAAGACACTGCTTTTCTTTTTTTTTCTTTTTTTTCTTTTCAACTTGCTGTCTTTGTTTTCTGTTTTGAAGGGGATCTATACTTAGTTTAAACATATCTTCAAGTTATAATTAATGCTTCGTAGCCAAGAAGATTCCGCTGAGAGATTTGGGGTATAATTAGAGGGGAGGCAGAGAGCAGCAGCCGTGCAGCTGCACAGCACGTGCTGCCGGTTCACTGGAGCCCACCCAGGGCTGTGGGCTGCGGGGAGCGGTGCTCTGCAAGGGCTGGGAGTGCAGAGAGGAAGAGGCCGTGGGCTTTTAAGCTCCCAGAGAGCTTCATCCCGAGCGTGCTGAACTTCGGCTGTTGTGGTTGTGGAACTGGAAACTTTCTTATGTAAGTGTGGTGCAGTGATTTCACAATGCCGTGTCCCACGCAGGGAGGCTGCGGCCGGCTCAGGGCAGGCAGTGACAGTGAGCACCGAGGGCAGAGCGGAGGGGCCGGGTCACAGCTGCGGCCACAGCAGAACGTGACATGTTTGGGCTGAGAAGCCCAGGCAGTTCTTACTGTGAAACACAGAGTTGGCCCTCTGGCAGAAGGTGTCTGTAATAAATCTGCCAAATCAGGCTGGAATGGCAGGTGATGCTTCTGCTGAGGAGCGTGAACGCAGGCAGTTAGCGTACCCACGGGTGTCTGTATCGTACAGGGCACGTAGCGTAGTGCCTGCACAGCTCTGGGAGGAGGCCACAGCACTCAGACACATTCAGTTGTAGGTTTTGCTGAAAAACAGGCAGTTGTGCTGCGTTGTGCTGCGCTGTGCTCCTCTGCCCACGGAGCAGCCCTGCTTCCCTGCTCGCTGCAGCCTGCATGTGGAGCAGGGACGTGCTCAGACCCACGTGGTGGTCCTGGAGGGCTGCAGGAATTCCAGCTCTGCCCTGGGCTGCTGCACGATGATAACAGAACGGTGTGTGACGTTCTGCATGGTCGCTTTGGGAGCTCAGGTTGGGCGATGCACAGATGAGCACAGATCTCAAGTAGAAGTGCAGCAGCTCCGAGGCAGCGTGAGGATTCGCCGTACTGTTCGTGTTTGTAATTATGCATTCTGTTTAGTGAAGGATTTGTAGTGAACTAAAGCAGTGTTTTGATTTCCCTTGTTTCTGAGCACTGCTGTCACGAGCAGAGTGGAAGAGGAGGCCATCTGTATTTTGGTTTTACTGTTTAGAGATGGAAAAAATAGAGCCCAGCTGTGGGCTGGCAGCCCCATTGACGCTGTCTTTGCAGCTTCTGGAGCAGGAAGGACGTTAGACGGGGTTTGAGCAGTGCTGTAAGGCCTCTGGGGCATTTCTCATGCTGTGAAGCTGTTTCATTTTTTAAAGTAATATCTGTAATTAAAACGGGTGGTTTTTTAACTCCACTGCAGAGCAAAGAGCAGAAAAGCTCTGTGATGGGCAGAGGAGCATGCGGGCAGATCTCTGGGGCACAAGGCATGAAGGAAGGCATTACCAAACCCAGCTGTGCCGCTGAGGTCCACCCACCACACTGCGAAATGAAAGAAGGAAAGGAAAACCCTGCAGGCATGATAGCAATGTGAAAAATGCAGCTAGATAGCGGCAGCCTGAATGCGTTGCTGTGTTTTGTTCTCTGCGGAATGGGTGTGAGCGCATTTCCAGGAGATGACCAGGGCTCTTTTGGACGCAGGAGCTGGGAAGCCTGGAACAGATGCTTCGTGCTTCACTGTGCTTGGGTTCACCACGCAGTTTACGAAGGCGGAGGAGAACAGTTCCCACTTCCTGGCCAGCTTGCCCCTCTGCAGGCTGCGTTGTCCTGCAGAGCCGTTGCTTTGGGTCTCTGTGTGCTCCACTTGATGAGCTGAGCACGACCCTCAGCTCACCTCACCTCCGTGGGGCTGAGCACTTGTGTGGGCCCCGTTTCCCTCTCTGTCTCCTCTCGTGGTACCATTGGATGGTGCCAAGGCTCCCGGTCTGTGCACGTGCTGGTGGTTTGCTGCTGCTGGCCATGCCGACTGCTGGCCCTGCAGGGCTCAGGTGGCACAGCAGTGGGCCTGGGAGGTGTTCTTGAAGGAGAGGATTGAGAAGTGTATGTGTGGAATATTTGGAATATTCCTGTGGTTTTACTCTCCCCTCTAAAATGTGTCCTGCTTTCAGAAATGCACATTGTTGTGAGCATGACAAAGTTCTTATTCCTTTTGTCTTCCAGAGTAAAGAAATTGGCTTACAGATGCATGAAGAACTCCTGAAAGTCACCAACGAGCTGTACACGGTAAGCGAGGGCTCCTGGCAGTGCAGGAGCACAGCAGTGTGAGTGTCAGAGCACAGTGCCTGTTGGGCACTGCTGGCACCCCTGGGGCTCTCACCATGTGCCTGCTGCGCTCCAGCCTTGTGCTCCATCCATTGGGAACATTTCACTCGTGGGTTTGATGCAGCAGAGGAGGATTTCCATCTGTCTTGTGGTGAAGAGCTTCCTTGTCTACATCAGGCAGTGGATGGTGCCGTCCCTCTGTTAGATGTGAGTGGAGATGAGGTGTTGTGGGTGTGATGCCGTGAGGCCCTCAGCTGTCGTGCCCTGTGTGCAGTGCTGCCTTCGGGGCCCTCTCAGCATTCAGCTGAGCACTGATGGCTCCCAGGCCGTGCCCTGAGCTGGCAGTGCTGCTGTGTGTCTGGAACCCGGTATGCTGCTGGGGTCTGTTTGCTGAGTGCAAACTTGTTCTGTCTTTGCATTTTAGGATCAGTGATGCAATGTAATGTTTTCTGTTGGAAAAGGGAAACAGTGTATTTACATTCTTCCTCTGCGTGTGCTGCTGTTAGGAGTGACACAGCAGCAGGTTTATTCCCAAACAACCATTTTATTCCACCTTTTTGAAAAGATAGACCTAAGCTGCAGAGCGTGAATGATACCACTTGGAATTTGGAATTTCTGGCACAGATCTTCTCTTCGCACGTTTCATTCTACATTGGTTGTTTTGTGAGACCTGCAGTGTGGGTGGACAGCCAGGTTGGGTCAGAAGCCTGCAAGAGGGCTGGGATTGCATTGTTGATGGTTGAACGTCACAGGCTGCATTAGTGACAGTGACTAATTAAGACTGATTACAGCAGCAGCAAGGCAGATGCAAAGCATCCAAAGAATAACAAGGGCTGGGCTGGCCTTCATGCTTGCAGAGCAGTGCACTCAGGACCCAGCCCTGGCACTCCGTCGGAGCTCAGATCTTCAGCAGGAAGCTGGCCAGCCCTCTGCCTCGTCAGGGCAATGTGAGCTCAGGCATCAGATCCCGAGGGGAAATGATAAAAGGGGACAGTGTGACTAAAGGCATAAAGGGAGAAGAGCAGATGTGCTCCCCTTGCCGGCTCTATTAAAATGATCACAACTGTGCCCTTTGGGCCTCTGTATCTGAAAGGAAATGCTGCAGTGGCTGTGCCTGCAGGGGTTTTCCTGGCAGCACATCAGTGCTGTGTGTCCAGTCCCTGGTGGCAGCGTTGAGTTTAGAGGTGGAGATGTTGCTGCGCTCCACCTGGCACTGACTGTGCTTATGGTGGCAATGAGATGGGAATTCAGGGGTGATAGGAGACAAACTCCATTTCTGCTTGATCTTGCAGCTCCCCCACCTTCCAGCTGCAGTCAGGGGTGATAGAGCAGGGATGTGCTCTGTTACGTTGATGGGTTGGCTTAGCAAGTTCAGTTGCAGGGAGAGAGGGTTGGGTCTGAAGTGGCATGAGGATGATCGTGCCCCCCTCACAGTCTCTTGTTGTGGACACCGCAATCCCAGCTGCAAAGAGCTGGAGGACATTTCTCATCTGTCTGTAGGAAGATGAATGTGGTGTGTGCTGTCCTCCCCTCGTGCATTGCTGCCTCCTGGCTGTGGGGCAGCAGGCTCACTCAGTCTTGTTCCCTCAGGTGATGAAGACCTACCACATGTATCATGCAGAAAGCATCAGCGCTGAGAGCAAGCTGAAGGAGGCAGAGAAGCAGGAGGAAAAGCAGTTCAACAAGTCAGGGGACGTCAGTGTGAACCTGCTGCGGCACGAGGAGAGGCCGCAGAGGCGGAGCTCTGTCAAGAAGATCGAAAAGATGAAGGAGAAGGTGGGTGCGTGGGGCAGGGGCCGGGCTGCCCGCGGCTCCCTGTGTGCTGGGAACTTAGCTGTGGTCCATTTCACTTCTGTGCAGCTGCTTCTGTCTCCCTGTAAGGCATTAGGAAGCGTAGCTCTAACTTAGCTCGTATTCTGCTGTTGACAATAAACTGTAGCTGTTCCTTGAGATGGGGAATAAAAATGGGTTGGATATATAAAATAAATGGGTTTTTCCTGTGCAGGCTGCCTGGGATTTAAGGTGCAGCACTCGGATGGCTTTGCTAGCCAAAGCATTTAACACCACTCCAGCTTTGGCTCCTCCCTGGATGTTGGAATCTCTAAAACTGTTTCTCCTGTTAATTTCTGAGAATAGCAATAGCTTCTTAAGCGTGTGGCACTGTCCTGCAGCAGGCCTCTGGGAAGGGTTAATCTTCTGCGCTAAACCTTCAGGCTAGTGATCTTCCTGAGTGAACTTGCCAGATCCAAGTGCATCTGCTATTGCAGAGCTTTGAATTCTGGGTCCTGTTCTGAGTTGTATAGCTGGGGCCTCTGGGCCAGATTCCACTTTGATACAGCTGCTCAAACCTGGAGTAAGTCCAGATGCATGTCAGCATATCTGGGGTGAAAATTTGGCCCTCCAGTTGTGATTGATGCCAAAATCTCCATGAATGCACAGATAAAGGAGGAACAGCTGTGCTTGGGATGCTCTGGGTACGCCCGAGCAGAGTGTGCTTATTGTGCCCAGTATTGTACCAGGGCTGTTCAGATAATCCCCTGCAGCCTCACAGGGATGCCTATTTTCACACCTGATACCAGATTCTATTAATGTTTGTGTCACGCCCAGGCTCTGGGGTGCTGTGGGGCCCTGCAGCAAGAGGAGCCGTGGCAGGAACATCCTTCATGTGCTCTAATGCTCCGTTTTGCTTTTTCAGAGACAAGCCAAATATTCGGAAAACAAGCTGAAGTGTACTAAAGCCAGGAATGACTACCTGCTGAACCTGGCAGCCACCAACGCAGCTGTCAGTAAATACTATATCCACGATGTCTCTGACCTCATTGATGTAAGTGCTGCCTCCTCTGCACGCATCCTGCCTGTTTTGCACTGACGAGTGCACAGCTCAATGCTAGACACAGATCAGTTCTTAAATGCACTCATGCCATGTGATGGTAATGGAGTATTTGGACTTTAAAATATGCATACCTTAGGCCTGATAGTGTGCTGTAAGCTTGAATTCTTTTCCCTGTGTTTTTTTCCTTTGCAGTTGCATGCATGCATGTGCCTTCCCTCCCAGCTGATGTAGGTGTGTATGTGCAGAACCGGAGCTGTCTCTGCACGGAGTCAGCCTCCTCTGAATTTTATGGTGGTCACATGATCACACAACAAAGTAATCAACTTATATTTATATAGAAACTTTTTTGTTATCTGGAAAAAAAAAAAAAGAGTTTTGGTTCTAACTGCATGGTGTGAGCCAGCATGCATTACCAATACTGTCACGAGTGCATGGGTGGAGGAGCCTGGACTGGGATCCAGCTCTGTGTACCTTCTGTGTGGTATCGCAGCAGGCTGTGGTCTGGCTGTCACTCTATGTTGGCTTTGGCTTAGGAACCACGCAGAAATGGTGCTTCTTTCACTATTAATGACAGCCCCATCCTCTGTGGCTCCCACATGTAGGGTTTCCTGCAGCTGGAGCTTCTCGAAGTCAGCACCTTTGCAGTAGAATTTGCCTTGGGGCAAGCCAGGTGGTCCTCAGGTTTCCTCCATCCATTATTCTGTATTTGAAATAGATAAAACTCTCATAAAAATTACATGTATCCTCTTCTTTGTGGCTGAAAACAGAAGCCTGTTCTTTGTGCTGCGTGCATCTGCTGTTCCTCTCAGTTTGGGTGGGTGCTCAGCACTCCTCAGCTGCAGTGAAGGTGGCAGTGAAGCAGATGGAAGTGCTCCCCTGGGAAGGAAAGGCACTTACTGAGTTGTTCCCTGCAGCCTCGGGGCAGCAGCTCCCGGGGGCAGCTTCTGTAGACATGGTAGGGATTGAAGTCGTGCATGTGTCAGTGACTCCCACGATTTTAAACAGAGAAGTTTTCTATCTCTTCCTTTAATGGGAGTAGGAGTCTTCACAGCAGTATGGATTGTACTCTGCAGTCCCTTCCTGCTCAGGTGGCTTCAGGGAGCGGTGACTGACGGATTTGTGAGCACCACATTGGCCTTCTGGCCATGTGTTAACTGCACATGTGATTTAAGATTGCTTTGAAGTGTTTATCTCCTTCCAACCAACTGATGTGTTCGTGTTCTTCCAGTGTCTGATGCAAAACCCACTGAGGATTTCAAGATCGTAAGATATGGGGAAATATTCTCAGTGTGTCCTTCTTATTCCGTATTAGTGCAGTTGAGTTTAGCCACCCTAAGAGTGCTCAGGAACTCGGTGGTGAGGGCAGTCAGGAAGCGATGTGTGGTAACTGCTTGCTTTGTCCCAGGGTTCCTCTTTCTGCTGTCTGTCCTCTCTCCTTGCAGACTCTCTTCTTTCTCTTGTGTGTTTTCTAAGAAGAAATGTCTTATTTTTGTGGACTTTCTGAGCCTTTGATTTCCTGGAGAGGTGATGAGTTCCAGTCCAGTCCTGGCTGTTTGTGTTATTCCTTCCAACTTTATCTCCTTGTGCTGACCCTTCTGCTGCAGTCAGCAGATGGCTTTTCTTCCACGCTCCAGGAAATCCCTTCAGGGGACTTTAACTAAAGCATCTCTGACGCTGTGCAGCTGAATTCCCTAATGACAAATCCACCGGAAACAAAATAGTGGATGTGTGTGCTGTATGTGGGTGCCCTCATATTAAATCCCCAAAAAGAGAGCAGTTCATTTGAACAGACTTCTGTACAAATGATCTGCAAGAGGGCTCACCTGGGCCCCAGCTCCGAGCAGCATTGTCTGCGGTGACCTGCGGGCAGCGTGGTGCAGCACGGCAGGGCTGCCCTGCAGAGGTGGCAGTGGAAGCAGATGGGAGTCTGGACAGAGCTCTTGTGTTCTGAGCCTCATGCAGAGGGGGGAGTGAATGGGAGAAAAGGGATTCGGTTCGTGTGATGCTGTCCAAAGCAGGACTGTGTGGAGGTAGGGGCGGGGAAGGAGGCATGCAGGCTCGGTTACTGTCAGGAGTTTGACACCTTCTGTTCCCACTCCGGTACCCTGGTTTAGGAAACTCGTGTCCTGTTTCTGTATGTGGTGGTTAATGATAGCTGCTGTTGCTCCTCGTTTGTCCACAGCGCCAGAAATTGTGATTCCCCAATAACAGTGCTTTTTTCTAAGCTGTTCTTAGAGTGCAGTATTAAACTACAGAACCCAGCCAGCGCGATCTCTTAAATTCTGCCTGTCTTCTCTTGAATAATACAGCAAACTGCATTTTTTTCCCCAAAGTTTGCACCTAGTTAACGATTATTTCCTCGTGCAGACACCGTAGACATTGAAATTGGCTTGCTGGGTTGGTGAAGCCCGCTTGCGGATTGTTTTATGGCTTGCAGTGTCGTGCAGCCTATAAATTCTGCTGCTCGAGGGCTCTGAGCGGTCTTTGTCTGATGGACCTTGTTAGTGCGGCACAAAAAGGCAACAGGATGTTCCCTGGGAGAGAAGAATTCCTTCTCGACGCTTTCTGTGCTTTTCCCATAGTGTGAATGAATAGCCTCAAGGTCCTCATGTCCTTTACAAGATTAATTTACCAATGAGTTCATCTTGGAAAAAGCCCAAACCAGCACGCATGCACAAAGGCCCCAAGGAGGTGTACACAGGAGAGGAGTGCAGCAGGGAGGTGAAAGGGCAGGATGAAATGTGGGTCAGAAATCCTTTGGGGGACCACAGAGGTCATCACACGGTGGGGTTGGGAAGGGAGCGCATGGAGCAGTGCCCCGCGGTGCTGCGGGTAGGAGCCTTGCTTGGAGGTGCTTCAGCCTTGTGCTTCAGGCGTGGCTGTGGAAGTCAGAGCTGCTTTCAGGTGTGAGGTGGGTGCTGGTACCCTGGCTGCTGACCCCCTCCTCACCCCGTGCTGGACAGGGCAGGATGCGTGCGGCCGCCTCTCAGCGCTCCGAGCGGGGCTGCGTGTCCTCCCAGGTCTCACTGCTTCTCCGGCTGAGCACTGTGACACTTCCAGCCCTTGTAGGAGTGGTATGAGACTTAATGAATTAATACACAAAGAGCTTTAAGCTCTTCAGATGAAAGGCGCTGCGGATGTGCTAAGGGTTGTTATTTGTGCTTCTCATTTATTGTCCATCAAAGCGGGATGAGAAGGGTGAGAAAATGCCATTTGTTCTGGAGCTGGGAGCCCGAGTTTGAAGTCTTTTTTGTTTTTCCCTTCAGTCTTGGTGTGTCTGGGAGTGGTGTGACCGCCCGTGCTTTCCCCTCCAGGCAGCAGTGCCCGCCGTGCTGGTGCAGTGCTCAGGGCTGGCAGTGCTGGGGCACACACTGAGGTGCTGGGCACTGCCAGCAGCTGCAGCATGAGCTGTGTTTGCAGGGAGGATCCCACAGAGCGTTGCTTTCCACGTGCTCCGTGCATTACCTCCTCCTGTGGTGCTGTACTCAGCTTGCACCCCGCTTCGATGCACCAGAGAACCATTTTTTTGAGTGTTGTTTGCTGCACCAGTCCTCAACTGTCCCTGTTTTAAACCAATAAATGCAGAAGTTAGACAGTGGTTGGATAAATCTGGATTGGACCATCTGATCAGCCCTACCCCGGCTGGGGTCAGGCAGGCTGTGCCGTGGATCTGCACGTGGGCGCAGTGGTGGTGTGCTGTCAGTGCTGCTTGCAGTGCAGACCGGAGCGTGACGTGATGAGAGCTGAGGGCTGTCCCTTTGCGCGGTGACTCTGGCTGGAGCTGCTCCTGGCACCAGCTGAGTCTTCACATTTCACTTTGGGTTTGTCAGTGCCGATGTTCTGACGCAGAGTCGCTTTCTGCATTGGTTAGAAGTGATTGCTGTGGGCACTGCAGAGTTGGAGGAGGGGCCTCTGCCCCATGAAGATGGCTTCGTGCTGCCAGAAGTAGAGGGGAGCCTGGCGTGTGACCGGGGCTTTGGGCAGCTTGGTTGCAGCTCAGACGAGGACTTTCTACTCCTTCTTGAATTATTGTGACAACAGAGCTTCAGTGTAGTGCACGTGGCTGGCAGGTGCCGGCTCAGCTCTGCTTGCTGTGGCAGCACTCTCACAGTGCCCATCAGCACGTTCCCCTCTGTGTCTCCAGCGGACATCGCTGTGTGCTGCAGCCCTCCCACCCCTGGGAGTGTCTCTGCAGATCGTTGCACTCCTGCAGCCCTCCTGGCACAGCTCAGTGTGATGTTCTGCTCTCTGGCTGTGCCCCTCCTCTCCCTGCAGAGCCACTGCTGCCATCCACATGCTGGGTGCCTGCGGCAGGGCCACGCCTGGAGCTGCCCGCGGTCCTTTGGGTGCTGGGAGGAGAGCTGCTGAGATGGGAGCTGCTGCTTGCTCAGCTGTGATTCGGTGTTAGAGCAGCAAATCCCTGAGCTGTTGCTATACTTAATATGCCAGACTCAATTATATCAAAGAGAGAGTTTACAAACAGGCTTTTGCTGCCCAAATACTGTGCATTAGGCTGTTAGCTCTGAGTTTTGTCATTTTCTCCAAGGTGAGCATGA
Source organism: Callipepla californica brunnescens (assembly GCA_023055505.1). Taxonomy (NCBI): domain Eukaryota; kingdom Metazoa; phylum Chordata; class Aves; order Galliformes; family Odontophoridae; genus Callipepla; species Callipepla californica. Next base: position 15,357,812 of record JALIRH010000015.1, on the reverse strand, counting down.
TCACTTGTGCGTGAGGAGCAGCCCTGTCACGAGCTTCCTAGCGAGGGCCCTTTGTGCTCACATACCTGTCGGTTGGGGTAACTGGGGGAATGGTTTCTCTGTGCAGAGGCAGGGGCTGCTGGGGGTCAGGAGAGCTCTGGGCAGCACGCAGCGTGGCCCTCTGGCTGCTTCTCTGGGGACCTTTGTGGGGCAGGAGTTTTGCCATCAGTGCGGCCGTGCCCTGGTGCTGAGCAGCCAGAAGAACCATGCTTTTGTGTCATGCTTAGCTCTCTCCTGCCTGGGAACCACTTGTCTTTTCCCAGGGAAACCAAGGGCATCAAATTCTTGTGCTGTGCCCGAACAGTGGTGCAGGAGTGCACGGCCCAGCTGTTTGTGCCCCCGGTACCTGTTCTTCCTCAGTCCTATTTCTTTCTCTCCTTCCCACGCAGTGTTGCAGTGCACTGATAGCCCAGTGATGGCCGTGCTGCTGGTACCCGTTCTTAACTCAGCCCTGCCTTGCTGTCCCGCAGTGCTGTGACCTGGGGTTCCACGCCAGCCTCGCGCGGACCTTCCGGACGTACCTGTCTGCCGAGTACAACCTGGAGACCTCGCGCCACGAGGGCCTGGACATCATCGAGAACGCTGTGGACAACCTGGATGCGCGGAGCGACAAGCACACCATCATGGACATGTGCAACCAGGTCTTCTGCCCTCCACTGAAATTCGAGTTCCAGCCCCACATGGGGGATGAGGTACGGCGCTCACGGAGCTGCCTCAGGGCCTGGCCTGGGCCTGGTCCCTCTTAGCCCTTACATTATCCTTCCCCTCTGCTCTGTCTTCACATGCTGCTATTCATGTTTCCTTTTTTAATGAGACGCTTGGCTTGTTAGCAGCACTCCTTTCAGTCTGCTCTTATTCCTCTCCCAATTACAAAGCCTGTGGTTTCATCCTCAGCCTAACTGCCCAGCAGATTTGACAGCGGGGGCTTTGATTTACCTGCTGTAATTGGAAGACTTCAGAGTGCAGCTTCAAAATGCCAAGTAGAAACTTTGTGCTAGCCCAGGTCCACAGCACTGCTGCTTGGAAGCTGGGCCATGCTGCCTGAGAAGGCTGCAAGGAGCTTGTGGGTGCTGAGAGAATCTTTCTGGTGTTAATGTGCGTGTCTGGTCTGTGTGCAACTCACTGAACCCCTCTCCTGCCCAGGTGTGCCAGGTCAGTGCCCAGCAGCCTGTGCAGACCGAGCTGCTGATGCGGTACCACCAGCTGCAGTCCCGCCTGGCCACCCTCAAGATAGAGAACGAAGAGGTAAGAGCTGATCCTGTGCCCTGTGAGTGGCCTCACAGGTTGCTCAGCCTGTTGTCTCATGTGCTCGGGTGTGGGGTCTTCCAGCAGCAGTGCTGAGATCTCCCTCTGCAGCTCGTGCCAGGGCAAGCACAGTGCTGATGAGCTGCTTGGGGGCCAGTTGTTTTGGCTCCAGATGTCATTTTTCCCTGTTTGCTTCAAAATTGTGCTGTCTCTTATGCCTGATAGGTACGAAAAACTCTGGATGCCACAATGCAGACTTTGCAGGACATGCTGACAGTGGAAGATTTTGATGTTTCAGATGCCTTCCAGCACAGTCGCTCCACTGAGTCGGTCAAATCAGCTGCTTCAGAGACCTACATGAGCAAAATAAACATCGCCAAGAGGAGAGCCAACCAGCAGGAGACTGAGATGTTCTATTTTACAGTGAGTCTCATACCACGTGATGCAGGACAAAGAGCACTAAGTGTGAGGACTGAGTTGCATTTTAAGTGCTCATTAGCGAGAACCAATTCAGTCTTCCACTGTTTGTTTTCTGTATAGTTTGGGATCAGAATGCATTTCGCAGCAGCACGGCGATGCATAGAGAATGACGATCCAGTGATTGTTAACTGCAGCAAGCAGTTCTGACCCAAAGCTCACAGAAGTCGGCAGGAGTGGCCCAGCACTGGGCAGCAGATAGGCCCAGCTGATGGCTCCTCCAGAGACCTTTCCTGCTTTGAACCCACAGCTGAGCCTTCCTTTTCTGGTCTGCACAGCTGAAGTGTGCCCTGGGCCTGGTTGAGACAAGCAGCTATTTGCATCTTAGGCAGGCACTGCAGCAGGCCGTGCTAGCCGGGGCTCTGTGCTGTGTGCTGGGCAGCCGCAGCCTGGGTCAGGTGCTGCACACCCATGCTCGTCTTAAGGTTCTCCTCAGACATGAGCTCAGCAGAAGTGCCCCTCATTTCAGTGTGGTTGGAGGCTGCAGTTAATAGTGTCTTGTGGTATATACGTGTGTGTGATTTCTCAAGCAGTATTATTATTCCTATTTGGGCACAGGGGTGTAAATCAGCACATTGTTTTGTTTTGAGCTGTGCTTGTTTCTTTGATTTTTCAAGAACTCGTGTTTTTTCCCAATTTTTTTTTGTCTTTCATTTTCTAAGCCTGTCTCCATCACCCCTCCTCTATCGAATCACTTGCTCTGGAGCTCTTCCGGGTGCGCAGCAGCCTGGCAGTGCAGTGCTGCATGGTTTCATTGCCCAGCACGCTGTGCTGCTCTGCTGCATCATTTGTGTCTGTGGGGGCAGAGAGCCACCAGGGGAGGGAGAACCTCTTTGATTTTTCCAGGCTGTTCTCAGAAGCCTGACAAAAGAAAGTTTGCTTTGAACTTTTTTTCTTTGGAGCGACTGACATTCCCAGGCAGGGGGTGCAGCACCGAGGAGACCAGGCTAACAATAAGATCCTCAGGACTGTGGCTGGAGCAGTGGGAAGTGATTATTGGACCGTGCTCCGTCCTGCGGTACATTCAGCGCCTCGTTTGTTACAGCCTGACAGCCCCTGTGTCCCCTCAGTAGCCCCCTGGGCAACAGTGTGCAGCAATTACAGATGATGATTGCCGGGAGTCCTAACCTGCCTTGCTTGTTCTGCTCTTAATTCCAGAAATTTAAAGAGTACTTGAATGGCAGTAACCTTATCACAAAGCTCCAGGCTAAGCACGACTTGCTGAAGCAGACTCTTGGGGAAGGTGAGTGGTGGGATTAGGCCCAGGGAGGACGCACGTGGTGCCAGCAGAGCTCCAGCACCAGCTCTGAGCTCCAGCATTGGTGCTGGGGGACCGAAGCAGGGGCCGGGGGAAATGGGATCGTGTGAGCCCCTCCTGGAGGTCCCAGGTGTTAGCAGCAGGCACAGGCCTGCTTGCAGCCCCAGGGCTACAGCTCCTGGGGTCGGGGCAAGAAGCGATTTATCTCTGCATGGGGATTTGATGCCTGCCCTGCTGTCTCACACAAAAGCACTATTGCAGCTGTATTGGGAGGAAGAGTGGTGTCAGGCAGTGCAGTTCTCTGTGAGCTGTGCAAAAGCAGCCGTGGAGTGTTTTCACATGGAAACTGAATTCCTTCCAGGTCATGGGATTGTCCTGCTGTGCAGACATTTGGCAAATATTTGGCCCAGAAATGTGGAATGCTGTGTTTCAGCGTGAGCTGATTCTCTTAAGGAAGAAATCTGGGTTTGCAAAATGCCTGTGTGGAATTCTTTGCCTTTTCAGTGAGGAATTGGCTGCAAGCTTGCCTTCTGCAGGTGCCAAGGGAGAGCAGGAAGGAGGCATGTGTAGCCAAATGCTTCCCTTTCTGTGCAGTAGGAAAAAGGAAGGCTAAATCAGCTTTCTTGGCCTTTGGAGAAAGGCACAAACCATATGAAATGGGTTCAGGTTTTTTTCAATGGGTTGACAAACACTTTTAAAAAATGAGCGGATCTTATCGCTGGTAATATGCTGCCATTTATGTGAAATCCAAGCACTAAAAATACTCGGAGGGAATGAGAATAGTGACAGCCAGAATAGTCTGCTTGATGGTGATTAGATGGGCTGTTATGGCGTAAGGAGAGCCAGGGAGCAGAATTACACTGCTGCATTCAGATGCTATTAGCGGTCCTCTATGAGGCAGTTGGATCATCTCACAGCCTCCCCAGGGGCTTTAGCCCTTATCTGCCTCCCCCTTTCCAATTTGAGTTTGGCCAATACCCAGCGAGAGTAAATGAGCACTTATTGCAGAGGACCTGCAGTGCATCTGGTTATTTTTTTCCATGATGGACTTCATATTACAAATAAACCTTTAATGTCAGCGGGAGTAGAAGATGCTTTCCCTCCCTTGTGACTGAGCCCTGGGCTTGCAATGCCTCGTATGGAAAGGCTTTGCATAGCAACCAGCTCGACATCTCCTGCAGCCTGCCGGGCTTTCAGGCACTGTCTCTTTGCCACAAGCAATTAACTCGGGGCTTACGGAGCCAGAATGGCAGTGTGAGTGCTTGTGCAGCTGTGCTTTAAGTCATTTTCTAGTGATGTGGAGAGTTCATGGGAACTTATTTTCTTTCGTAGGTGAAAGAGCCGAATGTGGAACAACCAGGTGAGGAGTTTCTTCTATTTCACCTGTATTTGGGAAGGGTCTTTGGCTTGTGCTGGCTAAGGTGAGGGTGGCTTTCTTTGCTGCTGGCGCAGCTCGGTGGGGCTGGAGGGCAGGCAGACCCTGCTCCCCACGTTGCTGACACGCTTCCTGGCTGTGCTGCCTCCAGTGGAGTGGTTGGGGTGGTGATAAGCAAGGCCTTGGCCGTGCTGCAGTGCAATTGCTAGCTGGCTGCTCAGAAGTGCCTGGAAGTGCCGTGTCAGCACGGTGCATTGCAGTGCCATGTAGGCACAGCCGAGCTCGGGCTGTGTTCAGACAGCACAACATGAGCGTGTCCTCCTGCAGCCTACCATCCCTGTTTGTTTAAAGGCTTTGATACATCTTCCAGAAGCCTCTCCTGTCTCTTGTTACTTTGCCTAGGAGCACAGAGAGTGTTTGTATTCCCACACTTTCATCCAACTACAGCAGGAGATAGTGCTAGGGCTGAATGTAAAGGAAGGAGTCTTTGATCTGTGTCCAGTCCACAAAGCAGCTCTGCAGAGCTCTGGTGGTGTGCTCTGATTGTGCTGCTTTCCTAACAGGAAGACATGGGCCAGCAAAGCCTGCTGATACCTCCCTAGAATGTGTAGGACCTCTCTCTACATCATCTTTTTACAATCCTATTTCAGTTCTTAATTCAGTTTGCAGTACCAGCAACAAAGGCTGCATATGTTCCATGTTCAAGATGCTGAAGCAGATGGTAATGGCAGGGCTGCCCGGGCAGGCAGGAAGGAGGCTGCCTGGCAGAGCAGGGTGCCTTGCTCTGCTGCCGGAGATGGGCTGCAGTGCAGTGCCAGGCCAAGTGGCATCAGTGCTGGACCTTCAGTGCGAGTGCTGTCAGGACAAAGAGGGGACTTTTGAGCCCAGGGTGGGCAAGAGAGCAGGGACACAGGCTAAGAAACCCAGACATCCTCAGGTATTGCTGCAGTGTTCTGTTCCTGGAGCTGCTCTTGGCCCTTTCCTACCACAGTGCTGGGTGCCCTGGGGCACTTGTTTTGTTCAGGGCCCCTGCAGAGCAGTGGGTTCGGAGCTGCTCCTGCTCTGTCACTGCCTTTCCCAGGGACCCAGCAGAGCTGCCCTGCAGGGCTCTAATATCTCCAGTGCCTGGTGCTGGCTGTGAGCTGAACTTTGGTCCTACAGGAGCTGCAGGTTGGGCTTTCTGCTGAACTAGCTGATGAAACCAGGCCAAATCTGAAAGAGTTTCCTCTGGAGTACTCAGTTTCTCAGGAGTGGGTGCCCATGGACTGGTGATGATGCAGGCCAAAACAATCAAAGGAATGAATAGCAGCCTCCTACATGAGGGATGATGGCACAGCTCCCTGCTGCTTCTGTTTGCTTTTGTTTCAGCCTTTGCTTTTACTGCACAAAGGAAAACAAACAAGAGACAATCTCCTTCTTGTGAGCTCAGGCAGAGCAACCTTCCTCCAGACACAGCTGGAGGAGGACTGCCCACTGCGAGGGGAGATGGCACCTCTGCCATGGCACGAGGCTGCTCGGCTGAGGGTCAGGGGCACTCCTCTGTGTGCTGGTCATTTCTGCTCTGTCAGTGTAGGCTGGGGTGGGGGACGCACGCAAAATCACTTTGAGAGTTTATGCCATTTTTCTCTCTCTTCTAGATGTGGGTGTTTGTGTCTTAATATCCTTCGTTATCAGGAGAAACCAGAATGTAAGCACCATTAGCAGAAGCAGCCCCCTGACCACAACAGCACTATAGAAGTTGTATTTCCAGGGCTGCGTTCCAGGCATAATGTGTGTCTGTAACCAGTCTGTAACCACTGGTCAGTGGAACCCTTGGGGTCTGTTCCCCAGGCTGCTGAGGCCTCCTGGGCAGGGGCCCCGTGAGCCCTTCCCAGATAGAAGAGGGCTGCAGAGAAGGGTTCCTGCTGTCCTCTTTCTGACAGTGTGAGCAGAGTGGGACACCCTTCTCAATAACAGGACTGCTGTGGTGTTTGCAGGGGCTGGCTGTGGTTTGTTTGGGGTACACCAAGGGATTGCCTGAATGCTTCAGTGGCTTTTGGTGCTTTTTCAGTCTGGCAGAGTGCTGAAGTGGTAGAAGTAGGAGGCTGGTGTTAAAAATCCTTCACTTAGATTCTGAAATGTTTTCCTTAGTAGAGCAAACACTGGGCAGCGGTTGCGATAGCTGGCACCTGAGGGAGGGAGAATTGTGTCTGTGGGCTGTGTGTGAAGACAGTTGTGCTGAGCTGTGCTTCGCAGCATTGTTGTTTCCTTGCTTGAATGAAGGAAATTCTGCATGAAGAAAATTGCTGCCAACCCATCATCCATTTAGGTTGTGGTTGCTGATGTACGTGCTGCTTTGTCACTGTCTGGGACGATTGTTTTCTGTGGCATGAAGGAGCAGCCAGCTTCATGGCTGTGGCTGTGTCTGTGTGTGCCTGGTGAGCAAGTACAATGACATTGTGGGGATGGAAAACAGTGGACAGGTCGTCTTATTGCTGATAAATGTTTCTATTATCAAGATCAATTTGAATGTGTTACTGAAATAGAGGCCATGGTCTTGACTTTGGTGTGAATTTAAGTGCAGGTGATGGTGAGCAGCTCAGTGCTGCCCGCAGGTCGCTCCACTGCACTCAGGCACCTTCCAGCCACAGCTGAGCTCACCCAGGGCCCGCCAAGCCAAAGCTGGGCTGCCCATGGCTCTGTGCTGGGGTCACCAGCTTCCATCAGTGGGCACATCTCTGGGCTGAGTGTGCAATGCTGAGCTCCTTGTGAGCCCCGTGGGCTCGGCCTGAGCGGCTGCAGCCAGAGGAGGACAGCCACAGTGCTTGGGGCCGTGGGCAGAGTCCTCACCGCGGGGATTTCTGAGGGGTTTAGTTCTTGTTCTCAATCATAACCTTTGAGATCTCACCCTTTCATTGCATTTATGTTGGTGTTTTGTTGACTTCTTTTGTTCCGTTTTCTCCCAGGCCCCCATGTCTTCCCCCTAAGCCACAGAAAATGAGGAGACCTAGGCCTCTCTCAGTCTATAATCATAAACTCTTTAACGGCAATATGGAAACATTCATTAAGGTACTCGCTGGCCGACAGTAAGAGCTGATGAACGTTGTGAATGTAATGGCAGCTTTCCTGTCCTATCTGCCCACTGCTTTCCCGCCCCGCACCCCGCACTCAGCTGTGGGGCCGATGCGGTGCCGGTTCCCCCCACAGCCACCCCAGCCCATCCTGCCCACACCGCAGCTCGGGGCAGGAGGACATCCCATGGGCAGCTGTGCTGAGCCCCCTGCCGTGGCATGAGGAGCAGTGGGGCAGCATGAGGCACCCCGCAGCCCCACACTGCCTGGACCTGCTGGGCCCTGTGGGGTGAGGCATGGTGGGGTGCAAAGAAGACATTCGTTACTTTTTTCCCCAGACAATGTAATGGATTTGAGGTGGGGAATGCACTGAGGAACAAATAGGATTTTCAAGGTGGATTTCCCCAGAATATACTGATGATATCGACACAGCTCCTCGTTTTCTCCATTTCAGTCCACGTTCAGTGTTCTTGCCCTAGGCCAGAAGGAGCAGACAGACTCACAAGCTCCCAGGTGTCTCCCAGTTGTAGGGACGGGCGGCCTTGAGGTGAAATGCCATGCACTGGGATGGTAGACATGCCATTCTGACCCTTTAAGAAAGGACAGATGCTAAGCAGCTCACCTGGTGCACCTCAGCACGACTGCTGGCAGCCGAGCATTGGGGCGGTGCTTGTGCCGGGCCTGGGGCTTGGCCTGCTGCTCTCAGCCCACTGCCCAGCTGTCCAGGGTTTTGTATTTAGACTGATTTGTAAAAAACGATGCTGCTCAGATCCCTTCCCGTTGGGTAGTGCTGTGCAGTGCTGGCTGCAGCGGGATGGGGCGATGCCAGGGGCTGCTCTGGCCACCAGGCTGTGCTGGCGTGGGCTGGGAGGGCAGGCAGGTGCTGCGGGGCTGGGCTCGGACCTCACTAAGCTGCCATTGCATTTGAGCGTTCATGGCCTCCGAAAGAGATGCTTACCTCTAACTGAACTTATCTTTGCTTAATCTTTTCTTTTTTTCCTGCTCTGCTGCTTTTTTCTGTTCTCAGAGGAAGGAGGAATGCGCGAACAAGAAATCAGGTATTTACTGCAGGCCCGTCTGTGGGACGGAGTAAATTGACCAGAGATGCAACTGTGCTGTGGAAATAAAGAGCCAAGCAAAGCCCTGAGGAACACGAGCTCCCCTTATGGCAGCAGGCACTGCTCGCGTTCCCCTGAGCTCCTGCCCCAGGGGCGGCTGCAGAGGAGCAGCCAGAACCCACCGTAGGCTCAGATATGGGCAGTGTGCTTTTCACAGGCTGTAGTGGGGGTTTTTTGTTTTGCTTTTTTCCTTTAGCATCTGCTGATAACGGCTCTTTCCTTAGGTGGAAATATTGTAAGCTCTGTTACTGGAAGCTTATTTCATCAGTCAGGTACAGCACGAGATCTATTTTGGCTCAGCATTACACCTGTGAAATGGAGTAACTGTGATCCAGTTGCATCAGTCCACTGTTTCAAGCAGACAGTGAGCAAGTGTTTGTCACACACTTTGGTGAAAGCTTTTTGTGAGTGATGGAGTGCACACAGTGTGTTTAGCACTGCTAGATGGCTTGATGCGTGTAGCACCTCCTTTTCTTGCCTGTCCTCTTACTAAACTCAGCAGCACTGATTTTCTAATCTGTTTTGCAGCCTTTAGTGCATTTCCCGTGCATTATTACAGTCAGCCAGTAAATGTCTGCCTTTTTTCCTTCCTTTCATGAAGGATTCGGGACAGGCCATTCCGCTTGTAGTCGAAAGCTGCATTCGTTACATCAATTTGTACGGTAAGTTAATTCAGCAGTACTGACAGCACAACTTTCTGCAAAGGTAATGAGTTACTTGCAGCCAGCAGAGAAACACAGCAGAGGTGCCCTCGGCCCTTTTGCTGTATGGCCTCAGGGTATCATTACAGTGGCATTACTGTGATGTACCGTTGGATGGCTGACAAATATTTAGGTCTTGTTAGCACTCATCCACGTTAAATGGTTTGCTTGGGCCCTGGGCCAGCAGCAGCTCTTCCAGCACTTTGATCTGAGGGCTCTGGTGGAGCGTAGGAGCAGGGCTGGCTCCCCTGGGCTGTCACTTCTTGCTCTCAGGGCCTTTCTCTGCTGCGCTGGCTGCTGGTTTCTGTTCACCAGGAGGCACTGCACGGCAGTTAGTGCCAGTCTTCTCACGTGCGTGGTTCTCTTGCAGGCCTTCAGCAGCAGGGCATCTTTCGAGTTCCCGGCTCACAGGTAGAAGTCAACGACATCAAGAATTCCTTTGAACGAGGTGTGTTGGCAGGCTGGGCCGCCCTCGGCCTGTGCTCCTGGGGACACTGGTGGCACCCTGGGGGATGTCAGGGCAGCAGGCCTTATGTAATGCACTGATAAAGGCATGCTCATCTTCAGGAAAGTTTTAAAACATCAACAGTAAACTGTGTACCCTGATTGGTAAAGCTGTAGCATGCCTGGGTGTGATGCTCAGTTATGGAGAACATCATTAAGCTCTTCTCTAGCTGGGAAAATGCAGATACCATTCCACACGTGAGGGTTTTCTGAACTGTGGGGGAGGTTTTTCCAAGTGAGGGGAAAGGCCTTGCTGTGTTAGTCCAATCTGTCTGTAATGCTGGAAGTAAAAGCTCTTCCCTGTGCAGGTGAAGATCCCCTTGCTGATGATCAGAATGAGCGTGACATTAACTCAGTGGCTGGAGTCTTGAAGCTGTATTTCCGAGGACTGGAAAACCCCCTCTTTCCTAAGGAAAGGTTTCAAGATTTGATATCTACTATAAGTAAGTACACAACATGTCTTCTTGGAGCATAGGGTGGGACAAGGAAAGCAGTAAACAGGGCACGTACGCCTGTGCTTTGCAGAATGTGTTTTAAGAAGGGCTATAGGTTTGTAATGGAAATGGTGAGGAAAAGGCATTGAGGATGCATGCTGTCAGCACTGGAGGTAAGGCAGGGCAGTAACATCTTGCTGCAGCTCCTCCAAAATCCAAAGAGTCAACTTCAGGCTCAGGCCAGTGGGCTGTGTACAGGTGCTTGTTGTGTGAGGGCTCTTTGGTCACTTGGACGCATCAGGCAGCATCTTCCTGCACGGGGTCACAGCTGCTCTTGAGCTGTCGCATGCCGTGCTGCTGGGACCCAGAGTTTGCTGCTTTAGCTGCTAAACAAAGCAGAGGTCAGTACCTCGTGGCTACCCAGGAAATTTTTCTGATCCATGAGATCAGCAAAGCTGGTTTCAAGCTCGTGCAGTCAGGGATTCTCAACATATTTGCTACTTTCTTTTCCTGTCCCAGAGGAAAATAAACTGCTTTGGGATTTGAGCAGAGGTGGAAGCTGAGCTGCTTCATCATGGGATTATGTGAACCAGTGATCGGGGTTGGTTTCAGAGGAGAAGCCTGGTCACCCCTTGTTCTGTCCCAGCCCAACTCATTCCTGTGCAACTGAAGGAACAGATCCCCCAGCTGGGCTGTGTTTCTCACAGTACCTTGTAGTGATGGCATTCATTTATTGGCGAGTCATGGAAATTACTCTCCTAGGGCAAAAGAAGGAGGCAGAATAAATTCAGTGCATTGGAGATGATGGAGGAGTGCTGTGCAGTGTGGCAACAGGACGGCTGTGTTTTATGGGAGCAGTGCTGGGCTGTGTGGTTTGCCTGCGGGTGCTCTGGGGCTGATGAGCACAGGGCTGTGCCCTTGCTTGGCTGCCACTGCTCAGGGCTCCCTCCTGCCTCGTAATGCCAATGTGCATAACTGCTAGACATTCAGTAATGTCAGGAAGGACAGATGATACCTGGAGGGGAATGACGAGGGATGGGCTTGTTCCAGAGGAAGAATGTATTCTTATTTCTCAGGAACAGTTGTTTGATAGAGGAGCTGTAGCAAATTTGCTGTTGCCTTTCACTTTTGATACATGAAGCAGTGCAACACACCTGTAACACTGCGAGCAAAGGGAGCCATCTCTGCAGCAGGCCCACGCAGGGCAGGGAGCTCATGGCCACGGAGCAGACTGCAGCTGCCCCGGGCTCTGCAGCAGCAGGAGCAGAGCTGTGGGGAGTGTGCCCGGTGCTGTGCAGCCAACCCTCAGTAACACCAGTCTGCACAGTGTGCTCGGCTTCTGGAAGCTTCTCATTGCAAACATAATCAATTTTCTTCCTGGGTTCTGCCCCTGGGAGCTGCGTGGTCCCCTGCCAGCGCGTGGCGAGCGATGGCAGAGGAAGGGCTGTGTTCTCCTTCTGCTTTGTGGGGAACTGAGAATTTACATGGAGACATCCCTTAAACACACATGAGAAGCAGGTGGGTAGGAAGGGCACTTTGCTAGCAGAGCTTCATTCTGGGGCATGCCTGTGTTACAGAGCGATTGATGGTTCCTCCATTAATCCTCTGAGCTGCAGCCAGCTGAAGCATTTTGGTAAGCAGAAAGGCAAGTACTGCAAGGCAGTTTGTTCCTCTGGGTTTCAGAACAGACGCCTATTGTTGTATTGCTTTATCCAGTGTTTGATATTTTTATTTTTAATGCTTTCTTAAGTAAACACAAATGGAAGGAATGAAGAACCAGTACGGCGCAGCGGGATGAATGCGTTCCTCAGAAGGAGCAAAATCTGAAACAAAATCTTACAAAGATTTCTGGGTTTGGATTGAAGCCGAGATCGGTTCAGAATTTCTGAAGCAGTGGCAGCCCCACCACACGTCAGGAGATTTCATTCTGGTTATCAAATGTCAGAGTTAGAGGCAGCACGGAGGAAGCAGCCCTCTGCTGTGCGTTCACCAGCAAGGCCTGCCTGCCCTCAGGCTTTGGTGCTCTTTGCCAAAGGGCAGAAGTGAATCTTAAAGTGCCAACTCAGATTAAATTCCCTTTTAAAATCAGCAGGAAACTTAAGCAGAAGGGCTGAGGAGGACCTAATATTTATACCCTTGAAAGAGCAAAGCTAATAAAAACCTCCTCTGAAAATCAGCACTGGAACACCAAACGGTGCACCATTTTCCAGTGCCAAATTGGCTGAAGCTTTTGAGAAGCAGAGGAGCTGTTGAGTAAGTAAATAATGCATTAACAAGCACTATAAAAATGAAGGCACGGAAATGTTTGCTGCTCACACTGAATGCTGGCCATACGTAGGAGCTGACCTGTGGAGGAGCGTTGTGCTGATCCTCTGCTTGCTCCGTAGTGTAAACCAGAGGTTTGAACTGGGAACTGTGCTGTTGTTTTCCTTGCATAGTTGGCTGCTAGATCTGGATCACGTCTCTCTAGTGCTCTGTGCTCTAGTCCTGAGGAGGTTTCATGGTGTACTTCTATCCATGTGTTCCAGAAACTGAGAATCCTGCCGAGAGGGTGCACCAGATTCAGCAGATCATCGTCACTCTGCCCCGGGCTGTCATCGTTGTCATGAGATACCTGTTTGCTTTCCTCAATCAGTGAGTCTCTTTCTTTCCTAAACTGGGCCTTTATTTCAGGGCTTCTCTGTCTTTTTTTGTGTGAGTTTCTTTTGGTATTGTCAGGGTTGTATTTTGCCTGTTCCTCAGCCTGGCCTGGCCATGGCTGTGTGTTCAGGGAAGATGCACAGCTCAGTGATGATCGTGGCTTTGGGTGCTGGGGGGGCTTTGGTGGGATATCTTTCTGAGCTAACAGGGACAGAGGGTACCACTCCTCCCTAACGTGTGTGCTTGCAGCTTGTCTCAGTACAGCGATGAGAACATGATGGATCCCTACAACCTGGCCATCTGCTTTGGGCCCACTCTGATGCACATCCCAGATGGGCAGGATCCGGTGTCCTGCCAAGCCCATGTCAATGAGGTCATCAAAACCATCATCATCAACCACGAGGGCATCTTCCCCAGCCACAGAGAGCTGGAAGGACCTGTCTACGAGAAGTGCATGACAGGAGGGGAGGAGTACTGGTAAGGAGCAGGGACAGAACTTCATTGCTTGCACAGTGCAGCAAAAACAGGTCTCCTCATTGGGTAGGTCTTCTTGTGCTACAAACTAGGAGTGAAGCTGTGACAAAATGCAGAGCTTTGGCTGGATTAATAATAAGCAGAATTGACTCCATTTGGTGTGAGGGTAAGATAAGGGCTCTGGGGATCAGACCCCTGAGAGGATGAGTTGTGAAGAGAGCTGAGAGGAAGTTCAGATGTAATATTCAGAGCAGCTGAGCGCTGTGCTGGGATGGCTTTGCCTTCCTGCAGAAGCAGCATGCCTGTTTGTTTTTTTCTGGTAAACCTTACAGATAAGGTATGCAAGAGCTGGGGATGAAACACTAAAACTCATTGTGAACGAATAGAACATTCTACTTGCTATCACTTGTTTTGTCAAACATGAGTTACGTGCTTGAGTAATGGGACATGAAGTTCTGCGCTTGAACGTTCGTGGTGCAAGTGTCTGCTGCACTCAGAGCAGTTCAGAGGTTGCTGTGATTTCATGGGACTGAGATACTCATTTTAAAATGAAAATCGGAACTCCTTTGAGGATCACTGGGGCTACCCAGCAGCTTATTTTTGCAGTGACTGGGAAACAGAATCTTGTTCTCTCTTTTAAAGCACTGTGCATTTATTTCAGTGACAGCCCTCACAGTGAGCCAGGCACCATTGATGAAGTTGACCATGACAACGGCACGGAGCCACACACCAGTGATGATGGTGAGCACACACAGTGAGCTGCAGGAGCTTGGATCTGTGTTAGGAGGGCTGTGTGTATAGGAAAGCACGGTGGGCTTTGCCCCAGATCACATCAGGTTGGACTGATGCTCGGCACGGGGATGTTTCTGTGTGCTTGGCAGTGCGTGTTAATTAACACTGCTGATAGGTCTTCATTGTAGGGTGTGCATGGGCTGCAGTCTGACTCCGTGGAAGGACACAGGGTTGTTCTTACGGAGCGCTCATGTTGATCACAAAGGCCACGCAGGAGCAGGGTGCAGGCAGAGCTGGACAAGAGGCAGCAAATGTCACCGCATGGCAGCACTGCCACTGAGAGACTGTGCTGTGTGGCAGGGTGCTGCAGGGCTGAGTGCTCCTGTCCTGGAGTCCTGCCCCTGTGCCTCCTGCTCTGACAAAGCTGGCGTTTCCTGGCTGTCCGGGCTGCAGTGGGGTGTGCCCGTGGGGAGCACGCAGCTGGGACACGCAGCCTGCAGCACAAAGCGCCTCCGTGGTCATCCATGTGAGAAGATGAAGGACAGCAAGCTGCCTTTCAGCCAATTTTTTGCCTGGGTGGTCACATTAATATCTGTGATTGGAGTTTCTGGGTGATTAACTGTGGTGCAAAAGAGCAGCTTTATTTTGTGAATTTATGTGTTCCTTCTTCCCCTCCCCCATGCCCCCCTCCTGCTGGGAAATTCAATATTTTATCAGGCTCTGAAAGCCCTTCTGATGCCTCCTCCCCACGTTTCCTCCAGAGAGCACACCCCATCGATCCCACAGTGGCAGGCCCAGGCAGCGTGGTGCTCACACTGGTGCAGCTGTATTTTCAGCTAGGGACCTCTGTCTGTGCAAGTGACCTGCCTGCCATCACACTGAGGGAGGGCAGGGTTCGGGTTCAGCGTCTCCCACGTCCTTCAGTGGCTCCTGCTGTGAGCAGAGGTTGCTGCTGAGCAGAGCAGCAGGTCACACCCCGGTGCTGAGCCCACGGTTAGTGACAGGGCGGGTGGGGCAGAGCAGGTTTCTGTGTTCTAGTGAGATCATGGCAGATCTGAAGGAACGGGGCTGATCTGCCTTGTCCAGCTTTGCATGTCTTCCAGTCCTGTCGGTCCTCCTGGGATTTAGAACATTTGATACCTCTGTAGAGCTGCGTTAGCTGTCTGTTTGCTGCTCTAGCAGTGGTCAGAGCTGGCAGAGCGGTGGCTGCTGATCTTACACCTCAGTTTGGGCAGGCAGATAAGTTCAAAGCTGGGAGCAATGTTTCTGTGGGGATCCCCGAAGGGGCATTTGTTATTCATCAGAAATTCAGGGCAAGCTGTCTGCAGGGTGAGGGCAGGAACTGAAGAGAAGGTAATGGGAGGCTGTGGGTGTTGTATCCAGTACAGCTTGGTGAGATCCTGGTCTGGAAGATAATGGCGTTCTGTAACCAAAGAATTCACTTTACTGCAAGAAAATATGAGCGCAGGAGAAGATGCCATATGCACACGGGGAAATTTCAGCTGCTCCCCATCTGGTTTGCAGCTTTCTGTAGTTTGAGTCTGTGAGAAGTTCCAGGAAAGCTGAAAGAACTGAAAGAATGGGTCAGTCTGAAAATAAGACGGTTTGTGCTCAGTGTAAGATGCTCTTGGGAAGCTGGGGCAGCAGGCTGGGAGCTGCTCAGGTGAGGTTTCCTCTTCCTAGGGTGTATTGTGCCTTCACACTTGTCATACTGAGCTTCTCTGTCTCTGTGTCTCTTCCTTTGCAGAAGTGGAGCAGATTGAAGCCATAGCGAAGTTTGACTACGTTGGACGGTCTCCACGAGAGCTGTCCTTCAAGAAAGGGGCCTCGCTCCTCCTGTACCACCGGGCGTCAGAAGATTGGTGGGAAGGGAGACACAACGGAGTGGATGGCCTCATTCCTCACCAGTACATCGTGGTGCAAGACATGTGAGTAAAGGCACTGTGTGCTGGCCTGGGATGTCAGAATCACCTACCTTACACGAGGCCCATTGTTAGCAACCTAAATGGATCAGGTTTTCCCGGATTTAATGACTTTGAGAAGTCTGGATCTGTTCTGGTATGCCTCTCCCTGTATTGGCTTAGGCTGTCTCTTGTTCAAGCAGACATAGCCAAGCACTAAATGCTGTCCTTGGTGTGCCTACACCACGACTGACACTGACTTCTCAAGGTGGCATGATGCAGATGTGGCGTTGGTCTTTCCCTGTGTGTATGCAGCTGCTGTTGCGCACTGCTCGCTCTGCCCGTCCTTCTGTTAGAAGTACCACACTCAGATCCATTACAGTGGCAGCCTGAACGGGGTTTCATTTCCCAGGGACGACGCTTTCTCTGACAGCCTGAGCCAGAAGGCGGACAGCGAGGCGAGCAGCGGGCCGCTGCTGGATGACAAGGCCTCCTCCAAGAATGACATCCAGTCCCCGACGGATCACATTGTGGACTACGGCTTCGGCGGAGTCATGGGCCGGTAGGGAGCTGTCTTTTTCCTGCAGACACAGAGGTGGTCACTGTCACGTGCAGGGAGTCAGTGTGCAGGGCAGGGCAGAAAGGAATGCTCTGCTGTGTGCTAGGGAATAATGTGAGCATGGAAAGGGTGTTCGTGTGGATCGCCAGTGCGGATCTTAACAACTAAAATGATGTGATGCTGTCCCTTTCTTGGCGCTGGCTAAAATGTCTGTCTGCCTCTTGCTTTAGTCTTCTGGAGCTGAAAGGGTTGAGCCTGATCTGGTCTGGCTTCTCAGAGTTGAGGGATGGCTTTGCAGCACGCAGGCAGTGTGACGCGCGGTGACTCGCTCTTGTGATGCGTTCTTTGCAGAGTGAGATTGAGGTCTGACGGCGCAGCTATCCCTCGCCGTCGGAGCGGGGGGGACACCCACAGCCCGCCCCGGGGGCTGGGGCCTGCCATAGACACTCCTCCTCGAGCGGCCGCCTGCCCTAGCAGCCCCCACAAAATTCCTCTAAGCAGAGGCAGGATTGAGAGCCCTGAAAAGCGCAGGATGGCGACATTCGGCAGTGCAGGGAGCATCAATTTCCCAGACAGGAAGGCCTTGTCTGACGGCCACCCGCTGCGATCGACCTGCGGATCCACCAGGCACAGTAGTCTTGGAGATCAGAAATCTCTAGAAGCAGAAGCACTTGCTGAGGTAAGAGGGTGGAGAGCGGCTCCTGGCGCCCACGGATCGAGAGGTAAAGCAGAACTGAGCACTGCGGAGCTCCTCTCCTCGCACAGCACTTCGGAGTGGTGGTTTGGAGATGGAAGCGAGCAGCCAGCCGCGTGCTGCCAGCTCCTCCAGCCCTGCTGGTTGGTGGAACAGGAGGTGCTGTGCTGCTCCACAGCAGTGGGCAGAAGCATTCAGTGCCCCACTGCCGTGCACTGCCGGCCCCTCGCAGGGAAGGATGTGCATCACCTCCACTGGGCACTGCACCTGTAAGTCAGAATTCAGTTGGTGCTTAGTGCATTTGAGGTGTTACTTGTGGCTGTGTGTAGGGCCTCAGAACGTTAGTCTGAGCACAGTAGGACCCCCCACCACACCTCACCTCCGCATCGCCGCAGTTTCAGGCGCTAGTTAAATGTTCTGTGCTGTGAGCGCAGCCTGCAGGCCGGCTCTCCCTGCTGCTGGCTGGGGGCTGTCAGCCGGCCACCACTAACCCCGTTCACAAGGTGCAGTGTGGGACTTCCCTGGAGCAGGCTGCAGCGTTCCTGTGCCTCCGTGTGGCAGTGAGCTGTGCCGGCACTTGCAGGCCCTGTGCTTTGTGCTACTCCTGAGCAGGAGTGATGGTGATGGGAGAGCAGCAGCTGCTGACACATGGAGGCACCATGTATGGGCTTGGCAGGTGGTGTGCAGGACTGCCTGCTTTGGAGGGATAGGTAACAGTAATGGCACAGAGGAAGAACTCTTCCCATCCTGTCTGCTTTGCCAGCGGTCACGCTCCTCGTGCGCTTGCTCTGCAGCACGCTGCCCAGCTTCTCTGTCCATCAGCAGCTTCTGTGTGCTGTGAACCAATCTCGGGTGCAGGGGATGCCTCCAGAGGAGCGCTGGGGGTGGAGCTCAAATTGCCCCCTTTCCTTTCCTTCACTTTTTCTTCCTTTTTTAAACCTCTGGAAAGGGTTCTCACTCAGCTGATGTTAATAAGCGTTCACTGTGAAGTCAGTCGCACTGAGCTTGGAGGTCCTAAGGCTGAGCTGTGGGAGAATTATTTCCACTCATTTTCTGCACACTTTAATATCATTAATTGGAGCTAACTTGATAATTCCCTTCTGCTGAACGTGATCTGAGGCTTACTGAGTGTTCTGTATACATGAGAAAACATAAGGGCTTGTCTGCATGAGGGCAGCGAGGAGAGTTAACCAGAGTTCCATCTGGAATGGCTGATTCAATTGCTGTGAATCACTTCTCAGACGGTCTCTGAGTTAAAGTGGCCTTAATTCATTTAAGGCTGATTGAAGTGAAGCCGAATTAGGGCCTCTTTATTTCTGAGCGTGAAGCTCAGCAGCCCCGTTGTAGAAGTTTTCTGGATTTGCTTTAAATGTACGTTTTCCATGGACTCGGGCACCCTGTCTGGCAGAGCTCTGTGGGGAAACCCAGGGATGCCGTGAGCCCCAAGTTCCTTCAGGGATGGTGGGCAGGAGATGGGGCCCCACTGCCCCGTCCCACAGGGAGTGCCCGGGGCTGCCTCCCCTGAGCACCTTGTGCTGCTCACCCCATGCACATCACCGTGCCTTTCTGCCACATCGTGAGCTGCATGTGGGTAGTGGAGGGCCTGTGTGCCTGCTGGAGGCTGCAGGGATGAGGTTTGAGGGTGGGGGCGAGGTATCCTGCCCATGAGGGGTGTGAGCAGGGTGCAGGTACTGGGGCTGCTGTCACAGTGTCACGTGGGTTTTGCCCCTTTTGGGGTTGGTGAGCAGACTCCCACTGACATCTGAGCCAGCAGCCGCCTCTGTGCTGCCGGACCGTGGGCTTCGGCTTCTCCCCAAGCTCTCAACTTTGCACTGAGGGGCTCCTAGGTGGGAGGACCCCCCGAGCACTCAGGGCAGGGGCACCTGGGGGTGGGCACGACGCCGCGGCGCTGACCTTGTGCCGGTGCTGTTGGCAGGACATCGAGAAGACCATGAGCACGGCCCTGAACGAGCTGCGGGAGCTGGAGCGGCAGAACACGGCCAAGCAGGCTCCTGACGTGGTGCTGGACACGCTGGAGCTCCTGAAGAACCCCCCTCTGGGCGCCGCCAACTCGGAGCCCGCCAGCCCCCTGCACACCATCCTCATCCGGGACCCCGACGCCGCCATGCGGCGCAGCAGCAGCTCCACGGCCGAGATGATGACCACCTTCAAACCGGCGCTGTCTGCCCGGCTGGCCGGGGCTCAGCTGCGGCCCCCACCCATGCGGCCGGCACGCCCCGCCGTGCAGCACCGCTCCAGCAGCAGCAGCAGCTCGGGGGTGGGCAGCCCCGCCATCACCCCCACCGAGAAGCTGTTCCCCAGCGGCACGGCGGACAAGTCGGGCACCATGTAGGCACCATGTAGGCTCCGTGCAGGCTCCGTGCAGGCTCCGTGCAGGCGGTGCTGCGGGCTCTGATGGTGCGGTGCAGTGTGTGCAGTGAGCACGGCCCTGTCCCGCTGCACCGCGGCCGTTGTGGTGCTGGGGGACGGCGGCGGCGCTGGAGAATACACGTTCCACGTAGAAGTATCTATTAAAAGGTGTACAGAACTTGGTGACTTTTTTAAAAACGTAGATTTACCTCAGAAACTGGCTCTGAAACGTCGTCGCTAGAGGCACTGGGTGGGCTCCGTCCTCCTTTGCAGGCTGTTGGTGTGTGTGCGGAGCAGCTGTGGGGCTGGGGAAGCGCAACGGGGCACGGTGGGCTCTGCCGCCAGGGATGGATGGCACGGCTGTGTGACACGGGGCCTGGGCTCGGGCTGCGGCATCGGCGGCGGAGAAGAACTGGCGAAGATCCCCTGGTAAAGCATCACCAGAGAACTTCCACAGCCGGAGATGATTCCTTTCCCATAACGGTGTTTTAGTTTTACCTGTCGATGTGTGAGCGTGGGACCGAGGGTGAGGAGGTGTGGTGCAGGGACTCCTGGGGCAGTACTGGGCGCCTCGGTGCAGCTTGTCGTCTTGCATGCGAAGCATGAGCCATACCTGACCATATCAGACGCGGGGCTGATCTGATGGGGCGATACTTTGCACTTTCTGTACTGTACTATATAATACAACAGTCTGAGTTTATGCAAATAAATTTCCATTTTGTTTTTCCTCGGAGCATTCAACCCGGAGAAAACAGCCACCCAACCACACACCCGCAGGGGGAGCGGGGCACCGTGTGCTGCGGAGTGCCAGCCCCGTGTCCATCACAGAGCCCGGTGCTCCCTGCTCCTCCTGCACTGCCACACTGAGCA
Source organism: Callipepla californica brunnescens (assembly GCA_023055505.1). Lineage (NCBI taxonomy): Eukaryota > Metazoa > Chordata > Aves > Galliformes > Odontophoridae > Callipepla > Callipepla californica. Next base: position 15,337,371 of record JALIRH010000015.1, on the reverse strand, counting down.
GTGCTGTGCCCACCCCCAGGGCAGCACCGCAGCCCCACACAGCCCTGTACGGCCCCACACAGCCCCACACGGCCCCATACAGCCCCACACGGCCCTGTACGGCCCCACACAGTGCAGCACAGTGCTGTGCTGTGCCGGGCTGCGTGTGCCCACCCTGTGCTCTTTGTCGCTGTGCTTGCTTCGGTGCTGGAAAGTAACTGTTAAAAGTGTACGCTGTACAAAATAGGGTTAGGATTAGATGAAAGCCAATGCCACCCACCGGACCTTTGCACTTAGTAGGTAGCTCGATGTAAAAACAAACGTTAACGATTAAAGAACAAAAAAGAAATAAAGCAGAAAGCTGAGCCTTCGGTGTGCGTAGTGCGGGGCAGTGCTGTGCGTCGTGCTTCTGTGTGGCTGTGCGGGGACACGGCGTTCCCTGCTCGGCTGTTCGTAGCTGACACCTTAAGGACTGCCTTGGTTCCTACGGACCTCTGTTTTTGTCCATGGTTTCTCCCCCGTTCCTGGATGTGGCCTCACCCCACGGCAGTGCTCGGGCTGTGCTGTGTGTGTCCGTGTGTCTGTACGTGTGTCTGTGTGTCTGTACGTGTGTCTGTGTGTCTGTGTGTGTGCTGAGTGCAGGTGTCCGCGGGGCAGTGCAGCGCTGCAGTCGTTGCAGAGATGTCTCCCATTCTGTTCCCAGAGAACGCTCGCTGTGCTCTTCTGCTTTGGGATTTTTATTCCTTTCTGGTATACTTCGGAAGCAGCCGCGTGTGTGGGTTCAGTTCTCCCTGCCTTCCTTTGCAGATACGGTACAAACGCTGCTGTTTTCCTATTAAATTATTGCTTTTCGTTCTCTTTGGTTTTGTTGTGGGTTTTTAGTACAGTTCTTAAATTCAGGTGCCTTTTTGAGCAGCAGAACAACCGCTCGGAGCCGATGTCCTCAGGCCGTGCTTCCCTGGCGGTGCCATCATGCCGTGCCCCATCACCATCCTGCTCATCTCTGGGACAGAAGGCAGCCGGGCCGTGCTGCTGAGGGACGAGCAGCCCCTTCCGAACACGGCACTGCCAATGTAGTTTCAACTACTGTAAATTTAGGGGAGGAAAAAACGTATTTTTTTTCTGTCGCTTGGCACGTCTAACCGTGCCGTGGGAGCATCGGAACTGGAACCCGCTCGCGTTCAGGGGGCGGCCGCTCCTCCTCCACAGCCCCGCAGGGCCCCGCGCTGTGGCTCGGGGCTGAGCTCCATCCATCGCCGGGCCCGAAGGGCTCCTGGCGGCCGTCGGCTTTGGGTTCTGTCGGGAAACCGCCGCCGCCGCCGCCCTGCCCCGTGGTGCCGCGTGTTCTGTGCGGTGCGATGCCGTCAGCTCGGCCGGTTGGGTCCGGTCCTGCGCGCCGATGACGCCGTGTGGATGGAGCCCCGGCTCGGAGGCGGGCTCGTCCCGTCGAATAAAACTGCTCGGCTTTTCTCGAAATCACCTGTCGTGGTTTCGGCGTTCGCTGCCTCCTGCTGGCCGCCGTGCCCCCTGTACCTGGCGGCCCCGCGCCCGGAGCCGCCACCGAACGCCGCACGTCCCGCGGCCTCGAGGGGCCCCGCCCCGAAACCCGCAGCGATCGCTGCAGGGCAGGAGGGGATGCCGCCGCGGGAGCGCAGCCCCACGGGGAGCCCCACGCGGACACGCGGCGCTTTAAGCGCGGCTTCAGCTGCGGGTTTCCGAGCGCGGCCCCGCGACGGTCCGTGCGCGGCCGCAGGAGGGCACAGCCTGCTGCCCCGCCGCACCGCCCCGCCGCCCCGCCCCGCCCCGCGCTGCGCTGAGCCCCCCCGGCCCCGGCTCTGCTCCGTGCTGGGCGCAGGTCGGCCGCGCCCGCTGCGTCCGTCCCGTATCGTTCCAGAGGAATATTACTGCCGGCTGCTGCCCGCTCTGACAGCTCCGCGGACGTTATTTCCACTGATTTACATCGGCACAAAAGCACAGGACGCGCCCGTAACAGCAGGCGGCTCCCATTGATGCTTTCCAGGCACGAGCACAGCGGCCCCGCGCCGCGTCCTATCCCCAAACTGCAGGGACGCGGACCGCCGGCGGATGAGGGCCGGGCGGATGAGGGCCGCAGCCCGGGGCGCCGATGAAGGCCGTACGCCCGGAGGACGCCGGGACGGCCCGGACGGGACCGGCGCTCTTTAGGACCTGCGGACGGAGGCGCCGCGCGGCGCGCATGCGCAGAGCCCCCGCCGGGCGGCGGCACTACAGCTCCCGGCGTGCACCGCGGCCGGAAGTGGCGCGGCGGCGGCGCGCGGGATTCGGACGGGCGCGGCGGTCCCGCTCCGCTCCGTTCTGTTCCGCCATGGCGCTGCCGCCGCCCGCGCCGCCGTGGCCGCCCGCCCTGAGCCCGCTGAAGGTGCGCGGGGCGGGCGGCGGGACGGGGCCGGGCCGGGCGGGGCCGCTGCGGGGACGGAGGCCGCGCCCGGCTCCCCGCGCCGCTCAGCCGCGCCGCTGTCGTTGCAGGCCGTGGACGATCTGCTGCGCTGCGGGATCTGCTTCGATTACTTCAGCATCGCGGTGATCATCCCGCAGTGCTCCCACAACTGTGAGTGCGGGGCCGCGGCCGTGCGCGCGGGGATCACCGCTGCTCTGACCCCGCGGGTCGAGGTGTCCTCCTGCTAGCTTGTCTCTGTGCCGTTTCTTCCGTCCGGCGGACCAAAACTCCTCTCCTGTTAATGAGTGATTGCTTATAAAGAGATAAGGAGGAGATGCATCTGCCTTTGCATGTGCGGAACTTTGTTTCTGCTGGTTGGTTTGTCTCGCTGCTCCGCACTGGGGCTGGCAGCCCTGTGTAATCTGTTGGCACCCATTGCCCCTTGGTGCTCCTCCCAGGCTGCGATCGGTGGCTCTGGGCGCTCTCCTGGCAGGAGCTGAGCCCCTCTGCAGTGCTTCAGTTGTTCTCCAGTGTCAGAACAGAAGGGCCGTTCCCAGTTCCTTCACACAGTGAAAGCATCTGCTGGAACTGACCGGTCACATTCTGAGAGAGAATGTCTCCTGGGGGGAAGTGGTGCTTTTCGTCTCTTGAGGTGGTTATAAAAGCTCACGATGGGCACACGGGGTGGGGTAATGTCAGGGGCTTACTGTGACAAAATGAAACTCGTGGTATTTCAGCAAAGGGGCTGTGCAAGGATCCGTCCACGTGGTGACGTGACTGCTTTCACCGGGAAGTGTTGAAGCTGCTTCCCTGTGTTCCAGTGCTCTTCCCACCCTTCCTAGCCTTTCTTCTCAGTAAACGTGTTGGTTTTGTTTTTCAGAGTGTGGGGCGCACTGGCCTTGTGAGGGTGGTTCCTCATCAGTGGTGGTGGGGAGCACTGCTGGGGGAGGGGAGCACCTCGCTGCCCCTCGGGGCTGGCTGCAGGCTGCGCCTGGTTTGTCTCACAGTAATGGAACGAAAATGCACTTCTGCTTTAGACAGAGGGCTTAATTGTTCAGAGATGTTTGTGCTGAAGATTGTGTGTAGCAAAACCAAGCTTATTTAATGCTGTGGGGAGGTGGTGTGCTTTCAGTACTGGTGTAGTGGTGTAGTTAGGGAAACGTGCATAGATGTTTGCATATAATGTGTATATGTATGAAGACGTTCTAATGAGCGTGTGCTGTGCTGCGTGTGAGCGGCTTGCTGACAGTTATATCTTCTCTTTCTCCAGATTGTTCCCTTTGTATACGCAAGTTTTTGTCCTACAAAACGCAGTGTCCAACGTGCTGTGTGGTAAGTGGTTTTCTTTGTGCTGCCCATCTCGGGGCACTGCTCTCTGGGCTGCCGCTCACTCTGGCCGTGTTCTGCCGCCGTCCCTTTCAGCAGGGAGCTGTTTGCTGTGGTGCTCTGATCTCTGAACTGGCTGAATTGCACTGGTACTTTTCAGCCAGCAGAACCAGATGGAGCACGAAAGCCCAGTTTTGGCTCTGAGTCGTGTACAAAATCTGGTGAGAAACATTCAGCTGTGCCCCCTGATTTGTTGAAAATAAGTCAGCATTTAAGATGTGAGTGCTGAAGTTAAAGCACTAATAAAAGTTAAGACCAAAGAAAAGCAAAGAGAGATAAAAAACAGAAATTGTTGAGGAAGAAGGAATTGAGTGTATGAAGCCATCTCACATTTCATTTATTTTCTCCATATTCACCCCAGAGATCACTGTGTTCTTCATGTCCTGTCGTTTCTTGCTGCTTAAAGATCTCATCACAGTCATTGGATCCCCATTTTGGTTTCCCAAGCGATTGCAGTGTGGTGGCAGTGAAGTGCTGTTGGTGATGGGGTACACTGGTTTGGTTCTTCTTCGGTTTCTGTATTTCAGATCATCTGTCACACTTACAGCCCTCAGGCACTTATTGTAGATGTTTTTGAGGCAAAAATGCTCAGTGCATCCTTATTCACATAGCAGTTTGGGGGCTGGCGGCTGAAGCACAGATCTGCAGCACCAATTGGAGGCATTGGGCTGTTGGTTGGTTGGTTTTCCTTCCTTCTCTTCTCCCCTACCAGGCCGTCTCAGAGTCTGACCTGAAGAACAACCGGGCGTTGGATGAGCTGGTGAAGAGCTTTAATTCCGCAAGGTACGCTGCCTCTCGTCAGCACCATCTCCAGTGTGGCAGTTCAGAGGGCAGCTGTGGTTCGATGGAGTGTGGTAATGGAGTGCTGTGCTTTCACCTCCTTTTCTGTTTGATTTGATTCACTTTGGATCTCCTCCCTTTAAGAGACAAGCACGAAGTCAGCGTGACTTGGGAAGTGCTTCTGCCAGAGATGTCTGAGCTCTGCTTGGCTGCAGGCAGCTCTGCCTGCTCATGTTCTGCAGCTGTTCCTGTGCCATGGGAGAGGTTGGAAAGTGCGCTTTTACTGCAGTGAATCTGGAGATTTAAATCCGTGGGGTTCTTGGCTTCGTAAGCGACGGGAAGCATAGCTCTTGCTTTGTTTCTTAAGAGAGTTTCTGAGTGATGAAGAACTAATCTTGTGTATGACCGCTGTTTGATTTAATTGATTTTATTTCAAGAATGGAGATTCTGCAGTTCCAGTATTTCAGCTTGAACTCTGACTGCAATGTTTCCTGCTGATGAATGGATTACTGTATTTTGGTAACATCTAATTTCGCAGGGAACAGGTAGTGCTGACTTGGATCCATTATGGTAATGAATCTTAACCGTTAATTTTTCGAACTGCTTTAATGGATCAGTATAAATGTTAGCAGAGCTGTTCAGTAACATTTCCTTTTGTGACTTGGAGTCCAGTCAATTTCTCAACGTGAAATTGGATCAATAAACCCGAAGTGTTGGTGGTCCTCCGTTGGGGTGAGGTGGGGGAGCAGAGCTGGGCTCTGCTGTGGGATGCTGTGCAGGACACGTCTCCTGGCTCCCTCCCCCTGCTTCTCCATCCTCTTCTCTGTTTCCCTTTGGCCCTCCCCAAAACAAATCCAAACTCCAGGGTCTGATCTTTGAAGCGTGTGAAGTTCTTGAAGTCCATCCTGCCCTGGCTGTGAGCCTCAGGTAATTTGGTAGTTATGAAAATTAGGCATTAAGTATTTTCAGGATTTCAAAAAATGCAAATATGTTTTTAAGTCAGGCCTGTAGGGAAAGAAAATGTTAATGCTTGGGTACTTAGTGAGGCAAAAGCAGTGCTCCAAGGTCACCGTGTGCGTGGGAATGGAAACCGTTCTAAATAGACCTGAATGCTGATCCCACTTATCCTTGTGCTCAGCATTTAGCTTGTGTATGTGCAGAACTAGAGCTGTCTGCTGATGGGTGCTGCGCCTTGAGTGCTGCCCTAGCAGGGCCAGAGCTGCCCACGTGGGGTTCAGGTGCACTGAAGGTACCAAGGAATGAAGGCTTAAGGGAGTGCATCATCCTGCTGGCTGCTGTCCTGGGTGAAGAGTGGCCTTTGCTCAGTGCTCTGCTGGTTGTGCAGTCTGTGTGGGCAGGATCCATCACTCCTTGGTCGTGGTACTGTTGCCTTCCCTTTATGAACGGAGTTCTGATCAGGTGCAGTGAGGCCAGTAGCTTCCTAGGTAGAAGAGTCAAGCTTTGGAATTGTATTGAAGTTAGTTTTGTTGTCCTTTAACAAGGAGACAGTTTTGACACATCGTCAATTTCTAAGTCACATCAGTAGAACATTTGGAAATGAGATTGTATTTGCACGTGTAGGAAACTGTCACTGCTGCAACATGAGCAGTGCTTTTTTCCTACGCAGGGAAGGAGAATAGGTTTTCACTTCTGAGGTTATACCTTCACTTTTTACCAGGTTACCTGGCAGCTGGTGAGCTGGGGATGAACGCAGCCCCTGAGCTGGGTGTGGGGCACAGCCCTCCCAGTGCAGCCCTGTGCTCCCTGTGGGGCTGCGCAGGGATTTCAGTGAGAGAAACTGTGGTGGTGGGCAGAGCCCACTGCAGGGCATCCAGGGTGCTGAGAGCTGCGGTGCTGTGGTGAGTCCTGAGAAACGTGGCCAGACAGTGAATCAGTGGAAAGCCTGGTGGGAAAGAGCTGATGTGAGGCTTAACTGTGGGAGTGCTGTCAGGCAGTGTGAAGTGTGGTGAAATGTGCCAGCTAGGGACTGCGTGCTGGGAGAAGATCAACAGCAGTGCTTGACAGGCACAGGTATGGACTGCGTTCCTCTGCCAGGAGGAGGAGCTCTCAACAGTGGTAGAAAATGCACTGGAAAGATGGGTGAGCTGTTTGCTCATCCACCTTACTGCACGGCTGCTGGGCGGAGACCTGGGAGGGTTCTGCAGAACATTGGGGCAGCTCTGTGAGCTGAAGGACGCTGTGCATTTACCTGCAGCAGCTGAGACACTTCATGTGCCTGAATTGCTGCTGATGGCCCTGGGCAGCAGTGCTGCATCAGAGCTTCCTGCTCTTGAGGGTGAAATACGGCCCTCGTGAAAAGCAAACACGAAGTGGGGGTGGGATGGGGCTGTGAACGGACACTCTGTCCACGTTCCCATTCAGTGAGCTCCTGAGCTTCCCCTGAAGCTGAGCCTACCACAACAGTAGCTAGTCTGCTCTGAGTTTGGGTCAGCTGGGGGATTAACCTCCTGAAAAACTTCCAGTCCATATCTAGGCATGTGCAGACAGAAGAGCATAGTTTTGCTGCCACGCTTAATCGCGCTTGTTTGTACTGCAGAAAGTCACAGTGCCCTGGGATGCGTGTGAACTGCTCCTGACTGATGTGCTCACCGTGTGTGGAAATCTGGGGCTGCAGGCTGGCTCTGAGTCCCCTCTGTGACTGCTGCAGGATGCTGGCTGTGCTGAGCTCACTATTTATTCATTACAAACTGATCTTAAGGTGGTGTAATCAGGGGCTGCCCCGGAGACTTACATACCTTTCTTGAGACATTCATATGTACATATTGATTCTTCTCCGGCATGAGAAATCTTTCCCTTAAAAGATGATAGGTTTTCTAAGTAGTTACCTAATGCTGAAACATCTTCAACTGTAAAATCTGAAAGCACAGCTACATTTCACTCTTACAATGGACAAGGAACAGTTTAAAGGCAGTGCTCCTTCCAAAGGTGTGTCACCAGCAGTCTCCTGCTTTTTTACAGAAAAGGGATAGAAATCCAAATTATGTCAACTCTTGTTTGTTCTTGCTGAGTTAAAATCTTTGCAAATCGAGACTGTAGAGCTGTGTGTCTCAGGAGTGGTCCTTTCTGTTCCACGAAGGCTGCAGGAACATGGTGTTCCTGCTGTGAGCTCCTTTCTCTCCAGCTCGGTGCTCTGCTTAAGCACAGGGATGGCTTGAAACAGCCCGTGTCCAGCAGGTGCTCTGTGCTGTGTGCGTGTCAGAACAGGGAGGTTGTCTGCTGGAAAGCTCTATGGTTTGGGAGCCTGAGGGAGGCACAAAACTGAAACTCTACTCCCCCAGCTCTTCTCTTTTCACAGGCTGCATCACCTCAGGGGGAGAGGATTGTCAAAATCCAAGCTGTCAAGTCATGGCTCTTAAATGAAGAGTGTGTACTTAGTGAGCAGCAGCAGTAGTAAATGTGCACAGAAGGTACCCAGTGCTTGAGGAAGTCAGAGTGCTGTGGCTGTGGAGGCAGAGAGCTGTGTGGTGTCACAGGCCTGTGCTCGTACCTGTGTGTCTGAGGGATACCAGGCATGCTGTGTGGCCCTAAGCAGCAGCGTGGGGGACTTGTCCCTGGGAGGAGATAGCACCTTGCTTGTGGCCCTGCCCTGCTGCTCTGTAGTGCAGGGTGTGTGGGAAGGTGGGCCCTGAGGTGCCCAAGTGCAGTGCTGCTGTTGGCAGTGGCTCCTGGGCTCCCCAGCATCCTCAGAAGCTGTCCCTTCTTCCTGTCCCTCCCACCTTGTTACTCTGCTGTAAAGAGGAGCACGGGGGAGGCCATCCCCAGCTGCTTAGCACGAGGGGACGGAACAGCTTGGGGCAGCAGCAGGTCAGGGAGACAGCTGCTACCCAGCTGGGGCTACCCGGCGTGGCTGACAGATGGTTGCTATTGCCTCGGTGGGTGTCTGCTGGGCTGTGCTCTGCAGATCCCCAGCAGGAGGGGACAAAGAACACAGAAACTTTCTGGTAAGCCGTTGTGACAGCTGGTCCAGTGCTTGGAGAGCTGTCCTGAAAGCAGTTGTCTACAGTCCTCAGATAAGAGGGAAAACTTCTTGTTCTTTGTGTTCCGTGTGATACGTTGATGCTTATTTTATGACATTTGCAAAATGAACTGTAGTTTGGTTTGTTTATAAACTGGGAAAATGATTTCTGTGATCTGTAGAGCGTGGTAATGCTGAACTGGGATGCTCCTGGTTTGTGTGGGCGAGATGATTCCCGAGTGCTTCATGTTAGCAACTGCTCAGAGATGGAAGCATGGAGGAAAAACTCCAGCTGTTTGCTGTTTTCAGAGAAAGAGCTACCAATACTGTGAGATGTAGCTAACAGTTGTCTTCTGGATGCTTCTAGGAAGCAGCTGGTCCAGTTGGTGTTGGACACACCACTGATTTCATCTCCGCTGGCTTGTAGTGGGCGTTCAGTTGGCAAAAGCCGTGCCAAGGCTCCTGCGTCTCCACCAGGTTTAAAAGAAGAGGTGCCAGTGATTGACAGCTTCTTGAAAAAGGAGGATGTTTGTACCCTGACAAAGACAGATGGTCTGGCAGCAACAGATTGGAAAGTTTGCAAATCTGAGGAACATTGTATCCTCAGCAGCAGTGCTCCAGAGGCTGGTAGCAAAGACAGCAAAGAGAGTCCTGAGGGCACCAACAGTGGTGAGAAACCTTCTACATCTGTGGTAAAAGTGGTCAACAAAGGTGAGATACTTTACTTTTGCTTTTGTTCTGCTCACTCCCCCAAGTCTGTGGTTGAATCTGGCTGTGTGCACCAGCTTGTGTTTCCATCTCCTGCATTGTTCTGATCTGCAATTAGAGCATTGATGTGCTCAGCATCTTTCCACATTGACTTTCTCTGTGATAATGCAGCAGGCAGTGGTTGTAGAATCTGTCTCATGCTGCTTGTTTAAAGCTAGCCTTTTGTTTTTGGCAGCATACAGAATGCAATCGCAGAAGGGACGTATTCTGAGTCTGTGCCCTTGCCTGTCTTTGCACGCGGCCTCCAGAGGTATTTCTTGCTCATCTGATGCAAGAATTGTGGCATGGGTGGGTCTGCACTGTTGAGCATTTGTGCTTTGGACTGTGTATATGATCCTATGATTTTACTACAGTTTTTGTGCCCTCCAGCTGCAGGGAGGAAGATGAGGTGTGTTCGTACTTAGATTGGGGAGCATGAGTGCTGTCAAGTGAAAACAAGTGCTAAAAGGGAAGGTTCCAGACAGATCTGCCTTTCTCTTAAAAAACAAGCACAATAGAACTTGGCATTCTGGATTTTCATAACAACAGTTTTTCAGCTTGATTTGATCTGTAAGATGTGTAGTAGTAAAAGCATTCTCCCCTTCTCTCAGTGGACTGCCCTGTTTGTGGAGTTGCTATTCTAGAGGAGTACATCAACAAGCACCTGGATAGCTGCCTGAGCAGGGAGGAGAAGAAGGACTGCCTCCGGAGGTAGGAGATGGCCCAGGGCCGAGTGTGCACTGCTCTGCACTGCAGAAACCAGCAGCAGTGATTGCTGGGCTGCAGTGCAGCAGCTTGTGCTTTTCTTGGTTCCATGTGTCAGTCTAAAACCACTGTATGTGTACTGTAGCAATGATTTTCCTCTCAGAGTGGTGTTGTGGATAACCAGCAGCACTGGTGGTGTTTGTGTGGCAAGAAAACACTGCATGATGTTTTAAGGAATTTACACAGGTTGTAAACCTGAGTCTGTACGTGACTGTCATCACCTTTCCATCCACTGGCATTACAGCTTTATTTTGTAGCACTTGTTCTCATTTTTTGTCTGGTGAATGAGTTGTTTCCTCTGATTCAGATGGGCCAAAAGAAAATTTCTTCACTACTTGTCAAGTTAAAAAGTAAAAATTGTACCTTCCTCTGCTCTCTGTAGTCCTCTTCAAATTATTCCAGTTAAGGTCTCCTCTTTTAAGATGTTAAATTTCCTAAGGCTCATGCACTCCTTTGCATTTAAGCTTCCAGCCTGGAGTTTGTTACAGTTGCCACATTCACAGCAGTGGAGACCTGGGTCTTTTTCACTTGCTGTCAGAGACGTGGGCTGTCCTGGTGAGCTGGTCAGACTTGACAGCTGTGAGCTTTTACTCTGTGCATTTTTATCCAAGTCCAGTGAACCTTAAATTAGGAAATAACTTTATTAAAGCTCTTAAGTTGCTCAGTCGTGCTGAGATTGCAATCCACAAGCTAGAGGATTTTGAAGGTGAAGAAATGGCAAACTAATACAGAAATCTGATGTTACGCTTTAATTTCCATTTGGGATGTTCTTACTGTTTCCCTCTTCCTAATGAATGAGAATAAAAGCCAGAACTCTCTTGTTGTGAAGCCCATGTCCCTAATAGAATTGTAAATTTTGCTTGTTTCGTCTAGACTGCTTGAAATTTAAGAAAGTATAATGCAAGATGGTGTTTCTGGGTGATGCCGGGTAAGGGTACAAGTCGGCATTTGCATTCCCAGTAGAAGTGTTAATTAAAAAGGGGTTGTTTTCCGTTTGCAGCTCAGCTCACAAAAGGAAGCCTATGCCTAAAGTTGTTTACAACTTGCTCTCTGATCGCGACCTGAAGAAGAAGCTGAAGGAGCACGGGCTGTCCCTCCGTGGGAGCCGTCAGCAGCTCGTTAAAAGGCACCAGGAGTTTGTGCACATGTATAATGCTCAGTGTGATTCTCTAAATCCCAAATCGGGTAAGTCAGAAACACCAGGAAAGCTTGTATCATTGCAGGCTCTCTGTGTGTGTTTGTGGTGCCTGGTTTTGCATGCAGTGGGGCTGTATCTTACAGCTTGACTGGCATCGCGCTGCATTCTGTTTTATACAAAGTGGAAATGTGCTGTTGAAGATGGCAGTTGTCGTCTTTCTGTTGTGTCAGTGATAGCAGTGACAGCACAAACACGCAAGACTGTGCGAGAGACTTTGGATTTGTGGCTGCACAGCTCTGACTGGAAGCTGATGGCAGGCAGCCCTCGGGAAGCAGTGTGTGGCAGGGCCAGCTGTGATGCTGCTCCCTGGAGCAGTGCAGCTGCTGTGGCCCCGCTGGGTGCTGGCAGGAGCTGCTGGCGGCACAGCCCAGGTGGGCGGCTGGGGAGTGGTGCTCCTCACCCCATAGCTGATCCCTTTTCTCCTTGTGTTTACACCGAGGTCTTGATGCACGTTTGCTGCTTCTTCCAGAAGCTGTCGGTGTGTCTGTGTGTGTTCAGTGCTCCCAGTAGCTGGGACAGGCCTTGCTGGTGTGGGGGGGGGATGTGGGGTTTGCTGTGTGCTGCTCATCCACAGCAGGAATGTCTAAGGGTAGCAGTGTGGTACTTGTGCCTGCTCCGAGGTGCTGGGGCTGCAGCTGCCATGCACAGGGCCCTCTGTTGGCCGTGCTGGGGGCTGCTGCTCTCTTGCAGCAGTTCTTCACCCAGTGTAGCACCATAAAGCCCTTGTCTGTGCAATTCATCTGAGCTAGCTAACGAAGAGGTCTGCAGGGCACTGCAGGGTGCTTCAGCTGGGATCGCCTAAATAATGCAAAGCTTTTATGGAGTTCTGGCTCAATGGCTGTTTATGAAGGGTGAAGCATTAAAGCAGTGCTCAGGACACAGGCATGCATTTTCAGCGGTGGCAGTGAACTGAAGGTCGCTATAAAGTACGAGCTGTTGAGCTTCTGTGGAAGCAGAGGTGCCAGATTCCTGGATTTTGCTTAAACCAGTTTTGAGCAGGTTTTATTCCTTCACAGCTCAATAAGCTTCTTGTTCTCGGGCTGTTTCACTTAGTGCAAGTATTTGTTTTAGTAATCTGCATAGCTACCTCGGAGCTCCGTGACAATGATTAAGGGTAGAAACATGTCTGTAAAAGTAAATGTCAAAACAAACCCCGCAGACAGTGCTGTGCCTGTCTGCGTGCTGCTGAGGTGTCTGGCCTAATGGTTGGAGGCTGTAAGCTATCCTGGACTATGGCTTTGGACAGAAGCCTGCAGACAGCTCCACGCTGCCCCGGGAGGTGCTGCTGGGAGGGAAAAGCAAGATGTGCACTGCGTGTGTTTCATTATTTCAACTTCTGCTTAGGGATAGCTGCAGCATGAAAACTCTTTGTAAGCGACATGCCTTCATGTGCATGCTGTGTGTGAGTGCTGAGTGTGAGCACTGAGTGTGAGCAGGCACTGCAGGGCTCCATCTCTGTGTGATTTGTTAGCAGCTGTTTTGTTCAGTGCCCTTGCATCCCTGACAACTCCTGTTTAACAATCCATTTCTTGTGTTTTCAAAACAGTTGCAGAGATTGTTAAAGAGCTGGAGGAGAACGAGAAGATTCGGGGTCAGCTTGAACTGAATAAAGGTGGTGAAAACGTAAGCTGATCGTCCTTGTTCCCAAACTGGGGGATGGATAGGAAGAATTGCAGTGTGGGCTCTGAGAGTTCTGCCTGTCGCTTTATTATGACAGTTGCCAGAATTCCTGACTGCATGTTGGCTTGGCATGTACCATCATGTAACCCACTTGGTTTTCTCTTATCAGTCATTTGTTGTGGGCAATTCTTAGTGTAGTGCTGATGTCTCTATGTCCAAACTGTTTAAGTAAGAGAGTTTTTTCTGATTGTGCAAAGAATTCTTAAGTAATGTTCCCCTTGGTCATATTGGAAGACTTTGACCCTCCATGGTATTGCGGGGAACATTTTGCTTCCTAGAATTCTCCAGGATTTATCTAGCACATTCCTTGCTTCCCTACTAGCAATAGTGCCTGTTCTTTTCCCATGACATATGATACTTTTGTAACTGTTGGTGCACATTTATTGTCCAGGATTAGGGAGAACTTCGTGGCCCACACATGCTGGTGTTACCCGGGGTATTCTGGCTTAGTCCTTTGTCTTTGTGAAAGCAAAGCAAGACAGCATGTACTTTAAACATGTGTTATGTCTGTGGATGGGAGACTTAGAGCTGGTGAGAGAAAATTGAATGGCTGAGGCTACCCCCAGTTCGTTTTTCATTTCAAAGTGTGCGGCCTTATCAACTTTTTCTCCTAGTAAATAAACATTTGTGTGATTTCCATAGAGCTTGACCTTTACAAAGGACCAGACAGAGGAGGAAATAGACAAGATCCACGCTAGTTATCGTGAGTAGAATCCAAGCGTCACTCCATTTCCCTCATGAGTTCATCTTCTTTAACAACAAACAAACAAAGCAGCAATACTAAAACCCCTTTGTCTGTCCTTCATCGCCATCTAAGCAGCTTAGCCATCTTCAGGCTTAGTTTAGAAGCAAAGGTTCTGATAGTTTGACTGCAAGACTTCCCTTTGGCTGCACAGTTGGACTCCTGGATTGTGGTGGTTAGCCATGGAGCAGGAGAGCAGCTCTCAGTGCTCACTGGGCTTCTCTGCTTCCTCCATGGAGGAGCAAAGCACTAAAGGGACAACTTGTTCTGATGATACTTAGGGGTGTATTTAAATCTGCAGTATATGGTCACATTTCCCTTGTTTCTTTGTGTTCTTGTGTTGCTTCGGGCATATAAATTATGCCATAATGCAGCTAGATTTAGCTTTGTTGATTTTAGTTGGGTTTCTGTAAAGACTAAATAAGGGCCTAGATCTTTAGCAATTTTTTCCCCTTGCTTTTTGCTTCTATTCCTGAGAATATTTTTTTTCCAGCTGTACATGCACCGTTTGTGGTTTTGAATCATTCTCTTCTAATTTCAAGTAACTGGTTCATAATTGCTTCCTTGCCTTGCCGAAGCCTCTTGCAGTATAATACAAAACAAAACAAAAAATCACCAATCTAACCAATTACCGAAACAAACAGCCTCCCTAACAAACAACAAAAGCCTCCCCATGAACTTATTAATCCCTCAGTGGGGTATCTTCCCCCGTGAAGCTTAAAAAGCTCTAAAGAGCAAACCCAGAGCTCAGTGCCTGGTAGCCCTGGAGCAGTGCTCTGCTCACTGCCATCCTGCGAGGTACTCAGTGCTGTTGTCCTGATCTGGAGCTTCCTTCTGCTCCCTGGAAGCTCAGCAAAGGCACTGGGATGCTTGCCCCCAACCCCAGGGTCAGCCTCCTGCTTTCCTCATGGGCAAGCTTCTATTTCGAGCTTAAAAAAAAGAAAGATATGTTCCAAAAAAATGTAATCTGCTCTTTCTAAGTCTTTTAATTTGCACTTGGATTCAGACACTCGCTGATTTATGTCTTGTGTTTGAAATATTTGCAATTATGTCTGCAATTGTTTTTATTACTGAAATACCCATGGTTTTATGAACTGTGCATGGTATGTAGCTTCAGCTCAGCTGTGATTTACGTTGCATCTGAGCAGTGCCCTGTACTGGCAGGACACTTGTTGTCACGTGAAGGCCTTCGTCGATGCAGCATGAAGCAAAGCAACAAAAAATAGTGATGCTGGAAAAACTGAAGCACCAAAGGGATTATGTAATAAATGTGCCCTGCTTCACACACAAGCATCTTGGGCAGGAACTTTTTTTACTACAAGGAGTTGTTGACCTTATGTGGAGTCCTCAGCTCTGCCAGGAGGGAGTAAATGCTAAACACTGCATGGGAACAGCATTTCAGATGTGTTTCCTTGTGTGGGGAAAACCCCACAGGAGGTGGTGGAGGAGAGGTGGGAGCTGTGGGATTGTTTTCAGTAAGGTCAGCCACATACTGAGCAGTCTCAAAAAGCAAAGGTCTAGGAATTACAGCTGGAAGGTAAATCAACACAGAGCAAGAAGTGTTGCTGGAGCTAGTACTTGTGCTTTCTGCTGAGGTGTGTCAGGCACTGGGCTTTGTTTTCCCTTGGCCAAATGCTGTGCAGCCCTCTGAGCACTCAGAGCTGATGGGTTTTTGTGTGGTGTTTGGCCATTTGGATTTTCTGTGTGACACAAGTGCAAAATGTGCTCTTGAAGGCTAATTATTCCACTGCAGCCTCTCGGTGTAATTCAGCAGAGAGAATACAAATGAATGCAGTACTAGGTGTTCAAAAGGAGCTTGAAATCTTCATCGTGTTACAGGCTGTTACGGTGGTGATTGCAGTACTCAGAGGCTTTAGAAAAACAAACAAACAAAAACCTGGTGATGGTAAGAGGAAACAAACCGTCTCACTGTGCAAAAACCTTAGACTTCGTGCAAGTGTCCTGACTGCTGGGTAACTGAAAGCATGAAATGGGCTTGGGTCATTAACAGAACATGGGACATTGCAGTGAGGAGTGCGTTTCCATTTGCTGTAGCCTGCCTGCTTTGGGTACAGCAGTACTCTTCCATGTTTCAGGAAACAAGCACAGAAGTGAGTTTCAGTTTTTAGTGGATCAAGTGAAAAATCGGTGGGAGAAGAGTGGGAAGAGGAAAACAGAAAGTACACAGAAGAAGAAAGAAGGCCCTGTCATAGGATTGCCTCCAGGCACAGGTTGGTGCTGCTGTCCCGTGTAGTCCCCCTGCACCCCTCTGCCTCCCGTGCTCATCAGTGTGTTTCCTGAGAAATGTTCTCCTTTTGTTCTTTTCCCACAGTCCTTAATCTTAAAACAAACCAACAAAAAACCCAAACAAATATAGAAATCGAGCAAACCTTAAAAGGATGGACTGCCGTTGATTGTAGTGATTCTTACACACAACCCATGAATGTGTGATTTGGTGGATTTTAATGTGAATGTGTGCTTTATTTTTAGGTGTGTACTTGAAGTAGCTGCTGTAAATGAGGCCTTAGGGTCTGAGCCTCTCGTGCCAGTTGGTAATGGGCATGTGACAGTAGGCATCACTGAAACAGGGTGGGCACTGCCTGCAGTGCTGAATCCTTAGCGTGGTAAGGAGCCACTGACAGAGCTGCAGGGTTTGTGTGCACTGGGATGAGCCTTTTTCTGTCCTGAGGCTGAAGGAGTAAAGTACTTCAGCTTCTTTTGGAATGTTTATGCAGTACATCGCCTCTCTTTTTTAGAACTTGGTTTTGTATTGGTATCCTTCAGCACAGTGAGAAGTGGCAGTGCACAGCTGCAGTCCCTCAGCTCTGCAGATCCTCTGGCAGTTGAGAGCAGCATCCAGCATGTGTTTGTTATCCTCACTGCCCACGGTATCGAAGAAACACCTCTGTGTGCTTTTAACTTGTTCCCTGTGCTCTTGTTCAGTCCCATTTGTTTGATGGTGTTGTTGGCTGTGGCAGTGTGTGCTGATGTTTGAATGTGTGATTTAGAAAAGCAGTCCTCGGCCTCGTATTTATGGAATTACAGTGCACTCAGGAGAGAGAATTTCAGAGAGCATTCCATTGGCCAGAGTTGGACGTGCTGATGTCTGTATCCTTGGGAAAGCATGGCAGTTCAGTTTGCCCTCACACGTTCCCGTGCTTCCTGAGTTGAGCTGTGCTCATTTTTGGTGTGAGATTGTCACCTCCAGCAGGGAGCAAAAAGAAATGAAAGCATCAGTGCGGTAGCATGGATTCTGTCCTTATTGTTTTGTGCAGATCTTGGTGCGGTGCATCAAATCTCTACTGTATGAAGGGTGTAAAAGGTAAGGAATCTCAAGGATGAAGTTTGCCTCATTTGATGTAACTTACAGTGGTGTCCCTCTTCTACAGCAGAGGCAGAAGCAGTGTGCTGTTAGATAATGGGATCGTAGACTGAAACATTAATTGCTCACTGTGATCAGTGGAGACATTGCATAGTATGGATGGGTGTAGCTTATATCTCTCAAAATCTTGCTGTGTTATAATGACCTTTTAATCATCCCTTCCTGGTTCACGCGATGTTGTTTTGCATCTTTAAACTTGTATACTAATAATAATCTGTCTGGTTTTGTAACTGATAAAGGCAGGGCTTAGCACTGCCCAGCGGACGCTCTGTAAGGAATTGATAAATATTTTTGATGTCTCTATCTTCAGTTGCATTATTGCAGTGGGCCTTTGTTATTTTTAATCTCCTAACGTCAGTAGTGCTGTGTTGGTTGGACAGCTGACTCACTGTAATCTGCTGGTTGCTTTCAACCGACAGAAATATGCTCCTAGCAATTAAATATGCCCTTTAGCATAGGGAAAAGGGCAAACCCTAGCTGAATGGAAGGTTGGATAGCTCTTCCACGTTGTGCCTATAGTTCTGTTTGGCCAATTCTGTCCAGAATCTCTGTAGAGGTACAAAAGTGGAAGTGGTTTGGGCAGGAGTATAACTTGGTTGGTGTCGATGCAGAGGACACCTCTGTGAGCTGCCTTAATGAGGATTATTAATGAGATAAGTCCCAGTATGGTTTTAGTATCCCTTGCAGCTTCCTGGTTAAGTAACTCATTTGAAAGTATTTGTGGTCAGAGTGTAGAAGCAAGTTTTCTTTTTGCATCACACTTCCTATATTTACCACGTATATGGAGAGATGGAAGGCATCTCTTGAGAGAGCTGCTCATCTTCTCAGAGATAACATTTGATAGGAAAATAATAGAATGGCTTTACAATTTGTTTGTGTTGTCTAGAAATGTTTTTTCATATAAAGATAAATGGAAATGCCAATGATCTAAACTGACATTTCATCTTTCTTGCATGCATAAGGAAATAAATCATGATGTTTCTTTTATTGAAAACAAGCCTATTAGCTTGGCCTGTAAAACTGAAGCTATCAAGCTGTCTTATGCAATGGGCAAAGTGAATTGGTAGCAAGAACCAGAGGATGGAGCTGTCTCATTAAGTGTTTGCTAATTTCTGAAGTGTGACAAATAACCTTACCCTTTATTTCTCTCCTTGTTTTTATTTGAAACTCGTAACAAGGGAATGTTTCTGTTCCAGGCTCTGGTTGGTAGAGGTTGGCTGGTGGTGCTGGTGGTGATGTTATTTATTTATTTTACTATGGCAGAAAAAGGAATTAAAACCTTTTAAATTGGGAAAGTTTGGGAAGTGAGTGGGAACGAGGCATTGGTATTCAAAGACTTAAAACCTTTTGTCTTTCTTAAAATCTGTCTTCAGGCAGCAGAGAATTAAGCAATGTTTTTGTTCTTGATAGGGGAAGATCCTGAAGAGCACCGCTCAGCTGCAGACCCTGGAGAAGCCCGGGTACTCAATCCAGGAACTCCTGATGGCAAAAGTGACCACTGCTCCTCAGAGGAGGGCCAGGGCTCGGGCTCCCTCGTGTTCTCAGAGTCTGCATCATCAAGCAGGTCAGCACAGAAGTCTGTTCTCGCACCAGACTGGGGAAACTGGCACAAGTACCGGGCCATTTATATTTGTATCATCGGAGGTGATCCTCGGCTGTGGTTACTCATCCATTCTCTTGCACATTTCTGGCTGCCCAGTGCTTGAGGGATGCAGCTGAGATGCATTCAGATTCACTTAATAGCTCCATAATGGCTTGATGGGGGCACTGTAGTGGAAATGTTCCTTTTTGTACAGAAAAGAGAGTGAAATGTCTGTGGCAGCAGGAGAATATTTGCAGTTTCTCTCTTACTGCATCATCTTCCCTTTTGTTTGAGGATTTATTTAAAGGGGTTCAGAAATTGATATAGCCTACATCTTTTAATGGCTCTTTGAGCTGAGTATTGCTATGAGGAATAGAATTGAAATGACCCATTACTTGCAGGCAGGGATAGAATATCACTGAACCTTGAAGTCCTGACATCCATTTACTTTTCTCTCTTAATTCATTTACTCTTGCTTACTGAAATGGCTCGATTCGGTCACAGGAAATGAGAGATCAAGGAAGGTTTGATAAATGTGAAGCTTAATGTTTTTGGTGCTGATGTTATTGAAAAGGGACTCAGCTGTTACTGCTGCTAAGATCTAGCTACGTAGTTTTTGAAGACCGAGTTCACGTCTGCTGAAGGCACTTGCTTTGTAGATCAAAACTCGGTAGGTTCTGCTGAAGATGACTGATGTGAACGTAGACATCTTTTTGCAGTACTGAGTACTGACCCAGCTTCATTTCCTATCCAGAATTTGAATGAGATATTCCTGTTCCTCTGTTTCACTCATTTTTGCTTTTTTCTTGGCTGCAATCTAACCTTTTAGCATTAAGGACCCCGGAAAATCTAGAACTTTCACTTGACAGAGTGAGAAAGCTTTCCTTTCATTAGCTCATCCAAGGAGTCACTAAATCTGTTTCACTGCTGATTTGCTGTATGAATGACACTGAGTGACCCTCCTGTGGCCTTTGGCATCACAGTTACATTTTCATTCTGTGCCTTTCTCTGTCTGCAGACTTAGGTTTGCTCTCCTCGTGTCGGTGTGAGCAGGAGGGGCGGTTTGCTGCCAGGTATCCACGTGCAGCAGCTGCTCATGGGTTGGATGTGCTTTCCTGGAGGGAGCAGGCGCGTTTTGTTGGGCAGTGCCCGTTTGTTTGCACCATGTCTGGCTCAGGACAAAGTTGTTCATTCCTTCTTTTCACACGTTCACTCTCTCCAAATACAGTATTTCCACAGATGTCCTGAATCAGTCACAATCTCACAGCTGTAAAGACCAGCTGGTGTGCCTGCTTTGGCAGTGGGCAGAGAGCAGCACTCCCCATGGTTGTGAGCACCAGGTCGTGTTGTGTCGCTGTCTGGGGACTGTGGAGTTAACATTCTGCAGAGTGCAGTGGGAACAACCAAAGAAAGAAAGGCTCAGAGTGGGGAGGTCTGGGGCATTGTGCTTTTGCACTGAGATACGATTTTCTGAGAGGTTCATTTTCTTTCTGATAATAAGAGGATATCCTTTGACGAGCGGAACTTACTGCGCATTGAAATGTCAGAACTTGAAATATATTTGGGAGTCCCAGTCTGCGTGCTGTGCCTCTAAGTGCAGAGTGCGCTTCTGCATGGAGGCTGTGGTGCATTAAGAGAGGATTGGGTTGTGAGCAGCATAGGGAGCACAGGGAGCTGACACTGGCTCTGCTGGGGACCCTGAAGGTGATTCCTGCGCTCGGTCCTTCTCAGGGACTTCTGCCTTTTCAATCCAATGCCAATATGTAAACTGCCCCTTTGTACAGCTAAGGGAGCAGGCAGGCTGTGCAACACATCATTTGTAGTGGTCACAGCAGAGCTGCTGGTACTCAGACATCACTGCTGTGCTGAGGACAGGAGGGCAGGCAGCGCCCAGGCACGGCGCTGTAGCATCGACCCAAACCTGTTTGGTCTTCCAGAAATTGATGATCCCGTAACAGATCACCAGCAGAACAAAGCCCTGACTTTTAAAGGATGTTTTTTCGAAGCTGTGAAGTCATACATAAAGCTTTCACGGAACTTTAGTGCTCCGTATAAATAGTCCCACTGCGTTCTTTTCCTTTCCGGGACCGGCGCCAGGCTTTATGCAAGAGCTTAAACAATAGAAAAATTAGAAAAGAAACTAGGTGGGACAGTGATAAGCCAGTTAATGAACCGTGCAGAGGGAGTATTTTTTTAAAAGTGCTCTATAAAACTGAGACAATGTTCAGTCATTTAAACAAATCATTTCACTTCAAAACTGCTGCTGGAAGGAAGCATCAGTTGTGGCGGAGCCGAGCAGGGGACTTGCAGTGCAGGCTGTACATCTTTGGCCTCGTCTAACCGTATTATATTGTACAGTGAGACAGGGTGATTTAATTTTGAAATGCTGACTGAGAAGTGCTGTATGTGCAGCTTTTGTCAATCTGTGCCTCTGGGATATGCAGAGCTGCAGCAGCTCTGCCAGCTGAGCTCCTCGCCCGAGCCAGGATGCTCGTTAGCACTAAGTGGGACTTGTTGGCACTGTGCTTGGGAACTGCTGGTCAGGATGAAGGGCTGAGCCAGTCACTCACTTTGGCTTTTGGTGCTTGTAGGAGTTGAGCTTTAGCTCCTCGGCTGGAGGAGGCGTGGGGGGTTCCTCTGCAGAGCTCTCTCAGGTGTGGGTCTGTCAGTGTGGGGTGGCTGGGTTAGGGTTAGGGTTAGGCTGGGGTGCCCGGAGTGCTGTCCTGCCCCCAGGGCTGCCCTTGCTGGCACGAGGCAGCATGTGAGAGCTGATTTCACTGCAGGAATAGCTGTCTCTTTTCAGTTCTTTAGTGCTGTTCTGAGTTAATAAATCTTGTGCTGCTGTGGCTCAGGGAAGGTGAACATTAAATATTAGATGGGGGCACTTTATCTTTGATTTTTTTTTTTTTGCTTCAAACGTGAGTCTGTTGCGTAAGGAGGATGCTGCTTCTCTGCTCTGCTGTTAATTCATGCCTGTGTTCCAACAACAGTGAGCTGTAGCATTCGGGCACAGGGCTGCGGGTGGAGTCCTGGGGGGGACATTTCCAAAGGGGACTGCCTCTGGTTTGTGCAGGGAGCAGTGCCTGCATAGGAGAGGTGTAGGGGCATCTGCCACAGCCGTGGATTCGTGCACCTTTGAGCCCTGAAAAGAGAAGCGAGGGCAGCAGTGCTGTGTGTCACCTTGGCTTCCAGCAGGAGCTGGAAGCAGGGCAGGATGGAAGAGAAAAGTACTTCCACACTCCTCGTGGCATTCGCCTTCAGACAGAGCTGGCAAAGTGAGAGAGCGGCGTGGTGGACGTGTTTGAAGAAATCCTGAGGGAAAGGGCAGTTTGGCCACAAATGGGGGTTCATAGCATCTGTGTGCTCAGGTGTGTGTATCCTTCGTCTCAGTGCCATTGAGGTGCAGGAGCTGACTTGGTCTGGGGGCTCAGACTGCTCTCGTGCTTGTAGCCTGCTCTCTTACACACGCACGTTCTGAGGTGCTGAGTAGCTCCAGTACATTTTGTGCCTGGCTTGGAAATAGTTTGGTAGGCATTAACTTGGAAATATGCGTGCAAATTATGAACTTGCATTATTGTGCTGAGTGCTGGCCAGATCTTCTCACTTTTATTGTTTTGCTTGTGACAAACTGTTGGTGATTGATGATAATAAGAATACATTTTTCAGGGCAATAAAGTACATGGTGTTCAGTCGTCAGACCTGTTCCTTTTCTATTTTAGGGAGCCGAGCACTAATATTGGCCTGCCTTTTTTTTAATGTAACTGGAGCATCAGGGCAGGATTCAGGAGGGCCATAACTCACTCCCTGGGCATCCAGCTTGTGTGCTGAGGATGAGCTCTTGACAGAATGCAAATTTTGAGAGCAAAAATAAACCTGCTCGACTTCTCAGCTTTCCCCATCACTGTCATTTTTACAGTGTGCTTTTCCTTTGAGTGTTTCATATTATCTTTAATAATGAAATAGGTCCCCCGGGGTGCTGGGGTTCCCTGATGTTCCCTGAAGCACCCACACGTGGCACTGGGGTTTGGGCTGTGCTCCTCCCCAGGAGCTGTGAGCGGTGGCATTGGCAATAGGTACAGGGATGAAACATTGTTCCCTATAAACACAGTCACTGATTTTAATTTTAGGTTGCTTTATCTCCGAATTAAGGCTGCTCTGTTGAGTAATGTTTGTAATTAGGTAGATTTATTCAGTGGTTCACAGAAATTCCTGGGGAACCACAGATGAGTTTCTAAAATTGCACACACAGCTCCACAATCCATTCTGTTTGGAAGTAATGCTCTCCATATGGCACGAGTGCTTTGGGTCTGCTTTTCCTTTTTTGACTGAACTCTGTGCTGTGCCTGTCTGTTTTTCTCCCGTCAGTAGTGCTGCAGCCACTGTGTGATCCTGGAGGGGAATGGGAGTTGGGGGGAAACCGACTGGGAAAGAGGAGGGGAATCCTGCCCAGACAGGGGCTGCATGGCATTTATCCATTTCCTCAAACAAAGGAAGCTTCTGAGCTGTTGGAGGAGGTGATTTCCCATTGCTGGTGCTGTGTGGAGCCTCTCTCTCATTGGCAGGATGTGCTGCTGGAATTAATCATTTTGTTCAGAGACCTTTGGTGCGAGTGTTGCTAAAATAATTTACTATGTTTTGCTTTTCCCTTCAGCTCCAGTTCAGACATCCTGAGAGATCTGGAAGCTGAGATTCGTCCGGTGTCCTCTGACAGGTAGGTAGAAATGGATGGGTGGGAAAATACTTGAGGCTGATTTCAAGTCCCTTCTGGTTTGTGGAATTCTATGCCTCTTCTGTAAGAGAGGCAAACACCATTAAAAAGTCAGGTTCAGTGGGAGCCTCCACAGCTACTGGGGGTGTAACTTCTACAGTTTGCTGGAAAAGAATGCATGGATGGAGGCTGGGAGCAGGGATGGAGGCTGCTGGCACCTGTGGCTTAGAAAATCCTTCATTAGCCAAAGGAGAGAGAGAATGTCAGGTGTGCAAGCCAGGCTCCCTAGCAGGGCGCTTCTCTTTAGCAGTACTGGCTGTTAACATCAGTTATGTTGTGTATCCAGAGCAAAAATTATTTGTTGCTTCGATAGTTTCCTTCGCACAGAGAATCTCAGAATGTTGGTGGTTTTATTGGGCACGTTTGGCTCTTGGAAGCTGAACGTTCAGCTCCCAGAGGAAGCCTCCCCGCCGCGTGGTGTGGTGGACGGGGTGGAGCTCCTCTGCCTGTGCACTCCTTCCCGAGGTGTCGGAGCAGTCCTGAACTTCTGCGTGCATCCTCGTGGAGATGCAGTGACTTGCTGGGGGTTTTAATTGCCGTGGTAGATCTAATAAAGAAGCAATAAATATTCATATTCTGCATTTAGAAGGAGTCGTCTGTTTCGTGAAGCGCTTAATGAAAATAGAGACATTACATAAGTTCCCCGGAGTCATCTTTCATCTCCACTAATTGTCTTATTTTGACACAAAGAGATTAGGCAGTAATGCTCAAAAAATAAACGTGAGTATTTTTATGGCATTTATTTGTGGCAGTGCACAGATGGAGTGGATTAGGGATATTTTAGTGACAATTTAGAGCATATTTTTAGCAAAACCTCATTCCATTCCTGAAACTAACTTAAGCACGATTTAAGCATTCTCTGAGCTCTCAGAAATTTTTTTCTTGCTTTTCATATCCCCTGTTAAGTAACAAATCCACTTGCTGTGGTATAATGCTATTGGGACTACATCAATTCATATTACTCTGTGTGATGAAATTGAGGCAGCGTTTCAGGCTCTTGGTAACCTCTTGGTGACCATTTAATGAGAGCCTTATGGTTCTGAGATGTGCACAGCAAGTAGGTGATGTGTGAGTGCCCGCTGAGCTGCAGCTCTCGCTCAGCACCGGGGCAGCGCTGGATTCCGGTGCCTAAAAATTAGTGTGGGTTTGATGAAAGGCTTCTGTGGTGACTCTACCATTCACACCTTAATGGAGCTCTTCTGGAGGGCTGCTAATGAGATTTCAGAGAGTAAGCCTGGTGGGTGTATTTCCTATTGGACTGCGTTGTGTGGAGAAATAGAAATAAAGAAGATAAAAGTCAATGGGTCTTTCAATTGTGCAGAGTTGCAGTGAAAGATCCTGCCTACCTCCAAATGTACCTTGGGGTTCTGAGAAACAAGCTCACTCCCTCCCTAAGGTAAGGATGGGGGCTTTCCTGTTTCTTCTCTTCCCTCTCAGGTGTGGGGTGCTGGAAGTGGCCCTGGCAGCACCTTGGCTGGAACTGGGGAGAAGGGCTGCGCCCATGCCAGCGTTATTATAGGGTGAACTGGCAGATATGGGAAGGGAGCTGCCTTTCAAGGGATTGAGGTGTGCACGTTGCTGTGGAAGGTCAGCTGTGTTTGCTTTGTGCTTTCAATATTGGTGGCACTCTGCCACGTGGCCAGCACATTCTAGCTCAGAAACAGTGAAAGGCTTTAATCCTTCAGGTACAAATTCAGTTCCTGAGGCTGCAAGCATCTCTGTGCAGGTATGTGTTAGTAGCTGGGGTGCAGGAACCTGCGCTGTGTGTGACAGCTGCTGCAGGAAGCTGTTATGTATCTGAACTTCTCTGTTTGCTTCAGGATTCTGCTGGCATCCAGGATTACACAGATGCCAAAGGCTTTGCAGATTCACAGCTTGAGAAGCATTTAACAGTGCACTGATGGAGACCCCGTGAGCAGGAATTGCCTTATTACACAAAGCCTCTAGGCAGCAACTGCTCATTTAGCAGGGTGCCTTTGGATGCTGCTGCCTTTCTTTCCAGTTCCAGTGTTTCTGTGCAGTGCTCCCTCAGCCACGCTGCTTGTTCTGGATGTGGAGGTACACGGTGGTGGTTGAGGTGTGAATGGGTTTTAGAGTCCCCTGGTCTCACCCAGCCCTGAGCCACTCCTGGGTTCTGTGTCCTCACAACTAAAGCTGTTGCTCAGAAAGCATTAGTTCTTTGCTTATTTCTGAAGGGCTTGGGAGGGCAGTGTGTGGAGGAACATAGCACTGGGCACTGCAGCACGTTGCAGAGCTGTTGTGTGGCACTGCTTCGTGTTGCTCAGTGCTCTCAGGGCTCCAGGATTGTGTTCTGAGCTTACATAAGCAGCCATGGCTCATGTGAGCAGTGCTGGCTGAGACACAGGGCGCCGTGTGAGCCGGGTGGGGCTTCGGGCTGATGGCAATCACTTGGCCCTGGAGTGCTTTCTGTGCCCGCTGCCTTCCCCGGCTTAGGGCTCGAGGTTACTGAAAGTCACCTCATCAGCTCCTCCTGTATTTTGTTAAATTTAAGTAAGGTTTCCTTGCAGAACAAAATCTGGAGAAGGGCGGCACAGAAGTGGTAGTTGTCAGGTCAGATGTGGAGTGGTTGCGTCCTCCCACGTGCAGGCAGCTGAGTGAAAACAAAGACCAGTTGTCTTCGGGAGCCCGAGGCATAAATGTAATGACCCTGTTAATAGGATATTTGCTGTTGAAGCCATGAGAGCTGCTACAGAGAGTTTATCTTAACCTTTGGGGAGGTTGGGACGTGCATCACGACGGTACTGTCTGGATGCAATACCTAAATGGAACTTGGCAGGGCTGCTCAGTGCTGGAGTAGGGAGGGCACAGTCAGCTGCTGTGTGACCTGCAGTGCTGTGCTTTGTGGTGGGGAGGGATCTCAGGGAGCTGCTGGAGGCCTGCTCCTGAATGTTCGTTAGCTGCGTTGGTGGCGTTTCCACGTTTGGAAGTAGGGAAGGCCAGGAATTGCCCACTTCAGCGTTGAGATTTCCATTCTTACCTTCAGTTGTGAATTTCCAGTTTGAGCCAAATGAATAGTCCCCGTGGGATGGATTCATCCCTGCAAATGGCTTTAAAAAAAAGCATTTATGAGGAATGTTTAATTAGTAATGGCTACTGATGGGCAAGAGCAGTACTTTTCATGTCAGCGCTGCGTGGTGTTCCAAGCTCCAAAGCTGGCTGATGGAAATTAGCTGCGTAATTGGGGTACAGCTACTTCAGCTTGTTTGTTCCCTTTAAAATCAACTGTGACTAAAATGAGAGCTCTTCTTTGAGCCTCCAGTGCAGCGTTCCTTGTTCAGAATGAGAAGAGCCTCCAGCGAAGGGTTCTGGCTGCGAGCTGCAGCCCCGTGTGCTGTCCTCGTGGCTCAGCCCTGTCCCTCCCCTGGGTGGCTGTGCTGCTGCACGTGGCTGCTCCGTGCACACCTTTGCTGGTGTCACATGAGCTTGGCTTTGCCAGCACTGGAGGCTTTTCTCTTGTATGGGGGAAGAACTGGGAAGGCTGCAGCTCCCTCTGCTCAGATCTGGCCAGGGATGAGCGGGGACAGACTGAGCAGTGCTGGAGGGACGGAGGGTTTGTGGGTGCTGCTGTTCCTGGACACCGGGATGGAGCGTGTTTCTGTTCATGCCCCAGGATGCTGTGGGCACAGTGCCTGCTGTGCCTTCCTACAGCCGTCAGCGTCTGCTTGTTCACTGCACCTTGGAAACTGTATGTCTTTTTTTTTCCAGCAACGGTCTTCTGGATCTGAGAGTTAGCAAGAGGAAGGCGTGCCAGCCCCGGCTGCCGGGAGGGGATGGGCTGCTTCCCAGGAGCAAGAGGAAGAAGAGCTGATGCCGCAGTGCCACTGCGCTTAGACGGTGCTTACAGCTGCAAAGTGCTTCTGAGACTCTCCCTGCTTCCCGTGTACCTGGGTACTTAATAAAGCACTGAATTTCTGCATAAGTGCCACTCAGACTGCCTTAACGTCACCAAGGGCGTGCACAGGCACTTCTGTCTGCAGCACCGTGTTCCCCGTGGCTGTGACACCGTGCTGGGTGAGCCCTCTGCAGATGGGGAGCGGTTCCACGCGGCCCCGCTCACTCACCTGGCACTGCTGCCTCCCTGCTCGTACAGGCACTTCCTTCTCTTCTTTGAGCACTGCACCAGAAGGGCAATAGATCTGTTTGATTTGGTGTAATTTGATTTTCTGCAAGTGAAATAAACTGTTGACTCGAACCATTTATGTCCCGCAGAAACGTGCTGGTTTTGGATCCATCCTTGGAAGCTTGTTTGTTAGCAGGCACTGCTATCGCAGCTCTGTTACAGATGGAAGAAACTGAAAGGCTTTGGGCATCAAGAGTTCTGGCTTATAATAAATATCAGCTTTAAAAGGTCTCATCTTCCTTAGAAGGAGCTCTGTTGTGAAATGAAGCAGCGCAGAGCGGAGTGAACCGAGCAACTGCTTAAACTGCTTTGTGAGGAGCGGGCACAGTGTGCGGAGTGATCGGGGCTGCTCCTGCTGCACTGCAGAGCTGTGGCCGTGCACAGCACCTGGGGAGGGCTGGGGCTGTCGTTCCTGGTGTTAAACCACAGCTGCAGCTGGATGGGGCTGTGCTGGGGAAGAGCTCCAACAAGGCTGTGCCCAGGGCAGCGGTGGGAGTGGGGAGATGCAGAGGGAAAATAGGAGGCAGATTTCTTTGTTTGGTTGGTTGTCGCTGAAATCGTGCCTTCAGAAAGAGCAAATATTGACTGAACGCTTTTAGGTCTGCCTTCAAATCACGGCGATCAACAATGAGCAGAAAAATGCTGCGTGTGCTTCGCCGGAGAGCTCTGGAGAGCTCTGGGAGTGTTGGCACCGCTCGGTGTCCGGGGCTCCCTGCAGCGGGTCAGCTCCCATCTGCTGCACATCCCATGCACAACTTCATTGTGATTTGATTAGCTCGGTTAATGGTAATTCAGCTTCTCGGTGATATTCATTGTCACGCACAAAATATCCTCAGAAAGCTCTGCTGAGTTACAGTGGGACGTGTGCTGTGAGCTCCGGTGCTGAGGAGGGATGTGAACCTGGTGTAGGGAGCTGCTTTGGCAGTGGGTTGGACTCAATGATCTCTTGAGGTCCCTTCCAACCCCTATGATTCTATGAACGCCGCTCCGGGATCCGAAGGGCTGTGGCAGTTGTCCTGCAGAGCTGTGCTGGTATGGAGCTCTGGTTCTGATGCAGAGTGATCAGTCAAACCCGCCCTCCCCAGTTAGCACCGAAGTGTGGTGTGTGTCTGAGCATCGCTCTGCTGGGCTGAGGTGCGCTGGCTGAAGTGCTGCCCTGGTGTAGGCACTGCCATCTGCTCAGCTCTGTGCTACGAGCCCTGCTGAGTCAGCAGGGAATGGGCGCAGCGGGAGCTCTGCTCGTGGATGTCTGCGTGATGGTATCGCTAGCTGACGCTCGTTGTTGGCTCTGAGGCCAGATGCCACTTGTGGAGTTAAACTCATAGTTGATGGCAATAAATCCTGGCTTGAGAGGAAAATACACTTCCATTTCCAGTGGGGATAAATAGTCTAATTCATTAAGTGAGCGTGGGCTGGAGAGCGCTCAGAAAAGTCAATAGAGAAGGTGAGCAAGGCAGGGCGAGGTGCCAGCTCTGTGCTGGCTGCTCGGTCCTGGCACAGCAGGGCTGGCTGTGTCTGACCAGCCCACCGACCAGAGGGATCTCGCTATTAGGAAAATTACACTCCAATGGCATTCTCGGTTAAATTAAAGCCTGCGGAGCTGAGCTCCAGCCCTGCTGCTGTCAGTGGTGCAGCTCTGTGTGCTCACTGCTGTTCTGTGCGTCCCTGGGGTGAGAGGAACGGGCACGAACCTCCAGAACAGCTCTGAAGCTCTGAGTTTAAGCCTCTCAGTTGTTTGCAGTGCCCCACCTGCTGCCTGGGGTCTGCAGTGGGCTTTCCCCAAAGAGCCATTTTAAATTGAAGTAAAACCCAGATTTTTGTTCCTTAAGTGCCTTCCGTTCACCCTCAGCAAGCACAGCCCTCAGCTGTTGACTTTCTCCATCTTGATTGTGACCTTTAAGGCAGCGGTGGCCACACACCTTGCTCTCCCTTCCCAGCTCAGGGGGTGACAGCCCTCCTTGGGGTGCAGGGCCGGGTTTGCCAGTTGCTTGGGATTGCTTCACGCTTTGTGTTGCTTTACTCCCCGTCAGACATAGGTTGTGTGAAGCTCGCTCTTACACTGAGTTCTGCGTGGAGGCTCTGGGAGCTCTGAGCTGACCACCACCTCTGCCCCTCGTGGGCTGTGCAGTCCCAGCTCAGAGCTGGTGCTGTTTTCAGCCCTTTGGAACGGGGAAGGTGCTCTTACAGAGAATGGGAGCAGTGGGAGCGAAAATGGTCGGTGTGGGCCGAGTTCACCTGGTGCAAAGCTGCACTTTATGCCTCTGCTTTGAGCCTGCAGCCACAGTGCACTGGAACAGGAGCACTGCAGAGCCCCTGAGGGCTTCTCCTCCCCAGCTGGATCCGCTCAGGTGCTGGGGCCCTCTCCTCACCAGGAGCTGTGCTTTGGGCAATGCAGACACCGATCCCCACCCCCTGCAGCACCTTGCTCCCTGCCAGCACACTGCTGGGTGCTTTGAAACTTGTTTCACTGCCCAGATGCTTTAGAAATGAAAGAAAACATTTTGTTTTCTGTGAGTATTGATTGCAGGAGCAGTGCCAGGAGCCCTTCCACGCAGTGATGGAGAGCACTGCAGTCGTGAAGGGACTGCACAGAGCAGCGCTGCTCCGCCGTGCAGGGCCGTGTGCTGCACAGTGCTGGCAGACAGAAGTGTTCCACGTGCTACAAACCAGTGGGTGCAGCTCTGGGTCTGCCCTCTCAGCTCTGCCATCGCCTCCCGCCCGCAGCTTCGTGCAGTTCTGGGGGCTGCCAGTGTGGTAGCAGTGCTACCATGCGCTGCAGTGCCGTGCTGCAATGGCAGGAGCAGCAGCACAGCAGGCCCCGAGCCCTCGAGCTCTGTATTTTGGTGTTTTGCAACGCTCTTTGCTTTCTTCACCAGCAGTTGATGCCAACCTTTAAAAGCCCAAGTCTAATTTCTAGCACTTGGGTACAAGGCTCACTGGAAGAAGACCCAGTAAAGCAGCAGGTGAAGCTGTGTGAGTACCAAGTCCCTAGGGCAGGAACTGCCTCCCTGAGCAGTGCGGATGGAGGAGCAGTGGCTGTGCACTTTGAAGGCTGTGTGTGGAATTCCAGCTGTACATATGCTGCCAATACCTCTGTGCATACGAAGTGGCTTCAGGAAACTTCAGTGGAAGAACTTTGAGTCTTTTCCCACTCAGAAGAATGGTCGAAGTCTCTTTCTTGGCTGTTCACCAGCTCTGGGGCAGATGGCCATGGGACATCTCTCTGCGGAGCGGGGCCGATGTTCCAGCCCCACTCGTTCCCCCGCCGGGTGGTCTGAAAATATCCCGGACACATCATGGCTTGGATCCACTTGTGGTTGGGAAGATCCTTGTTTTTAGGTTGAATCATGGCTCTTTTTATAGCCTGACGGTTGTGTTACTGGGATTGCAATTTCCAGCCCAAAGCAGCGCCTGCTTGGGTTAACGATCCTCGTCATGCAGAGCACAAGGGAACATATTTTGCTCGTTTCCCAGAAAAGTGAGCGTCTCCTGGGGATGCTCAGTGCACTGCTTGGTGTCCCCATCGGGGGTGGGAGCAGCCCTGGTGCTGGCCAGACCCACTCCAGCTGGCAGCCTGGGGCCGGGGCCGGCCCTGTGCCCTCCCTGCCCACCCCATGCCCCACTCAGAGCCCTGTGACCCCGTGCACACCTCTAAGGTTCACAGAGGCCGCACCGGTGCTGCTTTGTGCCCTGGCAGCCCCCCCACCAGCAGCAGCTCTGTGTTTTCTCTGCACTGAGAAAACCGAACTTAGCACATCATTTACACATGAGCGTATCAAAATCAGTATGCACGTACACCTGGTTCTGGTCCCTCTGGCCTTGCTGCTGCAGGGATGTAGTGCCCACTCACAGCTGTGCCTCGTCCCGCTGCTGTGGGGCATTCTGGGGCCGTCCGTGTGCAGTGAGCACATCCCATATTGCGGCTGTGGGGCTCAGGGATGTGCTGCTTTGTGCCTCGGCTCCGCAGGCCCCAACGTGTTGCTGAGCACACATTGCTCTCTCTGCCCCGTGAGCACCGACGCTCTCTGCCCCCTTCCTCTGCCCCACAGTGGCTCTCAATTCTGGGCAGTGTTTTCAGGTTTCATTTTTTAAGCAGCGATTTGGGACAGCGGTGTCTGATCGGCACAGAAGCGCAGACGTGAGCGGTGCTCCTTCGTGCAGGGCTGCCTTCGTAAGGGGACATTGATGGGTTGGTTGGTGACGGCACTGGCTTCGTGCCGGGCTCTTGGGGCCGCGGGAGCAGAGGGTTTCAGAAGGAGGGGATTCCTCTGGAGGAAATGGTTTGACTCCGTGAACCCCGGTGTGACACGATGGAAACGGATCTCAGTGCAGAGCGCTCTGTGCCGGCAGTTGGGACGCGGTGTTCCCACATAAAGAGAGGGAAGAAACGGTCCCAGTACACCCCATGAACAGCCCATAATCCGCCCCTAACTCTGGGTAATGCTGCCCCTGATACAGAGCTCACTGCATGATGTGCTCGCAGGGGTGTTCGCACCCATAGCTCTCACTGTTTCTGTGTCCCCCCCAGAGCCGTGTTGCTCTCGGGGCTCAGTTACGTTTCGCTGCAGTCATTCTCAGTGAGCACTGCTCAGAGATGAGAGCAGCGATGGGCTGACCGCAGGGAGGGCACATCTCACAGGGATGCTCCCAGCGCTGCGGGCTGAGTGCGGGAGGAGCAGCTGGGGCTCGCGCTGCCGTGTGCCGCGGGGACCGTACGTTGGGATTCCGGACAGCCATTGGAAAAACGGCTATTTCGGATGCAGCAGTAAACGGGGATTAAATTTAGCTCCGCGTAGCGTTGGCGCGTTTGCTGATTCCAGCTCACGTGTTTTGAAAAGAAAAGACGGCACCGCGGGCGTTGCGGGGCTGACTCACAGAACCCCGTGGGTCTCTCGGGGCTCCCGGCCTCCCCTCTGCTTTCTCGCCGCTCTGCCTGCAGCTGGAGCTGCGGGCTGTCCCCGGTGGCCGTGCAGCTCCCGCAGCCCCACGCTGACAGCGCGGCCCATCCCTGCATCCCGGGGCTCGGGGCCGTGCGTGTCCCCGCGCGGCCGCTCCGTGCCGGCCCCTGCGGCGTTCCCCGCCGGAGCCGCTTCACGTCGGGCCCGCACAGCCTCGGACGCTCGAAGCGTTTATGGGCGCCGCGAAATAAATCGGTACGGACCGGAGCCAGCGGTCCTGAGAACGGGGCGGGGGGGTCCTTTAGAGGGAACTGAAGAAAGGGGATAAGGAGGGGAAGGTTGGGGTAACATCACACCGCTCCCTGGGGCTGCGGCCGCGCTCAGGGTCAGCGCTGCCCACGGGTGGGGCTGAGCGCGGGGGGGCACCTCCACAGCCCTCCCCGGGCCGGGATGCCGAGGGCAGCACGGAGCACAGGGGCTGAGCTCTCCCTGGCCCCGCTGCGGCCAGCATCCCAGCGAGGGCACCTCCTCCTGCGGAGCTCTCCCGAAAAGGGCAGAACGAGGGGGAAAAAAAAGCGTTGCCCGTGGTGAGCTGCTGTCCTCAGCGATTCCCACGTCGTTTTATTGCCTGGAGGAAGAGGAGCGTGAACCCTGAGGGAAGAATTTGCCAAAGCGTTCAGCGTTTTTATATCTCACCCAGAGCGAAACGCACGGCGGCCGCTCCGAGC
Source organism: Callipepla californica brunnescens (assembly GCA_023055505.1). Lineage (NCBI taxonomy): Eukaryota > Metazoa > Chordata > Aves > Galliformes > Odontophoridae > Callipepla > Callipepla californica. The sequence goes on along the minus strand of JALIRH010000015.1, from coordinate 15,304,203 downwards.
GGGCGGACCCACCCCGGTCCATCCGTGCCCGCGGGCGGGGCGGGACGGGGCCGGCCCCCTCCCCCTCCATCCCCATCCCCATCCCCTCCCCATCCCCATCCCTATCCCCGCCCCGCCCGGGGCCGCGGTCCTCTCCGCTCTCCCTGCGCTGGAGCCGCGTGCTGCGGAGCGGGGCCGGCTGCTGCCGGACGGACGGACGGCGCTGCTCTGACCCCCCCCCCCCTTCCTCCTCCTCCTCCTCCTCCGTGCTGCTCCTCGCGCGTTGCTGTCGCGCCGGGGCCGCGGGGCTGCGGATGCGGAGGGAGCCCGGGGAGGGGCCGGGGGGGGGCGGCCCGGGACCGCTCCGGGAACCGCTGCCCGGGGGGAACGCGGGGCCGGGAGGGGCCCGGTTCTATGCGGGGCGGCCATGGAGAAGCTGTACCTGGCGGGGAGCGGCCTCTGGGGCAACGGCTCGCTGGGGAACGGCAGCCTGCAGCCCGAGGACGGGGCGGCCGCCAGGAACGGCACCGCGGATCCGCTGAAGAGGAACGAGGACATGGCCAAGGTGGAGGTGACCGTGCTCTGCCTCATCCTCTTCCTCGCCCTGAGCGGCAACCTGTGCGTGCTGCTGGCCATCCACACCACGCGGCAGAAGCACTCCCGCATGTACTTCTTCATGAAGCACCTGAGCATCGCCGACCTGGTGGTGGCCGTCTTCCAGGTCCTGCCGCAGCTCATATGGGACATCACCTTCAGGTTCTACGGCCCCGACTTCCTTTGCCGGCTGATCAAGTACCTGCAGGTGGTGGGGATGTTCGCCTCCACCTACATGCTCCTGCTCATGTCCCTGGACCGCTGCTTGGCCATCTGTCAGCCGCTGCGGTCCCTGCACAGGCGGGCGGACCGCGTCTCCGTGCTGCTCACCTGGCTGCTGTGCCTGCTGGTCAGCATCCCCCAGATCCACATCTTTTCCCTGCGGGATGTGGGCAACGGCGTGTATGACTGCTGGGCGGACTTCATCCAGCCCTGGGGACCCAAAGCCTACGTCACCTGGATAACCCTCATGGTCTACATCATCCCCGTGTTGATGCTGAGCGTCTGCTACGGCTTGATCAGCTTCAAGATCTGGCAGAACGTGAAGCTGAAAACGGCCCACGGGCCCCGTGGGGGGCTGAGCTCCACCGCCCGCGGCGGAGCGGCGTTCGCGAGGGTCAGCAGCACGCGGCTCATCTCCAAAGCCAAGATCCGGACGGTCAAAATGACCTTCATCATCGTGCTGGCGTTCATCGTGTGCTGGACGCCCTTCTTCTTCGTGCAGATGTGGTCGGTGTGGGACACCAACGCCCCTCAGGAAGGTACGTTCCCCCCCCCCCCCCACCCGCGGCTGTGGGCGCGCAGGGATCTGCGCTGCTCCGGGACGGCCGAGACCCGGCGGGTCGGGGCTGGACGGGGCGGCGAGAGGCGGCCGCTGAGCTGCCCGCAGTCCGTGCTGAGCCCTCCCCGCTCCTCCCGCCCTCGCGGTGGTTTTCTTGCCGCTCTCCGCTCACCCGTTGCCGGTGTGGGTGTCCTGCACACCTCCCAAAGCCCTCCCGGCTGCTCCCGGCAGCCCTCTCTTGGTTCTGTGCCCGACGCTCGGGGCTGCATGGAGCGGCGGGATCCCGGCTGGGGCTGCTCGCGGAGCGCGGCTGTGTCTGTGTGTCTGCGTGTCTGCGTGTCTGCGTGTCTGTGTGTCTGTGTGTCTGTGTGTCTGTCCGCCGAGCACCGAGCCGTGCCGGCAGCGAGGGCTCCAGCTCTGTGCGTGGCTGTGGCACATCCCCGGGCTCTTCGGTGAGGCCGCTGCGGCAGCTCTTGCCCGGTGCCTTGGGATGGCTTTGTGCTGCGGGGACCCCGGTCCCAGCCCAGCTGCCCTGAGCACGGCTGGCTGCCCCTGCCCGTCCCCGTCCCCTCCAGGTGCTGCGGGCCGGGCTGGCTCGGGGGGTGCTCCCGGGGTCCCCTCCGCGGTGCAGCCGCACACAGTGAGCACAGCTGTCAGTGCCGGGGGCAGAAAAGCTGAGGCAGCGATAGATGGGTTTGAAACTTTTTTTAAAGTGGACTGGAACGCTGCGATGTGCCTCAGTTCTCCCACCTCGGATTTTCAGCAATTTCTTTCGTAATTTACCTTACAGCTGAAACGAAGAGCAGCTGCAGCAGACATTACCAGAGCAGGAACCATGGGTGGGCGGGCTAGGGGTGGATTTGGACACGAGACCCACAGCTCGTGCTTTTCCTCTGCTTTCAAGGCCGTGAGTGCATGTCTGCAGAGCACAGCGGGAGCAGAGCCGGGCGCACTGCCTCGCTCCCCAGCAGGGCACAGGGGAGCAGGGCTGGGGCACGGGGCTCAGTGCTGGGGGTGGTGGTGTGGCCGTGGTTCAGCCCTGTTCTGATGGGACGGAGTCGCTCTGAGCTCCGGGCTCTGTGGAAGCGCTCCGTGCTGTGCCAGCGCTCTGCCCTCTGCTCCATGTCTGTGTGACAGTGGAAAGCCCCGGCCCCGTGCCCTGACGCGCTGTCTGCCTTGCAGCCTCCCCCTTCATCATCGCCATGCTGCTGGCCAGCCTCAACAGCTGCTGCAACCCCTGGATCTACATGCTGTACACAGGGCACCTGTTCCACGACCTGATGCGGCGCTTCCTCTGCTGCTCGGCACGCTACCTGAAGGCACGGCCGGCCTGCGAGCTCAGCGTGGGCAGGAAGAGCCACTCGTCGTCCTTCGTGCTCAGCTGCCGCAGCAGCAGCCAGCACAGCCTGGCACAGCCCCCCAGCACGTGAGGGCACGCGGGGACTGCGGGCGGGCAGCGCCGTTAGATGGGTTACGTGGGTCCGTGTGGGTGAGCACTGTGCTGGGCAGCGGTGCGGAGCGATCTGTGCTCAGCAGTGCGGGGCTGAGCAGCGCCTGAGTCCCCATTGGTGGCTTTAATACACGGACCGTCACCGCAGCCCCTCCTGCACCGCACTCAGTGCAGGCACAGGGCTGGGGCGGTGGGGTTCTGTGTGACACTGCATCTGCTGAGCGAGCCCCAGGCTTCCCCTGAAGCTTTGGGGTCACACAGGGGCTGAGGAGCTGCTGCCGGGTCCCCCGAGGCCAAGCACCCGTCCTGGGTGTTGCGGTTGACAGCGTTTGATCTTTTCCACCAGTTCAGCATTCTCGCTTTGGGACGCACGAGGTCACGCTCACGGCACGGGGTTATGGGTTTTTTAACTGCTGGTGAATACCTGTAAATAAAACTTTCTGACTGTGGCGTGAAGGAGAGCAGGAGGGGAGGGGTGGGAGGACGCGGTGGGCGCGGTGTGCCACACAGCGTCGGTGTGAGGATGCTCTCGTGCGCTGAGCTCTGCGTGCAGTGCTCCGTGTGCTGCACGAGGGCGGTGCTGGAGGGGGCTGGCAGTGGGTGCCACAAGTGCACTGGAAAACATTCTGGTTATTTCCCACTGTCACCAACATTTACATCGTCACCTTTCGTGCTGTGGCGCTCCTGTGCATGCTTTTCCAGGAGCTTCGAGTGAGTGGTCAGCACACGGCTGGCCGTGACCCAGCACCTCCCAACACACCGGTTAAAGTGTTCTCCCAGCAGTGGGGTGGGGTCCAGGGACGTGTCACCCACCACAGCCTCCAAGGGCCATAGGGGACCGGAGGCAGTGGGGCCGGCGGTGCGTGCTGCTTGTAGGGCTGTGGGGGGGGGGGTGGGGGGGCTGGGTTGGGGTTTGGCTCGGGGGGGGGGGGGGAAGAAGCAGAGCCACGGCCACACACTAAGAAGAATACAATTCCAGCGTGGTTTTAAATTATTCTTATTCCAACAAAAACCTTTAAAAAATACCTGTGATAAAGTGTGTTTGGAAACATTTTTCTTTCCTACAGACACCCCAATATCTTTTCCCACATGTGACCCCAGCCACCGCCAGTGCTGCGTTGCTGAGGGCAGCAGAGGAGCGCCGCACAAAACGTGCCTCCCTCTGTGACACCGCACAGGGAGGGACTTCGGCTTCGTGTATTTTGGGAGCCGAGGGAAGAATACAACCGAGAAGATCTGAACAGAGAGATGTCCCAGGTCCTGGTTCAGCACCGTGCCAGTAGAGCACACAGTGCCTCTTGTCCTTGTCAGCCCCAGGACAGCGGTGTGCAGGGCCCTGGTGTGGCGGTGGGGACCCGGTGGGCGCACGGTGGCCGCTCGGGGCCCGGCACAGCGCGGGGCTCGTGGTGCTGCTGGGTTTAGGTTTCCTTGCGCAGCGCGACCCTGACATTGCTGCAGATCTTGGAGAGCGCCTCGAAGAGCGGGTCGCAGAAGGTGTGGATGCAGAGGGAGTAGATGCGGCTGACGCACTGGATCTCGATCAGGTAGCTCTTGATGCAGGGCACCACCGCCCAGATGTGGCAGAAGGAGATGAGGGCGAAGAGGAATCCCCAGACCACGGCCAGGGGGATGCCCAGCACGGCCGAGAGCAGCCGGTAGCACCAGTACTTGCTGACAGTGAAGGTGGTGTAGCTGCTTTTCCAGACGCCGTCAAAGCTGTATGTCCCGACGGGCTCAGCTATCACATCCTCGAAATCCACCTGGCACGGGATGGAGGGAGGGAGCGTTGGCACAGGGCAGGGCACAGGAGCTGCAGTGCTCAGGGCGGGCACAAACACCGTGCCCAGGTTGGAGGGGCTCATGCCCAGCACTGCACCGTGCCCACGTCCACGAGCAGGAGTGGGCACAGCCTTACTTAAGCCCAAGGAAGCCAGAGCCTGCTCCAGCACTTCTCCAGCATGCAGGGACAGCGGCTGCCTGTGCACAGGAGGTTTGTGCTAATAAAACCCCACTGTCCTCCTGATTTGTGATTTTCTTATTCTACACTTGGAGGTGAGATACCCAGATCTGCCTGTTCGCATTCTGCTGAAGGCAGAGGGATCGGTGTGGCCGTGTCCTTGCAGGTATATCATTGTGACACTCAGCCACTGGGAGCATCTCTGCATTGCAAATATTCCTCAAAGCCCCTGAACCATGCACAGACCTCTCTGCAGAGGAACCCACTTTTAGGGACTGCATGAGCAAAGCCATTCCTCTTCAAAAAAAGCAGCTTTCCTTGGTTAGGCTGACGTGTCTGCTGATGCATTTATGTTCAACAGCAACACCCCTTCTGTTTTTGGAAGCACTCTGATCATGAGATCATTCTGCATCACCTTTAATCTCTTGGGGCTGGCTGCAGACATCAGGACAGACACTGACATGGGCTGGGAAAGAACAGCCCCGTGGGTGGGTGTGGGTGAGCAGGCCTCCCCCAGCCCCTGCCCAGCAGAGAACCAAACAGGTCCCAGCTGCCTGGTCAGCTAATCAGGGCATAATTAACGAGGGGAGCAGCAGACCATAAGGTGGAGCCTCTCTTTCTCCACTCCTTTTGTTTGCTGTGTGTCAGGAGGGGCACGGGCTGAACCCTGAGCTGTGCTCTGCCCCTCTGCCTTCAGGGAGTGCCCCTGAGCACCACCTGCACACTGTGTGCCATGGCCAGGAGCAGGCTGCAGGGCTTTGCCACGTTCCTGCTGTGTGTGGCAGGAACTCGCTGCCTGCAGGTGAGTGTTCTGGCTGCTGCCTCCTGCAGGGCTTTGGGCTGTGCCTGGGCTGTTTTGCAATGTGCTGCCCGCTGGAGAGAAGCTCTGGCTGCCCGTGCTGCTGCAGGGGACAGCGGTGCTTGGGCTGTGGCTCTCTGTGCCCAGCTTATCATCTGAGCTATTTTTGGGGTTGGAAGAATATGAGATGGCTTCAGCAAACGTTTTAGAAGCTTTCAGTGCAGAGGAAGTAGTGATGTGAGTTGGGCTGGGAAATCCTCTGTGGGGTTTTTGAAGCTCAAGTAGGAAAAAGGGGATGGGTGGGATGGGAATGGCCTGTGGCCGGGGAGGGGGCCCTGTCCCAGGTGTGAGTGCTGCTCTGGAGCTGCGTCCCCTTCCTGCAGCACAGATGTGGGCAGCAATCATGGCCCGCAGGCACTGCTCACCCCAGCAGAGTGCCCACCTATGGCTGCCACTGCACGGCCCCTCAGGGCACTGCCTGGGGATTTAGCTGCACTGCAAAGTCTTTCAGAGCACAAATGCATTTTTCTGGTGCCATCAAGGTCACAGCTCACTCAGAAACCTTTGTGAGCAGTTTGGGCTGTGCTCTCCCTCCTCGTGTGCCATTTGCTTTCATCTCATAGTAGTCTCAACAAAACCCACCCCTCTCCTCCTGCCCTACTTTGGGCCAAACTTACTCTGGTATAAGTCCAACAAATCCCATTACACGACTGACAGATCAGTCAGTGTTCAGGAAGAGGATTTCCTTTTCCCTTTCTCTTCCCTTTTTGGAGACGTGTGCTCCTTCTGATCAAAATAGAGGCAGGTTGCTGCACCCTGTGCTGGCATGCAGGGGGAACAGTCTTCTTCCAGACAGGACAGTGCTTATCTCAGTGCCCTGCTGCTCAGCCTGCCGAGCCTTGAACATCAGCAGCTTCTTCCCAGCTTCCCTTTCAATCACTGGTACGGGCTGACCCCATTTTGTTTGTGGCTTCCCACTGCTGTCACCAGCGAGGGCAGCCCCATGGAGATGGGCGCCCAAAGAAGTATGGCATTGTTGGGGCCACATGCACAGCGTGGCCAGGGGTTGTGTGCCCCCTCCCCACCGCCTGCAGTGCAGTGCCTGCAGCCCTGGCTGCTCGCACCCCGTGCAGTGGGAAGGGAGCTGCTCTCCCCAGGGCAGTGCTCAGCAAGTCGTTACCTTCACAACGTCTTCGTTGATCCTCTTTGGATCCCTGTTCACCAGGTCGATCTCCTTGGTGTGCTGGTCCTTGATGATGATCCTCTCCTCCAGCTCTCTCTGCTCCTCAGCCATGGCTCTGGTGCCGTGGGGCTGCAGGGCTGTGGGGCTGGGGCAGTGTGCAGGGCAGGGTGCACGGAGCTGAGCAGCTGCCCCACGCCCTGGCTGCGCTCCAGGCTAAAATTAATGTCGCGCCGCCTCAGTGCCCTTAAAGGGGCTGTGCTGGAGGGACCCCGTGGCCCGGGGGGGGTCTGGGGGCTGGCACATCCTTGGCTAAAGCTGCTATGGCCGTGGCTTGTAGGTGTCCTCAGCACACTGTACGGGTGAGACACTGGAACAGCTTGCCCACGGAGTTGTGGATGCCCCCTCCCTGGGAGCACTGAAGACCACGCTGGATGGGGCAGAGAGCAACCGGGGCTGGAGGGAGGTGTCCCTGCTGATAGCAGGGATTGGAACTGCGTGATCTGAAAGGTCCCTTCCAACCTAAACCGCTCCACGAGACAGGAGCAACGTGGGTGGGAAGTAACCATACGAATGGGATAAATGGTGGGAGCTGAAGGAGCAGGGCAGACAGGAGCCCTGGCTGCCACCTTGGGGCAGCACCAGTAACCCTGTGCTGGTAGTGGGCACTCGAGCACAAGGACTCCGCTGAGCTTTGGAGCTGAACACAGAGATGGACAGTGACGGGTGCTGCTGTGCAGCACAGCGCTGGTGTGCGCGGGGGCGACGGGTGTGACAGCCATCTCATGGGGAAGCAATGCTGCCTTGGCCGGGGCCCAGCGCCGGATTTAGGAGCGCAGCTGCTGCACGGTGTGCTGGGGAGCCTGGCTGTGCCCTGCCCCACGCTCCCACCCACCCGTGCAGGGCTGCTGCAGCGGGAGCTGTAGCCCCAGAGCTGGGTGCAGGGCTGGGTGCAGCCCCATTCCCCACGCTGTGCGTCACTCGCTGCCTTTGGGCTGAGCTGGGTGCTGCCTGCGTGCAGCTCCGGTGTCCCGGGTGTGGGAGGAGGAACGAGCTGAGCTGTGTGTGTGCAGCCAGCAGCCACCCCAGGCAGCGCTGGGAGCTGCTCATGGGGTTATAAATAGGTCGGGGTGCTGTCAGTGGGGCACTGTGCAGGACCTGTGATGCGCAGCTTGTGATGGGTGAACGCTAGCGCTGGTTTGTCAGCAGTGAGTGGCAGCCAGGAGCTGGTGTGCTGAGTGTAGGCACTAATGCATTTGACGCCTGCCTGCCCTGCTGATGCAGAATGCTGCTGTGCTGCAGCCAGGGCACTCCAAACTTCCAGCCTTTCCTTTTGGGAGCATTTGCTAGAAACCTCCCGACAGATTTATCTCTGCTGAAGCCAAGCTCCCGTTACCCAGCTGGGTTGACCCTACGTGGTCTCAGGGAGGGCATTTCTTTTCCTAAAGTGATTACCAAGACCTGAGCTGGCCTGTGGGCTGCAGGGACCGTGCTGTGAATTCAGAAGCCTTCCAGAGGTCAGCAAAATAACCTGCTGCTTAGGGCCAGCAAGTGGGATGCATTTCTCCAGAGCAGAGAGGAATAAAGCAGAAATGAAGCCTGGAGAAATCAAAGCTTTCTATGGAATGGAAGAGATGCCAGTGTTGGTGAGCAGGAAGGAGACGGGGAGCTGTGCTGTTATGTGCCCTGGGGGCAGGGGAGCAGTGGGAGCAAAGTGGTGCTGCAGATCAGGGCTGGGGCAGAGCAGGGGAAGGAGCAGCGCCCATCTCTGCTCTGTGTCATAGGGGGAAATAAACAGAGCTGCTCCAATTGAGTGGAAACTGTCACCAGGTGGGATGGAGCACGAGGGCCTGGTGCTGCTCTCCTTTCAGCTTATCTAAATAAGCAAAACAAAAGCTCCTTTTCATGTCCCCATCCCGGGAGCTCCTTCGGGCCAAGCTCTGCTGCAGGTGGGAGCTCAGTTTCAGTGCGTGGGGTCTCGTGGGGCTGAGCTGGTTCCTGCTGCTCAGACCCAAAGGCAGGGAGCATGGGGGCCGTGCTGGGGGCTGTAATGGCACAGCCACATCAGAGGCAGCTGAAATAAGTGGCTCCTAAACAAAAGTTTGAGTAGGAGCTCTGTCATGTGCAATATCAATTAAAATTAAATTATTGCTGAGGTGGAAGTACAGAAAAACATTCATTTATCATTTGAGTCTCCCCAGTTAGATTCAAATCAAAGCCGATTGCCCTTTAAAGAAGAGTGAAAGCTGTGGTGTCCATACACCCCTGAGGGCACAGATTCAATATCCAAGTCATTCTCCATTCCTGCCTTAGGATGCTCAGGTGGGAGGAGCAGAGGGACAGCTCTGGGGAGCAGGGGGTGCTGGTGGAGCCCCTCTGCTCCGGGCAGGGGAACAGCCTGCACACAGCAATTATCCCTTGGTTTGAAAGGCTACAAAATCCCTTTGGTTCAGATGCACTCAGCTCTTCTCGGCCGCAGCGCTTATCACTCTCTCCAGTACTCTAAATTCTTTTGGATCTTCATTTTAAAATAGCTTTGCTTGGCTTTGCCCTATCCAGTGAGACCTTCTCTTGATTTATCACTTGTGTCATACCCAATTGGGTGCTCCTGTAGTCGGATTTAACCAGTTTGTGCACTGCTGATGAGAACTGGGATCCCATCTCGCCGTTTGCTATTAATTCTGGTATATGAGGCTCGATCAGTTCTTTCCTTTAATCAAAACCTGTGCAGCCATAGAATACTTTCCCTTTCAGCAGAGATGTGCTGCTGCAACCCACGAACTGGGGCTCAGGTAATGGGGGGAACAGTGCCTGTGCACGGACAACTGTATCTGCTCAGGTGGGACTTTTGCATCGTGCTATGGTCAAAGCAGTCAGAAATCCAGCAGTTGAAGCTGGACCTCACCCCACAGAGAGCTGCGTTTTTTCCAGCATTTCAATATATGTTTTTCAGCCTGATTTACTGCCTGGGTTTTGGAGCAGCAATGAGACTTGGTGGTTATTGCCAGGGCCTGGAGTCAGCTGTGCTCTAATTCCTGCCCTCCATAGCAGACAGCACCACGAGTGCTTTCTCCTGAGGCCACTGGGAATGCTGCACAGAGCTGGGGGCACAGCTCCTGTGTGCCGGGGAGCCCCAGTGCTGAATGCTGGGCTTACTGGTGGGCACAGCGTGCTGCTGCTGCCACCCTCCTCTGCATCACTTCCCCATCGCACGCAGACCCAGCAGCAGCTGCTCCTCATGGGGTCAGCACCAGGAGTAGCCCCGTTCCCCCGGGAGCTGCCGAATGATGCTCAGAGGAACCGTTACCTCCATCTTCCTTCTGCTAAACCTCTGTTCCTGGGAGCGATCCACGTGCCTTGAACAAACATTGTGACATCTTGTTATTCGCACCACGAGTGATAAGTGAGTTGCTCAGGGGCTGCGGTGAAGGGTTTATTTACTTTGGATGCGAGTACGGATTCGGCCTTTGGAGGAAGCACTGTAACTCTGTAGGAATGTGGATGCTCTCATGTCCGCTGGAGCACGGCCAGGGCCTGGTACCCAGGGTGCGTTGTTTTGGGGCATGTGGGGCCACTTGGGATGTGTGGAAACCAGGTGGTTTTGCTCGAGAAGAGCTATGAGGTTACAGACACGTGTCAAGTCTATAAATGCAGGATCACAGGGTCGCACATCACCCCGCAGCCACCCTGCTGTGCCAGGTGCCCCTGACTCTTTTCCACGTCCCTGTGATGGATAGCTGCTCTGCAAGCCAAGCCGTGCTCTATCCATTGAACATTCTGGCCTTCTCTTCATCTGTTCGTATCCAGGAGCCAAGCACTGTGACACTGCACCCTGTCCCTGACGGGGCCGTTCACAAGCAGTATGTGCTTCATGCTGTGGTTTTCCAGGAGCTACCTCGGGCTGCTTGCACTCTGATGGGTCTTGGCTGCCTGGGACTATTTATGACAGTGAAATTGACTGAATTAATATTCATAACTTCCCCCAACTATATGCTGTGAATCGTGGTGGCTGTGGAAGCCAGCCCTCATCCAAACCACAGCGTGACAGTTCCCTGGGTGTTGCTGGATGGTGTTTGTGTGTGACTTTAAGGTCTCATGAAAGAGCTCTGTGCTTCTAGGACAAATGGGAGCTGTGCAGTGCTGAGCCTCCTGCAGGCACGTGAGCCCTCAGAGTGCTCCTGGGGACTCAGGTGGCTCTTTGTCCCCGAGCTAATGGGGATCCGGGCCATGGGATGCGCTAATGGGCAGGGCACTACTGGGCTGGTGGATCCAGCCGTGTCAGAATCAAAAGGGATTACATCTGTGTGTGCGAATCCCTCATTGGAACCAGTTTCCATATGTGGAAGAAAGTGATGCTGCTCTTCTCCTTCCGCACACTATTTCTGGTGCTCTCTGAAGTCGTGCCTGAGACTCACTGCTATTCCATGACAACGCTCGCTCTTTGGGGAGAGCAGTGCCAGAGTGTCAGGAAAATACTCCGATAGCCGTGTGATTGGGCAAATGTTATTCTTTCCCTTGTTTTTGTAATAAGGAATCTCATGAGAAAGCTTTGTCACCATGAAGACTGACATCTGCCATCGTTTAAGCCTTGCTGCTCCAAAGCAGAAAGGGGAGAGTTGTACATCCCTGATGGAAACAGAAACAAAGAGTGCTGGATCCTGGTGCTGTGCCACAGCCCCGGGGCCTTGTGAAGCAGCTGGCTGCTGTCTTTTGCTTTTCATCCTTTGGTGTAGTTTGTAGAACATAGGTGAAATGGAAGCAATGATGGCACAGTGGTTTGGATATGTGGAGGACCAATGCAGTGCGTTCCCTGAGGAGGCCCTGAGGTGGCCATGGGCTGAGCTGCTCTGCGGTGAGCAGTGCCCCATAGTGGGACTGTACTTCACAGGGCTTAAAATAGCACCACTTCAGGTCTGGAGATGGATCAAGAAGTCTGAGGTGAGGTTTAAAAGGAATTCGAGCTGTCAAAAGCAGAAAAGGGCATTTGAAAACCTAACGCTGTCTTTTCCCGGTTACTTGTGTAACCAGATCAGCTAACCCATGTGTCATCTGCAGCCCGATTCCTTTTATAGTAAAAACAAATATTGGAGGGACTCGGGGCCAAATGTTGCTCTTCATTTTATTTTTAATTTTTTTGGGTCAATGTACATTGTTGGCATGACTTCCAGCACTGCCAAGCTATCAAATCCAGACCAAAGCCAAAAGGAGAAGAGAGAGCAGTTGGCACCTTTGGGGCCGAGCTGCAGCCCTGCATCATCCCTGTGCATCCCCAGCTGGCTTTGCTCGTGGTGCACAGCGTGGGCAGGGTGCATGGCACAGGGCAGGTCTGATGTGCCCTGCGTACATCACCTGCTCAGCTGGAGCACCTCATTCAGCCCCATGGGCAGCAGGAAAGGGCTTGGAGCAGCAGCTGCATTGTGACTAGTGGCAGGAATGGGGAGGCTGCTGGCCTGGGTGGGTAGAATCCTTGCCTGCTGCTGAGCATCTCTGCCCCTGAGGGCCGTGCTGTGAGGCTTCCCTGCTTCTGAAAGAGCAAATGTAACCCCCAAAGATGGTGCTTCACTTTTCTACAACTGCAGCAGAACACTCTTATTAGCAGGAGTCGGTCAGCTTAATTTCTTCAGCATTAGAGTGAAGGAAGGTGTCTTTCCATGGCAATACTTGTGCAAGAAACGTGTGCCCCTATGAGCCAGAAACGGGCCTGGCCTCATCCCAGGACCCAGCTGGCCCAGAAGGGTCGGATCGGTGCAGGTGGAGGCTCTGCAGTGCAGATATTTGTGCTGGATCTGAGCAGTCCCCTTTGGGCAGCAGCTGCAAGGTGCTCGTTGTGCTGTGCCCATGGTGCTGCTGGGGGGCAGAGGCCGCGCCCCACTGCGGGTGGTGGTCAGGTGTTGTTAATAGAGGAAAGATCTTGGTGGGTAAGCTAAAGCGGCAGCTGGAGGACAGGGAAGGCCAAGGGTGCGGGCAGTGAGATGCGCTGTGCTGGGGAGGGTTCCCTTAACTCTACACCTAAATGCAACTGAGATTGCAGCCCTGGGACTTTGGGAGTGCTCTTTATGCGTTTAATTGAAACCTTCGGCGATGGGAAGGAGGTGTCAGGAGTCCTCAGGGCGGTCTGAGTGCCCCTCCCCCCGCTCCCCCCGGGGGGGTCCGGCGCCCCTCGCTCGGTCCCCCCGAGCGCCGCGCACGGCCGGGCGGCCCCGCAGCGCCCCCTGGCGGCGGAGCTCGGCACTACAGCCGCTCCTGGCGGGGACGGAGCGCGCATCGCCGCGCGGTGCTGAGCGCGGGTGCCCGCGCTGCTCGTGCCCGCGGCTCGGAGCCCGATGTCTGCGGCTCGGTCAGTGCCCTCAGCAGCCCACCCGCAGGTGTTGCTTTCTTCTGTTTTTAAGTCGTTCCAATACAAAAATACGAGGTTTCGTTCCTTACGTGCATCAACCGTGTTCCATCTTCTGTACGCAGCGATCCCCCTCTGCTGGAGCAGCTCAGCAGGGCCGCGAGGCAGAGCCCTCGGCACTGAGCTGTGCTGGGAGCTGTGCTATGAGCTGTGCTATGAGCTGTGCTGGGAGCTGTGCTATGAGCTGTGCTGTGCCAAGGTGCGTCCTGCAGTCACCCGGAGCTGCTGCCGGGGTGACCACGCAGAGCCCCGCCTGGGTGGGATGCTGCTGGGAGCACCCATCCCGCTGGTTGCTTTGACTTCTTAGAGCGACTGCTTCTCGCTGTGCTGCTTTATTTGTGGCTGCTTCCCTTCGTGGCCGAATGATAAGGGAAGATAGCTGTGGTTCTGGCAGGAAGCGTTGTTTTTCTGCTTGAAATACCATTAAAAGCTGCAGATAAGGGATTAGTGCTGTGGTGTGTGTGTGTTCTGGGTGGGAGAGGTGCCACTGAGAATGATTGGCACCCACTTGTTTCTTCCAGCCAAGGGTTTGTGTCCTCAGGTTTGGGTCGTGGAAGAGGGAGCATCCAGTGCTCTGTGACTCGTGCTGTGCCGGAGGAGATCCGTCAGCGAGAGGAGGGTGCTGCCAGTCACTGAGGTCCAAAGATATCTAAGGTGGGACTAATTATCTCTTAACAAAATGCCGCTTAATTGAGATATCTGTCACGAACGGGGGCTGCAAGCTTATGCCCTTGGCTGTATCTCTTCATTAGATGCTAACACGGTGCCTGGAGGATCTCTGATGATGTGCTTCCCCCGTGAAATATTGCTGTCACTGATGCTGCCGGAGGAGTAATTGCGTTCCGGGGTTCCTTAATTTATGAATGAAAGGAGCTTGGATGAGCTGAAGAAACAGTGCAGCCGCAGGAAGTCTGTTTGAAGCTGGGGACGGCTGGGTCCCCACGGGGGGGCTGGGGCAGAGTGCAGTTGGTGGGCTCAGCCCTGACCCCCCCGGGCTGTGGGGTGCCCGTGGCCGCTGTGTTGTGCTGGGTGCTGTGTTGTGCTGGGTGCTGTGTTGTGCTGGGTGCTGTGTTGTGCTGGGTGCTGTGTTGCGCTGGGTGCTGTGTTGCGCTGGGTGCTGTGTTGTGCTGGGTGCTGTGTTGTGCTGGGTGCTGTGTTGTGCTGGGTGCTGTGCTGGGTGCAGGGCTGTGTGCCCCAGCACTGCTGGCCAGCAGCCCGAGCTGCCCGGCTTTGCTCTAAGCCCATCCCAGCCCTACTGCTGCTTTAAAACGGAGCTGTGTGTCCGTGTTCTGCGCTGCTGTGGTTCCCGACGCCTCCACCACAGCAACAGTGTGCCCCTGATTCCTCTGCTCCAGATCTGGGGTGTTTTTAACCATTCAGACCGTGTCTGCTGGACCGGAGCTTGGTACTTCGGCTCTTACCTCCATCTTTCATTGTAAATACGTATATATATATTTAATCCTTCCCACGTTACAAGCAAGCGGTCGGGTTGGGGCGGCTGCAGCAGCTCCTGGGATGAACGCGGAGGAGCTGCCACGAGAACGGCGGCGTTTCCTGCAGGGCTGCGGTGTAAGGCGGTGGGTGGGAGGAAGGATTCGGCTCTCGATGCCCCGTGCCACCGAGCAGAGGCACACGGTGTCAGTGTTGCTCCGCGGAGCCGCTCCGCTGTGCCCGGGGCTGCGGGGCCGCCCCTTCGCTTTAACGGTTCTGAGTTAGGGAGCGACGTTCGGGCGGTGCAGAATCGAAGAGCCGCTCTGTGCTGCGCAGGCACGGGCAGATGGCAGCTGTCCCCAGATGTCAGAGGGCTCCGGCGGTGCTCGGGCATTTAGATGGGCCGGGACGTGGCCCCGTGCCCTGCACACGGCCTCTGGCCTCCCCTCTGAACTGCCTGCTCTGCAGAAGCCTGTGGGAGCTGCAGACCGGTTGTTGTACAGCAATGGGCAGGCTTTGGTTGTCTGCGTGGCACCACCAGGCAGGACCATCTCCTGGGAGCTGTTACTCAGTGCCACACATCTGCAGCGAAGGCTGCGATTCCCTGCGGGATCTGAGTCACTCTCCACTGAGGGATTTGGATCCCAGCTCCTGTGAGCTCTGAAATCCGGAGCTCCCACATGGACGGCCATCGCTCATGGCTGTGCAAGGCAAACCTGTCAGTGTGAGCAGTGCTGTGCTGCTGGGGTGAGGTGGGGTGAGCTCTGCTGGGCACGGGGATCCCGGCCCCCCAGCAGTGGCACCGCAGCATCACTGTGCAGTGCAGGGCTTGGGCTGATTGTGTCTGACTGACGAGTGAGCTTGGGCAGGAGGCACAGCGAGGCGTGGGGGACGGTAACCAATTCCATCATTTATTTAGAGCTGATCTTTAGCAAATGACAAAGCAGACGCAATTACCAAGTGAAATACCAGGGAGGTAATTTCGCAGGGTGGTAGTGAGAGCTGCAGGTAGCTGTGGCTGTTAGTGCTCCTTTTACCTTCTGGAGCCCTGACAAATATTACGTGATATCACGATTTATGTCTCAGAAGCTGATCTTGAACAAACGTTCCGATTCCACTCCATCTGATTCCTGCTGCGATGTGGCAGTCTCCATTGCTACTATTACAAATGCAGATGCAGAATTTCAGCTGAACAAACTGTCTTTATGCCCACAGGAAAGACAAGAGTTCCCATGAACTCTTGAGAGTAAATTGGAAGACCAAAATAAACTTAGAAGGAGACTGCTTAATTTTCTGCATGGTCTGTCAAATCTGGTTCCTCAGCGCATTTCTTCCAGCTCAATCCCAGCCTATCCTTTCCACTCCTCAGCACAAAAGCAGCTCTCTCCCCACCCCGAGCATCTTTTCAGTGTGTGGGGACGCAGGTGCAGGGAATGCCCTGCTGTGCCAGACCCCTGGCACTGTGTAGCAGCTCCATGCTGCTTTGGAGGAAAGCAGGGTCAGCATGTGCCTGGGCCCTCGTGCTCACTTCAAGTGCTTGGCATGGAACGTGGCAGATGCAGCACATCTGCACGGCTCTCTCCAGAGGGCTCTGCTCTGCTGGTATCACCCTGCAGGGGCCACTGATGGCTCTGCAGCACAAGGAAGCACAGGCACTAACGGCCTTTGTATTGCAACACACATTTAAATGGGATTTGGGATGCCTGGTTCTGTGCTGGTTATTTACCCGCAGTGTGCCTGGCACCAGGGTGTGCAGCCCCGCTGAGTGCTGTGCCCCAGTTCCAGCCGTGGGTCAGCCTTGGGGCTCAGGTGCTGCTCCACAGCAGCATCCAGGAGCTCATCTTGCCTTCCTTGAGGGGCTACGTATGAAGGAGCAGTGAGCCATGCTGCCTCTGCACCCTGGGGAGACTGCACAGCTTGCAGCTGGGCAACAAAACCACTGAGAGACACAAACTGCTGCGACATCAGCTTGCAAATGGGCATTGCTGGGTGCACAAGGAAAGTGTGAGAGAGCACATCAAGAGATGGTGGTGCTCCCAGGTGCCAGGAGCTCACTGGGCTGGGGCTGCGGAGCTATGGGGTGGCATGGGGCAGTTCTGGCTGTGTGGGCTCCCAGCCAGCACTGAGGCACAACCTGCAGCCTCCCCAGCCAACTCACCCCAGTGCTGGGAAGGCGTGAGGCCCTGCAGCTTGGGAAGACCACACAGCACCGTTTCAGCAAAGGGGGATGAAACGTGGGTGCTTTTCTTTTGACTCACAAACAGTGATGGACTAGACAGTTTGGATAAGCAATCCAAATAGCCTAAATAATCATTGGGCCAGATTCCTTCGGGACCGAGCAGTTGCTAATGGTTGTTCAGAAACAAATACAAAACCCACTTCATCCTCATGGAGTCATTTTTGAAGCATGAGATAAACTGCATCCTCTGCTGCTGCCAGGGTGGGGAGCACAAACAGTGTCCTCTTTAGGACACCACACCCCAATCCCCCCGTGAGGGCACCTGGGGCAGGAGCTGGCTCTGTCTGCATTGCTGTGCTCAGGGGATGCTGCAGCCTCCCCCAGCTTTCCTGGCTCAGAAGAGATTTGAAAGCAGCACTGGGCAGTGCCAAGCACCAAGAGGCTGCTGCAGGGAGAGGGACCATCAGCCCCTCCTGCTCCCTGAGTGCCCCTGTGAGCATCACCCGATGGAGCATCCCCGTATGAAACATCTCTGTAAGGAGCAGCTCTGTATGAGCATCTCCGTATGGAGCATCCCTGTGTGAGCATCTCTGTACGGAGCAGCCCTACAGGGAACAGCCCTGAGTGGAACAGGTCTGAGTGAGCGTTCCTGAGGAAGCATCCCCAGAGTGCGCATCGCTGACGAGGCACACATGGCAGTGCTGAGGCACACATGGCAGTGCTGAGGCACACATAGCAGTGCTGAGGCACACATGGCAGTGCTGACGGTCCCCTGTCCCCGCTGCCCGGGGCTGTGCTGGTCCTGCCGTGCCCCGTGTGTGCCTCCCCCGTGCTGTGACGGAGGCCTGGCCATTCCTGGCATTTTTTCAGTAGAAGAACATGGGCTATATTTAGATCAAAAATAAATACATTCTTGGCTGGAGCACAGTTTTTAATGCCTGATGAATTACCAGAACTTCTTTCACAGGAAACTATAAAATTCCTCGGGGCGAGCGCTCGCCTGTGCCCAGGCTGAGGCAAACAGAGCTCCGCCTGCAACGAGCGCCGGTGGGACTGCTATTAATAACCACTGTGGTTGTTACTGGTGCTGCATGAGGACGAGGAAAGGAACCTGCAAGTGACACCGAGCGTCCACACGCAGAGCAGAGCATGCTTCCTCGTGGAGGATGAGGAGCGCATCACTGGCAGCACGCCGTGCTCTGCTCGCTGTTGATGTGCGGGGGAAGCGGTGCTCGTGCACGGCGGGCGCAGCGTGGCAGTGACCTGCTGCTTGGCTCCGCCACTGCTTTTCGTTGGCAGGAGCACGGAGGATGGGTGTCTCGGTGCCGCTGTGCCAGGCGCCAGCAGCAGCCCACGCCTGCAGGGGCAGCTGAGGGCAGCTGCGGACACTGCCAGCCACTCCTGGAGGCTCCGGGACAGACGGACATCTCTGCACCAACACACGGACGTGTCCTCTAAAGCAGACAGCCGTCCATCTCCTGCAGCACTGGCAGAGAGCTGAAAGGTGTGAGGCTGTTTTACAGGGCCAGGAAAGGCCTTTTATTCCAAAGTGCTCCCAGCACCATGACGGGCGTTGCAGGTCCTCCATCCCTGGTACCTTGCTGCTGAGCTGTGCAGCCTGCCCCTCAGCCCGCAGCTCCCCGTGCTTGCACTGCTTCCCACAGCACACGCAGGCTGCAGCGCTGCTGGAACTGCACATTTGCTCGAGTGCTTTTATTCCCATGGCACCGTTATTTCACGCAGTGCATCTGTGTAACCTGGCTGTGTGGCAAAAGGCACCAACTCTGCGCAGCGAGGCCAAGGCTTCCCACTGCTCTCCCCGTGCCTGAACCTTTGAAGGTTTATAAAAAGCTCAACCTTGGAACGAAGCAATCAGCAAATCATCCCAACTGACTGCAGTTCCACCCAACAAATACGCCGGCCTGGCTGCAGCAGCGGCACTTTGAGCTCAAACTCACCCCGGTGGTGGAGCAGCACAGAGGTGCAAAGTGCAGAGGGATGGGGTGTCCTGCCGCCAGCTCCCCCTGCCCCCAGAGCCTGCCGGGTCCCCCAGGACCACCGGTTCACCCACCCCAGCCCGGGCTCTGCTTCCCCCCCATGGAGCCACGGGATGGGGCCGCATGCTGCCCTCTGTGGGGCACCGCTCCCCCTGAGTACTTGGCTTCTGGCACCAATAAAATCCTGTTTCTTCCGTCTGCTAGAGCAGGTTCAGTGCTTTATGCTGAAAAGCCAAAAGCATTCTGCAGAAACTCTTCAAATATCGGTATTTTCCCAGGAAAAAATAATCTGCGGTGCATTGATCTGTCCATCTCTCTTAGCACCGAAATTCTTCACATTCTGACCTCCTGACACAGCTTGCTTTTGTGGAGAAAACTGCCCTGTTTTTTCTCTCGCCTTTCCGGATCCTGGAGGCTTTTTCCAGCAGCCTGAGGTTCTCAGCGTGGTAATATCATATCCGTGTTTTGCTCTCAGTAATCATCAGCTCAACTCCCATTTTAGGACATATTTTCTCTAAAACGCTGCCTTACTTGGCTCCTTCCTTCTGGCGGCTCCGTTACATCACCCGGGCAGTCCGCTCCAAGAAATATTGCCCCAGCTCCTCAGGGCCGTGCCACAGCCGTGCTGCGGGGGATGGGGACAGTGGTGTCCCCCCCGATGTCACCCCACTCCCTGCCCTCCTGCAGCAACATGCCCGCTGACCAGGCTGGGCTATGGCAGCATGGTCTGCTGTCCAGGCCTGACCTCTTTTGCCCCAGAATAGCAAGGATCCAGCTGCACAGCTTTTGTCCTAAAGCCTTCTCCCCTCAGGCAGCTATTTCCCCATCTCCAGGTGCTTCCCTGGCAGACAGGTCCCAGCTCCTCCTGCAGGGCCCCAGAGCTGCCCCTTGCCCTCCCTGCTCCTGTCCCCACCCGCTGTGTCCTCCCCTGTCTGACATCCACAGCCACGCTCTGCAAATCTGCTTTTGGCCCCACAGTACAGTGTCCAGTGCCAAGAGTTAATTGGGAATAAAGAGAGTAATTCTGAAAGATCAGATGAAGAGGGATATTTCTGGGTTAGAGGTATTTCCCGATTACATAAACCCAAACAAAATAAAGCTCCCATTTTAACGACCCCTAAGAGATAAACCAAATTACAGTTTCAACATTGTCAGATGAATCTGACTCATTTTGCTGCGAGAAGTGGCTTTGCCAGCTTGTGGGCAGGGATGTCCGGTGGCCAGGAGACTGAGGATGGGGACAGGGATGGGGATGGGAATGGGGATGAGGATGGGGACAGGTACAGGCATGGGGATATCCCCTGGCACATGCAGGTGGGGGTGGTGGTGCACCCGGTGCCCATCACCTATGGAAGGTCCTCACTGTCACTGCAGGAGCCCCATTCTGCACTGGGGGGGTGGGAGGTCTCGGTAACGCGTCCCAGGTGGAAGGGGTGGGGTGGAATGTGGGGCTGGGCCCAGCTGGGGAAGCGCGGTTCTCCAGTGTACACTGCTCTATTTATAGTGAGAAACCAGAGAGTGGAAAAACATCACAGAATCCATATTGGAGGCAACCTCCATGAAGGAGCAGCAAAAAATCATGGTAATCCCTTTGGCAGCCCCGGGGGGGCTGGAGTTCCCTCTGCTTCTTGCATCTATTTTTAAGACAGAGCAGCTCAGCTGCTGGAGCCATCGTCCTGGAGCACAGACCCGGGGAGCTCCTGTGCTGAGCAGCGGCAGTTCGGTCGCTGGGCTCTGTGTAGGAAGGTGACTGCAGCCCAAATGATGGCACAGCTACAGATCTGCTCTGCTGCAGCCCCCTCTGCTTCCTGCCGGCCAGGAGTGGGCTCCCCATGGAGCAGATTTAATACAGAGGGCCTTGCTGCCCAGGCCCTTTGGAAATGGATTTTATCAGAGGCCCAAAGCAGCACAATTGCTTCTGCTACAACAAAATGCAGCTGGTTTGTGTTTTCTGATTTATCCCCTTGATCCTGGCCATCAGGGGCTGCTGTTTGCCAACCCATTGTTTCCCTATTGAAAACAGATGGTAGGGGCTGAAAATCTGACTGCATTCACTGCAGAGCAGTAGTTGACCATCATCGTGCTGGCTGGGGCTCCGTGGGGATCTGCCTCTGCCCCTGGAGCACCCCAACCCTGCGATGGTGCCTGAACCTGAGGACGAGGTGCCCAACAGAAAGGTGTGTGGATGCCAGCAGGACATGTCCGTGTGCCTGCTCTGATCTCACGCTGCACAGAGCTCTCCCCTCACTGCCTTGCTGGGGGAGGAGAAGCAGGGGAATGCTCAACACCACAGCACCTTCCTAAGGCACCAACTGGTGGATAAGGGACTGCAGGGAGGGCACGTTTCTGCCAACATGGCATTTTCACTGCAATCAGCTGAAACTCAGTTGTTGGATCTTGCAGGAGGTACTGACACTTTAAAGTTTGTCCTGAAAGAAGGATCAAATCTGCTCTTTCTGCCCTGCAGGAGCACGAGGTGCTGCTGAGAACTGCAGGGAGAGGCCCCTACAGCTTGTTCTGCAAGCAGGACACACGTTCCTCGGTGCTACATCTGTGTACAGCCGCTCCTGCAGCCCCGAGCTGAAATTTGTAGTGGTTTTGGAGAAGTTCACAAGGGAGACCTCAGCCCAACGTGTTTCCTCATGACATCCATCAGCACAAGGGCTGCTCCACTCCTGGCATCCACCTTACAGCCCATCCCACAGCTACAGAGGTGCTTCGAGGTCCTACAGCTGGGCGCAGAGGATGGCAGTCCCGATGTGGACATGTCAGGGTAACACCTCCGCATCCTTCAGGGAGAGTTAATATTTGGACAGTGTTAATGCATAATAGTGCTTCTGGGTTTACATTACTGCCGTGCTGCTCCCTGCCAACCTGTGTGCTCTGCCCGCTCTGGCACTTGGGATTTAAACAAAATACCCATTAATATCTGCAGGAATCAGGCCTGAGTAATGAGGGCAGGAACGGGACACCACTACGGGCTGTGAAAGAAAACAATTAAGCTGATCAGCAGCAGTATTCAGAGGGCAGCTCCGCAAATATCCCTTTTCCTCTCACAAGAAACAGAGGTTTCCGAGGTTGCTTGGAGCTGTGCTCTGAATATTCATGGAGTGGTACCAGCCCTTTGCAGTGGGGATGGGGAAGGCTGCACGCTGTAGCCTTTGCAACTCAGTGCCTCATTTCCTGCATCTGTACAAAAACCAACAGTGCATCTGTGCCAACAACCGCCTGGTAACATCACAGCACCATTTGGTTTGAAGGGACCCCCCCGTGGGCTGGCTGCCCCCCAGCTCTGCACCCAGGGCCCATCCGTGGCCATGGGCACCTCCAGGGATGGGGCACCCACAGCTCTGGGCAGCACTGCCGGGGCCTCAGTGCCCTCTGCACGATGAATTTCCTGCTGACACCTGCCCTAAACCTCCCTTCTTTTAGTTTAAAGCCATTCCCCCTTGTTCTATTGGGCACACGCTGCCTGGACAGCCCCCAGCCAGGGACACCATGCTCCCCATGCCCTGCCCAGGTTCTGCTCCTGGTGCTCGCCAGGCAATGCGGTTTGGCAGTGCAGGACCTGGAAACACCCATGGAAAGTGCTGGGGGGAACAGGGCAGCTCTGTCTGGTACAAACACGCTCTGTGCTGCTCTCGGGGAGCGGTGGCAAATTAAAGGCTGAGGAATAAGACGTCTGATTTCGTGTGTGCATGCACAAGGGCAGCAGGAAGCGTGCTCGGGGATTTGTTCTGCCTTCCTTCCTCTCTCCTCCAAAGGATTGGGATCACGTAAGGCCACGCAGACACCTCACACGAGCTGCACACAGTGTGCTCTGGGAATGATGACCAGCGGGTGAGGAGCAGCTCAGAACACGAGGGGACTGCAGCAGCACAGCTCTGCACAGGGAGCAGCTGCACATGGCTCAGGGCAGTGCCTTCAGTCCTCCCCCCTGCACCCATCCCCTTCTCTCCCTGCTGCCCCATCCCGGCCCTCTATGAGGGCGGATTTCCAGCCCTACCCATCTGTTTCCTTGGGCGGAATCCAGGGAAGGTCTTGGCAAAGCACTAACAGGCTTCAGCTACAAAGGGGATCTTTATTCACTGCTCTGCCTGTTGCCCTGTGCCTTGTCCAGCTTTCCCATTCGCACTCATGAAGTGCCCATCTCTGAGCTGTCAGCTTCGGGTTTACCTGGGTGCTGTACAGTTTGCTCAGAGGGGCTTTGTTTCACCGGCAGATGGAAGCTGCTTGTCTGCAGAGCAGTGCAGGGACACCTGAAGCCAAAACACAGCACAAGGGGCAGAGGAGCAGCACTGCGAGGTGGGCATGGGGCAATGGCACCCGGACAGTCCCCAGCAGGGGAGCAGCACAGCACCTGTGTGCCCGGAGGTTTACTTGCCTGGCAATTTGGCTGAAGAAGTGGAGTTAAAAAGTAAATAAAGCTCCAATTAGATTTATATAGACCGAATTAACCTCATATTTATAGAATAACACATACCCATATGAACTTCATTTAGCTCGACCGCAGCAGCAGCTGTGCAGGGCTCTGACAGCACTTCTGCTCAAACACAGAGTGCTTCACATCTGATTCTGCCCCTCGGCAGTGCTCCCCTGCGGGGCTTTAAAGGAAGTTGTATTGTGGTGCTTGTGCAGCCACCTCAGCCTGCCTTCGGTTTACATTTTTCTCACCTGAAGCCACTGAAAATAGAGTGCTTTTAATTATAAAATCTGAAATTACATTCTTGCAAGAACTTATTCAGTAATGAAGTTCCTTCAAGGCTTTGCTTAAGGTAACTGTATTTGTAGGCATATATCTGATTCTTACTGAGCTCTGGCAGAAATCAACACATTTCCTATGGCTGTTTGTGACCCCCAAGGTGAGGAACACAGCCTCCACCAACCTCAGCAAAGCGGGACCCAGCTGCTTCTTTGGACCAATATGATGAGGACCAGGTGTAGCAGAAATGCTCAGCCATGGCCTGAAGCAGTGATGGAGCACCTGGTGGGAAGGCAGGGCCAGCTAGGGCAGCTCAGCTGCATGCAATGAACCTGAGTGACCAGGAGGGGAGGAGCCAGGATCCAGCCCTCATTTAAGGGTTGGTGGTGGAGGTGAGGGCATCTCTCTGGGGATCCTTGTGCACCTGAGGCCTTTCAGAGGTAAGCAGCTTTTTTTTCTTTGTTTTTACATCTATGGCTGCTGCATTTGGCCTTGTCCTCATTTGCTGCAGCTTAGGACTGTGCCACTCTGCTATCATTGCTGTGCTTTCCATCACATTATTGCGTTAAAGCATTACACCAGGGTTCCTCCTGGAATGCAGTTTGCAAGAGAACGCAAGACCACAGACAAGAAAGCATTGCAGATATTTGTAGATTCAGATCTGTTAAACTTAAAAACCTGCAGCTCACAGCTGCTGCTGCCGTGTGGCTGTGGCTCCTCACCCAGCCCTCAGCTGTGTTCTCTCCCTGCTGGTACCAGGGTGAAGCTGGGAACCTGGGGCAGGGTGGGCAGCAGCAGCATGGCATGGTGTGGTGCTGCACAGGGATGCTCTCAGCAGGCATCTCAAGGCATCCCGTACCTACTGAACATCAGACACACAGCCAACACAACACAGCATTCTCAGTATAGGAGCTTTTATTTGGAACAATGGTCTGGAAACAGCTGTGGCACGAGGTGCTTTCAGTTGTCACACAACTCAGTTTGCCTGAGGGTGACTCCCCGTATGCTGTAAGCTTCTGAGATACCTCCGTGTCTATTAATTTTCTGGCAGGATGCTCTGTGTGCTGCCTTGCTGTGGCTTCTGGCCGGGCAGGCCAGCGAATCTGCCCAGATTTGCCTTTCTTAATAACCAGAGCTGATGGCATGCAGGAGGTGTGCCAACCCGGTGCCAACACAGCATCCTCAGCCAGGTGAACACCTTCTTGTACCTATGCCCAATTTCAATTTTAATATCAAAACTAAAGGCTCACACGTATGGTTTGAGCTGCTAGATGCATTAATTTCACGCTTCTGCTCCTGCCACTTGAGAGGCACAGGATTTTGCTAAGCTGTTTAACTGCAACACGTTTTTCAGCAGGCAGTATTTTACTAGCTATAGAAATGCCTAAAAAGGCTTGAGTGGATGCCAGCAGTCCCACTAGCCTGAAGCAAGCACGTGTATGCTGGAAGTGGGACTACACTGAATTACAAGTTACAAATCATGAAATCAAGATCCAAACCAGCACGTGCTGCGGTGATGCCTTTTTTCCAAGGAATGAAGTAAAGCCATTAGCAATGGAGGACTGCTTTAGTGCAGAACGCAGGGGGAGTTGATGCTGCCAGGGATGGACTGCAAGCAGAACCCAACGAGATGAACCCATGGCTAAGGCACTTGCATTGAGGGCAGGCTGTATGTGCAAGATGGATGTGAAGCCAGGACACTGGAGAGAACGAAGACTCTGATTCCATTACGGAGTGAGTGAGGATGAACGAGACCAGGTGCAGTGATAAAACAGCAGCTCTGTTTCCTCGAACACTGTGAGGAGGCAGGTGCCCACTTGGCATCAACCTGGGAAGCCTCTGTTCCTCTGCAGTGACGTTTACCCACACTCCCACCACCCACATTCCCCTAAAGCCAACGTGACCAGAACAACCTCCACCCCAAGCCACTGCAATTCCTCTAACTGTGGTGGGGTGGGCAGACAGCCCCCTCTGCCCCACACAGTGGGATGAGGAGCAGCTCTGGAGAAGCACTCTGAGGATCCCTGAGCAGGCCCTGACATTGAAGAAGCACCCCAGCTGGGCTGAGGACCAGGCTCACCCCTTCACTGCAACACAAGGACAACACAGCCAACCAAGCAAAGCAAAACACGCCCATTGAGAGGCCACAGCAGCCTGCTGGCAGCTGTTGTTCAGCTAATTTTCCCTCTCTTTTTTTGATGTTTTATTGATTTTTCCTGCACTTGATTTGTTGCTGTTCTGAACGTGTGTGTGATGGCTGTGCACCCACCTCACAGGGAAACCACTCCAAGAGGTAACTATAGCTGCATGTGTACATGGACAGAGACTTCCCATCGAGGAATGCTGTTTAGATGTTAATGTCTTTGCTGAAATGTTTCTTTCCCAAGTGATTCACGCTCTTTCTCTCACCGCTTATGCTGAGCGTATGCGTTTTTGGCTGCCTTAACACTGTGGGGTTTAGAACTATGCTGTGCCTTTAAAAATAATTTACAAAGATTGGTCATTTCCATGTAACAAGGAGAAGAGGCAATAAAGCTAAGCACTGGGTTTTATTTTTCAGTTCCACTTTGCTTATAACTGAAGTGTCTGTATCTAAGGCTGGTCCAAGGGAGCTTTGTTATTCCCCCTGGCACAACTTCAAATGTGAAGTCTATGCATCCTCTGGTGACTCGTGGTGGCAAGCACACAGATGTGTCCTACACCACGTGTCTCATCTGCCCTAAAAGAGTGACCAACCCCACTCCTTCTGTGGTGGGGCACCACGTGCAGGGGCAGGCTCAGCTCCTACCAATGCCTGCTGGCAAGTTACTCCATCGTAAGTAAGGAGATCCACAGCACAGAGGGGACTTTAAAGAGAGAAAGCATTGGTTTCTGCAGTAGAAGGAAAACCTAGCAATTGTGAGCTCCTTACACACAGTTCTGCAAAAAAAGATTCCAGTTGTTTCTGGCAAAGAATGGAGACATTGAGTATAAGGAAAAGGATGGATCACACCAACAGCAGCCAGCCTGGACTCTGTTTCTGGTATCTTCCATGATTAACATGAGCACAGCATGACTTCAGAAATGAACACTGTCGGCAGAGATTCAGTGCAGGTCCTGGAGCAGTGTCACCTCAACACGACATGGCACACAGGGCCGACCTTGCTCAGTGCTGCAGGCTCCCAGGGAACTGTGTTCATCTCTGCTGGATGCAGTCACTGCCATATTATGGGGGGGGGAACTGTGTTCATCTCTGCTGGATGCAGTCACTGCCATATTATGGGGCAGGGGGGGAAACCAGCATTTGCAGCATCTCAGGCACAAAAATCCCAACAGGGCAGATTAGGCTGGAAAGCTGTTTTCCATAAAACTCCTGCTCAAAAGACAGCTGAAAAAGTTCCATACTTTAAATGCTTAACAACCTCCAGTGTACGGCAGGAGCACAATGCCTCTCTGTGCAAACACTCGCCTGAAATAACAGACGGTAGGAGGCAAGCAAGATAAAACCGGGAACAGGGCTGGGGTGAGAACTGCCAGGAGTGTTTGCATTCCAGCTAAAACCCAGCCTGGTGCAATTCGTGTGCTCCCCAGCACTGCCTGCCCTTGGGGAGATCTGCACGGCTCCGTCTGGCTGAGCTTCCCCGGATCGCTCCCTGTGCCATCTTGTTTCTCACTTCTACATTATTGCACACGTTGGACAAAGCTACAGCTACATGTTACTGCATTCTACATCGTGTGCTTTCAGAAAGAAATCACTCAGGTTAATGAAACTGTTCAAAACCATTGCTTGAGTACAATTGTCATCGTTCTGTTAGTGTAAAATTTCCAGTACAGATTTCAGAAAATAAAAGCAACCCTTGTTTCTGACCATGACCATAGGGTTAGTGTGCCAGAAATATTTCTGAGATGTGTTATTTCGAAAAGAACACTGCAAGATGTTAGTCATGAGAAGCTTTGAGAGACTTTGTAGAACAGCACAGACCTCTTTCAGTCCCCTCTTAACAGAACACGTGGGTGCATCCCTCCCCACACGCACACACGCTTCTCCTTCGTTTCCTCCCCTAGTAAACCTCTTCCTTCAGTCTCTATTGGGTGCAAGGGGGTACTTGGTTGCTTGCAAGCGAATAACCAGGCTCTGCTTTTTGTTTTTAACCGTCCACTTTGCACATCCTTGTCAAATTACCCCACCTCCGGCTCAGAGGCGCTGGCTCCGGCTGCAGGCCGCGCACCGCAGGCTGCCCTGGTCCAGGCTGAAGGCTCTGCCGCCCAGCGGCGTCTCGCACTCCAGGCAGGTGAAATGCTTCTTGTGCCAGGCCATGCCCTCTGCGCGCTGATACTCCTCCGAGAAGATGATCTGTGGGACAAACAGAGCCCAGCTCGCTTCTGCCATCCCACACGGGCGGCCCCTCGCAGCGGGATGGAGGGGTCAGGATGGGGACTGCTCTGCTGACGCAACACGACACACGCACAGCACGCAGAGTGCTGTCACCACCCCCCCAGGACCGGGTCCTGCAGCTCCCAGGCCGTACCTCGTCGCAGCCGGCGCAGCGTGGCCGCAGGCTCTCGCAGTAGTGACGCCCGCACCAGGCAGCCCCGCTCTTCCAGAAGTAGATGAGGTCGACCAGGGGCTCGGCGCAGCGGCAGCACACGAAGCAGGCCGGGTGCCACAGCCGCGCGTAGCCCGCCCGGTCCGCGTACACCACCGGGCAGTCCTCGGGCACCGCCTGCTTGCAGGTCTCGCAGCGCTGCAAGAGAGAGCGTTAACGCTGACGCTCCTGCTGCACAACCAGCTGCTGCCTGCACTGCGCCGTGCTGTGCTGCCTGCCTGCTGAGATGCCCTTGTTCGTGGCATCTTTCCCATGCATCGTTTGTATTCACCCAGTTCACTCGGCAAAACAGAACGTGTGCCATCCCAAATGCTTCCCACTTCTAAATGGTCTGAAGGGACGGCTGTGCTCCTGCTCGAGGAAACCAAGCGTGCAATCCCAGGCCTGCGCTGCTTAGGCTGTTTTTGTCCTAGCTCTTGCTCTGTGAAGATAAACTTAAGAATGCTAAAGCCAAATTTCAGCTTGGAAGGCACAGCGAGCAGAAAGCAGTCTGCAGCGATGCTATAGAAACAGCACAGTGAGGTGAAAGAGCAAGAAAACACTGAGCTGAAGAGGGGGAGATGCATGCAGCTCAAGGAACTGCTGGAAAATGTTCATCCTGTGCTGGGGCTCAGTGACACCGACGGAATCACAGAGCACTCGTGGCCAACAGGAGCAACATCTCCAAACGCACTGCCCTCTGTAAACATTTGGACAGTATTAAGTATGGACTGAGCACCAAATCTTAATTAAAAGTCATGATAAATGTCCATCTGCCAGCCTGCATCTGGAGCAGTGCTCACGGCCTTCCAGCCACGTCCTTGGTCAAGTGAGCCTGGCACTGTCCACCGCCAGCTGAATAAATGCGCGGCCTTGAGGGAAAGCCCCCAGAGCAACAGCCAGCCTGCACTAAAATCCAAATGTTCTCCTAGAAAAAGCAAAGACATAGCACAGAAAAATGTGCCGTGTCAAAGATGGATCCTATGCACACAAATCAGGAGCTTTGGTGTTTTCTGATCACTTCTTAACATGAATGTCTCTACGTAAGGCAGATGTCGCTCTGCAGATTTCAGCACAGAGCAAGATCCCAACTTACAGCAGTCCAAAGAGACGGCGTGGGGTGGCTGTGCCTGCAGGGTGACCTGTGGGTGGTCAGCTCAAGCTCTGAAGCTCTGCTCTGGTGCCCACATCCAACCAGGGCTGGTGGGCTGCCACTTCAGCTCCCACTCAAGCCTAGGTAGTCCAGCTCATGCTCCTAAACAGCACTGGGGCTCCATCCAGCACAGCCCTGATGGTGAGGCCAGGCTTCCTCCAGCAAGCAGCAGTGCTGCCTTCAGAAAGACAAGCAACTCATTGTCATACGGCCAAGTGTGGGCTGAAAGCCCTGTAGAGCTGACACTGGGGCAGCCTCACTAGGCGGGCAACTTTATGAACTCCGTGCCTATCTGCAGACAAGTTTACCCACCATATCTACCCCATTTTGCTAGTTCCTAGTATGAATGCTATAAAGATTGTTCTTTATATCTAGGGAGTTCTCTCCAGCTTGCATCCCCCTTCCAGCAGCAGGCTGTGGGTCTGGTCTACCTACGCCCACCCAGCTGCTTTGCAGGGCAAGTATTCCTAGCATGCCACACATTTTGCTCCTGCCTCCTCCTCTGCTCAGTCTGAACTTCTGGGAACTGCCCCACGCAGCCCTGTGAGCAGTTCCACGCCGTGGCAGGCATCTCCTGCTTCAGCAGCAAATCTGGTGTCACGGAGAAGGCAGCACAAGGCGAGACATTTCCAGGCCTGGAAGGGGATATCCCTGCTTACAGTGCTCCGTCCCTCTGACAGGAGCCAGCAGCGCTTCTAGGCACTCCTGAGAACTATGTGAGCATGCAGAAGCCACGCTCTTTCTGTTCCTCTGCAAAACACAAAAACAATCTCACCAATGTGAAGTGACAGCACACAGCGTGTCAGGGCTGGCAGAGCAGGACCTGCTGTACATGGGCAGACCATGGGGAAGCACTCCATGCTGAGTACAGCTATGTCCCCACACACCAACACCTCCCCAGGCCCCAGCAGCTGACACCTGGGCACCTGGCCTCACTGCTGCCTCCACCCTTCCAGCAGCCTCACCCAGCCCAGCTTATCTCACAAGATCTAGCAGCGAGAACAAACACAAGCAGCTTTCCAAGTCTGAGCTCAAATTTCTTGCCAATAAGAACTACTGAAAAAAAAAAAAAGCAACAAAAAGAAAAAAAAGAAAAAAAACACCAAAGAAAAAAACCCACTTATACTGCTTCTTTCCATTGCAAATTTTCACTGTGCTTTTCCTCAGGATCACATAACATATTCCTCTACCAGTACCACTCTAAAGGAAGAGTGGCTCTTCCAGTGTATGATGGCATTACAGTTAAGCACTCGCTTTACACCTCCATCATGTAGGAGATGAATGGAGACTTTATGAGCACTGCTGCCAGAGGTGCTGTCCAAGAACGCATCCCTCTGTCCACTCTGCTCTTCAGACCTGTTCTCTCCCCTGGCTGCAGCTCCTGCCCAGATCTGCAGGGACAACGGCTAACTTGGTGGCCCACAGCATCAGAGGACCCCCCCAGTTCTGGGAGGGTTAAAGATCTTTTGTGCTTGGTGGGAAGCATTCTGCTACTGGGACAGCCGGACTGCAGCAGTGGGGCCCCTCTCTGCAGCTGAGAAATGTTCAGAAAGCCATGTGAGCTCAGATGCCTTGTCCTCAGTGATTTACATCGGCCCTATTTGCTTTCCTTTACACACCATTTCATCACAGCTGGCCTGAACGTGCAACAGGAGGTTGAACTGCACTAACACAGGGACCACACAGACACCTGAGGAAAGTCTCCGATTATTTCTCGGTGCAGTGCTCAGTGCCTTCCTGGTTCACTCTCTCCTCAAGGCAGGGTGCTTTACACCCAGCCTTCACAAATCCATGGCTGAGGCAGACACCTTGATCTGAAATAGGAGAAATCAAGCAGCTGGAGCTGACCAAGAGCTTCAGAATTAAACAGATGAGAGTCTGTGTCCTATTTCTAATGGACTCAAGGAAGAAATGCGATCAACTGCTCCAGAACCAGGATCTCCGAAATATGCAGCTCAGCACCACACTGCCCCCAGGCCCACCTCTAACACAAAGGCACTCACGTCTTCCCCAGAAGCCTTCCTCCTTGCCCTGCAGGAGCAGGTCTGGGATACGCAGAGGTGCAGAGCATCCACCTCAAGCCAGGCCAGGCCAGCCCAACCCACACCATGGTGGGCTGCCCCTCTGCTCTGCAGGGCGGGTACCCTCCTCCTTCAACCTCGTGATATTCAACACAGATTTAAGTTACTACGGAAAGGTTTACTGCCTGTTATTTTTCTATGGCAGAACTTTAATCCCCATGCAGTTTTGTAAAAACCAGCAGGCCTTCTGGAATTCCTTACTGTGGCACACAGCCCGTTAGCTTTCCTTCAGCTGCATTAATTCCTGCACTGCAGATCACATTAAAAATGATGAGTGTTTTGTTAGAATGGGAAATAGGGGCTCTGCCTTTGGTACAGCAAGAAACCAGAGCCCTCCAGAGCTTGCTGCGAGCTGGGCTGCACAACACATAGGTCAAAGAGCAGCTCCTGTGACCGACTTCACTGCAATTCCATTTTCCAGCTAGTGCCTCGAGAAAAATAATGCTTTATACTCTAAGGAGAATAACATCCAGTTATGTATTTATTTAGAAGGACAGACTTGTAGCCTAAATAATTGCTAAGATGACTTTTATTAATGAGTGTAATGGAAACCTTGGTTGTTTTTTTTTTTTTTTAACTTGAAATTCTTTGTCCAAATCAATGTTTTATTGCAATACTGAAAAACTTTTACTGCATCACTGGACTCTGAAAGTCAGATATGTGTTAATAGAAAAGGACATAGCAGAGGAGAGACATTACCCAATATGGAATGAAAATGAAAACTGCTCTTAACATGTTACAATCTCAGTTTAGTGGTTGCTAGAAAAATCTTGCCTTGAAAACATTCAGATACCACTTCTCCAGCTTTGAGTCTTCTGCTACAAGTCACCCTCCAGGGCGAGTACACAGTATTTCCACTCAACATATGTTATGATAAGCATGTGTTCAGCAGTCACCATGGCCACTCAACTGCACTTAGAGAATATAAATCTAAAAGGGCATTAGGGAATCTAAGCCGTTTTCTCGTGGAAATGTGTTTCCAAGGCTGGAGATGTGTGTGCTCTGCACCACGACCCCCACGGTACCACCTCCCCATTCACAGCTGTGTCAGTGAGGCTGAGCCTCCCTTTGCCTGCATTCCTTCACTTGCACTGCTCCAGAGGCAGAGCCCGAAATGCTCACTAACATGCTGTAACACACAGCTTCTGATCTTATTTACACACAGGACAGACAGCCCTTCCCCGCTGCCTTGGGTGGGTACAGGAGGCAGCCCGGGGCCTCTGGGTGCCACGCTGCAGCACCTGGTGATGCCAATGAGCATCACCTACTTTGGATGGGAGTACCAGCATGCAGATAAGAGGGACCAGAGCAGCAAACAAGGCACGGCTAACCTCTATGGCACTGATTATCCCAGGAGAACCCATCCTACCAGGCAGCACTTACATAGAGCCCTACAGCGGGCGTGCTCTCCAGGGCCCCGTTGGTGGTCTCGGGGGGCTTTTCGGCCGCTTTGCCTTCCTCCTTAGCATTGCCAGCGTGGCCCGGCAGAGCCACCTCCCCGACGCCCAGCGCCTCGGCCTTGTACTTCTTCACGAAGTCTTCCATCAGCTTCAGCTCACCCTCGTCCAGGCCGCGGCACTGCGATGGGTCATGGTCGTGCACCGGGAGCTGCCGCAGCAGCTGCCGCCGGCGGTAGTGGGCTCCGTCCGTGCCCGCCACCGGCTGCATCTCCTTGGGGATCAGCTCCATGTACTGCATGGCCTGCGAGGGTGAGAGGTGACAGTGAGGTACGGACCCCTGCGCTGCCAGTCCTGCAGCTCCTGAGTGCCACGTGGGCAATGGAAGGGCAAATGCACTCAGTGCTTGGCAGCACTGAGCGAGCTGGCTGCGGGGACCAGGGCACGAGGGACAGAGGAACTCAGAAGGGCACCTCAACCCCACCTGGCATCCACCTAGTGCAATTTACCATAGTAGATTTCCCATAAAGTCCTAAACCAAACCCAAAAAGAGCAGTCGGATGGCCGTGCAGCCTGAACCTCCCAGGCCAGCACTACCACACCGCTGATGGTGCAGTGAAGGGGAGCTGTTTTGCCACAGACGCCTTGCCATGCAGAGGGCAAACACCAAGAAACCGTCCCCAGTGTTCTGCCTCTGACCCATAAGAGCGGTGTGAGCAGATCCTGGAGCGGCTCATCCCAGCAGGACCCACATCTGCAGGAAGGGGCTGTGCCGTTTGCTTCTTGTTGGCCTGGAGCTTGAAGGGAAGGGAGTTTCCTACTCAAGGCATTTTTCCTATTGTAGTGTGAAGAGCAAACGGGCAGCCAGTTGGACCTCTGCCACTGGGTTTTAAAGACCAGCATCCAGCTGCGTTAGATTTGTTTCTTACTTGGTCAGCATTTGAAAATTGAATTTTAAAGGAATTGAGAAGTGATTAACTATTCACTGTACAGGGTCCAGATCAACAGGGCCTTTTGAATACAGAAACACAGCTCTGAACAGCTCATCACGCCTGTGTAAACTTCAAAGTCAGCTTCCACTTCAGTTGCCTTCAGCCAAACAGCAATATTTCAGGGCAACATTTTCGCTTGCAGCTCTATGACAGCACCAAATAAATGATTTAATGAATTCACAGCTTCTTCCCCGTGTCTCGGAGCATATGTTAACCTTTCAGCACGCTACATTAGGCATCAAAACTCAGCCTGTTGTGACTCCATGCAGGGACAGGATGGGTACCTGGAAGCCTGCAGGGGCACGGCTGCAGCCTTGTGGGACACAGTGCTGCTGGGAGGAGCTGGGTACAAAGCTGGAGGGTGCTGGGAAAGTGATCTGCTACCAAGATGGTTTTCACAGAAGTCAGAAGACCTAACAGGAACTACAGAAGCAAAAGACAAAAATTCACTAAAAGCTCATGCCAGGCCTCACACAGACTGCCTCACTGAATATAGACACTGCCACTGACACCTGACAGCTGGAAAGAAACACAACCAAAATATCTAGCTGCTGTATGGCAATGAACCTTGAGTCAGAGCCCACGACACAGCCTGCTGGCACAGCTCAGCTGCAGCAAGAGCTCCGGCAGGGAGCGGTGGTGCAGTGCAACCTCAATGAAAAGAGACCATCCCAAACCAACGGGCCACAGCTACTGCACCCTTACATCTGGGAGAGCAGAAAGTGCCAGAAGTGTGTCACACTGCTCCTGCAAGGACATCTGTACTGGAGAGCAGCAGTTCCCAGTATCCGTGCAGGCATTTGGGCTGAGTTCACACCCTGCTCGAGGGAATGCAGGCAGGTATAACTGCACACGTCTTAAACTGTGTCCTGAGAACAGAGCAGGAAAATAACACCAAAAATGAAGGGCAATAAAAAGCTGCTTCTTTTGCTGCTATTGTGTATTCCTGCTGTCAAATGCTACTTTATGGTGCCCTGGCACAGATAATTTTGAGGAAGGCCATTTTAACTTTCCACCACTAACTGCTGCATTTTAGAGAGATTTTTGGAAGTGCTTTCTCCACTTTCCCCAAGGAATATCTGCCTCCTCTCTTACCCAGGCATGCCAGGATGAAGCCATGCCCCACGCTCCCCCTGTTCCTGACAACAATATGAAAAATACCACCCAAGTTTCCACTTTGCCATCAGAAGGAAATCACTGGAGTGAGTCAGTTGTGCACTAAAAGCCTTTTGGCCAAAGTCCCTTCTGGACTACCATAAGAACTGTTGACATCCAGTCATTTTCCTGAGCCCGTCAAGTTGATCATTAAGCCAAAATTTATCAAGACTGTCCTCAGAGCTCCTCAGCATTGTTTATATGAACCAAGACTCTTTCCGACCCTTTTAGGCACTGCTGCAGCCTTAACAGACAAGTTGTTCCAGGGCTCCATGAAGCACCTTTGCTCTGAGCCCTCTCTGTTGCTGGCTCAGCATCGCATGGCACTGCTCGGAGCTGTGTGCTGCTGCAATGCAAGCACACATCTGCAAGAGGAACATCTGTGCTCAGTGTCCCAAAAGAGGAGGCAATGTGACAGCAGTGGTCTCTGGGAATGGAGCGACCCTGCCAGGGGTGCAGCTGCCCAACACCACTCTGCAGCTTTTAGCAGTGAGAACTCAATTTCTGATAAATGCAGGGCTGGGCAGCGTGATTAATAAATCACATGCTGGGCTGGAGAAGTGCCATCATTGTTCTCCCCATCCCTCAACCAGTTCCCTAATTCCCCTCGGGACCTACGGAAGGCAAACATTGGTTAAGCAAACATTCCTGCCGCGCTAGCTCCTACCAACAAAAAAGAAAGAGGAAACTACAAGCGGTAGCACTGTGATTGAGCAGCCAGACAGCAAGACGAGTGGGAGCCCTGGCCCTGCATGAATGCCAGAGCTGTGCTCGTGGCAGCCCCGGCGCAGCCGCCCCGCTGTGCCCCGCAGGGCCCTCGCAGCGGGGTGAAGGCTGCAGGGCTGAAGAATAAATAACCGGGCTGTCACTCGGCTCTGCAGCTGCAGTTTCACATTTGTTTCCCAATCTGTCTTACTACAAAAGAATCTGGTTGCAATTTTAAGTCGCTTTAAACCATTTGCATAATTTGAAGAGCAAAGGCTGTTCACTAATGAGAGCGTAATGTGTAATAATCCCAGCACCACAACAGTCAGACATCAAACGCCTTCCCTCCAGAAGCCCTCTCCTGGATGACTGACTTCCAAGTGCCTGAAACCACCTCCCTGCATTCCCACAGCAGCACTGTTACTGGTCCAGTAAGGTGGGACAGGGCTGGGGGCTTCGTGCCCACCCACGGTGTGGGCCGGTGCTTGCTGCCTCCCCTTCTGCTCTGCATTCTCTGTACCACCCAACCTTCAGGCTGGATATTAGGAATAATTTCTCCTCCAAAGAGCACTCAGGCACTGCCTCAGGCTGTCCAGGGGGGTCACTGAACTGTGGGGATGTGATTAAATTGGTCAGTGGGCACGGTGGGGTTTTAGAGGCATTTTACATGCCTTCTCCAACCTTAATGATGCTGTGATTCTCCGTAGCGGATAGATGGGATCTCAGCAATAGTTTTCCAGGACATGAATGTTACCAAAGGAGCAAGCGTTCTCGCTGTAAATTGTAACGACTTCTAGAAATGTAAGCAAGCCTATAAAAACCCAAAGGCAACCCGTTCCTCCTTTCTACCTACTTTGGTTATTTGCACAGTTTCCAGAACACGGAGCATTGGGTGCATGCTTGCCAGGCAAACCCCACGCTTTGCTGCTGCTAACTGTGCTGCAGGGCCGAGCTGTGCCCTGCTGGAACCAGCTGCCGTCCCCTTACCAGCTTCTGGGTGAGCCCCGGAGGAGCCCACTCGTATGTGATGGTGTCGAAGGTGGGGTCTTTCCGCGACACGATGGGGTTGGTGATGATCATGCGGTTCCTCTTGTAGATGCGAACGCCGTCCCCTCCTTTCACGCGGGCGGTGAGCGTGGCGTACTTTGAGTCTGCCAGCAGGCGCCCAATTTTCCGGTCATCCTCCGCATCGGAGCTCAGGCAGTGGTCCTCCTGGCTGCATCTGCATGACTTGCATATTTTCCTGTGGGGGATAAGGGGCATCAGCCTTTTAATCCGAGCACGGAGGCTGGAGGCTCAGAGTGGAGCTCCTAGCACATAGGAAGGCTAAAGGCACACCGGGGCTGTGCCATCAGCCCAAGGCCTTCCTGGCAGAACTGCCTGGGAGCGTGGCACAGGGCTAGCTGCAATGGCCATGAGCCAAAGAGAAACCTGGAAAGCATTCTCTGCTGGCCAGCATTTCTATCAAGTTTTGAAAGGACTAACTCTGACGCAAGCCCAGGGTCTTGTATTCCAGTAGGGTCCTGGAACAAGTAGGATTGATCCATAACAGCCCATAAAAGTGAAAATAAAGGTAAATTTTTAAAAGAGTAGGACCAGTGAATGGATGGAGAGCAGCCCCTGCTCAGTGCTCACCCAGGCAAGACAGTGTGGTCTCCCACCCCCTCCCAGCAGCGCGTGGGGCTCCGCACTCTGCTCAAAGCCAATGACATTGGTGGGACATGAAGGGACACACTCAAGGACAGGGCCCACCCCAGGGCACGTTACCTCCAGGAATGTGGCTCGAAGCCCATGCAGGTCCCTCTGCAGCGCAAACACGGCACCCCTCGTCCCGACTGCGGCTGGCTCACGGACATCTGGAACAGAGCAGGATGCTTGTGAGGAAAGGTTTGTTTCTCAATGCTTGGCATTCTCAGGGATGAACTGTTTTCCCTCGAATTGAGGGAAGGGCAGCACCCCTTGCAGCGCTGAGAAACCATTGGGGCTGAGTGAGCTGCTCCACCAGCCCTGTACATCTTACCCAGCAAAGCCAGGGCAGCACACACAGCTCTGCAGAGCTGACCCCATGCAGATTAAGTCTCAGTGCTCTGGTGCCACAGAGCTCAGGGGCACTGGCAGATGTCAGATTCCTTTAAGTCTCAACACCACCATGCCCTTGTTGGTGTCCACTCCCACACACCAAGTTTTCTTACACAGTCTTCATTCCAGGAGTGCTGGTGTGTGCTCAGCACTGTATGTCTGCATACACATGTGGAGTCCCTCAACACACAGCCGAGGCTGCAGAGCTTTCCATGGCTTGAGAAGGGCAGTGCCCGCCTGGCGGATCTCAGTGCAGCCCATGTGCATTTCCAAGTTGTGACTCCCTTCTGTTTCACCACGCAGCCCCAGCTAATCAGGATGAAATGTTTGATGGCAGACCATTCCAGAAAGTGCAGGACACTGCTTCGCTAACATTATGGCAGTCCAGAAAAATATGTTTCTTTGTGTTCTGATGTGCTCTTGAGTGCATGCATCTGCACACACATCCCCTGCCTCTGACATGCAGAAAATATAACACTTTTGGTTCAAAGTCTGCTCTCCAGAACAGGCATTACAGCTCCAGCACAAACCACACAAGATATTGCCAGCTCTGGAACTGTGCTTGATACATACCAACCCGTTTCTTCCCTTGTGTTTTTGTTTTTTGTCTTTAATTTAATTTAAATAATCTGTTATCTTAATGAGTCACACAGAAGCTGAGTACAGGCAAGGGACTACCAAGGTTTGTTTATTCAAAATGCAAACATCTGGATTAAATAAACTCATCTGGAAAAGTCTCCTTACACAGTCCACGTGGTGGAGAAGCAAAGAGAAACGCTTTGTCAGCAGCAGGAGCCGAGGAGCACCCAGCAGGACAGCCCAAGGCCTCACAGCCCTCCCATCCGTGCAGTGCTCTCTCCAGGACCCCATCACACGCCTTCCCCATTAGGAGCTCTCTGACTCTTACACAGCATGACTCCATAGAGCGTGGCTCTTCCAGCCACTAGTCCAGAGCCATAGGAAAACGTGGGGTAAATGCTACGAGAACTCAGCAGCTCTGTAGGGTGACACACAGCTCCTGTCTCTGCCCTGGCAGCACCTGCCCCTGTGAGAGCTCGAGGTACAGGAACACCTCCATCCACAGGATGGCATGGTTCTCTCTGCCTTAACAGTGAGGGCAGTCTCCATCCCTGCGCAGGGCCAACGATAACACGAACCCAAGCCTGCTTTGCAGGCTGCCTGGTCAGCAGCACTTCCTGCCCAGATATGGAGCTTCTCCTCCCAGCTCAGCTCCAGCTCCTCAAATATGCATAAAAGGAGATTTCGTCTTTAAAAGAAAAAAAAAAAAAAAAAGATGGAAACCCCACCAAACCCAGTAAGGATGTGAAACAGGACAACTGTCTCAGGCCCTGCCAGTATCCAAACCCATTTGGGAACAGCAGTGTTAAAAAAGATGCACGACTTTAAGATATGAAGAGTTTGAAGACATTTGTAACGCCTTTAGAAAATGTCTATGTCAACAAACTGCTTGGAAGAAAAGCAAGTTCTGCTCTCCATGACTAGATATACCATGCATTTTAAGACTTCTATTTTGGCTTTTTGTGTCTTATAGCATTCTGGCTACTAAGAGAAAGCAAGTCGGTGCAGAGGAAATTCTTAGGCGGTGAAATGATAGGAAATTGAGGCCGTTCTACCCACAAAAACATCTCTGAACAATCTCAGGAATACGCCAGCCTCTTGGTCAGTGCAATACTGTGGTTCATTACACTGGCCAAAGAGAAGTCCATCCTAGTCACTGGTTAGTTAGCTCAATTTTTGGAAAAATAGAGAACCTACAATGACAAATGCCAATGTTAAAAAAAAAAAAAAAAAAAAAAAATAGTAGTAATTCCTTCTTGTTTAGACTTGCCTGTATGAGCCAGCCAGGACACAGCTCCACCAGCCTCACCAGCTCATGGCTCAGCTGAGGTTTCAGAAGACCTCTCCTCATCACCACCCTCTGAGCACACACCTTGGCCATAGTCCCCTTGGGTCTATGGAAGTTAACTTGACAAGCGAGCTTCTTGCAAGGAGCCATCCTCAGTGACTGACAGAAGAAGAGCTGTTTTCACATCCAGGTGATTTGAAGACCCTCATAAATAAGCTTCTTTCTACTCTCTTCACAACAGCAGTTTTAAGTGTGAGACATTTAGTACACGCAGGAAGAGGAGACTCCAGACTGAGCTTGGAAAACGTCTCCCAGGAAGTGTTCCTATAGTAAAAACCATGCCATCCCCAGGCCAGTGCTGCAGGGAATCACCCCAAACTCCTGGACCATGTGGAGCACCCAGGGCAGAGCAGACACAGCAGCTGCCACAAGCACAGACCCTCAGAAATGCCCCCTCCCCTCCACAGCTGCATCTCCAGTGCACAGATAGTTCCCAGTGCCCTGTGGGATTGGCTCAGTATGGGCACAGAGCCCTGTGCACACATCCAGACTGAAGCTGCAGCGATGAACAGCTCAGCAGCAAACACAGCAGCAGCCAGGACCAGGTCCTCCTGCAGACAGTGATGAACAGGCTGACAGACTCCATGGCATGGGAACAGATCTTGGGACATATTTAACAGCTCTGCTTGTACAGGCACGGGGCAGCTCTAGCTCCCAGGACACTCATTCCATGAGGCACAACGGCTTTGCAGGATAACAAGTGGGAGAAATGTAATATTAATACAGACGTGAACAGAGCTTACAAGAAGGGCAGCATGGGAAAGCTAACGCCCTATAGCTGTGTTTGCAGAGAGGTGATTTATCTCACGTCACTATGGGATCAGGAAGCTCTTAACGTCTGTAACACAGATTAACCAAGTGCTTTCCTTTAAGGACTTTGAGACTGAGATAAGAGGGAATGGTGCACAGGAACAGCTGACTGCTATCCAGCCCAGCAGAACACGAACCAAAGGGATGCTGACCAGGCTCTGCACTGCTCACAGCCTGCTCCCCTCACAGGCAGGGGCACCCACCTTTGCTAAATAATTTGCTACTGACAGCACAGGAGCTAAATGCAATTGTGACTCCGGGACTGGCTTTTCAATGATGCTCAGCTTCCCTGCCTTCATTTTGCTATCAGATTGCTCAGACTAGGCTGCTCCTTACACCATCACCTTAGCCATACTTTGGCAAGGCACGAGGTCAAGAGAAGTGATAAATTCCTCTTGATGCCTAGCAGAAGCATGCTGCATGTTGTGGGACTGGGATATGTTTTTACTTCCCTTGGGGGACACAGGAACTCAGAGTCAGCTCCAGCTGCAAAAGCAGTCACTGTAACAAGACAATAACTGACAGAGGAGATCCTTATCAGAGCAGGGATGCTCAGACCATGCTCCCTTGGAAGACCTTTCCTCAGGCACGTGCACCAGAACCTCAGTGTAATCACAAAAGGTAACAGGCCAGGTAACAGCAACAGGGTGAGAGGTGATGACCTCGTGTTGCACTGGGGAGGGTCACACTGGATATTAGGAACAATTTCTCCCCCAGAGAGCAGACGGGCACTGAACAGGCTGCCCAGAGGTTGAGGAGGAGGAGAAATCACCATCCCTGGGTGTGTTCCAGGAACATGGAGATGAGGCACTGAGGGCTGTGGGCATTGGTGGAGTGGGCAGAGTGCTTCCAGCACCACAGAGGTGATGCAGGTCCCCCCAGTGTGGCCTACCCCACAACCCCCAGCCTAGCAGAGCCCTCTGGGTGGGCTCCTCCACTGCAACAAAGTTTGGGGATCGACAAGTGCAACTGTGAGAACAGCCCTCCATCACAGGAAAAGGATAACACATTTCACATGGGGTGGGAGCAGTTTGCTCCACAGAACTGATTAGTTCCTGAGATAGGGATGGATAGCAATTAATTTACTGTCACTCTTTCACTATAGAACTAAGCCTGCATAATAGGGAGGTAAGTCAGACTTCCTTAAAGGAAATCCAGCAGCTGGAGAGCATAAACACCCATGCAAATGGAATCAACTTGTAAGGGCAGTTGCCTGTGCTTGCACAAGTGCATTAATATATGCACATGTCACTATAATAGCTTTGACTCAGAACAGCATAGGATAGCTCTGTTTTCTCACTTTCATAGATGGAAAATATCTATTGTAGTCACGATCTAAAAGTAATTTGTTTCCCTTCCAGGTTGAGCACATAGTTATCCGAATTACCACGCTCATAGGAAAACAAATCCCTTACACATAGACTGCCTGCTGCCTCAGATTCTCTCCAGAGGGTTTGCGGATGAGTTAGGATCACCTGGAATACTGGAGGCACTAATTGATGTACACTTTGCAGAGTAGGAAGCCTGTTATTTCAGCAGCACAAGCATTGGGGAAAGGCACTGCTATCTGAGGA
Organism: Callipepla californica brunnescens; assembly: GCA_023055505.1. Taxonomy (NCBI): domain Eukaryota; kingdom Metazoa; phylum Chordata; class Aves; order Galliformes; family Odontophoridae; genus Callipepla; species Callipepla californica. The sequence goes on along the minus strand of JALIRH010000015.1, from coordinate 15,262,322 downwards.
GCCCATTTCCACGGAGCTGCCAGAGCTCAGCCTACGGAGTGTCAGAGATAACCGAGCAGACATCTCGCTCTTCCAAGAGCGCATAGTTGGCAGCGTTCCTCTCTACACCAACAATGTGTGAACTAACGATAAGAGAAGGGCGGGCTTAAAGAAAATAAGTGGAATAGATTTTTCCACAGCCGAGACAGCGCTTCAGACTTTTGGTCTAAACCAGAGAACCAGAAGCTGCAAGTAGGGCTGTGGGATGGGGAGAACCCAGCTGAGATGCAGCGTGCACGAGCACGTGGCCACCGTGCCCAGTCCTGCAGGCCACCACCTGCTTCCCTATCATCAGTTACTTCCCATCAATGTCACCATGAATAATCTGTGCAAGAGCTGATCCTGAGGGAACACAGCCCCACTCTTGTGTGGCAAGACCTGCAGAGCTCCAGCACTTGAGGCTGCCAACAGCTGAGCAGTGACACAGCACAGTGTGTTCAGGTACCACCACCCTGCTGCCCCAGTGCTGGAGCCATCGCCTCAATCCAAAGCCTCCTCTGACCACGGCTGCACAGCCTGCAGCACAGCACAGCTCTGCAGAGCCATGGGGGGGCACACACAGCAGCCAGGCTGGAAGCAGCAGGAAGCAGCTCTCCTTTTCCAAAGCTCGGAAATCGCTTCCTTCAGATCTTTCTTTCAGCTCTGCCTGAAATCAAGCAATAGCTCCAAGCTAGCACATCCAAACACCGCTTCTCCTGAATGGAGGAAATACAATATTTTTCACATTTTAAAAAAGAAAAATCTCAGCCTGAACAAACACTGCAGACACTCCCTCCCTGCAGGATGAGAAGGATTTGGTAACTTGTAAATTGTACTTTTACGAGTCTAGATTCAGCCCCACGTCCAAGTCTCAAAATAAGCTCTTTAACCCATGTCCTGCTTTATGATTTCATATCTATAAATACTTGCTCAGAGCTAAGCAGGTTTCTGCATTAAGATCAACATCTGCTTCTCTAAGACAGCTGCATTTCCTCTGGCTCCAGCAGAACAGTGCTGCCTACCCAGAGCACACACCGCCTTGCAGGGCACAGTGCCCGCACTGTGCCAGCACCTCATCAGCCAAGGGCTTCATGACAAAGCCCTGAACTTCTGATAATGGAGAGCAGCACCACAAAGTAAGACAAAGTCTCTAACAGATGAATAACTCTGCAGCTCAATCGTTGAGAATTGCAAGGCCAGGCTGCTTGCACACACACACGTGGACGATGTGTGCACACAGTGTGCAGTCAGTGTTTACTATCATTGCCTTCTGCTTGCAGAAATCCGTGCTAAAGAGCTGAAGAAATAAAATGCTGAAGAACCCAAAGTTACATTAACTGAGTAAACTTTACCTTGGCTTTGGAAAGTGCTTTTAGCTTAAAGGGTTATTTTCTTCTCCTAAAAAAAAACAGTTGAGTGAAGGCAGTGAGAACAGTACACAAGGCCTGGTGCCTTCTGCTGCCGCCGTCCAGCTGAACCAGCTCCAGGGCAGCACGAGGTGCCAGCCATCACACTTTATCTTTGTTTCAAGTTTTAACTCTCCATTTAGAATTCAATCTAAACAACCCACGTGCCAAGCAGAACGCCGTCCTGCTCATGCTGGTTTAATTTCCTCAGAAAGAATCCCATAATGCGCTAGGCAAGACATCAACAATAATTAAACCCAACAGTGATTGAAAATCAAATTTTCAGGGCCCTGCAACGAGCTCTAATGAGTTCCAGACCTGCCTTCCCGGCCTGCTCAGACCAGCCGCGCGGCGCTGCCAAGCCAAATTAAAATCTGACAGTATTGCACCCTGTGCCCAGAAAAATTGCCCTTCTCATGATTCAGGAAATTAAACAGCCGTCTGCCACGAAGACACCCATTTGTCTTTGGGCGTATTATTCAGACGGATCCTGGCTCAGCATTCTCTCTTGTTTTTGCCGTGCCATTCCATTGCCCGTTTCCAGCGCAGAGCAGCGGGGACAGTTCCCAGGTGAGCAGGGCTGGGCAGCACCGTGCAGACAGACACGGGGATGTGCAGCTCTGTGCTGCCGTGTGCTGAGCAGGCATGGCTCCGCACACACCATCCTCTGCAGACACTGTCAACCCCTGCCCAGATTCAACTGAAGCGACAGCTGAAAGCGCCCTTCACCTGAGGGGAGCTAACATCCAGCCCCGTGTTCCAAAGGGTTGGCACACGGAAGCTTTTCTCTACGTATTCCAAGCTCTCTGAGCCACCACAGCACAGCTGCGCGGCTGTGGCCCTGCAGGGACGATGCTCAAAGATCGTGGCCAACAGACCCAGCGCTGCCCCACGGCACTGCTGCCCCGCGGCACAGCACCCCAGCTGCAGCACCCACCGTGCCCCCAGCCCGGGGCAGAGCCGGTGCCCGACACCAACACGCACACAGCTGCAGCCGGCACTGACAAAGAGGCATTTCCCACTCGTGAGCTCTGCCTCGCTCAGCCCTTGGTAAGAGCCCGCCTAGCGGGCACCCACGGGCGCCCAGGCACGAGGCTGCAGCAGACCCCGCGGCCGCTCCGACGGGGATCACGCTGCAGGACGGCACCAAAGAAGGCCGTGAGCAGGCGCTGCCCCGCGGGACAGGGGCAGCTCACCCTCCCGTGGGTCGGCAGGACGGCGCTCAGCAGCGCCGGGAACTCCGCGGCCACAGAGGCACGGCAGCCCGGGCAGCCCCATCCGCGCGGTGCGGCCAAAGCCCCTTCGGCGCAGCTCCGCACGGCTCCGCCCGCCCACCCCACGGCGCTGCGGAGGGGATGCGGGGCCGCTCAGCCCCCGACGGCCGAGCGAGAGCAGCCGGCAGCGCCCGACGGACGCGGCCCCCGGTGCCGGGCGGGCGCTCGAGGCTCGGCCGCAGCCCACGGAGCGCGATCCGCCCGCCCGGCAGCGCCGCATCCCCACCCGCGGCTTCAGCTCCTCACCGGACAGCGGCGCGGAGACCGACGCGGGCTGAGATCCCGAGGGCTCCGCGGAACGGACGGGAGCGAATCCGCCGCCCCGCACCACGGAACGCTCCGCTCCCGGCGGGGAGCGCGTCCACCCGAGCCCCGCAGCACCCGATCCGCCCCACACCGCGCGTGGGACGCTGCGCGCAGCCCCACGCACCTCCTGCGCGCCGCCGCTCCGCTCCATCCCGCCTGCCCCGCGCCGCCCGCCCGCCTCTTTTCATTGGCGGCCCCCGCGGCTCCGAGCGGCCCTCGACCAATCCGCCGCCGGCAAGAAACTTTCCCGACCAATGGGCGTGAGGGGGGCGGGGCCGGACGAGGCGCGCCGCGCTGCGCGCACGTGCGCCCGGGGTCCGCGCTGCGGAGCGGCGGATGCGCGGTATTTTTAGCAGCGGACAACGTCTGAAACCGCGGATCTTTTGGCGTTGCACCGCGTGCCGAGTGCTGAGCGACCGCGCGTGACCTCTGCGTGATGCTGCGTGGGGGGGCTCGGTCTTCCGCGCCGCTTCCCGCGAGCAGCGCGGTGCTGGAGGGGTGCCCGGCCGCTGGGGGGGGTCGGCCCCGGCTCTGCTGTCCGGCACGGACCCCTAGCCACGGGCACTCCGCCACGAGAGAGGTTCTGCAGCGGCCCGTCGCCCCGGGGCAGCGTGGGCATGGCCTTACACAGGCATTGTTTGAGAGCTTGGCAGCCACCGAGAGCGCTCGACGTGGCGATGGGATGACACGATCCCGCTTTCCCAGCTCACACACGCACGGCCCGTAGGAAAGAATCTGCTGAGGATCCTCAGCCCCACGGGGCGCAGTGGGGGGATGCTGCCACCTGCCCACCCCCGAGCGGCGACGGAGGGAGGGGGCTCTGCTGGGGAGGGGATGTGTCCCATGGAGAGCCCCGAGCTGTGTCTGTAGCTCCTGGGAGCTGCGCTGGGTGCTGGCGGCTGCTCGGGGGGAAACCTTGGTCAGTAGGAATAGGAAAGGTGCAGAGCAGAGTTCATACCTGGTGTAATTAGTCATACTGCTGGCAGATTCCCAAACCAAGATCTGAGGAAGCTTCAGAGGCATTCTACATAACAAAACACGTCTGGCTTTATCGCAGCAATGATAAAGGAAAAGACTCGACCCACGCAGTATGCTGTAGCTAATCATGGCTGGAGGGCACAGTGTCAAGGGCAGGTTATTCTGATGTCCAGGGACACCTGACAGCTGCTGGCAGAGGGCACGGCCATCTCAGCCTTTCCGTTTGGGGGCGGCCTGGGCACGGTGGGGCACGGGGTGCAGGGCCCAGCATAGCTGGGGAGGCAGCACTCAGCCCGCAGGGCAGCCCAGTGCTCCAAGTGGCCTCAGGACAGCTGCCAGCACTGTTATCACCGACGGCCTCTGAATAATGGCTGTGCTATACTTAGCTCATTGCTAGGAAGAGACAAAATCACCCCATGACTAAAGGCTGCTAAATCCCCGCAGTAGTCATGTCCCATAAATTGACGACAGATTGACGAAGTGATGCTGCGCTGGTGGGGATCTCAGCTTCCTGCTGATGCAGCACGGCCCCGCTGGGGTCACTGAGGGGTGCTCTGAGGTCGGTGTGGCTCAGGGGGCTGTGCAGGCAGAGCTGCTGGCTCATACGGGCATTAGGGCTCGAAAGAGGAGAGAAACTTTGCAGCTGCTGTGTGGATCCTCCCATGCCAGGCGGGGTGGGATGCCACCGGCCTGAGGGATGCTCTCAGGGCAGCACAGGTCCCCAGTGATGCTGCTAATCTAAAGGAGCTGCTGGGTTAAAGTTTGGATTTGGTTAAAGTGTTTTAGAAGAAATTTTCATTTCCCGGATCCTCAGTAAGAACAAATTATTGTCGAAGGAGAAAGACAGAAAAATAGGTGGAAGAAGCTGATCAGACAGGCACACAAGTGGCAATCGAAGCCCAGCAGCTCCTCTTGTGTTGACTGTCAGATGCAGCGAGCCAAATCCCTGCGTTTATCGGTGCTGCCCGCACGGTCACAGCAGAGAGCAAAAAAAACAAACCAAAACAAAAAACCCCAACAAACTGCATTTTCAGCTCTAAGGGGTATTTGTGGCAGCACACTATGGTTTCTTTTTCATTGGTTGTGATCAAGTGAGTCATCTAGCTTATAGTCAAAAATAGATCCAGTAATGCAGATTGAAAAATAAAGCAGCAATGCGTGTGGTTGTGACCACAGCTGTTGTGATATGGCTTTCCTAATTTGGCTATATTCATGCAAGGTTTTTCTTCTGAAGATTTGCGCAGTTGTTTTCATCATCACAAGATTATTTGTAGTGAGTAAAGCTCTTCAGATCCTGTATCAGTCTCAGTCTCTGAATTCGGTAATGCTATCAGTACAGAAATGGCACAGAGCATCGATGAAGGAATCATGCTTTTTGCCTTTTTATTTTGAATAATTAAAGACTTCCTCCTCTTTTGCTGCCTGTGCCATGGGCTTGCAGGAGTTCCAGTGCTCCGAGCACTGGGCAGCTGGGCTGAGGCTGGCTGGGTGCAGAACCTCCAGGGAGAGCCGAGGGGGGATGCAGAGAGGTGAGGAAGTGTCCGTGGAGAGATACTCTGGGGGAAGGGAGGTTTCAGCTGACGTCTGTGGCTGTCAGAGGTCCGCTGATGGATGTGGGGGCACGGGCTGCTCGTGTGCTGGGAAATGCGTGGGGGGAGCGAGGGGACAAGGAGGGTGAGCTGCCACGAGTGGAACGGCCGTGGGAGCTGTGAGGCTGTGCTGGACAGGAGGACGGTTCGGGGCCTCCCAATGGCAGGGACATGGTCAGAGCATGGGCCGGCAGCCCCGGTTCCAAACTGGGCTCGGCAGGACGTGCAGGTGGACATACAGATGGATGTGCAGATGGACATAGAGTTGTGGTGCCCTTCTGGTTCGGTCCTGTCAGATCTCTGTGTCACACTGTGTGTGTGTGTCCTGCTGTTGGAGCTGTGTTATTTAAAGGTGTGGATGCAATGCCAGGCTGAGCCTCTGCCACCACGCAGAGAAACCTCAGCGTGCAGCAGTACAAAAGCAACAGAAGAACACTTGCACAACACTGCAGTTAAAAATAAAACCTTTAGCAAGCTGGAACTTGCCTTATCTGGTGCCTCTTTGCAGTTTGGCATTTAGTTTCACCGATTAAATAGGTTTTCATTTTGACACTATGAGTTCAGTTTTACCTTTCCAAAAGTCACACCCGAAAACAACTCAGGGACCTCAGGGAGAAAAACACTCCGAACAAAGATTCCTCCCCTGCAAAGCACCTTCTCAGTGGTCCGACCCAAGTCCCTTTCAGCTCCCACTTCAGTCCCTCTTGGGGACAACTTCAGGTCATCCTTCAGCAGCAGCCGCACTGCTGCTGCCCCATGGCACGCTGGGGTGCAGTACTTCTCTCAGCACCATTGGTGAGGAGGATGCTAATTCTCATCTTTGAGCTGTGTCTGCATTGCCTGGTGTCATGGTGTCCCAGCAGTGCCTTTCACAGCTTCCCACTTCACTCCCATTCTTCTCTGTAGGACCCGCTGCAGTGTGACAGGAGGTGTCCTAAACGAGATAATACACAACTGCTGGCCTAGACTTAGGCTGTCATGTACTATGGTAATTAATAGTAATCCCCCTCTAAAACAGGAAGGGTGCCACTGTTGGAAGGAAGCGAGGGACAGCCATGGCACCCCGGGCTGCCTTGTTTCTGCAGGGTTGCAGGAAAAATGGTGTTTATCATTGGTATTTCAATAGCATAACACTGTAGGGCCTTTCTAAATCCACCCATCTTAGCTGATATTCCACAAGTTCAAAAACCAGTATGGATTTTAAAGAGAGCATTTCTCTCCCATACTTCAGCTAGTTTATCACGTGCTCTCAGAAGCTGAATCCATGCACCCTTTAAAATGAAAGGCACCCCAGTGCCACACAGGTTGTTTCCGAGCAATGGCAGTCACAAGTGTAAGAGTTTCCATTATTTGCTCAGCGTGAGAGCATGAAGCAATGCAGAAGGATTTCGATGTATGTTGCACACCCAGAAGTGAGCATGGCTGCCAGCCATGGGCTGTGCCCTGCAGCACGCCAGCTCTGCAGAGTGCTGCCCTTCCCCACAGCCACTGCGGTGCGTGGGGTTGATGCACTCATGGGCTGATGAAGCTTCGGAGCCCCAGAGCCGGTCTGCATTTCCCACAGGTTTCAGGTTTTGCCTGAAATCTGAAGGATGAGGAACTGAGGTGACCGAGGAACTGTGCGTCAGTGCTGCAGCCACAACACAGTCCCACCAAAAGAGTTCTTTGCTTCTGTGGGTACGAAGTCTACCTCAAAATCAATAGTCTCCTTTGTTTAACTGATGTTTAACCCAAAGTGACAAAGACGTGTGAGCACACCTGGTGATCTGACACGCTGAAATCTCTGCTCTGGGCATCTATAGGCTGCTGTGGGCTGTCAGAGTTGGAAGGAGATTGCTCTGAGCAGAAAGAAAGGAGCAGCCGCTTCCCTGTGTTTGTGTGTGGGACTGGGACTGGGAATCAACTTGCCAGGCTGCAATTCCTTGCTTCCTCAGGCCAGCAGTGTGAGGCAGCTTTGTGGCCACCGGAGTACATGGAGGGCACGTTTTTAGGGGCACGATTCTGAGGCCAGGACCGACTGCTGTGTGTGTGCTCTGCTGGGCAGCGCGGTGTTGGGAGCTCAGCTCCTGGCAGGGAGCAGCTGAGGTGAGCAGCCCCTTGTGCTCACTTCCCTTCCTTTTTCCCTTTTTCGGAGCAGACCATTCACGTTCCAGTAACGCAGCGTAGGATCTGTGTCTGTGATTTAGGAGCTGCGAGTCACCCACTCTTGTCTCAGACACTTTGCCTGCAGTCTGGCACGCAACCCCCCGTGACACTACATGGGCATTCCGCGTATTCCTCTCCATTCATCCATTAGTTCTGAGTTAATCTGGTTTATTACCTCGTTGTTACTCCTTAAAAAAACGCCAGCTCATTCATCTCGCAGCGGCTCCCACTCAGATGCTGTCTGCTAATTTGATTTAAGGCGCCGTAACTCCTCGGACCTGTCACCAGGAAAGATGCCTCCTCCCGGCTCGGGGCTGCTTCAGGGAGCTCGTGGTCAGAGTTGGGGCTGAGATGGATGGGATATTGAGACACATCTCTGTCCACGGAGAGTCCGTGCGGAGAAAAACACATCTGAATGACACCTCCCCGCAGGAGCCCTCGTGCTTTCATCACAGCTGCCCTGCTGCCATGGGGACACTGGTGCTGGGGACACGTTTCCTTTGCCCGTCCCGCAGCAGAGGTCACAAAGAGCAGCAGGACACAGGCAGTGAGCCTACCCGAGCCCACGCAGTGCCCCATCCTGGTGCAGGGACCTGCAGGATGCTGCCGTGCTCGTTCCCCAGGGTGACTGGTGGTGACCTGTCTGCACACAGCAGAGCAGCACTGCTGGGAGCGCTGAACAGACCCCGGCTGTTTCCAGGTGGACACTTCTCCTTTCTGTAAGTGATAAAGTCACAACATGGCCGACTTTGCTAAGCTTATTGTAGTTTGATCTGGAGTTTGATCATCATTCTAGTGCTCACAGAGAAAAAATCTTCTGCTTTCCAATGCTTACGAAGGAAACAATCTGCTTTCTAGCAAATTCTGGCCTCTTTGGTTGAATTAGCACCCAGTGAGCTGTGATTAAATTTAGGGATATACTTGTGTTATTAAATAAAAGAAAATGTGACTAGGGCACACGAGTGCATCAGTACGTGCTCTGTGAGTGCCATCCTGCCCTACAACTGCAGTGACTGCAGTCAGTGCTGCATGGCAAGAAATGGGACAGGAATCCAGGAGTGGTGCGGCCCCAGAGCTGTGCCCGGGCTGCAGCCGCTGCCCCATGAGGAGCACAGAGCTGTGCAGCTGAATAACAACAAGAAGAATGAAAGAAAGCTTGAGTGTGAGCTGGAGCTACCCAGGGCTTTTACTAATTTATTTCCTGGCCCCTCCTCTGGTTTTATGTGCCTCTTTCCTTTAAGCAGTCAATAAAAACACTCCTTGCTATGGCAACTGCCTCCTTCCTCATTTAGGCAGACATAATGCACCATTCTTTGGACACCTATGCCAATTAGCACTGAAAACGTGTATGGACAAAGTATTTCAAAGCAGCAACACTGCTACATTAGCATCATCCATTAACCTATTTATTGTTAATCACCCAAAATGGCCTGGAGTGGGTGTGCTGCTCAGTGGGGTACACACAGAGTCCGTACACGGCCCTGCTCTGAAATCCCAGCAGAGCACAACCCTGAACTGAAGGACAGAACAGCTTTCTTTAATTTCCAGCTGCAGTGTGGGACGTACCGTATTCGCAAAGCCGAGCTCGGTGCGTCTGCATAACTCACTGCTGTGGAAAGAGTCGTCAGGATGATGTATTGAAGCGCGGCCATCTCCATTATGGTATGCCACGTATGTTTTTAAAAGCTATTTTTAAAATTAATAGTATTCTGTAATGCTGATAAAGTAGAAAGCATTTATAATTTGTTGCACTCTTTCTAAACCCACATTAGTCCGCTTTCCACTCGTCTGAATTGTAATTTTTTATAGATATGGTGGTTTGAAATTTATTAATAGTGCAGTAAAGGGACAAAATCTTGATTATTTAATGGGTACACAATTTTAAAGTGCTATGTAAGGGCTGTTGTGCCTCCTTCCCACCACTAATTAATGTCTGAATACCGATGTCTCCAGCGCTCACTGCCATATGAATGTTCATGCTGACCTACAGGCTTCCTCCTCTCCCAGGGGCTGAGCAGGGCCGCACTCAAGAGACACCTTAGCAAGCTCTGGGTGCTTCACGGACCAGAAAGAGTGCATATGTGTACGTGGCATGCAATGAGCAGTGTTTAACTCCGCCATGAAGGCTGCAGGAAATAGCACTTGGTGGTATTCTGAACTTCACGCCCCGCCGTTGGCTTTTTTCAGCTATCAGCTTCAAAAGATCTGGATTTCCAAGAAACAGATTCATGGTGCATGGATGCCCCCTTCACATGAGCAGGATCCTCTCTGAGCCCAAGGATGGAACACTCTGCTAACTGGACACCTTTCTGCTCAGGAGCTGTGGGAGCTGCACGAGGCTCAGCATGGCCCTGGTTGTGGTGCTGGGCATCCCTCGGTGCCTGGTATGGCCTGCAGGAGCGCGGCTGGCCCTGCTTGGCTGGGCATCCACCTCGCTGCTGTCAGGGTCGCTCTGTACAGGGCCGCGATGGAGCAAGGCACAGACCGGGACATAAATATTCCCCAAAGAAACGATCACAATTATTAATGTTGTTTTTCTAACCTTTTTAATGAGGTGATACTCACTTCCATCAGCACTGCCAGCGCTGGAATCTTTGATTCTATTTTTTTTCCAAAGAGCTTTAATTGAGCTAGGTATAAATAGCATATCAGTAAACAAGGCCTTTTGGCTGTGTGAATCACGTCTGAAATATTCTCAAGCCCTCCGCAGCCTCTCTGATGGTGAAGGATGTGCTCATTAGGCCGCTCCAGATGCACTCTGCAGTCCGGAGAGAACCTGGCTTCTCCAGGAGATAAATCACTGCGGCACTAACGCGCCCGCTGCAGCTCCGCGCCGTGGGTCGGCTCGGCCCTCCGCATTCACCGGCTTACACACAAAGGGGCTTTTGACACAAGAGCTGAAGGGGCCCGTGTTGTGTCACTCCGTTTAATTTACGCTCTACTGCTGAGTATTCCAGAGGGACTCCAGCAAATCCCATGAACAACGCTGTGCTGAAAGCAGAACGCGCTCTGAAGAGAGCCAGCAATTCTTACTCCGAGTTTACTGACTCAGGAATCTCTCAACTGACCGCTCATGTGACAAACACCGATTCCTGACTTGGTAATGGAGGACGGGCCCCATCTTCTTTGAGAAAACCCTTCGTTTTCCTTTGGTGATCTCCATGGCATTAATTACATGTGTTTGAGTGAATGTAGAAGTGTTTGCAGCACTGGAAACTCTATTTCTAAAATCAAACTTGGCATAAAACCCTTCATATATGTGGGCATGTCTACACTCATTGCCTGAATTACAAATGGACTCTGGAGCGGAGCTCACAGAGTGAAAACAGCCTTTGCATAGAGGTGTGGGGTATGAGCGTCGTACTGTCCCGAGTAACTGAAGCAAAATGTGTAGATCTGAACACATTCTGGAATGTTCTTCGGTCCCAGATCCTCCCAGTTTCTCTGAAATGCAAACAGGGGAGTGGGGCTTTTCTTATCTTGCCTAAGCCCTCTTGGAAATTTAATTTACTGCATTTATAGACCGCCTTTTATCTGAGGATTTCAAAGTGCACTGTGGATCTTAATTAAACTGATTGTATGCAGCCTTGCACCCAATTTAAACATCCCGACCCAGAGAAAGAAAATCACACGTAACGCGTGCTGTGGTTAGAGTAAGTCCTGAGGAAACACAGAGATGGGAAATGTGGACACAGCCCCAGATCTGAAGATGGTGTACAGTTATGTCTCAGTTCTGCAGGCTGGAAGCAGCACAGCTGCGACCTCCACGTTGCACCTGGATCCCTCAAAGAAAGCAAAAGCACAGCTGTGCTCAGAGCAGCCTGAATCGCTCCGCAGTGGACTACGGTTTGCTCGAAATCCACGACTCTTGCTTTGCATTTGGAAGAGACCAACAGTGATTCCTTTTTTCTTTTGAAAATTGGAAAGTTTGAGAAATTGAGCATTTCGGACCTCTTTGTTGACAATTAATTACCAATTATTTCTGCTGCTATTTAAGCAGAGACTGTGATAATGCCACGAGTGCTTTGGTCAGGAGTGTCAGAGCCATCAGGTGTGTGTATTTCAGAAGCGCTGGTTTCCTCTGAGCCTTGAGATAGCAGACATTAGAGTGATGCCCACACATGAAAAACACCTTACTGAAATGCAGGAGAGCAAAGTCCTCTGAGTAAAGTGGGATCACTTCTTGCTTCACATGGAGCTGCTATGCACCATTTCTCATGGCGACCAGGGCTTCTTTTTGGTACGACAGTGAGGACAACACTGTTAGAACAGTTCTCAGGCAGCAAACAGGACCCAAGGAAATGGCCACGAGGTTTAGACTAGACATAAGGAAATGCTTTTTCTGTCAGAGCGCTCGTGCACTGGGATGGCCTGCACTGGGAGGTGGCGGAGCTGCCATCCCTGGCAGTGTTAAGAGGCGTATTGATGAGGAGATACGGAGTAGCAGCTTGTGGTAGCAATGGGAGTGGGTGGGCGGTTGGATCCTGTAGGTCCTTCCCAACCTTGTGATTCTATGATCCTGTGATAGTAAGTCCTAGTGTGATGAATGCAGCAGAAGTGAAGAGCCAGTCCCGTGGTGACATGCAGCACCGCTATGGATGGCGGCCCCCTGGGGACCTGTCGTGATGTGGGGACCTGGCGTGATGATGTGGGGACCTGTCGTGATGATGTGGGGACCTGGCGTGATGCGGCCCCGCAGCCTGCAGGGAAGAGGGTCCTCCTCCTCATGGGCTCAGAGACAGCATCTGCCCCTGGTGCGGTACTCATCCCTTCAGCGTGAATGAGAGTCAAGAATCGCACTCCCGAACCTCGCTCAGAAAGGCAGCATTCGCCACCTAGAGATCCACGCGAGAAATGCACGGCAGCGCGTGGTGCGGGACGCGGGCAGCGCGGTGCGCTCGCACGGCCACGCTTCGGACTGATGGCAGAGGCCGTCATTTTGTTACTGAAACAGAGCACCGGCGAGGGGTGTGCTCTCCCGATGGAGCCACGCACACACACCTTGCCTCAGTTCTCATCAGTTCGGTGGGAAATCCCTTCCCCTCGCGGAGCAGGCACAGCCCACGGCCACGGGAGCCTGGGGGACAGCGTGGGACGGCAGGGGCTGTCCCACTGCGCGGGGCGAGGTGCAGCTCAGGCTGTCAACCACACATTGCTGAGCTCACTTTTTTTTTCTTCTCATCCGTCCCCATCCTTTTCTTACGGCCTTGAGAAGCAGGCTGACCATTGCTGAAGTGCGAGCTCAAGAAATGCAAACAAGAAATGTTTATTTCTGCAGTAATAGCACGCGTCCCCGTGGCAGACTCAGCCCACAACTGCAGCACATGCAGAAGTAATTTGCTCAATCACTGCCTCATTTTCTTGTCCTGAGTTGCCAGTATTCACTATTCTCTTCAGCACAATGCGATCCCCGCAGACAGTTCTTGATCTGAAGTTCATTTGTAGTTCATCTTCAGAATTAATTTCTTTTTGTTGGACACGTTAATGGCGCATTACTCGTAATTCTGCTAATGAGGCTCCCAGCGTGAACACTCGCTCTTGCAAATTCAAAACAGGTTTTAGGAAAAGGTTCCCCACCTCTTCAAAACTGATTTGCAGAGATGTCCCAGTGAAGTGCTACGAATTCACGAGTGGAGGTCCAATCCCTCCGAGCAAACAGAGGTGACATCACCGGGCACTGTGGGAGCTGCTTCCAAGGGGAGCTGGGGGCTGAGGGCCCAGGGGGGCTGTGGAAGATGCCAGCGGGGTCTGGGTGTCTCTTCTTGCTCCTGTGTCACCCCCCAGCCCCATGGATGGGAGCGTGGAGGTGCAGATGGTGGCTGGGAGGTGTCTGAGCTCTAGGAGCTGGCCCTGCTGCCAGGGGGCTCCCAGCTTCTCCCCAGTTTTGCATCCACAACTTGAGATTTCACAGTTGTTGGAGTACTGCTTCTTTCTGTGGATTTCCTTTCCTTGCTCTGTGCCTTGCATGACATGCCGTGAAGCTCTGCCGTCCCCATCCCCATGAGCCTGCACAGTTCCCTGCTGGACCAACTGTTCCCAAGTGCACCTGGTGAGTTGCCTTCCCTTCCTTAGCTTCCCCAATGACATGCTAACTCTTGGCATTCATTTTTAAATGCCTTTAATCTTTATCTATAATTTCTCATGACATTGATTTTTAAGCCACTTGCCGGGGACCTGGACTCCTCTGTATTTGATGAATTGTGAAGTAATGAATGACACTACTTCTCTATTGAATCTTCTTTCTTGATTTAAGTTTGAAATCAGAATCAATAACCCCTTGGTCGAGAACACGGGGATATTAGGCAACAGCATTCTGCGTGGCTCCATGTAAAGCAGAAGTGTTTGCTGCTCTCTAGGGCTGCCAGCAGCAAAACTTGGGTTACTTTTATCAGAGCCCCCACAAAATTTCTCCCCTTTATGTGTCTGCCTGAAAATAAAGGCCTTGCTTACAACATGTGGCCCACAACACCATCTCCTGTGGCCAAAGTGCCCGTGGAGACCAAAGGCAAAGTTCTCATTAAGACCTGATCCAATGTCCTGGCTCCAAGGAACCAGCGGTTACTGGTTGCACCCACACCTCCCCATGAGCCTCCCAGCAGGTGTTCTCTGGGTCGAAGCAGCAGTGTCCTTTGCTCTTTTCGTGTAGCAATGACTCTCCTGTCATGCAGAAGCTGAGGGGCACAGCTTGCCATGCTGGTGCCAGCGCTGCAGCTCCTGAGCCCCGTCCGCAGCCACAGGAGCAGTGCATCCTCTGCAGCCAGCAGTGACACCGGGCTCGTTGTGATTTGGTGATGCAGTACCACAGATCTGTCCCCGAGGAAGGCTGTGTACGTCAAAGTGATGTTCGCTCCCTCGGCCGCAGGCAGCGGGAATGCTGCTCCAGGAAAAACAAAGCGCGCTGAGCGAGTCTTTCCCTAATCCTCTCTTATTCTTTGAAAGAGCCAGGGCTCAGGGGGATTTGCAGCATGTTTCTGAGGATGAAACACTGGTGATTAACATTCATGCCGGGGCCGCTCCTTGTACATTTTTAATTTGAGTTGCACAAAACTGCGGGCAGATGAGGGGGAAGCGCCGGGATCACAGACAGCGGGCGCTGCAGGGCGCTGCAGCCTGGGGATGTGCCTCTGGGTGCTGCTCCTGCCAGCAGCTTGCACATCTTTAAGGGCTCAGGGTGTGCACGCTGCGATAACTCCACCAAAATAACCACAGGTTGACAAAGAGAACTGATGGATCTCCGCCAAGGGAAAGGCTCGCCAGGGATCATCCCACCACCCCACCGTGCCGTAGGTGTCAAAACAAATGGTGTTTTCTGGAGGACAGCTTGTGTGAGCTTGTATTGAATCAAAGAACGCCGAGAAGGCCAACACTGCTGTGGCTCATCCCAGCACACAGCACCAGAGCAATGGGTCCCCAGAGCTCAGCAAATTGGGTCCTTTGTCATCGTTTCACACCAGTGATGTTCCAAAAGCAGAACTGGGTCTGCCTGGGCAGCAGGAATGTTTCTCCTGTAAAACCTGGCAACAGCATTTCACATAGTAACCCATCCTCCAAAGAGCTTTGACTCATATTTTTAACCTGGCCTTTATCCGATCGCATTTACTTACTTAAAATAAGTAATGACGGATCAATTGGAATTTTGATTGAGGAAGTACTGAAAGGTTTGGCTCAGATTTTGGCTCAGAAGACGGAAAGTCTGACTATCAGACAACATGATGCAGAGACCTCGCCTTAGATAGTAATGAAAAAATGTCCTGTAAGAGAGCCTGGGTGATTCTTTACATATTTCTTTTTCACTCCTCAGAGAACAATCTCTGTCCCTTAAAAATAGAAGAGAGAAGTGTTCCCAGAGTGGTGATGCAGCCGGACACAGCCCTGAGCACAGGGCCCCATGCACTGCAGGGAGCATGGACATGCTGTGTCTGCAGCCTTATCTGCTCTTCCTGAGGGATACCTGCTTCTCTACCAGCCCGTTCTGATGCGATTTGGAAGAGCTGACCAAGAGAAGATGCAGGAGCTTCACAAATGGTTCGTTTTTATTTTGGCTTCCCAGAGTGATGTCATGCACAGTGACAGGCTCAGAGAAATATGAAGCGTGAAGCGCCCACTGGGAAATGTAAAAGGAAGTTACTATTCCTGCCACTAACCATCTGTAAATATTAGATGGGCTTTACAAGTGTTTTCCTAGCTGCTGATCAAAATTAGAGCTTGAAACATTTAGAGGGAAAGAGGGAGGGAGAGAGAGAGGGAAGGGAGGAAGGGAGGAAAAGGAAGGAAGGAAAAGGAAGGAACTGTTACTGGAAACTTGTCAATACTTCTTTGTAAAGCAAACACGTTTACTTTAGACTTTTAATATGCCACCTCTAGAAGCAAAATGGCATCAGACATGCTAGGATTTTTTGCTTCTTTTGCCTTTCACTGCAAACTAATTAGATGGTTGTTCTCCTCCTGGACTTTAATTAGTAAAATTTGTTTATAAATCCATGAAATGTGATTTTGCCAGTTGAGAAGCGACCAGTGGTTAAGTGAAGATGGCCCCAGTCCTTCTTGCACCCTGCTTGCCTTCCTGGGGGTCTGACTTCATTCCCTGAGCCCGTAGGTTACCCCTTCCTTACCAGGCACGTGGATCCCACACTGCAACTTGCTCTTGTTCCTCAGGAAAGCTTACAATTCAAAAAGCATTGATATAGCAAAGCATCAGTGTCCCCCACAGCTAAGAATGCCTAAAAAAGTTAATGCCCAGATAATGGGAAGAAGAATGCAGCATCTGTTACACGATGGAATATTCAGATATATACCAATAGACATGAAAGAAATGCTTAAAGAGCCAGACAGACTAATGTAGAGATGATATCTATGTTTGGAATACCTGAATTGGGTTAATCTTATCTTTTATTAAAATTCTCTGTTGAATTTATCTATTAATAATTAACTCCTGACAAGAGACATCTTTCTACATCAGTAGGTTCTGACTAATGTGACACTCATTAAGGGTGTGAACAGGCAGAGCAGAGCCAGCTCCTGCAGGGCTGTGCTGGCTGCTCCGTGCTCTGCTCCTGCGCCTGCTCTCACACGCTGTAGCCAGGCCTAAATTTGGGGAATGCAGCTGTCATAGTGAAAGCACATCCATCCCAAAGCTCTGCTGGGTGTGGTGCCCGTGTGCCATTGTTGGATGTCCAAGGAGAGGACCATTTATCCATGCTGGTTAGCTGCTATCCCATCCAATCTCAGCTGGTAGGCAACTGCAGCCCACCTACTGCCTCTCCATTTGGACGCTGCAGTGTGAGTGATTTTAATGGATGGAGGCAGCACATAAGCTCTGGAGAAAGGTACATTTCATTCTGAAGAATGCCAGCTAGCCCCCAAGGGCAGGGAGCAGAGTCTTCCATAACCTAAGGCCAGCAGAGGGTGTCCCCAGCTGAGCAGTGGGCTGATCTTGGAAGCAGAGCAGGGCAGCAGAGCACTGCAGCATTTTGCTGGGCAGATCCCCCAGCAGAAGACCTGCAGCCCTGCTCCTGATGTGGGAAGGAAATCAGTTCACTTCCTGGCATTCCAGCCTGGCCCTGACATGCAGCTTTTACTTATTGCTGCTCTCTTAATTAGGCTGCAATTCGTTACAGGCAGGACATTAATGAATCATGTTATCTTTTGCGTTTATTTGTTTTCACTGCATGCTAACTCAGAACAACAGGTAGCTATAGGTCAGACTTTAGGTTCCTATGTCTTGCTCCCACTTCAGTGGCCTCTCTTAAGGCATTCTTTAGATTTATTCTTCATCCAGCAATGGTCAAACACAGGGGTTTCATAGAGGAAACCCTGGAGCAGGCAGCTGGAGTTGGACCTTCCTTTTGTGTCAATAGGAAAACTCTCAGAATTGAGCGTAAGTTAATCTCTACATAAAATCCCTCATTATTCTTCAGCAATTAGAGGCTGATACGTGGCCCGAAGGGTGAGATAGCTCACCCCTCAGAGGGGCTGCCCCGAACACCTCCGTCCTGCTCAGCCTGGTGCCTGGCAGGGGTACGATGTGATCCCTCAAAAGAAAAATCCATGCTTTTACAATTGGACTCTTATATAGTTATCACGTGTCTTCTCTTCGCAAATATTTGGAAAGCACAAATGCTCAGATTTTAACTAAATCGCACCAGAACAAATATTTGTACTGCTGCACTGAAAGCTGTGGGTCTGCCCGAGCCAAATTCCATTTAACGTTCCTTTAATGACCTCTGGGACAGCTCAGCCACATTCAGAGGAGTGCTCAAGTGAGATGGCATTTGTTAGACTGCAGCTGTGTAAGCCCACAGTGACTCCGCTGCCCCCACCGCAGGGCTCAGCGCTGTCACTGGCACGAGGCGGCTGCTCCTGGCTCTGTGCTTCTGACCAGCAGTGATGGCACTGAGAAATGGGCCGGCAGGGCAGCCCAGGGGGTTGTGGCAGCACTGCTCGGAGCAGTGCCACCAGATGGCACTGCGGTAAAGCACTCAAAAAAGGAGGCTGAGCGGCCCCGACCGAGTCCCTGCCAGAGCCCGAATGCCAAACTCCCAGGGATGCTCGGAGGCAGGAAGGTAGGTGGCATTTACGGGGAGAGTATTGATCTCAGACGGAATCGAGTCTATAGGAAACGGCATTGCGGAGGATTTGCCTGTTACTGTGGCTCTGAGAAGTTCATTTCGTGCTAGCGGATGCAGTTGTAAAGATACATCCGAACTAATGAAGAGACCTCCACTGCCACTGAAGTGGTGAGGAGTAAAGCCTTATTTACTTGGTAAAAAGCTGTGATACCACGGTTAGGAACTCACAGCATCACAAGCAATTCTGTACTGGCAGAGCTGTGTAAACCCTTCACATCCACAGTCACAAGAGAAGGGAAATGTGTGAGGCTCAGTTCATCTAGCCCAGGCTGCCTTGTCTCCTTGGAGCAGCACTTCGTTCCAAGTCAGGCAGCTCCCCTTTGTGGCAGGCTGTTCTGTGTTCCTCACGAGTGAAAGCAAAACCACTTATTTTTACTGTA
Source organism: Callipepla californica brunnescens (assembly GCA_023055505.1). NCBI lineage: Eukaryota > Metazoa > Chordata > Aves > Galliformes > Odontophoridae > Callipepla > Callipepla californica. The sequence continues at coordinate 15,243,598 of JALIRH010000015.1, read as the reverse complement.
AATCGTGTTCTAAAAGCCATAATACTGACATGGGCCATCTGAAATTAACGCTGATATGCCTTCACAATAGCACGATAATTAATATCGGTGTTTATAGAGTATCTCTCCTTGCACAAGATCCCCCAAGGACCTGCAGATAACACCCTGCAGAAGCTATTGTAGCCGTAATACAAAACATCTGGTCCATGTCAGCTTAAAAATCCCATTTTAATTTCAACTCTGTTTCCCTCTAAAGTCAATGGCCTGTTTTGCCTTCCAGAGTCGAGGTAAGCCCTTTGTTTTCGTTTGGTCCTTGAAAAGAAAGGAAATGAATTACGATAGTTTTGTTCAGCACCTCCCAGAGACCACGTCTGAACTGCACGTGCCCTGCACAGAGAGCTGATGGGCACAGGCAGCGAATGTAGCTGGGATTTCAAGGCAACAAATAACCTGCTTGGGAAGAGTACTGCAGGGTACAGGGACATCTGGAAACTCCAGATAATTCCAACAAAGGCCTGAGCAGAAAGACCCTGAATGCATGTGCTGACCTTACAGCTGTGACAGTTGTCAAGAAAAAACAATACCCCCCAAAAAAACCTGTTCACTACATAACCACAAAACTATCTGAGACACTCCAACCTTATTAGGTTAATGAACACAGCATTCCTCAGTACCGAATCGAACAGCAAAGACCAAACAGTGATAACAAAAGGGAACATGACCTATCAGGCTGCTTTTAGCCCACAGAAGTACATGGAACATGGGATATGGTGCACTCCAACCTTGCATCCTGTGCTTGGCTGTGCAGGATCCCAAGCTGGCTCTCTTGAAGCTGCCTTGGTGGCTGAAGATCCCTGTGGCTGACGGAGCACTGGCAGAGCCATGGTGCTGGTATTGCTGCTGGCCTGGGACAGCTGCCTGCTTCGTGCTTCCACCACTTCTCACTCAGTTCTGGCTATGAGAATGCTTTGCCCCAGGCTTGCAGCCTGCATTATGGCTGGGCAGCTGAGACTTCATCGAGGTAAACAGTGCACACATGGGAAATGGGAAATGGGAATAGAAAGATTGCTGCGTTGGCTCTGGTTGCTCAGAACCAGAAATACAAACTGCCTGGTAAAGGTTTATTCCTCACTTTATCTGTGCCATCTCCTGAGGGCATCTGTCAGCAGGAAGGTGAGAGGGTGGAGGTGCTCTCTGTGCAGCACGGTGCTGTGGGGCCGGCAGCGGTGGTTCTGCTTCCAGCAGCTCTTCCTCCAGCACATGAGCATGGAACTGCACTGCTGGCACTCACACTGTGCTCAAACAGGAACGTCAGTACCGCCCTCCTCCCCATCACTACACGACGTTCAAAGCTTATTTGCTTTATTTAACAGCGTGCAGGAAAGCTCTCAGAAGCTGCCAGGTTACCTTCCTACTTCTCTTAGAATCAGAAGGTGCCGCCGGATATTTTGGATGATACAAAGGCAGAAGAAGACAGTCATGTCAGAGACACGGAGATCTGAAGCCTTGGAGGAAAGCGTCCCTGTTTGTGCTGTCACTGTGTGTATGGGAGGATGGAGGGCAAGGGAAGGAGTTGTCTGGGAAGAAATGGGAAGAAAGGAAGCTTGATTCTGAAGAGCAGGATATAAAATTAACTCTGTGTTCAGAAATGGTAGAAAATGAAAATAACACACAGAAGAATCAGCTGGCAAACCTTGTTAGTACTGTAAAGTGCTTGTTTAAATCTACTTTCATTCCACATGATTCACAGAGGTGAAAGTTGGAGTGCACCCCAGATCCCTCAGTCCCTTCTGCACGTTCCACTGCTGTGAGCTGCAGTGTCTGAAGCCCCATGGAACAATGCTGCTCAAACTGGAACTGTGGCCACTCCTGCCTTCCCAAGCTGCCTGCAGACACACACGTGGACGAGGCAACACGCTGGGCAGACAGTGCACGACTGCCAATGGAAACATCTGTGTCACACTCTAGAATATCTGAGATTGCTGTTGGCATCCAGCAGGGATGCTACACCCCTACACACAGTGAACAGAATCAATTTTGCTTTTCTGGACAATTTCCTTTGCTGCCCTCTTCTCAAAATGCTAAAAGCCATTTATGGAACTTGCTGAGGGCAAGTGCCGATTCAATTGCATTGCCTTTGCTATCAAAGACCTTAAGGCAATACAGAATCATCTTCCTCGTGTCCTTTTACATCTTGTAGGCTGTGAATCTCCACAGAGCATTGATTTGGAGAGCAGCGTACACTTTGCCTTTGTGCTGTCTGTGACGAGATGCCTCATTCTGCTTCGGGGGATTCTGCTAGGTGACTCTCGAGGGAGATATTTCTCCTTTTGTTCCATAACCACTGACAACAGCCTGAGCATGCAAGTCAAGTCAGAGGGAGGGCCACTGCAAAATAAAAACCCCTTCTAGTTCCTGGTATGTGCTACATTCCTGGCGCACAGGAGAACGAACTCCCTTAATTATGCTAAAAACATTAGTTACTAAATGACTATCAAGAAGTTACGCTTCCATTTCTTCTCATTGTATATAAAGCCTTACATGAACAACGCTGTAAAGTAAGCCTGCCATACCCTGTCCTGGAGGACCCACGGGGAACTGGACAGAATGTTTGTTGGAGATATTCAAAGAAAACTTCTGTGTGATGATAGCATTCTACTGCTTCTAGTTAAGACATTTCTGCAGTTGCATACTTATGAATTTTTTGCCACTGGACATGTGGCCATAGACAGCTGCACAGAGCTGAAGAGATCCCATTTAAAGATACCCTGGTAAGCAAGGTACTTGTATCTGAGCACATCTGTGGGGGACAGTTACTCATAAGGATTTCAGAGGGGTCTGAAGGAAGCAGTCCACGAAGCCCATTGAAATTCAGCAGCTGTTGGGTGCTTCTGTGTTTGAATTCAAATGCAATTTGAACTTGCTTTTACTTTTTATCTGATTTTCTACTTTAAATGTACCAGCTGCATTTGACCTCACGGATCTTATGAACCCTCTTGGGTTGCTGAGTCTGTGTGGCACAATGGTTACTGCCCTTTTCTGAATGCAGTCCTGCTTGCTGGACTCCATCAGGCCTGAATACAGGAATATTTTTGTCTGCTCCTAAGCAACTTTTGCACGCCTCAGGTGCGCCTTTTACGCAGGACTTTCCCTTACCCGGACCATGTGATGCTGCCAGGAGATCTGGGTTGTCATCGCAGTGTGAATTTTCACATGCCAGCATGTCAACGACACAGAGCTGTACTTTGCTTTCCAGCCATCCATCCCCGAGGTGCTGTCTGCCTCTCAGATGTTTGCAGCTGGATGAGCAGCAATTTTCTGTGGCTGTGTACGGTGCCGGAAGATGGAAATGCTTCTGAAATGGAAGCAATTAGCTGCCACAGCTCTCAGCACCGGGAGAGGATTTTAGCAACACGGCCATGGGCTGCAGCTGTGTTTTGGGGCTGTCCGAAGCTTAAAGATTTCTTCATGAGAAAGGAATACAGATGGTTTCCATGCTAAGTTATAACGTCCCTTACCATGTGAGCTGTGATTGTACAAGTAATTCTGCAGATGAGAGGGGCAGCCTCTGTAAGCTTTCAGTTGAACTGTCAGAAAGAAAGATAACTGCTATGGGATACAGCTAGCTGCACTGCACCTGCCTGCCAGCACTCACAGGCACATGAAGAATATGGAAAGGCTCTCACTGACCTCAGTGAGATTTGGACAAAGTGCTTATTAAAGAGCCATCACGTACACCAGAGATAAAAATAACCTTCGTCTGTTTCTGACGGAGCCACACTTAACCAGGGATGCAGAGAGCTCTGAGTTCTGCCCTGCCCCCTGAGCCATGCTCTTCTTGCCAAGTTTGTAGTTTCAGTTCTTGTTTCATGCAGTATGATTACTGGTGTCATAGCTCAGTTTAATTATAGATATTCAGTTATGTAACTCCCTCTCTTGAAGGACTTACTTTTTTCTGTTAAGGACTTTAGAAGGAGAAACTGTGACCTTGATGGCTGGGAAGAACACGTGTGTCCAGGGGAAAACATCTGAGGGCTTCTTCTGGAGAAAGAAGTCTCAGATTGAGCAGAGCAGAGCGAGGGCCGTTATGCATCATGCACGCAGGCGTTCCACACAAAAGCACAAAGCCATTAGCCCTTTCCCACAGGCTTTCCTGCTTACTTCAATGACAACATAGAGTTGTACATTTAATTTAAAAAAATCTAAGGTGCTTTTACCTCAATTTTAAAACAGAACAAAGAAAATCACTGCGTTGTCATTACAGAGGCATACTGCAGGGCGTCCCATGAGAGAGAGCAAACATGGCTAACTCATAGCCAGGAACCAGGCTGCTCTGAAAGTAATCTTACCTGGTGATCTCATGAAAGGAATTTTCTTTCTCTCTTCCAAAGGTGAAGAAGATACCTGCTTGCTTTACCCAGTGGGTATATTTTTGTGTCCAGCAAACAAACAAACAAAAATTCTTTAAGTTATTTTACTGGTTTTAACTGTGAAAAGTAACTGTTAGTTTGATAAAAGACACGTTCTGAACTAAAGAGAGATGCTTAACACAAGGTGGGCTTTGCTATTCCGCTGTGCCATGTGCAGTTCAGCAGGGCTGGGTTATCCACCACAGCAGCCCTGGGCTCTGCTGTTCTGCAGGTGCTGTGGCAGCACCTGGAGAAGCAAGCAGCTTCCCTTCACACTGCCACCATCATCTGCAGTCTGCGCGTCCTGATTCCCAGCACAATGAATCACAGACAGTGCTGTCTGTCCTGCTCGTGTCATTTTGTTTTATTAGTGGCCAATGCCTTTCATAGATATTTTCCACATGACTGCAAGAACCAAACCAACAGAAGATGTCACAATTCATTAGGCACCAAGTGGCTTTCTAGCCTACCTGAAACTGAAGAAAAACCTGCCTTCTTGTTAAGACAGCTGAGATGGAATTTTGTCCAAAAGATAATGCAGTCCGGAACGCTGTCTGTAACACTAACCACCAGATCCTGCCAAATTCCAAGGCTGCTATTCCATGGTCTGTAACTGCGATGCAAAAGGAATCCGGGGAGAGCAGCTCCACCTCTCTGTCTGTGCAGCCCAACACACAGAACTGTCTTCTGATAAGAGTTCCCATAGCTGTAGGGTTGTACGTTTGGAAAGCAATAGGAATGTTCTCCTCTTGATGGTGCATACGGTGTGCATTTCTGAGGAGGCCTGAGTATGACAAATAAACAAAACTACTTCAATTATTAGATTAGTTTTCTCTTAATAAATTATCCAGTTACATCATTCACAATTTCTGCCCTTTGTAGTTGGAACCAGATGAGAAGGAAGCAGCTGACGTTCACTTCAATGCTTACTACAGCTGGTGGCAGATACTGTCAGGGCAGCATCAGGTGCTGCCAGGAGCATGCTTTCCGCATGCAAATCTGCTGCTCCAACACAGCCAGGCATTTCCTCAGCACAAATTGAGCACGGTGGCAGCGTGTTCTGACAGCATCAGCATTATCGGACTGTCAAATATGATGAAATTACTTCATTTGCTGCAGACAACTTGGGATTTGTTTACTTATCTGCTTTGCAACTGTATGGCACACAATAATCTTCCATTCTTTTCCAAAGCGAGGCCGAGAGGCATTTGTCCTAATTCACCTGTGTGACCAGAAGGGATGGAGCCTGGCTCCACCTCTCCTAGACCTCATTTAAGGGCTGACTGCTACTGAGAAGGATCTCTTTTTGGAGATCCCTTTGGAGTTCTTCCACTGTGAGCCTGGGACACGGGTGAGCATTCCATCTCTTTTCAATGATTCCCTTCCATCACGATAATTTTTCTCGTCATACATCCTGACTGCCATACTATTTGAACTGTTTATTCCATTAACTATACAGTGAGCCTCCACGATGACAAATCTTCCCAAGCATGGAAGCACACAGCAGAAAGAAGCTTCCCAACCTTTTAGGGAAGTGTTGGTAATCTCGCTTTGGAGATTTTAGTTCTAACTTGCCAGATTAAAGCACGACTTCTTTGATAGTTCACTGAAATTGGTGGTGTGTGAGGCACAGGTCTTCTGCTGGAAACGGCCACCTGAGAAGGACCGATGATCTGAAGTGGCCTCACGTTCCCGTGTGGCCATAAATTGCTATGGCTGGCACCATGAGAGAGATCTGTCGTGCTGTGACAGCTATGCTAGCACATTAGAAGATTAAAACATATAAACCTGCTTACTTGCTGCATTCTTGGGTAGTTTTGCTTCCAATTACTCTTAGCAGAGCAAGAGCAAAGAGATGAAGCGTTATTCACTAGCGCATCAGATTTCCTGTGGCATCGTTTTCAAAAGCATTCAACATTTACAACAACAATGGCTCGTTTCAAAACTTTTTCAGCGCAGGGCTCCCAAGGCTGACTTCAGTGAGCCAGGTGAGCTGTGCCATCGCCAAACGCTGCTCAGATGGGGCAGCTCAGAGCAGCAGATGCAGACAGCCCCGTAAAACAGAGGGTTTTTCGGTCTGACTGTCAGTGCATCGTGTTTCTAAAGGATCAAAGGTACTTTTATGAAGTCTTTGAAGGCAAAATGAGATTGTGTGACGGTATGAGGTCTTGCTGTATATTTAATAAAGAGAAAAGCTAGCTGTGTCTGAGGAAAACAGCTTAAATGTGAGATATTGCATTATGGAGCAAAACACACCTGTCGTGGACGGGGTCATTTCCCTGAAAGTTAAACACATTCCAGATGCCTACGCCTGTCTGAACTGCTTTCTTCAACACCCAGCCCTGTGTTGAGGCAGGATTTTATATCTGCTATTTTAAGTGATGCCCTTCCAGATGTCTGCTACCCTGACAAACTGACCACAGTCTGGGCAACGCCACACGCTGCAAAATAAATTAATTTTGTGCCTTACCCTCATCCTGCCTGACTCTTTGACAGCTGCTCACACATCACTCAAAGCTGAACCATCACCTCCCACACCGCAGACACGCTGTACACACCCAGCAGGTGAGACTGTGTCTGCTGCTGGGCTGTGTGATGGTGGGCACCAGGCACAAGCCCTGGGGCAGCAGAGAGCTGCCAGGCGGGGCAGGACTACAAATGGGGGCTCTGCCCCACTGCCACTCGTTGCTGTCCCTCCCATAGGGGACACGGTGTGCAGCAGAGCAGGTGGGTGCTGCTGGCCCTGCAGCTGCAGGCTGGCTGTGTGGCAGCCCATGGGTCAGTCATACAGGCTCTTTCTCCATCCATAAGCAGCAGAGAGGTGTCTGGTGTCAGCTTGCTGTGGGTAGTGCAGGGTGACAGCTGGCCCCATGGTGTGCCCATTCCTGTGGGTGTCCTGCAGCCTGGGCTCTCTGGGCCTGGGTGAGCCCTGTGCCCTGACCCTGCCTGCAGGGCTGTGCTGTCCCTGGGAGGTGCCGTGGAAGCGTGGCAGTCCTGGCAAGCACACTCATTATCCAAGCTGTGTTTTTCCAGCAGTAGTGTCTGTACGGGAACCATTACAGCCTGAGGCAGTGATTGAGCACCTGGCGATGCAAGCACAGGTGTGAGCAGCTCTCCTGGTGACTGGAAGGGCTGGCTCTGGCTCCCCCATCCCACCCCCAGCCTCATTTAAGGGCTGGCCACCTCAGAAGGGCCTCTACTAGGGAGTCTGAACTTCAGAAAGTGGTGAGTAATGCATTCTTTGTTACTGGATTGTGACTGTTACCTTTCTTAGCTTTGAGGCAACTGTATCTGCTGCTGTAGCCCTGACAAAATCCTGCCTTACAGTGTTTATTTCTCTTCCTCCTGTGAGTGGAACCTTCTGATGGAGTTTGAATGGGCAGTAGGACTCTTGGAGGAGCAGGCTGTGATATCATGTGGCTGGTTGTGCCGATTTGTTGGCTTTAAGTCCCGCTGCTTCTTGTGGTGGCTGCTTTCCCCAGCACATTTACACTACTGCCTTACACCTTCATGAGGCAAATTAACCTCCTTGGAAAAAAACCTGCTTCACCTGGTTTGCACCTGGAAAAGTGTGCTTTGCAGAGGTTGGTGAGTGATGTCTGCTGGTACTTCCATGGCCCTCTGCCTTCTTTTGGCCTTCAGTTATTTGTTGAAGTATTTCTGGTGTGCTCTTTGAAAAGCTTTTCCTTTTTTTCCTCACTAGGGAAGTAGTAATGTGGTAAGAGTGATGCATGTGCTGTGCTTTAATAGCTTTTGATTGTCATAGTTCTCTATCCCTTAAAATATATTCCTCCTGTAGGAGGCCTGAATCAGAAGCAAAATGTAGTTTTCAAGGGCGGATGGTTAAGCAAGAGGTGGCAGAGTCTGGTTTGTCTCTCTGTGATGTATTTGCTCTTGTATATGCTGACATGCTTCCTTCAGTCAGTATTTATTATCTGAGAGACAGAGAAATGGGAACCCCAGCATCTGTGAGACATAGGTTAGAAGATAAGTCACTTTACCACTCTGCAATGATCACAGTAACTGCTATTGCAGTAATGGAGTTCTATGGCACCACTTCAATTTTTGAGTCAGATCCAGAGGTTTGGAGTGTGCCTTAACTGAGGTGATTTCAGCTGTGGTTTGTCTTACTGGTGTAAGGGACAGAGCTGGGCGTGAGCTCTGCACACTGATGGCATAATGGGCTGCACACTGATGGCATAATGGGGGATGTAATGATGTCATTTGTCGCCTCCTTTCTTGGAACTGTGGATGTCAGGTTCTGACTTCTGGTAATAACAGCATGTGTGCTTTCAGTCATCTCAGCCCAATTTAGGATTTTAAGACCAAGTAAGAAAGAGGTGAGTTCTTATCCACTAACAAAAGAAGCAGAGCCAAATCTTGCCACCCTCTGGAAAGCTCCATGTAAGAAATGTGTGCTCAATTAAGGCTGCGTAGTGGGGACTTCATGGCCAATGCTTGGCTAACCACCCCTTCATAATCCCTACCACTGGCAGACACTAGAGAATATTTCTTGTAGGTGTGATTTCATCCCTTGGGCATGCCTTTTTCAAACCACTTCATTGCACAGAGTAATAATAACAACAAAAGCCAGGACAATCAGTGTGCTTCATGATTTGTTTCCACTTAAGCTGTATGCCCCCTTTCTTCTGCAGTGGTTAATTACTGGGCTGCATTTGAAGTTTGGGGAAACTTGGGATAGCCCTCAGCTAGTGGGAGCTGAGAAAACTGGGATGTCCTTGGGCACACTGCACTGTGACAACTAGAGATGTTGGTATGTGTATGGTAACTGCTGGGCCACAGCCTGAACCACTGATTGAGCACCTGGGGAAAGCAGCTCCCAGTGAGCCCTGGGAGCACAGGTGGAGGTAATTCAGCTGTGGAATGGACCGTGTGCAGCCAGGCTGCGCTCCTCTAACACCCCAAGTAAGGGCTGACTGCCACCGAGGAAGGATCTCTTGTTGGAGATCCCTCCTTTTGGAGTCTTTCCTGTGAGCCTGGATGCTCAGAGATGGGTGAGCATTTCATTTTCTTTCTTTGTAACACCTTCTCATTGCATTGGTCCTGTTGTCATTATGGTGTGTTATCAGTATTATTTTTTTTCTAAAAACCAAAGCACAGCAGCATATGGACACTGATGAAAAGCAATTAAGTCTCAGGTTGAATCTAAGACAAGCTATAGTTCCCAGTGCTTGAAAGGCCCCAGGCAGAAGTGACTGGAAAATACTGGAGAGCTTATTGTTATTAGATAACCAGATTTATTACACAATAACTAAAAAAGAAAATTTTCCTTACTGAGCTGAAGAAGCTTGGTGAATTTAAAAGCAAACAAACCAATAAAAAAGGCATTAGGAATGGTTCTGTATTCAGCAGAAACAATCTCCTGGCTCTGCCTTCTAATGGAGCATCTCATATTACAGCAAGCAGTACTTCTGCCTCTTAAAATACGGAGTCTCACTGGTCAAGGCACGGTTAGCAGCAGCTCGTCTGGAGGAATGGTGATGTGTCTTGGATGCTGGCTGCAGGGGGAGGTGTGTGACAGTGCGGCTGAGGATGGGAGGAGGGGTTACAGCAGTGAGCTGAGCTGGTGGCAGCAAGCTGAGGCTCTGAGTGTGAATCTACACGTAAAAACAGTACAGGCAGTGTTCTGACTTGTGCCGTGACTGAAGAGCAGTGCCACATCATACTGCAGGTGATGAACCATGAAGCAGGCTGGTACCACCTAAATGAACAAACACTGAGGTTATTAACACTCAGTTTTCAGCACTGTATGTCCTACAGTTCTCAGCATCTCTATCAGTGATGTGTTAATGTACAAGCATACGTTGTTTTCTGAGTTTTGTCCTTAATTTGTTAGTTGCATTTCATTACCACCTTTAGGTCATTAGTGAGGAGACACCCCAGGGGGAAGGAGGGAATCAAATGACAGTGTAGGTGATGTCTGACATTAGCCAAATGTCAGGCTTTCTGATAGAAGCATCAAAATTAATCCGAAAATGTTACACCAGTTTTAGTCATTTTCCTAAGAGATTGAGAACACAAGAAGCAGGCTGATGACATTTTGATTATAGTCTCAAATTGCAAAGACCTTACAGAACATACTTTCTCCTCGCACATAATTAAAGCCTGCTGTTACCTTGATCTTTATTATATTTTTCCATGTCCTGGCAGGTCTCTCGGGTTTTGTATGCCATTGATCCTTGTTGTCTGAGCAAATGCGGTGTGTCAATATTGCTCAGATGAGCAAATGGCTTTTTCCTTTTTAAGGGCAAAGATGGGACAAAAAAATGCGCAGTAAAGGCAGCCCAGTGAGACTTGGCAAGTACCTGGTACAGGTGTGTCCGTGGGCTGCTCAGTCTGGGCCCAAGCACCACTGTGAGCCAGAGGCTTTGGCTCTTCTTGGGAAGAGAGGAAGAACTTAGCCATCCCATGTAGTTAAAGCCTGGTCTGGTGTAAATGCATCCTTGGCATCTAAGGAAGTTGTTTTTTGTGGAGCGATGGGCGGCCCTTCATGGGAGGAAGCTTGTGCCTCTCAGCAGAGGTGGCATTTTGCTGCTGCTGCTGTTTGGCTGCATGCTAACCTGAGAAAATGAATTGTGTGATGGCCAGGGAAGGGAGGATTCCTTCCAATTTAAACCATTTTAAAGATTATTTAGTTTCACCATCTGTTGTAAACAGTAAAGCACCTTGCCTTAGTGTACTACAGAGTGGCATTTTTATGGCAACAGAGAATATAATGGGTTTGATGTGGTAGAAGTGAACTGTATACAGCTCTGGTGGTAAAGCAGTGTAGCTGTAACTGATGGGCTTGGAAATGAGGGTCTGCAGCTGAACAGGTGAGGTGCTGTGCAGAGCTTTGGGGAAGGAGGCACAGCACAACTTCAGAGACCCCTCCTGGCCTTGTTAGAGGATGGCTGCTGGCACTGTGGATGAGTTGAGGCCAAATTTAGTCCAGCAGCCCTGAAAGTGTGCAGCTCTAGAGAGAAACACGAATCATAGCCCCTGAGTGCACCTGCTGTTTCTGTGTGTGTACTCCTTGCAGTTTCAAAGGGTGTTTCATGGTGTTTCTCCATCATTAACTCCTCTCCCACGTATGCATCCAAGAACTGAAAGGATTAACCTACAGATATTTAAATCAAACCTTGTCTGAAGATCACACTGACATCCACAGCTCTTACATAAAAACAGAAAACTGCTGTGTCCAGCTCTGGGCACGTGCAGCTCCCAGGGACAGGCTGCCTGTCTTCAACTGCTTTCACATCAATTCTGTTGTTTCAGAAACATGTCCTGCTTGGTCCTGCCACTGCACTGCAGTGGTATCTCTAGCTCTGGCAAGGGGCATTTGGACAAAGAAATGTTCTATCATTGGATTCTTATCTCAATCCCTGCTCAGTTCTACCTCTGGGGAGCTGAAGTAATACACAATACTGTGGGTCTGTGGTTGGGAACTGTTTGGACCCACCAGCCCATACAGGATGCGTGGTGGGGGTGGGCTCTGCTCCAGAAGCAGCCCTGCTCGTGGGATCTTATCTGCATTGATCTCATAGAGGATTTGGTAAGCAAGGCTGTCAAGCTTGAAGTGAATGGTGAGGATGTAAAATGTGATGTAAGGCCACGTGTGAAATGGTAGGTGGTTTGACTGCAGACTACTGCTGTGGTTTCTGGTGGTAAATTCAGCTGCAAGAGGAAATAAGGGAATCTGCCCCAGAGGATGTTCTGGATTGTCTTTTCCTGAAGAATTGCACAGGGTCTCCTGTCAGCAGCTTTTATTTGCTGTTGCTTCTCCTGACAAATGGCTTTGGAAAAGTGGCCTTTAATTCATCTCTGCTCAAATTTGCATTTTCTTAATGTAAAGCAGTTGTGCTGATGCAGCTGGTGGCAATGAGCTAAGCTCAGTTCAGGGTTCTCAAGGATATTAAAATGCTATGGAAGACAAATGCCCCGACAGGAAAATCCCACAGCGATCCTAAAGCAATCATGAAAAAACAATGTGTATATTTGGACTTTTCATTTTAATGAAACTCGCTGCAAGCCTTAAATCCATTTACTTTTCCTCTTGTAGGCTTAGGGAAGAGGCAGTGACTGCAAAGAGGGAATTTGGTGCTGGTGTGAGTGAAGTGTTATGTGAAGTAGGAAATTCCTTTGCAGATACTCTGTGGATGTGAATAAGTAGAAGTAGGTTTAAGAAACACTGTAAAATTAAACGTTATAAGCTTCTTTATGGAATATGCAGTAGCTGCCACATAGAATAAATGTATGTTTTTCATTATATTTTTATTACATATTTAAAGCACATTAAGGAGCAAACAGCCATCAAGAAAGAAGAAACTTATTAGATTTAGCAAGTAATCATATCAGTTTTATGTGTGGCTATATTTCTTGAAAACAGGGGAAGATGCACATCAGATGTCCTTTCCAGCTATTTAGAAAGCCATTTTTCTTTGGAAGAACAATATTAATGGCTGTTTTGCCATGTTCATGCTGTATTGCATGAACATTCTGTCTTTTTTATTGTGGTTTCTTGTACGTGTGCCCATTGCAGCTTGAGCAATCCAGTAGAGCATCTGGAAAAATATATTGCTTTATTTTTTTTTTTTCTCTAAATGGGCATTAGTTTGTGTGTGAGCTCTGAAGTTGTTTAAACATTTAGGCAAACACTGGAGATCTTGTAGATAGCATTGAAGAGTCATTTCACTTTGTCCCCCAGAAGTGAAATTTGTGAGGTTAGATGAGTGTGTCAGTGTTTCCTTTAATGCCGCATTGGAATACTTAGTGATAAAGTATTCCTTCTTTCCAGCAGTCCCTTTTGGTGTGTAATGCTGTCTGGTATCTGCTCTTCATTGGTTTTAAACCTGCCTAAGCTTCTGGTCTCCCCTAGTCAAAGCTCGGGGAGTTTTCCCACTTGGCTGCCACATCCCTCCCAGGGCAGTGCCTGCCTTGACTGTGGCCACCCTAGTGTGGGCTGTGCTGCTGGGGCTGGTCTGTGGCTCTGCATTACTGCATCCTTGGTAGTCAGGGGGTTTGTTTCTGTTTGGGGACCCCTGGAGGTGTTTGTGCTGCATGCTGCTGTTCAGAAGCCCAGATATCTGGCTGCTTGTGCTTCAGAAGACAGGCTGGCTTTATTAGAACTTGCATAGATGTGAGTTCCTATTAGCAGTGTATTTGTTAAAAGGTAACACTGACAATTGCTAGCCTGAGATGTTGGAGAGTGTTGTTAGCAGGTTGCCCTTTGGTGGTCCATGTCCCTCTCCTGCCCACCTGGAGTGGGGCTGCTGGGCATGGGGTGCTCCCACAGAGCTGGGGCCCCGCTCAGGCAGCCTGCCCTGCAGGGCTGAAGCACCTCCAATTGTTTCCCTGTCCTGTCAGCTACTCAGGCAGCCTGTCTGGGTCAGGACATGCCAAATTACCACTTGTGCTGGGGCTTTTTGGGCTGGTTACAAGGCCAGCAGTGTGTCCTGGTGACTGTCAGTACCAGAGGAATTTAGCTTGGAGCAGTGACTCAGATGAAGTAGCCCTTTGTTGGCCTAAGTAGTGACATAATACTAATGTTTTCATAGATGTTGAGCAGGCACTTTAATGGAAGATGCTGAAGTGCTGAAAGCCAAAAGGGCAATACTTGTTTTCATGCCGAGTTGCTACAGTAAATTTAGCAATGAGACCTGACATTCTCTGCCTAATGAGAGCAATTTTTATGCTCAAGTTGTGATTCTCTTTATATAAAGGAAAGATAATGTTAAGCAGTAGCATATAGCAGCCTAGGCTTCGTTTTCTACAAATGTCAAAGTACTTATTCATTTAGCAGACAAATGTCACTTCAAAAGAAGATTATTTTAGTTGCAACCTGATTTATATTTTCCTTAACAATCCTTTTTCTTCTATAAGTTTGTTTCCTTAAAAGAATTGTTAATTAAGATTCATTCTGCTGAAAGTATTCTGGGAATCCATATATTCATGCCAGCTGGTGGAATTGCTTGAGTTTCTTTGTCATGGAATCTCCTTCAGCAACTTGGCCATAGTGAATTAAACATAGTAAGATTAACTCCTGTGTTATTAAGAGAATTAAGGTTATTCTGCTGTAGTGATCTGGGGATTCCTAGATAAGATGCAGCTCAGTTTCTTGGGGCCTGTTCTCAGCTGCACTGCCCCAAGAACCATGCTCCTGGCTGTTGTGGGGGGGTTTGCACTACCACGAGGTGGTGGATGGCCACTGGCTGCTCTTCCTTTCACATATAACTCTGTCAGAGAGCTCTCTGAAAGTCAAGTCCAGTTTTTATTCGACTGATGCTGAAAGCCCTGTGCAGCTATCAGCAAAATGATTTCAGGGTTAAACCAAACACTCAAAGCTTTGTATCACCCACTGTATGCTTTGTGCACCTTTTAATGTGGGGTAGGTTCAGAGTTGCTTCTCACAGAAGCATCTTCAGCACCTGAGCAATAAGCTTTTAAAGATTTTTTTAAAGTATAGCCTCAAAAGCTGTAAGGAAAACTTTACAATGAATACACAACTTCTTCCTAAAGCACCATTAAGCAGTTTTGTATTTGCCTGGACTTTAGTCATTATGCTGCTAGAAAAGCACTTCTCTATTTTTGCTTCATTGGAAGTGACCTTGCTTTTTCTGCAATGTTTAGTCAAAATCTGCATCTAGTTGCACCCTCCTGTTTGGGAACGTGCAGAACGTGGCAGTGCTTCTGCAGCAGGACCAGACCTCTCCTTCCCAGCCTCAGTCAGCTGTGGGTGCTGTATGGAATACAAAGCCTGCACACTTCTTTTCTGCAAGAAAATATGCTGTGAGACCAAGAAATGCTCAGGAAGGATTCAGGAGAAGTATTCAGAGACACCATTGCTTATAATAGGGAACTGCTCACTTGTTCTACAGCTGTGTTTTCATGGTGCTTTCTAGTTTATTTGAATGAAATGACAGAGGAAGAATGGTGGTCACAGAGAAGACAATTGAGTTGCTAATTCAGTGATTAGTCTGTGTTGCTTGAGTGGTAGGAAAGAGTGAACACAATGTATGGCTGTGGGGCTGCCTTGCTGAAACAGCCACCCCAGTGCTGCTCCCAGCGAGGAGGTGACAGTTTGCTTACATGCACTTTCAGTGAGATTTTGCTGAGGATTCACTGAGTTCTTACAAGACAGGTTATTTTAGCTTAAGGCAGTGCCATTCTGTAGAATTCTGACTTGACGAACAGTTGGAGATGTGCTTTCCTGGATTCTTGTGGTGGTGTACCCAGGTGTGTGGAAACTGTTGAATTAGGGCCTGAGCCACTGCTGGATCACCTGAGAGGAGCACTGAGTCAGCTGCGGGAGCACAGCTGAAGGCAATGTACCTGTGTGATTAGAAGGGGTGGAGTCTGACTGCAGCTCTCCCAGACCCCATTTAAGGGCTGACCACCGCTGGGGAAGGATCTCTTTTTAGAGACTGCTCCCTTTGGAGTTTTTCCACTGTGACCCTGGGACACCGGTGAGCATTCCATCTATTTTCCAATTGTTCCCTTCCAATGTGATAATCTTTCTCGTTATACATTCTGATGACATACTGTTTGAACTGCTTATTCTGGTAACTATACATCAGAACAGTGAGTAAAGCGACTTGCTGGTTGAGAAGGATTTGCTGCAACTCGTAAGAAACTGTTTTTCTCCCCCCTCTCTTCATCAGTATGTTAAATTGGTTGACTGTCTGATCTGTCATGGGAAGAATCGCTGCCTGGAATCACCTGCACTGAAGTGCTAAGCAGTCAGTGCAGTGGTGACCTTTAGTGGAGCTGGCATTTACCAGGCAGACCAGCTGCACACAGTACATGACTGCTCGCTTGCTTGAAAGATATTTCTTCCCTAGAGTCCTGCTACATGATTTTCCTCTCTTGTCTTGCTTGGCCTAATTTCTATCAAGAGGTTTTTTGCCTTTTTTGATTGGCAGGAGGGAAGCTATCTGTATTTGGTGTAACAGATCTAGTAAAGTGATCAATATAGATGTGGTAAAATGATCTAGAGCTGGATTTTTAAAGCTCAAAAATGTTAAGCTAGATTTCTTGTGTAAGGTTTGCCTTGTGCTGTCACTCCCCACTCCAGGTGTTCCTGCTCATGGCTGTTTTCAACTTCTCCATTATTTGTTCTCCCTCACTCACCCTCATATTTTTGGCTGGTGAGGAATATGGAAGCAGTAGCATCCTTCAGTGTCAGATCTTGTTCTCCTTTTCACTACTGTGCCCCGCTGGTAGGGCAGTGGGATAAAGCAAGTGTCCTTGGCTGTGTACAGCACTGCCTGGTGACAGCCAGAAACATCTGTGTTAATGACACTGTTCTGCTCCTGAAACCAAAGCACAGCATCATGCAGGCACTCTGGAGGAAAAACAATTCCATCTCAGCTGAATCCAAGGCACTTATGCTCCCCACTTATCCCATAAAATAGAGAGAAGTGCACAGTCTCTGTTCAGCCTGGGCACGAAGGCAGTAGGATGACAGAAGTGCCAAGCAGTGCAGTGTGATTGCCAGCTGGTACTCTGCTAAGGTGGGGGGAGCACGATGGGTCACTGTGGATGTGCTTTTCTTTTAAGCCTATCCCAACACAGCACTATTGAAATACTCCTATCAATGTTTCTATGCTTCCCACTGGAGGGGGAACTGGAGTTTTTGACTGATCCTGGGTTCTTAAATATCCTAGGTGAGTTTGTGTGGTGAAGTGAGTATTCCTTGTTAAGCATTTAGCCTTTTTAGTTTTAAAATTTGACAGTAAAACCTCATTAATTTGGCCATAAATGCTTATTATTCTTTTAGCACAGCTCTCTTAATTGGGAGTTTGTATTGCACAGGTTGCTGGGTGTGAAGTGCTGTCTGTTCCTTCTGTCTCACCTTGCCCTTTTCCTCCCCCCTTGGCTATGCTTCCCTACACTGCAAGCAATGTCCAAGAACCCCTTTCTTTGGTTCAGAGTTTGTTCATCTCACTGCCTTCTGCTCTGTAAGAGAACTTGTACCTGACACGTCCCTTCTGCTTGTAATGAGCTTTCACTCAAGGTGCTGATCAATAGCAGAAAGCAGCAGGTCTGTCTCTATTGCTTGTTTTCTCTATCTTGAATCTGCCAAGATAGATTAGACTATTGCCAAGGTCACTCAATATGTTGCAAGTGAATGAAAAGATATCTAGTTGACTTTTTAGGACAGGACTGCAGAAACGCAAGGCTGGAGCTGAACCGAGTGCACCATGACAGATTAAATGTACATCAAGGCCACTGAGGGTATTTTTAAGTGAACCTTTGACATGTGAGCAACATGCACATCTCTCCCATCAGAGGAGAGGTATCTGCACTGCGTTCTGAGGGGAAGTATCTTGGCGGAATACCCATGGGAAGGAGCAAACATGAAATTCAGGAACTCAGGTGTAGCTCTCACAAAATCAATGGGATGTTTGTATGTTTCCCTGGTGGCACACAGTGAGCAGTGTGCAGTTGCAGGAGGGGGAGCAGCCTTGTGCTGAGCACTCCTCTGGTGCTGATGCTGCTGGAGGGAGCTGAGAGCAGTCAGTGCCTGCACGAGGGCTGCGTTCAGTGCCCTGTGTGCTCCTCTGTCTTGGGCTTCTTGTGCAGCTGGGATGTGCGACTGCTCCTCTGATCAACCACAGAGGGGAATAGCGTGAGTCACGTAAAGAAAGCTGCTTGGATAGCAATGACTACAATGACAGAGAAGCAAGGTCTGTAGTAAGCAGCAATATATTTTCACAGACTGCTGTGATGGGGACAAGTATCTTCACGGCTTGTATGTCTGAGAGCTTGTCTGTTTCTTCCAGTCCCGGTGGATGGTCCAATAAAATATGCCATCTGTATGAATCTTCCAGCCTCAGATCATCATGTCTGCCACAAAGCAGCAATAAAATTAGGCCTCTTCCTAATATAGTTGCTCATTTAGTGGATTGCCATGGCCATGTTGTACTGACATGGAGAACCGCACTCACATTAGTGCTTTATCCTTAGTCTGCGGTGTCTGTGTATGTTAAAACTCTTCCACGAGAGAAGGACAAGTCTTGGGTTTAAAAGAAATAAAACTTGCTGCCATAGAAATCAAAAGAAATCTCCCTTTGTTAATTCCCAGATTTTGTTATTGACTTCTTCAAAATTGGCAGCAATTTGATGTAGGAAAGTGAAGTTCAGTTTCTCTGTGCTGAGACGAAATGTAGCTGCATACACGATATCTCTGCTTTCATAGAGATTAGATTAATTGTTTTGTTTAATTTCACTTGGGTTATTCATATAGTCTTAAGTAGAAGCGTGTGCTTAATTGCTCTCTTGGCCTGGAACCAAAGCAGCTAGGAATGCAGCGATGAAAGTCACAGGAGCCTGAGAGATTCTGGGATGCATTAAGGAGATAAGAGGATAGTTCTGATTTCCTCTGCTTTCCTCTGTCTGAGGACACTCTCACAGGACTGAGCAGAGTATCACTGATGTTAATGGATGAAGGAAGTTGTGGTAATTAGTTGAATTGTAAAGGAGAATTTCATAAAAATATCTGCGAGAGAAACACCAACAGATAATTATAAACCATCAAAACTATGAGCCTACTGCCATTGTTCTGTTTGACCTGAAGCCTTCAAAGCCTGCTAAGATTTAAAAGCCATTTCAGTAGTCTGACTGCACAGTGCCTGAGTGTTAGCTGGGACAACGCAGGCGGAAGGCTGCAGCTGTGCGGATGGCTGCACTTATCCTGTGGTTTTATCTCTGTTTCTAATTGAATTTTAAATGTGCTGACCGTGAGTCAGGAGCAAGGCCAGACTAAAGGCACTGAACCTGCCCCAGAGCTGCCTTCTGGCTTTGGGACTTGTTCACATTGAAGCTTATCAGTTCAGTGCCTCCCATTTACCCATCTCCACCTGCACCAGGGCTGGGTGCACGAGCAGCTTTGAGCCCTGTATCTGTGGTTACCACGCATGTCTTTGAGTTGAAGAAGCTGTTTTGCTCAGAGTTAAAAGCAGACTAATTTATTGTAGACAGTATGACAAGAGTTTGTACTCTTCCCTCTTTTCCTGCTCTGGCATCTGTGTCACTGGGGAGTTGGGCTCTGAATTTCATGTGATTGAGATCACTGCGTTCAGCAGTGGTGCTGGGGTGCCCTGCTCCTGGCAGCTCACTGCACCCTCTTCCCCTGCACAGCCAGCCTGCTGAAGGCACAGCCTTGTGAGCAATGGGGGTAGCAGGGCCTGCTTTCTTTAACAAAGCAGGTGTATTAAGCAGAAATCTGTCCTTGTCCTTTTTGGGTGCCCAGAGCGGCTGTGTGATGCAGAATTTTGGCTGTGGGAAATGGGTGGGTTGTGGGGGGATGCTATGGAAGGCTCTTTCAACCCAACCATAAGAATCAGCTTTTAGCCCTCTGGGTTCTCTGTTTTGGTGTCAGGCTCCTTATAATGCTTCAGCTTTGGAGTCCCATTCCTGTAGGGTCAAGGGCAAGGGAGCTTGTTAATTCAGCGTGGGTAGGATTTCAGGATTCATTGGGCTGCTCCTCACTTGACTTCCTCCTGAAGCCACTGTGGCTCTATGGGCACTGTCTCAGCCTCGATGAGCCTGCAGCTCATGCTCCAAGTTCCTCTGAACCTTGTTCTCTTGCTGGTAAACAGAGGCTGGTACATCTGGAATACTCAATGGCTGCCAGAAAACTGGGATTTCTGCCACAGAATTTATAGAAAATAAATGTAGAAGTCGAGTTATGATTAGTGGTTCATGCTCCCAGGTGGTGTAACTTCATTTCCATTAGCGAGGCTGAACTGAAATCCAAATCCCAGCTCTTTTTTTAATGAGAGTGGGAACCTGGTTATTTCCCAAATGGTGAGATGCTTTTTGATTGGAAAGGGAGAAACTCACAGAAACACTGTGGTTTTTCTTTGGCATTAAGCACAATCTGAAGCTACCTTATTAAAGATCCCTGTGAATAATAATAATAATAAAACACATTATACCCAAGAACAGTAGCATGTGGTTAATTTCAAAGTACTCTGGGCATTTTTCTGGTTTCCAGCTGACTTTATCTGCCTCTTCCATAGGCTTAGGGATGACTGTAATTCTGTGAAGCTGCAGGTCTGGGAAGCTCATATCATCGAGGAGATCTACTAACCTAGGAAAAAGGAAAATTGTCCATATATCCTGTTAAATGAAGCGGAAGCAAGAGGCACTTAGCAAAGTAGTTGGTAAAGTTTTTGTGAAAGGAGCAGTGGAAAACTCATTTTGCATACTTCACCTGAAGAATAATAGGCTTCTGTAGCTTGCTGCTTGGTCCTGTTGGCATATTGTTACCTTGTGCAAGGCTGCAGACTGTAGCTGACAAGCATCAATATTGTCGCCGTCATCATTACCTTCTGCAGCAGCAGAGACCTGGCCATCTCAGGGGTGCCATTGCTGGGCTGGCATCTTATTTCTCTTATCTGCAGTAAGGCTCCCACTGGGCCCCATCCATAACATTCAAAGACATCAAAATGGTCTCTTGCTGCCCTGGGGACTTCTTTTATGTCTCTGCCATACAGAACACACACATTGTTTGGAAGAGGGTGGCATAGCACAAAGATAATTTATTAACACTACAGACCAAATATAGCATGGTTTGTCTGACAGCACTAGGCAGGAGAAGCAACAAGATGATCTAAGATATCAGAGCTGGTAGTATTTTTACAGGTTTAGTTGCTTTAGAGCTTTGATCTGAAAGTAATGGATGTTTTTGACCAACACAGTTATAATAGGTCAAGTGTAATACTGAGGGACATCCACTTATTTAGGAACATTTCTTCATATGCAGATTCCTCTGTTAGTGACATGAGCAGCAAGACAGAATGTTGGGAATGGCTGCCTCAGAGTGTGCTTGTGATGAATGGGTAAATTGCAGGTGATGGGTGGTACCTGGAAGCCCTGATGTGACTGTTAGGGTGTCTGTGTGCCCCTCTAAAAGGGGAGGACAGCTGCCTTGGTGTGCAATAAGTGATTGTGAGTGCTCAGAGGGGATGGGCTCTGCTTGCTTAGCTGGGGAACCTGGTGCTGGAGGTCTGGAAGGAGGGGAAGCCCCTTCCCAGGTGGCTGGGCTGGCTTCTGATGTATGGGGTTCTGAGAGATGAGCTGTAATTCCACAGCTGCCATGTGAGTGTAATATCAGCCTATCAAAAACCAAGAAAGAAACTGACCTTGGAGATAGTTAAACTTCTCAGACTCAGTGTTATGAACACTCGTTGTTCATGGCAGCCATCAAAAGCGTGATATAAATGCACAAGATCACTTTTCTTTTTCCTCATGTAGTCCTTCTTTCATACTTTGTCTTCCTGCTTTCACAGGTAGATTTGGTATGTTTTCTCATTTGAGGTGCCCAAACAGGGCTTACTCTGTAAGGGGCATGAGGCACTTCATCCAGCCTCCTCTCCCAGCTGGCTGATGTCTGTCCCAAACCTGTCTAGACCTCATATCAGGCTGTAAGAGTCTCCCTCCCATCTGGCAGAAGTTGCCCAGCAGCTGGGATCCGTGTGGCTTTGTGTCATCACACTTGACACTGGTGAGGAAGTCAGCTTCCTCTTTGTAAATACCTGTTAGCCTGTGCTCATTTTAATGCTGGGCGGAATTGCAGGAAGAAGCAGCACCTTTTATTAAGAGGAAGAAATGCTGGAAAAACAGATGCACTTTCAGGCTTAAGGCTGATAGGAGCGTAAGCCTTTAAGCTTGTCATTTTTCTGCAAATGCCTCAGAAGTTTTAATATTGGATATCATCTCTTATCTCTTCCTCCCAAGCCTTACTTCTTTTTTAGGCTGTTTCAGATGCAGAAGGTGTTGCTGCTTATATGCATGTGTGAGGAGGGACCCGAACCTTTTAAGTGTTAGAGGGCTGTGGCCCCATCCCAGCTCTGCAGCACTCACACACTGAGCGCTGCCCCGTGCACTGAGCTCATCCTGCCTGGGTGCTGAGCAACACGAACGGTGCTCTACCTGTAGTTCTCCAGATATGATCCCAAACCAGTGGGAATTACACAGCAGCAGTGATGTTTCTTGTCTGAACGCTTGGAGAAATGCTGTTACTACTTACCCTGTGCTGTTACAGGGCTCCTCTCGCACCCAGGAAGCCTGAAGCACATCGTGTGGCTGAATGCGAGCTCTGGCCTGCTCAGTGCTCAAGGAAAATGATCCATGCTGCCATGGGAAAGCAGTGCTGCTGCCTTCCAGCACAGGTAGTAATCCAGGTCAAGCACTGAGCTCTGGCCACGTGGCTGTGGTGTAAGGGTCGGTGCTGGCTTGTCTGCAGCTCAGAGTGTGGCCAGAATGAGCCCCTTCCTCACAGAGCTGCTCGTTTCCACTGATATATTGCCTTCATTTTCTGTGGAGTTTCTGCAGGCTCACACGCTGGCTCCAATGTCATGAGATAAAATTTCCCTTTATTTATATCTCGGCTGCACGATCTGGAGAGGCTGCTGGTCTAATAATGAATGTCTGTCACATAATTCAAAGTAAATACATCCCATGATAGGTAATCATATGTTGAACACAACTCATTTACAAACCCAAACGCCGTGTTCCTTTTTTTTTTTTTTTTTTTTTTTTTTTTTAAGATTTAGCGCCGGGGAGATTTAAAACCAGAGTATCTCATCTGAGTGTCAGCTTTAATTGTCACTTACTAAAAATATCAGTTGAGATGATGTTTAGGGAATTTATTCGGGGGAAATGCCGAGCGCCTTTGAAACCTTTGTTCTCAGCAGAAATGAAATGCTTTGTGGGATTACTGAATGTGTCACTGTGAGCTGTGTGTTTCAGAAGAGCCCGGGCTGATGGAAGGGCAGATGCGAGCAGCTGGCAGTGCTGCTACCTGGGGCAGCTCGTGCTGCTGTCTGTGTGGTTGGGCAGCACACCTGCCTCGCTTCAGCACAGCAAAACCAGCATTAATTAGAATAATAATTCTTCTCCAGGGTATAACTTCCAAGTGCTTTATTATGGTAAGAAGTAGTGTGTGAGACTACACTTGTGTTTAGTGTTGAACTCTGAGAACTGTGGGTCTGGGTTTGGTGCTGTGCTGTGTGACTTTGGCTCAGCTGCTGTCCCAGTGCCCGTTGGTGGCTTTCCCTCCCTGTGTGTGTTTGTGCCCATTGTGTTCTGAGCTGTGTGTCTGGGTGTGAGTGGCAGCGGTGTGACCGGGTTAGAATGAGGGAGAGGATCTGGGAGGTATCGTGGTGAGTGACTTTAAGCACAGAGTGCTCGCTGGCCATGTCTCTTCCATCCCAATGCTTTTAAGACGAGGACTTTTTAAGCTGGAGAACAGTGCAGTAAAACAACGTTTGTGTTCCTAATTACATTGATACAAAAGAGATGCTTTCTAGTAACACGAACCTCAGCACGGGCAATGTATTCCCTTTGCTTATTAAGCCTGTGGGCACAGCTTTACTCCTGGATTTGTGTACTGAAAATTCATGGAGATTCAGTAGTTCAGATGAGTTGGATTTCTTTGTGCAGAAACAGAGGTGTGATGGTGGGTGTGGAGAACGTGACCGCGGCTTGTGGGCACTGCTGGTTTTCAAGTGAGAGCTCTGTGGAAATGGGGTGGTAGGACGGCTCAGCTCTGCTGCAGCAGGGAATGCAATGGGGTGCAGCAGAGTAAGGAGAGAATATACACCAAACCTTTATTGTAAGCCTGGGGAAAGAACTTCTATCTTATTACTGCTCTGTGAAACCAGAGGGCAGGATTTTGTTCTCAGCAGGGAAAAGATGGGTTTGCTGTTTTGAAGAGAAGCATATCTCCGCAGACACATGAGTGAGGGTGCTATTTTCCCCTACTCCAGCTGGACACGTGTCACACCAGTGAATGAAGTTATACGCTAGGAATGAGGGAGCAGTGCTGCAGGGCAGCAGGTGCCAGCACGGGTGGCTATGTGGGGAGCAGGAGGGATGGGGAACTTCGGCTGCTTGTGAGATGTGTGGGGCTCCTGGGGCTTCGCTGGGGTTGACGTACTATCCTTGGCAGGGAGGGGGAAGGCGGGCGGCCAAGGAATTGCGTCTTGGTGTAACGCTTTCTCATGTCTGCAGCATAAAGGAGACAGAGCAGAGCTAAAAACAGTCCTATTTCTTTTCTCCCAGCTAGAGAAAAAGGCCACTGGGTGCAGGTAGCTTTTTGCGTGCACACGCTGTTGAACAAACATGTAACAAATCAGAAAAGAGCTGCGCTGAAGCAGTAAGCCACCTCTGCCTGGGCTCAGACAGCAACCTGCTCCGGAAGGCAGGCGGCTTTGGAGAGAGCCGACCACGCGTGGGAAGCGATGCTTCTTCAACGGATGTATGTAAGATCCTTCCCGACCCGGAGCCGCTGCCGGGGGCGCGGCGCGCAGCGGCCCCTTTAAGAAGGCATGGCGAGGCGGCGGGCGCAGTGCGCCCCCTGGCGGCCGTGGCCGCACTCACAGCCGCGGGGAGGAGCGGCGGGTCCTAGCTGGAGGTTCTAGCGGAATACTGAACTGGGAAGCAGGCTGCAAATTGCGCTTCAGCTGATGCTGTGCGGCTGTTACTTCTTATGGAGCGCCATTTCCTTTGAGGAGAAGGGGAAGTGTGGCTGCGTGATGCCCTGCGGGGTCTGAGCGGTGCATCCCGGGCAGCGAGAGCCCTTCAGGAGGTGGGGTGCCCCAGGAAGGGCTCAGCTGCTGAGCAGCCCTCGCTTCAGCTCTCCTCTTGTGCTTGGAGCTGTGTGAAATTTGAGTGTTAATTGTTAATCAGAGTGGTGAGATGTGCCTTAGTTGTTCTACTCGGTGAAGGGGCTTTCCCTGGTTGTTAGGATGGGTGGGTACAGTTTTGTCCCTGTGCTAATTAAAGCACTTCCATTGCAACGTGGACACAAACACCAATCCTTCTGCAACCTGCTGGGCAAAATGTCAGCGCTGTCAGTGTGGTTTCTGTGCTGCCTGCACCCACACGGCTCAGTGTGTGCGTGGTGTTGGGTCACTCCATCCATACCCAGAAGGAAAGGCAGCGTGGGAGCGCTGCCATGAGGAACATTTACTGGTTTGGAACTCAGCTTGGATCATCTTTTGGTGTTTGCATCTTTTTATCCAACTTTGGAGTCCAGCCATGAATGAGAATCCTTGAGAGATGGGGGGGTGTTCTATTGGTACTGCTGTGTTTGAATCTCTTTGACAACTTAACTTTCTTTGTTCCCTTAACTGGTGGCGAATATTGAGTGAAAAACGTAGCAAAATGAATGTGTATGAGAATTTGAATGGAAGAAGATCATGCATTGTGTTGTTCCACTGATATGTGAAGGCTGATTGTAACAGTGCTGCCTTATCTCGATAAGGAAACATTTTGCAAGGGTTGTTCAGAATAATCCAGCGTCAGGTTTGGGTCTAACTGAAATCAAACAGAACTGAAGTCTCACTGGCTTCAATGGGCACTTCTATGCACCTGAAAGAAAGAAGGATAAGGGCTTTCTCAAGGGTAAAGTGAGTCGGAGTAATCACTGCCTTTTAAGCATTGTTATGGTGGAGGAGGCACGGCTCTACCTTATTTTCTGGTGATCCTACAGTGTGCTCCCAAGTCCTGCCTCCACCCACTGTGGTCTTGTTCTGATCCCTGAGGTTGTGTGGAAGGGATGAGGAGCTCTCATCGTTCCCCGTGTCAGTAGCACCTGGATCTGACCCTGCCATGTGCCAGGAGGGATGCTGCATCCGAAGCTGCTGTCCGGCCCCTACGGGCAGTGCTGGGCACGGAGCTGCCATGGCTCAGCTCCAGTGCTGGTGGGTGACCTCGGGTGGTGGCTCAGCAGGGTGCAGCACGTGGGGCCTCTGAGCTGTGTCCTCTGGAACGCCCCAGGGAGGGCTGCCTTGGCATTTCCATTTAATATAGCCACGCCGGACCGTGCTGCCAATAGTGAACTGAATGTGGTGGAGGAAATTAGCACACTGACAGCTGCATGCCAAGTATCCAGTATAAATGCGTCGCTGTCAGAGAGACAAGGCAACTCTGTCGCCCTTTCATCAGATGTAATTGAATGCCTACAGAGGTGGTAATTACAAATACCATCCAGACTGCACAGACTCATTTGTCTTTGCTTATCATCGGAGCAAGTATATTGGTCATTACTAAAGCATTAAATATCTTTGGAGAGGAACATGAAAATCAGATTAATAAAGCCTGACGTGCATTATAAAAAATGCTTCTCCGTGAAAGTCAAGTTTTCTAGGTAGAGCAATGCCAAATGAAGTTACTCTTTTAGCAGCCTGTTGACCTCGTGTTATCCTGGGAGGAACTGCATCTCTGAAAAAGCCATGGTGGGTTTTTATTACTGAAGGCATTCTTTATATTTTGCAGCCGTCTGAGTTGCTTTGGGATTTAATGTGCTCTCTGGATTACAGACACGATTGCTGTGGAGTTAGTGGTATGAAACTAGCGCAATGGGACTGGAAGTCTGTTGAGTGGAGCTGCCATAGAGATCAGGGTTCGGAGCTTATTTGAGGGAGATGTGACAGTACCTGCACGGGGTACGTCAGTGCAGATCAGAACTGCACAGGCGAAGCTGCTGGACTGGCTTCCTATTTACATCAGAATAGGGAGTTCAATCTGAAGCCGTCCTTTTGGGTTTCATTTGAAGCATGGTCTTTGTTTTATCTGAAGGATGTGGGACAACTGTAGCAGACTTAGGTATTTCCTAACAGATTGCTAATTGCAGGTTAGATGTATCTAAGTGGTGTCTCTGTGCGTGTCACCAGAGGAAAAAAACATGCTAAAATGTATTCCTCACCCAGCTTCCCAAAGCATTCGTGCAGGTGAAGAAGAATCCCCAAAGCCAACCAGCCTTGGTGTAGGAGCCAGCCTGCACGTGGGGCTGGTGGGAGTGCCTGTGCGGGCAGGGGACGGCGAGGAGCAGCCTTCTTCAGAGCAGGAGATTCAGCTCTATAGATGGAGTTGTTTTCAGATACCCGTAATCAGAAGCAGCCTTTAATCACTGAGTTTTAGCCTCAATTTAGATTTTCCTGCATGCCAATTAGTAGAACCTTGTTTTCTAAAGATACAATCTTTCCTATTTTGAAAGCTTGACAGTTCTAATGCTCTAAAATTATTGAAGCTGACACGTCTCGTCAAGAATGCTTTAATCTGATTCCCCATTCTTCTATAGTCTGTCATAATGACTCAAAAAAGCCCAACCATCCCACAAAAAAACACACACAAAAAAAAAAACCCAACCATTCTGATGAGTTATTTTTGCCTTTCTTGAACTCTGCAGTTATTACAAAGGGTTTTACGTGTGGTAGGAGTTTCTGTGTAGGAACAGAGAAGGGCTAAGAGTGCCCAGCATCACAGAATTGTAGGGGTTGGATGTGACTTCCAGAAACCATCTAGTCCAATTCCTGAGTCTGTAGTCCCTGTGAGTTATGATGGAGTGCAGAGCAGCTTGCTGCTGGTGATGTCAGCTCAGGTGAGGCTTTGTTAGGGCAGCTGTGAGAGCAGTGGCAGCAGCTCTGAGCCTTGCTGCTTTTACAGAGAGGGAAGAGGTTCTTATAAGAGGATTCAACCCTGAGTTGCAGGGTTTGTGCTTGCCCTGCAGGCAGAGTGCTGGACATGGGGCACTTTCAGTGAGAACACAACTGGCTTTTCTTCTCAGAAACTGTGGAAAGACCTCATAGTCCATTTCTAGCCCCCTTGTCACTTGCTGGTCATCTGCTCCCGCTCAGAGCCAGGTGAGGATGCCAGCCTTGTGTTCAGTCATGGTTTGTAGTCAGCCCTGCAGTTCCTCCTGGTTGGGAAAGCTACTACAGGAGCATCAGTGCGGGAGGGGAGAGACTGTAAAATTTGGTGAGATCTGCTGAGATGGAAGAAAATATGTGAATGGGCGATGTCAGCGCTATTAGTTTCCTTTTTTTCCTTAAATGAAACCAATTATTGATTGCAGTGGGAGTTTGACTGAATAATGGATGATGTAAAATAAGTGCAAGTGAGAACATCCGGATTTAATGTTAATGTGCTCAGATCTCAAGTTGTGTGCTGCTTAGTCATAGCAGGAAGACTCGCTTATTATTCTGCGGAGGGATAGCAACAGGATATTATGCATTAACAATCTAGATTCCTAATTAAAAACAAACAAGGGATGCAAACTCGCACAATCAAAAGTGTTTAATCTGTGGAGGCTTAATTTTATGATACCCTTAATCCACCACATCTGCATATGTAAAGGCAGGTAAATAACCTGTTGTGAATGATTGATGTGATACTCCAAACAAAAGTAAATTCCATCTATGGGTTGAAATGTCTTTTGAGTGATTGGAAATCTCCTCTCCAGTTTCTTTCTCTGTTGCAAAGGCACTGGTAGAGCACAAGGTCTCTGGTTTTTTGTTACTGTTTGAGGAAAATAATAATCTGATGCAGTTCACACTTATTCTTGCTTTTTCCCTTCTGTGTCCTCCACACAAGCTGAGGCTGTGGGGGGTGGGAGGCCATGCTTGCCTTGTCTGCAGTCCTTGTGAGAGGCTCCGGGCGATGTGTGGTCCTGGAGGGAAGGGTGCAGCGGCTGCAGGAACGTCATCTTCAATTAAACTGTCCTCTGCATCTTGTGATGTTGGATCTAGGACATGTTATCAAGCTTTTTGCTGTCTCAGGCAGCTCTGGGGCTGGCTTGCTGCTCTCCTGAGCCTTCTGCTGAAACCATAGTTAGTGGATATGCATTCTCTAAGTACTCAAGGGACTTAACCATCATCTTTGATGGTCCCTGAATCAGACCCATGAAGAATATGACACAGCAGTGTGGATATAAATGGGTGCAGTTGCTGATTTTAGCCTCTGTCACTTGAGGATCAGCCCTTGTTTGTTGTACAAGAAGCAGTATTCAACATTTACTCATTAGAAATAACAAGGAATGTGTATTGGGGGACAAAATATAATGGCACAAGAATTCAGAGCAGAATAAACAAAGAAGAGCTGTGTGATGAGCATGTACTCAGCTGGGAAATGTGGAGTGATAAAGACATTCATGCTAGGGAAGAATTCTAATTGCTAAGAGAAGCTGAGCAGAGTATAAATAACCAGGCTTTGCCAGCTCAGATCTAATAAAGTCTTCATCCACGCCCAGGAAGGCTGCGTGCAGTGTGCTTGTTTTCACACCATTGTTTCTGCATTTTCACCACTGAGAACAAAGGTCAAGAACTGAGTTCTCTGAGCAGAGCAGGAAAGTTCTGGTCACTCAATGGCTGAAGGTGAGTTGGGAAAGGTGCATTTGGCAGTTTTAATCCACAGTACTGAGATGTGGGCATGGATGTCTCCTTCATATATAAATCTTTTCTTTTGCTGCAGTGCCAGCACAGTGAAAGTGACATTTAAATGTTTTATGAACATGGGCATTAGACAGAGGAAGTCTATTAAGACAGAATTTCATATCACCTTTGATGCCACTTAATTGTGTAATGGGAGTTGCTCTTAGTGGTGATGTGCCATTACTGAGCAAACTGTACATACTCACTGTATGTATGGGGCCCAGGGGCAAAGAGGGTTGGTTCTACTGGAGGTATACTTTTGGGGTTTGAAGCAGGAGGTGTCAGAAAAGTTACCACAGGGATAACTGGCTTGTGGCGGCCAAGCGTTCATAGCGACGTCGCTTTTTGATCCTTCGATGTTGGCTCTTCCTATCATTGTGAAGCAGAATTCACCAAGCGTTGGATTGTTCACCCACTAATAGGGAACGTGAGCTGAGTTAGAGGTATCCCTGAAAGGGATTTAGGATAGGATCCAGGAGAAATATCCTACAAATAACCTGTAGGGTAGAAGCTGTCCAGCAACCTAACAGTAGTCAGAATCAAAGATCTGCTTTCTTCTTAAGTAGATTATTGCTTGCTTGTTCTTTACTGTAAGCATGATTAATAACTGTAATATGGCAAGACAAACAGGACTCTACAACTGTAAGCAAGCAGATAAGCCCCACTACTCCCAGAGCAGAGCAGCTTGTTGCAGAGAATAATCTCAGCATCCTAGGAAGCCTGGTTGTGCCCTGATATGCTGTGTGAAGCACGTGGAGAGGCAGTTTTTTGTGGTACCTTGGAGGCACTTTCAGCCCCATGCTCGTTCTCTGAAGCCAGCACTTGGCACATTGGCAGGAGCAGCTGAACAGGCCCACCTGGCCAGCAGGAATCTCTGCAGCTCATTGGAAGTGCGAGGATCCACTGAGCTCAGCGTGGCACAGCCAGCCTGTGCCTGATGGGCACCCCGGGGCTGGACAGTGACCTCAGGCCTGGCTTTGCACATGTAATCTTTACAAGCTGGTAACAAGATGCTGGTGTGTGAGATGTTCAGTAATGGGCAGGAAATCAGTCATTAAGGAGCTTGGGAAGCCTGCTTAGTTTCCTCCAGGGGTATTCTGCTTGATGTTCAGGTATGTGATGGAGATGACCTTCCAGTTGCACTCCTTTCCACTCAGCCAGAAGCAATGCCCTCCTGCTCTCACAGTGCTGCTGGCACAGGGCAGGTGGGGGTCATGTGTGCTCTATCAGCAAGTGAGCGGACTTGTTTAATGTCAGAAGAGCAACCAGTCTCTGAAAACCTGCAAATCTGGTTATAAAAGCAACTAGAAACTAAAAGGGAGAACTGTCAGCTACTTGGTTCCCATATGTAATTGGGAGAAGATGGAAATTACTGTTTTTTTCTTTTTCCACCCGGTATTTGGGCTTGTTAAAATTGCTGACAAACTCAGGTAATATGATGTGACTCATAATTGAAAACAAAAGATGAGGAGTCCAGGTAACACCAGAGCAGGAACATCCTGACAGTGGGGGCAGACACTCAGGTCTGGTTTGTGCTGATGGGATCCCTGCAGTCTCTTCGGGTTCGATTCTGGCCTGCCCTTTTCAATTACTGTGTTTTGTCTCCTCCTGAGCGTGAGTCATTGCGGTGGGGCGATAGCCAACTGCTGCAAATGTGACACTGGTGAGGAGCTCTGTGCAAGCTCAAGAGAAAAAACAATGGAAAGATTTGGAATAATGGAGTAAATCATTTAAGGGGAGGAAAGAAAATGATGACTTGCTTTCCGTAACAGCTTGTGACAGGAGGTTCTTCTTACTGTTCTTGTATTGTGAGCAGAAGGTGGTTCAAGGTCTGCTAATGGAGTTCTGCTGGTGCTGCCTCTTCTGCAGAGGTGCCTTCTGGAATAATTTGCTAGGTTCTGCTCCTGCTGTTTCCAAGTGCAGAAAAATGAGATTCTGAGGCTTACTTTGAGACTTCTGCTGCAGGGAAAAGGAACACTAATAGCGGATGAATAATTAGTCTGTTGTTCTAAGTAAGAGATAATACACTCAGTGCATGTCTGTGTTATCGCAGAGGTTATGTGGCAGTTCTGATAGCATTGCCTCTTGCTGAGGCTGCCTGACACGGCTTGTTGTAAGAATCCTTTCTCAGAGATAAAACGTAGCAACGTGAGCTCTTGCTAAGTTGCATGCCAAAAGTAGGTATGTGCAGTATTTTCAAATGCCATGGTTCTCTCAGAGGAAAAGTATTTACTGTATAGAAGAGTTTTCTAAGTATGTCTTTCAGCTTGTGCTTTGGTTGTAAGCAGCTTTTGGAGAGTGGTTTGTTGAGAAGTGTTCCTTTGCATAAATCAGTATCCCACATGCTAATGTCAGGTAAACAGTAGACAGATATTTTAAGCCAACAGTGTGATGAAGGCCAATCTCCAGGACAGACTGCTGCAAAAGACTGCTCCAGGCAGCTCTGCACCCCTTCCTCTAAAGCTGCACAGCACTTCTGCCTACGAGCTAGAAGGGTGGCTGACAGAATTTGCCTTTTTGTGATGAACGCAGGGTCATATATGGAAGCAGCTGTACTGAAAGATTCTGTTCTGGTCTGGAACAGTCAAGCTGACTGTGCTATTTGGATTTGTAAGTCTGTTGAAAAGTTAATTGTGCAGCAGCTGCAGGTTTTGAAGACAGAAGTTACTTGTCAGGGTTGTCTTATAGTGGCACAGCATGCCCATCTGGGGTTACGCCTGCGTGGCCATCTGAGTCGTGGTTGGATGGTTGTGTCTGTGATACTTTACAAGATGTGCAGTATGAAGGGTTAATAGTCACGTCTGTCCAATCTGTCTTGGTCATGCTTGATCAAGCAGTTATGAATGCAGATTCCAGGTCCTCGTGGTTATGAGGCACCTCTGTGCTGTGCCCCTCGTACCATAGTTCTTAATCTTCAGACCGTTCATCCTCATGATCATTATCCTCATGATCATCTTCTGCAGCACAGCTGTGTGTCTTGTTTTAATTTCAGGCACTTAGGGCTGCAAGATTAAGATAAGGGGAAAATGAGATGAGCATCCAATGAGTGAAGAAGTCTGCTTGCCTTTCAGGAAGGTGTTTTTCCAACTGGGGGAGAGGACAGTCTTCCTTTCCTTTGAGTTGCTGTCTCAACTCATGAATAAGTGATTAAAGTAACTCATAAAGGTCTTTGGTGTAATGCTGCATCACCACCTTGACTTTCAGTAGCTATACTATTGCTTAATTCCTACTTGGAAACGAAAGCACAAGACCTCTTATGAGAACTAACCTTTTGTCAGTTTTCCTTCCTTTCCCTTGAGTTCCCTGTTTCCATGCTGATGGGTGGCAGGTTGTTCCCTGATAGCTTCAGCTTCTCAGCTTTGAACTCCATACAGAGAACAAGCTGCACTACTGCCCCGATGGTCCCTTCTTGCCAGCTAGCCCCAAGCTTGGGAATTTAAGAACCTAAATTTGCATCATGGTATCGATCAGTATTTGGCTGTGCTGATTACTGTTATTGAGTGTATTTATTTATATCAAAGAATATAGACAAAAAGAAAAGAATACTTAGAGTTCTGTTGCTCTGTTCAAATCTGACCTGCGCTCAGTGCAGTACCGAGGGGAAGTCTGCATGATATGATGATTATTTTGCCATGGTCTGCTTCATTGGCCCCAGACCAGTTGTGCTGTGCTGCTCTCTGTGGCTGTACAAGCTGCATTTCTGTGGATGGGCCTGTGCTCTGCCATGCCCCCTGCTTCAGTGAGGGAACAAATGGTTGTGCTTCTCATGGAAAGAAACTTCACAGTGAGGAGAAGGCATCTGTTACAGGCGTCAGCCACTGGGTACTGCCTGCCCTACAGTTCACCAGCTGTAACTTCCATCAGTTCAAGAGGAGAAACAGCAGCAGTGGGTAAATGTACTTATAAAGGTCAGAGAAAGTTATGAGTTGGAGTAACAGAAGCGTGGCAAGCAGGCCCCAGCAAAAGGAATGCAGACCAGATATGCAATGAGCAAAGCCTCATTTATATTATCTGCTGGATAGAAGACAAACAAAGCCCTGAGATCATCTGCAATTTGTTATTTACAGTTCATCACTGTGAAATCAATTATTGAGATGCAATTTAATTAAGACAGGTTAACACTTAATCTAAGACTCTAAACCCATAATGTGTAATTTGAGTTTACTAATCATTGTAATGCTAATGGCTGTTTGACATCGGTTCAGTTGGGTGATCTATTCTGATGGTGATGCACACAGTGATCCCCCCACCCCTCCTCTGGGAGTGCACTGGATCACAGTGTAGAGCTGGACAATAGTAATAGAGCAGTAATGGTGAATGTTGTTCCTTGTTCAGTTCTTGCTGCTGTTAATATTTCAGGTAAAGCTGGCCTGGGATGTAGATAATCTTTTTGTAGACTCATATTAAGTAATTTTTCTGAATGGGGAGTTAAGTGCTTCCCTCAGCTGTGCCATTGACCTGTTGGGTGACTTCAGATGTGTTTTTGACTTCTAAGTTATTCAGCAAAGGTTTTCTGCTTTGAGCCTGGTCACGTCCTTGTTCCTTACGTAATACTAGCGGTGTGAAGGACCTCCTGGATCTAGCTGGATTTTGAGACTGTTTGCTCCTCACCTCATTGTTATTCTGCTTTTGTTTCTCATCACCCTGAGGTAGCTGTGCTTTAATAGAAACAGCAGCGAGGAAGAAAGTGGGAAGTCTAAGTATAGCAATGCTATGATTGGGAGAGCTGGAGAGGGAACAAGCTGTCATCTAAAGGGCATGCTGCAGGGAGGACATCATGGCTGGCTGCACTCATTCAGGGTATGCTCTGAGCTTCTCCATTCCCAGGAGGTGCTTCAGGAAGACCACTGGAGGCACAGTGACTGTCCCACAAACCCATCTTTTGCCTCCATCGCTGCCACCCACCACAGATGTATGCATCAGAAATCTGTATCAGCCATGTCACAGCACCCAAAACAGGCTCTTTATGGTTACTACATGCTTGGAATGATGTGGACTTCCTAAAGCTCAGATGAGCTCTGTTGATTCCTGCTGATGCAATTTAACCTGTGTGCCCCCTGCCAGGTGCACAACCTGGGTTGTGCCTGCTCCTGGGGTGGGCATACAGGGACTGTGCCCCCTCAGGTCACTCTGCTCATGGCTCTGAGCCCCGGGGTTGTGACAGTGCCTGCTCCAGCATGATGGGGTCATGTCCAGAACCAGTTAGAGCCCTTTAGGGAGAGGGAACGATCAGCTGTTTTTATCTTTTCTTAGAGCTTGACCCTGTGGAGTGTTAAAGGCACTCATTATTGAAATAGAAGACTCCACAGTGCCTTAAATTGTTTTCTTCTAAGAACAAGGAATGCTTATTGAATTTCTTCTTAAGTGTTCTCAAATATTTTGCTGTAAAGAACAAATTGAGCTCGAGTACTTAAAGGCGTTCTACTTTCTTCCCCTTTGGGACCTCACTGGGAAGGAAGACAAGGATGGTCCACAGGGAAAGTTGTTTCTGAGTGTGTTTCAGCAGCTATTTTGGAATCACACTGTGTAAACTTTAAGTATAAAAACAAAACAACCCCATGATCTTAAGCTTTGCCCTCCCCGAAGTTATTTCTCAAATTCTTTTAGTAGATCTTCAATGGGGCTGACTTGCACAGCCTTACCTTCAGGGGAGAGTACATCAGAGCAATGCTCAATGTCATCCAGAAGTGTTCTCATTTTTGATTGCCTTTTCAGGTGACTTCCTCACAGCTGGGAAGATTTTGTTGACTTTTCCCATTACCGATATGATTTACTGTATGTATGAGTGGCTATTCGTTTAAATGTAAGAACAATTCAGTGCCTTTAAGATAACAGAGCTTAGGTTTGGGGAGCATTTGACTACTTCTGTGTGTAAGCATGTTGCACAATCCTAATGATGCTTCCTTTGCTCAGTGAATCACATTTGATTAGCACAGTGTTCAGAGGTGTAGGAGCTGCCTGCTGGACAGTCAGGACTTTGTTCTTTAACTTGAACGGCAATCCAAGATTATTGCTGTTATTTCTGAGGTATCAGCTCACAAAAATAGTCTCCATTGACAGAAATAACAGCGAGGTGTATGCTGAACTCTGAGTTAAAGTCTAGCTCTGCTGTGATGAAGCTGGCGAGCCCTGCTGGGAGTTACCACGCCACATTTTATGTTGGTTTTCTTTGTCCCAGGGGTTCTCATACTTGTGCTGACAGATCTGCTGGTGTTGGTGGTGAAGTTTGTGTGAAGGGGACTTAGCACTGGATCTGTTCCCAGCTTCCGAACATTTCTGTGCAGTAATTTCAGAACTGGCATTTGTCATCACATATTTCCTTTATCATGGTGTAAAAAGAGTTCAACTGCTCTTTTTGGGATAGAAAATATAGACTGCAATGCATTCAGAGAGCATTCTGAGGGTGGAAGATCAAGTTGTATTTGGATTTCCTCATTCGCTACGATAATCATTCTTGTTGTCTTGCAGAGCTCCAACTTTGAAGTGCACTGCATAAAAAATCTGCAATACCAGCAACTGTTTCTCTTCAGTTATTTTCCAAGTGATTTGGTTTCCTCAATAACATTAACTGTATGGAGGTCTAGCACGTTGTAATTAATGTATTCAGACATTTTGTGAAAGACTGGAATGTGAGTGACAGCAAGAAGGGAGAAAAGCAGAATAAAATTGGATGCTTGGAGATTATCATAACATAAAACCTGACAACTCTTTGGCTCCTGGATAACATTGTATTACAGTGAAAAGTAAGGGGAAAGCTATTTAATAATAAAAAATGTGGCCAAGAGATCTTTTTGAGGAGGAAAAAGACTTTCAAAAGCCTCTTTAGTATTAGAAAGACTTGAATATTCAAGTTCACAAAGTTTATCACGTGTCTGGAGCGTGTGTAAAGTGGAGTGTGCCAGGGTGGACAGAACTCCATCTCCTCCAGCTATTGTGGGAATGTTTCCCATGCAAACCCCAATAGAGGGGGGCAGTAAGTGCTGGGGAGGGTGTAAGGGTTGAGAGGAGGTGTGGCATGTTAGCTTATTGATGGAAAGCAGGCTTCCCAGCATGGAGGCTGGTAGGGGTTTTAACAACTGTGCACACTCAGAACTGCCTTTAGTGGAAGTGAGAGCAGGAGGAGGGGAATGGGATTATATGAGATTATGGATGCATTGTTCAGACATACTTTGCTTGAGACAAAAAAAGTGTTGCAACGAGATGTGGTCTCTTTGTACAAGTCTGCTTACAAAGGCACTCAGAGCTCCCTGACCTTTCTCAGCCTTACAGCACTGGTGTGGATGTGAATGGCAAAACCAGAGCTCAGCCACCTTCAGGGGGATGGGCTCAGTGACAAGGGTTTCTGAAGGGAGTTCTGATCCAGCTCTGGGGGCAAAAGAGCTCAGGTTGCTTGGTCTGAAGTTGCTCATGTGAGGCAGCAGGGCTTCTCCAGAGAAGGTGTGGGATCTGGTGGTGGGCTCAGCCCATACCTGTCCTCCCCTGTGGGCACCAGACCCCGTAGGGTCACTTGTACCCTTGCCCCCTTTGTGTATTGCTGGGCCAATAAAATTCCCATTTGCTCGGGTACATTTTGTAATCTGCAGCTTTCAGGCCAGAGATTGATTATCTGTATTCCTAGATAAAATCAAAACAGAGTAATTAAAGTTGATTTCCACTCAATTATTTCCCCTAGACAGCTTAAATGGTGGTTTGAAATCCAGGATTAGCTCAGTAGTGGCTGAAAGATACATATCTGCTTTCCTTTCTGCCTTTGCTGATATTTTTAAAGGCATTTTTAGTGCTGATTCTGTAATGTCCACGAAACTTAAAACTTATATTTGAAGGCTTAGACTGAAGTCTGTGTGTAATGCCTCAACCAGGTGAACTTCAGGGGGTGATGAGAAGTCCTTGTGTTTGGAGCCTGGCTGCGTGTGTGCACAAGTTGGTGCTGAGCGACCAGCCTGGAGCCCAGGCTGCTGTATGTGAATGACTCTGGTCACCCAGATCCCAACAAACCTCATAAGCTGTTTAATAATAATTTTCAGTTACTGTTGCACTGAGGATGAGCATATGTTTTCTGGCACTCTGGAGCTGTTTTCTCCCCCCTGTTTATGGAAGATCTGACATTCTTCAGGCTTTTTTTTACCTTCAGGTTTCCTTGTTTTCTGAATAACTGCTTCCCTTTGGCTTTGTGAACTCAGCAGATAGTTATCTTTGTGAATAAGGCACAAGGAGCAGAAGAGGAGAAAGCTCTGGCAAGCCAGAGTCTGCTCTTGTTCCCTGCTACTGCGTTCTTATGTGTGTCCCTGGCGTAAAGCTGAGCAGCAGAATTCTTTGCAGCTCATCTCTGTGATGTTCCAGGCACCTGGCTAGTAACTATTCCTTACTTTGCTTTTGCCCGTCTCATTTTCCAAAGGTTTTTCTGCTCTTTCCATAGGAGTTTAATACTGCCAACCTACAGTGCAGTGCTGTATCAGGTTTCCTGTCTCATCATAATGGGATCCTACCAAGCTGTTTGTGGCGGAAATGAATTTACTGCTAGCAAATCCAAGTGAATGATGAGAAACTGCAGTCCTGAAATATGCTGTCTGGAAACTAAAATGCAGTTTTGATCCAGAAATAGTGTTCCTGATGGGAGCTGCATCGCTTCTCCCAGTGCCATTTGCACACATTCCAGTTTGGATCAGGACTGTGCTTCTGAAAGTCCCTGTTCTACCATCCTCTGCATTGACTCATGTCATGGTAAAAAGTTCAAACTGGATTTCTCTGGGCAGAAGAGTGCTCTGGCACCTGAGCTGTTTGGTCAGCCCGTGGGTCTGGGCAGGGGAAGGGACTGGAGCACAGCTGCCAGCTGGTAAATGTAGGCAGCACCGAGGCTGAGCATCAGCAATGCTGTTCTTCTGGTCTAGGCCTCTTCTTACTGCATTCCCCCAGGTGGACAGAGCCTCTGGGGGTGGGTTAGAGCCTCCTTTGCTATGGCTCACTAGGGTGAGAACACCATTTTTACTGAAGAAAAAAACCAAACAGCTTTGGGTGATAACATTTCTGGTGTGCTCGTATTTACAAAGTGTACGGTTCAGTGATGCACCTTTTGATCTCCAAATGTGCTGACACTGCTGATAATGCATTGGTCACGTGAGAACACAAGATTAAAAGTTATTTCTTTAGATGTAGTGAATTGAGGAGGATATAAACTAATAACGTGAAGAAATAAACTGCAAACCTGGAAATTTAAAGTCTTCCTCTGAAGCGGGCATTCTCATACCATTTTTTTGGGTGGGCGGCACCACTTTGACTTCAGGACTTCACCTTTCCTGCTCACGTGCTGGAGGGTTGCTTTGTTATCGAGGGCTCACATGCTGCTAACTGTGATAGAAATCACAGTGTGAGAAGCAGCTCCAGTTATTCCAGCCTCATAGGCTCTGTTACTGCTGATTACCATTT
Organism: Callipepla californica brunnescens; assembly: GCA_023055505.1. NCBI lineage: Eukaryota > Metazoa > Chordata > Aves > Galliformes > Odontophoridae > Callipepla > Callipepla californica. Next base: position 15,204,564 of record JALIRH010000015.1, on the reverse strand, counting down.
TTAAAGGCTTTTGGAGCGTGGTCCCAGCCCGCAGGCTGTTTGAACACTGAGCTGTCCAGTTTCCAGTGCCAAGGACCTAGACACTGGCTGGATTCAGCTCCCAGTGCGACAGGAACTATAACCATCCAATATTACCTCAGTATTTATTTTTGTCTCCCTGCCTGTGTGGTGTCTGCGTGTGTTAACCCTCACAATGTGGTGTGCTTTTGCTCTGTTGGATGGTATTTACCTCCTTGTTCAGGCCTGGCTGCAGGGCACAGCTGTGCTGTGAGCCTGTCCTGGTGCTGCAGAGGCCGTGTGCTGCCCACCTTCCCTGCATACAGCTCAGGTCACTGCCATCCTCACCTGGATGGGATGCTCTCATGCACAGTGGGAATGTGTTATTTGGGGTTCTTCTCCTCTGGGAGCAGCTGAACAAAATGATTCACATCTCTTCTTTGTCTGTGATACCTGAGCAGTGGGAAAGCATGGAGGAAGGAGGTTTTTTTTCCACTAACTACTGAAAAGATAATTGTATGAAGAATTAAATACTCATAGTGGACTTTCCTGCATCTTTCATGTAGAAAATAGCACAACAAAATGTCTGACACATGATAAGTATTTGAAATGTCTCTGCAAGTTTAGGTGTAGGATGTGTGAAGCAGCTTAATATCTGAGTGAGCCCTAATGGTATTTGTGGCTAAAATAATTGCATTAAGGCGAACAGCATGGAAGATCTGTGAGCTGAGTACAAGGTCTCTGTGGGAATGAAGCACCTCTTTTCTTGCCTTGACCTCACCTCCAGAATTTCTGTGCCCACAAATGACTGTGACCATGATTCCTGTCTGCACCAGCTATCAGTTCTGAGGCTTTACAAAGTCTCCCATTTTCCAATTTTTATATTGCTTTATGTATTTGTGTGAGTCCCAGGAGCCTGGGAAAACTCGATAACATACAGACAAGAGTTCTGTTGAGTCAGATTCTGGAGGTGCAAGCAGGTCTTATCTAACCCTTTCACCTGTGACAGCAGGCACAGATAGCAGCATTTGAGGCAAGCTCTTGAGCACATCTTTCTTCACGATATTCTGCTTTTTCAGCAGGACAGGACATACTTTCCAAAGATTCAGACTTCATGCACTGACTTCTGTGACGCAGCTTAACTTCTCTGGCGTTTAACTTTGAAGCCAAATGAAAGAAAATCCAATAAAGATAAATGAGATATCTATAAAAGATCCAAGAGAAAATACAGTAGAGTCAGCAATTAATTTGAAAATACAATGTGTTGAGAAACTTGAGGATAATGGCTTCTTTGAGGTTAGGGCTCTTAACAAAGAGTTGAATGCATATAAGATAATGAATTGCTTTAGTAGCAACAGTTCTTCAATCTGTCATGGCTGTGATTCTCTACACGTTTCGGTCTAGCCACAGAAGTATTTTGGACTGAATGTATAAAATAGTACTGTGAAAATTGTGCCAAGAATTGCGCAGTAAACATCAACAAAGATCCATCCAGCTTCCCATAGAACTTTCCCATAGAACTCTGCGTGAGGAACTTGTTTAATGTGCTTTCTCTTCTCCTGAATCTGTTTCTTTCTTTTAGGTGTCCTGCCATTTGTGACTGAAAGTTTCTTCTGCTTCTGCGAGGCAGGTAGGTTGACTGAACTACTTACTCAAAATAGATGCCAATGGTCTGATCAGCTAGCTGTGCATTATCTAGTAGTGCTCATCTTCAGAGGTGTGCTATGGTGTTTTCAGGAATCAGTTCCTTCCAGAATGTGTTGTCTGTGTTGTCTTTGGTTTGGCTGGTTAGGGTTCTTTATAGTAAAAATGTATTCAAGTGAAGAATTGCAGTTGTTTATGCTTTCTTGCTGGATAATCCAAGGTCGATAAGCAGGTGTCTGAGTCACAACTGCAGAAAACAATGGTAGAACGCTGATATTTAACTGAATGTTTGTGACTTAGTGGTATACCTGTGAGTTAAGGAAACAAGTTTTGTCACTTATTCCCATTTGTTCAATTTTCCTCCCCCTTGACCCAGTGGGAATACATTACTGTGTTCATCACATACAGAAAAGGATGATATTTCCTGTAATTTACTTACCAACTGTAGCTTGGATTCTGTGAGGTTCTTCTTCGTTAGAAAAACGGTAATTTGGAATTATGAATTATGGTCTGCTGTAAAAATTTGAGGGAGTCCAGCTGATATTGAGGAGGAGATAACCTGGATGGTTAATTCCACAAAGCTGTGCTATGAAAACCAGAACATGCTCATTGTGATCAATAGAAATGACTGATGACCATCCATCCTCTCCGAGAACAAAATGTCTGTACTCACATCTGAGTGAGTCTGGAGAAAGAGGCTGTGCTGTAATTATGGAGGACAGTGGGCAAACAGAAATTTGCACGGGCTGTTCCTTAAATCCTGATGTACAACATCGTGGAGTTCACTGTCATGCCTTTTGTGTTTGGTTCTACTCAAGTGATAATTCAAAGAGGCAGTATTTCAGATTTCAAGGTCAGCCACCTGGTTGCATACTGTGTATGACATTAAGCAACGAGTCGCAGCACTTAGGATTTCACTGCTTGCTCTCATATGGCGTGTGTCTTGAACAGCTTGCTCACTGCATGCTATTTTACAACTCTGTCCAATCTTCATATAAATATCCCTACTGCTAGGAATTTTTTCTTCCTTTACAAGCCTGTTTTATGATGTCTGTGTAATAAGATTTGTGCTTGAGCTGTCATTTCTGATTATGCTACTCTTTATTTATATAGCCGTATTTCTAGTGGTCAACAGAATGAGTCTGTGTGAATCCTAATGCATTTCTTTTATATTGTAACGTGTAAGTGCCTGAAAACTGATCAGAACAGCCATCCTACTTTGATTGTATATTTTATTTCCTCCAAAAGGCTCAAGCGTAACAAGAATGAAATATTCAATGAGTATAACACAGATTTTCCACAAGAAACAAGAACATTCAAGTTGTTTTTTGAAAGATGGGTGAACACTACTAATTTTAATATATTTCATAAACATATCTTCTTGCTTGACAATTGCTGTTTAAAGATTTTGTTCTGGCTTATCGCTGCACTTACAAGTACTGTGTTCAGTTTTGGGTCCCTCACTGCAAGGAAGACATGGAAGTCCTGGAGTGTGTCCAGAGAAGGGCACTGAAGCTGTGAGGGGTCTGGAGCACAGTGTGGTGTGGAGTGGCTGAGGGTGCTGGCATTGTTCAGCCTGGAGAAGAGGAGCTTGGGGATGATCTTATTGCTCCCTGCAGCCTCCCTGAAATGAGGCTGTGGTGAGGTGGGGATCGACCTCTTCTCCCATGTGAGTAGTGATAGGATGAGAGGGAATGGCTTCAAGCTGAGCCATGGGAGATTCAGGTTGGGCATCAGGAAAAATTTCTTTGCTGAGAGAGTGGTCAGGCACAGGAGTGGGCTGTCCAGAGAGGTGGTGGAATCACTGTCCCTGGAAGCGTTCAAGAAACAATGTTGTACAGAAGGATGTGGTTTATTGAGAAATATTGGTGATAGGTGGATGGTTGGACTGGATGACCTTAGAGATTTTTTCAACCTGGATGATTCTATGACATTGTGAATCATAACTTTGGGTTTGTAGTCATAAAGTAGGGCCTCAGGCTCCTTGCTGAAACTCTTGTCTGGAATCCCTTGAAAATCAGTGATATAAATCCCAGCTTTCCTCTGGTCACATGCCAAAAGCAGTACATATGGTGCTGAGAATGACATATAATGCAGGATTACCTTTGATCCTTGTACTGTATTTGCTTCCCTGTCTGAATTTCTACCTTATTAAATCAATAATTATCTTGAAGTGACATACTGGGAGGAAACAAAGGACCAGTGTCTCTTACCTGAAGCCTGGTGGTATATAGTATGCTCTCACAAGAGTTAGATGATGTGCACTGCAGTAACTTTAAAGGTTCACCAAGGTTGTCATGATCTGACTGCTTGATATGAATATGGAAAAGGAGGGTTTAGAGCTTCTGTGCACAGCTAGTCAGAAATGTCTGCCTAGCCTGGAAGAGTTTAAAGAAATGCTGGTGTAAAATGTTATAGGGTATTATTTTTAAGATTCTTAAGAAGAAAAAGTGATAGGTATTGTTCAGCCGAAGCCCTCTGATGCATGCTATTGTTAACATTAATTTTAAACCCTTTCAAAAACATCTTCAAAATGTCTGTTAAAATATTTAATTGCAAGGTGCTTTTTCTTCTTTTCCTCCTTCATCACTCCCCAGTATATTGTTCTTTATCTCGGGAAAAGAAGCACTTCTGGCTTTGACAGCCCATCCAAGGGAGGGAGGCAGTCAAACAGTGCAAAAGGGTGAGAGCAGCAAAGCACTGAGAGTCCTGAGACTGGGAGCTTAACTTTTGCTTGAAGAGCAGTGGTAGGACTTGGAAAAGGAACTGGTTTCTTACAGTTCAGTACCTGAAAGCTTCAAGTTATATTTATTGATTTTAGTTGTTCTCAATGTACCAGCACAGGGAGAAGTACTTGCGAAGGAGATTCTCCAAGGTACAAGTGGTGTTTAAGTACCAAACTGGAGAGAAATAGGTACTTTGCCACTCTTTGGGACATTCAGAATCTCCCCTCAGGTTACCCTCTTTCCACACTCATTGGATTGATTCTAAAAGATACAAAGCTACTGTGCCCAGAGAGTTTCATCACAGGATGTTGGCATCCTTCTCAGCAGACACGGGGAGCTGGGAGGCAGGATCCCATGGGCTGATGATCTAAGGGAAAAAAGAAAAGGCAGGTTCTGAATGAGATCAACACACAACTGCAGAGCATCCTTCTGCGCAGGGATGGTAGCAAAGTGGTAGGAGCTGTTATGGAAGGATCAGGAGCTCTTTTAGGAGTGGAAAATCTGAAGAAGTCGTACAGAAGCAGAGAGGAGCTCTGGGGAGATTACGGTAAAGGCACAGCACAGGCAAATAACAGTAAAATGAAAAGCTCAAGGAAAAAATGTTTCATTTAGCAGCTAAGATGAAAAGCAGGAGGAAGCAGTGCTATATGTACCTTAGAAATAAGAAGATGGAGAAAATACAGATTTAGTACTGGCTGGGGGAGTGTCTGCTAAGGGAAGCGTCCTGATAACCTGGTTACATTCAACTGGGGCACACAATAAAGGACCAGGACAGGGAACAAACAGGCAGGAGTTTATTTGGATCTGCTGGATAGGTCAGGGCACTGGATGGGAGGAAATTCTCTTTAGAAAGTACTAAAGCTGTTTTCAAGCAAGTAGCAATTATTTTTAACAGCCTGTGGAGCTCAGAGGCGGTCTCAGAACTGCCAAATGCAGATACAGTTCCTAAATATAAATGGAAAAATGGTCTAGTGTATTATTGACTGTACTAACAAGTTCTCGGAAAGGTTCTGAAATTAATTAATGAAAAAATCAATCCATAACACTCAGAAGAGGTGCCTGAAATCAAAACAAAACAAGCACTATGGATTTGTCAAAAGCAGATTGTATCAGATCACTCTAATTAACTGCCCTGCTGTGCAAAGGAGGAACAAATAGTTGTGGCGTACCGTGGCCTTTGTGAGGATGGATCCTGTATTTCCATGGCAGCGAGGGAAGCGTGTCTGTAAGGCACACATGCAGTGGTGTGGGGCGTTTGTGTTGGGCAGTAGCTGCAGTGGTTTGTCTGTGACACTGGGACCTTGTAAAATGGGAGGAGCCTGCCTTGTCTAGAGTCTGTTCTCCATTGCAGTTAGTGCTTTGTGGGTGGCATGGAGCAGGGAGAGGGGTGTTGGAGTCTGGAGTCCTGGTGCTGCTGGTGTGGATCAGATGTTTCTGTCAGTTCCCCTGAGCTCCTTTAGCCAAGCTGCCAGAAGTCCGTGTTCCTAGCCCCAACCTCTGGAAGGCCAATTTGTATTTACCCTTTTGTAGCCAGTGCTGTTGCAGAATTCATTTCCCGTCCCGCTGCTCATCTGTGGTGTGTTCACAAAGAACAAACGTTTCCCCCGGAGTTGTCTTGCCTCCTGTAAAGCCAGCCTCTCTGTAATCTTTAAAGTTCTGAGCTGGATTCTGTCAATTGTATTTACGTGAAATAAAACTTTACTGCACAGTTGGCTCTTTTAATGTCAGTGGGACAGACACGGGAGAAGCATCCGATCGATAGGTCTGCCTCACAGCCCTGCAGTCAATAGGAATTTTATTTTTTACATCATTGCATTTTGAACTGAACCCGGCAGCAGTGGGGATGGGAGGATCTGGCTTTGACAGTTTATAAAATGGAATTCTTACAGACGCTGAATTCATGTGGGAGAATTTGAGCTTGGAGGAAAACATTTGAAGCTCTGGCATTTTAAAATGTAATGCCCTTTTCTTACAGTGACAAGCTGAGATTTGGGCAAGGTGTGGGGAAGGATGTGCTTTAGGAACAGCACCAGGAGCAGTGGGTTTCCAGGTGCAGGATGCATGGTTCCAGGAGGGGTCCTTGTCCTCAGGGGACACCCATTTCTTGTCTGTTCTTGGGACATGGGCTGGGACTGAGGCAGTGGGCTGGCAAGCTCCTTCTTCTGTAATTTTGAGGAAGAATAGAAAACAAGTTGCAAGTCTGAGGTCTTTCTCCAGCTCTGAGATGCTACAGCTCTCTAGATGTGGAGAAGAGGCTTTGAAAGTAAGAAAAGCCAAATGCAAAGGGCATCCCCATGGTGAGGGCTGTCCCTGAGTAATGTGTGCAAGGCAATGCCTGTGCCAGAATGGATTAAAAAGCAACCTTGAACTTCACGCCTCTTTTTAAAAGACTTTAAGCTCATTTTTGTTCTGGCATTTCTAAGAGGGAATTTCTTGCCTTCATGCTGCCTAACTTTTTATAGTGGGAGCGTGGTAACAGGTAACTGACCTGAGGATGAAGAATAAATGTGATTTCATGTAGAATGAGACATTTTAGTTGATAGAGATGCTGCCCTTACATTTGATGAGGAGCCCCACAGTGTCACTTTTGGTTTGGCACGAGCCCAGTGCTGGCTCAGATGTGCAGTCCCTCTGCTTCTGTGTGTCTGTGCTGATGATGGCATCCACCCCATAGGGCACGCAGGGACCTCTGCCTCCTGCACCCCACTGGTGTTCTTGGCACGTCTGGGACTGAGCCACAGCAGTCAGCACATCAGCAGTGCTCCTTGGGTTTGCCTGCACTACCCTGGAAGCCCTGGCTCAGTGTGACTGCACCTCACAATCCTACAGAGCTGTGTTGTGTTTGGGTGGACAGAGTGCTTTCACATTGAGAATGGTGTCACTCAGATCTTGTTCCAGCATTACCCCGTCTGCACAGTGTTCTCACTTCAAGTAATCACATCTTACACGGACAAAATTATCTTTGATTGAAAACTAGCGAGACAAGCAGTGGCTGGAAGTCTGTGCCATTCTTTTTACTGGTTCACTGAACCATTTAAAGCAAGTATTGGCTTTTGTATCATCATAAATGGTTATATGCAGTGAGAGCCAAGCTGCAGGGCTGGATATTGAGCTGGCTTTCCTGGGGGTGATGGCAGGAGGCACCATCCCTGGGTGAGACCCCGGGGCTCTCCCTGCTCACAGAGGTCCTCCATCCCCATCTTGGGTTGTGTTCCATTTATCCCACCATGGTGAGGTGGGCTGCATCCTGCCCACACTGCCAGAGCACCTTGGCACCTGGGCAATGAACCTCTGTAGCTGCCCAAACACCTCTAGAGCTGCAGCTGTACGTCAGGGCTGTGAAATGGGGGAGGAAAGCTCATCTCTTCCTCCACTGTGTTTTTCTGTGCAGCCCCCTAGGCTGGAAAACAGAAATTCCTGTCTCTATCTGCAGAGCCTCCACTCAGTAAACTCTGAGGCTTGAAACAAAAGGAAGATGGACTTAGGGAAGGTTTGTCTGCATCTTCAGACTTGCTCTACTTTTCCAGAGAGGATTATTCATTTCTAAATAGGTTTTGTTCCTTTTATTTTAAATGTGTGCTTAAACATACCCTATTTCCAAACCTTAGGCCTATGGTTTGTTTTGGAATTCAGCACAGCTTTTGGCAAATACATGAAGACGAGAAAAGGTGGAGGGTGGAAGGAGCAGGGCTGCCCCTGCCTGCAGGAGCACTGCTCACTTGTGGGGTTTAAGTCATCGCAGTTTAAGCTAAGAAAGGCTTAGGGTGGTTTTTTTTTTTATTCATTTACATTTCATGTGAAGTTCACTTTCTTCCTATTTCCAGTGCGTTAAGAGCTACTGCTCTTAGAGAGCAGTTTTCTCTTCAAGAGAAAAAAAAACTCTTTGGTGTCATGGAAATGATGAACAATAGAAAAAAAATCCTAAATAAAGTGAATTTTAAGATTTGAGTTATAGTCTTTGCAATGGCTGACGATGCCATTTATTTGTCTTCATTTTCTTTTTCCTTTTTTTTTGCTGCAAATGAAAGTCCAAAGTGAACGAAGAGAAGAACCACCTGTACTCTGAGAAGAAAAACTGAATTGTTTGTACGAGTATGAATTTATCCATTTTGCACAAACGAGCGAGAGAACCAGGAATAGTTCTATGAAAATTGCCATTAAAAAAGAAGACCGCATTTAGACATAAAATACAGTTTGAAAGCTTTAGGCTGTGCCTGCAGCTGCGTGCTGGTCCTGGGCTGCGCTGCATGGAGCCAAGCAGAGGGAAGGGCAGCAGGATGGAGCGAGCTGGGACACTGTGCTGCCCATCTCTTCAGTGCCACCTCCACGGTGTCTTCCACCTCCTGTGGGAGACAGAGGTGTGCTGCCAGCTGGTGCTGCCATGCCCTGGGCAGCATGGAGAGCTCGTGGCCCTGGGGTGTGGAGCAAGGCAGCATCCTGCTGCTGTCATGTCACCGCTGCCGCTCTCACCTGTCCCCACGTGGTGTAGGATGAGGTGTCTGCATGCAGGATGGAAATGTGCAGATGTAATGGAAATCAGTATGGCTCCATTTTTCCTCTTGGAAGGAGAATTGAGTTTCTCAGGCAGGTGGCACAAACTATAATGCAATGTGATGAAAGTGACCTCTTAAGAAAAAAAAAAAAAAAAAAAGGCTTGGATGAAATGCTGTGTGCTGCTTCGCCTGTGGGAGCCGGCCTGCCTCCCTCTGCTTGGCCCTCTTTCCTCTGTTCACAGCTCGGCTGTGTCAGGGTTTGGTGCATGCAAACGGGACTGGCTGGTCCAGGAACCAGCCACTTCTGCTTTTATGTTATCGTGCAGCATTTAGAAACAGATACCACTGTAAGAATTATTTGAAATCTCCACTGTGAAAAGGAAAAAGTCCCTGAGCTCCCAGGGGGGCTGGCAGGGCTGGTGTTACAGCAGAACCAGTCCTGTAATCTTTGCTGTCCCACTTGGCTTTTTGAGATGGTGCAGCCCGAGGTGTGGAGCTGCTGCTACAGCCTGAGCCCCTCAGCCCAATGGGGGCTCTGAGTTTGACCTCTTGTAAATTAAGCCTCAAAGTTCCTCTGAAATCCTGAATTGCGGGCTGTAATTCTTTTTGGCCAGGCGTTCAAACACACAAAGCCATCAAACCCAACAGCTTTCCTTTTAAGTTGCTCCCATGGTATGCACCCGCTCCCTGGAAGAAGTGAGTGCCTATTTCTGGCCCAGCTGTGTTTAGCTTCTGGTCCCACGTGTCTTGTTACACTTGTTAGCTTTGATTTTTATGAGCTACCTACTCTTGCAAGTGCCTTATCTGCGTACGTTTTGAGTTTGGCCTTCTGGATAAAGTAAGACAGATTCTCAAGCTGTAAGTCTTGAGGGTTTTGTAACTTGTTTGCTAAGCCCTTTTCTTTTCTCCAGGCCACATCAGGGAATAGTCATCCACGTCTTCACATCTCCCACCCAGGCTGGCTGCGGTGCTGAGCACTGCTTGGTGCAGTGACAGAAAGTGTCCCTTTGTGTGCTGCTTATCGCACTGATGGGAGAGACCCAGTGCAAACATTAATTGAGAGCGTATTTTCTTGGTTGGTTAGAGAATTCAGAAGGTTCTGTCCCATATTTATCTCAGACCTGTGACTGTTCTCACAGAAGTGACAGCTATGGTTCCTACTCGTGTGCCTAGGTCTGTACCCGCAGGGGGTGAGCACTGTGCCTGTATTGACCTATTAATGAGAAACAGTGGAGAAACGCGTCTGTGGGAACATCTTTTGCAAAGATAGCTGAACAGCTTCACAGCTGCTCTAAACATTTCAGTGTTTTTAATTAAAAAGTAAAAAAAACAAGATGATTTTTCGAAAAGAATTTCACACTTCTCAGCCAGCAGCTGTGAATCTCACATCGGGTTCAAAGGTAATCATCTGTGGATGGGGCGGGGAGAAATCTGTATAGAAAAGCACACAACATGCCCGAGGAGAGGTCTGCAGAGATGTGAATGATTATGCTCACGATTAGCTCGAAGTGTTGCCATGTGCTCTCTGGCAGGGATGCTTCCAGTGCAGTCTGTGAATGCTCTTGTTCCAGACGTAAGCACGAGGCCTGCCAGCTGATAGTGAGAGGAGGAGATGCTTTGCTTTGGAGCCGGAGAGGCTCGGGGGCTCTGGCTGGGTTTGCATTGGCGAGACTTTCCGTTCTCTGTTGCGTTCACCGCACCGTAAATCTTCCCTGTGTTCTCCGGGTTGTTTTTTCCTTCAGTCTTGGATTTACTTCCCTTTTGCTTGTAGATCATAGAGGCTTTTTTCTGGCTGGATTCTAGCAACCTTGAAATTTGGCTGTACCTTTGTTCTGCTTTGGCTTCTCGTTGTGTTCTGGTTGGAAGCCAGCTCTTCCCAGCACAGCAAAAACCGCTTTCCTTCGTAGACGTAATTTCCCACATTTATTTTTTGTTCCACTGCTTTTTATCAAGCTGGACTAATCTGATGTGTTGTAATTCTGCCTCTGCCCATTCAGATTTGATGTACTGAATGATAAAACCCATTAGGAAATCGTCGTCTCCGAAACACACGCAGTGGTGTATTTCTGTTTTGTAGAAGATCACGTGCTCTTATGGCAGACATGTAGCAGATGGCCTAAAGGATACAGCAGACAACGTCCAGATAAATCTTGATCCCTGATAGCCCTGATGAATCATCTAATCCATCTCCTGCTGAGCAAAGTGAAAGGAATCCTATTTCTGAAGGGAGCAGCTTCCCTCAGGCAGCCTGCACTGACAGCAGTGAACACAGAGTAGAAGTGGGAGCGGGCTGGTCCAGGTGCTGCTGCAGCTTGGATTCCCAATAATGCCTCTCCTGCAGCCAGGAAAGCTGGAGGCTGTTCTGCACACTCAGGCCTTTTTTGACTTCTTAGAATGATTCTCCTGGGCCAGTACAAGCCCAAACTCAATCATCACTGCTATCCCCGTAAATAACCTGGTAGGGATTTATAAGAAGGACTTTTTAGAGTTGACTGTTAGAGGCGAATTGGAACCCCCAGAAGTGACAGGCACGGTTCATCACTGGAGGTCCTCTGTGCTGGAACAGCACACGTGGAATGCGGGTGCATGAATGTTTACCTTGAGAAGCATGCCTGAATGCAGCGTGTGTGACTGTGTGTTCAGGTGTTTCTTTTCCTTTCCATCAGTTTTCTGATGATCTCACTTTCTTTCATATGCCTCTAATCTGCCTTAATTTTATTGATACAAACCTAATGAACGGTGCATGCTTTGTGTGGACAAGAAGAATCACCTCCATCCCTTTCTCTTTGTCTGATTCACCATCCCAGTGCTGTAGTGACAGACCGTTAACTCACTTGTGCAGACGCTGCACTAAAATACAAGCTGTGCAGACCCCTGTCATGGAGAGGGCATGGCACAGTGCTCGTGTTTCACAGGATGCCCCTCCGTGCTCCTCCAGGCCGTGTGCCTTTGGGCCATCAGAACTGCCAGCAGGAAGTGTGGGCTGGTGTGAGCCACGCTCAGATGCTCATGTTGGCTGAACCAACACGTGTCCTGTTGCTTTATTTAACTCATGTTCAAAAGGATAGCACATCTTTTAGAACACGTGGAAATGGTGATGCTGAAGGGCCCAGACTGTGTAGCTTGCTGCTACCTTGAGGCTGATACTGATAAATGATATCAAACAAAAAAAGCCAGAGAGGGATAAATACAACATTTTCCATTGGTATAATCTGTGAGCACTTGTACTGGCAGAGATTTTTCCAAGCAGTTTTTGAGAACCATATGTTCCTCAGCATTTCTGCTCCTGATGTTACCCGAGGCTGGTGCTGCCTTTCCAGGCTCCCTGGCAAGCCGTGTAAAGTCACCACATCAACATGCAGGGCTGTTAGATGTTATTGCAGAGCTGTCTCTCCGAGCACTCCCTAACTTACTTGTAATCTCATATTGCTGCTTGATGGAGCATCACAGGGGACGTGCACGGAGTCCTGGCCAGCAGGGTTGCTAATTCAGTTACCACACTCCTTGTAGTCCAGGCAAGCAGGGCCAAGAGTCACCGGCTTGGTGCAGGGAGCGGTGTCGTGGCAATTAGCATTTTATCCGACCCATTGATCCCACCAAAAGCCTGGCATCAGCATTTGGACAGGAGCAGGCCTTTAATTTGCAAACAGATGCCTCCACCAGCTGCTTCCCGTGTGCACATGTCACCGCTTCGCAGCGCTGATGGAGAGGTTGCAGCAGAGCCGGGGATGTCACGCTGCACACGTGGGTTATGGGTGCACTGCACCCACGGTGTGTTTTTATGTGCTCTGCCATTACCAGGGCTTGTTGCAGCTCTGTGTTAGCAAACATGTTTTCCTAGGGTCTGTAAAGATGTGGTGTGTGTTGGAGAATAAGCAGTGGTTGTTAGTAGGGGCACACCTTGGCACAGAGTGCATGCAGACAGCTCCTGCCGTGGGGCAGAGCACCTCTGCTGGGCTGTTGTGGCTGAGCAAAGCCATGGTTCTGTGCAGAGCTGGCAGGCTGAGGCACAGGGCAGGGATGTGGGCCGGGGTGGCAGAGGGTGCTGCATCTTTGAGCCAACAGTGCTGACTTCTGTTCCTCATACTAAATTCTAATATCCGGCATGGCAATAGGATGCATTTTTAGGCATCTTTTTGCTCTTCAGTCCTGATTTCTGAGTGAGTTTGGGTGAAATGAGGATTTAAATTAGTTATTCCTATCTACCTTGCTGATTACATTTCCGTTTTAAAATTTACTTATGCTTGATGATGGATCGTGGTTGCATCTGATGAATTTTCTACTTGGTTATTTTTTCCTTTGAAATCCAACAGTTCTGTTTTCGTGGTGCACACCCAGCCGTGAGCAGGTCATCACCTCCCACGGTGCTGTTGGTGGCTTTTCTATTTGTGGACTAAAATACTTGTGAAATGAGTCCCTCTGCCTGTAGAAGTTTTCTCAGAGAGTTTTGCCTGGTGTCATTTCCAGCTTTCCTAACCACAGATGCACAGCACTTTTTCTTCCCGACCTGTCCGTGTCGGTGTCACCCAGCAGTGATCCAATTTGGCACGCTGGAGATTATTACTACTTTCACCCATCTCTCAGAAGGTTTTCTTTTGCAGATGCTGTGAATTATGTCTGAACCCCATGCTTGAAATAAAAGCAGTCACTGTGCTTTACTGCCAGCAGAAACGGGAGTGTGATTTGCATGTCTAAATAAACAAATCTGTTACGCGTAATAACTCCTGTCAAACAATGCATCGCCTATGCTGATTTTCAGCTGGCAATTTCAATTTATTGATAAGCTGAGAGCTCACTCCTGAAGGGGTGTTAGCATTTGGAGTCTCCGCTGTGCCTTGGGGACAGCTGATGATCTGGCAGCTGTATTCAGCCCTGCGAGGTTGAGAGCAGCATCCCTCCTGCCCTAGGGGATGGCAGCAGCTGGGGAGCAGTGATGAGATCCCAGGCCTGTGTGTGTGTGGACTGGGGTGGGCAGGGGGACACCAGGATGCAGGGCAGGCTGCTCCACTGCTGGCTGTGTGGGCACTGGGTGCCGTGGCTGTGTGTGCTGCTCCCTGCCTGGCTGCCCATAGGAATGTCTATGGCACTGTGGGGTTCTGGGGGCAGGCGTGGGGCAGGGCCTGCTGTGACAGAATGTTTCAGCACTGGGACATTTGTGTCACCATAGCTTCCCACAGCCGTGCCACTTCAGCACACTGCCTGCCTTGTCTGGACATCCTCCAGGAGGAGGAGCCCATTTTACATGCTTCCTCCCTTCTGCCTTTAGAGATACTCTGCAATATTCACACACTTGTTGTTTACCAACCAAGGATCTGTGTTTTCGTTTGCAGCAAACGAGGAAGCCTCTGCTGCAGTGTTTTTGTGCCGAAATGGCACTTTTCCAGATTTCATTGTCATGCAGTGTGTAGTAAAGCCAAGGAAAAAAAAAAAAAAAAAGAAGGAGCACGAAGAAATTACCCAGCAAAACAGAAGAAACCTTTTTGCTCCCATCAGTTTTGAGTGAAGGTGAGAGGTAGTGGAAGCAAAGCAGTGACAGCTAATTCAAAATATTGCTGCAGAGGGTAACCCCAGCTTTATTTTCCTGCCGAGGTGATATGCCTCCTTTCAATACTTTAAAATTCCTAAAATCTTAACCCAGGTTATGTGTGGAGAGCAAACTAATCGGAGTGGAAGTCTTTCCAAATGGAACAGTCTGGAGAAAACTTTAAGCAAAGAGCCGCAGTTGGTTTGAGGGGTGTTGACTGGTTGGACAAAGAAGGCAAAAATCCTCATTTCTTCTTCCAATTCTGCCTGTGGGGAATATCCCCCAAGTGCCAGCCTTGGCAGAGGGCAGTGCTTCAGCTCATGCCTGCTAGCACGTTTTGGTTGGTCTCCTTGGCAGAGCTTCCATTTCCTGGGAGGCGAAGAAGGAAATGTGGTGTTCCTCCATAAAGAGACGTTCAGCAACTAACAAAGACGTGATGTTTCTTTCATTTTTTCTCTATTGATTTATGGAATTCAACTGCAGCTTCCCACCTGAGTGAAACAAATGACTTCCAGACAACAGAGTAATGAACAGGCAAACGGCATTCCTTCCTGCCTACTGTGTCCTTCCTGCACTCTTCTCTTGACTAAATGACAGTCTTGTGGTGTTGCCTTATACAGCGTATATCTTGTTTATCTCGGGAGTTAATGCTATCAAAAGGGTGATTGACAATTCCTTTTAAGTGCTTGGTTGTTTGGAATTAAATGCGTTCACATTGAAAATGTACTTTATGCTGAAAAACAGCGTTGGAGAAGCTTCCACAGAGCACATAGTGAGGAAGGGGATGGCTGCGGAAGCCACCAAGACTGCTCTGTGGCATTGGGCAAGGAGCTTTGTGATGGAGTGGGGGCTGTGCTGCTATAATCACTGCTCACCTCTGCAGCAGAGATGGTGTGCTGCTGATGTGCTGTGTGCTGGCACCGCGTCCCTGCCAGAACTGTTCTGTCGGTGAGCTGGAAGAAAGGTGGGAGAAAGGGAAATATTATTGTTTCCATCTCATGGGTGGGATGGAGGAAATTAGATAAAGAGCTTTGGGTGCAGGAAAATAGAGCACTTACGCCTCTGCTTGGTATTAGTCAATACGGTACCACTGCACCGTGCCGTAAGCAGATAATTAAAACCATTCATTGCTTTTCTGCACTCTCCTAGAGTGTAGTAAAGAGGTGAGATGAAAACCCAGCCCATCCTCTGTGCAATTAGGCAGGGGTTGTGCGTGTCCCTGTGCACCGCTAGGGCTGTGTGCTGTGCTGGGCAGGCAGGCAGGAGCTGCAGGGCGGCTGGAGGCCGTGGGTCTGCATCGTGCTTCCTTTGGCCCTGGGGCTGCAGCAAGGCACAGCAAGTTGGGGGCACCCCGAGGAGCTGGAATTCATTAGCAGACGGAGGGTGCAGAATGGGGAGCCCTGCGGGAATGACCTCCTGAAGGAGTACTGCCTCAGGCTGGCGCGATCCATCACTGTGGGCACGGCGTTATTAATAAGGAGTATAAACAACATGCTGGCTCATCGTGATTGATAAGACAATAAAAATCTTATAACAGCTTCTGAGGTCTTGCTGCTGTTGTTAATTATAGTCAAGCAATTCACTGCAAACTGCTCTCCGTGGGTGATGGGTGCTTGCCCTCTACTGAAAGGCAAAGCCGGTGCATGGGTGTTTCTTTCTTTACCACTTGGGGGGCACCAACCAAGTGCAGTGCTGAAACGTTTTCATTCAGGAGGAGGAAAGCACACGAGGAGCGTGTGGGGTTGGGATAATATTCAGTGCAGTTATCAAGGGAAACCAGCTGAGCTTTGGAAGGCCGTGTGCCTGCCCAGGAGCTGGGTCCTCTGGCAGCAGTGCCAGGGGCGGCTTTCAGTGCCTTTCTCCATCATGGCTTAAATAATTTAAAGGTTAGCAATAATAGTGATGATTTGAAGTTTAGTCACAATAACGGTACTTAGTGTATGTGTTCCTGTTTCTATTGCATCGACTTGGAAGTTTTTTGGTTTTGTTTTTGCAAAGCCCGTGAGGTTTTATTTTTGTTTTTAAATACAAGGGTTTGTTAAGCACATCCTTTGTGAGCCTGCCTTGGAAAAGAACACTTCACACTCCCAGGGACCGCATTCCTGAGAATACATTTTTCTGTAGGTACTTTCAGACCCCCAGGAACATTAAACTGAGAACAGGTCGGTAAGCAGGTCTGCCAGGTGTCCTTGTTCCAACAGCAACCACGTGGGATGAGGTTAAGATAGGTGGCAGATTTCGGCCTCTAACACATTGATTACTCTGAGCTGAAGCCTGGGGATGGAGCAGGGCTGCCCGGACGCGTTTGTTCCTTTACACGGCGAAGCAGCAAGAGGTATATTTAGGAAACAAGAACCAGGTGCATTTTACGTCCCCAGCGCTGGCTGTTGTTTCACAGCTGTGTTCTCTCTCCAGAGGCTCTGATCTCTGGGCCCTTCCCAAAGCTCAGAATCTGGCAGTGTTTGTTTGCTTTCTCCCATCAAAGACCTAAACTATTCTCTTAGCAATGCCTGAGCCCTCTGAATCCCCGGCAATGTGTTCTTCTAGATGAACATATGGTTGCTATAACTACCAGCCAAAGTGCCTCCGACATCCTCAGTACCACGGCATATGTGCCTGATCTAGCAACAAGCATTCCTCCTCAATTCCTGCCTCTGCATTTTGTCTTTCTGTGCACTGCTCAGAATTGAAGTGCCTTATTGGTCACCTGCCACACGGAATGTGGATATATTTCCTTTTAATTTGAGATTGGGTGGTGTAGGGCCGTCAGGGGATAAATGAATAAATTCAGGAATAAATCAGGCATTATGAGATTGAAGTGAATAATTGATAAAGTAGAGAATAAATCAGATGTGAAGACATCAGCAGTGCTCTGTCATCTTTGATGGAAAAAACGTGGAATGGATGTTGCCAGATTCTTCTCTTAATAATATTCTGGGTAATAGTTCCAAAGAGCTACATTTGCACCCAGCACGTCTGCAAACACCAAACCCCAGTGCGCTTTGCACATCCTTTAGGGACCTGAAAATGGAACAATAATTCGATCTTTAGAGAAGAGAGGGAAACTTGTTAAGAACTGTGAGCACTGCATGCTTTCCTTGGCCTTGTGAGACATCTTTCACATGTGACGGTTTGTGCAGCCAGGTCCTGATACTGCAGGGTTCTCTGTTGTCCTCTTTAAAGGATTTTTTGTTCATGTGGATTTGGACACGGGCATGGATGTGGGCTTGGGCCTTCCTGCAGATTATGATTAGGTAGCATGATTTTTTGTCAGTATTGTTTCTCCATCTCTGTGAGTTATTGTCAGTATTGGTTCTCCATCACTTTGTATTTGTGGTGGTCTTGGACACTTTTTCTTGGAAGAATGTGGGAATCCAGACCTCTGTCTTCAAATTTGACTTGAATACAGGCATTGCTGTGTGTGTTACTCTTCTCAAGACGCTCCATTTGTACTGAGTCTGTTTTCATACTCCGACTCTCATTTCTCCAAAGCGCCATTCAGCAGTATGAATCTGCACATGCCTTGGGCTGCTTTTGTGCTTTTCATTTTTTCCTGCATCTTTAATGATCAGCTTTGGAACTCGCCTTCAAAGGGCGAAGCGTGTAAGAACCAATTTGGGATCCCTAACAACGTAAGTGACAGAACTGCAGTCAAGGGCTGGGGGAGAAGAGCTCCGAGTTGCTGATCCCCACGGGAATGCTGTGCAGTCAGTGGTGCCTCTCCTGTGTTGTGACCTCAGTGGTCTCCAGGAGCTGCTGCAGCCTCAGCCACTGGGTGGCTTCTGAAAGCCACGCTTGTGACAGCCTGGGAAAGGAGCCCTGGTTGGAGCAGCAGCGCCGCAGGCCATCGTGGGATGGCACGCAGAGGGACGGGAGTTGGTACCTGCAAATAGATACGGTAGAAATGAGCATCTTGTCAATAAGAGAAATTCCCAGAAATGAAGATGTTGGTGTGGAGTAACACCTACTAGAGATGCTTATTGTGACATCAGTCATTCGGCCGCAATGCTCGCTGCTCAGCACACCTCGGCTTACAGATCTGCCTGTTTGTTCATGCACACATTCAGAGTTAAGCTGTCAAAATTGTCAAACTGTGGGAGCCAGGCATTGGTAAACCTTTTTAATGCTCGACGAAGCGTGCAATCAGAATTGTACAATATGAATACGGTCTTTCTTGGGATATGTAAATAAATGCATAAAGAATGCCTTTATGTGTAATTCAGTTGTTCCTAATATTTGTTTGCGTGGAGGATAATAAAGCGTAATCATTGTTAAATTCATGAATGAAGTTAATCCCTGGCGTCTGTCACAAGTTTGAAAGCATCTGAATCCAGAGCTTGATCGTGTGCCCTGGAGCTGCAGCCGCCAGAACCGCTTTGAACACGGCTGCACGGAGCCATGCTGCCACGCTGAATGGGGCCCAGGGCTTTCCTGGCAGGACAAAAGGAAAAGAGTCCCCTGCTGCAGACCCCAGCCCTTCAGTGATGGCCAGCTGAGAAATGAGGGCTGCTGTGGCTGTGAGCCTACAAGGAATCCCCGAAACAAGACAAGCCACTCATCCTGCTCTGAAGGATGTGTGCTTCTCTCGAGTTGGTTTCTTTGATGTGGAGTGGTGCAGCCTGGGGGAGTGAAGGGTTGGCACTTTGGGGGAAGCTTTGATGAGAAAATGTGGTTCAGAACAAATCTACATGCCTTGGAAGAATCTGCATCCCATGTTGCCTTTGGTTGGGCAGTGCCCATCCCAGCTCGCTCCTTGCACTCCTCCTCATTTTCTGCTTGTGGATGGAAAAGGATTCTTAATGCTTCTCACCAGTTGCTCTCATTCAGGAAAGTGCAACAACTGCTGGAATGAAACTTTAAAAAACAGCATGCAAACAATAATCTCCTCACACGTAATTCAGATTTGCTTATTACCAACGGGGTGTCTGTCCTTAAGCATTTTCAAACTGCGGGTTTCCTTTTGAAAAAGCTTACTTTGGGATTTCATGACCAACAAGAAGCCCTGGCCCTGGCAGCAACGCATCTCCGCAGCCTTGTTCAATCTGCACTGAAGATTTGTTATCTGCTTTTTTCTTAACCTTTGGTGAGAAATCCTTCAGCAAGCTGAACAATAACATTTTCAACTGTTTCATTTACTGTTCCTAATTTCTAACCCACAAATATCCAGATGGTCGTCGGTATTGAAGTGAACCAACTGGAGCAATTAGAAACCCCGGATACCTTGCAGACTCCTGTTTGGAATAAATACCAACCCTCTGAGGTTCCAAGCAGGTGGCTCATTTCTGTTTCATCATTTTTCATTTTTGTTTACCCCTGTACTCTCAGACACTGGCCAGGAGTGAAATTGGAAGAGCTAGAAATGCCGTCGGAAAATGGACTAGGAATAAAAAAGGATCACTAAGAGTCGCCGTCTCCTTGCAGAAATCTCACTGGTGATTTGCATGTGCAAATAATGAATATAGTAACATTTATAAAGCTTACTCTAATGAACAAGTTACCTGTGGAAATACTGTGCAAATATGAGCTTGCACTTGCTCAGAGGAAATCAATTCTATGGGGTCTAGGTCACGCTACCCCAAATGGTCCCGAGTCCAGTGAGACTCTGCCCCCTGAGCATGGATGTGGTATAGACACCAGGAGATGTCTCTCATGCTGATGGTGTCTGTGTGCTTTGGGTTGTTCTGTGATTCTGGGCCCATTCTGGTCTCGAATAATGAGCAGACAGGGATGCTGCTGGTGGCCCTGCAGCTGAGCTGCCCTCACCAAATCTGCCCCCTTCATCCCTGTAGAAAAAGTCCGTGAGACTTAACATCACTTCATGCAGTTCTTCACTGAACAAACAGCACTCTGAGCAAATGCTTCATCATCTGGCAAAGCCTGTAAAGGCAAAAATCTGCTAATAGTTTACTGAAACCATTTACCTATCAGTTGTTTTCATTTACATTTACAAATACTGTATTTAAAACTGTGCTGCAGATGCTGCTGAAGGAATTAAATGAGATCGAATTTTGTATGCTAGCCAGAGGAGAAATCTTAGCTTGTGCAAAAATGAGCACAGGAAGGGTGATTTTCTTCATATTAATTAAGTTATCATCAATTGAATGTGTGCACTATTGAACTTCCACAATTTCTCCTTGCTCTCCCTGGTACTGAGAGAGAGTGTTTCCCCACCACAGTTAAATCAAATCTTGCTGTCATGAACATGGGTCCAGTTAAATCCCAGGCTGCTCTGCGTATGCGTGTATGTTACATATATTTGCAAGTATATGTGCAAGTCTGTTTCAGAGGTCTGTGCTTTGATATTCTTGTGTATGTACCCAATATAGCTAATGAGACTAGGAACCCATCATCATATAGATTATTAAGCAGAAACAACACTAATGTGCAATTAAGTGAAAGCATAAATCTTTCTTTGGCCTTTATTTCTGATCGTTCCTCTGTACTGAGCTGGCTCATTCAAGAACTAAATCAGAAAATCATCACTGGACAGCAGGCAATTTCCTGCTGGGGAACACTGTGTGTTGGGTCATTTGATCAACAAGTCAAGGCTGGAATTGAGCAAAGGTGAGAGCATTATCTGGGGTTGCCTGAAGTGCTGTTGGGTTAGGGTCTTGGTCTCAGCACCAGAGCTGGCTTGCTCACATGGTTGTGTAGACAGCAAACCAGTTTCATGATGACGAAACCAGATTTTGCATTGTGATGTTGGAAAAGTTGTATCTGTCTTCTTGTGATGGGTTAGATTCATGGCTACTGGCTGATTTTATGGTTATGGTAATGAATGCAAAATTATGTGGTCCAAAAAGTTTGGTTTAACTGCTAGATATTGCCATAGGAAAAAAAAAGGGAAATCAGTGGAAAGTATGAGAAGTGTCAATTTAACCCAGTTCAGTATCTACACATCTAAAATTACATGCTGTAGCAATAACGAGAACTATAATAAAACTGTGTATCTATTTACATGAGTCCTTTGTAGGATCTCAGAGCATTTTATAAGCATCAAATGTTTTTGCTGCTGGGCCACCACTGTTATCATTATTGTTATTATCACCATCATCATTCTTGTGCTGGAAAGCAGTAGCCATTGTCCTGACTCGGAGGGCCATCCTTCCTCCTCCAGCAGCTCTGTGCCTGAGCAGTGGTGAGCTTTTCAGCACAGGGACAGCGATTTTTTCCGACGTGACCTCAAGATCTAACAGCACTTCGGGCACTCACATCCCTCTGAAATGATATGATCCAGTGAAGATGAAGTAACACGGCTAAATACTGGTGTGGTGCTTTAGCAATTACTGCTCTGGCAAAACTGCACCGTGTGAGCCCAGGGGGAGACACAAAATTACGCTGCAGAGTACGACAATGAGAAATAATGGGTGCATCAGAAGTAGACAAGCTATTAATGCCCACGTTAATATTCCTGTTCCCACTTAATTCCCAGGTAATTTTATTTGCTTGGTGGTACTTTTCAGGCAATATATTAGTATTAGTAATCTTACCCTTCGATAATGATAGTTAAAAACTAATTGGACCTTGAGATTAACAGCTCTGCTCAAGAGAAACAGTGTGAGGAGTGAGGAGCTCGAGGTGGCACTGCCTTTCCTGGCCACGAACAAAGGAATTTTACTGCTATTAATGGAAATATGTTCTTGTGGGAAACTTCTCTTGTGCATATACCTGATGTGTGCCTCCAGTAGACAGAGGAAGCGCAGTCAGCTGCCCAGAGATGCTGTGCTGTCTTCTTCTCTGTGACATCCAGTGAGTGTGGTTGCACTGCCTGTGGGTGCAGGAAGCCCTGGCTGCTCTGGGGGTGCTGGGACCCTGCAGGCTGTGTGTCTTGCAGGAAGATGCTTTTTGCTGCTGGTGTTTCTTTAAATACGGACACTGTGGGCTTGTGAGGCTGACGTGGCAAAGCAGGTTCTGTACAATTTATTTTGTCTTAGGTGATGAATAACAACTCAGAATGTGATAGAAAATAAGGTCATTTTTTAGGCATTAAATGAAGGCTTCGCTGCCTAAACATCACTCATAAGTGTTATTTAACCTTTGGAAAAGCATTTTACGGGCCCTAGGTAAGGTGTAGCACAAAGAGGTTTTGCTTTGTTTCTCTGTCCACTGTCACACTGTGATGTGGGCTGTAAAGGAGCAAACCTGGTCTAAGCAAAACTAATATGGACTTTTTAGAGCTAGCACATTAATCTCTTGACATTTATATAGACATCTGAGGAGCCCTGGAAAACTGAAGTTCGTATAGGAGAAGAAGCTGTATTCAATTAACCTGAATTTGGGTTTTAGTGCTGGCTGAGCAGAGATGCTCCCCTCCGTCCTGCAGGGCTGCTCCTCGGCAGGACGGAGGGGAGCATCTCTGCTCAGAGATGGCAGCTCTGTGGGGGCAGCCTGCAGTCACTTCTGTGCTGTGTCTGTCTAACTCAAGGGCATCTGCTTTCTGAAAGGGTCTTTTCATCCACACTGCCACCACTGGGTAATATGAACAGACTGTGTTTACTCCGAGTGTATCTTGTATCTTGCAATCAGGAGCAATTTGCTGAGCTCAGTGTTTCCCTCTTCCCTCCCTGGATTTTGGTGTTCCACTCCCTGCAGGAGGCATGGTGTGAGCCCTGCTGCTTCCCAGCAGGAAGGTGTCCCTGTCTGCAACATGAGCATCCCTCTGTGCCCAGAGAGAGCTGCTGCCTCTGTGCTCTGCCCAGGGCCCCCAGCTCCTGCTGTCCTGTGCCTGGAGGCTCAGCACCGGCAGGGGCTGTGCAGTCCTTCCCTGGGGGAGGATAGGAAAGATGTCAGCCCAGTGCTGGAGCTGGAGGGTTTCAGAGCTCCCTGCAGAGTTGCAGCAGGGATTGCCAAGCCTTGTTTGTAGCAAGGCTTATATTGTCTGTTTGCAGAGATCCCTTTGGGCCTTAGAAAATCCTCAGTTAGCTCAGTTTTACTGAATTTGTAGATCCAAGCCATCCAAAGGCAGTTGCTAGGGTGACCTGTGCATCCTTGGTTTCCAGAAGACCGGGAACAGGGGAAGGTGTGAATCTGATGTGCTCAGTGTGTTCCCTGCCCTGTAATCTTGGTGCATCCAGGGAAAGACCAAGTAAAAGCACTGGCTGTGTTCCACACCCTTCACAAGATACTTTTTCACTCTTTCTGGCCTAAATGAAACCATTAGGAGCTGTCAAGCTGGTGGGAAGCGAAGCACAGGGTGCCCTGCTGGAAGCCTTCCTGAAACTCAGCTATGGATGTTTCTACCTGCAAGAGCTCCTGCATCTCTTCTGAGACCAGCTTGTTCCATGTAACACTGCATTCCTTCGTGTTCAGCTGTGGCCTAATGCAAAATGACATAACACAACATGATGCTTCCTAAGTGATTAAATGCAGCACAAGGTCATAAATTCAAAGCGACGCTTCAGAATTACAATTTGTTCTATTCTTTTAAGACACAGAGCTGCTCACAAATACTGCTGGAGCCAGCACGCTGCTCTGCCTGCTATTATCTATATGTTCCCAGGGATCTGCTTATCCCTGAGACTCTTGTAATGCTTGTCCATTTGGCAGGATAAAGCATCCAATTAAAACACACCTAACACAGAGATGCAAGGGTGCTTTGTGTGGCTGAAACAGCATCCTCCTCTTGGAAGCTTCAGCCCAGTACAGTGCCCTGACCTTGTAAATAACACACTGCCATCCATGCAGTCCCTTTCAAGGGCGCACTCAGCAGTGCTGTGTGATGCAGGCTGTTAGTATGATGTCATATTGAAGCCTGCACCAGTGAGTGCTGGGGGGATGGCTTTGTTTGGGCCCTCGTGTCTGTGCTGGAGGACATGGCAGGACAATAGGCAGCAATACAGGACGAGGTCTGCAACTGAGGCAGCATATAACATCCCCATTCGCTTCAGTCAAACAAAGGGTTGCTGGAAGAGCTGCGTGGAAGGGCCTATCAGTTCTGATAATGCTCACCCTGGTGAATTGAAACACGGGCTGTCTCTCTCTAAAAGAATAACTCAATGAAATTAGAATTCTCATTTTGGGTTAGCCTGCACAGGAGCAGCTCAGGCTTTCATTTCAAATGACCTGTCTCCCAAGTAGAAGCCACATCCCTTATTTGATTCAAAGTAGTGTCTGCTGTTTGTATACATACTGCAAGAGCGTGCCTTTGCTATTTTCCTTGGAAGGATATTTTTGTATTTAGTTCTTACTTTCCCAATCCACCCTCTATGGAATAAGTGTCTGCCTTCATTCTCTGGTAGCTCTTCTGCTCCTCACCTGGCTGAGCCTGCAGAAGAGCTGTGTTACCCAGGGAGAGCCCCTGGTGGGCAGGCTGCTGGGAAGCAGGGTGGTGGAGGTAAACAGAGGTGAAAGGAGCAAGGGAAACTGAAAATTCAGCCTGCTGCTTTGCTGCTTGTCTTGCCTCTCATCCATAAACGCTGCGGGGAATCTCGGAGCAGTAGCTGATCTGTAGGTGATATCCTCTCTGATTTCAGATGGGTGGAAGTGCCTCCTGGACTGCCAGTCCGTTAATGATTAAACTTCTTTGCCTCTTAAGGCCAGCTTAAGAAGAACCATCATTTAAATTCCAATGGCATTGCATCTGTTAAAACTGGATAGGATATGACCAGACAGGGACATTGCCATCCTTCAGACAATCTTGTAAACCTTCCAGGCTATTAATTTCTGCGATTTTGCCCTGTGCTATGTCAGCCTCAGTTCCCGGAGGGTGGGGGCAGGCCAATCCCTCAGCCTGGTCTCCAGCCAGGCTCTGTTGTTGGCAGCAGGATCCGAGCAGCTTCATTTACACAGCAGATTTCAGATGGGACTGCTGCGTGTCACTTAGCCCCGATGTCACAGCTCCGGTGCAAAGCAGGCCAAGGACACCGTCCCCATGGCTCGGCATGGGACATGACCTGGGGTCTGTTCCTGCAGCTCAGGGAAGGCAGCAACACATCCCAACCCTGCAGCAGGTGTGTGCAGTTCAGTCCAAGAGGACTGGACACAGCCAAGCAACTCGGTGAGTCAGGAGAGTGAGAAGGGCAGGGGGCAGCCCCATTCCAGCAGGGGTCTGCGTGCTGGGTCCTCATGACGGAGGTGTTTGTTGTGCTGAAGAAAGGAAGGGTGAGAAAGGTGCCATTTCCTTCCCCTCCTTGATGTCTGCATTGTGTGAACTCGTTACCAAGACGTATAGAGAAATAATGATAATTGTCAAAAATTAGCCTGCTGTGAGAGCTCTCCTGCAGTGGTACATTGGAAGTAATTGAAAGAAATGGAAGAGTAGGAGTTTGCTGCAGCTCCAGAAGGCTGAAGTTCTGAGCGGTTGTGCGGGGACAGGATCTAATTAGTGAGCTGTATGGTGAAATAAATTGGAGGAGATGTGTTGTGTAAGAGTTGTGTAAGTGCCCCAGCGTGCTGAGCCGCCCTGTGCCAGGCTGGGGAGGAGGGTGTGGGGCTCCTTCCCCCCTGTGCAAGCACAAAGTGCTGGAACTGGGGATCGGATTGGAAGCCCAGGGAAATGCTGCGAGGCCTGGATGCTGGCTTGCAGGGGAAAACAGTAAAAATAGGAAAAGAGAAGGAAGGAAAGAGGAGTAAGCATTCTGTGGGGTGTCTGCGTGCAGGTATCACATCCCTTCTCAGCCCTTCAGGGGTCAGTCTTCCTCCACGCTGCTCCTGCACATGGCATATCCTTGTGTCACATGAGGATGCCACCCCACGGGCTTGTGGTGGGCACAGAACACGCAGCACCACGTCCTCGGGCAGCACTCAGTGCAGCTCCAGCCCAAGCACGAAGAAACAACAGGAATTTCCTATGGCCTCCAAACGGGATGTGCACACCAGTCCCTTTGCCAAGCACGCAGTTGTTTAAAACAGATTCTCCTCCTTCTCTCAAGTGCATCAATTTTGCTTTTCAAATGCATTTTAGTTGATTGTAGGGCCAAGACACCCATCTCATTACCTCTAAGCTTCTGCTGGGCCTTCTCATCACTGAAATCCTGGAGCTGCTCCTTTTTCAGGTGGGGAGCAGCCCGTGCATCGCCGTGCCACGTTCCTCACACAAAGTGCTGGCAGAATCGCTTTGCTTAAAAATAATTCAACACGTTTGCATTTATTAAAACAAACAGGTCCTGCAGAATCTTTGTTTAGTTAAGATATGAATGATTTGCTTATTTTGTTCCCTATTTGTGCAGCTGCCTCTACTCCATATTCATCGTTGCGGCTCAGATCAGCTCGTGTCATTCAAACACACGGCGCTGGTAAATTCAATTAGAGGCACTGTATAGTTTTCACTGTGGCCTGACATGGCAGTTCCACCTGAGCTGTGAGCCACGAGCTGCTGCGGGAGCTGAGGAGTGTGGTGTGCCCCTGCTTGCTGTGTGCTGAGCGGGGCTGCAGGGGAAGCAGCTCCATCTACCCGGAGCTCATCTGCACTGGGATTTCTTGGAGCCGTTTGCTGATGCTGTGCAATAAGTAGGCTGTGGAAGTGAGACAGATCGTTGAGAAGTATGAGCTCTAATCTCAGTTCATAATAAATAGTACCAATAATGTATGTGAAATGCAGGCTTCTTTGGTATTTTGGGTGTATTTCATTTCTGAGGGCTATAATACTGGTCCGTAATTTGTTGGATGTATGCGGGCATCCAGGTCAACCCATACTTGGAGTGCTCAGTGGAAAAAAAAAGGTGAGGATGAGGAATCCTTCCTTCTGTAGCCATGGCTGGTAGCACTGTGCACTCACTGCTCAGGACGGGACTTGTGTCATTTGCCCTTGTGTTGTGTGCTGGACTGGTCCTGATCTGCGCCAGGTTGATGCCATGGGGTGTCTCCAGCTGAACGTGTGCCTCGGGCACAGCTGGTTGTTTTGAAGTTGGGCAGGGTGGTTTAGCTGGCACGAACGTAACCCAGAGCCAAGCTGGAATAAATTCACAGGCAAAAATAGAACACCCCTCAAAGGCATAAACTCCGACCACAAAATACCTTCTGTCTTTGTACTAGCAAAATTGAGAACATGTAGCGACCCAATGACAGCGTAAATGAGATAATACACATCACAGAATAACAGAATTGTAGGGGTTGGGAAGGACCTCTGGAGATCCTGGAGTCCACCCCCTGCAAAGCAGCTCCCAGCCCAGGGTGCACAGCTCGGCGTCCAGGCAGGTCTGGAATGTCTGCACAGAAGGAGATCCACCAGCTCTGTGTGCAGCTCCAGCGCTCCGTCACTGCACCGGGAAGAAATTCACACACACATCTGTGCAGAACTTCCTATGCTTCAGTTAGTGACCATTTCCCCTTGTCCTATGACCACGCAGTGCTGAGAAGAGTTCCTTTGCCTCCTGCTCCTTAGATATTTATAGACGTGGGTCAGATCCCCTCTGAGTCTTCCTTTCTCAAGGCTGAACAGCCCCAGGTCTCTCAGCCTTTCCTCATAAGGGAGGTGTTCCACGACCTTTATCACCTTTGTAGCCCTCCACTGGGCTCTTTCCATTAGATCCCAGACTTTTTTTTGTACTAGGGAGCCCAGAACTGGACACAAAACTGGACAAAGCTGAGTGAATGAGAGAAAAGGAAGAAAAAATTTAAGAGACTTTACAGTCATTACCTGATGTTTCTGTTGCCAGAGTTGTTCTCCTCCTAGTAGCATTAAATCATGTTTATACCGGGTTACTGTACAGAAAATGGCATTGTGGAGCTTTGTGATGAGGATGTGTGTGTTGGGGCCGGGCGCTGCCTTTGTGTCCTGAGCCCACCAGCAATGTGAGATGGCTGTGAGTTATTGGAAAGGCTGATCTAGCTGTGGGTTCTGCTGATCACTGTCCCACAACATGCAGGCATCCTCACCGTGAGGTCCCACAGTGCACCTGTGAGCTCTTGTAAATATGTTGTGAAAAATAGTGGTTGATTCCCCGTCATGCACCCGTGGCCAATAACAGCTCCAGGCGCAGGGCTCTGCTTACCCGTCAGCTCAGGCCTCCTTGTGAGGGATCAGAGCTTCCTGCAAGGTCGCAGTGGGGTAATGGAGAATTACAGCTCAACGCAGACGCACACCGCTCTGCGCCGCAGAGGTGGAGATTGCTCTTTAAGCCATGCATCATCACGATCAGTCATACGGTGAAATGAGCGACAGGCAGCTCCCTCGTGCCCTTGAGATTATCAGCAATGGAAGATTGATTTGGCTGCCCTTGTCCTAACGGGACTTCTCTCCAGTCCTGCAGCGGGGGATAGAGATGTGCCCTCTGACGAACCTCTGGTGGTGTCACTTCTGGGGGACAGTGCAGGTGAAGAGCAGCATCCTTCGGGATGCTCCCATCACTACTGCATTTCACCTGGAAGGACTATTTCCACAGACACAAAGCTTACGTTGAGTCCTTTACGGTGATGAGCTCCCCCAGACACAGCGGCAGCTTTCAGGAATGATGCCTGTAATTAAAATTAAGAAAATCCCCCTCACAACTGCAGACTATGAACTTAATTTACCAATACAAACAAGGGAAGCCTGCCAAATAGCCAACACAGCCATCTAATTTGTTGACACAGATCTCAGGCAGCATGTTGCTTGGCACTGCACAGTGCTGTGCTATCTAACCAGGTCTCTAACCTGACTGCTTCTGCCCTGCATCCTTCTCCTTCCCCCCCAGGGCAGTGTGGTTGGGATGTTTTAGGCTGTATTTCCATAAGGGGGTGGTGTGAGGGGAAATTCCTGCACAAGAGCTGGGTGGGAGTGAGAATGGAAATGGAGACGTGGTCATTCTGTCTCAGGAAGAAGCTCGTTTGGCATCAGTGTGTTGTGACCCTGGATTTTGATTCCTGAGCCACAGATAGCCTGTGTGTCACAGCAGTAGTTGGTGGTTTCCTCTCTGTTTCTCTGTCACACACATCCCTGTGGTGGCCCCTTTCAAGTTGTTGCTCACCTATGCCATACAAAATTTGCTCCTTTTCATCTTCCTTCATGTAACATTATCGCAGCCACTTCATCGTTTGTTGCTTGTCTATGAGTTCTCTTCAATTTGTCAAAATGAATGGCTCTAGCAGCAGGCGATGATGAGAGGGTAGAGGTGCATTTAATGTGACAGTTATTTATTCTGCAGAGAAAGCATCTTTTTCTTTTCAGAGGAGTTGGGCTTCACATTTTCATCACATTAGGAGAGCAGCGATCTCACGTGCTTACAGGGCATCACACACAAATGCTGTTTTGCAATATTTCACTCCTCCTTCATTCTTCTGTTGGTTCTGCTCAGTGCTGGGCAGCAGGCAGTGTGTGTGTGTTTGGAAGGTTCATTTTTCCACAGCTGGGGGCTGAGATCCCCGTTTGCTGCTTTGCAGCTTTTACTGAAGGTTGGACTCTGCAAGAGAAGTGCATGGGCTGGCACGTGGCTGTGTAAACCACGTGCTCTGAGCATGGACCACAAACCCAGCTCAGCAGCAGCACACGGACGTGTCTTGGCAGCTGCATCTGTGCTTATCAACACAGTTGTCATCAGATGGGAAGAACTTTGCAAATCATTATTAACTTCGTTAATAAGACAAGGAGATTTTGAAGCAGTTAATTCACTGAGGGCCAGGTTCAATTAAAGCAACACAAGACTTTCCAAAGATTTCTGGTGTTTTGGATCTATTCCTGAGGACATTCCACTTTATTGATCTCAATTTGTTAATTAATCTGTTGGGGCATAATGAATAATCCAACCGCCACGAAGAGCTTTCTCCCTTTGTATTAATAAACTTGAATAACTTTAGCCCTTTAAAATGCAATATGGTATTATTTATAACTCCAAGATCTTGAAAGTGACACTTTCATTCTAATGACAGTTGTTAATCAGTTCCAAAGCAACAGTATTATTTTTAAAGCTCTCCTCCCACCACACGTGCACCTGCAGCAGGGCTGGGCAGTGCTGGTTTGGTGCAGGGCCATGGCTGCTCCTGGTGCTGCAGGACGCCGTGCTCCTGTGCCACCCCAGGCCTTCCCCTGGCAGCAGAGCAGTGAGAGCAGTGCCCCACATCCTCTGTGCTTTGGGCACCTCTCCATCCTTGCAGCTCGGCAGCACCTTGCTGCTGCCTGTTGTCCCCAGGGCTGTTAGTCCGGGATGTGCTTCCATTGCACATATGAAAGACGGGGTTGGTATCTCAGGATTTTATAAAACAGTCAGATTTTAACTCTGTTTTTTTCATTAAACATTTGGCAAATGTAATCTTATTTCTACATAGTCCTTTGTATTTCAAAGGCAGCATTTGTTTGGGCTTCCTAAAGCACGGAATTGATTTTAGTGGCTCATTTCCTAGTACTGAAATAGTATTATTGTTACTACTACTGACAATGATATCACTTAATTGTCAGAGTGCCTTTAGTCTTCAGGAAGATCCAACTATTTGATAAACTCCTTCACTCTGGGAAGCTTCCACCTGCAAAATACAAGAGCAGATCTCAGAGCCCAGCCCTGCGTCTGCGCTATGATCTGGGGCAGCAAATGAGAACTTTCCCAAGAAAATAGCACAGGGAGTTTTACACAGGGAAGGTGTGGGTCCATACAGCGGCTCACGGGGTGCAGCCACAGAGCTTTTTGTGGTGCTGGGAGCTGCTGCTGCTCCGGGAGATGCTGAGCACTGCGTGCAGGATGGGTGCTGCTGCTGGGGTGGGTCTGTGCTGGGAGCACATCACACCTCTCACGGTCATTTGGCTGAAGGATTTATCCCGGCTCGAGTCCTTCTTGTGGGCTTTCTTCTCATAGCTCAGTGAAGCAAAACCCATTTGTTTCAGTGATGTCTGGGGTGGACCTTGGTGATTTTCCAAACCTCCCTTAAGATCGATCTGATATCTTTTTTTTTCAAGAGAGCCTCCATTTTGTTCCGCCTGCCCCTTTTCTGTAACAGAAGGATGATGTCAGACCAGAGTATTTAGAACGTTCAGATCCTCTGCCACAAAATAGGAGTGAACTAATCAGAGGGACAGGCGGGCTAATTACAGCAGAGAGCGCTTCTATTTATTCCCAAGTATCTTGTTAATCAGCAATAATGGAAAAGGAAATAGCAAGAAATTACATGGCTGTTAAGTGACTTTTTGGTAAAATATATGTTTTTAAATTAATCTAAGTGCCTTTGAATGATGAGACTGTAATTTAACTTAATCCATTAACAATATGAAACTTGAAGCTTACTCCTCATCGTACTCCTGGAAGTGTGAGCAATGAAATGTTTAGTGATTGGTGGGTGGGGGTATTATTAGAGATTAATTGCTCCAAAGTGGAATAGTTTTCACCCAAATGTTTCATTAATTGGTCTCGCAGTCTCTTTTCAATGCAGCAGTTGGTGAAGGATGGGGAGGAAGCACGGGGTGGTTTGCAGCAGAGCTGACTCAGACATGGCATGGGCTGCATGGCTGGTGTGAGGACTGAAGGGACAGAAATGGCAGCGGGGTCTGTCCACAAATAAACGTACAGCGCTGCTTCCACTTTGTTCCTGTTCTGCCTGGTTGAACCACAAGAATATTTACACAGACATCAACACAAGAAAAAAGGGCAGTGATGTCTTAGCCAGTATCTGACCAGAAAAGCACCCAGCAGCAGATGAATGTGCAGCAGATGGGCGGCCCAGGGGCCTCCCTGCTTCAGCAGTGCCTATGGGAGAAGCGGGGGAGAGGAGCAGCTCCTGCTGCAGACAGTGTGGGCAGGGAGCTGATGCCAGCAGCAGCAGCGCAGTGCTTGGGCCCGTGCTTAGTCTGTGTTGGGCTGTCCAAATTGCCCACAAGGAACAATCCTATTGCCTCTGCCAGTTCTGCGGTGCTGGCCAGCTCGGTGCGTTCCCAGGATAGTAACAGCATTACTGCTGTTATCTTATGAAGCAGCAAATTCTGCAGTGCTCAGACCTGCTCCTCCTCGTCAGCCCCATGCCCGTGCCATTCATTATCTTGGGCCAGGAAGCAAAGCAGAGTTTGCGAGTCAATGCATTCCTTTTGGGAGTGGAGATTCGAGTGCCCAGTTCTGCAGTGTGGGCACATTCTCTTTGGGATCAAGACTGGAGTCTGCAGCGAGAAGTGGAAGGCAATAAGGTTTGATCTTCATTTTGAGTCTGTTTGAGGTTTACGTTTATGAGCATATATAGTTTTGTGATTGGGAGCAAAAAGCACTGCTACAAATGAGACTTTGATCCCCTCGAGTTACACAGAGGCAAGCACTAACAAGCATCTTGTGAGCTGAGAATTGAATCTCATAGCACTCCAACCAAGCAAGCTCGAGCAATTACAATTAAGGGTGGAAAAACAAGGCATGGGAATTAAGCCCCGTGCACGTGCATGCTTCCTGCATTAGCCCTGGTGTCCAAATGAAGATGTTTTTCACACTGCAGAGAAAGGGCCGTGGTGGAGGCACCGTGAGGTCGGTCTTTGCTGCCTGGTGGGCTGCAGCACGGGCATGCAGCCTGCAATGGGAGCAGAGCAGAGGGCAGGGCAGCACACAGCATGCGGGCAGCGCGGATCCAAAGCGGGTGTTTGGTAG
This sequence comes from Callipepla californica brunnescens, assembly GCA_023055505.1. Taxonomy (NCBI): domain Eukaryota; kingdom Metazoa; phylum Chordata; class Aves; order Galliformes; family Odontophoridae; genus Callipepla; species Callipepla californica. The sequence continues at coordinate 15,171,719 of JALIRH010000015.1, read as the reverse complement.
CACATGGCGTGAGAGTGTTTTCCTGCAGATTTCTCCTTTTTTATTTATTTTTATTTATTTATTTTTTTGGATGATGATATTCTTCGGTTCCTTTGATGTGTGAAATGTGGTTTTCTCAGCCGCGTTTTATAGAAACGCCGCAGACTTCACTTGACCTGCTGCGCCTTACTGGGAGCAGCACGGCATGCTAATGCCTGCTCATGGCCGCCTGCTATGTCTGCGGAGCTCCTTCCCAGGCACACAGCCCTCTCCTCTCCTCCTCTCCCCGCTGTGTTGGGCTCCTGAGGACAGCTGCAGGGCCCCTTCTGTGACCTGCTGCCCATCCCCGCACAGACAGCTTGGCTCATAACTCCTCAAATATTCACCATTTCACCATTTATCCTTCATTTCTGATGGTGCAATGCTAGCTAGAATAAAGGCTGAAGATGACTTCTCAAAGCTCTGTAGAGAAAGAACAGGGGTGCTGCCAGAGGTCCCAAAAGAAAATCGGTGCTGGGTCCTGTCCTGTTCAACATCTTCATCAGTGACCTCGATGAGGGGATAGAGTCCACTGTTAGCAGTTTGCTGATGATACAAAGCTGGGAGGAATGGCTGGCACGCTGGAAGGCTGTGCTGCCATTCAGTGAGACCTGGACAGGATGGAGAGCTGGGCAGAGAGGAACTGGATGAGGTTTAGAAGAGCGAGTGTAGAGTCTTGCACAGAGGGAGGAATAACTGCCTGCACTGGTACAGGCTGGGGGATGAGCTCTGAGAAGACCTGGGTGTCCTGGTGGATGACAGGTTGGCTATGGGCAGTGTGCCCTGGTGGCCAAGAAGGACAATGGAATCCTGGAGTGCATTAAAAAGAGAGTGGCCAGTGGGTCGAGGGAGGTGATCCTTAGTGCTGGGCTCTGATTAGAGGGGTCTGCACCCCAGGAGGGAGCAGGGCTGGTGCCAGCTGTGCTGCAGCCCCTCACCACGCTGCTGGATCCGACTGCTGTGTTTTGTTTCAGTTAGAAAGACTTCTTCCTAAGATAAAGCAACACTTACGAAGCTCAGTGTCCACGTCAAAGTTTTCCTTTTGACATATTTGATCTCAGTGCTGACATGGAAAGTATTGGATGATCCATTTCTAGCCGAATGCTGATGGAGTAAATTATCTCCAGAAATTTCCCACTGTGTGCAGACTGCAGGAACTAACGCACCTCATTAGACGCCTGTTGATTAGAAACGTTAAAGTGGCTTTTCTTTCTTTGAACGGCAATTAAAATTAATTTGATAGACGTACCACCCACCCCCATAAGCTGGGAGAAGAGGGCTGCCTCGCTGTGCACGGGGGCTCCTGGGGCACACACTGTGGGCAGCTCCCGAGGGCAGTCCCTTGGATCATCCCTTCCTCCATGGCCCCCCTGGATGCTTTCTCATTTTTCCCCTTTGCAGACGAGTCCAGAGCTGTGCTTTCCTTGTAACCCTTCTCCAAATGAGGAACGCTGATGTGGTTCGTTCAGGACAAGGGATGAGATATGAGCTGGATGCGGTCCTGCGTCTGCAGCCCAGCAGCAGTGGGAGCACACTGCAGGAGCAGAGCAATGCCCATTGCTGCCACCACATGTGCAGCATGGGGTGGTAATGCTGCTCTGAACCGCTGGCACGCCAGGGGCAGAGGGGTAGCAAAAATACCTAATCACTGGCTCCTGTAGGATTAGTAGGCAAGGAGGCGAGGGATAACATTTGTAATAGATTGTATCTCCCTGAGAGTGGACTCTGGGCAGATTAAGTGCTGTGTTCCTTACAGTTATTTTTGTTCTCTGCACTTATATTTGGGTCACAAAGATTTCTAACACAGTAATGGGCTTGCATTCTGTGACAGGGAAAGATTTTGTTGTCGCTGGTAAAAGAAGAAAGCGGGTAATCTTGGGCTGCTCCCCAGTTAGGCAAAAGGGAGCTGTAGGAGTCACCTCTTCTAAATGAGCTTATGGGGCTATCTTACGCTCAGAATTTTTTTCTCTTTCCCCTACATTTTTTCCCATTCTTTTGTATTCTCCCAGCACCTATTGAAAGTTGCAATCAAGTTGTCCTGGCTTAGACATGAGGTTCTCAGCTGTGATGCTGAGAGACGCTGCCTGGGTCAGGATGGGTCACTGGGATATGAGCTGGCCAGCAGGGAAAGGCACCAGGAGAAGTTCTTTGTGCTTTTTGTGTGCTTTCACAGTGGAGAGTGATGGAAGGGAGGCGGGAGTGTTATGGCTGGAAGCTATTTAGATTAGAGCATGTGTTAGGAATGGTGATATATGGCAGAGCTGGGAGATAAGGACAGAGCTGAGTGAAGTAATTAGCAGGAGAGGAGAGAGGTAACAGAGTGCTCAGAGCTGAGCTCTGCCTGGAGGAGTGGAGGGGCTGCAGGTGAGCAGCAGGCTCAGGGAATTTCTGGCTGACACTTCTGCTTGCAGTCACTCATGGGTAAGACCTGTGGCATGGGTAAGACCAGTACAACTTCAGTACAAATATCGAGCAGTTTGTGTGACACACGGTGCAGGATAGAGAGTGTTCCTTCAGGCAGTTGTGTGCAGCACTTCCCACTGTGTTGCTGAGCTCCTGGACAGCTGGGCAGCATGGCACAGTGCTGACCCTGTGGCCACGCTGGCACGAAGGACCCAGAAGCAGGAGCAGAGTCCTCACATCTCTCATGTCAGGGGTCCTTGTCTGTACCTGGGGCAGGCAGGACCCCAGGGCCCCTTCTGGCCCTGCTGCCTCACTGCAGTGTTCTCAGCAAGTGCTATTGATTGCTCGCAGAGCTACAGTTCTGCCTTCAAAAGAAATGAACATTTCTAAAGGTATTGATGGCTTTGTCCTGTGGTGTGGTTGGGTTACTGCTGGAATATCAGTTTTGTGCAAATTCCTCACTTGCTTTCATGGAATCATAGAATGATTTGTGTTGGAGTGACCTTAAAGAACCCTTTCAGCCCCACACTGCGCAACCAGCCGTGGTCACGGTGGTGCTCAAGCACTCATGTTTGCTTTGAGACCTGGGGTGAAATGTTTAATAACTTTGGCTGTGACCGCGTGTCTGCAAGGGGAATGGCACAACCCTTGCCTGGCAGCAGTGGCAGTGTGTGCTGGGATGGAGCTGGGCAGGGCAGCAGCACCCACAGGACTCTGCTGTTTCCCCCCAGTGATGGCATCCCCTGACATGGCTCCAGTGCATGCAGAGTGTGCAGGGCCATGTGGATCCCCAGATGGCAAGTTTTCACTTGAGTGAGTAAACCCCTCATGCAGGGCAAGTCACGGAGATCATTAACAGTGACCCACATTTGTATAAATACCGAAGGTCTTCAAGTCTTATAAGTGCACTCAGTCTTACAGGGCGTTGTGCTGCTGGGTATTTCTTTAATAAGCAGGAGCAAAAGATAATAACGATTCAGCAGCTGAGCTGTGGCCCACGGACAGCTCCTATGGGATGGCAGTGCTGCTCAGAGCCGAGGTGCACCGCAGGGAGCAGTACCTGCTGTACTATTGATTGTCTCCATGTGAGCTAGCGAGGCCTGAGAGATGCTCAGAGGAACATCTGACAGCTTCACCCAGCCCCGAGCAGTGTGGGCAGGTCGGTGGCAGGAGAATCTGCGAGGAATTGAGCTGACGTGTGTCGCCTGGGGAGGAGAAGTTAATGCCTTCCCCAGATCAGACCTGGCCTTATTCATTATTGCTAAGCCAAAGGAGCTCAGCTGGGCTCCGATTGTATCGGCCAGGGGTTGGTGAGGGAGCTGTTCTCACTATCATCCCTGGTGTAAATACCACTATAACGTGTATTGATTCTTTTGAAATTGCAGCTGTCACCTTACACATCCGTAGCATTTATTACTCTTCCATGGAAAGATTTTCTGCCAGTTCTCCCCGTTATCAACTTTGCGTCATTAATATCTCCCCATAATGTCATGCTGGAGAGAAAATTCTGCAGAGGTCACTTGAAAACCTCTCTGTGGTGGAGAGATGGACCCAAACCCACCTTGCTCCCAGGGTGCATGGGTTGCTGCCGTTTTGTCACCTTTAGGACCAATACAGCTGACCATTATTCACACAGATGTGTCCAGCTGTTGGGTGAAGGTAGTTCTGTGTGCAAACCCATGGGGAGAGCTCAGTATTGCTACGTGACCCTTTCAGTACTGTTGAAGAAAGCGGGGTCAGCCCTGCAGGGAGACCCTTAGGGTGCTTGGAGATGCTAGGGGCCACCACCCCGCGCCTGCTGCTCAGCCCAGCCCCCAGCCCTCCCTCTGTTCCCTCGGCTGTCCCCGCTGCCTGTGCTGCCCCGTTAACCCACCCTCACTGCAGAGGCTGTCAGTGTAAGAGCGATTCCTGAAACAAAAAGGACATCTCATTCTCCAGCGTTATAATCCGGGAATGGTGGCTGGGTCTTATTTCAGCCAAATGGGTTCACCCAGCTCGTCTATTCCTTTCTGCACCATATTTGCAATCTAAAAGCCATAAATAATTAATCAAACGCACATAAAAATCTATAGGACCACGAGGAGCTCCGCAAAATGCTTTCCCTCGGTGCTGGCGAGGTGAGATCAGAGTCAGGCTGTGGAAGTGCCTCTCACCGGGCAGCGCCGAGCACGGCGGCCGACAGAAGGGTATTTTTAGAGCAACAAGTTATATGGGTTTAATAACACAGTCCTGCTCCGTGTGTGCCTCTGCCCTGTCCTGCAGCTCTGCTCCTCCCAGCTGCACCACGGCTTGGTTTCCAGCAGTGCCAGGGTACACGCACGCTCCAGCACAGTGACAGGACTGATTTCCTATTGTAATTTTGTTTAATAAATAATCACAGCAATGGAAGAATTTGCTTGACTCAGTGTACTGGCATGAATTAGAACATTCAATTACGACCGCGGGGGGAAGTTTAAATATTTACTTATTCTTTAGGGGAATATAAATTAACACTAAGGACCTCTATAAACCTTATTCAAGACATTGACGGAAACTTGAATGCGGACCTTAATTAATGTAGGGGAAAAGGAGCGCAAGGCCCAGGAGACACCGGGCACAGCAGCAGAGCACCGTTACCAGAGCTGCTGCCTGCTGTGCTTCCCTCCCCGGTGTGCTCCCCGGGCAGAGCAGGGAGCCCTGCAGCAGCAGCTGGGAGGGATCTGCACCGTGCTGCAATAGAGCAGGTTGCTCCACTTTGGCCCTGATTTTGCTTTGAACTGACACTGAAGTCCCTTTTCGATGCGGATTTATTTTCTTTAATCATATTAATTCATGGAAATCACCTTTTCTCTAAAGATGTTGTGTTGCAGACTCCCTGAGCTCCAAAATGGAGCACCACACCTGCAGGGCAGGTGAACCTCTTTGGAAAGGGCTGGAAAGTGGGGCTTTCCCCCAGGGAAAGGAGCTCTAAGGATAAAAGCAGGCTTGTGTACTTCATTGACCTACTTTTCCCAACCTCTCCTACACAAGAAAACCTGTCTTCTGTCGCGTGCACGTGAAAGGCCTATTTAGCCTGACTGAAACCTGTAAGCAAAACAAAATAAGTGGGAAAACTTACAGTGCAGTCTGACCTTTGGGGGACTCCTGGGAATGGGGAGGTGCACACTGATTGTGCTGTGTCTGGGTGTAATGGGCTGTTAGAGCTCGGTGTCTAAAAGGATCTGACCAGAACAATGAGAACTTGTTTCTGAGATAATGGGATGAAATGTTATAATTAAACACAGAGTGTTGGCATGACAAAAACTTTTATACTGCTTTACTGTTTTAATTAAACTGTGTTCTGTGCATCAGGCCATGTCTCTGAGATAGATTTGGTTGCTAACAGAATGCTTTCAGTTCTCCAGGGAACGGAGCGATTTTATAACTCAAACATTAGGAAACCTCTGCAGATTTATGGGGTAACAGGTGCTTGGTTGTAGCTGTCACTTCTGCTCCAGCTGCTGCCCTCGTGCAGCAGTGCATCCCCACTGCAGTGCTGTACCCTGATGCTGTCCATGCTCCTGAGTGGGGCTGAAACAAACCCCACGAGAGAGCCCGGGGAGGGGGACAGGCACTTCCTCGCGCTGATGTTCTGTTGACCACAAGGAAGAAGTATTGCTGAAGTTTTCAACATGCATTTGTTCTCTAAATCCTGAAGTGTGAATGAAGCGTGACAAGAAGCCGCAAGGATCATGTGCAGAGAAACTGTCTCCTGGCAGAGAACAGGTCAGGCTGGTATCTACAGAGACGGCTCCAAGTTTTATCTTCTGCAGCTCTAGAGTGCATCCTTCAATTGCCTCTACAAATTTCTTTTGGTCAATACAGCGTTGTCTTCCTGATATTTATTCTTTTTAAAGATTTTACTCGAAGCTGGGGGTGATGAAGCCATCCTAGCTCCCTGTCTGTGGGGGAATCTGTGCACCACAGGAGCTCTGGGGCATGGAGCCATGCAAGGCATGCAGCTGTGTGTGAGCTGCTGTGCTGTGTTCTCAGTTGGACCCTGGGGCGGGATGGCCTTAAGGAGTTTACAATAACTCCAGTCCGATCAGCGTAGTTCACTGAGTCCCTTTCTCCTGCTGCTTCTCCAGTTGCTGTGCAGAAGGACAGAGATGGCCAAAAGAGTGACGTGGCTCATAATTTGCAATAAGAGAACGATGTTGTATTGATCTGAGCATTCGGAGCAGTGTAACCAACCAATATGTTCATTGCATTCCTTCCAGACCACTTCCAAACCACACTTGCTATTAAATATGAGGTGCACATCTCTTGCACTGGTTCTGCTATTAAATTGTGCTTATGGATATTAATAACAAAGGGCCCAAGGCTTGTATTTATGCAGGCAGGGAAAGAGCACCAGTTAAGTGGCAAATGGGATGAAGAATATACTTTTATGGCACGCTTAAGGTGTATTCAGTTTTAATACCAGCAGACTGTTCAAAATGGACTTTCTGTGAATTCCTACTTTCTGACACGTGGGTTTTCCTTTCTTTTCTCCTTTGCTCTGCGGATTGCAGGTGTTGGCTTCTGTCCCACTTTGCAGCAGGGCAATGGCCCGGGCTCCTGCAGCAGATCTCGGGGGCTGGGGACCAACCCAGGCACTCCCAGTGCAGCTCCAGCTCCTGCTGGTGGATACGGGAGGAGAGCCTGCAGCTCTGGTGCTCCCAGTCCACACCATGAGTATGCCTGGCTTAAATTATTCAAAGCAGAGCCAGAACATCAGCTCCCGCAGGCTGTGTCTGAATGGCTGTGGCAAGGAGAGAGCTGTTGTGCAAAATGCTGCATGTGGAAGGTCCTCTCGGGCTCATGGAATGGTGTGGATCTGTGGGCTGAGGGTGTCCCCCAGTGAGGGCAGGTGATGAGCTCAGAAAGACTCAAATCAGAGTTCTTATTTGGTGCAAAATCAGCAGCTTTGTTGCACTGCCTGTGTGAGAATGGCCAAGTTTCATGTGAAGCTGTTAAAGAAACATGCTAGAATTTTGGAGAAAGACTAGCACATGAGGGGGAATACTGTGAAGTGTTAAATCTCCAGAGCAGTTTGTTTTCATGTTTAGAATAACAATTTTCCCATGTTGATGCCCATCCCTTGGAAGACTTGCTGGTGTTTCCACCAATTGTGGAGTGCCTTGAATGGCAGCTGGTTTCTGTTGGGGAAAATCAAGTGCAGGAAGGTGTGTGTGTGCAAAAATTAGGCTCGGGTCACTGCTGGAGCTCTGGGTAACTTGAAGCAGTTTAAAATCATAGAGTTACTACCTGGTTCTTTGTATTGGTGCAGATGGACCTGAAGTGTCCTCATCTCCTTCAGGCTCCAAGTCAGAGTGAAGTCTGGGGTCTTGCAGCAGCTGATCAGGTCTAGAGGGATATGAAGCATCCATAAAACCTCAGTATCCATCCAGTCCTAAAACAGTGGCCAAGGGAAGCAGCCTAATGTGGGTTAGCTGCCCCGTTCCTCTGCTCTCCTCCCACTGCTGCTGCTCCCCACAGCATCACCCCGTCCGACATACTCTGATGTGTTTTACTACAAACATGTTTGACTTCGGAGACGATGTTAGCCAACACTTGGATATGGTTGTGTGTGAGAAAGTCAAGCTTAAGTCCTGCAGGAATGAAGCAGGAAGCAGTGCCTGCAGAGCTGCTGTTCCTTGCTCTCCGTCCAGTCCTGCTCTTTCCATGCTGAACACAGCACTTTGGTGCCTGGCTGATGGTGGCTTCAGGATGCAACGCTGGGATCCAGTGCTGGTGGGAGTAGTGAAAAAGGAAGCTTTTGTACAAACTGCATGGAAAAAATCAGCCTATGACATCTTCCGTACCCATTTCATATCCTCTGGTGTTTGTTAAGGACTGATGCAAGCCCAGGTCAGCTGTGGCAGAAGCAAAGCCCTGTGCTGATGCTCATCGATCGCTGGGGAGCACGGCTCATGGAGGCTTCGTGAGACACAGCCCTGCCTGTGAGGGAGCAGAAGAGTGGCACTCAAAGGAGATCAATACTGAAGCAAGAAACTTTCCAAACTCTCTGGAAAGCAACTTGACAGCTCTAACGTGGATCTGTGATCACCCTTCATGCTGGGAAATCAGGTGTTGTTCTGGCAGAAGTGCAACAGCCAAACGGGAATGGAGTTGGGGCACCCTGACTTCCAGGCTGGGATAAGGATGAAGCTCTCTCATTTCAGTTAGCTTTAGTATATTACTAATATATATATATATATATATATATATATTTTCTTCTAATGGTGCTTTAAAATACTGTGTTGGAAATGTACTCTTTGGAGTTACCGTACGGCTTCTGGGTTTCTTATTTAGGACACAATAAGTACTGGAACAGATAAATAAAGAGGAAGGGAGAGCTCTGGTATTTATAGCGTTATTTGCTACCTTCTCTCTGGGATGAAAATTGCATTTCCATTTCCTCTAGTACTGGAGGAATATTCTTTCTTTTACTTTAACTCTCTCCTACCAAGGATCTGAGCATCAGACACATGAAGCTTTTTTCATCTTGATCTCCAAACCCAGCATTCCCAGTATGCTCCTGCGGAGAGGTGCCCGACTGATGCTGCTTCCTCCCAGCAGCACTGTGCAGTTGTGGGGCTGCACTTATCGGGGTGTGAGCATCTGCACTGTTGTACTGCCCGTGTAGTGCACGGTGTTGCCTGAACCATCCTGTTCCTTTGTCTTTCTTCCCATCATGGTTTGCTACCTGTCTAATTTTTGGAAGCACGTGTTGTCTTTCCAGAGTAATACCTTGAGAATGCTTGGGCAGGGAAGGCAGGAAAAGAAAGAATCAGAAATGAAATAAGGGCTGTTTTAGTTATCCTGATTTCTACTGGAGTAATCAGGTTTGGTAGCAGGGGTGGGTGAACACGGACCTGACCTGAAGGGGAAAACGGGAATTAGCAGCTGTAAGAGAGACGGTGGAAATACTGAAAGTAAAAACAGTGAATGGAGCAGGACAGGAAAATAAGACAGGATTGTTTGTAGCCTCACAAGGAGCCTTGCAAAACAAAGCAATAGGTAGGGAAGCACAATGAAGTACAGTGAGTGGGAGAGACGAAGGCACAGTAAATATCCACAACTTCTCAGTGGCTCGGTGCCTCTTCCATTACTCTGTGTGTTATTAGTCCCAGCCCTTCTGTATTTGCTCGCTCGTTCTCTCTCTCCCTGGTGTAACATGAACAAAAGCAATTGTTATTGCCTCCTTATGAGGGAGTCAAACTCTGCAAAGAGTAAACAATCTTTCCATCAGCGGTGTTCGCAGTTTGACATACAATACCAGTAAACAGCTATTCTGGTGATCTGATGTGCTGTTTCTGGGGTTGCTGCTTTTGTATACTTCTGGTTCCCAGTGTCATGCTCAGGAGTAAAGCTGCATCCTCCTGCCTGCATCACTGCAGCTGGTTGTGCTTGTTACAGTGATGCTTGGCATGTCCTGGTGGCTGTGCTCCTCAGGCTGCATGGTGGCAGAGCACGGTAACCCTGATAGCCTTGACCTGTGGCAGGGGTAGACCCGAAGCTGTGTGCTGATTTTGCCCAGCTTACTGTACACTCATGGCTGCTTTCTTGGTGTCGGAGGAGCAGCCACGTTCAGACTGCTGGGGATAACACTGGAAGTGTTACAATTCAGTGGCACCCACTGTGTTCCCCCACTCAGAGCTAAGTGGGAGCTGTTGCCTTTGGGGCTGTGTGAAGCCAGTCCTGACCTGCAGCTGTAAGCACCGTGGGGCAGTGGCTCTGCAGGCTGCCCTGGCTGGGGCTGCTGGGGCTTCCCCTGGTGCTGGCTCTGCTTCTCTCAGGGGGCAGGGCTGGAACATGATGCTTTCTGCACTGCCGCTTCCCCAAGGAAAACAGCACAGGTTCGTTCTCTGCTTGCAGCCCATGTCTGCTGTTAACTTTAACTGCACGAGTTGCTGAGATCAAGAGAATCAGTGATGCGCAAAGCATCACTCTGGAACGGCTGTATCTTCAGATACAGCACTGAATGTGCATCATGTTCAGCATCACTTGCAGAAATGTCTGTGGGTGCCTCCTGGGTCAGCATCTTCAACGAGCGACTAACATGTGCTGGCTCTGCCATGCAGAGGGCTTTGGAGAGACTTTTAATCACCGCTTTCTGCCTTCTGAGCCTGCAGACACCGTGCAGGTGGGCTTTCTGATCGTGTCTCTAAAGCCTCGAGGGGCAGAAAGACTTGTTTTCATCACAGACACTGACGTTACATAGACAGCACAACTCTACCTGGAGGAACACAGAGGGAGCAGCAGCCATCGCTGGGTGCCATCCATCTGCTCTCCTTGCTGCTCAGCTCTTTGTGGCTGCAGCTGATATTGCTGCAGTGCTGATATTGGTATATTCTGCTCTTATTCCATTTTTCTTGTAGTGACGTGTGGCATCACAACGTTTTGTGATGCAAGCAAACGTTTCTGCCCCTCAAGGCTTGGGGGAGCAGCTCAGGATGCTCACGTGGGTGCATGCCATGCAGCAGAGCTGTCACCTCCACAAGCTGGCAGCAGCAAATGCATGCAGTTATATAAACAGGACAAAGTATTTTCTTTTACCCTAATGTTGGCCTGGCACCTGTGCTACCTAGCATTGGGTATAATTGCAGGAAGACAGACTGGGGTGGGTTGCACCAAGTGCACCTATGTCACTTCTGTGCTTCTCTCTTCTGCATCCTCGGGGTGTGTGCCACGTGTTAATTGGGTGTACAGTGAAAGGCCTAAATGAAAGTTAAATTAGATTTAATTCATTTTTAATTGGATTCTAAAGAAACATGGAAATCATTGGGGAGGAAAGCGCAATACAATTGCAATTTTCCTGTGGTATTAATACTTTTCTTTGGTATCACTTTACACCTGCTATTGCTACGTTCAGGGGAAGGTTAATTACCCCTAACATCTCCATAACAAAAGCCTCTGAAACCCGGTATGAATTTTCTAGGGCTGATTATTACGTTTTAAATAACTGTTTTGATATTGCAGTCTCTCCGCCCGTGCAAATATCTCCTGCTTTTCCCCCGAGCAGATTGGAAGTGGCAGTGCAGTGTTTCCGTGGTCCATCTCTGTCCATCTCTGGAGCTGGTGGTGGTGGGGCAGGGCTGGGCACCCCCAGCACACGGGGCTCTGGGCAGGGCCTGGCTGCCTCTGTGCTCCCATTGCTTTGGGTTTGCAATGGGAACATATGGAGAAAGGCAACACTGAATGTATGGTCTATATTTGGGTTCTTATTCCCCAGCCGATTCTATTATGTGTTTTAAAATTAACTCTGTTGCTTTGAAGATCAGTCTTATTGTATCAGTATTACAGTTTTATTGTAATAGACTTTAATTAATTCTGCCTTCTTCTAGGTGTATCCTCAGGAGCTAATCTTCCTTTGCGTAGTGCATAATGAAAGGAGCAGTTTACGATAATGAGCAGAGTGGGCAGTAACAGAGGGCTGTGTCATGGTTGCTGAAAGGTGTCACTGCTCTGAGTGCAGCAGCTGCTCTGCCATGGCTCCGTGCTGGTGCCATTGCCATCAGGGAGAGCAAAGGTGAGAGCAGCCCTCTGACCGCCTCCTGCACGGGGAGATGCTGGGACGTGGTTTGGGATGCACCTTGCTGGTGAGAAAGCTCCGCTGGGAGGCAGGCACGGGGCTCTGGTTCTACAGCTCCCTTCCCATACAAGTGGTGAGGCTCTGTGTCTGAACAAAGCTGATGGGCTTTAAGCCTGTGTGCCTGGGACTGGCTCTGCAGCAACTGGGGTGCTGGTTGGAGCCCATGAGCTGCCTTTGTTCTTCAGTGCTGTGCTTGGATTTGTGCTGTGCTGAAGTAACTTTGGAAATGGCAATAAAAAATCCATATCTCATCGCAGTGTAACCTCACGAGCTCCTCCTTGCAAGCAGTGGTACAGGCAGAATGAACCTTTTCTACCCTTGAACTTTGTGCTACACATTCCAGAATGCAGCTGTAGCAGAGTTACATGTGCCACCTTATCCTGGCCTTTCTGCAAGTGCTGGGGTGCCTGGCCCAGCACGGGGCGAGAAGCCCTCCTGGGCTGACACCTGCGAGCAAAGCGCAGGCATTTTAAAAGTAATCCAGGTGTAAGTGTCTGCAATATTTTATAACACTATGTTGTCTCTGTGGGTAATTAGGAGACATCTGAGGCAGTGTGGATACAGGGAGGGGATGGGAGCAGCAGGGACGGAGCTGTGCATGGGAACAGCAGCTGGCCAAGGGAGCTCCCGGGGGGACAGAGAGGAAGAAAGGAACTCATTTGGCCACTACCGAATTTAGATGTGTGTATGGGCATCCCTCATTTATGTTTAGGTTTTCTGTGACTGTTTGCTGTTGAATTTTTGAAAGGTTCGGACCAAGTTGCCATAGCAACTTCTGTATGGCAAACAACGTGTTCGCTGCCTGCACGATGCCAACTCCTTCCCAAGGAAACGTGGGGACGCCAGCTCAGTGCTCCCCTCCTCACTGCTTTCCATGCCCACAGACTGACATACTGCTCAAATATCTGTTAACTGTACATGATCTTTAGAAATACTTTTTATTTTTATTATTTTTTTTTCAGTTCCCCTCATACATCTGTGGTATCAGTGTGCCAGAAGCACCCTGCCCAAAACACTATTTTGGATGGGCTGATCTGGTCCTTAATAAGGACACATACAACAAACTGCTAAATGCAACTGGTGGATCATTTGCTTTACTTTTATTCCCAACCAGTCAAACCCACCCAAATATCTTGGGTATGGAGAGCACGGCATGCCCAACTGTAAGAACACATCTGCTCTTACTGCATGGCTGCGGATCCAAACAGAGAGCTCCAGTGCAGCTGTAGCCATCAGTGTCCCTTCCTCAGGTGTTAACGAAGCACTGCGTTGTTTCTTACTTACCATCGTGTGCCTGGAAGCGGTGCTGTGCTCTGCTGCTTAGCAGTCGCAGTCTTTAGCTCTGTGGTGTGTGTGTGGTGACCTAGTGTGCTGCCAGAACTGACCTCAGTGCCCCATCAGCGCAGAGGTTGCCTTCCACTGCTGTAGCTGATGGCCTGCTCGCATCCTCAGGTCTCCTCCACGGTAACTCGCCGCAGCAGCACAGGGACGTGGTCCTGCCCCACTTCTCAGGCAATTGGACTTGGGGCTCATTGGTATTCCTAGCGAAGGCACTGGGAAATCTTCCATTCATCGTGAGCTGTGCTGTTAATGAAATATCCGTTTCCCAAATCAACTGCTCAAATTTCCCATCACTTGAATGACTTGATGTAGCTTTGGAAGTATTGCTGCCAAGCACTAACAGCCACTGAGCATTAATGCACAGAGGAAGGGCTCTGAGCCCCAAAGATGAGTTTTCTTGTTAAAGCAAAGCATACACTGGCCGGAAGAGTTCTCCTCTTGCAGCTCTGGTGATGCTAATGGGCACTCTGCATTTCCTCTTCTTCAGTGTGCAGTGCCCCATTCTGGACTCAAAGGGACGTGGTCAGTGGGCATAGTGGGGGTGGGTTGGGTTGGACTTGGTTATCTTATTTTCCATCTGAAATGAGTCTGTGATTCTTTGAAAGGCTGTGCCTAAGGAGAAGGGAACCAGGGGGACTGTGCTGTGCTGGTGGGGCCAGCCCCCCAGGGCAGAGCTGCTTGTCCCTGCCCATCCTAAAGAGGCAGCTCTGGAGCAGGCAGGAGCCCTGGAGGAAGCTGAGCTTCAGCCTGTGCTGTATCTGGAAGGGCTCCTTTCCACCTCATTGCCTGAATTCTTCCAGCCCGGGGCTGCATATCCCTGCCCTTTCCCTTCTGCTGTCATTAATCTTCCTCTCTCTGCTTGTTTGTATTCTCAGCGTTCCTCTCTGCCTGCTATCTTCTGTCTCACCAAAGCCAAAGCCTCTTAGCTAGCAGTAAGTAGCATTTAACCACTCGAACAGTGTGGGCTCACTTCATTGACCCCACAAAGCCATTCTATTGGCAGCGTGCTCACAGAACTCCGGGAAATAATATGTTATCATTTTGAGTTAGTGCTAAAATGCTATACTCTCAGGATTTTGTTTAAAACGCGAGGTTTTAAGCCAGCATTCATCCTTCCCTTGTTTGCTCGGCGGTCAGTTCAGCGATGCTCACAGGATGCAGCCATGCAGAGCCATGGTGGGAGCGGTGCTGGGCCGGGGGCTGGAGCTGAGGAAGGGTCTGTGCAGGTCCTGCTGGTGTGCCATGGGGGTGAGAAGGGAGCACAAAGCCTGGCAAAGCTGCAAAATGGGCTGAGTGCATTCACCGTGGGGATGGATGGCCGCAGGGAGGGCTGCTCTGAGCTGGGGGGCAGCAAGGATGGAGTGCTGTGTATGAGGGGGGTATGTGAGGCAGAAGAGGGGAGGAACTGCTGTGAAGTATGGGTCCGTCCTGGTTCCGAGCAGTGCCAATATTTCTGCGGATATTAAAAAAAAGACATTATGGTGTTAAGAAGGGAAAAAAGATATTTTTTTCTGCGCGATCATATTCTAAAAATTAATAATTTACTGCCTGTGATTTATGCTGATAATTTCAATGGCAGCCTTCTTGATGATGAGACCGCAGCAGATTGTCATGTGTGCGGTGCCAAAGGCGGTGTTATGTCTCTGCCAGAAGATAAAGTCCTGGCCCGTGTGCTTTGTGACTCTGGTTTCCAATCCCATTATTCACCTCCGCCTCTGTGCTGCTGCACTGTATCTGAGATACGTGCTAGTCATGCGTCTGGTGTGCCAGGAAGATGTTTCAGTTTGTTATCTTTATGAACGACCGCATTATTTGTTTGGAATACGCCAAATGCCAACAAGCACCCCTGCAAGCAGAAAGCAAAACCTCGAGCAAACAATGTGACACTAATCTGTTGTTTGTGCTAAAATACAGAAAGGGAATGACTGCTTGGCTGTCACGAGCTCATAAAGGAAAGAAAGAAAAATGCCACCAAAGAGGAATAAGCTCCAAAAGAAAGTTCCATTATCAGTTTGTTTCATGCCTTGTAGCTCCAGCTGCAAACAATCCCTTTCATAAAGACACCCTGAAGATAAATGGCAGCGAGGTGCTGGTGGTGTCGGCGAGATAAAGCCGCGGGTCCCCTGCACTGGGGGAGGGGAGAGCTCTGCTTCATTTTCTTACATCTCATCACCATCTTGGGGGAGAGAATGAATATGTATCGTCTGTTATCTTGTCGTTTTTGAGCCAAACATCTTAAAATACATTTTCTCTGAAATAACCTCAGGGATTTCAAGACCGGAATAAATTATTAGAGCAATTTGAGATTGGAGGCCCTGTATTTGCTTTAAACATGAGAAACGCTGTTAGTAATGTACGAGAGTTGTCTGTTTGCTCACAAACCGAGGCTAAATGGCCAAAGAAACAAAAACCAGTGAGGTGGGGTGCTCCTGTCAGAGCAGGGACGTGCTGAAACCTCAAGGGTATGTGGCAATGACAGCATCCAGGGCTCTCGAGCTGCGGATAATGGCAGAGCCCCACGTTGAAGCTGCTCCCTCTGCGTGCTGCCCTGCACCTTGCTGGTTGCTGCTGGGAGGCACTGGCCTGCAGCCCGTTTTTTTCATCCATGCTGGCTCCATCCCACGCCACCGTCACAGTAGGAATTGGTTCCTCAAATTGAGTGCTTCTTTAAAAACATCAGAGCCCAAATCGTGTCCTGTCCTCAGCGAAACATTCAGAGAGATGTGGAGTCCAGGAGAGAAAAGCATCATTCCTGGTTTCTGCGTAATGGAGCTGCAGTGTAGGAATGCTCTGTGCTGGGTAATCTGGGAAGTAGAGCCCAAAGCATAATGCAGGGCTTTTTCAGAGTGGATGTCAGCCTCCTGCACCCACAGCAAGAACAAAAGCTTAATTCCTGTCAGTACGAGTTCAGGTGTGCACAGGTTCAGCTGTTTCTTGGTGCAGGAAATGGGCCTCGACAAGGACCCATCATGGCATTCAGCGGTAAGAGCTGAAAAAGCACTTTTCTTTGTTCCCGACTTTAGAGTTGGCTTTGATTGCTGGGAAGTCAATTAGCACTCTGTTGCTGTGTGCAGGAGTGGAAAAACATAGTCAGCTCTGGAGCGCCATGTGTGTTCGGGCCCTTGGAGGAAGAGCTGAGGGCTGCACCCCGCGGCCCCAGCGCGGCCCTCCCGAGCAGGGCATGGCATTGGAAATCTTTGCTCCATCCCTCCAGACTGGTGTGGAAATTTGTCTCGAACTTGAAGGCTATCTGAAATCAATATCCTCATCAACTTCACCCGCGTTTACAAAGATAATATTTCCATAACGTTGTCTGACTTCAAACGGAAGAAGGAAAGCTTTGCAACAGAGAAAGGCACAAAAAGGATTGCAGCAAAGCAGCATTAAATTTCAGAAAACTTTTCCGAGACCATTAATTGAACTTCGTTACAAGATTTAAATGAGATATTGAAAATCAAATGCAGTGGCCCAGTTTTAATTGCCTTCTCTCAGACACAGCACAGTCTTGAGTCCCTGTTTGGTATCTGTAAAGAAAGGTCCAGCAGCCCCCTGGGGAACTGGTGTCATGCATTTGCTGCTTTGGAGATCGACGTACCATTTAAAGTCATCCCACGTGTGGGTTCGTTGCTCAGCTGAGCTCTCTCATGGCACTGTACTGGGAGCAGCTGTCCCATCCCCAGCTGTGCTGTGCCACAGGATCCCAGTGCTGCAGCCACCAAACAGGTGAGGGCAAAACTGTCGGTCTGTACCTGGGCAAAGCACAGTTTACTTTGGGAGAATATCCAGAGGGAGCTTTCCCTTCCTCTTTACTTGTGTTCCGTGTCTTTTAGGTGCTCCCTACCGCTGTTGTAAATGGAGTATTTCTGTAATGATGACAGAGCTGCTCTAGGCTGACCCCCGTCACCCTGAGCTGCCCTGGGCGGGATGCCTGGGCATGAAGCTGGGCTCAGCTCCCTGCCTTGATGGGAGCAAGCTGTCTTTCAGAAGGGAGATGCACGGTTGGTGTTTTTCACTGCCCTCCAGGAGATGTCCCAGGCATTTCCCAGCACTGAGCCGTGGCTGCTCCCCACACTCAGTGCTGCAGTGAGGGCACACAGTGCTGGGTGCAGGGCTCCCCGTGGTACTGCAGCACGGAAAGCACCACATATATTCCCTCCGTTGTTTTCACAGTTTAAATTTTCATGGGCTGCTGAATATTTGATGAAAACAAACCAAACCTGACTGTGTTTCCTGTGCATATCGGCGAAGGGCTTGCTCTGGGGTCTCGAGGTTTCCTTTTGGTTGCACTTTTATAGTTTATTTGTAAATAAATGCACCTGCAGGATGCACTTAGTCCTCTTTTCTAACTGTTATAGAAGAAACTCCAGGAGTGGGAGCATGTGGTTGGCGGCACAGAAGGCTTAATGCAGCTCGGTGGAAGTGAATTTCTGATGCAGCAACAATCCAGTAATAGCCATAATGTCTCGCTTAATGGACAAGTAAACAACTCTGCAGAAATTAAAATAATTCACTGTATTAATACTGCAGGTTGAGCAGTAAATAGGACACATATTCATGAAAAAGAGACCAATTTAAATCCAAAGGGTATTAACTCCGTCCTTTCAAGAATCCGTACAGCTACTTATCTTTTGTGGCTGACAGCACCGGTTCAGTGAAAGGGATTTCTGCTCCAGCACGGCAGCAACAGGCACAATTACCATCTGCTTTGTATTCCCAGCAGAAGAAGCTGCAGCTTGTTTTTTTCCCCCCGTCAGCTACATGCCGTGGCGGCCTGCATCGCGGCACTGAGCTGGTGTCACCTGGTGCTGGCAGTGACCATGGAGGAAGAGGTTTGGCTCTCCGCTTGTGGGGCATTCACTGTGTTTCACACTGACTTCTCTACATCTGTTATCACTGCGTGAACCTCGTCCATCCTGAAACGGGAACTTGTGACCCAAAGTTAAGTGGATACTTACAGGCCCCAGCCAGATGAGAACAATAAGTTGGATGGCTGAAAGCTGCGTGTGTTGGAGATGGCAGGTGCACAGATGGCAGCAGAGGCAAGGCATGTATAGATCTGACAGTTTGGAGAGCTGTGATATTTACACCTGGAGAATGCGTAAAGAGAGTGATTGTGGTGGTGCATCCACATCCATAACTGCTGCTCCTTTCCCTTTCCTTTCTCTTTCCCTTCCCCTTTCCATTTCCTCCCTTTCCCTTTTTTTTTTTGGGGGGGGGGTGAGAATTCATTTACAGAAAACTGGCAAACCAGAATTACGTCGCATCCATCCTGGCAAGCTGCAGCTCTCCCCTATTGTCCTGAATGAAAATGAGCCACACTATAACGCAGTCCTAAGAGAGAAGCTGGAATGTATTTATTGACATAACATTAATATAATGTAGTAATTTAACGGTGACGTAACAGGATTTGAGATGGATGGATACACTTATTTGCTGCCTAGAGCATGGGGCAGTGACACAACAGAGTGACTTAAGAGATCTGAACAGTGCACAGGGCAGTGCCTGGGGGGTGGGTGGCAGTGCACTGCCACAGGTGAGTGCTGGCTTTGCCTGGCTCCTCACTTTGACACCACAAACCCTCAGTTGAGGTTAGCACATCACCGAGTCCCTGATGTGAAGGTCTGATGTGTGTTCCCAGTCGTTAGCCCTGCTCCCTGGACATGTGGTTTTGCATTTTGGAGCAAGCTGAAGATGTTAATACTGCACACTCTGAGGTCTCCATTAATTTGAGCCCATCGCCTGGAGCGGAGTTTCCTCTCGCTCTCCTGTTTTCATTGCTCTTCAGTTTATTCAGTTGTAGTTTTCAGCAAATGCAAGATTATTGCAGCATTATCTCAAAAGAGGGTATTGATCCAGCTCCTTGCTGCTATCCCTGTTATTTTACTGTGCTTTTGTACTGTTTACTGGAAACTTAACAGTTTCCAAATATGAGAGAGAAAAGCAAACTGAAATATATACAAAACCAACTTTTCCCTATTGCTGTCACTGAGCAGCAGGAATGATTATGTGAAAACACAATTCAGAGGTTGCAGTGCTTGTAACAAAATTCTGATTGTTCCGGTAGAGGCGAGAGATGCGACTCTGTGGGGAAAACCAAGCTGAATTTCACAATGTGGACACCTTTGTTTTTCTTCTGAGTATAATCTCAATGCAATTTACTCTATTTAGAATGAACGGCCCTAGGATGGAGGAGTACTACAGCTCTGCATTGTGCTTCACTCCTGCCTTAACTCCCTCGTGCTGTAGTAGGCCTTCTTTTTGTATTCACATATTTATTGATTCACTTTACACTAATCAGCCTAAATCTTTGCTACCCCTTCTAAATCTTTGAGTGACCAAAGTAATTTGGCCTCAGGGAATGATTTCACCACTGGCAACATCTTTACTGTGAAATTGCACTAGGTGCGTGAAGGATTGGGGGCTTATCAGTGACCGTACGTTGTCTGTTTCACCCTGTACCAAAACCAGAGGAAATACAGTTGTTTTACAGACTTTCAATGGCCTCTAGGTTTTTATGACACTGAATGCAATGGAAAAAATGGGAGCCATAGCAGAAATGCTCAGTCACAGCTTGCCCCAGTGATGGAGCACCTGGTGGGAGGGCAGGGCAGCCAGGGCAGCTCAGCTGCATGCAGTGTACCTGAGGGACCAGGAGTGGGGCCAGGATCCAGCCCTTCCCAGCCCTCCATTGGCAGCGGAGGTGAGGACATCTCTGGAGATCCCTGTATCCGTGGGGCCTTCTAGGGGTAAGCATCTGCTCTCCTTTATTTCTGTGTTCATGGCTGCTGTCTTTGAGCTCATCCTCGCTTGCTGTAGCTGAGGGCTTTACTCCCATGCTGTCATTGCTGCGTTTTCCATTGTGTTACAAGAACTTTCCTGTGTGCTTGCAGGACTACCTGGTGTTTGCAGTCTGACAGGTATTTGCACAGACACAGAGCCAGGACTGTGCACAGAACTGGGGCTTCCCAACCAGCTTTACCACTTAGTTCCCTTATTTTTCTAATTAAGTAGTTATTGTAATACTAATCTCTATTTGTTATTTACCAGCATTGCCGTGGTTTTGGCTCCTGGGTATTAAGGAATGAAATGCCTGAGGAGCTTCCCCAGCAGTGGAAGGTACCAGTGGGAACTGTTTACTTTGTGGGCATAATTTGATCAAAAACACTTGTCTTTGCTCATGATTTGTACTAAACCCTGCCTATTATGATTCCTGCTCTAGGTTTCAATTTTAAACAATCTGAAATACCAATTGCCTTCACCCCCCCCACCAAAAAAAACAAAAAAACACCTCTTAACAGCCTTTGTTGGACTGCAAGCAGGAGTTCTGTGCTTTCCTAGAAATTAAAAAATTACAGCTGTGTAAAAACAGCCTCATGTAATAACACGTGCTTGTTTGTTGGACAAGGAGAACTTGTGTATGCAGTTATGCAGTCAATCTTAATCACGCAGGATAAGAGCATCCCATGCTCTACGAGAAGCAGCCCGGCCAATGGTGTGGAGCTGGCTCTATATTTCCCAGTGGGACATCTGCTCCTCTGAGTCCAGGGCTGGGAAGAGTGAGTCCAAGTGCTTCCTTGGAAGAGTGAAGCCCAGATATTTCACCTCTGCACCACAATTTAGTTTGCTTTAGGGTGTCGCTACTTTTAAGGCATCTGGATTTCCTCCATTATGAATTGTGAGTCAAATTCCAATGTTGTTCCATTTTTGAACGGGAACTGGGAGCTCCAACCTGGGGACATTCATTACTTTTTCTCTCTGCAGCTCGATGCTGTTTAGCAGATCATTCAGAATGAAAATGAGTGCAATAGCAGAAATAAGTTGTACTAATGGCACACTGGTGGGAAAAGGGGAAGGTTGCCTTCCGCTGAGCAGGTGAGCGAGCAGAGCATCAGCATGACCAAACCAGCACAGGAGCTGCAGCTTTTTGCCTGAATGGAACTTTCTTTTACTTTTTGTAAGAATCTTTTCAGGCCACTGGTCAAGGTGTTTCCATGGCAACCGAAGTAATCGCGTTTTGGTGATGGGTTGCAGCGGGAGCTCTGTGATCACCGCACAGAGCGGGTGGGTGCTCTGAGGGTGAGCACAGAGGGATGGGCATCCTCACTGTGAGCAGAGGTTCTGTACTGCTCAACTGCCTCATGTGGGTTTCAAATCAAAAAGCAGCTTATTGGTGGGTGCCTCATCTGTGCCAGTGAGGTGTGAGATGTACTGTTGGCGTAAGGGGCAGCTATAGCTGTAGTAAACAGAAGAAAGCTAATTTCCTTTTATTCTTGAGGAGATCAATGTTCCACAGCGGGGGAAGATTTTTGTTCCCAGCTCTAGTTTTATAAACAACGTGGCATTACACCTATTATCATAACAGTCCTCTTTATCTGCTTTGTCAATATTTGTCTCTATCATGCTATGTATTTCTTTAAAAAGAGAAATCCATCCTTGTGGCAAAAGGGAAAAAAAAATGCATGGACAGTTCACCTGATAACTTATACTTGAGTCTCGAGGCCCCATTTTTAAGCACTCTTGTCCAAAGCCAGTGGGCTGTGCACCAGTTACGGACTGGAAGTGGCCCAGGAGTTTGGTTCTTCCTGCAGCTCCTGGCTGCTGCCCAGGCAATGTGCTGCGGTGATGGGTACGCATGGCACAGCCCTCTGGGCTCCAGCAGCCCCACTGCAGTGATAAAACAGCACGTGCATGGGTGGGGGTGGGCTCTTGGTGTATTAAAACTCTGGAAATTAGGATAGAATTTGTGATGGGAAAGGTGATTCTGAAGCACGTGGTGCCTCAAGGAGCAAGTGTAAGCTTTGCATGGCATCTCTCACGCTTTCCTCCTGGAAGTTTGGCAGCAGGAGGTCGTGCAGGAGTGGTGTTGCTGAAGTTGCTCTGATATCTCCTCGGTGCTGCCGAGGCTGACCAGCACTTTGTTCTGACACACTTCTGGTTTTTACTTCTTTAGGATCTGATCAGTGTAAAAATATCAGATATCAGATTGAGGGAGAATGTGTTCATCGATATAGCAATTATTTTAACCATTTCTGCTGAGAAAAATACACCAGGCATTTCAGATGTATGTAATTTCCATTCTAATTCATCTTGAGCTCTATGGAAGAAGTTTGTGGTCTATTTTTATTCCACTTTGACATTGCACACACACATTTCTGTGCTGCAGACTGCGCTGATAACCAGGGCTGCAAAATTGCATATAATGTGTGTAACACCCAGTAATTATAGTACTTAAATTGTATGACAGGTGTCAGGAATAGAAATGTTACTACTTCCTTGCTTAAATATGCAGAGGACAGCGTACTCAGAGCAGAGCTGATTTTGTTTGGCAGAAAACAGTCTCAGGATTGGATTTCTTAGGGTGAACTGCCTCTGTGCAAACCAAGTTGTTTGTTCTTCACTAGAATGATAAAGGAAATATAGAATAAGTTCTCTGTATGTTATTTTTTGTTTGTTAACAGACTTAAAACATGAAATCCAGGCCCTTTCCTGTGGCCTGGTGTGTTGTCATGAGCGTAAACAGGAATGGAGTGGGATGGGATTGAGCAGTGTGGGATGGCATAGAACAGCACTGAGAGTTGCTGCTGCATTGCCACCTGGCAGCACGTGTCCAGGCACGGCAGGAGAGGAGAGGGAAATCAAATGCCAATGGGGAAAATGTCTTCAGAACAGCTCCCACCCGTTGGTGCACAGCCCATCAGATGTGGCATAGAAGCAAATCACGTCGCCTTGAAAGGTTAACACCTTGGCGGAGTTAATTGCTGTTCTTCCTCTAAATTTGCAGTGTAATTTCTAATTTTTGACTTCGCTACGTATCCTTCAGTTAAATAGATATTAATAAGACAAATATTTATGCTAGGAGTGCATGATAGCATAAACACTTAAGGAAAGTGAAGCAAACAAGAAGTAATAGCATCAATGTTTGAGGACTGTGAAGTAAATAGAAATAAAATACGCAGGCAGATAAAGGAAACTTCCTCAAACACCCGGGCAAGAAAGCACCATATCAAAAATCTGTAAGTTAACCATTAATCACTGAGTTGAGTGATTTTTTTGTGCATTAAATGTTTCCTTCTCGTGTTGAGTTTTTTGTCGGGGTTCTTTGTC
The DNA here is from genome assembly GCA_023055505.1 of Callipepla californica brunnescens. Classification (NCBI taxonomy): domain Eukaryota; kingdom Metazoa; phylum Chordata; class Aves; order Galliformes; family Odontophoridae; genus Callipepla; species Callipepla californica. Next base: position 15,148,255 of record JALIRH010000015.1, on the reverse strand, counting down.
CCCTGTTTCTGCCTTTCCCTCAAGCCTTTATTTCTGTGTACAGAATAGGTTCTGAAACTTGTGCATTTTCCCTAGGGACTGTTCCAAATTTATATGCAGAGTGTTCTGTATCTAACACTTCTGATGTGCAGTCCACTTAGCATGCGATATACAAGCAAGTGTGTGGTGAGTATATTGTCATCCTCCTCCACGTGTGAAAAATGTGCTTCTGTTACCAAATTCCCCTGGTTGCAGATGTCCGTTTACACAGCTGGCACACAAGGCAGGAGGTCAGCAGGTTGAGTTTGAATGATGCTGTGTGCACAGCAGCTGGAGCTTGGAAGCACAGAGCAAGTTTAACCGAGCTGGTGCTCCCATGGGATGGAGCAAAGGTCCAAGAGCTGCACAGTGAGCAGCAGAGCTCAGTGTGCTCATGCAGGGCCAAGCAGCTGTGGTTGCTGTCCCTGCCTCCGCCTGGCTGTGGTCACTGGGGCAAGGTAACCACATGAGAGAGCTGTGGTCGTGTCCTAGAGCATCAGCTAGCCCTGTGGGTGCAGCAGCTGGGATGAGGTGGCCATCTCTTTGAGCCCGAGTTGGCTTGCAGGCACTGGGATCGTGAGGGGCATTGTATGGGACTGAAGGAACAGTTTCAACATCAGCATTTGAAGAGCAAGAAGAAAATGCCTGAGGGACAGTAGTGTGTTCTGCAATGGGAAAAGATCCAGAGAAGGGAATTTCAGATGTGTGAAGACAATTGTTGGAAAGGATTTGATGCTGTTTCAGAAATCCTGCCAGTATTTGAGCATGACATTAGCTCAGAAGAGCTGTGTGAAAATGCAAGCAGCTGAGCTCTTGGGTGGAATCTGCCATGGGTCCGATGTGGGTCAGGTGTGTACACGTGGGGCTGGTTTCACTTAACGTGCAGGAGAATGCTCTGTTGCTGACAGTTATCCTTCAGTAGCACAAAGAACCACCTCGTGCTGCTGGTGGGCTCCAGCTATTCCCACTTTGCTTGGATGGGAGGGCAGGATTGTGCTTCTTTGGTGCAGGCTGGCAACATGGGGAAGAGCAGTAACAGCAGTCTGAGGGCTTTCATGCAGTCAGCAGCACGGTGTGGAGGCCAGAGCCCAGCTCTGCAGGGTTTCTGTTTCTGTGAAGAGCTCTGTAGCAGTGGGATAGGTGTGATTTTATGGCAGTATCACAGGTTATGTCCTTAACAGTGTGATGGTATTATTTCCAGGTTGCCCCTGGGCACTGGGAAGACAAGCTGTATGAAGAGGACACGTGTCTGTATGTGTGACTGTAACAATCAATTCCATCTGCTGGATGAAATTCAGGGTTTGTGCTTAGTGTGTGCTGCAGAACAGCTTTCCTTCTCCTCTCAGCCTTTGCTGCTCTTAATGCTCCAGCTGGGTCAGTGCTTGGGTCAGAAGAGGCGTGGGTCTGTGCAGTCCTTCATGGTGAGGCTGGACATGGCACTTGAGAAGAATCTTCTTAATGCTTCAGGGAAGAAAAGATGTTTCTGCTTTATTTTTTCTTTGTGGTTTCTCAAGGGTGTGGAGGTTCTTTATCAGACTTACAAAGCGTATTTGTTTTATCTGTGAGTTGATTGGAGCTAGAATGCAGCACTCCATCCTTTCCTGTGCTGGAGGAACTCTGTGCTATGCAAGGAAACTTGGGAGAGGCCACAGCATCTGAAGTCTGTGTGCATACACACGTATGTATGTGTGCATACATTCACGTAGACATGTGCACTGTATGTACCTTTTAAGAGAAGCAGTCTCAGCTGCAGACACGCTGTGTGTGCTCGGACCAGAGCCCGGGCAGCTCCATGTGCTGTGCCTGAGCTGTGCTGGCAGTCTGTGCCATGCTGCCTTCCTTCCCTGCCCCACTGCCCTCCTCACTACATCCGTACGCATCCTTGCCCTCTAGTGTCTACAAGTTGTATGTCACCCTTGGTTATTCTGAGCGATGATTAAGTGGAAGGATTCAGCAGTTCTGGATTATTTCATTATTTGCTGTTTTTTGAAGGCTCCGGATGAGATCTGTACTGCACAATGAGCCATTTCTCAGAAGTTCTTTCTATTTATTCCTCAGCTTTCTTTGAGTTTTGCTTCCTCAGCCTCTCAGGGTTCACCTGTTGGCTCTGTGAGTCCCAGTGGTGCTGATGAGTGACTCTGTGCCAGTGGATCCAGGAAGGTGTTCCTGGAATGATCTCTTGAGGCAAAAGAAACCCTGAAAGAATGTCCACAGTCCTCTTCTTACAAACTGTGCTGTCATGGGTTGTGGGTAGAGGGGGAAAGTCCTTTTAGCTGAATGGAGTCTGTACATTTCCCTGTCCTGGGCTGGGATCTCCATAGCCAGCTGCATGTGGGGCTGGGCATGGCTCTGGGTGCACCCAGTGGGGAAGGACTGGCGCTGGAAGGGCCTCGGCCAGCTGGGATCCTGTGACCCCGTTCACGTTCCCTTTTGAACGTATTTCTAGTTTTCTCTGAAGCTGTTTTGCTCCAGTTTCCCACAGGAAGGCTACAAATCACAGAGATGAGGGTTCTTCCTAAATCCTCCAGATCTCACTGCACTGCTGCCAAACAGGACGTGGCAGGCAGGGATTGGAATTAATGCTGTGATTTCTGTCACCTTTTGGAGCAAACAGGCACAGATACTCATAACACACACAGGCTCATTGTACACCTACACTCTCTATACATAGGAAAGACAGAAGAGTTTGTCTTATGGAATCCACTGTCTAAAAGGAAAACACAAGTGGAGGACAGCAAAATTCAATCTGGCTTTGAATGAGTTGAGGCACCCTCTTGCTGGCTTGTCAACAACTCTGATTCCTGATCTAGGAAGGCTGATGCCTGGAGCTGAGGATGGGTAAAAATGATGGAGAGGGATGTGGGTGCTAAGCTACATGTAGAGGAAGCGGGTCTGGCTCTACCCTGAGCATTCATGATAAGAAATCTGGAGAGCTCCTGAATGATGGAAGGATAAGGGTAGGAACAGTCTTTGTGCTGCCTGTGGTGTGCTCCTGGTGTGAGCTGCACACCCTGCATGTATAGCTGCTGCACTCTTTTTTGCGTTGGGTGACCTCTTGGCTTTGCCAGTGTAGTGGATGTCATTCACCCCCTCACCTTTAACAAGACAGCGTAAAGCATTCGGTGTGTGAAAGGTGTGGGTGCAGAGCTGCGTGAGCCACATGCCCCATACACACACATTTCCTTGTCCTTCATGTGTTCCCCCTTTTCCTTGTGAATCCTGTAGGTCTTTTTTCCTGCAGTTTTGAATCATGTTTTCTTGAAGGCACATCACCATTTGCTTACTTAATCAGCAGACGCTGTCTTCCAGCCTTCACACGAGAGATGAAACTGAGAAGTATTTTTAGGACAAGGAATGCTTCTGAAGTAGCAATTAGTATGTTGGGACCAGCGTCACCAGATAAGTGGGTAAGCAGATGCAGATGAGACCAACGCACTTGTAGGAGATGTGTTTTGTGCCTTGCATGGTCACCCCTTGGCTGCAGTGAGGCTGAATGGTTGAGACAGAACCCCACTAAAGAAGTGATGCATGCAGTGACCTCGTGGCTCAGGGGTGGTCCCCTCAAAACAGGGCAGTGTTGGTCTGTATGACATTCAGGTATCTCTCTATTCTCTACCACCATTCCTGTTGTCCTTTCCTTTCTTGTAGCTCCTTTTAATCTTCCCATGTCAATAATGTATTGAGCTTAGTTATGGCTGAGGTGTGCTTCTCCAGCTGTGGGTGATACTGGCTGCTTGTTCTCCTGAGGATGGGCACCTGGAGGGAGCCTGGGAGCACCCAGCAGAGGGCACGAAGAGGATGGAAGTACTCCTGCTCTTTCACAAAGCTCTGCTGCCTGGCTTTTAACATTCAGTAATCTTCCACCATTCTCCAGCCTTCTTTTCTGACATCAGGGAAAGCCACATGCTGTACAACTTATCTGTTCCAAGGCCGCATGTGAGAGAGCAGATACAGGATTATAGCAGCAGAAAAGTTAGTGCAAGCCTCTCTTATCTGACGATTTAATATAGTAGGAGGTGGTCATTTTTATAAGTTAAAAAGCAATAGATTGAGATATACATTCAGCACAGGCTAACTAAATTTCTTCCTTGAAGGGGCTCATTGAAATGTATGTGATGTTCACTGTTGTGTGAGATGCTGCTCAGAACTTTCAGCGACACAATAAAAGCTTGCGGCGTGGAGAAAAAGCTGCAGTCCTCTGCTGGATCTAATAACTCTGGCTGGGACAAAAGCCTGTGGCAAGACCAGACAGAGCCCAGTGCTGACAAGTTATTTTGGCAGGGGGGAAGGAAAGATGCTTGGAGGGTGATCTATCTTACTGTGTGTACCAAAACCTTCCTAGGATCTCATAGGGGATAGCTGTGGGAAACGAGGAAGACACAGAGCTGAGTAATCCCCACACAGCCCCTGGCAGGGTGAGGTGGGTCTGTGTGCAGCTCAGGGCTGTGAGGACACCCCCAGGAGCAGCCATTCTCTTGCCAGGAATGCTGCATCCCATGGTCACTAATTGACATTACGTAGGAAACTGTCCCAAGCCAATCACATGCCAGGAAACACAATTATTGCCTAACAGACCTTAAACAAAAGGCTGATTCATGTGTCACAGCATAATTACCATGTTTTAGCACTTAATTGCAAGACGTGGGTAACCAGCCCCAAGTGTCAAGCGAGCCTCATTACATCCCCTTTGTGGCCATGCAGGGCTCTCAGGACACGCTGCTGGGGCCTGGTTTGATGACCCTTCCCATGCTAATCATGCAAATCATCTGTTAGCAGCCTTGGAGAGCTTCACACCAGTGAGATAAATGTCAGAACGTGGGGAGGAACATGTGGAGGTCCCTGTCCTTGCACAGGGAATGGACAGTGTCAGGCACCATGAGATGGAGCAGGTGACACTTTGTGATGGATGGAATAAGAAGATTAGGTTAACTAAAGATTTTCATAGCAGCAAATGGGTTCAGAAAAATAGCTAAAGCTACTCAAATACATTTTGCACAGACCATTAGGCTGCCAAGAAAACCCATTTGCTCGCTGAATAGCATCAATAGTCCACATGTTATTCACATTGTATAAATTCTATGAGATGAATTACATATAAAATTAATTGCACTTCTGAAGAAGTAACTGGTGCAAGAAGTCACATTTTGCTAAGTTATTTCAATAGGTTACTTCTTTCTCCTGTGTTTGTAAATGAAAGACAACGGATACATACATTTTGTACTAAATGAAATAGCCTTTATAAAGAGCTCACCTCAACTAAAAGCAGCTTGTCTCTTCTTGGCAATGCTTTTACAAAGCACTGTCTGAGAGCAGCTTTCTGCCTTGCATCCCTGTGGCACGATAGTAAACTCCTGAAGCTCAGGAACTACAACAAAGGAAAGTCCTTCTGTTTGCTTTCTGTACTTTCTCCTGCTTGATTTTATTACATCAATAGGAATTAGTTGGTAAGCTTCCTCAAGCTCCTCCTATCTTAAAATTTCATGAGCAGAACAAAAAAGTTAACACTGAATCACTTGTCTATGGGCAAAAATGCGTGTTTCGGCTTTTCCATATGGTACTACAGTGCATAAATTCACCCTTCACTAAGCACTGCCCACATGTACCCTAAAGGGTTTATTTTTTCCTCTTTGACTAACACATGCTTGACAGCTTGAGTCAACCTGTAAAAAATGTATAAAGGAACCCACAGCCTCAGTACAACATGCTTAGATGAAGACCTTTAAATTATTGCTAGTTAATTTGAAGCAAACACGGCACAGTGGTTCACCACCAGCCTGAGGAGTTTTAGGACAATGCTGACTGCGTGGAGATGCTCACAGCCTGCCTGGTGCTTGGGCCGGGTGTGCTGCAGGACACCACCAGCTGCAGGGAGCTCCTGGCTGTAGGATCCTGCCAACTGCAGGATGATCCCAGCTATAGGAGCATTTTGATGTCACACTGCTCCTCCTGGACACTCTGTGGACTCAGAGAATAGCATGAATGTTTCAAAGATGCCAGAAGGGGTTGGTGTGCCCTCCACAGCAAGGTACAGGCCATGTTCCTGTCCTGAATTGACACTTTGCCTTCCATTGGGGCATGCCTGGACAATATCAGACAGTTGTATGGGCAGCCCCCATGCTTCAGTAGCTGCCCACATTGTCTTTAGTCAGGCATTCCACAGCTTCTGATGTAACCAGCAGGCAATGTCCTCGGATGGTGAATCCTCAATCCATTGAGCTTGAGCCAGTGTGTCAGCTTTGACATTCCCTGGTGACTGTAGAGTTGGTGGCAGACTGGTCAGGCCTGGATAGTCCATTCCTGAGCGGCCCACCACGCAGTCCAAAGAGTGAGCCCCCAGTACACAGCCCATCAGTACACCACTTCTCCTCAGCCATGTAATTTGACATGCTGCCATTATCCACTGCATCAGGGAGTGGATCACTATGTATTACTGTTGCACACAGCCTCTGTCTGAGGGCTGGATGTGCGGTGATGGATGCAAGTTTGGAAATCTCAGGCTCAGTAATCTTCCAGCCCCTGTTTCCCACAGTTCCAAAACCCAGGCTAGTATGCTCTCTTGGGGTCTCTGTTTAAATTGCTGTAACAAACCCATAAGCTCAGCAGCTGCATATGGGCTGCTATTACATGTAGAGTGGTGTGGGCAGGGAACCACTCCTTTGGTGTCAACCCTGCTGGTCTATCCTGAGTTTTCTTTGTCTTTTGAGTTATTACTGGCCTTATTTCTAAAGCATCTGAGGTTCCTAGATCCTCTATTTGGATTTTAGTCTGCTTGGCCTTGTTTTTGTTCTTGGATTCAATGAGGATCCAAGGATCCTGCTGTTCCAAGTCCTTTTCACCTTCTAACAATATGAGTTTTAACTTCAAAGGAGAAGTTCCATTTGAAGGGGAAATATCTCACCCTGTCAAAGACATAATTTTATTTTCCAGTTATCTAATACAGGCTTTTAAAAGCTCATTTTCATTTTTTAATTCTTTATCAGAGGGAAGATATGCAATAATAGTAGCAGCAGCTGTGCCATGGCAGATGCTGCTACTACTCTTTTCCTTGTTTGTCAAAAGATTTAATCCTAGTTTATTCAAAAAGTCAGCCATTTTTGAGGAGGATTTAATGATGGGACCATTGTCCCTTACAGGTCTCCATTCTTCAATAATCCATACAAAACTTAGCAATGGGAATCCCAGAGTTCCCCCCAAGGGTTTTACTTCTGGTGTGTTAGCACTGACCATCCAAGTTAATCCATCCTAAATAAGTATCTGACTGGTTTGCTAAGTGTAATGCTATGTGATATGCTATGTGATGGAAAGTACCACGATAATAGCAGGGTAGCGAAGTCTTTGGCCACAGAAAATGAGGACAGCCCAAATGCAGCAGCTGTGGACACAGAGATAAAGGAATAACAATTAAAAAAAACCAACAAAACAACTGCTTACCTTTGAAAGGCTTCATGTAGACAGGAATCTCCAGCAAGGTACCTTCATCTTCCCCTGCCAACCCTGAAATGAGTCTGAGGGCTGGATCCTGGCTCCTCCCCTCCTGGTCATTCAGGTACATTGAATGCAGCTGAGCTCCCATGGCTGGCCTTGCCTTCCCCCCAGGTGCTCCATCACTCCTTCAGGTTGTGATTTAGTGTTTCTGACACAGATGCTCCTGGCTGTAGGACACTCACTGAGTGTCTGATGTCCAAGGAGCAGCTCTGTTTTCTTTTTTTTTTTTATCTTGATCCCTACAGATCTGAAGGTCTTAAGCAATACAAGGTTCAATCCCATTGTTTTAATGTCAAAAAGTCATACAAATATAGCTTTCTTCTTTGCTTAGTCCCTGAGATTAAGGAAGATTTTTACCCTTTGGAGTGCTAAAAGCACAGGCAAGGATTGAAGGCAGCCTGCTTAGCAGCAGCCTTGGTGTATTTCTGCTAGCAGGGACCGAGCCTGGCTCTTTGGGGCTGAAGCCCTGAGCACCTGCCCAAATTAAAACATAGAACATTCACTTCTTCCTTTTGTGGTTGTAACAACCCTTACCTACACAGCCAGGGCTCAGATGCACCTTGTAATTCATGCACTTTTATCTTTTCCCCTGTTTTTGTGCAGTTTGCCTGGGGCAGTGCCCTTGGCTGCAGTGCTGTGGATCCCAGGGTTAGATACAGTGCTGTGAAGCCGCCCTGTGATGTGGAGCTGTTGGTCAGGGACAGGGTTGTGGGGACCACGGGGGTTCTGTGGGTTGAGCAGAATGGCCCCACCGTGCTTGCTGCTGCCCGCTGCCCTGGCATCCAAACACATTTGCTACCACATGAAAACACTGACCCCAAATCATTCTCCTTTTCTCATTGAATAAAGCTAAGATCTGTTCAAGGTTCAGCCCAAAAATGAGAGACATTATCAGGCATGAACATGGTGGACTCAGCCCCCCCGGGCACCTGTCTTGGTGCCCGCATCTTGATCAGCCCTGTCTGGAAATGAGAATGGATATTTGTTCAGAAATATCCATCAGAGCAGTGTCTTTGTGAGGAATGCCAAGCACGTTCTTCATATCCTTGTGCAAAAATGGCTATTTTTCTATTTCGTTCCATTAGTTCATCTTACTTAGGGCCTACCAAACGTGATGCCTGCAGGCAGCAGCATACGTAGGTCATCATCCTTTTCTGCTATCGTCTGCTCACTGACATCCAAACCACACCTCACTGTGCTGCTTACAAGCCTGCAGACCAAAACGCACGGGTACACCCATGTAGGTTTAAAATTGCTTGCAGGACCTTGCACTTGTAGGTGTGTGACAGGGACAGGAGGAAAGGCTTGGGATGCTGCCACCTGCTCCCTTCTGCAATGCCCCACACATCTCCCACAGAGCACTCCAAACCCAAATCTGCCTCCTGGCAGCGGTGCTGGGCCGGGCAGCAAGTGGAGCAGCAGGGAGGCTGTGCTGCTCCCCCCCCTCACTGGGCATTAGCAGTATTAATTGCACATCTAGCACAAAGAGCAATTATCAAAACATTCTGCTAAGCATCTTATCCAATAGACTGTTTACTGAAAAACACTCAACTGTATCAAAGCCTTCACAGAAAGCTCTTAGAAATTAATAAAAACGTTTGATTAGTACTTTCATGGATGCACAGATTCTGTATATGGCTGTATTATAGTGCATTTAATTATATTTAAAGGCAATTAATGTCACAAATGAAAACTAAGCTCTGACTCAGCCTAAATAATTGTCATTATCCATCACATAGCATGTCCAGAAAGCTTAACCCTGCAATAATATTTATGAACAATAAACTTGGCATTAACACACTCACACAATTTGGGCAAGATTCAGCCTATGTAATAAATGGCATCAAAAAAAACCAAACCCACTCTGTTCCCTCAGGAATTCCTTAGTGGACCTTTTTCCCGGTACATTCCCCAGTGTTAGTGAAGATTATCCTTGTATGTGTGTGCTCGTGGGTACTGCCGTGTACGTGGTCCCCACGAGCTGGGAGAATGAACTGAAAAACACCACCACCTCCAATGCACAGCACTGAGATCCTGCAGCTCCTCTACCTCACGCTCAGGGAGTCACCATCCCTGGCAGCGTTCACGAGGAGTCAGGATGAGGAGCTACATGATATGGTTTACAGCCTGTGGTAATAACGGGAATGGGTGGGCGGTGGGACCGGATGATCTTGTAGGTTCTTTCCGAACTTGTGATTCTGTGACTCTATGACCTCCTCCCTATCCCCTCCCTTCAAAAAAAGGAAGAAACCAGTTTTGCCCATTCAGAAAAGAAGAGTCCTCCTAGGAGCCTTGCTGTTTGATGGCTGACGCTGGCTCTGCCCTCGCGTTTACGGTCTGCGTACAGAAAACAGATAACACTGCAGAGCCACTCTGTCTTCATTATTTGTTGGGCTGATAATTCATTTCTTGCTAACAAAGCCTTTGCTTGGATGGAACGCCACCTTTTGTCTGCTGTAATTCATGACTGTATCTGTGAATATTATCACAGCCATGGAAGGCTGAGCAGCACCTCCAGCCCCAGGGCTGCCCGCGCAGTCGGTCCAGCTCTGCCGCTGAGCTCTTCATCACTATGCACCAGGGCCGTCCCGCAGCTGTCAGAGTCTCTTTTGATGCTGATTAACTCCATCAGTATAATTGATCAAGTTGTCTAGAGAAAATGGGAGGCTAAATGCTTTGCAATGCAATCGTCAGATGGCACCCAAAGCAGCTTCTGTGCCACAGGCAGCGCCAGGTGCTGTGCTGCAGTCTGAATGAGCCTCCTCTCACCTCTTGTCTCAATGCTTTCCCCCCAGCTCACTCAACAACTGCCTGGTAGACCGACTTTGATTACTAGTTGATTAAACTGCGTTTTGATGGCTGTTGGAAAGAACATCCTTGAATGTCATCAAGAAGACTCAACAGCTGAAGGGAGTACCCAAGTGCGAAACACAGACAGGTGAGGCGGGCTCTCCATGTGGCTGAGCGACAGCTTCCAGCACTCAGTCCACGTCCCAGTGCTCAGAACTGCTTTCCTTCTTTCCCTCACCAGTGTCCTCCTGCTCTTCTCCCACACCCTGGTTTCAGCTCACACCCATGGGCTGACGTGATGGGGTTGTGCTGGCAGCCCAGGTGGAGCCCCGAGGGGCTGGGGCTTCCAGCAATGCCACAAAATAAACTGTAGGCACGAGGGGGGGAGGGGGAGGGAACAACTGAAAAAATATATTTATTGGAGTAAATAAAAAAAAGTTAACCAAAACCCTTTATTGATACATTCTTGGATAATATCACAAGATCGAGAGAATGGAAAGGAAGGGAGGAGGTCGCGGCAAAGATTGGGTTCACTAAGTTGGCACATAAGCAGCAAGATTAACGAAATTACTTATTACAAACAGTATAAAACATACATGCTTTGTAAGTCCTTACCACACTGGTCAGTCATGGTGGGGCATCAACAAAGAAAAACCTCAAGACATGTAAAAGCCATATTCTTCCTTCCAAATATCATAAGAATTATTGAAATTATTGCAAAATAGTCATATACCTTAAATAAAATAACAAAATAGAACACAAATACAAATATCAAACATAAATTATTAACATGTACCATAAAATACATTACTGGCATGCATTCCAAATATCAAGACCTGTACTAAAACTCAGCAAAAATCCCATCTGCGTCCTCCGCAGCCATCGCTGTTGGGGGGCTAACCTCGCCAGCACAGTTTTTGGTCTTTAAATTCTTTTTTTTTTTTTTTTTTTGTTCGTTTCGTTAAAAAAAATAACGTATATGGATTGCGGTGATACAATAGCAATCATACAAGTCATGTACATAGGTCTTTAGATCCTTAGATTTTGTTTTTTTTGTTTTTTTTTTTTTTCTTTTAATGTGCTAAGTCTCAGAGAATAGGCCCTCAATGAAACTGTGCATTCGAAAAAGAAAAAAAAAATAAAACAAAAACAAAAACAGTGACCTCGAAACAACATGGATGGCAGATATGCAAAAAATCCTCACAAACTGTACAGAGAGTTCAAAAACTTGCAGTCTGGAAGTACATAGAAAGACACAACAGCCCCTGTGAGTCCTCGCAGTGCCGGGGAGCGCTCCTCCCGTGCCGTGCAGCTCCGCGGCGGAGCAGGGCCAGGCCCCGTGCCCGCACCTCCCACGGCCAGGCCACGCCGGGCACGCGGAGCGGCCGTGGGCAGCGGCTCCTGGCTCGGCCCGGCCCCTGCTGGCGGCGGGGCCGGCTGGAGGCCTGTGCCCGCAGCGCGTGGAAGTCCTCTCCGTCCTCGCGCCCGTGGCGGAGCGGGCTAGATAACCAGGTTGTTATAACTGACGTACTTCTTTTTTGCGGCAGGGCCTGAAAGACAAGCGGGAAACAGTCACCAAAGTGGTCGGCAAAGGCCTCTGTGAGGAGGCACGGTGCTGTTCTGGGTTGGGAACGCGGGGACACGTCGTGTGCTCTGGGGCTGTGCGCCCGCTGGGATGCCCTGACCAGATCCCATGCAAGAGATGAGCATTTTGTCCAACAGTGATGACATCCTCTCCAACTTCTTACACCTCCTGAGCTGGGAGCTGGCTTTCTTGTGGGAAAAAAAAAAATAGTGATTCCTGTTCCAGATCTACGACTTCTGGGATTTTTTCATCGTGCCAGCTTTCCTAATTACGGTCTTCAAATTAAATCTGACTGCAAACATAAATTAGTAAAACCAGCCAGTCCCTATACTGCGAACAGCGCTACACATTTCTGTTAGGAAGAGCTGAAATATTTGCAGCTAAATGCAGAGCAAAATATGGTGCAATACCCTGGCAACACTGACAGCTCGGGGACCTGGACGGCGCGTTCTCCATCAGGCATGTTAACAAAAACATCGCTCTTTATATGCAGATTCCGTAACGAGGATGTGACTGCGTGCCCTGAGCTGATGGGGTTTTGTATTGAACCGTGTTCAGTGAGTAAAGAAAAGGTCTTCCTCCTCTTATAAACAGCCTGCTTTATAGCATTACCCTGAAACCCCTTTTATCTGTTCTGCCATGCTCTACGCAAGAGCCAGTGCTGTTTGCTCAAACAAGGCCTGATCCTGCAAAGCGCTGATCTTCAATTCCCATTAACTGCTCTGGGGCGTGAAGGTGTTCAGCACATGGGAGGATGAAACTCATTATCCTGCAAGACTAGACCGCAAATATCCAATAAACTGTGGTATACTATTAAATGCTGAAGAGAGGTAAAATGCAATTGGAAAAAAAATGTATAATCAGGAAACGGGTTGCAAAGTAATTACATGTATTATTTTGTGATCTACTTCAGCTTTATCCATTACATGCTCCAATTTCAAATAGCAGCCGAGTTCCTATAATAGAGAAAGATGTTGATACTCTCCGCTGCTGGTTCGCGGAACGTCACCCCTCCGTCGCTCACAGGGCTTTCACTCTACCATCCAGCAACCCTGAAATTTTGCTTAATGAGTTTTCTCACAAATTCGACCACAGCATCTCATCTCTCATTTTCAATGTGACAATGAGCCACCGGTGCCAAGTGAACTCAACTAAGAAATATTTTGACAGCGCGTACTTCTGTAAGCTCTCTGTGAAAAGATGAGCTCCACGCATCTCAGTCCCAGACCATAACATTATTTCTGGAACTGCTCTGTTTCAACAAAAAAAAAGTGTAGTTGATGAAAGTATCATCCGTAATTCAGATAAAGGGATCAATAAAAGCTTCCTGGTAATTCTAGGAGAGCAGAGATGATCTTCCCTGGTTCTTAGGGCTTTTCTTAAGACTGAAGAGATCACATCTCTCGTTACACAGCTGGTGCATGTCACATCTGCTCCTGTACTGCCGACAGGAACTTAGAGCCCAGCTGAAGTGCACCTTCCAGACAAGCTCTGGTCTCGATAAGAACGACATCAGGAGAGCGACGGTCTACCTCGATAATGAGTGTCAGCTCTTCATTATCACTGGGCAATTAGCACCAGGTACGGATCTGATTTCTCTCAAAGAAATTAATTTACATGAAGATGAGGAATGCTAATGAAACATCAGCATTACCAGAACTCACCATGCTTTAATCCATGATACGCGAGCATGCCCTGTTCTGTAAGTGGAAAACAGATACAGATCTCATTCACCGTGCTGCTGTTCATGTTAATAGACGGCGGCTGTCCAACACTGAAAACAGGTTGTTTCTCTCACAAGTCACATAGGCATGGTAATTAATATACATATAATTATGTCAACCTCAGCTGGCCACAGCCTTGGCTGTACTGGAGGCGAGCCAGTAGCTGTGCTACACACCAACAGCATCCCATTTCCTGCAGCCAGTGCACAGGGACAGGCCAGCAAGCCGTGTGATAAATGCAGGCTGCTGGCTATTTTCAGATATGGACTACCCTGCAGAAAGGAAACATTCCGGATTCAGACTGCCTGCTTATTTGCAAAGAAACTTGCTCTTGAAGAATTTGCATCTTGTAATTTGTTGTTGTGACAGGAAGGCTCCATGTCGCTGCTGGTGACAGGGCTCTTCTTTCTCTGATTGTGGTAAATAGCAGTAGTGTTAGCAGGGTTAGAATTCAACCCATCTACACAGACAGGACAGCTAAACTGGAAACAGTTTCCTCGGGCCCCAACAAGGTAAGCAGCTCACGAAAGGTTTCACACTTGTCAAGCACAGTGCAGCACAGCACAGGGTCCTTCAACTCCCACTATATTATGCCTTAACTTTGCTCCACTTAAATGAAAATTGTTTGGTCCACATTACACTGGAAACCACTCGAGGCTGTCACGCTCCCAAAAGGATGTGAAGATCAGCTCTGGGGATGCACAGAATGCTGGACATGCCACGACACATTACTGCCAGTGCTTGGTACTGACAGAAGGAAGGGGCAGTTTTACGGACGTTACACTTACTCTCAATATGAAGGCAATCAGAAACTTTCGATGAGCACGAAGTGAAGAGCAACACCTTCCAATGAGCTCTGAAATGGAACTGACACAAGATTCGCTAGCAGCTGTACTGCCAGGAGCACAGAGGCAGTCACTGCAAAGCCTGGGCAGCCCACGGCATGGTGTTGGTTTTAAGGATGCGACTGCCAATGTGATACCAACGAGTGATGCTTCAAATGAGATAGCAAATTACAGTTGTTATGCATTCTCATTGGTATCTCGTATGCAATGGCCTTTCCCATTCTCTAGGAACAGATCCTCGCCCTCTTCACATGCAGGCCCCCCCTTCAAGCTGCCCTCACATCGCCTGCAGCTGGTGGGAAGAAGATGCTAGTGCTTACTGCAAGGTATGGAAAGGAAGACAACCTGCATATCTGCATGTGGAAAATAAGCAGTATTTCTTCAAGCCACAAGAATTCATAGAACTCTTCCTCTTTCAGTTATTATGCAGCCTCCTCAATGGGTTGGGGGGCACTGATAGTCTAGACCCATCCCCTGCCAGAAGTGGATAACAGGATTTGAAGTGACTGTATCTCCTGTGCCAAACAAACACATAGAAGGAAAAATCCTCTTTGGATGTGTGTTTCATCACTTGACTGGTTTTCATTATCTTGAGCACGGGCCACAAAGAAAGAATCTCCCAGAGCATCCAAAAGCAAGGCAGATCTGTCAATACTTGCTCAGAGTGAGATTTAATCACTTTCACTTCAATTTTATGCACATTTGTTAACTCTTCCAAGCTTAAAGAGGAGAGATTTACAGTGCACAAGATGAATTTTATTATGGCCTACAGGCATCTCAGGCTATTAAAGATATGAAACATTGTCTTAGTACTTCCAGCACTGAGCAAGAGCTGACACTGTGATGGCTACAAGCCTGGATCTACTCTGATGTCCTCTGCAGTCACTGTGGCAGATCACGCTTACCTCTCTTTTTATATTTTCATAATTCTTGCCTGGCAACCAGTACCACCTCTGCCAGGTAGAGCTGTGGCTGGTTATTGGACTCTACTTCTGGCCCATCCAATGGGGAAGTGGACACGTGGCCCCTCCTGAGGCTCTGTGCCCAAAAGCAGAGCTGCCCACACTGCTGCCTTCAGCTGGGGAATACAGGAGCAGGAACTGAAAGCAGCAGCCCTGAATACATCCACGTGCTCACTTCAAACCCGACAACATTTAAATTCAGTATCTAAAGGTAAAGAAATTGTTACACTGCGCTATCACATCTCTCCTTTTCTCTTCCCTACCATCGTGTTGGCAGTGCATCTACAACAGCGATACCTATTGTTCTATAAAAATCCACTTTGCTCATTGCCTGTGCTGGTGGGTTGCTGTTTGTCTCTGAACTGCAGCCCGAACTGCCTGACTTCTACACAGATTATGCAGAGCCTCATGTTTTAATAATAGAATACGAATATATTAAATTACAAATATAACATGAGTTAAAAGAGTGTTCCTCCATAATTGCTTTACAACCTTCTCGTCCCATAAATTATATCGTATTTAGCTGTCACATGTCCCTGTCACTCTCAGCAAAGCAGCAACAATTAGCGGTTCAGCGCTGAACACAACCATAAATACCAGAGCTGCCTGAGTCGCCGAGAGGTTTGTCAGTGGATCAAGAACTACAACAGGGAGTGAGAAGCTGCTGAAGAAATCGTTTCTTTCTCCCAGTTACTAACTTACCTGGTACCTAAACCGCCTGATGGCAGCCTGGTGACAAGTACAGAGGTGACAAGAGCCCACGGCTCTGCTGCAGCACGTGGCCAACCCTCCCCTGCGTGCTGCCCAGTGAGGAGAGATAACCCCATGCCACTTGGCATTGCTCCTGGCAGGACACTGTCACCCACCCCATGCTCAGTGCTGCCATACCTGACAGGTCAGTGAGGAGACAGGGTCCCGCTCAGGTAATACATCCCATGGGGATGGGTTCTTTCTGTTAGTGTGGCTTTATCAGCCACCTGTCCTCCACAGAAGCTCCTGAAGAAGGGTGGGAAGCACTTCTGTTCAAAGCCTTGTGGGACTGCAATATACCCAATGGCAGCACACCGAGAAGAATGCAAGTTTTCATTTATCTTCTAATACATGCAGGATGTCTACCTGTTCTGATGGGTGTGGCCCTCCAGATTCTGCACATTATGCAGAACTCCCAGCAAGGGCTGCTTGGAGAGTAAGTGCACTTTTGAAATTAATAGAAGAACAGTGATGTCATAGAGCTGTATAGATTTCTACATTCATCACGCATTTCTTTAGCTGCTCGTGAGATGCCGTGCTTTACACCATGTATTACTAATATATGACTTGTAATCTCCATGAGATGCTGGAAAATTGAAACCAGAATGAAAGTGGGTGGTGTCAATTATATTTTAAGTTTGCCTTTACTTTTTTTTTTTTTTGTCTTTTTTTTTTTGTCTTTCTGAAATTCCTTAGTCAGATTTTACCCTTCTGCTTTGCTTTTGGAAATGGGTTTTCTCCCCTCTTTTGGCCAGCACTGGGAGGGGATGCTGCCATGAAGTTTAGTGAGCACCCAGCATGCTGCAGGCAGGGCAGCTCTGGTCCCAGAATCCCAGGGAACTCCACTTTGTCCCCATCTGTTTGGGATAAATGCAAACTTCCAGAACCAGATCACTTCATTTTGGCTCGGTACTGTTCATTGGTAACACTGCTGATTTGGTACGGCCCTCGTGCAGCTGCCTCACCCTCATAATTTAAGCCAAGGAACTCCTAGGAAACACGAGCTCAGACTTTAATGAAGGATGTGCAGCGTGTGTCAGCAGCAGTAAATATACACGGAGTGGCAGCCAGAGAGAGAGGCCTGGGGCTGGCTGATCCTCCAGAAGAGCAGGAATCTCTGAACAGCGTAATTAGTTCATTAAATGCCATCAGAGAGGACGGAGGGATGATGGCCTCGGGACGCTGAGGCGAGGGCCCGCGGGCGCTGTCCAGCAGGCAGCAAGCCCGAGCTCGCATTTCACTTTCACCAGCTCCAAACTCAAATGTGTTTTTTAAGTGTGACAATCGGTACATTTTGTGTGAATCGTTATCCGAGGCACAAGACCCTACACTGTCACTGCAAATAGGATCAAATTAAGCAGCCGCAGACACGGAGCGCAAAGCTGAGAAGGAGCTGAAATGGCAGAAATGGAAATAGAGCCAAGTTGCTTAGCAACCGTCCCCTCTTCCCCTGGATTGTGTGGGCCCCGAGACACCCGCGCTGCCAGCAGCTGTTGCTTGTAACCGAAAGGAGCGTTCCCGTATTGCCGTGTGCCAAGCAGCACCGCGCTGTGCCGCACGCCGACACGGCCCAGCATGTGTTCCTAAACCCAGGGCAGCTCACCTGGATGGGTTGGTCTTCTCCAGAGAAAAGTCACTAGGAAGGTGGAACAAGGATGGCTCTTCATCCGCACCAATTCCATTGCCAACACCAAACAGAAACCTCCACTCGCACACTACTGATGCTCCAGAAACCTCGGCCTGGGCACGCAGGGCTGTTTCTGGAGGGACACGCCAAAGTTTGCATGTCTCTGTTCCCATCTATGGGTGGGAGAGCTCCATTTGAAGAGGTGATCAGATTTTTGCAGGGGCTGCATTTTCTTTATTTACTTTGCTAAAGAACAGACAGTTCCCTGCACGGATGCGGCTTTGGAGGCATACATCTTAGATCCTTCTGGAGAGATAACACTAAAATCCACCTGCATGCTGAAGCGATGCTTGCCTTTGCAGCCTGAGCAGCCAGCAATGAGCCCAGCCCCAGGAGCTGGTGGGCAGCCCTGAGGGGATGCTTCTGCCTGGGCTCTGCTTCTCTCTTTTAAGAACTTAGAGTTTTCTTCGGTGTGAATCTCTTCTCAAGTTTTATTCATGTGACTGGAAGTGCTGCAGGGTGCCGGGAGATTATAATAATAGATAATAAATAATAAAACGCGCTAGGTGTTAGGAAAAGCTTTAAAGTCTGCCACGGGTAGTTTAAATATTTCCATCAGGTGTTCTTTGAAAGATGAGTTTTGCTAAGAGACACTTTCCAGTGCCATTACGGTATTTGATTTGGCTTCGCTGAGATTCATTAGATTGGAAGGTGCACGCAAAACAAGGCTTGAAATCCTGCCCTCGTCAGCCCTGCCCGCACAGGAGTCAGCAGCAGGTTGGCATGCAGAGGAGGTGTTCCTGCTGCTTCACATGCAAAGTGTTATCTGTGAGACTCCTGCTAGCAGGGAGAGAGAAAACACATCGATGTAGTCAGGAAGATGAAAGCCTTGCCTTTTTCTCATACATCCATAAAAAGCAAACAGCTTGCGAAAGAAAAGAAAAACAACACAACCCAAACCCACGCGCACAAAACCTGTGCAAAAACATGGAATAAAGTTTCTGAAACAAAGTTCTTTCAATTAATTACGGGTGGCTGATCGGTTAATAGTCATAAATGGCAATAATCAAAGTGCTGCTCTGGAAGGTGCTCGGCCTATTTCCTGCAGGCACGACCATCACTGTGCTGTGTCCTTTGGGACACTGAAGGATTGACACATGGGCACTGCTGCACCAGATAACCCACAGCACCACAGCTGGTGTGACTGCATCTGAGCTGAACCAACTGGGAGGGGAATATGGGGAACGGGAGCACCGCCTCTTGGGAAGAGAAAGGAAGTGGCTTTATCAAGCATCCCATGGTTGAAGTTCATTCACCTGTTGCTGCTAGGAATACGGGCAAGCATGGAGTTCGGTGCTGAGAGTCACCTAATGGGATGGGAAGCGGTGAAGAAAGTCCTAATGCTGCCTGAAATTGAAGTCAGATTGGATGACGCAGGGAAGTTTTAGCTTGTGTAACCACGTAGCATAGTCCTAATGAGATGTCACAAGGACGTGAAACGCTTCAAAAGAAAAGCCCTCAGAAGGCACCAAACAATCCTTGTCCATGTGCCCACAGACTGTAAGTTAGAAAGACAAGGCCAGCTTCTCCTCTGGCTCAGCTCTGCTGGTGCTGGGAGCCAGATGTCCAGCCAACCCACCCAGCTGCAGCACCAGAGCCACTCCAGCCTTGCTTCCAGACTGCAGAATGGCACTAATGTTTATAAGCTCCTACGTCTGAGGGAAATCACGAGGTGAACGCGAGTACCCAGGGTGGATGAATGAGTGATCCATGCGAGCAGAGCACAATCAGAAAAATAGCCTAAGCCATCGTGCACTTCAGTGCCGTTTTACATACATGGATTCACCTGGTTCACCTCTGCTGCTGTCAGAATGCAATTAATAATGAAACAATTACTTCAAGTTATTAGAATAATTACACTTATGCATATGCATGCAGACGTAATGTACGCAGCAGGGTTGGGTAACTGCTGCATGCAGATTTCTATGTGAGGAGTGTTCACACGTTCCTGCTTACACAGATATAGATTCCGCATCTAAACGTGATGTGTTCTAACCAGGGCCGCGTTTTTCCTTCAAGGCTTTTTTCTCATTAGCCCTTTTAGGAATTGATATTTACCCTGTGTATTATACAGCCCCAAGGCAAACTCAGACTGCATAGCTAGCGGAGTGGATTATATAGCTGCACTTGAAGTGAGCCTTGCACCCAGGGGACTGGCAAAATATCGTACCGAGCAGTGCCAGGGCCATAAGTAACAATTACAAATATCCACTATAATGGATTCTTTTAACTAGGATTGCTTTGAAGTTCCCAGAAGGATTTAATAGGAAGAAAAGTACGACCTTGCCAGTTCCCCAGAGCACACTGGGATTTGAAGAGGGGTTTTCTTTAAGCAGAAGTCCATTTAGCTCATAAGGATTTCAAGTACTGGCTGCTTCCACAGGTGTAGGTTTTCAGTTCATCTTTTTTTTTTTTTTTTTTTTTTTGTGAGAAAGAAAATGTATCTGATAGGAAGAATAATAAAGACAGTTCTTGGGTGAGATAATGGCATAGTGAGAGGAAATCAGCTCAGGCCAAAGTGGAAGTGACCTGACATTTTTATAGCCTGAGATGGTTCGTAAGAGTTTGAGTAGATAAAATATGTTTGCATTGTTGTTCTGTGGATGTATTAGATTGAGACCAATGGGCTCTTGAATTTTTTTCTTGATAGGGATGTGAAAATTCTAAGCTCAGCCAACACAGCGATAGCAGCTGTATTAGATAGATGCACAGAGCAGAGCTGGAAGATTCTGACTTCATTTCCACTCAGGAGAATAATACCCATTAATTTCAGCGAGGCAGGCTCTCCCGAGCGAATCCCAGAAAGGATGAGCTGCTTTTCATACTGATCACTCTAAAACCCACAAAATGATGTAAAGATTAGTTTGCCAAGTCAGTGTGCACCATTGCTCCTGGCACTCTCCTCTTGAGCAAAAGCAAAGATTGAATCGCGTATCTGAAAGTTGGGCACATTTTCGTACGGTGCACTCAGTGAATAATGAGACCTCTCTCGCGTGCTGACTTTGAAGTCACACTTCCCTAGCTCAAGGGGAAAGTAAGGTGGGTGTACATGCTTGGTGGTTTTGCCCAACGATGTAGGGCAGACCTTAACTTCCCTTACGTTCCCCTCTGGACTGCAAACGCAGACTGATGTGCAAAGACACGGAAGGGAAAAACCCTACAGAATGTGGCACAAAACATACACCTCTCGTTTCTCAGACAGTTTAATGGTGAACTTTGCTCTCAAGTTCTACCTCTACAGACCGGAGCGCTCTGTGGCTGAAATCCTGCTCCTGTCAGAGTGAAGGGGAAAGCAGCTGCTGGTTCCAGCCAGCTCAGGACTGCTCACAGTAAGTTTACAGTACTGTATAAAATTACTGCTCAAAGTTATTGGCTTCACGACAGTGCTCCTATAGTGTTTTTCCACCTGGACAAAGCATTTTGTGTTCCTCACGCTGTTCTGCATCAAGCCATAGGACCCACAACCCTCAGCCCTGCCCGCAGCCAAACCCCAGCAGCAGCTCAGGGCCTTCCTGCTCACATCTCAAGTGCAACGTCCCGATGGGAGACGGGTGTACAGCAAGAGCAGTGCTACGGGAAATCTACTCCTCGGAAGGATATTATAAAGATATGTACCCGTGTTAATTCTTATTAGATCTATAAATGGAATATGAGAGACATTTCCCCCCTTTGCAACAGCAAGAGAATATAATCATTTATGAATATTTACCAATGGAAGCGATGGTTCTGTGGAAGCACACAAAAGCGTGTCATTTATTTCCCTGCTTCTCAGCTGCTTATGCTGATAACTCTGTCAGAGTCAATAAACTCCTTTTGTTAAGCTGGAAAGATGATCTAAACTACCCGCAGTGACAGACACCGCTTTCAGCCTCCTCAGGACTGTGCTAAAAGATAATTTTTATCAGCCACACCTTCGACTACTTTGCAAGATATTATTAAGGTAGATGCCTTCAGAGACAGACTCAGTGGCTGTTGTCAGTGTTAATTTTCCCATCTGAGCTGTTACAGGAAAACATGACTTTGTGTCAAAGAACAGAGCCAGACAAATAACATTTACAGCTTGAAAAAGCATCATGTTTTTGCCAGAAAGATGCCTGTAAGACTGAGATTTTGAGTCAGGTAATAAGATTGCAATAGAAGAGGATTAGTTTTATCCTCCTAAATAAAAGCGCAAACCAACAAAATATTGTACCACTGAAGAACATCAATCTTGAGCATGTTTGGCAGCACCTGTCTCCTATCTCCTACTTGTTCAGCTTTGCAGATAAAAACTTCTAGGTCAGGTGAGGTTTGAAAGTGTCTGCAATACCGGGCACCGGGATCAAAGAATAAACAGCAGAAAGCCTTATCAATGCTTCCAGCAAATGAAAGATTGCAGAGAGGCTTTAAGACCTAGCAGGAAGAGCAGCCACGAGTCACTGGAGCATTTATGCACTTAGATGGGAGATGCAGCGAAGGGATGGGGTCAGGGAGCAGACCCCCCTGACCTGTGCAGGGAGGGCAAGGAGCAGCAGGCGGGCAGGGCTGTCCTCCAGGCAGCCCCTGTCCAGCTCTGTGCTGGTGGGGCACTGCTGCCAGCAGAGGAGTGCTGTGAATGAGACGGTGGCAGGGAAGAAATGGAACCGACTCACATCACTCCTTCATTGGAGCTGACAGTGCAGAAAACATACTGATTCTGACTGCACGTAAAACGCTTCTGTTTGAATGCTGTTGACTGGAAAGATAATGAATAGTAGCAAATTATTTTCACCTGCTTAAAACAAAGCAATTAATAGTACTTTGGTTATCTCACCTGGAAAGCCAGGCTCTGTTGAGAGCTGTTAAAGCTGAATGTGAAAACAGTTTGCATGAAACATAATTAAAACTCTGACCTGAGTGATCTTCTAAAACGCCTCAAAGGAGCCAGTGCTGTAAGGAATGGTTCCTCTCGTCTGCCTTTCTTCCTGGTTTTGTTCCACCTAATTCCTACTCAGACCATTCCGTCCTGCCCAGAAGAAGCACTTGTGATGCTCTTGCCTCAGAAGCACCCACCCTTTTCCAGGCAGTCCCCATCCTGGAAACACCTCAGCACTTCTCTGTGCAAAGCATTTTCTTTCTTACTGCCACATTCAGTAAACACAGCTCGACATGTCTAGCAACTTGCATTCATTCAATGATCAAAGCACTGAAAATACTTTTGTAATTAATCATTATACCTAATAAAAATCAAGAAAACCCGAATGCTGCACAGTTGCTGAACAGGAGGAATGTAGGGCTGAACAACACGCACTTATTTTTTTCTAAAGAAACCTGTAGTCAATAATGGGTTTCATACTGAGTCAGAGTACAATGGTGTTTTCTCTTTACTCTCTTAAGGAATTATAAAGGGCTCCATTGTGAGCTCCAGCTTTCCCAGGTCTCCTCCTGCCTGCTCGTGCCTTGTGCCCCAGGCAGTGCACACTCAGTGGATGTGTCCCTCCACAGTGCCAGAACCAGAAGGCCTGCAGGGACCCGGGCTCAAACAAAGCCATCCATTTGCTCCCAACAGCTAAGGCACTCACGGAGTCAAAACCTGATTCCAGATCTGGAAATGCAGACAACGCAGCATTTTAAATAATAATGCCTCAAGATTCAGCACACCAGCTTAAAGTAAACCCGTTCAGCCACGTTGAACTGCAGGCCTCTTGCCATGAAGAATATGTTCAGACTTCAAATACTTTCACAAGGAGCGTACGTGTGCATTTGTGAGTCTGCCTGGACAGCTGGGATGTGCTGTCCTGGGAAGCAGAAGAGGACACACTCACAGTACCCACAGCCCCCGTTTGTCCCAAGTGGGAACTCTGAATGGCTCCAGTACCAGGTGAAAGCACTGCCATGCTGCCCTCCCTTCCTTCAGCGTGGCCTGCTCCGACTGCTTGGCAAGGAGATGCAAGCAAGAAACAGCTTAATAGAAAAATCAAGGGTATTCATGAAGTGCAAAGAGGCTAAGTTCGCTGGAAAATGTATTCATGCTGTACAACTGCATAACACCAAGTGTCTAACAGAATTATGTTTGGAGCTGCATGGTTCAGCAGCACCATTTCGCTGCAATCAACATTGTATTTTTTTTTGCAGAAAGTCTTGACTTCAACTATCTTGGAAATGCTTAACAGCTGACATTAGTTGGAGCACGGACTTAATGCGAGGCTCTTTATTCTGCCAACACGATAAGCATCGTGACAAGGGGTGTAGCTATGGAAACTATTTCCCCCTCTTTTCCACAGAGCTGCAAGAGCAGACATCACCCTTGATGCAGTGCCAGATGTCCCCCAGGTGAAGCTCAGAGCTGAGTTACAGAGCAGTAAGTGAGCAGAACCACAGATCCCAAGGCTGGAACACCTTTGTTTCCTGTGCTGTGTTTCATGGGCATTTACACGTATTTAGACATGAGTTGAATTCTCTTCCTTTTTATGCACTATGGCTGGAAAGCAAAATCATACCTCCTTTTCCCTTACTGGCAGGGTTCAAAACAGATGAACTCGTCCCAAAGCCAAAATACCTATTTCCTTGAAGAAAAGGGTGCTCTCCTCTTTAATGGATCAACATACGTCGTTGGAAAGAGACACACATTTCCTTTCCTGATGCTAATAAAGACAAAAAACACCCCTGCTTTGCAGAGATGCTGGATGTGAAGGCAGTGCATATCTGCAATAAGAGAGATGCTCTGAGGAAAACCAATTTCTTATACGCTGGTTATTTGTTTTTCTTACTGGCCCCCAAAAACACAAACAAAACCAGGCCCCTTCTGCACAAATATTTCCTCTGTTTGCTATCTGTGTCAACATAAAATAATATCTGTCTCATTTTACAGCGCAGTTCTGTGTCAGTGACAAACGCCCAGCTGCACCTGACATTCGTTTTACTCATGTGCTGCTCCAGTCCATCAGCACTGCTATTTCCAGGCTCTGCGCTGACATGCAGCATGGGTCTGCTTTTCCCAAGGAGGACAGTATCTATCAAGGCTCGAATAAAACCACCAAACATACACAGCTGCACGCAAGAACCTGCTTGGATAATGCTATCTGTGTACTGTGGAAGCAAACCAGGAATTTCAATGGTAGTTCCTGCACTGGAGGAACGGCAGCTATCACAAACATGGGTACTTTGGTTTTCTTCCCCCCTGCTCTCTGTGAGCAGCTGTGTGGTGCTGAGCCACTGCTGGGTTAAACCACAGCACACGTGCAAAGGAAAAGTGAGTACTTAAAGTGATTCTTAAGGTTATCCTTCAGCTCATCTGTCGAGATCTGGGCCAGACTTGTGCTTACAAACACTTACAGCTGATAGGAGCATCACTGACAATCTCAGAGCCTAAGTGCTTCCATCACGTGTGTAAAGTAGTACAGAAATCTGACGCTGAATTGAAGTGACTAATTGCAAAATAAACGAGACTCAACCAACAAGGCCTAAAAGCATGGCTTAGGTTTGTAAAAATACTTCTTGTAAAGGATCCAGACAGCCCTGCACGTGAGAAGGACATCTGTGTCAGGAGAAGGATCTGCAGCACGCTCCCCATACAGAGCCTGACTGAGTTGGTGCGAACCAAGCAAAGAGGCACGGCTGTCCCACCTGGTTAAAATCACCTGTCCACAGCCACAGCTTTGGGAAAAGAAACACTGACGAGTTCCTTGACAGCACTTACAGCCCAAGTCACAGACAGGACTCCTTTTTTTGGTGAGCATGTGCTGTGAGGAGCCTGAAGCTTTGCTTCCAGCTCGGGTGACATGTCCAGCAGCAGAGCCAGCAGGGACCCACGGGGACCCACAGGAGGTGAACCCAGAGCACAGCCTTTCTCCCACTCCTCCCTCCCACACTGCCTGCAGTCTGCCCTGCCAGCTCCACGCACCCAACCACCCTCTGCTCTCTTTCTATGGGGAGGACAAGGAACTGAGTGCCCTCGCACACACTTTTGTTAACAGAACTCCACTGCCACATCTGCTCAATCCTGTTCCCCCAGTGACAGCTATGAACAGACCTCTTCCTTATACCGGAGGGGAAAACAATTTAAGTCACTCATTTAATACAGGTTTTGCACCTAACCTTATCATCCATATAGATTTCATCGCACATGGAAGTCACTCACTTCTAAACCAGATGTTAGACGTCCTTAAAATAATTCCTGTCACCGTCCTTCACTCCCCGCAGCATGTGACAGCTGCTATGGTGCTGATGGCTGCAAACCATTTCACAGGAACAGGAGCAGGGCTGCTTCGTGGAGGTTTTAATTCAGCACAGAATTTTTTAAGGGGAAGAAAAAAGAGGAAAAACATCTTGCCTTGGCAAACAGGAAGATAAAAGTGTGTCCCAGGGGGGGTGTTACCAGCTGCCATTGGCCAGAGCTGGGCACAGTAAAGTGTGTAAGTGAAGAAATCCCTCACCAGCAGCACGGGGCTGCAGGTAACTGAGTTACATCGGAGAACAGCCACCGAGCATCACATTTAAGCACTGCCGCTGCACTTCACAGTCCATTAGAAATATTCCCAGGATACTGCACCTCAAGCATCCCCTGAAGGCCTGGCCTGGCCTTTCTGCCCTCTCTGCATCCCAGGCCCTGACGCTGGGCTGCGTTACCCCAACGGGTCGGCACCATCAGCTGGAGACGGCTGCTTGTGAATAACAGTGATAAAAGCAATTAACAGACTGCAATAACCACAGACAAATCCAAATGCTGCAAGAAAACACACCGCACTCAAAAATCAACAATTGCAAATGAGACCAGGGAAATCTGCTAAGATTCTAAATTGGAAAGCCTCAAATTCATCTTCCTTCTATCTCAGAAGCCACAACAGAATACAGAGCTCAGGAGATATGTTCTTCCATCTTGGATTTAATGGCTGTTAACTCTTCTCTCCTAAAATCTCTTTCCTAGCTGCTTCCAGTCCAGCTTTCACCACAGCCGGGCTGGGAACTGGGCAGGTCCTTACATCCAGTCCGGCTTTGCACCCAGGTTACAAAACACGGAGCAGTTACACTGAATTCATGGCAGGAACAAACCTTAGCGAGCTCACCCTGAAAGCTGCAGCATGCAATTGTAACACGACCCATCCAGGCCTCAAGCACCTGGTGTCTCAGCCTGGGGCAGTGTCAGTGCTTTCAGAGAGATGAAGCTGAGAACATCCAGCTTTATGTCATAATCCCACTCCTCTTCCTTTGAGACACTTCATTAATGTGAGGATGGGATCCACTGTACCTACATAGGAGGCAGGAGAGCGTTCAGCCCTTGTCTTTTCACTGATATTACAGCTTATGAATTAGAAACATTCTCCCAGAGAGGACATAAGGATCAGTAAATGGGTCAAAGGGAAAACTCAGCACCACTGAGAGTTTATCAGGAGAGGAGTGGGAGCGGGGCAGGGCGCTAGCTGTAATAATGTATATGCAAAATCTGCAACTTGCTCTTCTTCCACATTTCCTGGGAGAAAAGATCACAGAAAAGGACAAACAAAGGAACAGAAGAGGAATAGTAATGCTAATAAAAGAATTAATGCTCACCTGTGTCTCAAAGACAGCTACCTAGCCGCCTAAATTTTTAATAATCAAAGCATCTGCAGTCAGGAATAATGTGCATGGCAAGCACTGCTCAGACCTCACCCTATACGGTGATCATTTAAGTGCACAAAGGATTTCATTATTTTTCAGTGGAAACAGACTGATGCCTTCTCACCTGTTTGTTTGCAGTCTCCTATCTTAAAAGTCACAGAAGGCATGAGACAGTCTGCAAAATACCGTGAGCACGCAATGCTGCGGGTAAGTCAGAGCACACCAGCAGGTCCGGCAGCTCTGCAGGACAGACCCATAGCTTGCAGGTGCAATGGGAGGGCCCGGCTCAGGCTGCAGGCTGTGTGCCCAGCTGGGTGCTGCACGGTTCTGCCAGCTCTGCACTGCCACACGCGCAGCTCTTCCAGCAAGATCTGCCCACATTACAACACTGAGCAAAATAAATCTCGTAAGTAACTCAAGTCCAACAGTGCTTGGAGCCAAAAAGACAAAACTTGGCTTCCCTGGAACCTGCCTTCAGGCCTCAGTCAAGCACTAGTTGCGCCAGATTTATTTCTGAGAGGTTTTAAAGGAGAGCTTTAAATAACTCAGGCTTCTCTCAGCCATATGAAGTGTGGTGATGGCATAAGAAGCATTTATTCACCGCAATGGATACCTTTCAAATCTCAAAACATCATGAGAGGAGCCCAGCTATGCGCTGCTGAGGAGAATAACGGCACAATCGCTTGTATCACTCGTAAGATGTTCAGAGGGAGAATAATTCCTGGCACCGACTGGCTGCTGGACAGCAGGATGCTGCCATGGATATACGGAACCCGAAGGAAAACATCACTGAATCAAATCGATAGTGAGAGCTTGAGAAAAGGGAAAAAATCGTAATGCAAACGGAATGTACAAATGTGAAGTGGGGGGTGGTGATGCACGGGGAAGGAGGCGTGTTCTCAGAACAGAAGTCCTGCTCCTTTCTCCTTGTTGAAGGGGAACCTCATCGGGTGTAGCTGGGCTCAGAAAATGTGTGCTAATGAAGAAGTAATTTCTGCAATAAATACTTGCATTTCAGATCCTAGCTGGAATTTGCAAAAGTATAGGAATGCCAGGGCTGGATGAAGGAGCCCTGCTTGCATCTCTCGACCACAGGCACAGCTGTAACAGGTCCTGACCTCTCCAGAGGCAGCTCAGGAGAAACACTGCGTACTGACTGCGAGAAGAGGGAGAAAACTCATTTCTGAGCTGTAAAAAATCAAAAATAAAGAAAGTCGCCTGTGGTCTGCAGCGTGGCACAACAGCAGAAAATCTGCCTTAATCAGAGATACATAAAAACAGGAATTAACATCAGTAACGTTAAAAAGATTTTAAAGTTCATTAATGCAAAGGACAATACAGTCTGCTCCAAAAAAACCCCCACGTAATTGTGAAGTCTTTCACAGAAGCCACCATTGCTGCAAGTGTCCTGGTGGGGAGCAAGCAAAGCCTGGCTGTGGTTGGAAGGACCAACCAGCAGTGCAGGGCCCAGCATGGAGCCAAGCTGCCCTGACCCCACAGTGCTCCACCTGAGATGTTCCCCAAATCCCATCTGTGGCCCAGTTCTTTGTGCCAAATCCAAATCAACCAAAAAGAGTGGCTCAAGGATCTGTTAGGAACAGCAGGAAAAACACTCTGGTTTTACAGTGAAGACTGACTGATGCCACACTGCAAAGCTGCTGCAGAGGAAGAACTGATAACCCCGCATCAGGCTTCAAAGGGTCGAGCTTATAAAGTTCAAGCTTATTTTCCTAAGCTAGAAGAAATAGGGGAAGGCCGTGTTATTCAAGAACAGAACCTTCTCAGCACGGGGTGAATAAAAACAACTTTACCCCACAAAAACTTGCTAAATAAGGAGGTTAATTTGTTTGTGCATTTGATGCCTGAGCCCCTCAGGCACAAAATCATTCCATTTGGAATCCATTCTCCAGGCGGAGTTCTGCAGCCAGTGCACAGGAGATGCTTGTTCAGATGCAACTGTGCCATGCTGATGAAGTGAGCATATCATTGCTAGGAGAAACTTACGATAACTGTTTATTCCCCATGTTATTCTAGAATATAAATAGATGCAGCGAGGACCTGTCAAAGTCTTTCACTCATCAATTTTCACTGCGTATTCTCATTTCTTAGCAGTCTCCGTGAAGAGAAAATCCTTCAAGTGAGGTTAAACGCAGAGCACTATTTCTTGGGATGAAACTAGTGGGATTTAAAATGGAAATGATGCTTGAATCTAGAAAATAATAGCTCTGTACTGCATACACTAAGGCGGGATGAGCTCTGGAGCTCCTGCAGCTTGGACACGAGGCTGCCAGGTCCCCAGCGGCTGCTGGCCCCATGGGGTGCACGGGCCAGGGGCAGCTCGAGCTGCTTGCCTCTTGCAGCACAAGCAGATTGGTTTGTAACCATGTCACGCTAAGAAACCAGCTAGTAAAGCAGAGGAAAGCCTTGGGAAGAGCAGGCTGTGCCCAGGAGCACGGAGACAAGCCCTGGTGGGCCTGCAGTGCCCTGCAGAGCCTGCAGCCTGCCCCAGGCAGAACCCCAATATGAACCCGAGCAGATCCATCTGCTCCACGTGAGCATCTCTCAGCCCTCACTGCCAGGCTGGGCTGCAGGCAGGAGTGCTGCAGTTATGCATTTGATGCTTCTTCACCTCGTTTGGGTGATGGACAACTTTCACCTGACCCACATACCGCGTGGAGTTTTAATCAGCCTCACCAGTAAAGACAACCTATTTGTTATTCAAAGAAAACAGTTTAAAAGCATTGCAAACACATTCTTCCATGCATCACGTAGCAGAAATTGATACAGCCAAGCAGCAGCTTAAGCACCATGTTCATACCTACATACAGATACGCTACTAGCAAAATAAAGTCAATTTACAACTAAGTCAATGCTTTCCTGATATCACTGCTTTGCTTTTAATGTTGGTTCTTGACTTTTTTTGTTTTGTTTTGTTTTATATCACTGGCAAAACAAATCAAAACACAGCAAGCAGAGCTCCAGCAACCAGCCCAGCTGGAAAAGGAGTCCTTGCAAGAGGAACAGAGGACAGTGCCCAATGAAAGACAGCTGCAGAGCAGGCACGTTTCATGGCCCTGCACTGTGTGGATCTTAACATTTGGACAGAGAACCTGAATGGCCTTTCATAGGGCATGGATGACAAAACTGGCTGTGCACCTTTGCAAGCACCAGTTCTTTCCATTATACAGTAATGTAACGTTTATCTTTATGAAGTTTGCTTTTGGAAACACATAAGCTCCAGATGCATTACATTTTAAACACTTTTTAAAGGTTTTACAGAAAAAAAAGTGATTTCTCCCAAGATTTACAGTCTCTCACGCATCCCCACTGTCCTGATCTCCTCCCTTTAGTAACTTCATCTCCACGTCGTGGCCCTTTACTCTTTCACATTGCATTTGCACTGGCACCTTGAGCATCCCCTTCTCCCCTCCAACTATGTCATATTTCCCTCAACACCCATCACTGCCACCCTTCCTGGCTTCAGCCCTCGGGTAAGTCGGTCGTTCTGACGCTCACACTGAGCAGCACACCTTAAATACGGCTTTCTGCCTGAGCTGGGCAAGTTAGAATAACAGGCATGATTCAAACTCAATAAAAAGCAATTTGAACACTTCACAAGAACTCGAGCTGAATTGAAACTGGAGCTGTGGCAATTTACACTGGCTAAAGTTATTAGAGTCGAGTTTTATTTTTGCCCTGTGACTTCGGTGACTCAATTCTAGCAACTTTCCTACCTTTGCTGATACAAGTTCCCACCTATTAGGGATAAGCTCAAGGAGGTTTTGAAAGCTGTATATACAGCAATTTCTTCGAGCCCTGACTGCACAGCTCCGCAGTAACCAGGGCAGTGCCTCTCAGACCTGGCCAGAGCCTTAAAGGAGCAGACAAAGCTGGATGAGCACACACAACTGCAGACATGAGAAAGAATTATTTCTGGCTGCTTGCTTCTCATTCCCCTAATTTCATTAGAAAAAACAGCAATTTCTGGTTCATGGAGTCACAAAGACAACATCAGCTCAAAAGATGACCACGCAGGCAGCCACAACACTTAGAAAGAGCCAGCCCTCAAAAATTGTTCACTCCTGGTTATTCAGAAACAGTCACCCACAGTGAAGGAAGAAAAAAAATAAAAACAGTTTGCAAACTTTTTTTTGGTCAATTTATAACCGAAAATAGACTGCTCGCACCTCCGTGTCTGTTATTTCTGTGCTGCCAGGCAGCCCTGCTGGCCAGGGCTATCCTGTCAGATGTTGGATCTGGTTGCCACAATTCCATTTTTTTTTTACAGGTGTTTGAAACAGCGTAAGAAGGGAACAAACACCTCCAGAGGGTTTCCTGGGACCTGCTTCCCGTCAGGGAGCAGGATGGGAGCGGATGTGTGAACAAGTTTTAAGGCAGACTCTGGTTTTGACATAGCTGCACTGATGCACATTCCTCATTAATTCATGTAAGACAAGAATTATTTGAGAATGAAGTAGTAATAAGCTAGATTTTTTCCTTACCTTTTTGGAAAGCAGGCAAAAGCTATACAGTAGGTGGAAGAGTGTACCAAGTAACAGACTTTTGAACACTCTTTCTTACTGGTGGTATGCAGTCTACAGGAAAAGTAAATACATTGGTATGTACAGTGCGTCTGTTCACATTAAAGTCTTCAATTTTTTCCCTGTCATTGCAGCCATGATATTAATCTGACCAAAGAGCTCAGATCAGAGCAGTAATAATGGAAAGCAGAGCCACACCAATATGCAAAATTAGCTCTGGGCTGGGGATAAATGAACCAGCCCACAGAAGTTCAGGTACCTCTGAGCACGGGAGCAGCCGCTCACAGCAGAGCAGACCTGCTTGCATTTTTTTCCTCTCCCCTGAACAAGCTCCAGAGCATTTTGGTTTCCATTTAACACTCCCCAGTCCTCCCACATCTGTGAGCTCACTCTTGGTTTCCTCAGCATCACTGACAAGCGCTGTAGTTTTTCTCCCATCAGAGAATGAACAGGCAATGTCACGTCAGTGATGTTAAGGATCAACATGCATGACTACAGAGCAGAGCAAAGCACAGCAGCATCTGCATAGCAATGTTTGTACATCCGCAGACATGTCTGCAACCCACATTTACTGTTCCCACTTCCCTGATGACAATGTCCATTCCCAACACACGGAGAGAAATGAGCACTGACATATCATCGTGCTGGCCAGAGAGAGGGGAGGTGGCAGCACGCAGGAAAGCAATATTCTGAAATGGAAATGTTTTGCAGAAAAACAGGCAGAGATTGCACTCCACTCCTGAATCAACTGCCAAGTAGTTTCTACATGGCAGAGGAGAAAGGAAAAAACATAAAACCATTTTGAAGATGTTTGCGTAGGGATTGAGCCCTCAGAGCACCTGATGACTTGAAAGCCCACGGGCTTAGCGTGCTCCTGGAAACCAGATCCTTCTAACCTTGCAGAGCCTAACGTTCATGGCTGCTACACAGGGACACCAGTTCTTTGCTGCTTCTCACCAGATCTCAGCGAAACTCTTTGCATCTCCTCCTGCACGCTGCCCTTCACCACTTTGGTGCCCTCAGCCTTGCACATCTCATGTTCCCTGCCACGTACTAGTGGGCTGCAACCCCCCTCTTGGCCTCAGAGCTTAGTCAGCACAGCAGAGAAGAGCAAAAGGTGAGGATGAACCTGCCCACAGCCACTGGCACAGATGGTGAGCAGGAAGATATGCGTGTCCAGCCCAAGAGAAGCAAAACCTCCTCATTATCAAACAACTGAGATGCTGACTTGCCTGTTGTTGTGTTTGGGAAAGCCACAAATTAAAGCAAGTCGCTAAGGAGAAGGAATAATTACATGTAAATCTCCATATAAGTTAAGTATGGGTTGGAGGTTCAAATGCTTTCTCAGAGTCTGACACCGCTCTTGCAGCAGAAACAAACACAGAGCTCAGCAGGAGCACTGCTCCCAGGACACACCAGCACACACTGCACTCGTTGCACGGACGGAGCTGCTGTGCCCCCAGATTCTGCTCATCTCACTTTGCTGTGCAGTTTCAGATGCAAACGTGCTAGCAGAAAAAAGCTGTTGAATGAGTAAAAGCATGCATGTGGCAGATGGAGAACCAGAATGAGTAAGAGAGTTGTCATGAATGACAAAGTTTTAGATCAAAAAGCGTGGCCTTAATATACCCCATTCAGCATGGAAGCCCTCCCAGGTCAGGGCTCGGGGGCTCAGCCTGTGAAATTTCTCACTTCTGAGATATCCTGAAGTAAAAACTGCAACACAGGGAGTGCTCGCTCCTTCAGCTGGGCAGGACGTAGGGTCGCTGCATTTCCAGTGGCTTTCCACCCACATTAGCGTGGTTTTTCTTTTATACTGGCTCTGCAATCTCAGCTTGAGCCCTCCTCTCCTAATTGCTGGGACCCTGCCCACCCCAGGCCGTGTCCCACCCCCCAGCTCGCAGTGGGGCTCACAGCTGCAGCAGCCACATGCTGTCTTTGGCATGTGAACGTGTGATTAGGACAGGCAGAAATCTGGGCTTAGTCACCAAATTCCCCATGGTCTGGAGGTACATGAATCCCATGCTGGTGGCTCAGCATCAACCTGTTCTGATATGAAATATTTGTGCAATTTCAATGAGAATGGCAACTGCAGTCCCCGGTCCCAAGCAAGCCATGAGCAGCAGCACTGCCAGGAAATACAACAGAAAATCAAACTGAAAGATCCAACTGCACTTCTGCACCTCCATGAAAACACAGGGCTGCTCGGGCAGCTCTGCATCTAAGCTGGCTTTACACTGAGCTGGGGAGTCCCAGACTCATTAGTTACCCCCCTCAATTAATTTAATTTACTTTCAGTCAATCAGATGTTTTTAATTTTTAAAATATTTTCTGTTTCCGATTGGTAACATTTCTCCATTTACTGTACAAAATTTTTTTTGAAGTTATATCACAAAGAAAACACCAAACATGATGTTCATTTATGGAGAACTTTTGCAAACTTCCACTGAAAACGAGGAGAGTTCTGCTTGGATGACACTGCTCTCTGAGTTCGTTACTCTTGTTCTCATTTGTTCCAACTGAAAATGGAACTATAAACATATTTTAAACCAAATATTCAACTCAGAAAGAGCAAAAAAGGGACTCCTTTCAGGTATTGAATGCACTGCTGCCCTACAGTTGTCTGATTAGGGGTTGTCAGCCCATTGACACCAGAGTGCAGCTCCCAGCAGATGTAGAATCACAGAATCATAGGGGTTGGAAGGGACCTCAAGAGATCATCGAGTCCAACACCCCTGCCAAAGCAGTTCCCTGCACCAGGTAGGGAGGTACACCAGATGTAGCAGTGGTCTGTGTGTACCCAGCTCCGTCAAGCTCAGCAGCAGTGCGTTTCATTTGATTTTCTAGTAGTATTTATAAACACGTACGCAAGGGATGACATAACAGCAGTAGGTGCACCGTGTAATGAGAACATACACTGGTTATATGTGTATATATAATTAAAAGATGTAAAAGATAACGCTCTCTGCAGGCGAACTAAACTAAACTTACAAACTAAAAAGCCCAGTGTTTGCAGAAAACCATTACAGTTAATGACCGCACATGTCCTAACTGGCAAGCTTTCACAAGCAAACATGTGCTCTTCTGAGTCCTAACATGGGAGACAACGAGGTCACAGAAAGCACTTTCCTGTCACTGTACTTCAGTTTCGAAGCTGGGATGGCACCTCTCCCAGCGGACTTTGCACAGTGCTACAAACCAGCCCTGACGGTGGCATTCTTGGGGCAGAAACACACACATCATCTGAGGAGGGGGGAATCTACCCCTAAAAGCTCTTACTGCCTCTTAAAAGCACATCCTGGCATACAGTCCCTAGGTGAAAAAATGCTTTTTGATTAGAAATACGTGACTGTTCTTTGAGGAGGGGAGGGAGCAATCCTCACAAGTCTGGAAACAGCAAATAAATGCAGTGCAGGAGAATGAGACCAGAAGGGGAAACCAAGAGTATGAAACCCCCAAACTGCGGTCCCATAGGGCAACACTCCTATTACCACACTGAACATCTCATCGTTAGAACTTTTTTGCTTTACTCTTTTTTCATGTCTTTAACTTTGCATTTTTAGATTTATGTTTTATTATTTCTCTATTTTTCTGGAGGAGAAACTCGCCCCAACTCATTCGACCAGAGCATCAATCAGTGCGGTGCAGTTCAGCAAACCCAACTCCCCTTCCCTTTCCTGCTGGCTTTCAAGGCCTGCTTCCCTCCTCACCTTTCCTCCTCCTTTCCCCCCTTCCCTTGGCCAGCACCCAGAGGAGCTGCCTCAGCCACACGCAGGAGGGCTCAACCCCAGCTCTGCATCAGGAGAAAGAGGCCTGGAGGGCAGGGCTGCAGCACAGCAGAGGGCTCTGCAGCTCCCACTCTGGCTAACAGCCTAACACAGAAGTAGATCTATTTCCATGTGCGATGAAGGTTCTGTTCAGAGGAGGCATGATACGGTCCTTAATTGGTTAGAAACGTTTCCTTGCTCTTTTGATTCTGCAAGAACTGTGAGACAGTTCACAGTTTCTGAAGGCAGATTCTGGGCTTTTTTTCCAGTTGGAATACAGTTTCACAGAGCCATAGAATGGCTTGGGTTGGAAGGGACCTTAAAGACCATGCATTCCAACCCGCGCTGTGGGCTGAGCACAGGGCAGGGGCAATGCATTCACCAGGTGAGCACACCTGTATCATAAGGCACCACAGAAACACACGCTCAGGGGTGAATAAAGGCAGGAAAAGTGCTGCATCAATTATTTGCTGGCTGCTCCCACTTTGCTTTGACAGCAGAGTTTCTGCTTTGAGGCAGATATTCAGACAGCAGTTTAATAGACAAGCAGCAGCAGAAATTGCAGCAGCAAATGGATAAACGGATCATGGGAGAGGAGAGGGCATTTCTCCACATTCAGATCCGTTTTTCATAAAAACTGCAGACGTGCCGAAACCTTTCCACTACGCTACGACGTTGTGCAGCTGTCTCCTTCCTCAGCTCCCTCCAGATTCAAATGCAAATCCGATATTTGATGGCCTCAGTGTGTAATTTTGTGCTACAGTATACCATGCTACGCGCATCAAGGAGATTGGACGCATCTTTTCGATCCGTTTTCCTTTTAAATCAATGACAAAATCTGCATTCAGTTTTACAGGACCGCATCAAGCCCGTGCATGGGAGCCTTCAAGGATGGTGAGATTTTGGGAAAGAGACTGCAGGAAACCTAATTGTATCTCAGTTTACCGGGGTTCCTGGTGAGCAAGGCACCCGTCCCTCCTCTCAGCCGGCAGGGCTGGAGGGTTTGGTGTGGCACCTGAAGGTGCTGGCACGGAGGAGGGGAAGGAGGAGGTTCCTCACCACACACTGTGCTGCCAACTGGCACGACTCAAAAAGCGAGGAGGAAAGGGAGACATTAACACAAATCAAAGTTGAGCCACCCAAAGTCCGAGTTCAACGGCACCGATTCCCCAGCACTGGTTAAGGCCTCTAGCGCGCGCAGCACGAAGGAGAGCCGGGTACTCACTGTTGGGGTCCACGTTCTCGCAGAGCTCCGTCTTGGCCTCGCCGTTGGGCCTGTCGCTGGGCTTGTGCGAGAGCCGGGACGACATGGTGGCGGCCGTCACCACGGCCTTGAAGCTGCGCTTCCGCTTCTGCACGTTGAGCTCGGGGTGGAAGATGATGATGTACACTTTCGGCATGTAAAGCATCCCCAGGGCCACTGAAGCACTTAGGTTCATGGATATTGTAAGTGTGGTAGTTTGTATGTAGAGCTAGGAGACAGAACACATGAGGCACTGTTACAGATCAGACTGGGCAGCGGCCACAGCGCTTACAGCACAACAGGGCCACAGCCCCGGCGACAATCGGCGCTTCTCAGCACTCACACAGGAGCTCTGGGGCTGTAGCATGGCACGCTGACCTCGCTAACCGTCCCAAACACTTTTCTTTTTACATTGTTATTATTTTTTTTAATGGGTTTTAACCAAAGATGCGTGAGCCAAGAGCTGCGGGCCGCTGCAATGTGCTGCAGGCTCTCAGTGCCTGTACCAACAGCTTCCTTCCACTTCAAGACAGAAGAACAGATGTGGGTTTCAATAAAACCGGTATAAACTTAAACTTATGTCTACTGTAAGTTATAAAAGAGGAACGTTAGATCCATAATAATATGGGTTAGTGAAAACTTACCTTTAAAAGAGAGAAAAAAAAGGGGGTTTTATTATTTTTAGTACGCTTTAATTCTGTACAGCTCATTGAAATAACTGTGCAGACAATACACAGTGATTTGTGTGCTCCCGTTGCTCAGCTCTGCCTATTATGAAAAGCTTGTATATGTGCAGGCTGGAGATCAGCTGCTCCCGTGAGATGAGTATTCAAAGGAACATGAGGATTGTCAAGCGTACTCTGCAAACACGGAGGGCAGAAAAGCCTTTCTGCTGCTTCTTTTCTTAATTACCTTTTAGAGGACACACTTGATAAGTGAACTGTAACGATTATTGTGACTTAAGAGGATTTTCCTGAGTTAAAGGGGACAAAGGCAGCGCAGTGCAGGTGGAAAGGAGCTGAAGGAAGAAGTGAGCTCCCCGCAGATCCTCTCAAGAGGTAAATACACGGTACCTCTGTACACATGTGAAAGTTAACACACGTTGTGGGCAGTTCCTTCTGAACACTATTTTCTCTTCTCCTCCTGTTCAGTGCTCATCAGTTCGCACTTCTGCTGGAAGAGCTCCGTAAATAAACACAGCGGCACAGGAAAACACTGACCCTGCCTGGATACTCCCACATTCCCATGTTTAGAGAAACATGCATGTCTCTGGGCTTGCTCGTTACATCTCCATAACCATTGCCATCACTCTGATTAAGACAACTACCGAAAGCAATAAAGCACCTATGGAAAACGTAAGAAATGTGCTGAGCACCATCTCTCTCTATACCAACACACAAACAAAAACTGACGTGCCTTCTCACCTCCTGTGTACCCATCTTCAGAAGGGGATGTGATCAGAATGTGGCCTGGGCTGGAACGTTAGGACCAAACCCATCCCACCCTGTGAAGCAGTGCTGGGCAAAGCTCCCTATGGGGAGCAGGAGCGTTCCTACACCCAACCCAAGGAGCTGGGGCTCAGGCAGCAGCTAGCACCAACAGACCCGCAGCACGTCTCTCCAAGCAGCCACGTGATGAAAAACACACAGTGATGTTCTGCAACCGACTCTTCCCTCCCTTCCCTGGAGAACGTAAGAACCTTTACACAGAAAGCAGGAATTTGGACCACTGGAGTTAAAAATCAAGCAACTGTCTGAGCACTGCAGCCTAACACGTGCTCTGAAGGTGGAAACAGCACCTCTGCGTTGGATTACAGACCTTCTCCACTCAACTCCTATTTCTCCTTTGGCCCCTCAGCCAACTGCTCCCCGCAGGAGCTTTGTCAGTGCTGAGTGCCATTTCCTCATGCTGCTGTGGGGCAGAAGGTCAGACTGCTATCTGGCTATCCCAGCAGTGGGGTCTTCTGCACCAAAGGTTCCTGCCTGGCAATCGCTGATGGGAGATAAAAGGAGAGCGAGAAAAGAGAACAAGGCAGGATGAGTGACACATAATGCTTCTCATGACAAATGGGAGCTTTATAAAGATAAGGGAAACTAAGAGATATGCTTATTATGCAGAGCCTTAGTTTTATGTTCTTTATCTCCGCTCTGTGGCTTTTCCCAGTCAAACGTAAAAATGCAGTTTACATGAATCCGTTTCATTTCTTATTTCACTTCTTCTGATAAATTCCCTGAAAGCATTTTAGATGAATGCAAATTGGTGATTTAAAGTACAAAGAATGAGATTTAACCAACAATGCCAGTCTGATAACTCACACGTACCTTTACAGACGGCAAGCGAAACCCGCTTTCCAAACTGGAGATGAAATTAAGAAATTAAGAAGCAGATTTATCAGGGGAGGCTCTAACTTGGGGTGAATGAGAAGCAAGGCTGAGCTGAGTGCTTCCAGTGGGCAGCAGAGCTTCCTAAGGTGGTGCTTTTGGTCCTCAAGGTCAATTCCACAGTGGTTCAAAGCCACATTTGCTGCACCGCCGGGACAGAGCGCCCTGGGGGGCACTCACTCACACGCTCCCATTCAGGCTCTCACTCCTGATGGATTTTAACCTGACGTTAAACACACTGTGCTTACAGTTACAAGTGCATCAGACTTCGAAGCGGAGCACTGGAGAAAATGAAACCCTAAGGATATCGTTCACACACAGGGACACCTCGCTGCTGCCGTGCCTTTTACAGAGAGGATTTCCATTTGAATTTCAGATTTCAGCATTTTGCAGATTCTTGCTCTGCTCATGCCAATGACGACGATTACCCTAAGAACCTGGAGAGGAAATCAGACCCGTCTCGAAAACACACATCTGAGCACCAGCAATTTTTGCAGCACAGAAAATATCAGTGCACAATTTCTGCCCGAGTTAGAATCGATCCCAGAAGTGAAGCAGCACAGGACCAGCCCTG
Source organism: Callipepla californica brunnescens (assembly GCA_023055505.1). Classification (NCBI taxonomy): domain Eukaryota; kingdom Metazoa; phylum Chordata; class Aves; order Galliformes; family Odontophoridae; genus Callipepla; species Callipepla californica. The sequence goes on along the minus strand of JALIRH010000015.1, from coordinate 15,108,348 downwards.
CCAGCACCCACCAACACAAGGACAGCTTCCCAGTTGCCGGGCCTTATAACCAAACTGATAGCAGCCCTCCTTAGAAAAGACTTTTCAGCAGCACTTTTTGTAGCCTAATTCTTTGCATTCATAGTCTAATCAGGAGCAAGAGCTCCCTTTATCTAACTCAGCTTTGTAATTAGGCAGCGAATGGTGTTATTTTGCAATATGGAAATAAATGGGCAACCCCAGATATTTTTGGACTCGTGTTATCACAAACCAATTTATCTCACTTTTACATGGGAATTGAAACAAATGTTCCTACATACGAAGCAGACAGTTAATAGATCTCCCAGAAGACCCTTCCAGGTCATCTGAAGATCTCAGCTCATCCCTTACATTATGTTACACAAACATAAGGAGGGGAAACATTTTTTAATGAAAACCACGATGAGCTCCCGCCGCATTTTGGCTTTGCAAAAATACAGAAAGCAGAAAGACCTGAATACCAATGTTCTCAGACATTTCAGTGCCCCAAAGATAGCTGGGCCTTTTAAAGGCAAATTAAACAAAGATAAAATACCTTTTATTCACTGGAAGTTTTTGTTCTTCACATAGAAAGAACCAGTGCCCTCTCCCTCCCGATGATGCACCTCGTCCAGCACAATGGAGCTACGTGAGCCACTGAGGTCAGCAAGGAGAGAGGGCAGGCATCACTGCAGGGAAACACCGGTGGCAGAGCACCCCTAAAACCACGTTGGTGCAGGAGAGCCCCGTTGGGCAGCTCCAGGTCCTGCTGGATGGGAGAGGCAGCTTCCTCCAGTCAGACACAGGCACGCAGCAGCTCAGCCACAGACAGCAGCGCACCTCACTACACGTGGCTGCTGGTGACTTCCAGGGCTCTGCCTCCACCCCCATCCCTTTAAACATCATAATCTGCTAAAGTTGCCACTTAGCAGTGCCCTCTAGAGAATAGAGCAGTCTGAGAAAACCCCACCAAATCTCTTTTCCTAGATTAGAAGGTTTTAGCAGTGCTTAGGGCAAGCAGTTTGCCCTTCTTCCAAGCTAACATCATTTTGGGGAAAAAAAAAAAGCCGTAACAGCAACAAAGCCTTGTGGACAGCAGGTTCTGGCATCCCCTGGCTATTTTTCAGGATTGCTTTTTTGACAAAAGTGGCAAACATCTGGCATGGATGCAGGAGCAGAGACTGGCCACTGCAGGGGGGCATCCAACGGATGAAGTGGCCACGCCGTGTGCCCACTGCTGCAACCTCCTGCTCCTAATGCTATCAGCATCAGCCACACCATGCCGGCAGCTCACTTTTTTTGCCTCTGATGATTTTGTCAGTGGGACATGCACACAGCTCAGTGCTCTGTACGTGTGACAGCACCAGGGGCTGTGGCACCACGCCATGCAGTGCTGTGAGCCACCTGGGCTCGACAGTGCTGGCTGGGCACTGCGGCGTGGCCAGCAGCACAGCTCAGAGCTCGCATCCAAGGAAATGGATGGGTGCTTATCGAACACACTTTTCCCATCACTTTTCAACCTGTCACTTCCACTGCTCAACAACCACACTTTTTGCTCCCTGTGGTGAAGATACAATTCTTCCTTTGTTTTGCATCATGAACTCAAGCGATTACCACGCTCCCAACCATTAGAGGAAAACTAACTCTGACGTGAGCAGGAAAGACATTACATGGTGTTGGAAAGAGCGGCCAACAGCTGCACCCATGCGTGGCACTGCACTGGGCTGTGCACAGAGCACAGAGAATCCCTTCTGCAGCATGACACAGGAGACAGGATGCAAATCGCGGCGCTCACCAAGTTCTCCAAATGACAATGGATGCCACCCAAGGGACGTTTGATAAACAAATCATAGTAGTTATGCTGATTGCAGTTATTACTGTACGAAATAGCAAGGCACGCGAACAGCCTTTGTGAAACGTCTGCGCGAATGTCACAGAATCACTCACACCATTTAATTATAAATTCTCTGCTTGGTAATTATGTGAAAGGTGACACTGGAGAAAATGATGGGATTTTAGTTTCAGAAGATTTCCCTTTATCCGCCCCATGTTTTGCAGGCTGGCTGTGCCCGGGGCTCGGCCAGAACAGCCACGTGCTGAGGCTGCTGTGCAAGGTGTGAGGTGCAGCAGCTCTGCAGATGGAGCCTTCTGCGAGGAACTTCCAGAGAGCACTAAGTGCAGCTTCAAGGAGACCTCCTGGGCCATGTCTTGATTTAAGAAGCCCAGAAATGAGGCAGGACCGTGGCCCTAGCTGTAGGCCATCTCCATCCAGGACCTCACTGACTGCACTATTAGAGCAATTCTCAGGTTCAAAGGAGGTCCTTGATTTTACAGATGGACCTGAAATGCCCTTCTGCAGGCTACTCCCTGTCTGGGCAGCTCTGGCACTTGCTGCCCACTAACTTCTACATCCCCTACATTTAAACACAGAACTACACAATGCACTTGTGGCTAAGACAATTCAATAGACATTAAATGGGCTGAAGCAGAATTAAACAGTGATGAGGTAAGCACATATTTTTTCTTTTCAAAGTGATTTTAAAGCTAAAAACTGTGTTTGCTCTGCAGCACAGAGAGGAGCTCTGATGCTCCTGATTACAGCAGACCTGGGGCTGGGGGACTTCCAGCAGTGAGCACAGGGGAGCTGTTAAGTTACTGTCCTTCATAGAGTCCCACAGGGACTCCAGGTCAGGGAAAATTAAGGTTACATTCTGATGGATTTCCTCCTGCAAAGACCAAATGCAACACAGACAGCATAGCAATGCATGTTCCAGAAACACTAATTCCCAGTTCCCTCTGCTTGCACTATAAAACTGCTCTTCCTAATGTCACACTGCCAAAGCCAACTTACATTTTCACGTCCTAAATCAGAGCACCTGACACATCTAGCTTTTCAGCTTGCATTTTCACGGCCGAACACGCAGATTAAAGATAAAGTAAATGTATACATTCACAATATGTTTCAGCTACTTGAGTCAAGTAGTTTATACAGCTTGCTCCCTTTTAAAAGGAACTTCCTTATGCAAGAAATTTGCATACATCAGAAAAAATATTTATGGATTATATCTGTAACTTGAATAATTCCAAATACTAAATGCTAATACACTTGCTCTGGCGGTTATGATGCAGAAGGAGGAATTTTGTCTCTCCATCCTTTGAGAGAAACTCTAGGAGCTTATCTAGAAGGAAATTAAATTATTCAGATAATTGGACTGAGCAACGAAGGAGAGGGATGTTGCTGCTTTCAAAGGGCATCACACGGCTAAAAGAGGAACTGAAGCAGCATGAAAGACAATCCCACAAATCAAATTGTGTACACAGTACATACTGCAGGGATTCTACATCTGCTGGAAAAAGGAGTTGGTTTTACTCCCATGTCACTTGCAGATACAACGAAGGAGCCCATGAGCTCCTCAGAACCGTTCAGGAGGTGCTAAGCCAAGAAATAAGCAGTGGTGGCCCTAAGTCAGCAGAAGATTACAGTGGTTTCAAATCTGTTCCAGGCACCCTCTGACTTCATGGCAATTCGGAACGTTGCCGTCTCCTTGAAGCGAGGATTTGGCACAGAAGGATGTGCCAGCAAAGCAAACTTTTTGTGAGAACCATGATGCTTGGAGCAGAGCTCTCCACGTGCATCCATCACTGAGATAAGATGAAGATCTGTCTCCTCGTGCTCTGCTCGAGGACCGAACTGCTCGGCTGGGGGCACTGCAGGCAGCAGATTTAGCAGAGGGCTGTTAGAGTTAGGGCAGTATGGGTAGGTTGTGGTTTGGCTCAGTGATCTTCAAGGCTTTTTCCAACCTGAGTGATTCCATGTTTCTGTGAACAGCCTTTTGCCATAGCTCAGTTGGGTGGCTCTCCAGCACAGGCAGACACAAACAGCTCACGAACCCATCATCGATCCTCGGCACTGTCTGCTGTCCCTCGCTTGACATTCATGATAATAGCTATAAGTATCACAAAAGAGACAAACACAAAGTAATGTACACCCCCCACTTCCATTACTACAATAATGGCTTTTTCCTCTCCCAGTGACTGAGCGCTTGGCTTTTTTTGAGCCAGAAATAATTCGTCATCTGTCATTTTTTTTCTGGAGATTACATCATCGGAGAAAGACTTCATTTCATTCCTCACCACTGCTCTTCTAAATTGACTGACACACAATCTCGGCAGTTCAGGGTATTCAGCGCCAGACTTCAGCTGCTGGTATAAATCATATTTCTTCACTCTTATTGCATTTTATTCATTTTATACATGACCAGAGATTAGAGTTCAAATGAAATAGATTTCGCTATCCTTCTTATACTCCAGACGTTACCGGTCTAGAAATCTTTAATTTTACTCACTTCAACCACTGCGTTATTCAATGCGAAGGGGAAAATAACAACATCTGATACTATAAAATTCTGAGCAAAATAAGCAGAGGACACTGTGACTGCGGCAGGTACCTCTGCCTGATGTGCACATGGTGCCCAGCAGCACCAGCATCTTGGGGCACACACAATCCTGCCCAGGAGCATCCCACTGTCACCAGGGCTGGCTGCCTCACGCAGCAGCCAACATTTGAGAAGGTACAGCCAAGAACTGATGTCTTTTGGGTAATCTAATGCCTGCAAATCCCCAAACGACCAACTTCTGCTTTCATCCTTCGAGAGAATATTTGTAGAAGTGGCAAAAAGCACTCAGAGAAATGGTGGCAAGCCAGCAAGAAGCCAGAGCCGTGGGAAGGACCGGGGTGCAACCTCAGCTTCCCAGAAACAACACTTGGAGCCAACACTGCTCCGGACAGTTTGGCTGCACATACAGTGTTGCTTCATCAAATAGCTGCTAAATGAACAAGAGGCAAAGCTATTCCACTAGTGTTTTTTTTCCCTTAAATTATTAACATATTCCTAGAATAGAAAATAAACTTAGGTCAATTGACTTCAAGTCGATTCCATCTCTATTTTATGGAGGAATAAGCAAGAGCGAGCACCGAGTGAAAGGTATTGATTATAAAAATGAACAGTAAGCTAATGTGTGTGTAAGTAAATACATAAATGGGCAAACGGGCTGAGAAACTAAAAACATTATGACCCTCATAAATATCCGTGTGTAATAAAGCGGTCTTAAAGAACGCTGCCACCTGGACAAGCTGCCTCGCTCCCCAGAATTATACTGTGTTATCCAGGGTACACATTGCTAATTCACACCCAGAGAAAAGGAAAACAAACGTGTCCTCCTTTAAAAACAGTTTAAGATTCTTTAGGTTCTGCCCTGACAGTGCGTTAGGGCAGACACCTACGATCCCTAGCCTGACAACTCCAACGCTCTCAAGTCTCTATCAGACTGAGAGAGGCACTGGTGCCTGTTACTCGCCAGGAAAACTGGAGATGCTGGGCTGTGTGCCTCCCCACGCTGCTGGGGTCTTTCCCTATGGAAAAAAAATAAATGAACTGTAGAGAAAAGGCACAGAAAGAATCAGAGCACAGCAAAAGGAAACATCCAGCCCGGCCATGGCAGAGCCTGCCCGACAACAGCGGAGGAGCACCAGCAGCCAGAACTGGGGCTGAGCACACAGAGAAAACATATGAAGGAAAGCGTGCTGCAAACTGGCACTTGGGTATTGGGCGATGTACTGAGCGGACTTTGAACAAACAAACACAGCTTTCCAAAGCCTCAGCTGCCCGAGGCCATGCGATGGAGCTGCAGCTTCCAGTCTGCTTGAAGTAGGGCTGGGTGCACAGGGGAATGCAAACTGATGGAAAAGAGGAATGACCTCAAACAACCACTGAAACATTGCAACAACGCAGATATTTCTCACATTCTAAACTGCAGCACGAAGGAGGGATTTACTGCTAATTGTTACGTCTGCTTAAATGTCACCTTCTTCTGGTGAAGCAAAAGTGTCTGTCCATGTGGCAGTGGCTGAGGTTGCACACAGCACATCATATACAGAGCCAAACCAGCCAGCTGTAGCACTGAGGTGGTGGTACAGCCCCAGGAACAACACTCACGCTTCATCTACACGTGGGCAGAAGGCAGAGGCGAGGTGCCATGGGTCTCCTACCCACAGCAAGCAGAGCACAGCCTGCCCTGACCCCCCTGCAGCGGCTGGGCTGGCAAACTTGTCTGCTCCTTCAAACATTTTCCTGCGCTGCTTCTCTCTCTACGCAAAAAAGCACGAATGAATGTGAAGAAGCAACAAACTGACCTTTATTCAGAGACAGATCTTCTCGACTGGGAGCGAGCTGTCTAGCGGCACAGAAGTATGCATTTCTTCAGCAAAACTTCTGCTGGCCTTCCTTCCCAGGCAGTCTGCACACACAGCCCCTGCACACACAGCCCCTGCCACGGCCGTGAGCTCCCAGGTCGGCTCTTTGAGCTCCATGTGCATTTATGGTGCAGGCCTGGCTGACACGTGCAGCAGCTCGAGTGTTTGCACCACGTTGTCATGGCAATGCAACGTCTGCAGGTGCAGCTGAGAGCACGCTGCTGCTGCTCTGCCTCGGCAGCGCTGGGGACCACTGCCAGAATTATTCACAGCTTGGAAATCATAGAGGTGCAAATGCCCTGACGGTTCCCCCTACTATATACTGTTAACCATTCTGGGCTTCACGGTTTTCTTTAATTTTACTGGATGGTAAATGAGCTAAGCTTTGCATTTTCAGTCATTTAGTTCTAACGAAACAAAATCCGTAATCCAAAATAAACACAGGCATTTTTATGGGTTGATAATCACACATTAGTAAGCCAACATTGCACAGGGAAAGGAAACCACCAAGGGCCAACCCTGCCAGCCCCACAGAGGAGCTCTGCCCACACACATCTCTCCTGCTCCTCGGGGCTGCACGGAGCTGCCGGGACAGCGTTAACACACAGCACCTGAGCCAGTCCTGCTCCGTGCACCTACATCTTCCCCAGCTGTCAGCTCAGGCTTAACAAGGACAAAAATAAACGATATTTCAGCCCATGCTATGCTCCTAATGAAAAGTAAGACTCCGCGCAGAAGATTCATTTTACAGAGCAAGCTTCAATTTTTTTTCTGGCCTTTCACCTTCAATTTTGTCTTCCCCACTCCAGCTGTATGAATGTTTTATTTATATCCCGTCACTTCCACCCTGTTGGAAGGCATTTTCTGAAATAAAATTGCTCTTTTTCTGAGACAGTGCAGATAATAGATTCCCCTCGCATCCACTTTCCAGCAGCCGAACCTCCTCGATGCCCCAGACAAGTCCTGCAGCCCTCCCAGAAGAGCAAGGCCTATTCTCCTCCACAGCTGGGAGCAATATCTTCATACTGCCCGTGGTATGAAGATATTGCTCCCAGCTGTGGAGGAGAATACGGCTGAACACAGTGTGGTGATACAGCAGAAGCTGTATGCAATCAGATGGCACTGTGCCGTGCTATGCTGCCACTGGGTGCTCCTCCATCACTCCAACTTCTTTACCACGCCTGGTAACTGATCAACTGATCTCTCATAATCCTACTGACTTCTAGGCTGTTCAACTCCTTTGCCAGTTAACCTACCTCTGGGAGCATCCACTCAATGCCAACACTTGTTCCGTCCCCGCGGTTCTCTCTCAGAGTGGTCTCCACCTGAGGGATGAGGAAGGTCTCCACTAACGGCTTCCACGCGGGATGTGAAAGCAAACTAGGACTCTTCTACATGGGAGCAACTGGTGTTTAAAGCCTCAAAGCCAACCCTGCTCCTGTAACACACCAAAGAACTGAACTGTGCCCACAGCACTGCTCCTCCTGTGCTAACCGTGGTCATCTCGGGTTCCCTCCATCGCCGTGGCCTTACTGGAAGTTCAAAAAAAGTCAGTGGGAATCATCCAATGTCAGTGAAGTTCAGCGGCACTGAAAACATATTCCACATATTTGCATATAAAATATGATCTCATTCTGCGTAGAGACCTTCCAGGGAATTCAAAGTGCAGACTGGTGTCAGCAGAGTGCTGGGGCATGAAAGGGCTAATCTTACTCATCTGATGTTTCTTTGAAGACCTTCAGAGGGTAGAACACTGATTATTAAAGTGCATTGATAACTATATATGTATAAAAGCAAGCCAGCTTCTCGTTGACTTTTTAGATTATAATGTAATTATTATTTAAAACAGAGCATTTACATATTGCTTTTGGTACTTAGAACCAAAGTTGCTGTTGCTGGGAGTGTCCTTTCTATTTAACATTATCACAGTGCTGCACACGGACTGTGTGGGACCGTGCTGCTGGGCTCTGCTTTGGGATCTAACGTCTGCATTCAAGTACAAAAAGCATACTGCAACTCCAGCCCGCCAGTTACTTTTACTGGGCTCAGATTTGTTTATTACCATCAGAATTACTTTACTTTCTAAAGTTCAAATGTAAACAGAGCGTTTTAGAGCTGCATAAAGAACCGTCAGAGTCAGACGAGGGCAAGCTGTGGCAGCAAAGCCTCCATCCCACACCAGCTGTCCTTAGGAGTTTAGACCCTTGCAAAGAAAGGCAGACAACTCCTCATTAAAGAGTTGCTCATTTCCCTTTTCTGTTGGTTACTCGAGGATGCAGTCTGAGTTCTATAAAGCACCCAAGGGTAAAAAGCAGCGGAGCAGGGTGAACATGCAGCAGGAGGGGCAGCTCTACAATGCAAAAGCAACACTGTGCAGTCTGACTGTAACACGCCTTCCTGCAGCACGGCCCAGCAGCCATCCCCACCCCAACCCCTCTTCCCAAGGCAGCAGAGCGGGGTCCCCAGCGCTCAGGTTTTACCCCCAGCTCGGGGCTCACAGCAGCCCCACTGCAGGCACACAGGCTTCAAACTGCTCACCAGGAACTCAGAAACACTTTGCAATGCTTCAGACAAACTGTTCACATTTTGCAGGTGAGCACTGGTAGGCGTTAATTTTATCTATTATTTCATCAGAGCTGTCCAAGTTTGCATCCAATTCACTTGAGCCACCCAAGTCCTGTGGCTACTAATGTATCTCAATTAGCAGAAACGGTCGGCATGGCAACCGCTAAATCCATCACAACTCGCGGTGGGGCAAGCCTGTTTGTGGCTTATGCAATTCTCGAGTTTCCACAGCTCGCAGATGGGCATTTATTGTTGGGTTAAACTGGGAATGGGTAATCCTGGAATAGAAGATGATCTTGGTGCTCGTTTGTTTGAGACTTAATTACAAGCAGCCAATCATTTCAGGAGCTGACAAGCTTCACAACCCCCGCGCTGGTGGGCGGTTAGGAGACATCCATGCCTGTGAACCCAAATCACAGCACCAAGAAAGAGCTTCCTTTCCTAATTAGCAAATATGGCATTTATTTCATTACAGCACTCAACGGAATCTCTGTCTCACTTAATGCAGCAATGACAACTTACAGCAATAGCCAAACCATTTTCCAATAGAGTCTTACAAGGTGACACCACATGCTATGCTGCTACTGCACAACAGCTCACAATTCCTCATTACCAGCTCCGAATTAACTCAGAAATGGACTCCAGTGCATCACACCTCTGAGGCAGCACTACAAATTGCCAGGAGTTATTCAGAGCTCCTGCAGTTTCCTTTGGGGTACTTACACAGAAAGCAATCTGGAACATGAAAGGATAACAGAAACTTGACTTTGGAGCCAAATCAGCTCATGTTTAACTAGCCATGATCTGACAAAAGTTAATGACCCAGAGAGACAGTTCTACATCTATACTTAACATTTTGCATTGGAATTAGTTTATGTGATTATATAGGTTTATACAGATAATCTTTAAGGTCCCTTCCAACTTGAGCCATCCCACGCCTCTATTTACTGCTGTATTCACATTTATACCTGTCCTTATTCTCAACTGAGATTTATTTGCCGTCTTCTACCCCTTGTTAGGCATCAGGAAATAAACGCTGAGATCTGGCGGTTCCCTTATTGCTCCTGAGGAAGCCCCAAGGAAGCTGCTAAGTACAAGGCTGAATCTGTGCAAAGCAAAACCCTCTGCCAGGGATGGCAACCAGCACCCTGAGAGACACAGAGCGTTAGGAGGAGGAATTTCTCCGTTCACGATTGCAATCAAACGAAAGCAGTGCAGCCCCCTCAGGGAAGCTTGCCCTAACAGACACTGCCTCCACATTCCACCTCCTGCTCCCTGCACTCACCGTGTCCAGCAGACGAGTCCTTCCCTCCCATCCACACCATTGTTTCTTCCCCAGCACACCGTGCTCAGCCCTGGATGGAGGCAGCCAGCTGCAGGCATGACCTTCCTCCCCATCTGGAGTCATTGACAGATCTCATCCTCCAGTCAATAAAATGAGCTAAAACTACATTGATTCTGAAGTTCTGGAGAGTCAAAACACTCGATGTTCCCACTTGAACTTCCCTGGTGCTCCAATTAAGGTACCAGAACTAACTTCAGCCGCTCCCTGACACCAGCTTCGACAATGCCCTCTCCAGCTGTAATCACGCTTTGAGCACCGACCACCTCGCCTGCGCTAATTGATTTTCCTGTTACCATCTCCTAATGCAGTCAAGTTTTAAGCTTTTAAATGCATCTTACTCCTCAGTTTACTGAGGAAGCATTGTTGCTAGTTACGTTCTCAGCAGGAGCTGTTCCTCCACTAAAAAGAGCCCTCTCGCCTTCAGATTTCCTTCAGCTGTCTCCATTAAGTATTCCAGGTGGCTCTGATGTTGAAAATGCAAAACACAGAGCAAGAGGAAGATGAGAGCACATCATTCATCTCATATTTTGTCCTCCTACTCCCTCTACAACCTTTTAAAGAAACGTCTCCGTCTTTAAATATAACGCAATGGAGATCACGTGAACATGTGAGATATTAAGTGTACAACACACACATTATGTTTTAGTTGCTATAAACACAGAATGAGTATTACTTAATCAGTGGGACCGCATGGCTCAGGGGCACAGGCAGGGTGAAACGTGGGGTTTCCCTGCTCCAGCAGAAGGTGGTTAATGGCTGAGTGGATTGCATTTAATGGGCAATTAGCTGTACAAGACAGACAGTTAGGGCTGAGGGAAAAACATCTTTGTAAATATGAGTTTCACCTCATTTCCCCACCCTGGGTTTTGTCACCACAGACACGTCAGCCATTTAAAGGCCAAATGCCAACACAGAATGAATAATCCGGTGGTAAAGTGCCTGACATCATTAACTGCAAAGAGCTAAAGCTGAGAAACCCTTCGTACAACCTTGGCAATTAAAGAGGTCAACAGGCTCTCCCTGCCACAGCAGATGACCCTATCAACATCGGTTTGGTTGGGGAATTTCTGCCAGAAAAGGGACCTTGTCTCATGAATACTGCTTTATACCTTTACAGCTCGCAGGGTAAATTCCAGGTGCTGAATACCCTTTGCCCACCTCCACTATTCAGTTAGGGAAGGAAAACATTCAGATCGTCACTCACTGTGTCTCAATACAAAGATGGCACATTAGCAATAGGAAAAAGTTTAGTATGGAAATGATGCCAAGCCATCTCAATGCAGAAGGAACACTGCAGCAAAACTGCAGCCCCTCTTCCATCAAGCACAGCACCTGCACAGTGAGATCCCTTCCTTAGCAGAGAAAAAACAGCAGAGAAATAATTTCTCTAGGATCTATTCCCTGAGGTTTCTTTTTTAATTCCAACTCATCTCCCAGTAGCAGCTGCTCTTGTGCACACTTGCAGGCAGCCCTCCTTGGGTAGGGGCAGACTAAGCCCCTTCTTTAAGAGATGCTTTGCATTTGCCATAGGGTATCAACCTCACAGTGACTGCTCCCAGCCACTCTTTGCTACACCAACAGCCCAACACAGTTCTAGATTCACCCGTGAAGCCAGGGGGCTGGCAGCAGTGCAGTGCCTGCTTGGGTCCTGCTCAGTACCCCTGCAACCACTCCAGGATGGAGGGGGACAGACAAGGGGCAGCATGAGCCGAGCAGCACGGCTGCAGGTCAGGAGGGAGCCTCACTGCCCACATCTGTGAGGGACGTGAACACACATATAAAAGAAAGCCATCGTTTCAAAATGCAGAAGTAGAAATGGGCTCCAAATCACTTTTGAAGGGGTACACGTGGGACGCAATTTCTGCCCGAGTCGACAAGGTCTCCTTGTTGTTTCTTTTTAACCTTCTAAGTTTATGCCTCAAAGACAAAATGCAAGGCAATTGCTTTGACTGAGTACCATAATTTCTACTTTTACTATTATTACATGCCTGCTTAAGCCATTTAAAACAACAAATAAATCCTTCAGGTCAATACTTGTGCAAGCATTTCTTACGTACCATGAAACCTCTTTTTAAGCTTTGTGTTAAAGTGGCCATGCTAGACTGAAAACGGGCTTTCAAGAAGAGCAGTCTGCTTCCACTCTGCAAACCCAGCTATATTTAGTCACTGGTGTGCACAGAGGACCTGACATTTCTCTTAGAGGACTCTATTTAAAACTAACAGCTACAATCTTCTCCATCAGCAGAGGTTTTGCTCGGCAGCGTGGGGCACCACCTTACCTGCCCCCATGGCTGGGGACTGAGCTGAATGCAGCCGAGCTGTTGGGCCTTCTGCCTCCACTCTCCTTCTGCTTACCCCAAAATGAACAGAAGAAAACCAGCTCTGAATGCATCACCCATGCGAGGGCAGCAAGCGAGGCTGCTCCCGCACCCTGCTGACAAGGGTCCTTGATTGAGCACCCTTGCACACACTGCTTTCATAACCCATTCACACACAGAGACAAAAGTACTTAAGGACCCATTCTTTCTGCTCCAATGGTTTGACTCCTGCATACAAGTTCAGCAAGGAAATTGAGAAACATCTGCATGGCTTATGCTGTATTGAATAAGCCTGTCACGGTTTTCTTTTTGTTCCTGGATGAGCTTGGAATCAGCAGCCATTATTTCTTACTCAAAATAACATTATTATGTTTCCACAATACCCGTGGGGTTCAGAAACTGGTTCTGATCTGCTCTCACAAAGCGGTCCTTCAGTTCCGAGCGTTGGGCTCACAGTGTCAGCCACGAGCTGCGGGATTTTTCTGAAAAGACGATTAACTCTTATGCAGACAAAGTGGCGTTAATGGGAACCAGGGGTTCCTACAGCAAAAATCAAAGTGCACTACCACAGCACAGACCTAGAGAGCGCCAAAAACCCTGCAGTTCAGCATGGGAATGACCCTTCTGCAGTCCCAAACCGTCCCCCTGAGACCCTGAAAACAGGACTCCCCAGAAACGCACACAAGAAGAGCATCAGGGTCACAGAACCACACCAATATCTCACGGAAAGCACAGCATCTCCGCACCTCCCTTGGCAGCCTGTGCCAGCGCCCGACTGCTCTTCCCAAGACAAAACGCTTCCTAACACCCAACATGACCCTGCCTGGCACAACCCAAAGCAGAGCTGAGCAGGACTCCCTCAGCACACCGCACACACCCCACCTAGCACCAGAGAGCAACCGCGCGGTCGAGGCAGCGGCTCCGCGGGAAGGATGATGTTGTCAGCGCGAGCGGGTTTGACATTGCAGAGATATCAAAGCACAAGCAAAGAGAAAAGTTTCGTCAACAAAGTAATTGCTCTGCTGGACTCAATGGAGCTGCAATTATTCCTCGCTGAGGTGTTGTCGGTTTGTGCTGCAGATAGAAACTGTTGCATAACACAGATACGGGCATGTGCAGAGATTGCTTTTCATATGTAAAACTCTCCTGGCAGCTCTACATTTTCTATTAAAAAAAAAAAAAAAAAAAAGGAACCAAAAAAGTACATGTCGACACTATGCATTAAACACCCACGTGCTTTTCCCTTTCAAAATTACGTTGTTTTTTAGCTGGTTAAATTTGCACTAGAAATCACAGAATGAGAAGATACCCTTCTCCTCCACTTTCCCCAGCAGTCATTGGAATCCAGCCCAGTGCTTGCCTGTGCCCACAGCTGCCCAGCTCACAGCCCCAGCACGGTGGGGACACAGAGGGACCACAGCCACGATGATGCTGATCCGTAGAGCCCAGGTTTGTCATTCCTTATGGCAGATGGAGCAAATTCGGACGCAGATTGGAGAGGAGGAGGAGCTGGGTTTGGCTCCCCGCATCAGTAACCTAGTGAGCACTTCAGCTGCTCTGTGCTACACTAACAGCGTGGAAGAAAGGTACTCCAAGCTGCCAATTAAATTCTTCATTTGTAGCTTTGCCCCAGGACCTTCCCCTTCCTTCCTCCGTGCAGCACTGTACCTGCAGCAGCCATGCTCCTGTGAGCTGCTCTCCTGGAGCTCCCTGCTCTGCTCAAGGTGAGGGTGCTTCCACCTCCACTGGGTTTGGTTCTCCTCCAGTGGTGGTGAGGCAGCACCAAGCAGCAGCCCTGCAGTGCTGTGCTCCTGCTCAGCGGGGCAGCGTGGGACAGCAGTGACTGCCCAGTGTGGGATCAGGGCATCTCCCTCCCCTCCAAACTCAATGCTCCTTCCTGACTTCCATTTATTTTTCCATCTTCCCAATGAGATTTTTTTTTTCTCTGTTCTCATCACAGAAGGGAATGGAAAAGGCTAGAACTATCACAGCGAAGAGATCCCTCACTTTCTACATCAGACATCAAAGCAGCACGCTCGCAGGCTTCAAAGAGTCCCTCGGTGACTGCAGAACCACCGCAGGGCTGCAAACTTCAAGTAATTCCTGCTTAAATGAATACATCTCAGCTCTGAGACAGCCACACGCAAATTGAGAAGTAGTATTATTACTCCATTATGAAGATACCTGCTCCAATAACTGACAATTTCACAGAATGAATTGATTGTTAATTATCTTTTAGCATTCACCTATATGTTCCTGTAAGGCTATTACTGTACACGCGTGCACACAACTGCTTCTGCCTCACTAACGGTTGGTGGCATCCCTCCATTGCAGATGTGCACCCTCCTCCTCAGGTAATTATGTGGAACATGATTGTGGCCTTGGGCTCTGCCTGCTCAGTGTTTTCAATTAGATTTTACTACAAAAGTACATATTAACATTAAAGGAGCATTACAATGCAGCAAATGTGATAAAACAGATCAATGGTAGACATACCTTCTGCTTCTGTTGTTTCAAGAATCATAATTGCCATTAATTTATGGTCTTCTGAGGAAGATCTAATTGCTCTAATCATCCCTTATTTCACCCACGGTGTGCACATTCTCTGCTACCCAGCTTTAGCAGCAGCCTTGCAAGGCCAGGCAGCAGACCTGTGCTCAGCTGCTTGCCTGCCCTCCATGGCTTTGGCCCAGCTTGCATGGTGCTGAGCAGCTGCAGGCCTGGGCAGACCTCTGGGCAGCAGAAGGTGCTCGAGGAGCACAGAGCATCCTTCTGGGAGAGCCCTAACCAACACATGGTGCAGATGTGGGTACGTGAGTGCTGCTGAACACGTTTACCACCCATATTTCTTCATTCTTGCAGTCACTTGAAGATGCCTCTGAAGACCATGGGTGTCAGCTCCCAAATCCTGGCCAAACCCCGGCTGGGTGGTTGGTTTTCTGACTGGTTGGAATCCTTCAAGCTTCTCAATGGACACTGCTGCCACTGGGTGGGTAATACAACCCTGGGGGGCACGTGGCACACCCCTGTGATGAACAGAGGTACAGAATGATCCCCAACTGCCTGCCCTGCATGGCTGAGTGCTGTGTGAACTGCTGCAGAATGCCCGATGCATCGCATCCACCTCGCAGGTCCTACATCTGGCTTTTAGATGCTCCAGGATTCTGCTCTGCCGAGGGAACCGGTATTGCTGTTACCATTGGACTCATTTCTGAATCATGAAGACCTCTGCCTGGCTGCATAGCATACAACTTCATGGCTGATAAAAATCCAGAATCGCCCGGTAGCTCCACAAAGCAGTGAAAGTTAAAGCTTTTAAAGGATGTTGAAAATACCCAGAGGGATTTCCCCACCAGATGCTGTTTCTTAATCCACGTAGCCAGGAAGTTCCACAGCCACACAACACTCACATCGGAGAGCGGCAAAACTTCAAGAAACATCTCAAAGCACGTGTAATCTGCCATCCGTGAGGGCAGCATCCAGCCCACGGCACCACACGGCTCCCTCAGACACAGCACGAGGCAGCACGAAGCCCCACGCCTTCCTCAGAGCTGATGCTGGGTGAAGTCGAGAAGTTCGGTACCTGAACAAGCAGATCCTCACTGCTCCTGAGAACATAACGCAGCTGTAGGCGAACTCCGACGCAGAACAATGAGAGAAATTAATATCTGAGGTTGTAAAGTTTTAAGCAGCTGCTAGACCCAGTCGCCATTCCCGTTTTGAAACGCAGGGGCATTATGAAGAATAAATGTTAGCATTATTTAAAGCTATTCATTTCAAAGGGCGATAAATTACATCGCTTTGGAAGAAAGCTACAGCTCGCAGTCCTCCTTCTGCGTGCCCCCACTATGGCGGATTGAAAGTCGTGCTCCAAGTGAGCCTCAAAGCCCGATTTTCTCAACCACCCAACACTATAAAACTCCAGCAAATGCTGCATTGAAATCCTTATAACACCCAAATCCACGTATGTATGGTTGCTATAGCAACTGTCATCTCAAGCCTTCCCGGCAGAGAAAATAAATGTGTGTCCTACCTGGTTAATCGGTATTTGTATTATGGAGAATTGAAGGGTAACTTTGTTTCACCAAAAAATAGAACAGGCGCTGAAGTGCCACTGTGCTAATGTGATATTATTTAATCTGAACAAGAATCCACTTTGCATGTGCCTTGAAATTACAGTATTTATGCAACATTCAACACAATAAGTTAAAACGTTGCTGCCAAATACACTTGGCTTACCCTGCTTACTGATTTGAATAAAAGGAATGTCAAAAAAGACACAGAAATCTGAAGGAAGGTGGGAGAGGGCTGCAAATTTCATAGTGGCTGCTGTTAAAACAAATAAAGTCAAAGGTTAACGCAGTCTGGATTCAAAAAGAGGCCGATGGGAAGCAAAGGACGTATGGTCAGTGTTTCCCCATTGCTCTTCATTTCAGGATGAGGAAAGCTCCCAGGCTGGAAGACCACACTGCTCAAAACCATCGCTCATTTGAAGTCACCCAATTATAACTTCTCTGACTTGAAAGAAGTCCCCAGAATTCTCCAAGAAAGAGTCCCACATGCAGCATCAACCCAGGAGCACGCTGGCTGCTATCACTGCCTAGTAGCTGCATCCAGGAATGCATTATTTTAATCTCAGCGATTACTAAATAAAAGTAATGCCAGCTACTAAGCCATGCAGTCTCTGCAGAACACAAACACAGCTTGGCCACTCAAGGGCTCTAGTTTTTCAGCCCTACAAAGGGATTCAGAAATAAAATTTAAGCAACAGCACACACACACACGGCGATGGGAGAAAATAGCTTGTGATCTCATGCTTTCATAGCCAGGGTTGAACACTGTGAGGTGGTGAGAAAAGAGCCCCAACCCCACGCTCGGCTATTTCCAACAAAGCCTCTGACAATTCCTCCTGCCCCCAACAGCATTACAAGGGAAAAGTAAAACAGTGCTAAACAAGTGCTGAAAAGTATTGTTTTCTTAACCATAAACTGACTTTTATGTACAGAGACAGCAAGACGGTATTTTAAGAACTCTTCCCATCACATTGATTTAACTACAGATGGGTTTTCCCTTCACTGTATTTTTCTTTGTTTTTGCCAGGAAAGCGTTGCCTCTGGAAATCCTCGCTGTGCAAGCCTTAAAAATATTTACTTTAAGAGAGAGTCATAATAATAAAAAAGCAGCTACCACCACCACCTGCGAACGGATGCTTCCAGATGCATCAGAGCGCATCGCTCGCTGTCACACTGCTGCTTTTACAGCACTGCCTGTAAAAACCTGAAAATCATCCAACACAGAAAGGGAAATGAAGAACCCATGAGACCCAGTGACCTCAGCTGCGTGCCCTGCAGCACAGCCCGTCCTGCGGGGATGGTGGCCCCACAGCATGGGCACTGCCCTGGGGCCCAGCAAGGCACGAAGAGGCAATGGAGGGAGCAGACAGTGCTGACCCACCCGCAGCCTCAGGGCCGCAGGGAAGTGTGAGCACGAGAGCTCCCTCCCACCATCCTCTCACATCTGTGCTCCAAGATTTTGGCTCAGTTTGGTGCATCGATCGAGCTGTGCTCTGCCTGACCTCACCGAGCAGCCCGCGCTCTTTTCCAGTGCCGCTCTGTATTGACTCTGCCGCAGAGCCAGGGCTCCTGTAATGGGTTCAACAGCTTCTTGAGGCCACTTTGCTTCTGGATGAGACACCCACACATCCACTGAGGATTTAACAGTTTCGTTCTCAAAAACAATCGCCCAGGAGTGCAGTGGCGGCATTTGGCAGCACGGAACCTTCTGGAGAAGCACAGCAGCACTGCAAGAAGTACAAAGATGGCTGGGCACCGACCTCAGCACCAAGGCCCCTGAGCCCCCACTGGGGGCTGCCAATAGAACTCCATGGGAGGGACTCACCAGCTCCATTCTCCGCATTTGGTACTCAAGGAAGGATCTTTCTGAGCAAAGACATGACACAGTTCCTATGTCCCCCAAAAACACGACCCCCAAAACCCAGAGAGCAGCAGGCAGGGAGGAACATGGGGCACAACCAGCACACAAGGGATCAGCCCCCAGCTGCAGGCTGCAGCACTGGCCCTTCTTCAGCCCTCTACACTCCCTCCTCTCTGCTGATGGAATTATATGCCTTTGATGAATTACTTGCAGCATACTTCAGTCTACTTTTTTTTTTTTTAACCTACACCAAACAATAGAGGTATACTTAATATGCTTCCTACCTAACAACATTATGGTTGTATTTATTGATAAAATAAAATAAATCCATACAGTGAAAATCATGGCATTATATATAACACCATTTCTCAGCTTAAAAGATTGGGCTGCATGAGATTTTCAGCATGTACGATTTCCATTTCAGCAAAGACTTGCGTGGAGAAGATTACGCCCAATATTTTCCAGAGAAAATATCTGACAGGAAATCACTAGCAATCACAAAAAGAAGTACAATACCCCCTGCCCTGGCAGAAAAAGAAAAAGAAGAGAAAGAAAAGCAGACAGAAAAGAAAGCCAAGAAGCAAAGCTACTGTAGATTGCTCTGTGTAGGCACGAAGCCCTCTCTGGACGGGGGCTGAGACGTGGCACGTCTCATGGCTCAGATGCACTCCAGCTGCCAGAGCCCACACGCCAGGGACCATCTCTGGGGACAGTACCTAGGTGCATCCATGCGTGTTGTGAGCTGCACGGGTATGGTCACACAGAATCTGTTGGGCAGAACTGCAGTCAGCCTCAGCATGTTTTGCATGCATTGCACTGTGCAGATGGACCACTGCCCTCCCAGACTCCTCACTGTGGCACCAGGTCTGCACTGATGCAGGCTGCAAGGCTGTCTGCATCATCTCCCACACTCGGTGTGAAACCAAGCCAGTAATCTCTTTTTCTGTCCTGCGTGAATTCGTGCAAGAATCTTTCACTTTCAAAGCAAGACAAGTTAATTCAGCTCTACAGGTGAACCCGTGGAAAACTAAAGCTTTTGCTGCTAAACTATTCTTAGTTCTGGCAGCAGCCTTTGAAATTCTTCTGGTCTTTCTATCATACGCTTAAATCTTTGCAGACAGCTCAAAGCCACCACCTTGGTCACCTGCAGGCCTGACACACTTCCAGGCAAGCAGCACAAGAGCTGCTCTGTGCTCTCTGCATCGGACCAAAGCTGCACACAGACCCAGCTGGGTTGAAAGCTGCCTGTGCTGTTCCTTATCTCACCCTTGACAGGGAGAGCAGAGGGGTTTGAAATACCTGAGATGTGGCAGCATTCCTCTCCTGCAGAAATCACCTCCCTTCGAGATGCTCTTGGAGCTCAGGACACACTCTTTACCCTGTGGTGTAAACAAACCCTGAGGCTGCTGTTAATGGAGCTGAGCACACATCAGACAACTACACACTGAATTCAGCACTGACTTCTAGAAGTGCAGGCATCTCTTCATCATTTTTTTTTTTTTTACATTTTCTCTTATATCTTGTATATGAAATGACTTAGTTAAGAGATCTCCTTTTACGGAAAGACATGACAGCTAATTCCCACTTATTCTACTGAAAAGGGACAACTGAAATGGATGCAATAATAAAACAAATGGCTAATATGATTGCCATTGATCGTTTGCCAGTTTATCAAATGAACATCCCACCAGCTAACTGGAGTAGGAAAAATAGTGCTGCATACTGCACGTCTCTGTAACAAGCTAACTGGATAGTTCATTTGAAAAATCTCTGTAAAGCTGGACATCAGTGTATAATTCACAGCTGTAATGAAACCTAATCTCACAGACACCCATTAGCTCATTTCCACCTACCTTTTCAGCTGACTGGGCAGTGCCAAAAAATATTGGAATGAAGGCAAGCCATACTATACAGGTAGTGTACATAGTGAATCCAATGGGTTTAGCTTCATTAAAATTCTCTGGGACACCCCGAGTCTTGATGGCATACACAGTACATGTAACCATTAGAAGAATGCTATAACCCAAAGAACAAATGATTTGTAGATCCGTTATGTCACATTTGAGAACTCCTCTGGCTAGATCAGGATTCATAGTTTTCTGCTCATCATAATCTATGATGATGTTGGGTGGGTCAACTGCAAACCAAACAAAGACACCTAGAAGCTGCACAGATATCAAACTCGACGTGATCGCCAGCTGCGACGTGGGGCTGATCAGCCTGGGCGCTGTCACTGACTTTTTGCCCTGCTCAAATATGCGGTAGATGCGGTTTGTTTTGGTCAGCAGGGCTGCGTAGCTGATGCACATCCCCAGCCCCAGGAAGATGCGTCGGAAGGAGCACACGGCGACGTTGGGCTTGGCGATCATCAGGAAGGTGATGATGTAGCAGAGGAAGATCCCCGTCAGCAGGACGTAGCTGAGCTCCCGCCCCGAGGCGCGGACGATGGGAGTGTCGTTGTAGCGGATGAAGGTGGCCATGACAAAAATGGTGGCGATAATCCCCAGCATGGCCAAGAAGACGGGGATCACGGCCCAGGGGGAGTGCCACTCCAGCTTGACGATGGGGATGGAGCGGCAGCCGGTGCGGTTCTCGTTGGGCCGCTCGTTGTAGGAGCACAGCAGGCAGGTGACCTCGTCGGCCTGGTACTGGTAGCCGTCGCACAGCTCGCAGTGCCAGCAGCACGGCATCCCCTTCACCATCTTCTTCCTCTCTCCTGGCTTGCAAGGCAGGCTGCAGACCGAGGATGGGACTTCTCGCACTCCTTTACCCCACTGCATGTCGTCGATCTAGGAGACATTTGAAGCAGAAGGAGGCTGTTACGTGGGTGCTACTGCCAGACTGGGCGGGGGACCACAGGGGGTTGGACTGCAACAAACAAATGGAAAACGTTACAGGCGGGCGACTGCGCCTTTCCAGGCTGTGCACGCCAGCGTTCTCATGTGGGACTCTAACCCAAGACCGCATTTACTACAGTCATTTTTCACGTTTGTTAGTAATACATTCTTGCAGAATGACACAGCACCAGATAAAACAGCAGCACAGAAACCTTCTTATTGCATGAAATTCAATGAGAGCACTCGATATGTGAAGGCAGCGGCCACACGGCGAGCCTGCCCTCCATGCACCCAGAGCCTGGGCCTTCCCACCCAGACCCAAGCAAGTGTTCTCCCCTCCTGGAACTACAGCCAGCAAGGGAAAACTTCGAAAAAGGTGGACACACATCTAGGGCCTGGGATATGGTAAGATCTGTAATGAGAGCCACGCAAGAAAAACGAGGTACAAAGAAAATAGTCATCAGTGAAAAATATCGTAATCAGATATTATTTCATTTCAAAGTCACATCCAGCTTTTGAAATACCATACGTGCTCCTGGGAATGCAAATTATCAATGACTGCATTAAGTAAATGGAAAGTCTCATTTGTTCTGTAGCCTTGAGAATCCTAAACTCCACGTACGCACACAAAATACTGCACAAAATTAGAGTCACAAATCATTCCAAAATGTTCCAGACTAAAGCCAGTAACTGGTTTCTAAGAACCCGGGAGGTTCAGCCCTGGAGCTGCCCTGAAACGACCCAGTCTGTGACCACGGGGGACATCCTGACCTCCAGCACTGACCCATGGCACCACAGCCAGCTCGGCTGGACAGCAGAGCTTCAGGGACTCCTCTACCTGCAGCACACACGTGTGCGCACCTTTTACAAACACTACCCAAACCACTAGGGCAGATGGCTGTAAGCCTAAATAAAACAATTCAGCTAATAATTTAGGCTCTTAAATGTTTACAAGCTCCAATATTTCCCACAACTGAGGGATTCTACGCTGAGCTGCTGGAATCAGCTGTCTGTGATTACTGATGCGCACAGGAGGACTGGGGTTAACACGTCTTAAACTGAAGGACCAAGGTGCACCCTCCTCATTTAATTCAAAATAGACCCTGTATCAACTTCGTTTCATAGACTTGAAGAAGACATCGAAGCTCAAATATTACACTATTGAAAGTCTGTGGCAAATGTTACAGAAATAATCCCTCAATAACACATATTCAAGAGGTCTGCCACTGCTTGAGAAACTTCATTAACCTTCAGCATTCACTAGTTAGAATGAAAGGAAAAAAAGACCCAGAACTCTTCCCTTACACCACGCTGAGCTGAAGGTTTGCAGCTTGCAGAAGTGAAAGAACTGTCCCTCCTTAGCACTGAGGCAGGGCAACTACCCCTTGCCTGCGCTGGTACAGCTAGAGCAGCACACCAGCCCAGACCAGAGTCCCCATTTGCTATTACAGCTACTAAACACAGAATGTACCTGATGCATATTGTACAGTGTGCACTGATAGGAAATGAGGAAAGCACCTAAATGCATGCATTTTGACCCAGGCTGCAGTGATGAAAGAGTTCTCGCCAATTTCCTACATACCTCAGAGGACCACAGAATTATTAATGCATCATCACATCCCCCCATGCCTTCAGACCCAGAAAAGGGTGAATTTCCATATTCTCAAAAGTATCCCGTGCATTGCTAGATAGTGGGGACAGCCTGAAGGTATCTCATTCTGCACAGATACTGGCGTGAGGAGATAAAGAGAAGATCAGGCAAAATTATGGAAAGTTCTTTTTCTGGTCTGCTGGGACCACATCCACGATAACTCTGTGCCGCCGCCCTCAGAAAGACTCACGGTGCTCCATTGCTTCTGGCTAGAAAATTAATAATGAAAGCTGCTGTCAGATAAGCCACCTGCCACCAAAGCAGGCGCTGGGAGCAGCGAATCTGATCCAAACCAGAAAAAGCTATCCCCACCCCACAACACACACACACAGTATTTCTGAAACATTTCTTGTCTGTGTAATACACTCTTACATTTCTGAAAGCAGTCAGGAAGCAAACAAAAGCAACAAACTGCTCAGCCATGCACTGGGCAGCCCCAGGAACGGATGGTTGTACCCAGTGTACATTTGTATAATTACCAGGTGTATAGTTAACAGAATAAGCAGTTCAAATAGTATGGTAGTCAGGATGTATAATGAGAAAAATTATCAAGGTGGAAGGGAATAATCAAAAATAGATGGAATGCTCACCTGTGTCCCAGGCTCACAGTGGATAAACTCCAAAGGAGCAATCTCCAATAAGAGATCCTTCCCCAGTGGTGGTCAGCCCATAAATGAGGTCTAGGAGAGATGGAGCCAGACTCCACCCCTTTGGGTCACACAGTGCATTGCCTTCACCCCTGCTCCGTGCTTGACTCAGTGCTCACCTGAGGTGATCCATCAGTGGTTCAGGCTGTGATTCAACAGTTCCCATACAATGTTATTCCGTTGTCCTCTTCCCACCCTTTACTGTGGTTTCTTTTAAATAGGCTTTTGAGAACCTGAATCTAGAAAAGATTTCTATTGCCTTGAGGAACTGTTACATTCTGTCCCTTCTTTTATTTACTTAAATCTTTAAGTCTGCTTCTATGTAATGACATTTTTCCCCAATGCTTCTTGCCACTCTGAGTCAGAAACAACTTACTGAGAGATCGTGCCAAGTCCTGAGTTTCAGATCAGGACTATAAAATCCTGATGAAAAAGCAAGGGTAACTTTCGTCCACAATTACTGTAATAGGACTGTCAACAAAACAAAACGGCAGAGCATTTTATTCAATACAGCCTAACAGCAGCAAACCATGGGACTCGCTGCTGTTAAGTTCAGATAAAAGCAGTACTTTTAAGCAGTACATGTGAAAACAAGCACTTTTGGCCATTGCTTCTGTGCTCAGCCACCTCAGCGTAGTGCCGGTCCTGCCGGCAGCCTTCCTTCCCAAGGCTGGCACCCAATCTGCAATTGAAATCTAAATGTCAGATGAGAAACAGGAGAGCAGGCACTTCATTGTGGTCTTGCTTCAGTTTTCTTCCATTTCCCCATCTAGAAACTGGAGGTATTGTCAGTTATGCTTACAAAGCCCTAGAAAGCTTTCTGAGACCCACGGAGGAAGAGCGCAAAGCGCTCATAGAAATAGAAGACTTATAAATACAAGAAATGCATATCTCATAATCAAAAAGTAATTACCTGAAAGCGCTAATCTTATCACTTCAAAAGCAGTAAGTAAGCAGTTTAAGCAGAGGAAGTACTCCTGCAATACATACAGACGTTGCTCCTCTTTGTGCAGTCTCCTGTTTCAGGACCCCACACAAATGGTGCTCAGATCAGGGGACTGGCTTTTCCCAACTGTACAGACGCAGCCGTGTGCCTCGAGCCTGGCACGTGGATGTGTCGCCTCTGAGGGACAGGCTGAGCTCTTCCCGCTGTGATTCTGCCACGTTTGGGAAGGACCCAGACCTGGGCTGCACTAGGTGCTGCAGTCGCACACACATCTCATTTCTTGACAAAAGAATCACATACCTACCCATTACCTGCCAATCGCCACGTTAAGTGGCACATCTCCAGATGCATAATGCGTGGGCTGATGCCATTATACTTCATCCACTGATTAAGTGATCTGATAAATGGAAATCTATCAGATGGCTCATGGTAGGACATTCAAAAGAGCCTCCTGGTTGGCACCACTCCTCGCTGCCTGCATCTATGCATTCCTAATGTCAGCACTGCTTTTTGTGCCCCATGCTGCCATGACACGGGATGTGTGCCCAGCACCGCTGCCCCTCCACTCCTCCTGAAGGCTTCACCACACATTTCACTTTCTGTGCTCATTTCAAGATGCTGACTCCCACAGGTGGGGCTGTACGTGGCTCTGGGCAGCGAGTGACCAATGACCAGGAGTGGTGCCCACAGATCCCTGCCCGCTCCATAAACACCTCAGTGTGATGGGATCCAGCCCCAGCATTAATTCTCATCATGCTCACCCACAGAACAAACATTAGCAGGAAATGCTTAGTCTGTCTCATAAGGCCTAGCATAATTGTTCATTTTAATGAATTAAGTAACTCGATATATGTCTATAATTTAAACATTGCTGCTGCTTCTTTCAGCACCACAAACATTTCTGTAATAAGCTATTTGTTCTGAACCAAATTGTTTCATGCAATGTTTGATTAAAATAAAAGTCAGTACAAAAATAATTACATTACTGACAATTAACCTCAGGAAAAAGATAGCTACTTTCCCCAGTAGGATGTTTATAACAGCGCTGCCGTTAATTTCATGGACATATTAGGAAACAATTGCAGAGGATTTTGCTCAGATTTATTGCTATCTCTCAGATTGCTTTCAGGCTCCTGTCACCGAGTCAGAGTTCAAACAGTTTTTATACATTCAACTTCACAGATAGCAATATTTGCATGACTTCACTCTTCGGGCTTAGCTATTAATGTCTTGTAATTAGTTTTTCAATCCAGGGCTTTAACGTGATAACAGTTTCAAGCTAAGAATATGTCAACAACACACAGTCAACAAAGCTTCCTGCAAAATATCAACTAAAACCCCTCAGATAGATAGCAGCAGCGATAAGCCAAACTACCAGCAAAAGACACAGATCTACCGCAACGACTCGCCCAGACACAGCCAACGTGGTGTTTCACCCACTGCTGTAACTTCTCCCTTCAGTTCCACTCCCTGGGGCAGTGGCATCCAGCCCCACAGAGGGGGCTGTGCCCCACACCCCGTCCCCATGGCTGGGGCTCCTGCAGCCCTGGCACTGCCCTGCCCCTGCACCCACTGCTGGGTTCCAAATGGGCATCTCCAGAGGAACAGCACCAGCACCTCAGTTTTCCCACCGTGTAGAGATACTCATCTGAAATCTACCCAAATATTCTCTTCTTAAAACAGGAGTTAGAAGTCCCTGAGCATGTTCTGCTCTGGTCTCTCCTAGCACTGCCCACTTTGTGCCAGGGAGGGCTGCAGGGACAGACACAGCCATATCTATCATTAACTCACCATTTACATGATGAGTAAATCAGCGTTCAAACCAAAGGTGGTGGAAACTCATCACTAATCACAGGCTTGCAGCCAAAGCCTGGCAGCTCTGTGCAGGCAGCACTAGGCAGCAGAGCTTCTGCTCACACACCAGCCCCTGCCCACCATACCTGCACTGAGGTCCCAGCCATTTCTGTCCCCCAGGCTGAGATCCCTGTGCTGGCTTTTGCCACCTACAGAGAACAGCACCTGCAGTTTGGGTGCAATAAAGCTTCACAGAAAACCACTGCTTTTGGTTCTATGTTATATCCGCTTTTTGGTGACCTCGTACCAATCAGTTCTCGGCCTACATGGAAACCCGCTGTACCTTCCCCTTCCTTTCCTCATCTTGCTCTTTGTTTCATTTCATGTTTGTCATCCTTTTCCATGGATCTCACTGCCTCCAGAGCACTGGACACAAACAGCACCGGCAATGAGATCCAAAGGCTATTTGTTCAACATTAAACCAAGGACAATTTTAGCACAACACTGATCTAGAGAGAAATGCTTAATCTACAGTTTTTACAAAAATGCTTATTATATATCCCTGTTGACACACAATAAAGCTGAAAATTAATTATTTTAATGCTTTTCTATCTGACTACAGCTTCCTGTTGTCTTCTCGGTAATGGAATGGGATGGCCCATGCATCTTCAGAACCCATCCTGCAGTCCCTGCATAATCTTTTTAATTAAAAAAGAACATATACTTCCACGTATGCATTTAAAATAAACAGCAGTTATCTATTTAAGTTGCTAAGTTAGAGCAAATCTATCTTCTGAAGCAATCTAGGAGAATTTTTCACCCTGAAGTGGCTGACAACTAGTTTCTGTAATCAGCACCAAGCCCATTGCTCAGCTCTGCTGTCCCTTGCACCATGCTCAGCATTTGGTCCCTGGTATGCTTTGCAGCCAAATCTGTCACAGCAGACTTGAGTCTAATGGTCTCCTTCCATCCTTCACGAAGCAGACTAAGCTCACAACACCTTCAGTATTTTACATGCAGAAAATAACATCTCCCATGGGGGGAGGAACACTGCCACACTTACACGCTGGGCCTCATTTCAGAAGCTAACACATTCATTCAGAAATTCATAAAAGCAGCCCTTGCTGTCCACTGTCCTCATGCTGGGGTCACTCAGCCAATATCAGAAACTTTTAGGGGCAAATTTGGTTTCCAAAGCTTTTCTTCATTTCCTACTACAATCGACCATAGCACAAACCTTGGTGACAAACTATCTGATCCTTCCAAAGGGCTATAAAAGCACCCCGGGGAAAAGGAAAGAAAAGGAGAAAAGAAATTCTACTGCATGGCATGATAGGGATATTTACGCATCAGATTTCAGCTTCACACAGGAAGATGATGTCTCACTGTGAGACCACCCCTAAATGCTTTAATCAAGTGATGCTCCCACTGATTTCAACTGGAGCTTTGCTTCAGAGAGGAAGTGATGGATCAGTGTTTAATTATACTATAAATCAACTTGAAATCACCAGCAGTTGCCCCCAGGTTGCCCAGGAGGAACAGCCATCAGGCATAGCCTGCACTGTAAGAAGTGCTAACGCTTTAAAAACTTTTATTCTGGGGGAGAGAGGGAGGGAGGGGAAGGAAGGGATTTGACCAATGTGATGTGGGGATCATGGAAAAATACCTCATTTCAGTTCAGCTACTCATTCATACTGCACGGACCACAGACCATCTGTAATTCTGAGTCTCCCTGTTACTGAAACTGGAACAACCCAGCATTGCGTATCTTGAGAGCATCAGAGGGACGGCCCATTTAAAGGCTGCATATGGTTTTAGTGGATGGGACTGGGAGCAGGGTGGGCCACCAGAGCTCAAGGAGGCATCGCTGGCAGAACTCACGACCCACAGATGTCAGCCTGAAAAGGGCCCAGTTGTGCCACTGCTCACAGCCCACACTTCTGCCAGCTCCTGATGTTACTGTGGTCGCATAGAAGGAGATAAAACACTGCTTAATTAAAGGAGCAATTTACAGCTCGTCTGGCTCCTAACTGGGACAATAAAAGCAGGTTATAAGCATAGTAACCCGGTAATATTATAAGCAGTTTATGCCTTTGGCATAAGGTAACTTGTCCTTTAGTGTCATGGCTCTAAGCAGAGTACAGCTGCAGACGGAGCCGTGCCCCACGTGCACCTCCATGCATCGCAGCACTCGGCCGCACTCAGTACAGATGAAAGGTTTCGTTTCAAAGCAAGGTGGCCCAGTTACAGATCCACATAAGAGAAACTGCTTGATATTTTACAGCTGGGCAGGAGCGGGCCTTAGCTGAGTCCCCTTCCATCACAGATGTTTGCTTTTGTCTGCTTTTTAGGGCGGTTGGATATGATCACACGTGTCTTATTTCGAATGTACCCACGTTGCAACTAAGAATAAATCAAGAAACTTAAAAGTCATGAGGTACGCAAGAAATAATTAGGGAAGGGAACCTTACCCCTGGCTCCTGACAAAGATGCTACAATGGCCCCACGTCCCCCACTGCTTCCACCCCGACATCTCTGAGTGGCAGCGAATGCAGCAGCACACACTCAATAGGACGGAGGAAGCTCTGCATCTGGAGCAATGAAAGCAAGATGAAAGCAAGGCAGCAGCACGTGCAGCATTCTGTACGTGCCCAAGGACTCGAGCAGACCTGCCCTGTGTATCTGAAGCTCTGTGCTTGCTCCATGGCTGTCCTAGAAACTGAGACTAAAGGGATTCATTGTGCGGGATGACAAAAATCCCTCAGTGCAAAGTACCAAATCACCTAAAAAACAGCTTGATATCGGGTCAAAGCAATTGCTCAGTATTTAAGTGAACAGTTGAAATCAAATGTTCTGTTCTAATGCGGTCATAATACTCAGAAATTTTCAAGTTCAAGTCCCAAATAATAAGATGAGAGGACAAGGGCATCCAGAAGCAAATCCAGGAATTCTGATTTTTCTCCCCAAAACTCATTTTCTGAGTTATTTGTCACGGTACAGCCACAAGTTGACCTTACTCAGGTTTTGAGAAAAGGATTATCCCTTGATGCTCATTTATCTCTGCTTATGAGCTAATAAACTCTTTTTCCTGTTATTTACAGTTGTGAAAAAGAAATACATCTGCCAAATCTGATATATTACTTTCAAAATGGAAAGGGTAATAACTAGAGATGTACCAAATGGCAGGTGTGTAATTTGGATAGCATTTATCTTGAAGTGCCTGCCAACTCAAAATGCTTTAGTTTATTTATCCTACTAATTTCCAAGCTGATGCAAAGACCAGTATATGTGCTAGTCAAATTATTTGGTCCTGCTCTTCCCTTTTTAAAGGATCAGCATCAATTGTACAGTAATTTTCTCATCATGGCTAGTGAGCCATAATGAGACACAGGCTGGGGAAGGAAGATGAAAGAACCACAAAATTCCGGGTGAAACTCAGCACCTAACTTCTTTAGGCCCTAATTAGATTGCTGCAGTCTTATTAATGCTATTAAATTTTCTTGCTCAGGCTATGCTCGGTCAGTCGGTCCCAACCACTGTAGCTGGTACACAGAAAATGAGGGCTGGCTGATGGGAATAATTATCCTTCACACTGAGGCCATTCTTCCATCAAGGCTGCAGGCATGTCATGCTGGAACACGGCTGGAGAAGGAAGAGCAAAGGAGGTGGCTGTCACTGCAAAGCTGTGGCACTGGGCACACTGCTTTGAAAGTTAGAGGACATGCAGGTTTGCTTGGGGAGTGCAGCATGGACAAACTGGCAGAACGCACGTGAGAGGCTAAGATGGCATGTAAAACCAACAGAAACAGAGGTTGATCTATCTTGCTGCTCTTTCCAGTCACATTTCTGATAGAAAAATCACCCAAGCTTAGGCTCTTGCCAAGGGAGTGGAAGTCCATACTGCTTATTTAGCTCCACCAGGCTGCATGAAAGACAGACAGCGCAAAAATGGAACAGAATATCTCACTACAGGCAAAATTTCTAGCTGCTACAGGGAGCTGGATGCTCAGATGCCACATTTAATGGTCAAATACACATCCTCTATGTCATTAAAAGGTGCAATTAACAAGTAAACAAGGTTGTTTCATGGGAATCATTCAGTGCTGCATTTTCATATTAAAAGTACATTTTCAGATCAGGGGAAGAAGAAACAAACAAAGAGTGAAACAGAACAAGCAAACTTCAGGGAAGGCCTGTTCTATGTGCAAACTAAAGACAATTCTCAGCTCTATTTGGGGCTGTTACTGTCTACCATGCAATGATCAGCCTGAGACACACTGCAATGCATACTACAGGTATCACAGAATCACAGAACTGTAGGGGTTGGAAGGGACCTCTAGAGACCATCTAGTCCAACCCCCTGCCAAAGCAGCTCCCTAGATTACGTTATACATCCAGTGTTATCCTCTTCCCACAAACCACATCGATTTTCTGTGTAATTTAGTATTCAGAGACATTTAAAAATGATTATTTTTGACCCACTCAACGTATGGACTCCTCTGAGAGCTTTTGTAATTTACTTAATCATTGGAAATTCTAACAACTGTTCACATGGCCCTAGTGTGGGCAGAGCTTTTTGGAAACCCTTTATGGAATTTGTTCCTTCCCTCTAAAGAAAACAAGAGCAGTGCTCTGTAACCATCATCATTACATTCTGCTACCCTTGGTACTCGCATCTCTATGGTCTCAAAATTTCGTTTTACAAAGCACAGCTGGCTTGTGCTCTGGGGCTACGAAAACAGCATGAAGCCAATCGTTCCCATCGGTTAATGCAGTACCCTAAAATATTTTACACACCCAGAAGGGTGTGCAGGTCTCCCTCAGCTGTACCACCCCTGCCAAAAGCTCTCAAAGCTGTTAATCATCCTTAGAAATCCCAGAAAAGTATTTGCTCTTGAATATACCTATATAAATAGATAAGACTTGCAGAAAAGGATTTAAGGTGTGATGTGTAGGAGCAAAAACATCACCTATATTAAAAGTGCAAATTAGCTTCTGACCTTCTATTTCTTACCTTACTCCCAGAGCAGGTCTGGTTTCCTTAATGCCCAGGAGCTGATAGGCAAACACAAGATGAGGTAAATTCTGAAGTCAGTAAGTTGTCTGATACACTGTTTGTTTTTTTTTTTCCTTTCTAGCTTTTGCAAATTTATCTTTTATTTTTTCAGCCCTACCTTGGAAAAGATGTGTTGTATCTCAGGCACTCTCTCAGCCTGGTTTCTCTTAGCATTTATGTCCTTGCAAACATTTTACCTTGTGACACTCTTAGACCTGGAGAAAATGATTCCAATGCTCAAAGTTACCAAAAGCTGATATAGCTTAATTCACTTTGCTTTGCCTAAGGTAGTACAGCTCATGCAGCATACATTACCACCTACGCAAAATGGGTCAATAACAAAGAAGAAATGACATTTCACATCTTAAATCCCAAGTCTGAGTTAATTTTCAGAGTGAGGTGCAAGATTTAACTATTGCCTTCCCAGTTATATGTAGTACAAATGTTAACAGAAAGCTCAGTCCATGGAATTAACTTCCATAAACTATACATATATTTATCTTTTGTGACTTCCAAGTATGGCAGATGTATGAGGACTGCTAAGTCACAACCTGAACCACTGATGGAGCACCTGAAGGAAAGATTTAGTCAGCCCTGGGAGCATAGTGAGAGCTATTCACCTGCAGGACATCTTAGACCGCACCCTACTACAGCCAGCTTGGGTTCTCCCCATTCTGAAGATGGATGCCCTGCCAGGACTTCTGACTCTCCTGCTCAGCTCTCTTCTCTGACACAGAGTGCTGCTGGACTCCCGTGGTTAGCAGCATTTATTTTGAGGCTTTGTCCTCACCTGCACAGAAGTTATTAGCAGCAGCACCTAAGCCTAATGCAGCAGAAGCACCTGTGGTCCCCACCACTGCCAGCACATGCCAGGTGCCCAGCTGGGGAGGAGGACCAAGCACTTGGCTGCTCAGTGTGCCAGGAGCTTGGAAAGTTCCCTTCCACTGGGAGAAAATTAATTCCACACACTAAGATAATTAAAGATATTTGCACCAGTGACAGCCAACACGAGCAATGCAAGACCACAGAAGTTACCTCCTGAAGAGGTAACGAGGCATCAGTGGCTTAAACAATCCATACTTTGGCAGCTCTCAGAAAGAGGGTTATTTCTGGAGGCAATCACACCTCTGTGTATGTCAACATAGAGCAATGTACAGTTAATTAAATCTAAGGATCGGCCAGTTTCATTAAAAATGTAAACTGGTAACCACTTCAGTGGAAAGCTCAGGGCTCTGCAGTGACATCTGAAAACAAAATATATTAATGGTACTTCGTTTTTGATAACACCTCAACCTCATTTACTGAACTTGTCCAGGGACACTGCCTGACACCCGCATACCGCAGCCCTCCCCCCAGCCCAGCACCTCGCCAGCTCTCCTTCCAGGGCCCTCCTGCAGCTGTCCTGTCCACCTTGTCATGAGCTAGAAACAAACATATGAGAAGCCTCAAAGCTTCTGTGGTACAGAACTCTGACGCCTCACTGCAACAGAGATGCTGGGGGCATTTAAACAGATCAGTCTGAGCTGAAGCGGCTCAACAGGAGATGAACAGCTGACAGCAAAGTTACCCAGCACATTTGGTACAATGAGAGCATGGAGCAGCCTGGCCTCAGCCTTCTGACTCTGCACACAAAGGCTCTGTTCAGGTGCAGTCATGTTTCAACATCTGCACTGCTTAATGTTGCTCAACTACTTACAATTCGAGGGCGCGTCGCTAAAACAGCACAGATTTGTTTGTTCATTTCTGCACACAGGGTTTTTAGGCATCCTTAATATGTATTTGTTCCTGCTTACAAAGAAATTAATTAGAGGCATTCTAATCTCACTTGGAACTAGCAGTGAACTCAGTTCTGATGCTGTGGAAGTGATACATGTTTCAAGCTGGGGCTCCCTGAAATCTCTGTAGTACAGCAATGAGCAGGGCTTTCCACCTCTGCTCTTTGTCACCTGGGGATGTACCTCCAGTCATCCTGAAGATCAGCACCCTGCTGCCCAGGGGCACCTTTGTGGGCCACGGCACTGAGCAGGAGATGCTGATGCACTTGAAACATCCTGATGCAACCTGCATGGAGGCCAATAAGCTGGAGGCACGGCTCTCAGCCCAGACCTGCAGCCCATCGCACAGGACCTCAGTGCCAACAGTTCATTTGTTCCTCGAGCTCAGGATCAGACAGCATCCCTCTGAAAGACCCAAAGCTCCTGGGATGCGTCCCACCAGCCTGCTCACTGTGCTGCCACAGCTACACCAAGCCCAAGCTCAACAGGATTAAACCACGCAACAAACTGCCAACTGCAAACAGCCCTGGCTTTAATGACTCCCAAGGGCTTTTCAGTGCCAAACAGGAAAGTGGGGTAGAGATGGAAGAAAAAGGCTGTTCAAAGACAGCCACAACATAAGATGCTGCTTGCACAGCAAATAATTCAGGGGCGTGGGAGGGAGCTCAGGCGCTGCAGGGAAATGGTGGAGACAAGCATGGGATGGAGTCCCAGGGAACATGATAAAGAGTGCTGCTGTGCTAGGGTATGCAATAGACAAATCCTTGGGAAAACAAGATTCAGCAATTTCATGGGGATTTTTTTCCCCTTTACTTTTGGATTTTGACAGTTCAAGGGCAGCTGCAGAGGTTTGGACATGAAAACATAATAAACCTGAGGCATGCTGAGTTAACTATATGGTGAAAGAGAAGCAGTATCACTACATTTCCCATGAGAACCCCCTATTCCTCTAGGAGCAATCCATTTCTGTCTCCTTCAGACACATCAGCTCCTCCAGGAGAGGTGTGCTTGTTTTTTCCAGGTACCTCAAAGCATTGGAAGTCGTATTCACAGAAGTCTGCCAGTTCCTGGCATTTCTAAGTACCTTCCATTGGCCAACCTCTAAGTGCATTATGGAGTAACAGAGGCACAAGTGTCAGGAAGGTACCCATTATAGGATCTACAGGGTAAAAGCATGCACAGTTCACTGCCTTTCTAAAATTCAGAGCTCAAATTTAAAATGCGAAAGCTGAATCTCTTGGCCATTCTGCCTTCATCTTTAACCCACAGCAAGCTTCCTTATTTCTTACTGAGTGAACAGCACAAACAATGGTCATCAAGTTATTAAAACAAACAATAAAACAAAAACAAAATCTTCCACACACTGGAATTTACTCAGCATAAAAGCAAACCAAACTCAGCTGCTGACACCTTTTCCCCATGGTGAATTTCTTCCTTTTCCACAAGTAGCTCTGCTTTTTTTCTGAAACACGTTCAAAATAGTTCTCCTTCTACTGATACTTATATTTTATAAACACTTTTGATATCAATATTCAATAATAAACAACCATACTCTCAGCACTGGCAAAGTGCAAGAGAGTCCAGCTTTTGGAGGTTTGTATGAAATCTAGAACACTGGCCAACAGTGCTCTCTAATTGCACGAGCCACATCTCTACTACTGAGCAGGCTCTGGGGTTCATGAGATGGGATGTCAGTGGGGATGCAGCTGGCCAAATTTCCAGCCCTAAAACTCAGGAAAAGCATTTCAAACCATAGGAGGGCAGAAGCTATCAATACTGTTTACTAAATCGGCGTGCTGGGGGCTGAAAGGGGGCTGACAGAACCTGACATCACCTTTCTGACACGCTCTGCCATGACCTCTTGTGGGAGATGGCAGGGCATCGTGTCATCAACCTCACTGCAGGGAGAATGTGGCACTGCAACAGTTTTTCATGGAACACTGGCCAAACCATTTAAAATTAGACATCTGCTCATTTTATCCTTGCGTAGATATCTGTGAAATACAGCCAACATTTTTACTAAATCATGCCTTGAGCGCTGGGCTAAGCTGCGTTAGATTGCTGGAGATCAAGCAAGTGAAAGAAAATTTGGTAATTACATTGGCCTTATGTAAAATGCACGGTATGACCCAACTTTGCTGCAGTCAGAGTGATAACGTGTTTTCTTGGTAATCAATAAAATCCTGACCTCAGATACAGCAACGTAAATCCAGGGTGAGTCAGCTGCACTCAGAGGAGACACCTCACATACGCTGCAGGCAGATCAGAGCCTGCTCCTGTGTGTGTGGGGAGCAGACATCTGCCTTTACCCAACGCTTCTGCCAGACAAAAAAGCAAACGGGATACAGAGAAGTGAAGAAGCCACTGGGACTGAGAGAAAGACCAGGTTTATAAACTGATGAGAACAAAGAGAAAACTGACACGGCTTATTTTAAGACCTGTAAACATTCGTTGCTGAAGATCTCCTCAGCCCATCTACTGCTTTTTGCAACAGAAAATGTCCAACTGTTATTGTGAAATTTTACGTGAAAAGAATATGGTGCAGCTAATCAAGGTTACTCAGCATCGTGGCTCCACACTTTTGCCTCTCGCTCCAGAAGTGTGAGAGAGGGACAACAACACGCACCACTGTAAGAGTGGACTGCTCATAGCCTGAACAGCAACACCACTCCCATGGGAAAAATAATGGCAAACATTCTTAACATCTTCAAATGAGGACAATGGTAAAGAAAAGCATGTTACTCACCTAGGACAGTCTTCGGCACTTATTTGCCTACTGCTTTTGAGACCTGAGTGCCCTTACCATTAACAGCAGCATAACTGTGCAGAGCAGCATCTCTCTTTTGCCACAGAGGGAATTCAGACACACAGGACTAAACCAGACAGCCCCAAACGACAAGTGTCTTGGAAAATAAAGCACCATTTCAGCATCTTCTGAATGAAAATGAGCACTCTCACCACCCATCCTTTGTGTCTCCTCTCACGTTGGTGTTAAAGAATGGGAATTGGGAAAATATCCTGAAGCGTTACCTCGACATTCATTACTGAAAGGAAACTGCAGACTTTGGCAGTTTTCCTGGGTGATATTTAATAGCAGCTTCTATTTTGTTTGGTTATTTTATGGCATCCTTGACTCCTCTAAACTCCAGAATGTTCCTTATTATTGTAAGAAAAAAAACCACACGGGGACTGTCATATCAAAGTTAATCCTGTGAGTGAAGGGAAGCTACTGAGACCATCTCAGCTATTGACACAGCACTGTAGCCTTCAGGATATGAGGGTGAGGAGTGCTTTTTATGGAAACATTTAGCACAACAGCAGGAATACAAATCAAGCTCCATTAATTTAGTTTTAAATTTTAATGAATCAGGACGTGTAGTTTATATAAAGATTTACTTAATAAAATATTAATTTTTTTTTTTTCTTTTGCTAAAAGAATTGTAAATCTCCATAAAGGAGATTTTCTTCAGTCAAGCATCAGAAGTTGTAAAAGACTGAAACAGC
The DNA here is from genome assembly GCA_023055505.1 of Callipepla californica brunnescens. NCBI lineage: Eukaryota > Metazoa > Chordata > Aves > Galliformes > Odontophoridae > Callipepla > Callipepla californica. Next base: position 15,071,726 of record JALIRH010000015.1, on the reverse strand, counting down.
ACGCAGCAAATCAAAGAGAATCAGAATTCAAGAAGAGCACAATATCATGGTTAGTCCCAAAGGCTGGAGCCTTGGTAATCCACATTAATTGCTGTTTGGACCAGGAGAGGAAAACCCCTTTGTAGCAACTGGAACTCCACTTCAGCAATACCCCAGCTTTATGCAGTTCCTGTTGCTGAGGAACAGTCCAGTTGCACTGGAGGCATCACCTTTCCACTAGTGTGACAATCTGCAGGGAGTCAAAGAGCTCCGTGGTTAACCCAGCACACCTCCTCCGTGCAGATGGGGCCCAAGCACATGGACAATGTCAAGCAGGATGCCCGAGCCCAGATCTCCAGAGATCTGTAGGCCAGGGACCCGTCATCCTCCTCATGTGGATAGAGCTGACAGGAGTTCCCAGCTTTCTCAGCCAACAGTCGTATTTGTTTTTCCATCTGGGCAACATCAAAATACCTTGGGAATCTTTGATCACCTATTCTTACAGCCTTACTTTTCTTTCAGGCGTTGTTACAAAAGAGGCATCTCATTCATATGGATATCTTTTGCCTAAAAGCAACACAGAAGTGACTCACCTGAGAAATACTTTGTCTCAGCTTTCTTAGAAGCAGAAGAACTAAAGAGCACCTACAAATGAAAGCCCATTGGTTTCAAACCACAACGCATTACTGGTTCATTTCCCAACCTGAATACCAGGGACTCCAGACATGCAAAGGTAATAAAATCTGCATGGCTGCCTGATGTCCTTATCAGTCTGAGGTACTCATAGTACGGATAAAAGTTGTCAGGAGAGGTGCAAGAAATGATGCACCGTGGAGCTGCAGAGAAACAGTAACTACGTTAGTTCCTGCACGGTGGGGGAAGGAAAAAAGAAAATAGAACCGAACCATTGAATCACTGCACCTGGAAACAAACAAACAAACAAACACACACTGGCATGGACTCACATTGAGCTGGAGGTCATCTGTCCACTGGCCCACGAGGCGGTAGCCCGGGGTGCTGGTGTTGGTGGTGTGGTACTGGAAGATGTCGTAGCGTCCTGGTGCATCGCCATTTTTGTTAAACATCACTGGAGTGCCAGCACTGCCTGGGGGAAGGAAACGAGACCAAATCCAACCAAAAAAAAAAAAAAAAAAGAAAGAAAAAGCCAAAGATTTACAACAGCTATTTGATTTAGTCACGCTTGGGAGCTTTCAGACTGGCAAGGCATTTCACACACAAACGTTATCTATCACCAAGCCATCTAACGCAGACACTTCTGGACATAGTGGAATAATCCTCATCCTCTTCTGGTGGTTAATTACTACTGCCCAAACCCACCGACTGAAAATAAAATGAAGCAAAACTAGATCAGCTTTCCTTCACTCGAGCCTTGCAAGCAGCAAGAAATATCAGAAGGCTTTTCTTCCTGCCCTCCAGCCTCCCTCCCCATCTCTCTTTCCTTTGGGAGTTCTTTACTGAAAATCATACTTGTGAATGGAGCCTCTAAATGATTTTTTTTTCCCCCAGAAAATGTTCCATCTGCTTCAGAGAGATACTGCTGTCAGAAGTCAGCCCAGGTCTAGTGAATCTTGATTGGCATCCAGAAATAGCTTCCTCCTCCACAATATGTTCTTATTCCTGTAATCAGCATGCAGTTGGGATGGAAAAGAACAGACTAAACTATAGGAAGATCATTCCTTGTGTGCTCCCTTTATTTAGTCTCTGTGAAACTGACACAGGCTGAAAAGCATCTCGGCTGGAGCCGTTCAGATCAGGGTGCTGCATCACCTTTACCTGCCACGCACCAGGGTAACCAGCACAGGGCTGGGATGCAGGGCCAGCAGCAAAGCAAGCATCCCTGCCTGAGCCCCCCACACCGCCGCTGAGCAGAGCTGCCCAGCTCTGCCCCCAGCTGCAGCTACCAACCATTCCTGGTCCTTGCACAGCCCAGTGCTCCCCAGGGAGCTTGCGTTTTAATTGCTGGGGTGTAAGAAGTGAACCCTTTCCTAGAGGAGAATTTAGAGCGGCGCTGCATTTCCTTTAAGGGTCACATTTATCACAACGTGCATTAAAATTGGTCTCAGCGTGGCAGAGTAATATTGTGTCAAGATTGAAGATTTCAGCAACGCTCCAGCATCTCTATATTCAAAGCTTCTTCCTTCTGCATAACTTATTTTCTCTTCTTCACCCCCCAAAGCAATGAAAAATCTCTCCTGTAGTAGCACTGAACTTTAAGATTATGGTTTTCTTCATGATTCCCATTCTTCATTGAATTCCAGCGAGCAAAAGAAAATTTGAAGGAGTAAATTAGCATAGTTTTCATTGCAGCCCTGGTAAATGACTTCCTGTCTATCCTGCAAGCCTCAGAGATCAGATACGGACTCGGTTCAAAGGCTGGTACAGAAAATCTTCCACAGACATCTCTCCTCCCTGGTTCCTCACCAGCACAAGGCCAATATTTAATCGTCATTACAGATTCATGTGGCTGGAATACATTTACAGTGAAAACGCTCAGAGTGAAGAGGAACGGCCTTAACTCCTCAGCTCCTCCTGAAAGCCAGCACAAATGGGAAAGGGGATTTTGCTAATCACGACTTCCAAAAGGCTGTATATGATTCGTTAGGGTTATTTCTGTTTTTCTTTCTTCTTTTTTTTTCTAGAACTGACAAAAATAAAAGTACAATCCAGAACCATCACTCCAAGCTGTGCTGTTTCTGTGCTTCGTGAGAGCAGTAAAACGTTTTGTACGTTTCAGCTAATGGTCGCATATAGGCAGCCTTTAAGGATTACTTTGAATGTCACTGCTGAAGAGCAGTGCTGTACGTGGCTGCTGCAGGCCTGGTGTGGGACAGCATCAGTGCTGGGTCACCTGCACAGCACAGCTCCCTGGGGCACACGATCCCAACACACACCCGATGCTGTCTGCAGATCACCACCGCTCCTGCTGTAAAATTATATAGGAAAATATAAAAGCAGAGAAAAGTCTGCAAAATGCAGGGAAGACAACCAGCTACAGAAACACAGAGAACTGCGATAGTCCCAGGATTCGAGCCTAAGCCTCCTGTTCTCCTGCTTTGAAGTTGGAGGAACTGAACTCTCAGCTTTGTGAGCACCAACCTGCTGCAACCTTTGCGTGGGCTCCGCCGTGTGCTGCTGCTCTGCCTGCAGGACCACCACGTCTGCCCTACTCTAAGTCAGCTCTATGTGCAGTTCCAGCTCCTTTGTGCATTCATGAAAACAATGAGTGGTGCATGAAAACCTCCTCACAGAGGCAAAAGCATTTCCAAAAATGAATCTCATTATGAATTTGTCCTCTTGATCTTATAATTATTACAATATTTGGTCAATGAGTTTTCATTTTTTTGATAATTTTGGATTTGTTTTCCTCCTCCTAAGACTCATGACATTTTGCTTCAGCTCCAGCAAGCACTTCAGAAACTGAGTAGTAGCCTGCAGGCTGCAGCTCCTTGCTCATTCAGGGGCTATGACAATTCAATTCATCTTCAGCTCCCAACAAATCCGCCGTCCTTTCACCACACAGATGGAGAGCACATGACATCCATTCACCTGCAGGATGCATTCGAAAAGAAGATGCAATCTGACTGAATTTGTAGAATTTCAATCCCTTAATCACCACAAGAAGAGGAATGAATGAATAGGAGGAGGATGGGATGCTAGGCAGGTGCGCCCAGCCAAGGTGTTTCTTTATTATTCCGCTCACGTTGACTGCGCTTTGAGGACCTGAAGGGCTCGGACAAACAAAGCCTTCAGCTTTTTCACTGGGGAAAAAATCCAACCTCCACTTTGCACCGTGGGATTTTCAGAATCTTACTGCATGAGCACTGGGAGTTTTAAGTTTTCTGTACTAGGAGGTTGTTCTAAAGATAATGTGACGATACCAAAACTCACACTGAGCTCCTTGTACAAATCCAGTCTCTTTTCATTAAAACATTGCTTGAGCTCTTTCTGCGTGAATGTCATTACCTTTGCAGGGAAGAAAAGGCTCCAGAAACAGTTATGGGTGAGATGGCTTCAGCTTCATCGTTACTGAGACAGCCATTAAATGCACACAGGACCTCCAGCTCACGGGCTCAGGATGGGCTTGGAAATGGTCTGCATTTTTTCTCTCTGGCTTGCAGTTTGGGCAAAGCAGCCCCACTGGTCTGCTCTGTTTCTACTACAGATTTAGGTGGTAGAGAGGCAGAACAAGATATTAAGCACAGACCAAATGTTGTCTTCCAAGCCCTATTCCCGACGAGAGGAATTGCATGGCTGCACCAACAGCCTAGAGAAGGGCAAGGTAAGGGCAAGGCTAACACCAAGGCCACTGAAACAAACCCAGCAGCCCCACTGCAGCATGATGCCCAGGCAGATGTGGGCTCCCAGGCCTTACCACAACAGCACTATGTAACCCAGACCTGCAGGTGCCTCTCTCTTTGCTTCTGTTCCCACATCCACGTGTGTCTGTTTGCAGGCTGGCCACTTGGCAGGTTATATCCAGCTATTAATCCTGGGCTGGCTGAATCCAGTGACTGCAATTCTGGGAATTCGCTTTTATATAACACAGAGAAAAGCAAGCTCTGCAGAACCTCTTTCCACATCCATAGGAAAGTACCCCAGGAGGGCTGCAGCTGAAGGCTGAGCGAGGGAGTGCAAACCCATGCACAGGTCTGCACTATGAATGCAACGAGAAGCTGAACTCCACCCCCAGATGACAAACTGTACAGGAACTGGCTCTTTTCCCATTGCAAATGTCCAAGGCTTGATTGCCATGCGCAATTTAACAGTTTTAAAACACTATTTGCTTTGTCACTATCCTCCTTCCCCTGATAATAAAGCAAACAGGCACCTCAAGTCTCCGTGCTGGATGCCAGTTATGTGTATAGAAGCAAAGAAAAAACACCGTATAGCCACGTAAATCAATCAGAAATGGAGGGAAAAAAACGTCATCTTTTAAAAGACTGATCAAGAGAATGCAAATGAGGAAACTAAACTTCGCATGAGACAGCTCCCAAAGCTAGGCAGTAGGCACCCAGCCTCTCCAATTGCTTCTCAGCTCTATTAAAATGACTAGACGACTATTCATCATCTTTATATACAAACCTCTATGACCTGTGCTGTGGCCATTTTAGGACTGGAGAACAATATTGTACTTGAACTAGCTTTGTTTAATTTATTAAGAAAAATGGCTTTTTAGTAGATTACAGCAAGAAACACCTTCCCAGACTGTGCGACGGGGACACAAGGCTTACACAAACTCTAAGCCAGTGCCACTCTGGGCTACTCTGCATGTTTCTAAAGGATATTTTTCAATTACCTTTCTCAATTTGCTCTACACATAGATTCAGAGGACTAATTTTTGGCTCCTGGTTAAATTTCAAATCTCTTATCTTAATCAGAGATGGAGCAGTCAGACCTCCTGATACACACATCAGCAATGTTTATGAAGGAGAAATAACATCAGGTTGCTGTAGCACTACCTCTGCATGCAGTCAGCTCTGGTCCCTCTAGTTGCAGGTGAGCATTTGTTAATGAAACTGTAATAATGTAATAAAATTACAGGAAAGCATACAGAGGGAGAGGAATGTTCCTAGTGTTCATGTCTAATTCATTTAGTGCAATGCAAATAATAATATGTGAAAGCCCACTGTGCTCTATGAAACTCAGGCTTGTTACAGCAGTCATTACCATCCACTGGTAAAAGTTAGTAGACAAACAATAATCTGACAAAGGGACAAAGCCATCTCCATTCCTATGATGTTACAGCTGCTCTAAACACTTAGCAGAGGTTGGGGTAACTCCTCTGTCTACATTATAGCTGTGATTCTGCAAACAGACCTGGCCCTTGGGCTGCCCTCTCTTCTCCTGAGCACTGAGCTAAGCGTGGTAGGATACCAGAATTTCATCCAGCTGGTTTTCTCCAAATACAGGACAGAACATGAAGGGGAACCGGTGTATTAAGATGAAAGAAAACTTGGGCATCTACTTGGCTACTTCTCCCACAGGAAATCACAGGCTTTGGAAAAGTACCCCAGAACAACAACAGCGACTTCTGCCTTTGCACAGTAGCATCCCATTCACCATGCTTTCAGAAGCTAAACAGACAGCAATCCTCTGCCACAACCTCTAGCACAACTCTAAAATGAAAACACCACCGGAACGGAAGGACGCGGCAGGACATGGCGCGCTGCCGGCGGAGCAGCTCTCAGCTCACCGTTGAAGTTAACGCTGCGGATGTACTTGAGCAGCTTCTTGCCGCCCGCGTGCTCCATCTCGGGGCAGACCCCCGCCGAGTCGGCACACAGGTCCTTGCTCATGTGGTGGAGCGCGTGGGCCATGGCGTACACGGCGTCGATCACGAACTGCACCTTCCCCTCCTGCTCGTAGTGGGAGTCCTTGCCGATGCGCTCCTGCCCTGCACATCACACACAGAAGGACAGTAAGGCGCATTCCTGACGTCGCGTGCACGTGAATTCCCTTGGAGTGCGTGGAAAGAGACATGCTTTAAGCACACAGCATCAAACGTTGAGTTCTGATTTTGCTGATTAAAACAAATTAAAAAAGGAGATACCGTTCGTTCTTGACAGCAGAATTACTGACACTTGCAAGTTATTTTACAAATGCCATTATCACAAACTTGAAACTGTAACCCACGGGGACCAACTCAGACCGAGAGAACACCAGGCTCTGCGTGCTCCCAACGCGGCTTTGAGAGAAGAAAGCGTTTAAAACTAAAGCGCAGCTGGTATTTTAAAGTCTGCTGTTTTGTTGTGTTTCAAACCCCAGCCTCTAATTGAAAGTCACAGCCAGACTGGGGGAAGAAAGCACCACTTCAGACACTGCCAAAGGGGCACTCCAGAGAAGTGCACAAACACACCTGCTATTAGTGCAGCCTCGGGAAGCTCGGGGTGTTTGCATTAACTTACAGCCCTTCCCTGTACCTGCAGGGATCCAAACGTCCTTTACAATCCACTGATTGCCCTTAAAATGTTACAGCAGCTGAGAGCTTTAGGAATGCAAGCCTTTAGTGTCATACAAACTGCAACAGCTTCGGCAGTCGTCTGTCACTGCAGCACCCAGCGTGGCACAAAGAGCAACCTCAGTGCTCTCATCTGCGGGGCCACGGCATCAAACGACGGGGAGAGGAGAGCTGCTCTGCAGATGGAAAATGGGAACCTGGAAATTAGAGCATGGAGACCCAAAAGAGCTCAACAGCAGAGATGGAGTACAATATTTAAGCAGAGGGCTTGTACCCTCAGCATTTACTGGCAGACTTGAGATGCGAGCATCACCTGGGTAACTTCAGGCAGTGAGGCAGCTTTCCTGCTACTGCCACAGAAGCAGACAACTGCTGCAAACCCAACAGTGCTGCCTGAGTGCACAGCAAGGCACTACAGAGACCCGGGAGCCTTGGAGTTCGTTCTGAAATCGCCCGCTAACACCTTGCCTCGCCTTGGCCAAGTAACACCTGCATAATTCAATCTGTCCGGCTGCCAAACATGTGATTATAGTTACCCATATCGCTGGGGATTTGTGAAACATAATCACTGCTTGTTCAGTGTCCTGAGCCGCATGGGGAACGCAGCAGAAGTGCAATCCGTTATTTCCCACAGGCACAGCACTGCAGCCTGCTCCATCAGCCCTACAGGGCTGAGCACGGACAGAAGCATGGAGCATCCTGCAAATGTTTTAGGGATTTTGAATCAAGGGAAATACGTCGGGGGATACAAGAGAGAAGAGATGCCTCTGTAACACCACTGTGCAGCACTGTGCCCAGCAGCCCATCCCAGGCAGCAGCTCACCGTGCCTGCTGTGCACCTTCCTGCTCTGTGCTCATTGAGGGGCTGGGCTCCAAAAAGGAGCTGACCCACGCTGCCAAGATCACATCGTGCTCACACAATCCCTTTTTCCTCCTTTGAGAAGAGTGGTGGTGGAGCAGAATTACAAACGAGCACAGAGAGAGCACCGTCTTCCTCCAGAAATACTACAAGCACAAGAAATGCGTATCCCTGCCCACAGAAGTGAGGTCCTCGTAAATAAGCGAAAGCACAATGCCCCCTATGAGCATCTTAATTACCTACACTCATTCCCCTTCATAGTTTCCCTCTCTAAATACCATCGTGCACCACTGAAGCCTCATCCACTCAACCTATTTTGGCTGAGATCCCCTCTACCAAAGCCTCAGTTCTACATTTCAACTACATTGGAAACATTGAAATTCTGAAAATAAATCAGCAAAGTGAGAGCTTCCAGACTGTGAAGATTCACATACTGTCGTTTTCATTATTTCACTCCCCTCTCATTGATTACAGACCTTATTACATCTCCAGCCCTGACAAGGAAAATGCTTTTAAGTGGTTTCAGCTCAGCTACATAACCAAATTAGCAATGCAACAGAAACGCGTGCCAAGGGAAGAGGAGCTGGGATTGAAATTCTGCTCACAAACAATACTGATTAGGCATATTAAGTTCCAGAGGCACAGTTGGCTGAATGCACAGCAGAAAGAAAACCTTCAGAGGCAAAGGATCTGCAAGAAACCTGAACAGAGCCTGCTTAAAATAAACGAGCAACGCTAACAAAGCCCAAGTATGAAAGTCACAGAAATGAACTAGATGTGAAAAATGTAATTGAATTTCCAGTAATGGGAATGGAATCTGCTGCAAGGAGCTATTCTGTTGAGTATTACACACAGTTTGTGTACAGTCTGGATACCAAGTCAAATGCAGCTCCTCACCTGGAAAGGCACGCATGATTTCATTTACACAATTGGAGAACTTAGATGAACAGGAGCATTCTGCTGCTCACACACACACAGTCTGAGCTACCTTTGGAAGAAGAGGGCACTGCTGCTAGCGGAACTTCAGCCTAAACTTTATTTGGCAAACATGCTTCAAAACAATAGCTGTGTTTTACATGGCAAACCGCCTCCTGACTTCATTACTTAGACTCCACATGAACACGTTCTCTCCTGCTCCCTCTAGCTGACACCAGACCAACATCACAGGAGTACATCAGCAGACTGATGCCCGAGGTCTGTCCTCAGACAGGACGGGCACCATCCTAACTGCAACTTCAGCAGTCCTATTTTGGTGAGCATTTTGCCATCTTGGGCTGTCCCAGAGAAGCCAAACAGAAAGCTGTGTACACCACACACTTTAAGAACAGCTCCTGCATATGTGGGTGCATACAGATTCAATTATTAATTATTCCTGGAAGAGAAGAAAACCTACAGAAGACAACAGCTTCTTGCAGACAGAGGCAGCAACACTGGGAGCTTCAGCACTGGCTGCGAGCACCTCCCCACGGAGGGATGCACTGCAGGATGTGTGGAGGAGGAGCCAGCAGATGAACTCAGGTGTTGGGTGCAGCAAGAAAGCAAGCAATGCCTTGTGTGATTGGGAGACACCAAGCAGCACAGAGCTCATCTGCACTGGAGCATGCAAATCTTCTGTTCCCCAATACCTAAAGGATGGTTTAAAACAACAACAACAGAAAAACAACCAAGCAACCCTAACTTTGTGGTCTTTGAGGAGAAACATAGCTCTCTTCTTCAAGAATGATGCAGATGACACCTGAGGCACACGCACACAAAGTGGCTTGGAGAGAAAAACCCTTTGTGCCATGGATTTGAAATGGAGTACCTTGGGATGTCGGGAAAAGGGAGAAACACAAAAGCAGTTTATTGACATAAGGATTTTTTGCTTCCAAAAGATCTGTTTGAAGGCGATGACAAATAATTTAACCTCACTTCCTACCACAGTCTCAAGTGCTCATCATCATGATTCCTAAGAGACTGAGAGCGAGGTCTCTTGCTTCAGGCAAATCTTCACAAGAGAAAAATACTGCAACAGAGTGAGAGAAAAATACCAACCAACCACCACCACCCACCAGAGCAGCAAGAGCACACAGAGGAAGAGGTCCTCCTGTGTAATCTTCAGAAGTGAAGTGCAGGCTGAAGAACTCACGGCTGTACTTTTCGCATCACCATAAGGATGATGGCTTAACACCTCCTTCTATGGGATAGGAGCTGGAAACCTCGTTCTTCATGTTTTTCACGTTTTCCTCTGAGTTTCTCCTTCAGATGATTTCTCTGAACTCATCACCAGTAGTCACAGAAAGTCGGCAACACGATATGAGCTGTAGAGAATGCTGCAAGGGCAACTCCTGCAGCACATAATTCATGCAACGAACAGACTTCAAAATCCCAATTAATCAGTGCTTACAGTAGATGACAACGCAGACACTGCTTCAGTTTCTGGAGGATTAAGCACATTTACAAATGAACCTAACGCAGTAATACCGTTGAGAACCTGCTGATAGCCATCATTAACAAGAGGTGTAATTTAAGGATCGCAGAGCGCTCGCAGCATCGAGCAGGCAGCTGCTGTTTGGACAAGAACTCACGAGCTGAGTGCTGGCAACACCACACACTCTTCACACATCTAGAGCATAGTTAGCAGCCTCACAAACCTGGCACCTGCGAGCCCAGAGATACCCATGATGTGGCACCTGCAGGTACCAGTCTGTAACTGCACCGTGCCCATAACCACCTCAAAACCACACTGCACCCAACGCAGAGCTCAGCTGGTGCTCTCAGAAAAGCTCAGCAGCACAGGACAAGTGGGACCACCTCTTACAAAGATGTAGACCCAGGGGTTGCCAGAGCAAGGTCAGAGCTGTGGTTCACTCATGGTACTGCTGTGCACACAGGAGCTGCGGGATCTGAGGGTTTCTCCAAGTAAGATCTTTATTTGAAAGTAGACAAATATCAGTCTGAGAAAAGCTAACAATGTGCGAGAGTAAATATTGTAATTTGAACATGAGGAGAACGGCAATCAGGCCCCTTTGCAATATAATCCATGTATTGTCTTTTTACAAAGAAATTCAAGATCCAATAATACTGCTATGTAGTTACAGTCATCTATCCAGCCCATGCTAATTCAGATCTCATTATAGACAAAAGCCTTTATCTCAACACTATCAATCCAATCCCCATGGACTCTGTTGGGGGAAACAGATGAACACTCAAGTTTCTACCACTCACTGAACAAGAACTCCTCCCTGTGCTCACACCAGACCCAGCACATGGCACCATCTCGTGCAGGCTTGGGGGCAGAGGCAGCAGCCAGGGCAGCCCAGCCCAGGACATACTGAGCATCTGCCCCAGTGCCTGGGCCTTGCTGCCCCTTGATCTGCTGTACCCTTCCATGTCAGCACAGCTCTAGAGCTCCTGCAGCTCTGCTTGAGAGGGATAACTTCATATTGGACACCATCTGTGCCAATCAGGCCAATTGTTGTACACCAGTAACAAGCAGGGATGACTTTTACAACTAGAACATGCGCTATACACTCTTGATCCACTCTTAGACATTGAAAAGAGATATAACAGTTTTTAGGGGTTTTAGTAATGCCACCAAAACCCACCCAACCTGGAAACACCAACAGCCAGCTCCAACTACTCCTCTTCAGCTAACACTCTGTAATCAAAGCTACGGCACCAGGGAGGTGATTTATATAGGATAATACAAAAAAAATCCCTGTCTCACTGGGCCTAACCAGTAAGTAAAAACCAGAACACAGTACAGCAGAAATGCCTCCTGAAACTTGGCTGCTCCAGTGCCAGGGATAACACTAGCATACAGTAAGGAGCATGATAATAATAATAATAATAATTAATAGCACAGGGATTAGTGAATTATTTAATTCCATACGCTTGGAATTATCATCCCTTCACATCATTAAAATGGTGGAACCGGTGCTGGGAGCAGCAGTGCAGAGCAGTGCTGGGATGGCTGGGGCTGCTGCCAGGAGACGTGCCTCCCTGCAGGCCCTGTTCTGCAGCACGTCACTGAGAACCTGGGTGCAATGACTTCAGTGGAGCTGCATCCACTTCCATCCATCAGACTGTGATTTTTTTCTCCACTGCACAGATTCAACCACTGTAACATTTCTATTCTCTGGCATCTACGTGTATCTAAGGGAACAGATTTTAGATTAGAAAACTGACCCAGCTTTCTTACTCAATACGTTTTCTGTGCATTCAGCAGTCCCATTAAAACACCTGCAATAGGTGCTGTTTGTACTCCAGTACTGAAGTACCACAGCCATAAGAAGTCAGCACAGTGATGTAAACCACAGGCACCTGACAGCTTCAACTTGGCAACGTGCAAATAAAGAAAGCTTCTTGTAGCAGTGACTGCTGATGAAGTCAGCGATCACAAATGTACAGAAGAAGCACTTAAATATTAGAAGGCTTAAATTAGAGCTACCTTTATATTTAAGAACCTGGGTAAAAATGCAGTTTGCAAATAGAGGAATGCATATAAACAGCAAGGAGAGAATCACTGAATCACAGGGCTTTGTTGTCAAATCACCTTGAAAATCTAGAAATAAAAGCACCGCTAAGAAATATATTTCAGAAAGATAATGGAGTTTAGAAGACCATCAAACTGGTTTACCTTAAGGATAAACTGTTCAAGGTTGGTTTCATGTTGGTTGAATCAATCATTGCAGAGTTCTTTCAGGAAATTCCGCTCTATATATTTTGAAGTGCTGTGATGCTGCACGAGATCAGCTGTCTGAGTTGAAGCTTTATGGGTCATTATGCTATAACACTGACGTGGGACAAACTAATGCCTTATGGAAAAATGTTTTGTTTAGGAGCAGTTGCAAAGAGCCACGCAGCTCTCGCAGTGCTCAGCGTGCTTTCTGTGCTCCTCAACATGTGCACAGCACGTTTTTTCAGAAGAATAAAATTTGACTGTTCTTCCTCATGGATATCAGCACTGATAAGTTTCAGCAGGCTCAGGACTGTCAGAGTACTCACAAAACAAGATGCAAGGCAACAGAGCAAAGGACTGAAAATCTTGAGTTTCCAAATGAAACAAACATTCACTGACCAACCAGCTCATGTCAGCCTCAGGAGCTCTCAGCTACAGCAGTACTGGCCCAGAAAAATCCCCAGGAGTCCCCCAGAGATGAGCTGCAGTTGGGGAGATGCATCTCAGGAATGAACCAATGTATGCTCCAGTAAACTCCACCTTGGATATTTTTCCCCTGCAAACACTGCACTTTAAGAGAGAACCTATAATCGCTGTCACGTATAATGTGAAAGGCAGTTATCAGAGAAAAAAAAAATCAGCAGAAGTTGTCAATGGCAATGTGTTGAAAACGTACAAATCAGGCACTCACTAGTGAAGAAATATAACGTGGGTCTCCTGAGAAAAGAGAGAAGCTTCCTGACCTATGCTCCTTACACCACAGTCCTGGTCCCTGGAGCCATGCTTTCTTGTTCCAATTCAAATTCAAAGCACAACACCCCCTTTTTTTTACTGAGGTTTTTGCTACACTCCTGTCACTTTGGCTTGCCTTCTCCCAGCGTTTTCTTTAGAGCCAGCCATTGCTTGAGCCAACATCAGGGCTGTGCCATCAGGCTGACTGCACTTGCAGGTAATTAGAAAAGCTCTCTGAGCAGTCTCCATTCTGAGAGATGACATCCAAGGCGACATCACCCTTACATCTCTTCATTAAGTCTCCTTGAGTGTAAAGCCTTCCGAATTAAAAGCTACCTTTGAAAAGTGAAAGCAGTCAAGTGTTGTGATTTCCTTTTCAGTTAGAGCTACACTCTTGGATGGCAGCTGTTAAAAACACAGGTCCTCCTCGTGCAGCTGATGCTGCTGGGTATGGCAAGAACTCACATGTCCTTTGTGTGCACCTTTCTGCCATACCTGGGCACAGGAGCTTCCTCTGCAGCAGGAAATACTCCATAGCCACACGAGAAGCTGCTGCTAATGGGAGCACCCATTTTTAATGTTTAATGTTTTATTGTCTTAATTTTAACTCCCTCCACCTCAGCACGGTTTTGCTCAGTGAGAGAGCTTCAGATGAGCTCCTAACCCAAGCACAGACCTCATCTCCTCACCTCTGTTCATGAGAACAGAGCATTCTGCAAGGCCCTCCCTCACTTCCATTTAATACAGCTTTGTTCTCGTCTGCAAAAGCAGCTGCTTTCTTCTGTTAAATCTTCCCTATTCAAAACAAGCACGTGAATACTTTTGCCACGACACACGCTACTAAAGACTTATTTTTTCCAAATACTTGTGCATTACCTCGACGTGCTCTGTTTTGGCTGAAGGGAGTCATTGGTATTCTTGAAAGTAAGCAGCAAGAAGTAAACCAACAAAGAACTGTCTGAAACCAATACTTTGTACTGTTGTGCTGCTCCAGTGATTGCGTAAGATTCCCCATAGAGTCTGATGAAGTGCCCTCAAAAGCAAATCACAGCGTTGCTCAAGGACAGAGGCGGCAGCTCCAGGGGCTGGCAGGCCCTGAAGGCAGCACCTGGCTGAAGCTACGCCGTTTGGAGCATACAGAACTGATCCCCCTCTGCTCTGGGGAACAGCAGTGGACTTGGCTCTCGCCGTTGTACACATCCATGCTGCTGTGACATGGCCTGCATCCCAGCAGAAATTGCCACACAACAATACAGGTGTCCTTGGCAGTGGCACGACTTGCAGCACTGGATCGTGTCCTGAATTGTGCCAAAGTCACTCAACTGCTAGAAACAGTGTTAATTACAGCAATACGTTATACTTAGCCTTGTCTAAAAACAAGGCATGGTGTGCTAAATGTGCTTTAATTCCCTCACCCTACATCTATCCATCCCAATCAGGGCGAATCTTTCATGCATAAATGATGCTACAAGTTTTGTGTGGAAAGACCCCTCAGAAAGTCACAGCATCAGAAGACCAGGTGCCCACGAGCTGTGCTCTTGGAGGGGCCTTTCTTAGTCACCCAATTACATCCACAAGAGCCAAAGAGTCCCTGCCACGAACACGAGCACTGAGCCCCACTGCTCAGCAGCACGAGCGCTGTCAGAAACCGATGGCCTGTGGCCTAGTACCTCGCTGCAATACAAATTACCAATCAAATTTTAAAATAATGATGATCATTCATGATATTATCGCATCAAAGGGGCATTAAGATTCTCATACCAGCGATATAATTCAAAGCTAATGCTTTTTCTGACGCACGATTTACCTTGGTTTGTACAAGAGGGAAGGAAGATGTCAGGGCAGGGCGAATCACTGCTGCAATACCCAGCTATAATGTGGTATTATGGGTATAATGTGGATAAGGTAGCCATCAAAAATAAATGTTTCTTCTTGAATGTAAGGTGTGGGAAGACCGAATACCATTTTCTGTTTGCATCAGAAAGCACAAGCTGTGAGCGACTCTCTCTCTTTCCTAACAAAATATTGGCAGAAACAATAAGGGCACTGGAAACTTTGAGAGATTATCCTCAAGATCTTTTAGTGATTTTTATTTCAATTCCAGCCCTCAAAAGGAGATTCCAAATGCTAAACTTAATGGCAACGTATTCCCAACGGTAATCGTGCTGCTTCTGTACGCAACCCTCCTACTCCCATCCCTGAATTGAAATCAGAAACAGATGATATGAAATATGGAAAGTTTTCATCAGTTTTCAATCAAGGTAAAACATATCCTCCTATGAACTAATTTTCTTTGATCAAAATTCAACACAATTATTCAACACAACACTTTAACTGCTGCTATGAAAAAGGAAGGGGAAGGAAAGGCAAGGGCCCAATGTCACATCACGTCACTGGCTCTAATTACCTCTTACGGTACCGATGGTAACGTGGCTGAAAAAACCTCATTCCTATTTTCCCAATAGCACTGAAATAACACAACTCTGTCTGAAGCGAAAATATTCCATCCTCTGCCAGTACTTTCCTACAGGTGCGTTGTGTTAGGACAAGAAGAAATGACCTCAAGTTGTGCCAGGGGAGGTTGAGTTTGACTTCAGGATAAATAGGTGCTCAGACAATGCCACAGGGAGCACTGGGGTCATGGGCCCTAGGGGTGCTTAAGGAAAGGGCAGATGTACTTCTTAGGGTCATGGTTTAGTGGCAAACATTGGCAAAGAATGGATGGTTGGACTGAATGATCTTAGAAGTCTTTTCAAACCTTAATGATTCTATGATTTCCTTCCCTCACAAGTCAAAACTGAAACAGATGGGTTGTTCAGGAGCACTCTGCTAGCTTATGAGCAGAAGGTGCTCTGACGTAGCTGGTGGCCACTCTGTGATTTCAGACATATGACAAGGCTCAAGCTGGGGAAATATTCTCCATCTAGAAAGAGCTTCTAGAAACCCATCAAGCTACCCTGTGCTCAAATAAAAGTCCTTCTGGGTCCCATGGAGAATATTGATTTCCCTGCTACATGGACAGCCAGAAAAAGGAAGAAAGAATGAAATTTCGTCTCTCTTCACCTTCTCTTGTCCCCCAAGGCTCTTGCTGCTGTTCCATTTTCTCTACAAACAACAAACATTCAATTTACTTTTTCAGTCTGCCTGCAGCCAAGCTTCCCTGCATCCGCCACGCAGCTGCTCCAACACGGGGCAGCACAAGGAGGAACACGGACTGCAGTTACCTGTGCACTTGCGGTCTGTGTCCTCCTTCTTCGAGCCACTGATGGTTAGCTTGCAGTTGAAGTTCTCCTCCCAGTACTCAGCAAACCACACGTTCCTCCTGTTGTTCTCCAGGGTGCGGGAGGTAAAGTAGGCATCAAACCCTGCAGAAGGAGACAAAACTGAAGCTTAGCTCCTGCTTCACAGTGAGTGCTGCAGCCTGGGGAACAAAGCTGCTGCTTGCGTCTCCTTCAACACCAAGCACACGTTCATCCACAGGAGAAGGCCATGGAGAGAAAGAAAATCACTTGCACATTTTATCTCCTCAATTGCACTTTGCAAGAAAAGTACTCTGCTACTACCTGAGCTGTAAAACTAGGTAATATACATGTAGAAGAGATTAATATTAAGAAGAAAGTAATAAGCAAGAAGACTGGATTAGATATGTACAGATAAGGAATGAAGATAAATGACACGGTGCAGCTGATACTTGATGGAGCTCAGTACAACTGTAATTTTTTTTAATTAACCTCTCCAGACCTCTAGAGACTGCAGCTCCGTCTCACTCAATTGGCCATTATCAGTACAACTTAATACTTTTGCATCATGTATTTGTCTCTTCGTTTCCCCTCCAGAGGAATAAACACAGAGCACTTGGAAGAGGTGACTGGAAAGCTGTGCGGGGTGTTTGGCTTAGGCAGACTCCATAGGCTGTGGAAGAAGGTTTCCTGGCCTGGGCCCATCAGCCTCAGCCCATTGCTGAGGCAGTGTAGGCACAAACAGAGCCCCCATGTTTAATATTTATTTATTGAAGCACTATTGCTTAGTGCTCTGTGGTGTCTGAAAGAAAATACTGCATAGCTACGTAGCATTGAATATTTCATGGTTTTTTTCTGGCTCATACCTATATCCTATCTCTCTCTACCACCTCAAATAACTAGCCAGGAAAAAGATATTTTCCTTTGACTTTTTTTTCATCTCACTAAATTCTTTACAGACAACATCCTTTAAAGATCATGCTCATTTTAATGCATTTTTCTTCACGGCAGAATACAGAAATCCAGGAGAAATATTTATTTTCCTGGTGAGCAATGGTAGTTCTAGGCTAGAAGTCAAACCACATCACTAATTACCCAGGGCACTGCTGTTTGCTGCTGTATTTAAGCACTCTTCTATCAGCCGTTCTCTTTCAAAGTTGAGATAACTCCGCACAGCCTGAAGGAAGCCTTGTGCATGCAAATACCTGCAAATCAACAGGCAGATGCCCTAGGTTGGTATGACACCAGAAATGTGGCCTTTGCACTGCAATGAACAGAGCTCCCAGGCCCTGCCTGCTTTCCCAGTGAAATCACGCTTTGTATTCCCCTTTTTTTTTTCTCTTTACTATCCCAGCTTTGGGTTTTGTTTGTCTTTGTAAGGAATAAATTTGCATGAGACAGATACAGTGCTGTATGAGCAGTACACAAAACCTTTTTTCTTTTGGTAGCCAACATACATAGGCACGTAGGTGTCACATATACATATAGCAGGCAGTACAAACCTCACACATGCATGCGTATATGATCTGCAGCACTGATAAGTCTATTGCAGCTTTGTCCACTTTGAGGCAAAACCTTTTATTTCTTATTCCTGGCCAACAGCACTGCTCTAGCTATGCCAGCAAAGAAATCTAAGGCACAATCAAGACAGATTTCCTTCCTGAGGTTTCAAAGATGAGCTAAAAAGTCAGCAGTGGCTCCCAGCCCTGCCCAGCTCAGCACAGAGCTCTGCTCCCTTGCCTGGAGGTAGTGCTGGGGAAAGCAGATATATTCATAGGTTACTCTGAATAGTCATTAGACTCATTTCCCAAATCTGACAGTCAGTGTGCAGCAAGGGGGCTGTGCTCATTCTCTTTGGAGAGTTACATAACTCTTGTAGCAAGTGTATTTCAATAGCAGGATATTCATCACTGCTGCTGGTGAGAGGAGTTTTCCTGTCTTTCGAGTTATGTCTTTAGTCTGCAATGAGCAACATGAGAGCTTTTGCTTAAGGAGACGGTCTAGATTCACTATTTTGAAAATGACCTTCCAGAACTGCAATCAAACTTCAAGTTCTGGTTACAAGGCAGTTCTGCCTCTTACTACTAAGATGGTTGAGGTATTCAAGCTATGATGAAGTCTGTATAAAGAAGTTCACTGGAAAAAAAAGGGTTTGAAAAAGCCCAGTTGCATGCTGAGAGGCTCAGGGTAAGTTATCTGACATCCTAAAAAGTGCAAATCCACCAAAGAGGCAATAATCTCAGCTCCTCTGTTTTGTTCCTTTGCATAGCTCTGCAGATTGCACAAGCACAACAGAAGAGGGTGGAAACAAGGAAACAGCAAGTTCTTACAGTACTAAACTATCTCTGGTTCTTCTGACTTCGCAGTTAAGAGCTACAGTAAATGCATATTCCACTGAAAGAGGAAAAAAAGTTCCTTGCACCGTGGCCAACAATTTGTCTCTCTGAAATAAGTGGGTAAATTGACTCAATCTGGCACCCCACACAATGAAATGGAGGCAGAAGAAAAACATATGGCCTCATTAAATTAGCTTAGCAACCCATCTACTATGGGATAAAAATAGACAGCATGAAAACAGATGTTTTCAAACAAGATAGAAAATTAGGAGTGGGGTCAACCTGTCTCCTCGTGTTAGCTTTGTGCCCTACTGACCCAACCAGAACATTTTCCCAGTTCTGAGTCTACCATTTATGAGTTGCATCCAAAGCCTACTGCTCATGAAACAGAACATATATTGACTCCAAAGAAATAAATATTGGGGGCTTCCAAAAGCCAGGCTGAAAGCAGTTTGAATGCTGTCAGAACAAACCCAAAAACACAAAAAACCACCAGAATGCTTCAGAACAACTTCAGGCAGTGAGCAGCACACCCTGGCAGCTCCACGCCGTGCTGCCTGCTGGTGACCAGCACTCAAGTACTGCAACCAGCTCATGGAAAGCAGTGAGCACAAAACCAAATGGGACAGAAAGTCACAGTGTTGTATTTAAGCTTTACTACAAAATTCCCCTGGATACGTGTGTCATCTCCATATATTTAACATTGCTGACCAGCCCTTAGCCCTTGAAGTGAAAACCTTCCAGAGTCAAACTGGACAGAACTGCAGGTAAAGAGCAGAACTGCGATGGCAGAGACCCCGGACCCCCTCCAGCTGTGTATTTGTTCCAATGGAGGCTCCTAACCAGGATTCCCACCTTTTTAAGGACATCAAGTAGCACAATCCTCCTGCCACAGTTGCTCTGTTAAGGACAACTTAGAGGCACTTCGTTTCTACACAGTGCCTCTAGAAAGGAAAGCACTATTTCTGCTCTTTTGAGCTGAAGCATCTGAAGGAAAACACTCCTTGGAAACCAAAATCTAAGATTATTTCCTAAATTTCCTTGTTACGTACCAGCTGAACCTGCTTTCTTGTAAACCTGCATGCATTAATTTTATTACTGCTTAAAAGAGCATTTTAAAGGAGATCTGCAGTCATAAAACCCACAATGAATAGATCTTGGAAACAGAAACAATATATTTGGCCAATGTTCCAAAGTAAGTGACCTCTGTGAAAAGTGCTCTACAGCTTAATAAGATAAAATCAATATGTCTTGATAAAACTGTAATAGAATTCCACAAGAATTACTCTAAACCTTTACAGATTTAATAACAAATAATAACATTCTCATTGATTTTTTAATGATCCCTCCCCACTCTCAAGAAGACAGATCCCTATTAAAGAGCAAACATTATTAATCATTATTTCCTACTGACCAAGCCAAAAGGCAAGTGACTGACAGAGGGTCAGGGTTAAGTAGCACTAAGGCCAAACGCCCGTTCATTCTTGACTGTAGAGGAACTCTCAGCACCCAACTTGTTTCTGACACAGAGGATCATAGCACTGCTTCTGCCACAGCCAAGAACCTGGAGGAGACCTCTAAGAGGCATCGCCTGCATGAAGCATCCTCCTTCTCTCCGTTCTTGTCACCGAAGTCCCATGTACCTGGGACCTAGCAGTGGGAGCACAGGCAGGAGCATGCCCATGGAAATGTTTGCAGCCTTCACACAGAGCGTGGGCACACACACAGCCGGGGACAAAACTTAAGGGGATCCATATCAACGAGGGTAAACCTGTCCATCCCCACCGACATAACCAAACTCTGCCCATTTACAGCAGATCAGATTTTCTCCAGTTTATTTACGGGTTGGTTTGGAATGCTCAGTAAAGCCCCACTGCTCCTAGAATGTGGGTGGGTTATTCTGTGTTGTTTTTTCCCCACCCTATATCATATCATTCACAAGAATGCTAAGAAAGACATTATTCCCACGGTCTGAACTGGATAGGCACAGCACTCATTGCTCTGCAACTTGAGCAATCATCACCATTTCATTTTATTTTTCCTCCACTGTTATTTTTTGGACAAGTAATTGTACCAAATACAGTTTAAAGCAATTTTTAATATGGAACCTGGAAGAAAAGGAAGTTTTTCAATTAAGAGGAAAAAGGATCAGCCCAAAAATCTTACTGTTTATGAGCTTCCCATTAGATGCATGGCTAACAAGTAAGCAAAACCCAACTATTGAGCACACAACTATTCAAGCACACAACTTCTGTGTCAGTACAGAGTATCAACTTTACTTTCCCCAACATATTGGGTTATGAACCACTTCAAGTGTCCCATTACTGTTGAGCTACCACCCAAAGACCAAGATCCCACTGCCCACGGGTCCCTTACACGTGGTACCCATCCCGACCGTACAGGACCACACACTTGGGCATCCATCTGACAGCTTTCCTCCTGTTAGCACTCCAACATCTTGCACATCACATTACCAACACATTTGCTCTGGCTAATTACATTAAAGTGATTGAATTTCTTCAGATGGGAATTATAAATGGTACAGTTACATACAAAGTAGAGCTGCTGGAACACCTGTCTTAGAAACTCCGCGGATATTGCTAATTTCCTCTCTCAGCCTTGCTCCCACCTCCTAGAGAGGATGCCTGGAGATCATCTAGTCCACCCTGCACACTAAAGCAGGTTCCTTACAGTCAGTTTCTCGAGTCACTGAGGATTAGGTAACTTTTTGCTATATTCAGCCTGATCTGTAATTTGTTAATTCTTGGAAAAAGCTCAAACGTGGAACTGCCTCAAAGATGCACAAACACGTTGCCTCAGGTCCCTTAGTCAGCACTATTTCTACACCTCCCACGTACCAAGCAGCTGTTCCATTAACACAAACAGTTCCACCAGAGTCTGTGGCTCTGAATCAGAGGACATCTTAAACACACATCCCATCCCACATACTTTTCTGAATTATTCTGATTCAGAAACTGTTAAAATTTAATGCATGCAAATGTGTTCCCTATAAGAACGACAGACTTCAAGCATGTGTTTAAGCTTGATCTTTTTGAACTGAAGCCAATGAGACGCCTTGAAGGTGGAACACAGGAGCGAGGGTTTGGGATCCGGGCACTCAGGGAATTGGATGACCCCACCAAAAAAGCTGAATGCTTAAACCTACAAGTATGAGTAATCACTTCTTACTTTTGAACATGGCCAAGTATTACTCTAGTATGGCAAGATTTAGCGATTTCCCACTGTTGCTCATATATCATACTTAAGAAAATTACTTTTTCAGCAAATCTCTCTAAGATATAGATAGTTGCTTTATGAGATCTTACATATGAAAATAAGTCTTATTACTTTAAACCCCTGTGATTTCATTAAATTGTTGTTCTTACACAGAGAAAGATGATACTACCTAATGAGTTTATTTTTTACCCTGGGGGATTAATACATAAGTTAATCCTACAGTGAAGACATGGGGCTATTAAGAGAGTGGGTGCAGGGGAAAAGGACCAGGTCCCCAGGCAGCCTTCTGCTGGAGGTGTCCAGGTGAGGGCAGAGATGCTGTCCTCATCAGGCTGCAATGACACCATACCAAGTCCATCCACATTTTCCCTTTTTCATGCAAGGTGCTTGCAGGGCACATTCTCAATCAGGATAGGAGTCAGAATTTATCAGGGAAAGGCGAGAGTCTCATCCCACACCAGACTCTGCATATCAAGTCCTATCTGAGGACTCTTATTCCAGACTCTGCATATCAAGTCCTATCTGATAGGACTCTTATTCTGTGCTGTTTATGGTCGGTCAGCCAAAATGAAAACGTCAGCACAGCATGCAGCCTTCCTGAGGAAATGCTCGCAGTGATCCAACCTCCTCATCAGTTCCCAGAATCAATTCTGAGGTCCTCCAGGCCCGGGCACTGCTAAGGGAGAAAGATACCCTCACGTCGAGGAGCCAGCAATGATGAGAGCTGTGGCTCATTCTCAAGCAGAAAATGAGGCTTGCTAACTTGTGGCTGCTTCTTATACTAGGAATCCCCAAATGATTTATTTCTAACATTAATCTCACATCCCTCCTTCCATCTGATGTTACACGCTGCCCATTTTCTGCCTGGAAGCATAATGCTCACTTCCCTGGCAGTGATGGCCAGGGGAATTATACGTGCTTTGGAGCCTAAACCAGGCTCCAGGACTAACGATGTGGTTTTCCATGGTCAACTGCATCATGGCATGGAGAAGAGCAAGGAGATAAAAAAGACAAGATGACAGATGAGGCAGTTATCATGAGGAAAACATGAGGCAAATACCAACAAGGAAAGAGCGGGCAGCAGGGAGAGGTGCTCCCACTCCACAGCAGTCCTGCCCAGGCACCAATGCTAAACTGATTCCAGAGAAACCAGTAGCAGCCAAATGAAGCTTCCAGCATCCCAGAAGAGGAATTCTGGGCAGGATGGTTTGGGAACATCCACACTGGCAATGCACAATCGGTGTGGATGAAGAAGATATTCCTAAACAATCCTCCTATGCCACTTCTTGTTTACCACATCATTGCTATATGCTGTGCAGCATTACTTTCATGCATCAGTAATGATTTCGAGGGCAGTCAGGTCATTGGCAGTTGTTATTTAATAAGGAAAATAATAAAACTGGAGCGTTTGACCTAACACATCTCTCTTGTGCCTGAAGTGTTTTCATTCTCAGACCACGTGGTCCGTGAGCAAATACAACAGATTGACCTAATTCCACGAGCTGTTTTTATTAGTTTGTTATTTTTATTCTTCTCTACTTTCTCCAAAGCATGTCTGCACTAATAAAGGCCATACAAATCTCATTCACCCAGATGGAAAGTCACCACTTCCTATGGTTACTGATGCCACACGCATTGAGAGCAGCTACTCAGTTTCCTCATTCCCTTAGCCTTCAAGCCAAAATGGTTTAATTTACTAACGTTAAACCCAGGATAAAAACATTAAATATGGAATGATAGGATCAATTTTTAAGGCAGGCAGTCTTATTTCAGACTTCATTATGCTGCTCAAGCCATATACTACTATGCTATACCACAGCATTGTGGAACTGTTGAGATAGTTTACAGATTTTCTTGACCTCCTCAATAAAAGACTATAACACAGAGTGACTGTGCTAACTTCCTTCATGACAAGAAAGCAAAGCAAAGCACTGTTTAAAACAGTTGCTGACAGAAGCACTGACAAAGGGTACATTGGAAATGTTTTTGTTATACACTACATACATCATGGGCAAAGGAAATTCAGCTTACAGTGCCTAGGGCAAACCTGTGAGCTTAAGCTGTAAAGCTTCTGTTATGGAAATAGATGTATATTGGCTAAGTATCATTGTTATCACTTTTATTAAATAACACAGCTGTCTTGGCAGTGAGATCGTGACCCAGGTGGCATCTAGGCTGCACTGTGGTAGGAAGGTTAAATACACAAGTATATCATTATTCATTATTCTACACTTCATGGCCTTCAGGCACTTCTTAGCATCACAAAGCTCCCATTTGTATCAACAGAAGAGTTGGATTTTCCTGTAAAATTTATTTCTTCTATTGTAGATTTTATTGCTGTATCAGCTGAGAACAAGCTTCTTCCTGTTGCAGCAGGCTCCGGACACACACACAATAAAGAGCTGACCCCTATCCCTTGCTGCTACAATCCTTGGGATGGCATCACATACATCCCCTTACTGGAGCAGAAGATTGCGTTTTAACCCAAAAGGAACCATTGTTTTCTTTATCAAAAGGAACAGACCAAATCCATGCTGAGAGAGTGCAGGAGCTGTTACAGGGCGGAAGATGAAGATACCTTGTGCTCTCTTCCCCCTAACAACTGCAGACTTGATAATGTGAAAGATTTTTGCATTTTAAGCCACAGAGGGACTTTCTAAGTTGACACCAGTGTAAGTCACCCGGGCTGCTTTATGTACACTGTGCTCTCCTTTCAGCTGAATACTCTACTTATTCAAATGACTCCTGCTGCTGGAATGAATAATTCTTTTATGAAGTGGAGTGCGCAGTCACATAAGCCCACTCTTGCTAGTGAGGATCTGTAACTGCTGTAAAGACTATCACCAGATTCAGGCAAAACCTAATAGCCTTAAGAATACATCCAGAAGTAGAACATTTCTCAGTAATGTGCCTTACCCTGCTACCCCTGTTTATTGGAAATGGGATATTTGTGTTGCAAGGGCCTTATCCTTGAAGTATTCTCTTTTCTTCCCACCTGAAGGTGGGGTAAAATGCCTCACATTTTTTTTTTTTTACTAGCTACATTGCAAGGCAACAAGATAATTACCTTCTTCCCTTCTCACTCCCATAGCCAGCCTTGAAATTATCAGCTGCTTTCTGCTGCTGGAAGCTAGATCAGCTTCTGCATCGATCTCCTCTGGCAGCAGCAAAATTGCAATGGAGTGAAACAGGGGCTCAGGCAGGGCATGGAGCAAAGCAGAGCTAAGTCAGGCCACGGGGCGGAAAGCAGATCACTCTTTCCTATTACTGGTAGTTCCTCTCAAAGTATGAGCTATTATTTCAATATTTTATTTGCAATTAAGCACCTAGCTATCCTCCTTGTATGCATCACTGCCTTTCTCGCAGCACTTCTCTGGGTTCGTTCTTCCTTCTCACCCTTTCTCTCTGCTCCACAGATGGCCTGTTTCACTTTAATAATGCAGAACAGTGAAATCAGAGAAACAGAAAGTCTAAACACAGAACATGGCCGGAGTGCATCCTTCCCCTGGACAGCAGCAGCAGACAAAATGCATGTTGCACATCCTTAAAAGCACTTCAACTCCACTCATCTGCCTGCATCATTTAAGACACAGACAGCAGTACAGACATCTCTCCACGTGGTGATGCAGCAACCAGAGCAAACCCTAAGCACGATGGGCACACAAAGGGGCCGTTCCCCAGCACTGTGGGGCACAGACCCAATCCTCCCCTCGCAGAGCAGCCGTGCTGGCAGGGCTGAGGCATGCACTCACTGCTTGCCACACACCACCCATATGCAATGTGTCCAGTTCCTTCAACACTGACTCCATTCCCCCGTCTGCATGTGTATACATAGCTGGGGTTACCGCACTGACAGCAATGACCACCCCCCATGTCAATCTCCGTGTGCATCCCCAAACACCCATGTGCACAGTCCCATGCTAGACAAACCAGCCACGAAGAGCTGCTGCTTTTTCTCTTTTTTTTTTTTTTAAACTGTTGACATGGTAACACCAGCAGGATAAAAGTAACAGCATTCCTTCGGATTGCTGTTTAACGCGGTACCTTTCTTCCCCTGCAGAAATGCCACTTACAGAGAGGTGTGAGAGCAGGCATGGCAGCAGGTCCCAGCACAGCAGGGCTCACCCGGGGTTTGGGCACAGGTGGCTGTGCACTGCAGCCAGGTTGTGTTTTCAACTACTACATATGCTAGCAATCTTACTTTCAAGTTACACTTGAGACAATATCCCTGAGAAGGTATTACCTGAGATCTCCATTGCACTTTATTTTTTTGGGGGGGGGGGGAGGGGGGAGAGGGAGGAGGAAAAAAGTCTTTAAGAAGAAAAAAATATTTGCTTCCTTGATTTTGACAACTGACTTCTTCCTTGTAATCAGGGTTTAATAATTCCATCCAGCTAGAGCATGCAAGGATGAGAGCAGCACAGCAGCTTCCCCTCCTTCTCTACAGCCTCCTCAGCTGATGCTGCTAACACAGTTGCAGCATTCACTCCAGCTGTGCACATCAGTCACGTCAAACTGCAAGGTGCTATCAAAAACAAGTGCTCAGACTGACATGTGAAAGGACAGACATAAAAATAATCCAGATTTCTGCAGCCAGAGGATGCAGTCCCCCATGGGAACTCTTGCACAGCCCCCAGTCACTTGTAGTTGAAACACCAAGAATATTTCAGGGAAAAGAAGAAAACTCTCCACTTCTATTTAAATATTCCAGGAGCAGAATATCCTCTAGGCACCTAATCCTCATCCTTTGATCACCTCTCTGCTGGCTTTTTCCTCCCCTCGTCTCCCTGTCACAGGGCCATGCCCACCCTGTCATGGTTTCGGCTGCAGTAGTCAATTTTCTTTGTAAAGATTTTTACAGTTCTGTGCTTTCAATTTTTAATAGAAATAATGGCTACAACACACTGAGGTCATGGCTTTAGTTTTCCCATTTTTCCAGTAAGAAGCCAGCAGGCAGCACTCAGAAACCCCAGCCTTGTCTCTGAGGAACCACACCCAGAGCAGAGGAGATCCACATCCTACAGCAGCAATTCCTCTGACTGATATAGGGCCATCAAACAGCCCACAGCCCTCACCAAACCAACAGGGAACGCAGTGAGAGCAGAGCTGCGGGACGTGGGGCAGCAGGGCCGTGACCCTGCTGAGCAGACACTGCAGATCTCTCCCAGCAGAAACGCCTTTGCAGAGATGAATAAGGCAATCTGAACAGAAGGGAACTTTTAAATGGCTCTCAAGTTGCAAGATAATTTGTATTCCCCTCTCTTCATACCAACACATTAACCAAATACATTATTTCCATAATGAGGAGATGAACATCTGTGTGGCTTCCCAAAATTTCAAGTGGCAATACTTGAGACAAGTATTCTCTCCTTAGGGATCGACACATCAGCATTTTAAATCATTGCCAAAGCTAAAAACATCATTTAAATTCCCAGGAGGCATTAATGAATGAATTCAGGTATGATTTAGATTTTTTTAAATAAAGTGCACCAATTTACCTGCACAAAATGAACTGCAGCAGTATTGTGTTAGACTTTATACTGCACCCAGCGTATGAAAGTTTGCGTTAGCCAGCTCACTTAGAGCACAAGGCAGAACAGAAGGGCCTGAAACACAGCCACCTTCAGGACGTGAGCTCAGAGCTCCTCTGAGCTGATATCTGATAACTTCTGCAGCAAATCAGCCCCATCCACCACATGCAGAGGGGCCCTCCCAGCCAACACAGCTCCTTTGCTCCCTATCTTCAATGGAGCAAAACCCAAACATTTCATCCAACAAAGGGAAATTCTCAGCTTCTGTAGTGATTGTTGGCTGTATATGATTGTTCTGTGCACTGCTTCATCAATTAGTTCAGAGTCCCCAGCAAACAGATGTACTCTAGGGAAGGTTGTTTCTACATAAGGACATCTGGAGCCTAAAAGCAGAGTCTCAATGTGGCTCAAGATGTTGGGAGGTACATTGCACCCTGCTAGGGTATATAATATGGACTCTACAACAAGGTAGACATGATAATTAGAAACTCAGATTTTCTGTAAACAATTTCTTGACCAAATATGGGACCTGACCTACCAAGCACACAAACTCTTGGTCAGGTGGCACCTTGCGACCACCAAAGACCCCACACAAGAACCCTACATTAACACAAGTGGTATTAGATTTTAGTGTGTATAGGTGGGCACTGTGGAGAAATTGTACGAATATTCACACGTGCTGAATGCATATATCTGTGTGCTTTAGCTCCTGGATATGCAGGATAGGTGGGAGTGATCCCCTGGGCATCCAGCACCATAACAAAGGATGCCTGCTTCTCAGTGCTACCTTGGCGTTAAGGAGCTTCATGCAGACTGGAGTCTGTCCAGTAACAAAAATCTTTAAGGGAAAGAAAACAAACAAACCCTACACCTCTGTGGAGAGGAAGAGACTCAGTTTAAGCTACTGCTCACTGCAGCTGGAAGACAGCAGAAGCCACTGCCAGCCCCAGTATGCCTTCATGAACAGCCACTGCCAGCCCTGCAGCCACAGCCAGCTCTGTGACTTCACTCCCTTTGTGCAGATGCCTCCATCCTGGAGCATAACCCACTCTAGGGCACCTGCTTTAGCAGGATGTTGGACTAGATGATCTCCAGAGGCCCCTTCCAACCCTACAATTCCATGATTCCATTGTGCATCATGACTTTTATATCAACATGACAAAACCATTGCCACCATCTTTCCATCCAAGACTCACCAGTCACTTCACTGCTGCCCGTGCCACTTGCTCACGGCATCAAGCTGTGACCAGCAGGGAGCCATGAGCATTGAGAGCCCACAAACCAACCCAGAGAACCAAGGGGCCCCTTCTACACAAAGGCCTTCAGCAGCAAAGCCTGCAGAACAGAAGGGATCTCAATAGCTTTCAGGTGTCACTAGCAACTCCTGGCATTACATACCAAAATACTTTGCTTCAGAAGCTTGGATCAAGCAAAATGGGAATTAAAGGCAGAAACGCAGGCTAAGCTCAACAACAAAGGGTGAAAGGACTTCCTACTTCAAGAAAGAAATAAGAGGGGGAAAAAAGGAGAGAAAAACACAAATTCAGTTCACAGAACCTCATGTGAAAGCTTACCATCTTGCAGACGCTCACCCATGCATTGCTTCACTTAAGGAGGAAGGCAAGAATCTCACTGCACTGCTCAGCACAGAGAAGCAAAACGTTTGTGCTGAAGCACAGGGAGAATATATTGAAGCATAGGTACTACAGGTGGATACCATCAGTGTAATAGCAAAACACTGACTCTAATTGGGTTCAAACATTCACAAGCAATTAATGAGCAATTGAAGCAACACCTTTCTCTTTTCAGTAGTGACAACCAGTTTGAGGCCACTCCCTTGCCTCATTTTTTCACAAATCCTCATGCAGTTCATTTTTGTAAGATGAGCTGTACCAGGACCAAGCCCAGCGAGCTACTGCTGAACTGCAGGCAGAACTGAGGACTCACTCTGGGACTTGGACTTTTCTTACGGTTTTCCACGTTTCTGTATATTGAAGAAGAAACAATTAATTTCCATGGCCCTCCTCTACTAAATAGCTTTTGTGATTAATCTCATTATTAACTGTGGCCTGACTTGGTTAACGGGGAGGAAGGACTGCAGGTGCTAAAAGCTTTACAGCTTGACAGCAGCTGCACATGGGGGCTCTTGGCACTCCAAACTGTGTGTGTTCCTGAATCAGCACTATTGGGAAGATATTAGGAGAGAGAAACTGGGAAAGCAGGAGCACGGCAGCAGTGGGAATGTGAAAATGGGTTATTTTTTTAGATGGTTTGCTCCTGAAACCGACCAAAGATAGATCTATTTTTTCAACCTCAGACTGCACAGAGGGATGTTCTGCTCTCGTCAATGGATAATTGTCACCACCCTGCAATTATATTTCAATCATGAGACAAAAAGTTTGTGTTTATCTGTCCTTAACAGGAGAAAAAATTCAATAATCTTCTGACTCCAGTTTCATTATCCTAAAAGCAAGAACGTGACCACGTTGAGGATTTCTTTCTAAAGAGGAACAGAGGAGCTGCACCCGGCACAGACCCCTCCCTGCGTGCTCCACACCCCCACATCATCCACAGATGCTCGTGCAGGAAAAGATAGATGGTTGTGCAGGCACCAGCAAACACATAATGCATACAGTGAATATATTTGTAATGTATAATGTAAGCAGATTCATTTGCCACTTGCAAACATAAATACTGCATTTGCATTTTACTCTCATAAAAAGCTCAAACATTTTTATTTTTGCTTTCCTTGATTTATTGTGAAGTGGTATTTATTTGCAGGCTTGCTAATAAAGAGGATGAATAAATGAGTCAGAGGACGTGTGAGAGACTAATTGGAAGTGGCCTCGAGGGAGACTTTCATTGGGCTGTAGTTATGGTCAGAAATGGCATAAGGAAGAAATGTCCTGTGAGAATTAAGGAACTTCTGCTTCCAGTATGAAAAACTGAACCCAAAGTGGAAATTCATACTCATTATCATCTGCGAAGAGTAAGAGAAGAGCTGATAACAAAAGGTAAAGAAATGCTGACATGTATGAAATCATGCATGTGTGAAATAATGGTGCACTACACAGGACTGAATCACACCTAAATATTGGACGTTCTGCTGAAAACACGTGGGTTGCTAAAGCAGCAGAAGGGAGGAGCACCAAAGACATGTGCTTGTCTTGAACCTGCCAGGCATGGGGCGAGGATAGAGACACGGCCCTGCAAAGACCACAGCAAGCTGTGGGGTGCCCGAGGGGCACCAACAGTGTTGGCACAGTGCGTCCCAGCTCTCCTTGCTGTCCCAAGGGTCCTGCCTTGCCTCGTGCCTGCACTGCTCAGGACCCATGGCACGGCCGGGAGCCTTCCGCTGCTGCCTCTCGGTGCACAGATGCTCCTCCAATGGGCTGCACTGGTATTTGCTTAGCAGATGGTGGGGAAGGGGGAGGGGGGGTG
Organism: Callipepla californica brunnescens; assembly: GCA_023055505.1. Lineage (NCBI taxonomy): Eukaryota > Metazoa > Chordata > Aves > Galliformes > Odontophoridae > Callipepla > Callipepla californica. Next base: position 15,040,730 of record JALIRH010000015.1, on the reverse strand, counting down.
AGGGGAGATGGTTTCTTTCATTTTCTTTCCTAATATATTAAGTTATTTTAACTTGCTGCAAAAAATAACCCTTGTAGAAACAAGCGATGACGGAACCTTGTATTTCTTCCCATCACCTTATGGCACAAGCAGATTGTATTTGTAATTCTGCCTTCCACTGCCCCCAATTTGAGTGTCTGAAGCTTCCTAAATTAAAACAGTGCGATAACTGCGAAGGAAAATAAAGCCAGGTCTGTGGACCTAACCTCAAAGTTCCCCTCTTGGAGCTCTTTCTTGAGACCAAACTCATCACACATGGGAATTGGTGCTGGGGGAAACCACCAGTGCTTCTGATCAAACAAGTGGCATCCTCGATGTCCTGTTTGGCAGCAGCAATGGGCAGCCCAGCGCCCGGTGGGCTGGGAACACCACACACTGTGTTCAGCTCCTTCCTGCTTTGCCAAAGCCGAACGTCAGAGATGAAAAATGAGCTGTGCCATTAAGAACAGCCTGTGGTTCCCAGCCCTCCTGCAGAGCGGCGCTTTCAAAACGAGATGTATGGCTATTTTTGCCCAAAACAGAGACAGTTTATTTCAGAATGCTCTTGCAATTCTTCAATTCTTTCTTTACTAGAAAAAGATATGTTAAATATGAGTGGTGAAAGGAATGTTCGGCTAATACTATTTTCCATCCTGCTCCTTTGTTGCTGCTGCGAGGCTGCTCGTGCTCCTCGCACAGCACTGGTGCACCATCTCAGCTCCCTGCCCTGCTGGTGCTGAGTTGCGGAGGCAGCCACGACGTGAGCGCCGTGCCTGGCACAGTACCAGTGCCATACTGCTCTGAGCAAGTGGGAGAAGGTGACGAAATCTTTTTTGACTTCTGTTTCTATGCCTGAAGAGAACGACAAATGAAAACATTACTTTTTATACTTCCCACGAGCCAGCTCTGATCAGCAGCTCGGGAGGGACTCCCCCACGTATGTGCACTGAGATCCCCTGAGCTCCAGCCCCACAGCACACCCCTCAGAGAGGGGCTGGGCATTTCAGACCAGCCCGAGCTTCTTCTGTATTTCTGAAGTGCTTTGAAATGGCTCAGCCAAGCCGAGCTGGGATTCTTCCTCCCTGCAAATCAAGCATCAATAAAAAAAGGTCTAATGGAGCACTGCTCACTGCCAGACCCAGAGAATGTCATCACATGCAAAAGGAAACCATTTTCTGCAGTGACTGACATGAAGCAAGGGCTTACTGAATCCTTGCCTGGCTTTGAGATCATGAGATTTGTTTTTAGATCATGGGAAAAGCCTCTTGCACACCTTCAGGATTGCTCTTTACCTTTTGGCATTACCTAACAGCCCTCCCTGGGGACAAAGAAAGTGGAACTTTGGCTGCTAAGTCTTTCTATATATGTTACAGATCCTGGAAATCCTGTCAGTTTTTATAACAGATGGAAAATGAATTCAAACAAATGAGTCTTGAAACTCTGCGTGAAAGTAGGGACTAACAGCACTAGAAAAAAGAAAAGAAAAAAACCAGCCAGGGTTTCCTAATGGTACGCGTGGGGGGGCTGAACAAGAAGCATTTGCCTTGTGTGCTGGTTCCACACAGATGGGGTGGCTGTGGGTCAGCCCACAGCTCTGAGTCCTCGCAGAAGTGCTGCAGGCAGCACAGAGCTGTCAGCCCTGGAGCACCAAGTGCATCCTGCGTGCCCTCTCTAATGGCAGGTCCCCATTAGTGCCCAGACGTCCCTACCAAGGCACAGGCTGACCAGGAGCTGACACGTGGTAACAGCAGGCTTCTGAAAACAAAATGCTTTCCTTCTGGGTGGAAATACCCTGTCCATAAGACAGCTTCATCCCTGGATCACTGAGGGGAACACCGGCCTTAGGAGGTGCAGACCAGACTGATTCAGAGTGAAGACTACCCACAACAAACCTGAACAGCCATCAGCAGCTCTACAGTTTGGTCCTATGAATGCTCTCTCCTTACAGCGTCCACCACCCCGGGGTGTACGCACGTGCGTCTCAGCACAACCACCCACACAGCCTCCAGCGTCCTGAAATAACAGCTAAACATGAACATCGAGGGGAAAACATCAACGTGAGCCCTGGGAGAAATGCACTGAGCAGAGTTAAGGGAGCAGCACACACATCTGCAGAGTGAGCCACAGCTGACCCAGGTCAGGAGATGCCCAAGTCTGGCAGGGCTGGGACAGCTTCCATTCCTTCCAATGAGCCATGAAGACGGTTCCTGTCCCCAGCCAGGGTGGGTGATGCTGGCTGTCCTGGCACGCCGTGCCCCGCTCTGTAATCAGCACATGGCAGAGGCAGTGACACCCAGCACTCAGGCAGAGGAACCAGAGCTGATCCTGCCTCCCAAAGTGACTTTCCACCACTCTCAGATCGATACGCAATAAACTTTTCACAGCTGCGCGTGTCTTGGGCTCCCAGGTATCCACAGAACTAATTTAAATCCAATTAATGGCTTCATCAGCACTGGGAAAGATGCATTCTCAACAAGTTTGCAGACCAAACGACTTTAAGAGCCGAGTGATTGATACAGAAGAACAGAAGGGTAAATTCTTCCTCCAGCTGTGCTTGGCCAGCAAAGACGATTGTCAGAAGGGACCCGGAGTGCCACTGCACGTATCCATCTGACAAACTGCACTGGATGAAATAAGAAACCCACCTTAACAGATGGTGCACCCTGACTTTACTCCCCTCACACATCTGAACACAGAGTTCCCTCAGCATTTTTAATCCCAAAGCTGCTAAGTGCAATTTATCCGCAGGAAGAATGCAGATCAACTTGTCCAAAACGGAGTGCCGCTCCCAGTGAGAGGTGGCTTCATTCTGTGGTTGGTTTTCTTTTTCTTAATCACTATTCTTTCAGCGTTGTCTTTTTTTCTCCATACAATACTGCTCAAACAAAAAAAGAAGCAAAACAGCTCTTTTTGGGAATAGAAACTAAATCATCGAAAGCGTGGTTCGCCATCTTCCTGGAAGACGAGCAACTGAAAAACTCAAGGACAGCTTTACGTTGGTTTACAGCATTTGCAGTGCTTCTGTTTTCTTCTCAAATAGCTGTGCAGTTTCTCATGCTGAATCTCGTTAACCTCAGAGCTGAGTGCTTCATGAGAGTGCAAACCTCAGCCGCATCCCTCGCTCACTGGGACTGAATCATTTATCTCAAATCTGGCTGAATGTCACTGCTCAGTTGCGTCACATTCTGACCTCAGACCGTAAGCCATTTTTTTTCCCTACAGGCAAATCATTTCAGCAGACCTTCAAAGTAAGTGACGTTATATATGTAGGTTGCTCCAAAAGTAATGCCTCCGATTTATTTCCACAGAAAACACAACGGTTACAAAGAGCACGAGAACACTGTTTGACAGAGAAAAGCTTCAGCTCCACCACAATATTTTCTGATGTACCAACCACCATTAGCCATGCATTTTCACCAGTCACAAACAAGGGCCTGCACACCGCATCTGTAACCATGTGCACCGCTGGAGGTGACTGCTGCCACTGTCACCACTGCTGAAATGCATCAGCCACCCCTCACTGTGCCAGTGTCCTCCGTTTGCGCTCCATCAACGTTCACTGAGTGTGGATGGATGTCAATGGCTGCAATTTTTTCCACGTGTAGGAACTCAGTTCCACCCCTCTGCTTCGTACACACTTCCATGTCAGACACCGTTCTGTGTGACTGCCCCTCTGCTGCCATCAGTTGCACAGCAACAAAATGGAACGGCATACTGGTGGGAAGATTCAACCTCTACTGCTGTACCACCAACATCCACCTCTGATGTTGTGGGCCAACATCACCACATAGGAGGCATTACTTTCAGAGCAGCCACAGAAATATGCTCCAAATGCCAAACCAAGATCCTGAATGTTCCTGCTCCAACTGTTCTCTGTGCTCCCCGATCCTCTGTCATGCTGCTTGAGGGTTCTAATGAGGCAGATTTAATCTTAATGGATACTAAAGACTGATGCCAGCAAATTTAAAATCAGAAGTGTGGATATTGCTTAGGCTTGAAGAAAAGATGGGAAAGGGGAGGAAAGATCATCATTCTGCAACCTGAGACCATCAGTATCACTCCAGTCCTCTGACTTAAATATCTGCCTGCAGATGCATCTAACAGCCTTCCCTGATCTAATTCAGCAAATACTGCACAAATCTCCTTCAGAAGGATGGGGTTTTTCCTTCCCTCATGGCACAGACACTTTCTTATCACTGGCTGAAAGAACTGCTTTTTCTCTGGGGACAGAATTTAGGAACTCCTGACTTTGAAGCTGCCTGCTAGGGAGAACTTTAATTGATGTCTGGGCCAGAAGTTTTATCATCTTTAATCAGAGGGCCATCCTGATATCTCTTATATACGCATATATGGTGTAATAAAGACAGATACCTGGGGCAGTTAACAGGGATAATTAGATTTGGGAACAGAGGTGATAACAAGAGGAGGAAATGCTCCAAAATGTATTAAACCTACTGAAAAATGAAGAAGCAAAGTGGCAGCAGAACACCAAAAGGTCACTTTATGATTAAAAAATATTAGCGTGGATGAGGTTCATTTAAATCCACAAAGAACTGGGGCTGCAGTTCATCACTTTGGGAGCTCTGCTGCTGGAATGGTGGGGTTAGCCACGGGGGTGCAGGGAGCATTGCCACTGTTTGTTTCTCGCTGCTTTGAACAGCCTACAATGCTTCTGGGCCTTGGAATGAAAAATAGGCCAAATGAACAACGCTCTCTTAGTCCATCACTGCCTGGAGAGAAGAAAACCAACACAGCAATTTGCTAGTCTGAAGGCAAGTAGCTCAGCTGAACTGCGAGCGCAAAACACTTGCGTTTTGAAACCTCAGCCTTTCTTCTCATTTTGAGCATTGCTTCCATTTTCCCTGTAGACATGGAACTTATGGGAGCTCGTTATCCTCGCCTCAACGTCTCCCATTTAACCATCATCCAGATGCCATCGCTGCTTCAAAGCTGCCGCAACCCCTCCCACAGCCGTGCTGGGAGCAGCAGCAATGCATCCACTGGTCAGCACTGGGCTGACATGGGAACCTCCCCACGTGCACAGCTCACACTTCTGCTGAGCCTGAGGATGAAGCAAAGGCTTCCTACCTATCACCCCATGGGGCCGTGGCAAAGAAAATGCTGTCCCAAGGGCGACATCAAGCATGCAGACAAATACGTGCACGTCTGGGGCCTGACACTGCATGCTTCACGTCCATGTTCTGCACCCAAGAACCACAGCAAGGGGAATGTTGGTAAAAAAATGTCCTTTTCTGTAAACTGACCATTATAGCTGATGACTTTTGTGCTCAGCAGCACTTGAAATGTCAAAAATCTGAGAATCCAAAGCTCACGTGTACACTTCAACATGCTGGCACATTTTCAATGCAATTTTACTTCTCCTGGCCTATTAGACTTGCATTTTTCCTGAAGTGCGAGGAGAGGTCGGCAGCATCACTTATTCAATACCAAGGTATGCTAGAGAAGGGAAAGCTGCACTGCTGTTTGCTTCCAATGAAGCTGGCGGGGAATCGTTTTTCCAGCACACTACAAATCGTGTTTAACACAATGGTCAATCGTACCAAGCAAAAGGGAAATGCTCTTGAGAAGTAAAATAAGGGCAACCCCCTCACTCATCCCCATCACAGAGGTGCTCACCAGGCGTGGTGGAAGGCAGCTGGTGCCCCGTGGTGCCTGCAGCCCTGAGCCACGCTGTCTGCAGGAAGAGGAGCCTGCCAGGCTGGGCACAGCTCAGCATATCCTCCTTCAGGGCAAATTGAGTTCCGTTCTGCTAATTTAGTTTGTTTACATCAATTTATAGGGAAAGTCAAGGCTTCTTATTTCATTTATTTTTCTCCCATAGAAATACGTTACTAAATTTTAGTAGCAGATGTTCATTGCTGGATGATAAAAGAACAGCGTTAAAATGTCTGTTCCCAGTTCTCTTGGATTCAACGCCAAACGAAATTACCACGACACAAAGAAAAACAAAACAACATACAGCAGCCTGAATGCAAGAAAGGAAAATAATCCATATGGGTAACAGCCTCACTAAGCAAAGAAATGCTAACACCTGAGGATTCCTTGCTTCCTGTAAGTAACCGATTTCAGTGGATGCTTCTCGTGGGGAATGAAACAGAAATGGAATAGGTTTGAAAGGAGAAACATTGAATTCTGGAAAACTGCTTCACACCAAGAGGAGTACTCAGCAGGGCAGGCTTGAGGGTTATGCTGCAGAAGGACAGTATGAGAATGACTGCACAGGAGAAGAGGAATGCACTCTGCGCTCGTAACCATCCCTTTTCTCTTCCCCCTAACAGGGCTAAGCAGATGGCAAATACAGATGGTAATTAGGGATGGATGAACAAAATTGAAAAAGGTAAGAACCAGCCTGAACCTTTCTAGTGGTCACAGAGCGTGCAGGAATCATTTGCTATTGACATTGGAACTGCAGCTCTAGGACACTGTGCGCTGTCCCTCCCCTCACACCCAGCATGGCACCAACCTTTGGCGGATGCTTTTCCCCTTTCTGGAAAGCAACGTGCAGCTCATGGACCTCAAAATATGTGTGTGCCTGCACGGCAGGGACTGTGGAAGAAGGAACGCAATGATATAGAGAGGCAAAATATGATTCAAGCCTCACAAACTCCAGTAATTGTCTGTGTGGCTGCAAGTGCAGAATGCCACGAGCTGATTTTTAGGCTAAAGCCTGATATAGTCAGGGGGTGAGCTACATATGGGCCCAAGGGACATATATCCTGCAAGGCACTAAACGTGCTGGTATTTCTAACTGTTGCTCAACCCACTTTCGGTACCTGAATCCCTTCAGAGTGTCACTGTAACGTATTATTTCCTAAAGAAAACTCCATTATGTCCAAAGTGTTTAATATGTAACACAGAAGGAAAATATTTTTAAACAAACAAATGTGGAAAGTTTTGTTTTTCCTGCGAGCTGTTGGCAGACTTCTAGATTTTCTGTCAGAAACCCTCAGGGGTGAACGCAAACAGTATGAAAAGATTATTAAAATGCTGTGTTTTTCGGAAACAAGCCACTTCATTCTCTACCAACTTTACGTACTTATGGAGAAATAACATGTAAAAATGCCTCTAGGGTTCAAAAATTTAATATTATAGACCTGAGAAGAATAACTAATGAGGTGGTAGCGTACACACAGTAAAAACAAATGCAAACATTTGCTTTCCCTGTGAGCAAAGACACCAAAGCCCATTTTTGTGTGTGCAACACATGCAAGGGCTCTCGTGCCACGCACAGCAGAGGAGTTTGTTCTCTTTACTCTGTTTCTATGAAGAATTCTTCTTTTCATGTCAGGGAGAACATGGACTCTAATCAGCAGGCTTGGTTTGCCCACAGGAAGCTGTCTGCATAGTTAAGCATCTCTATGGAGGGGACAGCAAATTAAGGAAGGAGCAGACACAGACTTCAGGGAGAAGAGAAATGCTGAGAAAGGAGGAAATCTGTAACAGAAGTGCCACATAATCTTTATATAGATGCATGCGCATGCACAAATACATTTATATGTAAAGTAAACAAGAAATATAAATAAATACATATAGCACTTGATCTGAATAAAATACAAGTTAAGCTAAGTAAAGGGAAACTGCTGGCTTGAGCATGAATTTTTACCTCCTCAGTACAGAGCCTTCCCGCTGCTTCAGGGGGGGTATGTAATTGCAGTGCGTTTTCTCATTCCACATACATACACGATACCTTATGATCATTTGGGTTTACTTTCTTTAAGGTGGCATGGACAAATTAGTTTTCAGACGAGGAACACAGACATTCAGGAAAATTCCAGGGGACAAAGACCAGCTCAGTGTTATTTCATACTTTTTCAATATGACTGCATCCAGGCACAGTTATCCAAAAAAAAACAACCCACCACACATCCAAGAAACAAACGCGGGTGATCAATTTTGTGTTTTCAGGAATCAAGAAAGAAGGAGAGAAAGTGTGAGAGAAGGTTGGCAGAAGACTCTTACCCTCGATGGTGGCTCGCTTGGGCAGGATGGTGATGGCCCCCTCGGCCACGTCCTCCTGCTGCAGCAGTGGGCTCACCTTGGAGCCCCACGTGTCCGAGCCCACCCACAAGAAGTGCCCCACTTGGTCGGCCCTCTTGGCGGCTGCCAGGATTTGCCTGTGGAAGAGGACATTTTGTTCACGAGTTAGTTTCATTTCAACACATGTCTGCTCGGTAAAAAATGGTGTGCGGTGATCGTAGCATGAACAGAGAATGCATTTCTGTAACCAGCAGAACTTGGAAATTTCATAGTGCCATGATCTGAGCAGCACAGGTTGAACCTTCCTGTTAAATCATTCAATATCCTAAGAATGAAATCCCACTGATTTCACTGGAACTTCAACTTCTTGAGTCTTGCTTTGCAGAACCGAGCCTCTCAGCACCTCCCAGTGCCATCAGAACGTCAGGTTCATTTAAAAGTCTTAAGTTAGAAGTAAGTCACGCTCTGTACATCATTTTAAGGGGAAGTGTATCTGAATAACACGAGCATCCAAGCCATTTTAGCACTGGTAACCACTGTTTCTCACAAAATACGCTCTGAATTAAGGAATTACACGTTGTGATATGAGCTTGGAGAAAGGGGCATTTTCTTAATGTCTCTGTGAGGTAAGCTCAGGTCTGCCATTAAACTCAAGTCATTCTAAGATAGGAAAAGCCTTCAGACCTTCATCCCTTGCAGCCCATCGCTCCCTGCTCCCCACAGAGCAGTGCATGACCCAGGGTGCCATAAGCATCGTGAGCCCAGTGAGGCCCTGCAGCAGGTAAACCCCACACAGCTCCTACCAACAGGCATTCCCACTTTGTTATCTGTATTCTTACTTGCTTTCTGTTTTCTGCATGGCTACCAAGCACAAATGAATTAGTCCCCTCAGCCATCCTTACTTTATATCCTCATCGTTGGCAAAAATGACGATGGCCCTGGCATTGGGAGTTTCTAGAAGCTGCTTGATGATTTTATCAAAGTCGATGGTCTTGTCCTTGCGATCCTGGGGGATCTTCAGGGACTGAGCGATGCAGAGCCCACCTGTGGAACAAAGAAGAGAAGGGCTCAGTCAGCAGGGAGCATGGGAAAGGGAGTAGGAGATGCACGCAGACTTGAGGGGCAGCCTGGGAGGAAAACACTGATCTGAGGCATCCTGAGGTGTACCTACAGCTTGCTGTGGTCGAGGCAGGACACAGCTTCATTCACAGACCCACACAGTGCACACCAGAGCAGGGTCACGCGTTGAACAGGTAAGTGCAAATACCATCATGGAGTAATAAACAAATAAACCAGGCAATTGGGCATGAAAACTACACCGAAAAAAAAACAAACAGCACAAACCATGGAAAAGATCAGACTGATTAGCAAGAAAAACCAACAGGCTGAAAGGCAAATGGTGTTGACAAGGCATTAAACTTCATCCTGGTGAAGAGCAGGGATTCTTTTTGATTTTGTGAGTTGAAAGGTATTAGGAGTAAATACTTCCACCGAAGCAGCTTATTTGGAACAGGAGCAACAAAGGAACTGAAATGTTGGCAAAGGAAAGCTTGGTCATGAAAATCCACACTCACTGAAACGTCTATCGCCAAACGGAGCTGCCTCGAGATAAAGCACTGTGAGCTGGATGCCTCACACACACACAGGTAGTGTTGAAAAAGTGAGTCTCAATCAAAATTAGCAACAAATACATCCAAAGGTACCAAAGGAACACTCGGTTTAACACATCTCACACGTTACAGACACTAAGCCCATTTGGGAAAAAAAACCATTAAAAAAATAAAAATCACATCTCCCATGATATTGTGGCAGACACAGTCACACTTTTGCCTTTATTATTTTGTTTCTCAGCAATAAACACTTTCATCTTCTCTGGCATCTCAGATAACAACTTTCTCAGTATACTGCACAGTGTGTTAATTAATAGTTTTAGAGGTGCACAGTAAGAATCTGAAATCGGGATGAATTAATTAAAAGCCATCGGGATAAAGGAGCTATTTACTGGTATGCTTTAAAAAGCTGCAGATTTGAAAGAACAGTCAAATGAAGAAATACAGAGGGTGTTCTATAGGACAGGATGCAAGAGGAGGAGTGCCCGCATGGGAGAAGCACAAAATCACACGCTGCTACAAAGGGCCAAGATTTAGCACGTGGAAATGGCTGCACTCCCACTATGCTGTCCTTTCCAGGGGCTCCTGCTTCAACACAGCAGAGCATTTATTCTGCAGCACTGCGAGCCTGAGGGTTTGGCATATGGGGTACTCAGGCACTTCTGTAGGTGATGTGCAGATCCCTCACAGCTCTTCATTGCTTTCATTCAGAGAAGGAGAGCTCTCAGCAGGATGGCACACAGCTCCCAACAACAGGCAGAGAGATGAGAATGAAATCCCTCTCATCTGCTGATTTCACAGTACCAGAACTTCTAAACCAGGATGGAAAAATGCCTGCCATTGCTTCTGCCCAGGTATGGCACTGCACTCACGAGGCAGCAGTGAGCAGTGATGGAGGACCAGCAGCAATGAAGCAGAGAGCTGGAAGCACAGCAGAACTGAGCAGTGAGGAGCAGCGGTCTATACCTTCATTATATAATCTTTGCATTTGATAGACAAGGTAAAAACCAAAATATATATGCAGGTGAGGCATTCTGGTTATAAAATTATTATAAAAACGCAGTGTCTAATACTAAGTAATTGACACCTACATTATTTAGGTTCATGAAATGAAGGGCTGAAACAGTTGGCAAGGCTGCTGGCTCAGCAGCCCCTCCTGACAATAATTACACCTCTTGTGTGGGTCATGCAATCTCTACAGCCTGGATGGAGAAGCCAAAAATCTGATTATGGTCGATAATGATAACAGCTGAACTGAGCATCTCTGGACAGGGACAGCTGTGGACAGACTCTCTATAGTGAGAATAAAAAGCCCCAAATGCCAATGTACAGCTTGGAAGTATGTAATTCTTGTGTGTGTGGAACTAGGATGGAGAAAGTGTGGAAACTGGGAAGGACGGTTTTAGGTCTTTTTTGTGTCGAAGAGTTTATGCTACCTGGGGAAAGTCAGCTCCTGGTTTCCCTGCTGCCTGCCACAGGTCAGCAGGAGTTCTGGATAAATGGCAGATGTCATGGAGGATCATTGAGTCCCAGCCCCCCTGCACCACGCAGGGCCACCAACCTCCAGATCTGGCACTAGACTGGGTTGGCCACGGCTCCTTCAACCTGGTCTTGAATGCCTCCAGGGAAGGGGCCTCCACAGCCTCTCTGAGCAGGCTGTGCCAGCACCTCACCACTCTCTCCATGAAGAACTTCCCTTTGGCATCCAATCTAAACCTTCTCTCCTTGAGCTTAAGTCAATGATTAAACCCAAAACACATTGCTTAACAGTAGGGGAGCACTGCCACTGTTTAACAAGCTCAGCTGCCAAGGGAACCTGAAGGGGAGACTTGTACAAGAAGAGGGGACAGCCTTAACCAGGCACCTCTGGAGCAACATCAGGAGCAAACAGGGCTTAAAGAAACATAAGGCCTACCATGGGCAAATATAAAAGGCAGAAAGTGAGAGGGAAGAGGAACGAGGCCCAGGTGATACACTGCAGACACGTTGATAGATATCCTGATTTTAAATTGCCAGTGTCTCTTCCAGGAAAGTGACACTATTACAGATTGACTAATATGTGCTCCAACTCACCGGAATGGGCTGAGATGTATTACTCTCTTTATTTGCTTTGCTTTGCTCAAGCCTTTGCCGGGCAGCTCTGACACTCAAGTACATGCTCATCAGCCCCATCAGCACTGCGGGTTGTGCCTGATGTGCCAGCTCACAGGCTTCTCCTGCAGGCAGGGGCACGTGCCACTTCTCCCTCCTCAGCAGCAAAAGATGCTCAGGAGTTGGCAGCATGTTATCCAAATGACACAGAGAATAAGTTTAACTTCTGTCTTCTCATCCTGCACTCTTGTTACAACAGTTATTTCAGCTGTTAATTCACAGTGCTCCTAAATGTAAAACCTCCGAGGGAATTAAGCAGTAGAAGTGTGGAAGTTGCAAATGATGGATTTTGTCACAGGACTTCTTCCTGCAGGACTGGTGAGCATGCACAAGCTGTTACCAGCTACAGAGTGCTGTGGCAACTGCTGAGAGCAATGAGGCTCTGGGTACCCCACCCTGCCCTGAGCTGTTGGTGTGTAGGGCAGGGGTGCCTGCCCCTCCATCACACAGCAAGAACTGAGCCATCAAGTGAAAGGATGGGCAGTGATGATCTCATCAGTGCCCTCACCATTGATCCATTCACATTTTCTTGTGAAAAGCACCCAACCAGAGGAGAAAAACTATTTCCTCCAGAAACGTTCAAGTTCCCAAAACTGATGGATTTGAGGTTCTTATAACCAAATTTCCTCTGTACCGCTGGAAGTCGGAGTTCTTCTAATGGGAAAATGGGAGTGCTAGAGGAAAATGGAAGAATGTTTAATTCCTTGAAAGGTGGAGTTCAAGAAATTCAGAAGAAAGGACACACGAAGAGCAGCCACAGCAGTGACTACGGCAGTCAGCTCTCTACCACTCTGCTCTTGGAACGATGTCTTTTCTCCTCTGTGCTATGTATAGAAGTGTAACACTGGCATCTCTTTCATCCTTCCCTGCTGCCAGCAAATGTTTCCTAATAACATGAATCTGGGAACGGAGCACCAGGAGCAGACCCAGCAGGTTTGGCCCTTCCAGATGTGCCTTTGTCCAGCAAGTAAGCGACAAAAACACACAATAATCCACAGAGAAGAGACAAGACCAACCATTTCCTCCATAATGACTTGAAAATTATTTCACTTCCTAGCTTCTAGTTTTCCCCGGGGTTTGTGCCATGTTGGAAAACTGACCCAATTGTTTCAAACTGTTCCAAGCTTTAAAATTCCCCACTGGCAGCACTCTGAGAAAACACAGAAATGCTGTCATTTCAAACAAAATTAACAGCACCTCCCAGTTTCTTCTTTTGGCAAACAAACCAAATGCACAGCACACCTGGGCCTGCAGAGAGAGAGAGAGGGGGGAGGATGGATGGATGGATGGATGGATGGATGGATGGATGGATGGATGGATGGATGGATGGATGGATGGATGGATGGATGGATGGATGGATGAGAGGGAATGACCTGTTGTGCAGAATCTGAAAAGCATACAGGGGCTTGGAAGAAGGCTGCCTAAAAAATATCAGGGCTACCTTCATTCACTTGCTGACGGGGGATGCGCTGCGTCTCTGAGAGGCAAAACCTCAGGAGAGCTCTCTGTGCAAGTTCACGCAGCCATGCATCAAATTGTTTGGGGCACTAAACACCCAGCTCTGGTATTTAAGGGTAATGGATGTATCTGGTAATCAAAGTGTTGCTCCAGTATCCATGGATACCTGTGATTATGTGGTATTTTGATTCTGGTACAACACTAAGTACATTATTCTGCTTCCCTGAAATTTTCCAAGAGCTATTTTTCTTATCACCCCTTAATTGGATTACCAGGTAGCACAGGAGACAATTTAACACTTTTTCAGATGATTTCTCTGCAGAGATTCTCTTTTTGGGGAACTCACTTTCAGCGAAGCTGAAAACACTGCTTCAGAAAGTTGGAGTGGCCTTTCCTAAGCATTAAAAGGAATTCTCACTTCAACTGACACGTTACTTCACTATGAGCAGCTGCCAGAATCTGCCCCCTGGATGCTCATGGGAAGGGTGGCAGTGGGTTCACAGGACTTCCTACGGAACGCTGGCATCCGTGGAAGTGCTCACTTGTAGAACAGCTTACACCCAGCTCCTCAACTCTGACTGACACAAAAGAGGCTGACCCCCAGAACCTGCACAGCCCAAGGAGCAGCAAAGCCCGTGCTTCAGCAGGGGAAACAGAGAGCTTCTGTGAGTTTGGGATGGCCCAGAGGAGAGGAATTAATCAGGGAAGGAGGAAAATAAATATCAAATGTATAGCATGTTTTTTCCTTTGCTACTGCACAGTTTATTATGTCTGTCACTGCTGGGTTTCAGTATATAATTATATATCCCACATATACAATTTATTAGCTCAAATGAATTTTACTTCTGCACCTCGTTTATTTTATAGAAGAAAAGGAAACCAAAGGCAATAATACCAAAGACTGAGTTTTGTCCCTGAGTAGTGCTTGAACGGCCCGATCAGTATCGTCTGCACGAACAGACATTCATACCTAAATTGTGGATAGTTCCTGAAAAAGCAGAGTTACATTCTAAAGGAACTGGAATGACAAAGGTTATTACCCATTCCTGAAACACAGCCTGGCCCGCCAGCTTGCTTGCTGTCAAATCCCTCACTGGTAAACAGTTATTCACACAAATCTGACTACACAGCTGAACTTTAAGCATTGACCTGTCTGTCCTTTAAGACAAGAATCCTGATGTGTGAGGAGAGCAGAAATGGCAGTTGGGTCCCCATGACTGGGATTAAAGTTCTCCCAAGGCTCTGTACTATTATTACTATTATTATTGTTGATATTAATATTAATATTATTAGGCTTTGTTTCTTTATTAGAAGTAGTGAATAACACAGAGTTATGGAGTTTCTGCATATGCCAGTAAAACAAGTTTACAACCGCATTGGTGTGCAGATAGGACGAGATTTAAATTAAGTCCCCACAGTATCGTAACTCAATTGTAAAAACAAAGTGTGCCCCTATAATAACATTGCATTAAAACACAGAACTGCGACAGTTTATCCAAGGGAAACCAATCTTGTGGATATACAACAGCCTCAACCTGGAAACTTCCCGTAGGGGAAGATTCTACAGGAAGACTCCATGGGCTCACTTTAAAGCTCTGATTTTGGCAGTCTGTCATCTCTTTTTTTCGTGTCAGATCTCATCATAATCAAAAACAAAAAATCAAAAAACAGAAGGCAAACTGGTACAGAAGACTAACACTTATAAGGAACGTTATTCAGCAGCGCTCAGTTCTGTTGCACCGTAGCATAGCTCCGTATTTCATGACACTCCTTGCGCATTTCATCACCTCAAAAATTCTCCTTTATCACAGCAGTTAAACTCCAGCAGTATACGAAAATTAGGACTGCCTTTGGAACGCTGCATTACGTTACAAGAGTGGTAAGGCAATCATCATTTCCAAGGATTGAGAACACCTCTGACTGCTGGGCAGAAAATGAAGAAGGCATCTGGTTGGGACAGCGGCTGCCCATGCTCACGAGCACATGTCTGCTGACATCACAATGCTCCAAAGCACTGAGACTCAGCTCAGTGTTCGCAGGGAAGGGACCCCAGATTTATCAGCATCCTAAACTCTGTATGATAAAATGTACATTTGAGCCATACAGAGTAACCATGTGGAAAAACAACATAAAGTTGTGCTTCTATCTCAAACATCAGGAACGCCATTACAGCTTTACTACAGCAGCCCTTAAGTGACCCAGAGAGAAAACCACTAAGAAAGCATTCTGTTCTGAAGAACTTCCAGATGAAAACCCACGGCTGGAGTCCCAAGAACCAGGTTCCTAGCTAAACAACATTATTTATGTATAGACTTCTGCCTCATATCGATTTCCAGAAAGAAATGCCTATTATCAAACAGAAAAGTGGGGCTCCAAATTCAGACACCAGAATTATGTGGAAATGAATGTAATTAAAGGTCTGTAAAGAAGCGTCGGGTACATCTGCTGGTCAATAGGACACACGCTGCAACACAAAATATTGGGCGTAATCTTGTACGGGGTGAAAGCAAAAATAATGCAGCCCTCCCTCTGCCTTGAAGTCTCTGCTTTAGGCAGACTTAAGACCGACTCTACTGTGTTGTGCATAAAAATAGAAAAGGCAAAGTTCTCAGAAATAGTGTCAGAACACTTCAGAAAACACAGTTTCTTTAGGAACAACTGTAGGCGGTGAAATCTCTGGCTGTGGATAGAGACAGAAACAAAGCACCAAAAATACCGTGTTTAAAAGCACCATGTACAGCCAAGCAATGATACAAATTAGAACTATGCTCAACACAAAACACCTGCTAAGGATCTTGGCCTTACAGCTGGTTCATAAACCCTCAAAACTGGCAGATTTCATGCCCTAAACTGAAATTGGCATTGACAACAGAAGATCTCCAGCATCACAGAACAGCAGGGGTTGGAGGAGACCTCTGGAGACCATCTATCTATCCAGCTCCCAAGGGGTTTTCCAGACTGTGGAGGGGGCTTCGGGCTCCAGGGAGCTCCCCCTGGCTCTGAGCTTGCTGTGAACATGTGCAGCAGTGGGGGCAACCAGCAGGACACAGGCAGCAGCCGCAGAGCTCACGTTGACAATGATCTTGTTCCAGTGCATCCACTAAGAAACGCACTGATGAAAGACTCTGTTTTCCTGTACATCAGATTGAGATGTATTCAGGCACAATCAGAGGTAACACCGCCGAGCCACCACGGAGCTGAGGCGCGGAGCTGACCCCTGCCAGGCACAGGAGGCTGGAGCAGCTCACCTCCCAGCTGGGCGCGTGGGCAGCCCGGCTCACCCACCGCTAATCCCCAGCGACTTGTTTGCCTCCTCAGATGCCTGAATGCAACACTGCTCACAAACAATGCCTTCCGAGGCCGGCTTGGCTCCCTTGCAAAAAGCAATTTCCTGCAACCTTCACATACACTAAAGAATCCTGTGCTCTATGACACGGTTTTATTTGTCTGAACTGCCTCTTGGAGCTGCACTCTGTAATTTAGGAGACTGCTTAGCGCTGTGCTGTTCTTGCAGGATATTTCCCCCCTAGTAATAATGATGCCACCTCTGGATAGTGAATCATTATAAATTGCAAGCACAAAATGATCTCTAATGATGAAGCTTTTCTAACTACAATTTGGAGTGTTCCCATGTTCCTAATTCATTTTTTTTCTTGGAGAGGTAGCATAGTATTTTAGCCTTCGCTCAGTTAATAGCATTTTCTTGGTTGCTATATATCTGGAAGGGCAAGTAAAGACTTGTCAGTTCTTCAAAGAATGAGAAATCCAGAGTAAAGCAATGACAAAATGACAAATCTGGGTGGGAAGGGAGGGGGGATTAGAAATTTTCAAGTATTCTTTTGGAAGGAAGCCTGTTTTCTGTTTCTTCCTCCAAAGAAGAGACCAGCATTCACAACATAAAAAAATATCTGTCACGAACCAAGTGTCAGGCTTGCAAAAACTCCACGGGATATAAGGTACATGAAAACCAAGCAGTAGGAACTCATGGGCTTTGAGATAGGGAGGACAAAATGCAAGATATGGGATCCCAGCCCAGCCCTGGAAAGATCAACTACTGCTCTGGGAGGAAAACAAAAGGAAGCAGGACATCAGGCCTGGAGACACAGAGGATTAGAGGAAAAGACAGCAGCTTCCACATCATTTTGTGTCACCTCCAGTTTGTCACAGCTCATGCAAACCAAAGCAGAACAGAGCTACTTCTTACTCCTATGCACTTCAAGCAGGATGAAGGCCTCTTCTCTGATGCTTCAGCAGCCATCCCAAATCCTCTTCCAAGGAACTGTTCCCTAATTAGCGCATGCTATCCCACTTGCTGCTTCTCAAGTTTAACTGAAACACAAGCAACTCTGCTCCCACACCCCCAGGCCTCAGTTCTGCAGCACAGAGGGCCCCATCCCTACAGAGAGCACAAGGGAATCAAACTAGGCATGGTCTAATTTTACAGACAGAAGACTTCATGACGCACCATTAGCAGCTTGTCATTACCCCGTGCATCCCATATCTCACAGCGCTTTGGTGAAAGCTGAATAAAGCTCTGACTCACACATTTCTTAAAAGCACACGAGCACATAGTTCTGAAAAGTCTCAAATGCGAATCATCTCTAGAGCCTGGATGGGCACACGGCATTCGGGATGACACTTCTCTGCTAGGTCCTACCTGGGTTTCTGAGCACTCAGACTCACTGCAGCGAGACAAGGGCATTGCTACAGACTTGCAGATTGACTGCTGATTTCTGGGACTTGAAAAATACGTTCAGTAAAAGCAAGAATTATTTAAACAGAACAGTTTTCCAGCCCTCAGATGAGGGAAATAAAAAATAGAAACAAAACACTAAAGAGTCTTTGGTCTCTTCTCGTTCTCATAATCCTCATCTCCTACACGTTGGAGTGATGTTCTTAATGTACAATGCTCTGCTTTAATAACCCACTCTCAAATGGCTACTAAAAATGCAATATAGTTCAATGAAACCACTACCTCAGCATTGCAAAAAAACACCTCCCTATATACTGCCCGCAGATAAACACTTCATTTTAACCAAGTTCCGCAACAGAACGTTATAAAAGGCACAGAAGTTAGGAGCAAGCCCTTGGGAGGCCGTCCAGATTTCGGCCCAGCAGTGCCCTATCTCACATTCAGCAGTTGGCAGCACTGCTGGTGGCAGGGGGTTGGAACACGATGATCCTTGGGGCCTCTCCCAACCCAAGGCATTCTGTGATTCTATGCTGGGCAATCAGAGCTACAGTAAGAGCAGTCCAGGTGCCATGGGGACCCAATGAGGTGGGCTCAGCATAGGGTAGGAGCAGAGGGGAAAGGAGGGCTGCATAGTGCATGCTCCTAGCACTGAACTTGTTATAGGCTGACTTCAAAACGTGACTTATAAAACAAGTGAAAGCGAGTAAAAACCTACACAAAAATAGCAGCAAATATACAAACCACAGGTTTCATGGTTTTGAGGTAACACTTCAAGAGCCAAGAAGGGGTCTTTAAAAATACACTGACTATCCCAAACAAAAAGGAGCAGTGCAACGGGCATCCGTGAACAACAAGAACTTAAGAATCTTTGTTCTCTTACAAAGATTGCCTTTGCACCGATGTGAATCCATAGACATTGATGGGTATTTTCACAGTGCAAGCAGGAGAAGGATGGAGTGTCAAGTCTGCCTGAGGTCTGCCTGCTGCAGTCCTGGTTCAGTGAGCTGCCATCCTGTGCTGCCGTGGTGTTGGGAGTGCTGCACTATGTTACTGTGCTAATCAATACAAGAGTAATAGCAAGCAGACTTACTTTACAGCAGGAACTTCGGAGAATCGAAATATTTTTATCTTCTGCTCTTCGTTACTTCAGGAAGCAAGAGATGAGGTCACACTCCCAAATCAACAAATAAATATTTAAACAACCCTTATGTAGCAAGAAAGCTTGATCCCTGGACCTTCTTTGGAAGCTTCATATGAGAAGGGAATGCTCAAAAGACTGGAATTTTCCCTGTGCAACCTGGGCTAGGGAGCTGCTTTGGCAGGAGGGTTGGACTCGATGATCTCTACAGGTCCCTTCCAACCCCTACAATTCTGTGATTCTGTGAATTCAAAAGACCAAAGAGACCAAACAAAGAGCGGATAAGAAAAAATTAATATGCTGAATATGCCCCTTTCCCTTACTGTTGGGGCACTCATCACATTAGTCTAAATTTAATTAAATTTTCTTACATTATTTGCAGATCAAATTTCACGCTCTCCCCACTACACCTCACGATGCACACCTACAGCTACACAGTGCTGTGTCAATTGCCAAATATTATATCTCGCAGGAATTTAAGAGATAAAAAGCCCAACTTGATAGCTTAAAATGTACATGTGTAACTAATTAGTACGAAGAGGCATTCTGCTTGCTTTATAAACCCCCGTGCTCCGTGATGTGACTGCACCACTAACGCAGTGCATCTGCCCGCCCTGAGCATGGGCTCTTCCCCCTCCTGGGTGGTAACGCAGACCCACACAGGGGTCGAGGTTGGTTTCTTTGCAGTTATTGTAGCTGTACCTATTTCACCAGGACCGCCTGATATCTGACAACTTCCACAGAGCACAAAGAGCCCAGGAGAAAAGCCTGGAAAGCAGTTTCTAGCAGCCAGCTCCTCACGTACTGCAAGCCCTGCCACAGCACCGAGCCAGCTGCAGCTACACTGCAGGGGTGGGCACAGATCGGATGTGATGCAGTGCAGGTGTGGGGGGCTCTGGGTGGGAGAGGAGTGGCTGAAGGATCCCACAGCAGCTTAGGGCATGCAGCCCAACCCCAGCTGTCCCAGTGCTGGTGCCTGGCTGCAGCCCTGCAGTCCCCAGCTGGAAGGGAGCTGCTGTGCTCGCTCTGAGCTACACACACCACTCTAGAAGCAGATGAGAAGACGACATTAAAAGAAACAAAGAGGTTGCTTTGCATGGTTCTGCCCTGCTAGAGGCAGGACGGACCCAGCCTGACCTCCATCAGTGGCCAGAGGCCGGCTGCCAGCTGCCACAGGTTTCAACACCTTCAATCCGTAACAACCGATAAGGGACACTAATATTCTCTGCTGAGGTTGTTAGGCCTGTTGCTTGTAGGAAGGAATTTAAATAACGTTAAATGATGTGAGTACCGCAGAAATTAAACACCAGTAGCTTTTAAGAAAACACATTAACTTTTACTTCACATCAAACATCGTTTTCTTTATTTGTAATTCATTTTGTGACCAGGAAGATAAACAAAATAACCTTCATCTGGCATGAACTACTGCCACATGTAGGAGCAGTTCGACGCTTACAATTAATTTCAGGTATTTCTCCCTGTTTCAAAGGTTTCAAATGAATCCTTCTTCCCAACATTCTGGCATGCTGGAAGAACTTGGCTAGACTGATTCCCAAGGAGCGAGGGCAGAGACAGCTCAGCTTGCTGGCTGTCCCAGGAGCATCCCCTGGGATGCTGTGCCTGCCTGCCCAGCCTGCGCCCGCACCACCGGGATGCTGCACTGCTATCGACCCTATTTTCACAGACAGCACTGACTCTACTATTTAAAATCCTGCTTCTCACCACCGATGCATGCACCAGAACGTTTCATAGCACTTTTTGCTCCTTTAAGGCACGTCCAGGCACTGCCTGTGTGCTGCAAACTCTCCCAGGTGGCAGGAGCACCTCTGCCCGCACCAGACCAGTGCCAAACATTGCATCTCTCTGCACATCTAATGGGGCAATGCTCAACCAGCGATGGGGCTGAAGCACATCTGAGAGGAGCACGAGGTATCAGCAGCCGTGGCACATCACTGTGCCTTTATCGGAGCGATGCAACACTCTCTGCACAGTTAAGGGATAAAAAGAACATACGTGCAATATCAGATGGGCTCGTTTAATCCGTTTGGTTCCAATATAGCTGTTGTTCTGAGGAACTGATTTTTGTTTTTTATTTTTAATTAAGTTCCCTGCCTAGTTACTTAAGTAGCATCTGACTGTCAGACGTTTCAACCGTTGCACTCTACCCAAGCAGAGTATGTGCACCAATAGCTCCCGTTGATGGTGATAAAGCAGTTTGTTGAGTCATGCTCTTTTTCCCTCCACATTCCATTTCGATTCCCCAGACAGTGTCAGTTCTCCATTTGTTAATCCATATTTAATTTTTAAATCACAAAACACCCTGGTTTTAAAGATAAGCTTTTAAAATGCCCTCCTACACAGCCTTTCTTGCTGTCTCTCGGGATATTGCTGATAACCAGCAAAATCACATGCTTCAAATATTAATGAAGAAACCACTGCCGCAAACAGAGAACTTTGAGGCCAGGTGATCACAGTGTGCATATGTGGTTTTAAATCTAACCTGGAGAGAAACAAGGCTCCAACATGTACAAGAGGTGTAAAGGAGCTCCTGAGTGTCACGGGCTACAGGAATCAGAACAAAATTGCAATGATTTTCAGGTGAACCTTCATCCCTCACCTCTGCTGCCCTGTCCAGACTCCTCTGCCCCATGCAGATCCTGGGCAAACCCCAGAAATCACCCAACAGAGGTTTGATCGGTGGCCTGTGACGCCTTGAGCCCATTGACATTCCAGCCTCTCCCTCCCCACGGACTCTTTTTCTAAGGGCTGTTTCATTCTATTATCATTATTTCAACTTCATGCAGTAGTTTAGAAACACGATGGACCATTTGGCTCTACATAGAATTGTGGAGTTCAAAGACGTTTGTGTCCTCTGCCTGGGTCTGGAGAATACTAATGTAACCTTGGCATCAAGGCACTGTGCTTCTGGAGCAGAAGATGGTGTATAAAAATAACTGCTTTTTTCCCCCCCACATTTCAACTGTATTATGAATGCTCCCACAGGTTTTAAATAAGTATAAGGGCTTTCTTTTAAGACAACTCTTGTGAAGTAGCTGGGGGCACAGTACAAAATATTTTTAAATATGCTTTCAGTCTTGAAAAAGCACACAGGTACCGCTGAGAATAGCAGAAGCAAAACAAACATCAGAACCGCATCTTGGCACCAGCACATCATTATCTCCCCAGCACACTACACCGTGCAGGATGCTCGCACGGATCTGCTGTAGTGCAGTGGCAGTGCTGGGACAAGGGAAGGACACAGGAGCCCAACCCTCGGGTTTATGTTCCCTTCTGCTTTGTCATCAGCCAGGAGTGCGCTTCAAACATTCACCTCCTTTTAAATAAATAAATGGGACTCTTAAAATGACAGTTGGAGTGATTCAGCCTAAGTCAGTAAAACAGAGTATTGTGAAAATGATACGATGCTCCAACACTCAGTCTCATATTTCTTCACATCTCCTGATAAAACCCAGCTTTAAAGCCTCATCAAACCTCAATCATCAGATGTCTTCAGTAATTCCATTTTAGTTCGTTAGAAAAATCCTGCAGTTTACAACGGCGTTTGAATCCAAAATGCAAACTGCATTAACTCCCTTCCATGGCACAACTGGAAATGCACTCTGAGGAGACAAACAGCAAACTCAAACTACAAGTTCGAGCCTACCTGTCTAGCAATATATGTGACTAGAGCTCCTATTTAGTAAATGTTTGCTCTTAAATTCAGATAAAAATAACATCTCCATCTTCCTACTAACTTCACAACACTGTCTATAAAGTCCTGACCAAGCAATGGAGAGATGCAACACAAAATTCAGAGCAAGGTTTTGTGTCAGAGTGCCTACACAGAACTGAAGAAAAAACAGAAAGGATTTCAGGCTGGAAATTAGGAACAATTTCTTCCCCAAAGTGCACTCAGTTGCTGGCACGGGCGGCCCAGGGAGGGGGTGGTGGGGTCACCATCCCTGGGGGTGTTCCAGGACCATGGAGATGAGGCCCTGAGGGATGTGGGCAAATGCAAGTTTTACTTAATACATGGTTTCATCACAATGAAAAGATGATTTGTAAAGTTGATTTTTTCTAAGAAACCCTGCATACAAACATAAGCCATGTAAAGAGCTAAATTCCCCTTTGTCCTCCAGGAACGTTATTTACCAGGATTATCGTTATCAGGGAAATTATCGCAGGCAGCTGAACATTTTTATCTCTCAGAGCCTCATTAGGGAGATGCTGGGCCTCCTGGACCCCTCCTCTCCATCCCCTGCTGCTGCCTCCCCACAATCAGTGCAGCATCTTCCACCAGTAACCTCAGAGCCCCTCAAGGGAGAGCAGCTTTATCATGGCAATGTATCTGGATGACACGATAAAGCCAGCAGGCAGAGCTTTTATCAAAACAATCTGCTAAAAGGTCGGCGCAAAACTGAGGCACGGATTTGAGGAAGAGTTGCAGAGCTGAGTTGTTCAAACACATTTTCTTTCTTTGCACGCCTGTTTCGGTTCTGCATTTTTTTCCTCTGCTTGCTTACCAGAAAGAGAGCTTAAAAAGAATAAGTGGAGACTAGAAGGGAGGGGAAGATGGACCTGAGAAGGTAACCATGAGAGGTGGATGTCATTAAAAGGGGCTGCTCGGCCAGGCTTGCTGGGCAGGGCCTGCAGCACGGACTCCATCACCACGGGCTCTTGCTTCTTCTGAAGAAGACGTAATGCCTTCTGCATTAAAAAATGATGATTTTAAATAGACAATAATAACTTCCTGGTAATAGAGTTACTCTCTCTGAATAAAACCAGCCCTCTTTCACAGGAAACATTCATGCAGAGGAGAATGGGAGAACCAATAACCCCTCCATCATGCCCTTGCTGAGCAGATGGCTTTTGGAGTCATGCTGCATTTTCCTTTTTCTCTTATCTTCACGAATACACCACTTTATGTCTGACACACGAGAGCTCTTCTCCTCCAGAATTACATTTTTATGCTAAGTAGGAACAAACACCCAGGGCCAGGGACCTGCGAGGGGTCAGCCTGCAGGCACAGCTCTCCCATGGTGCTGCCATGGGATGGCTGCTGCTGCTCCTGCCCCCGAGCACAGCCCTCCTCCTCAGAGCATGCCAGGCCAGCACCGGCAGCATCAGAAAGCCCAGGGAGCTCTGAATGAGTTCATCACGTGGTCAGTTCGTCTGACAAAAAGAGAAACTTTGCCCCTAAACAATTCCTTGTTCCTAATTGAGAGGGAAAGGAAAATGACACGTACCAAAAAGTAGGCAATGACAGAAATGACTGCAGAGATCTTCTCTTTCCCATTTCTTTTTCAGTCCACGGGATGCATGCAGCATCTTCCTCCACATCCTGTGCTTACAGGAACTGTGGTCTCAGCATCTCCTATCCCAGGCCATGGAAGCTTTAGGAAGGAGCAGAACCCCATCATCCCCATCCCAGACAGATTTGTGCCATTGGCTGTGTGTGTTCTGACCAGCTGTAGCAATGAAGCCAAACTCTGGCAGGACTTGGGGAGGGACTGAGGTGATCCAAAGCACCAGGGTGTGCTCCTGACAGCAGCCCCAGGCCCTTTTCCTCCTTCCCCTCTCTGTGTGCATTTGTGGTCTCCTCAACACTGCTCCAGAGCAAGTGGTTGACACAGAAATTTAAAGACAAACACAGCATACTGCAGACTTACACGAGCTACATAGTGGGAATATTCATACGAATGATGGGATTTACGTTTTCCTAATGCTGTACATCACTAAGAGCTGAAGGAGAAATGGAAACACCTTTTACCCAGTTCGATGTTCGGTGTTTCCCCTGCAACAGCTGAAGGCATCACTAATGCCCAAAGCAGAGCACAGAGCTGCACTTGTGTATTAAATGTCTAAGGACAGGATGCAGAAATAACTGCGGTTTGCCTCACCTCTCCTATCCTAAAGCACATGCACAACTTAAACCAGTGGAAAGCATACCTTTCTCCATGCCCACTAGATAATATGGTTTTCTAATATGCGTTTCTGAGAGGGGATGGGAAATGCTGATGGGCAGCCAGGGCTCCGTCTGTGTACATGCAGTTCAGTGGCTTTGCTGGCACAGTCCAAAAGAAAAGACAGAGGAAGAAAAACAAAGGTGGAGAAATGCAGAAGTGGAAGGAACAAAACCAGAAAACATTTATCTTAGTGAAGATTAGCTGTAATTACTGGCAACTGCTGGTAACCAGTAAACAACACCCGACTCTGCAGAAATTTGTGCTATTTGCAGCTTCAATAAGCAAATGGATCACAGCTTTTATGCATGCTTAATTTTTCTTCACCAACCTTCTGAGTGGGTTTGATATTTGCTAATATCCTCAGATTTCCAAAGCAGACAACCTAGTACCTGCTGAAAAACAGCACTTTGTTTGATGCCTTTTTTTTTTTTTCCCAAGCAGACACTCAGACTTGTTCAAAATTTCTATCCAAATTAGAGTGGTGCACAAAATAAGAGAGATTACCAATGCTCAGGAGCAAAAGAAATTGCAAACAAGACTTGTTGGAGGCCATAGCTTTGCCCTGAAGTTGGCTAGACAAAAACACGTACAAATCAATACTTCCTGAGACAGGTTATATCTCATTAGTAACTCCTGGTTCATTTGCTGCCTTTTATAGTGTCCCTGTAAGCCTCCCGACTGCTCGCAGCCCTCGGTGCATGACAGCTACCTTTCAGAAGAGTAATGCCCTCATGCTTAGGCAGAAGCCAGGAGACATCATTTTCCCCCTACTTAGGCAGAAGCCAGATACAACGCAGCGCTGCTGCAGAGCGCATCGACGCACGGTGCTCTGATGGCCGTTGTTGGACAGCTCCAGGGGCCACGAGGAGGCCCATGTGGGTTGCTGCTTCCACCCATGCCTTTGTTTAGCACTGCTGAGTGTCGGCTGGAAAGCAGCGATGCATGAAACCCAATGCTGAAGAAATTCAAATGTAATGATAAACAGAGCCATTCCTCTTTGTGGTTGATTTCCATTTAGCTGTACCTGCACATAAAAGAGCTATCAAAGAAAGCTATCTGTTACTTGCCAATTCAAAATGACTTCAGAAAGCAGTCCCCAAGCTTCCAGTGATAGATGTCCAACAAAACAACCTCCTAATCTCTGCAAATTGTTGCTAAGAGCTACATTAAACCAGCCTGCCATCAATCTTTGTTCTCTTTGCTGTAACTCAACTGGATGTACTACCTAAAAGTACTTAGAAGGAACAACTGCAGCAAGCTGCTGAGGCAAAAGTAAAGCCAGCAGCACAAAATGAGAGCTTTACTTTCAGAAACACAGCACCTGCACCCTACGGCTGCCACACCGAGGGGAAGCAGAAGGAAGGAACGACAGAAATGACGATTAGTCCTGACAGTGGTTTGGTTTTGCCTTCGTTTCAGAAGATATTCCCCGTTCTTGCTTCTGACAAAAACAACTTCCTTGGACAAACTCATAAAACCTTTTTTTTCCATTCTTTGTTACAAAAGGATGAATTAATTTTTTATTTTTTTTTAAGTCCCAATTGCTTATAGCTTTCTGGCTTCGGGATAGTGTGGTGAATTATTAGTGTTGAGTCACATTTAATTTGGGTTCTTCAAAGGTGAAAGGGTTCAAGAAATCAATGGCACCGACCATACCTTCCAAATCCTAGAGAATGCCTTTGGGTTTCTGCCTCCTAGCTGGAAAGTGAGCCAAAGTGAAATGACAGCCCTCCTGCTAACAGACTGAAATGAATTTAAAGTGTTTTGTTTTCCAGTATGGCTAAAACTTACTCTGCGTTAAATACTTCTCATACTCCTACCACTTCTGGGAGCAGTATTATTCCTGTCTCCAGATCCACCCAAATTATCTGATTTATCTAGTCACCAGGACCTGAGAAATTCCACAAATGCCCAAATCCGTACGTACAAAGGACAGGACAATGAAGCCGTTTTTCCTGTTTCAGGAACAGATTATGCAGACCAAGCACAGTAAGAGCGGAGCATTCAAGCACTCACCAGATTCACAAGAAGATATGCTGAAAAATTGAACAATTTTGGACAATTTCTTTAATGTTTCAATCATGTTCTTAGTTATTTTCTCCTTAAATCACCCATTTTGTCAGATGTTAGCATATCATATATTGCAAACCAGCTAACATCTTTGCCAGATGAAACCCAAGCAGCCCTCCCGTTGTCCTCCCCATGTCTCCTAAGGTTGCATACCCGCTCCTGATTCATTGGAGATGGGGTACCAGGGCCTCTCAGAGCTCAGCCATACACCCCCATTTCTCAATTGGTTTCAGAAAAGGCAGACGGTTTTCCAAAGGCCCAACGACTCAGGCAAAATGAGAGATAATTCAAAAAAAATCACAGCGAATTTCCTGTAAGTTACTGGCATTATAGCAGTTACCTATTTTTATGCTACTTTAAAACATCTATTTGTTTCAGGTGAACAGCAGTTGGTATTTTTACTGCCGTTATTTAGTAGGTGAGGTAAGGAAAGTATAGTGCTGGTGCCGAGGGAATTGTTTCTGCATTAAACACAGCGTCAGTACCTATGATATTCTTATGCAAGGCTCCTTTTATTTTCCATTGATTTTTCTTCAGCAATGTCACTTGCAATAACAGATCCAGATTCTTGTTGACCTACATAATAATATGCCTGGTACAGAAGGCACGGGCGCTTTCCACTGTTTCTGTGGAGCACTGATGCCAGCGTACATCGTTCGCTGGGTTATCGTGCCGCTCAGTAGCTATAAGCATTGAGTTTGAACAGATGTTTCCAAGATTATCCAATTTGTAACCCAAATTCACAGATCTCTCTTCTTTTTCTTTTTTTCAGAAGTATCCAACAATTAAATAGGTTTGTTATTTTATACTGAGGCATAAATCTTCCTGTCTGACGCTCATGTGACACTGATGAGCTTCAATCCAGAGATGTCCATCTCTGACCTAAGGGAAGGAGGAGACAGAAGCTCTCCTTCAGCCCCTGTCTGTGTTGATCAGTTTGCAGCAAGAAGCAAACACGGTATGATAGGAAGAGAGAGGCATCAAAATAATTTCAAGCTTTTTTCCTATTACTGAGTTACTTTCTAACTGCCATAAATTAATCCTTCAAAATGACAGATCTGTTGTTCTCTCTTCTTACTGTCTCACTGCTTTCCCTAAAATTTAACGGCAGCCTCACCTGCCTGCTGTTTCCAAAGCAGCACAGAGCAATTGCTTTCACATCCATGCTTCAAATCAGTAGTTAAAAAGAAAAAAAAAACCAAAAAACCAAAAAACATAGTGCAAGTATATATGATTAAAAAATAACCCTGTACAAAAGATGCACAAATAATTCAGCTGTAACACTCAGAGCGCCGTTAGCAAAGCAGTCATTTTCACAGCTGCAGTTGACACCATTTTTGCTGCAGATCCCCATCTCCTCCATCCACCACAGGGAGGTCACTCCCCATCATCACACCCTGTCCCGCCAGCCCGGGCTGCCCCCAAGCTCTGGCTCTGCAGATCCCTTTTGCTCTGCTGGCTCCAAAGGCAGAAGAAAGATGAGAATGGCTCTGTAAATAGAGCCATGGGCTAGCAAACACCAAGTCCGAGTGACAAGCCTGGAGCTGAGTCCTGGTTTCCAGCTCTCTATCCAACTTATTGATATTCAGCTCATGACTCAATGGACAACGTTTTGTAACTTCAAAACCACAAGTGTTTATAGACATAAAGGAGAACGTTTTACTCAAAATAACCAAAGAAAACCAAAACCAAGCTAAAAACTGGTCATGCAACTAAAAACTGGGGGAGTAAGATGCAGCGGGAGAGCGAGTCTTGAAAAATAAATCACCAAGGGGCTTAGAAGATCAGTGTTAGGCTTACATTCGGTTTTGCCACAGCCCACGAAGGCTCTGAGCGAGGGTCTCATGCTGCTTGGGAATGGTGGAGCCAACGAGATGAACCCACTGGGAAACCATCAATAAAAAAAAGGACACATTGGCCAAAATAATGTTTGCACCCATTACAGTGCAGAAACTTCAGTCCATCTCCATTCATCTCAGCCTCCTCACTTTGGCGTGTTCTGTCCTTCCTTGTAGCACTTACAGGGTATTCGCTGTCAGTAATCTTGTTTACTTTAATAAAGAAGTTGGTAATGAAAACAAAATCCTGTGAATCAAATGTTGACTCAAAACCAAAGAGAAATTCCCACAGGCAAATCTTTTTAGTACTCTGTCAGCATAACTAATTCAATTAACACCATCCAGAGAAAGATTATACAAAGCTACAAAGCTGTATATATAGAAATATATATACGTAATAAGAAAGTCTACAAGTGAAGGAACATTCCTTGTTCCAGGTAAGAGATGCACTGTACTTTGTATTTAACTACTGGCACAAAGTTCTGACCACTCCACCCCTAATACACCAAATATTCACAGAGAGCAGGGCACTTGGATTCATTCATCCTAAGGTACAGGCATTGCGTTATAGAGAGCAATGTTAACGATGAGGCCCAGGAGGGCAGAAATGTTAACCTGGTTAGCAGGTCCACCAGAGCTAATAGCGCTATTTGGTGCTTAAATACTTCATGAGTTTAGGTTAATGAGTTCAGTGTCTCACAGGACCAATCCCAACATTTCCCTGCGCTGTTATGTTTATTGCCCATTTGACTCCAGCATTTACAAATATTCAGACATGCTTGATGCTAAGGTTTTAGAATGCTCTGTTTTTGTGATGTTTTTTTTTTTCAGTTTCAATCCCTATTGGAAGCTGTCTGCATCTGTTAATGGGTAACCATACGCATGCACAAAATACAGCACGAAATGAAAACGTACCAGCTCTGATTTAATAAAGGAGCCCAACGAAGCCCCATCCTTCACTCTTCCCCGGCAGTAAATCAGACTCTTCATAAAGTACATGAAAGAAAGCCAGTAGAAAATCAAGGAGGTGGGAAGAAGCTTGTCTTGGGGCTCACCCATGCAAGGAGAGAACCAAGGGCTGCTCTTGACAGCCTTTTCACAAAGCAGCCTACCTAGGCAGTCAGAAAGCTCTTTCTACAAGAAAAAATCTTCTTGGCTTTTTTCGTTTTTGTTTTTTCTTGGGCTTGAGAAATGGAACTTTAAAAACTCACCTAACCAAGCAACCAATGAAAACCCTTTGTCGCTTGTATACGAATTAATACCTGAAAGTGGGAATTGAAAAGGAAGGAACATGAATTCCTGGGTTGGACAGTCCAGGCAATCTGGCTGCTTTTATTTCAGAGCAAATGCATCACGGCAATCTGTGCACTGCAGACTGCATGACTTCACCTCACTAAATGGGTCTAAGAATATGGAAAGTTTTCAGAACAAATCTCATATTTTTCCTCCTGTTAAAAGCACTGAAATCTCCTGCCTAGGGTCTTCCTTCAGGCTAATTTAACACTCAAGATCAGCCAGAGCAAATCAAAACTTCATCAGCATGCACCGAGGTATGACAGAGTTCCATATTCATATCACTTTTTGCTTGAAAAATGAGCTTAAAGTAAAAATTACATTCTTCTTATAAATGTGAGAATCGAGGCTAAGTGAAACTTAAAATAAAATGCAACAGACATATGGGCAGCTCCCGAGAGAAAGGCTGGAGGAGGATCAGTGCATATTATAAAGCTGTGATTTTGCACGGGCCGCTGTAGGTGACTGCATCTGGTGTCTAAGCCCCAGTTAAGAACCACAGCTTTACTGCTCTACTGCAGCTTCCAGGAGGACCTCGAGGCCGTTAACCGAGAGCACTTGGAAGCCTAAATGCGAAGTAAACCTGCATCGCTCTGCCTTTACCCCCGGGGAAGCTGAAATAGCGTGGTGAAAAATTTCATTGACTTCTTTTGACCTCAGCTGGCTTTGGAATATTCCACTAAAAAACTTGGCCAAAGCTCTGAATTTCATCTGCATCAGAGCTACAGATTCAACATCCAGCTTTCCCCAGCGCCGCGTACCGAACCAAATGCTATCGTTGCTGGATTGGAATGAGCCCAAGGATGCTCTGGACAACATGCAGCAAGGAATTTTAAAAATAACGAAGTAGAGGCTGGGGAAGTTGCTTTCCTAAAGTGGTTTTAATTATTCTTTTAAACATAAGGGCAATGTGTGCTCTAGGAAGCCTGCCCAGCAGCAGGCTGAACCAACCGGGGCTCTGCCCACGTGTGAGGGCAGCGGGTATGCGACACGTTCTGACTGCTCCTGCACATCCTAACATCACAGCTCTCTCCTAAAGGCTCCACGTGCCCTTCAGATCGGTGACAGTACAGCATCCCTGACAAAGAGACCAAACCCTCCACATGCCCACCTCCGTGTGCAAGGCACAGAGTCCACACAACTACACTACGAACGGGAGAGGCTTAAGGAACGCAGATGAGCAGCCACAAAGAGTCTTCAGGATGCATTATGGAAGTGGAGAGAAAAAGAGAGATACACAGCTATGCATACATGGACAAATTTTGAGGGAACAGGGAAAGCAGAGACGGGAAGCCACTGCATGTCACACACAGACTGTCTCTGTTATTTTTAACCACAGCTTGTGGAGGAATGTTGCTGCTCCGAGCTTCTTGTTTATGTCTCTCTTCAATAAGAGCAAAGGTGAACTTCTAGATGTTTTTATATTCACATCCTTGAAAGAATAATGAATACATAAATCTGCAGAGGGGAACAGCAATCTGTACAGACAAAACCTAAGTGTTAGAGTGCCTTACGCAACAGCCAGCCATAAAAGATTTCCGATTCCTTGAGGTAAACATTGCATCCTTCACCACTGCACAACTCACAGGATATTCAAGGCAAGCACAAGGGTAACTGCGCAGACTCTGGGCAAGGATGCTATCTGTGGGAGGGGGAGCCAGGTCTGGGTTTTATCTGGCTCTTATTTGATCGCTGCTTCCTTCCACCAAGATGCAATCTTACGGTCATTCTGCCCTTCGTCTTTCCAGTGTCTATTTGATTTGTTTCAGAGTAAATCATTTATGGTAGATTTAATTTCTTGGAACTGATAATGAGTGTAGCTAGATATGGATCCTTCCATTTAGAAGTCTTCTTTGCCATTTAATCAGCTTTCTCAGCTGCACCACTAGTTTGAAAGCAAAGTGGGATGGAATGGGATGCATTGGGGAATAAAGAATGCAGAAAATGGACAGAAGGTAGACTAATTATTTTATCAGAAACACTGAGCTTCACTCCGTAATCAGTTTAACTGCATTAGCTCCCTCTCCACAAACTCCTGCTCCTCCAGAGAGGACTGCATTGCTGCAAGCAGCCTCAGGGGCCGTTTGGTGACTGAGCAGTTGCCCCCATCCTTCCCAACACACTGTTCCATCCCACAGCACAAGGTTCCTGTCTGTGTGCACAACACCAGGACAGAAATACCACCATTCACATAGATTTCCCAGTCCTAAGCTTAAGAAACCTTTCCTGACCAAGGCAGCATGACATTCACAGACACTGCAGCAGCCACCAGCGAGGGCAGCAGGAGCTGCAGGACAGATGGCTGCTGCTTGAGCCCACCTCCTGCTACGAGCAGCGTTCAGCTTCCCCTGCCTCAGCCTTGGGGCTGACATTATGCCCACATGCCAAGTTAAAAGCCGTTACTTACTTCCCAAGCTCATCTCCCTTTTAACCACCAGCACACGATTCCCAGTGCTGTTAACCTCCTTGCAGTGACTGTGGCATTGTCACGGACACAGAAGATTTGGGTCAATGGAGATGGGAGACTCAGTTATAAGAAAAGAGTGACTACCTACAGGAACTTTGGAGAAATTCCAGGTTAAGGAGCAAAATCACATCAGATTTCATTCTCGTCCCCTTCCCTGCTAGTGCATTCCCACATCTGACTAAGTTCCATGTTGTTGCCCGTCTATTTTGCTGTTTTATCTTTTCAGAACATGTGTCTCCTTGCATGCTTACATAAAAATGACTTAACTGGTAAAAAGAATGCATCTACGCAAAGAAGAAAAGTATAATAATGTCTTATTTAAATAATATGGAAATGAGTAACGTACATATCATAGCCGATGACTATTTTCCCTTAAAGGTATTTGATTTAGGACAGGAAGCTTAGAAACGAACTGACAGAATCAAATGGCTTATCTCACTGAAAGTATGTCATTTTTACAGAAGAGTTAATTTTTCAAGAAAAACATCAGCTGCCAAAGCAATGAGACATTTAAGCTTGATAAGGATGTGTAAAGACTTGCAGGGAAAACTTTTGCCGTTCTCTGTAATAGGATTAGAAGCCTCCAAACGGCTCCAAGAGCTGGAGTTGTGCCCTCAACAAGAGAGAAATGCCCCCAGAGCAACTAGAAGAGAACCCCAGCTGAATGTCTGCATTTTCTTATTTTGCACAGTAAAATGTCATCAGCGAGACATTCCTTAGCTTAAACATACAGGCTGTAAGTTTTTCCAACTCATGCTCAGTTTAGAAAAATAAATAACTTAAGAGAGCAGTGCATTCATGCTCTATTTGTGCTGAATTCCCTGCTGACATCCCAAGAAACCCACCTAGTGCCTCTATTATTTCTCCATCTCTAACACAGGGGTACCAGCACCCACTCGCATCGCAGAGGCAGTGATACATCAGGCCACAAATGAGATCATTTATATATCATGAATACACCTGCAATGGCAGCACAGAACACATACAGTTTGCTCTTCCTTTCACATTTTTTATGCTTCCTGCAGAAGTGCTGGCGTTCCAGTTGCACAGAGGCAGCATGGCACCCGGCCTCTGTCCATGGAAGATGCAACCTAGTTAGTTTTCCTCTTAGAGAAAAAGTAAAGCTAAAAGTTTACATGTTTGCAAGAGATACACAAACCTGAGAAATGAAACTTGGAGACGCTGTGCCTTACTGCCTTTCTTGACTTGCTGTCAGCTGCTGCAACTTGAAAATGTAAATGTATTAATTCAAAGACACGCACTATCCTTCATTGATAAAGTTATCCTTATTAAACTTCAAAGGTTATTCACGGAACTAAAAGTTGTTTTTTCTCAAGTACAATATATGCTTTGGCAGCTGCAGACTTCCTTATGTGCCAGGATGCCAGTGACCACATCTACAAGCCCTTATTGCCAATTATGTGATTTCCCTCTAACTAATGTAGCCTGGCACCCTTTCCATCTCCAGCTACACTGCCCAGCACTTTACAGTAAGTCATACTGATATAACGACAGCGCTGATCTTTGCTCGAAAAGCATTTCCCCAGTCCATACGCTGGATCAGGAAAATCAGAACTTGAGAGGATAGTTTTCTCACTTAGGCCGATTTCTCTCCCCAGATGATGTTCTCCCAGGCTGTTCTAAGTACGGCTCTTAGTTAAAATAATGTGACTCTGTGTCTGATTGTGTCCTTGTCATATACCATGGCCTGGAATATTTCAGATTTTGCACTTTTCTGATCTTCTCTCCGGATCTCTGGTTTCCCTATCACTGCATATTTCGTGCTGTCAACCAGCCATTTACCAGATTAATTCCCTAGTAATGCTATTCTCTGTAACTCAGCACATGATGAATTCTGGACCATGGCAAACAAGACTAGAGATGAGGTGCACCAGTCAGCCTTGAGAAGGAAACTGGACACCATCTTTGCTTCAGCACTAAACACACATAAGCACAAGCATGACTTTTGTTACACGTTATATGTAAGTCTTCTTCTGGAGCAGGGAGGAAGGAAAGCTGTAAGTCTATGTAATTGTAGGCTCGCTTCTTTAAACTGAAAGCTATAATTAGAGGCAAATCCCTCACAGAGGATCTGTGCAGGGGCCCAGAGCAGCCCCGCAGCCCTCATGCTGTATGCTGCTGCCAAAACTGCCAGTCCTGGGCTGGGGAGGAGTTTGGGATGGATTTGCCATCCTAAGCAACGTTCCAAAGAGACTGGCTGGTTGAAAAAGAGAGGAGAGAGCTCCTCTTGGATGGAGACCAATTCACAACACAGCCACTCAGATGAGCAAAGGACAAAGCTGCAAGTCAGCTTTCAGTACCAGACATTTTAAACCATTTTTGCAATAGGACAGGGCAAGAAAAACTCTATATTCAAACCCAGCTGCTAATACACCTGTGCGCATTCATCCACGAAAGAGAAAAGCAGCTTAAGTACTAATTACATCTTTCCCATCTTTAATGTTTATGATTCCTAGCTCCTTTTAAGAAAAATATGTCACTAAAGCTTAATCAGTAGTATTCTGCTTTAAGAAAGGCTTTCTGAAACTGACAAGAACCACACAGGTTTTGCTTTGAAACCAACTAGAATTGGAGCCACGATGAAAAGAACGTTTGCTTTTTTTATACTATGGAGGTCATTGAAATTTCACAGGAAAATCAAACAGCAACAACCAAGCACGATCTCATCTTGCTTTGTTTGCCTGCAGTGCAGGCCTGAACCTTCAGAGCCAAGCTGCCTGTGCCAACCATGGGTGCAGCTCTGCAGCTGTGGGGTGTGATGATGAGGGGGAGCTCTCGGAGAAGCCCCAAAGCCAGTGATGGCTGTCAATAATCGAACACATTCCACCCCAAACCAGGAAGATGATCACCCTGGAAAGCAGCCACTCCTTCACCAAACTTGCCTTCCTCTCACCGATGTCCACTTCCTTCAGCACTGATCTCCAAACCAGAGTTATGCTACAGAGGGTTTGGGCATAGTCCCAGGCTACAGCAATTGGTGCAAGGAACCACACTGCCTGCCCCTTTTCTTTTTGCTTTTAGCTCTGGAGTGACAAGATTTTTCTCCTATTTCCCAGCAAAATGGAGGAAAATGGCAATGATGGAACAGAAGAGGTATTGGTTCCCAAGCTCAAAGAACAGTTTTCTTAGACAGAGAGGTTCCTCCTTAATCTGGAGTCACATAGGGAGCACAAATGCAATGAGCAGGAGAGAGAGATGGAGAAGGAACATGGAATGCCTTTGCAAAGAAATGATTTGAATGAGTCTTGAAGCTCTCAGGAAGTAGGATCACAAGTTGCTGGGTTGACTGTACTAGAGCCTCATCTCTTGGATTTGTTTTTGGAAAAGACTGAGAAAAATGCATCAAAGACATCTCAAGTAAAACAGCATTTTTTTTTTTGGCCAGAGCCTCAAGAGGCAGAAGACTAATAAAATCTTGCAGAGCACTCAAAAGTGCTAATTGCTTTTTTACTGCATCTTACAGAGTGCAGGCGTTAGTGGGCATCTGAGTGTGAAGAACCTCGACAGGGGCTGTGCAGTTCGGAGCTTCTGTAGAGGTTTGTTCAAAGATGTTTATTTCAAGAAACAGCTTGTTTACTATGTTCTGTGGCTGCGACTTTGTGATGCTGCTTCTCCGTCTTCCCTCCTGATGTTCATAAATAAGAGCTACTTGAATCCAGCCATTGGAGGTTTGGGATGAGTTCTGGCTGTTATGGACATCCACAGGAACACAAGAAATGGACTGATTCAGGCAATCACTGAAAAGTAACAGGAATCACAGAACTGTAGGGGTTGGAAGGGACCTCTAGAGATCAGTGACTGCAACACCATGCCAAAGCAGCTCCCAGCCCAGGTTGCACAGGTAGGCATCCAGGCAGGTCTTGAATGTCTACAAAGAAGGAGATCCACCACCTCTGTGTTCAGCTCTAGTGCTCCATCACTGCACTGTGAAGAAGTTTCCACTCACATTGGTGCAGAACTTCCTATGCTTCAGTTTGTGGACATTTCCCCTTGTCCTATCACCACTCACTGCTGAGAAGAGCCCAGCCTCGTCCCTTTGCTTTCTGCTCCTTAGATATTTATAGACATGGATCAGATCCCCTCTGAGTCTTCTTTTCTCAAGGCTGAACAGCCCCAGGTCTCTCAGCCTTTCCTCATAAGGGAGCTGTTCCATGCTCTTTATCATCTTTGTAGCCCTCCGCAACTCAGTAGAAAGTGGGAATATCCATGTCGAAATTCATCCCTGCTCTGGGGCAATGAGACACCGTTCTTATCACCCAGTTTGAGCTGGCTAAGTAAGACCAATTTTAATAAAGCAACATCCAAAGAAAGCACACCTCATCTCAAGCTCCAAATAAACACTCTCCAGTGATAAACCAGCGGGCTCAGCGGAGAGGTGAGTTATTTATCAAAGTGAATGGTGTTACTCTCTGGGAGCACGACTCCTTCTGGGATTTAGTCTCTGATAAGACACGTCACCGGGCTGCTGCATTACAGCTCCAGAGCTCAGCTCTAGGCGCTGTCAATCTCCCACAGCACATGAATGCTGAGGCCTCAGCGTGGAGACAACCGCTGAAGGCCGGATTGATTTCTGTGCGCACGGAGCAATTGCATCTCCAATCAATTTTAATGGAAACCACGAATGCTCAGTGTTTTGGAGAAAATCGAGGCTCTCCAGTCCCTTCGTATGGATTCAGATGTCCAAACATAAGAATTCAAGTGGGATTTGTTCTTGATGTGGATCACAGGAAATAATAAAAGCATGCTCGGCAAAAGACATAAGCCACAAAGCAGGAGCCCTTCTTACCCGGAGTCCACACGTTATCCAGCAGTGATACACCAGCCATATAATCTTAATTAGCCAATAAAAGTTTTTAGACAATCTGTCTAGACTTTCTTTTGCCTGGATATAAAATTGGCTTTAAAAGAAATATATAAACAGCAATGAAAAGTCAGTGAAAAGCTTTCAAATCAGCTTCCTGCTGTTTCACATCTTCATCCTGCACTCTTCTGAACAGTAGGATCAGCAAAATCCTTCGTTTTTCAAGCAGATGAGCTGCTCTCTTTAGGATTACAAACACCCTGACTGGCCAGGGCAGCCGTCCACCTGCAGGACACCCCTGAGAAGCCTCGACCAGCACAGCACTCTGAGATGGTCCACGTCCAAACCTGAGAACAGAATCCCAGGGGTAACAGCCATGGGCAGCTGTGAGTGGCTCCATCAGCTCAACCAAACCCCACATCAGCACGACCTCGATTGCTTCAGAGGGAGCTGAAGCTCCCAGGGGCTGCAGCAGCTTGTCCTGCAAGGGATGCACACTGAGCAAGCTGCAGAGGCAGCACAGAGTACCTTACTTTCCAATCAAACCCTGAACACAGAGAGATGATCCGTGTCATACCTGTGCTCCTCAAGACAAACAGCAACCTGGCAGAGCGTTCCCATTTTTCGTTAGTACAGAGGCAGCTCACATGCATGCTGCAGTATCCAGTGTTGGCATGAAATCTGATTCAAACTTCAAGCCACATCCACACGTTTGAGGCTGCCTCTGTATGACTCAAAGTTTACTCTGTTCCATTGTCAGTGAAATACATAGGAAACCTTCTGTTGTTGTCGATGATGCGAGCAGACCTACGTGAGCAGCAAGTAGCCCAGGTACTTGTAACACTCTTTTGCTAAACAACTTCCTTGCAAACGTGTAAAGAAAAAAGAATGAAGTTAATTGATCACAGTTTACGACATACCTGCTATAATTTCGCCAAGTGGGCTTTTTTTCTCAGCCAGATCTATTTTTTTCTGCACCAGGGGACAATGGAAGGAAGGTCTGCATGGCTCCAGAGCTGGGCCAGGCAATATTCCAGGCAATGGAGATCACAGTGATGTGCAGAGCTGTCCCCCCAGAGGGCAAAGGGCTCAGGGTGCCTGTCATCCTCTGCTGTGAGGGGAAGGAACGGGGAGGGCAGGGGAGGGCGCGTGATGGAAGATGCAGCTCAGCGTTATTTATGTGCTGCTGCTCCCTCATGGCTATGAAAGCTGTTCCTTGCATTAGCAAGAAGTGGAAGGGACCGGCAAGTGAGGAAGGTGCAAGACGAGGCAATATTTCGTGTTTCCTCCAGAGATGCCGGATTTCCGTGACAGAAACTGCAGTAACTTGCTGCATTGGATTCTGTCTCACTGCTCAGATGCACAGCTGCATTCTGAGCTGGTCCAACAAATTTAACCCACTCTGTAAACGGACACGTCCTACGGGATAGGCTCAGCATAATCATAACATTTCTATTTTCCACGGGGATGCCTCTGCAGGAGGTGATAATGTGAAATGCACGTTATTGCTCCAGGAAAGCTGCCAGGACGCTTTGCAAGGCAGTAGGGCACCAAGGATTGAGGTGAAGCGGGGCTGGGGTCCCCTGGGGGGCTGGGAGGTGGGCAGGACGTGTGGGGAGGGGTGAAGCACTCGGAGGTGGTTGGCAGGAGCCTGGCAGCACTGTCCTCGGGCAGAACATGTGGGCTTTGGGCAGAAATTCTATCTCAAAACCAAACTCAGCTCTGCCTCTGAAATCATTAATTTCTTGGTGAAATATCTTTTTTCTAGCCCACTCTCAATGGCAAGGCTTCCTTATTCATAGATTTTTTTCCCCGCTGTGATTCAATCTTTCCAACCCCGGCTCCTTCTATCAATTTTCATTTCACGGCTCTTCATCTCTCCTTCCCTGGCAGTCATACCTGCCTCGCTGTCCGCACACTTCTCCCTTCCTCTTATTGCTCAATAAATCCAAACTCTCCTCTTTGCCTCTACTACCCAAAACAACATCAGCTTCTGAACTTCAGTGGGACTTTCTCCTCAAGCTTCCGGATGCATTTTAACCTATTTATTCTCCCTTCCCCTAACGTTTCCAGCACTGCTATCCCCCCCAGACTTCCCTTCTTCCCAGCACAAGATGGATTCAGAACGAACACGAAGGCTCTCTCTTCTCTGTTTCAGCTCTGTACTGCTATCTTTACCAAGAGGAATACTTTGCCCCTGAGATGTAGGAAACCTTTCAACAGACAGATGAAAAAAAGCAGCTGGATGGGGGGTGAATCACTTACTGAATCTGCATCAAACCAAATCCTTCACCAGGGCATCGTGAGAACGCACGTTGCAAGGCTCAGGAGCATTCCCTGGGGCTGTCTAACTTGACTGGTAAAAATAAAGGCTCAACAGCACATTGCTCTGCTTTAGAGTAACAAAGACTTAACCAGTCATTTATTTTCAGCTGATCCAGAAGATACATCTCACATAACCATGAAAGCAGTGTTTTCTTAAATTTGGGGTAACATTTTTAAAGGACGCTGGCAGTTATTTCTTTAGTAACAAGACTTTCCTATTTCAATTTTATTCCGCTCCTTGAAAAGCAATCTCAGAATGTTCAATAAATGCCATAAAAAGGCAGATATTATCATTAAAGTGACTTATGCCGTAACTGTGACAACAGACCGTTGCAGCTTTCCAATAACACTTGAATTCTTTTCAGCCAGGAATCCAGCTGTGTGAGATCACTCAGGAGGACAGCACAAAAGTTTCTGCATGCATCAGCACAGAACCGGCCTCAAATTTCACAGAAGCAGACCCTGAGGTACTCATAGTGTCACATCTTCATCTCCTTGCTTCTCCCCAAACTCCACTGTATTGATTTTACATGAGTCTATTTGAGAAGGAGGAATTACTCAGACCCCTGCTAGTTTCAGCACGGAATCACACCACCATTTGGGCACACGGTGTGGGATGCTGCAGGATTTCTGGGCATCTAAACCACGTGCTCATAACCCCCATCAGCTTCTGCATTTTCCTGAGCAAGATCCTAAGAACCCTACATATTGACACCATGCATTTATCTTCAAGCGATAATAAAAGGTATATCACAGAATCACAGAATTGGAGGGGTTGGAAGGGGCCTGTAGAGATCACAGAGTCCAACCCCCTGCCAAAGCAGCTCCCAGCCCAGGTTGCATCCAGGCATAGTCTTGAATGTCTCCAGAGAAGGAGACCCCACAACCTCTGTGTGCAGCTCCAGTGCTCTGCCAGTGCACTGGGAAGAAGTTTCCACTCACATCTGTGCCATGTTGATGCATGGATTGCTTTTTAAATTCTAATTCCTTAATCTCATGCTTCCATTTGGCGCTCGCATTCCCTGTGAGAGACCCAGACACTCCAGAAGGACAGCTCAGACCTTGTCGCTCCATCCCACAGCTCAGGGAGGAGGATGCACTGGTAGCAGTGAGGAGTACATCCTCAGCACTGAGTACCAGGTGCCCAAAGTGATTCTCCACGAGAAGCCAGGGACCTGCTGGGCTCTGACCAGCACCGGAGGGACACCAGAAGCCTCACACTGCCTGAGGGATGCAGCTGCCTGCTGCTCTCACTGGGGTTGCCTCTCGCAGCAGAGCACGGCCACGGCAGCAGCCTGGCTCTGCAGGAGCACACCGTGCTTCGGATGCTGCTCATTCCTTCCCACTGTTTCAGCACCAGAACAGAACATAAGCAACGCCTGTAGTACGTAACCTACAACCGTCTGCAGCACACAGCACGGGCTGGTGCAACTTCAGACATTTCCCAACTTTCTGAAAATGACAAAACAACGGTTACTTGACAAAACTTGGGAAGAAAAGCAGCAGTAGCTGCAAAATAAATAAATAGGTAGATAAATAAATAAATAAAAAGGGAAAGAAGATGAAGAGATTGTTGCAAGTGCTGCGCTTCCTACATGAGAGCGGATTAAAGTTTATTCCACCTTTGTGTTCTGTCAAGGAGGTGATAGCCTTTTAAAACAGATATGACACCCCAACTAAAAGTTGTTGGGAAAAGCTTCAGGATACATAATAATCGCATCAACCCTCCGGTATGAGAGCTTTAATCTCTTTCTTTGCATCTTTGGAATGAGAAGATGTGCTGTTCCCAAACCTGCCTCTCACAGCTCTTCCATGTGGTTGAGAACAACACCTGGGCGACCTCTCAGCTCACAGAGAGGCACAGGGCTGCGGGCAGCCCGCTCCATGGGATACGATGGGCCTGCTCTGCACACAGCCCAAACCAGGGGCTGCCTCACCACGGGCAGCAGGCACAGCTCAGGCTCAGAGTGAGGGGTGGCAGAAGGGAAGAGCACAGCACAGGGTCCAGGTGCCCAGCTCCTGCACACTGCTGCACAGTGAAGCCTGGAAACAAGCAATTCAGAGAGAAAAAGATGGATAAACGCACAGCGGATCTTTCATTTATCTGTTAGGAGGCAGTCAAGTGGTTTTTTGCTAACGACTTCAATATATATACTTCTTACAGATAGCAATTAACCTTCTGGTACAGATTAATCTTTTAAAAAATCAAAGATGAATTCATCTTTGAAATTCAAGTATTCAGTAGTTTCATTAATAATCTGAAATTGTCCTTTAGATTTTCTGTAATTAGAGCATTCTCTAATTTATTAATCCCACAGACTGCAGAGCATGTTTCAAATCCTCATCCCCTGCCACAATGACATATTCAAACTCGCTTGAAGCACTCATAATAGAAGTCACTTTGCAAAGAATTATTAACTCAAAGGATCAAGCAAAGTCGTTATATACCAGAGCACATTTAAACACTGAGCATGGATAATGCTTTCTACTCATCCTTGCCATTCCTAAGATCTTGGCTAAATCAGAAACCAGCCCGGACGGAACACTGAACTCAGGATGATTAGCTTGCTGTGGATTCCAGGCCAAAGACAGGAAGCGTGCTGGTACCTATGGACTACATCTTTCAGTGCCAAACCATGCTGCTTACGAGATACCAGGCAGCAGTCTGCAGGGACAACAGCTGCTGACAGCTGGCACATCTCAGGCTCTGGCTGACGGCCCCCACTGCCCCAGCCCTGGCTCATCAGGGCTCTGTAGGTGGCACAATGGCAGTGCCACCCACCCCGTCCTGCAGCACGGAGCATTGCCCACAGTCACAGTGGCAGAGTCCACTGCTGTGGCCGTGCAAAGCTCACTGCTTGCACCAGGGCTGTGCCGCAGGGCAGCATGAGCTGGGGCCTTTAAGGTCCTTTCCAACCCAACCATGCTGTGGTTCTGTGATTCTGTGCCCCATTACACATCTGGCACTGGGACCTCCTGGTACTTTTCTGGGCTCTAGAGGAGCAGGAGTGCGCTGGCAGGGGCTGGATCCCCTCAGAACATCACCCAAGCTTTATCTGTGTGACACAGAGCTGCGGCAGGCACAGCCTACATCACCCTGCACACAAAGCTGCTTTAGGCAGGGCGTTCTTGTGGGTTTACGCTTTATTCTTTGAGAAGGATGCTGGCTTACAAGTTGACTGCATTAGCAGCTCCAGTTGTTAATTTAATTCTGTCTATGAAGTGATAGGGTATTACTCAGCTAGGGTTTGTCCTTGACACAGAGAACGCATTTCTTGTAAGATTTTGCGACAGTGGATATTTGCAAATAAAGTAAATTTTAAATTATAATGAACACGGGTATTTGTCACTTCCTATGGTTTTAAATCCCAAACCACTTTCTTTAATACCGCATAAATATGCGTTCAAACGAACAGACAAATTCATGCAAATACAGCCTCCTGACGTGGTACAGCTCTGATGTCCCTCCAAAGCCCCTTCCCTTCATCCCCTGCAGCCCAGCGAGGTCAGCACCAACTGTGGGACCCATCAGGAACCGGCACACACCCAGAGCCATGAGATGGGTGCAGCATCATGGTCCTCTCCTAGCCCCCTCTCCCTACACAGACAGACCCTTCCCAACCTGCCCAGGGCGTCCTGCCATTCAGGACTGAATTCTGGCCCAGGTTATTTGCAATGGGATGGTGGGGCAGCTGCAGGATGGGACACCTGCCAGTTCCCGCAGTGAGTGCAACAGGACTTGCTCTTAAAGAGTGAGGACATGCTTCTGATCCTCCCCCTGCCACACCAGGATACATCAGTGTATGTTCCTGGAGTTGGCTCTTACATACCCCACCATGAATGAATGACATCTCCTGCTTATTTCTCCTTCCTAGTGCAGAAATCTGCTTCAAGTGCTTCAGTTTACAAACATTAATGATTCAGCACTGCTCATCAGCTTGCCATGGATGTACAGCTTGATTCCCAGCGGTGCCATCCAAAGCTCTCCTATGCTTTGTCATCTCAGGGAAAATTTACAGCTACTTCACCTGAAGAGTATGTTACCAAGAGAAGGATGCAAGCACACCAACACAGCAGCCACTCCTCCAGGGCAGGTTTGCTCTGGGTCCTGAACCGCAACCAGAAAACCAACAGCAAAATTAGGATTCCTGGCATCAAAACTGCAAGGGTTCAAACTTCTACCATAAGCCTGAGCCAGCATAACGCACAGCATCGCCTTGTCCTCTTGGAACATCTCCCACACACAAGTGATGTTTTCCAGCACACTGAAAAAAGCTTTATTGAAAAAAGAAAAAAAAAAAAAGCACAGAGAGAGGGAAAAGGAACGTTCAGGCAACAAGA
Organism: Callipepla californica brunnescens; assembly: GCA_023055505.1. Classification (NCBI taxonomy): domain Eukaryota; kingdom Metazoa; phylum Chordata; class Aves; order Galliformes; family Odontophoridae; genus Callipepla; species Callipepla californica. The sequence goes on along the minus strand of JALIRH010000015.1, from coordinate 14,996,542 downwards.
AAAACACTCTGCATCCCACCAAAGGCCTGGTGTGCCTCACATCATGCTGCAGGGCTTCATGCCTCCCTACCCCAGGACAGCAATCTCTGAGCCTTTCAGGTAAGATGTATGAGTTTTCTCCAATGAATTGGTCAAGAGAAATGCTACAGAAAAGCAATACACTGACAGCAATCTGAGACGTGAACAGCAGCAGCATGACACGAGTCAATGTCGAGCAACAAGCAGTCTTCAAACAATTTCTAGCTGTGGAGAGATAAAAGCTCAACGTTTTAAAATCTGTCTTCTACCCATGTCAACATAATACAACGCTGTCCAGTGGAATACGAGAAGCTTGATAAGACTCGGGGTTTTCTATTTTCTCCAGAAACTATTGAAAAACACTAACATTTCAAATTCTCTGAAACTCTATAAGCAATTTAGGAAGGAGAGCACCCGGGAGCCATTACGGAGGAATTGCAATGAACTGGAGCAACTTCAGAATCAAATATATGTTCCAGAAAAATAACATGACATTTGGCACAAAACAACATCAATCACTTCTACAGCATTTCTGAGGGAGGACGGGCGTTGCCTACCTGCCTCTCTGGAAATTTGCATGAAGGACTCGACTCCTTTTTCTCCATAATTCCCTTCAGATGCCAAAGTGGACACATAATTCCATCCCAAAGCTTTCACAATGTCCACCATTGCTTGCGCTTGGAAGGAATCTGGAGGAACCACACGTGAGAAGAAATCATAGCGCCTGTCATCACTCAACTCTGGTGCAGTTGAGGCATAACTGATTTGTGGGATCTGTAGAAAAAAATAATTTCTGATAAATATACATATTCACACATGCATTGCACTTGTCACAGCAGTTAGCTAAAGCATCTAGCTTCTGCTGAGCCTAAGTTCACCTCCCTTGCATTCATCTCCAGCTCTCCACCACATTTCTCTGCAACGCACAAATCGAAGGTACAATCTTTTCATCAGAACCGAGTGGAAAGTTCTAAAAGGACATCATCAGTCAAAAGAAAACAAAGGCTTACATTGACCACTTCCCACTTTCACACGACCCAGTGCAGCACACTTTGGATAACAGAGACCAGAGTACTGTCTAGGGCTATTTTCTCCCTGATAACAAAGGCTGTGAAGCAGTTATTAAGCTGACAGTATGTTAATCCCCGATCACATTATGCAACTGTTTGAGTAACAGTCTGGGACTTCTCCTTAATTTAAGGAGCCTTCCATAATTCTCACACGAGATGCCAAAGAAGGGAAAAAAAAAAAAAAAAAAAAAGGCTTGAGATATACAAAAGCACGATCATATATAATGATTTTAGACTGTTACGCTGTGGCAAGGTCAGTATTTCACGCCTCAGCCCAAGCACCTCCTGCATTCTCATACTCTCTCTCTACGCAGTGTTTCTGCGGGTATTTATTAGCTCTCCTGCCCTCTCAGCAGAGGCAGCATTACGTTTCCCCAGGCTCAGTATGGCATGGGCTCGGTGCCTTCCCTGCCCACGGGGGTCAGTGGCAGACAAGAGCCAACACAGCACCCTTTCCCTTTATTTCAATTGTTTCTTCCATCACAATAAGCTGTCTAAAGATACCACCTATAAAGTATCTTGGCTATAATACCATTAGGTATCATTTGATCTGTAAACCTTACACCACAGTTATTGACTTTCAGTCTAGCTCAGGGTCGCACAGAAAACACTGCACACCTTCACAACAATCAAAATTCCTAATTTGGTATCTGTTCATTGCTGGAATAGACAATCTGTGATGCTGTAGGATTGCTCTCTTCTCATTTGTACAGTGCAGATAACAGAGCTTCTGCAACTGCTTCTCAGTTCAATCCATCACCCCACTGGACAGCACTGTGTTATGTGGAACAGTGAAGTACATTGACTTCATGTGTGCTGCTAATTGCACGAGCACCCTGCACACGTACAGCCCTGCACACAGAGTAGTGCTGAGATGCCAAGTGCAGCACTATTAATTATAAATAAAAGGAAGAAATATTATTTTTTAATCTGTGGCAAGTGTTTGTATTCCAGCTTGTAAACAACTACGTCTTCAACTTGAAATCAAAAGGACCATATTCGACACTATTGCAGAAAGCAAAGCTCCTACAGAATTTGCTCCAGCGCTTATATTACTTAGGAGACGTTTTGTTTTTTAAGTCTTTTTCCTCTGTCCATAAAATATTAACCACTTTCAGCTGTTTAAATCACTTCAGTATTCAGAGCATATATTGGTTTCTCTACCAACACCTCTTACAGGACGTTGAAAAGACAACATAAAGCCAGGCAGATGAAGAGCAAGATTTTGGTAACATTTTGAGTGGCTCTGGTGTCATTAAACTGACTATTTCCAGGCACTTATTTTAACGAACCAGACAAATACTTTGTCAAATCTAAAGGATTTATTTTCCTTTCCCCCCCACCGCAGCAGGATTGTGCTCGGAGCTCCCCAATGGACACGGAGGTGCCAGCAGAGGGGAGCAGGTCCTGGGCAGAGGCAGCATTCTGAGGAGACAACGTTCGTGTTTCTGACAGCACTGTGGCAAACATCACACTCCACAGCTCTTCATATCGTTTCCCTAGCTGATGTTCTGATTACAATGACACTGAATGATTAATGCTGGGAGCATTGCATTAGTCAGTGATTAATTAATGTTAATTTATTTTTAACATTGAGCATTATTCTTCATTTATCTCATTTTCTTCTGCTAATGAAGAAGTTCTCCCTGGATCCCTGTACCACTCCTGGTTGGGCTGCTGGAAAAGCAAGGTCTGCATGAAACATTCTCCAACCTCAGGCCTGGAACTGAGAATTTCAGAGTAAAATGCAACTGAAATAAAAACTCATTTTGAAGAGGTTTGCTCTACAGGTAAACCAGAGTTATTCACCTTCCTCCCCATATACTCCCACTTTGGATGCACCAAAACTGATCTGCCCATGCAGTAGCTCCCTTCTCCCCAGCAACCTACCAAAGGATGAATGAAATGGCCCACCTGAGCCTCCTCAGCAAAGGGTAGTCACTAGAAAACTCGAGAGAAGGATATTTTCCTAAGGATCATGTGCAAATTAAGGTAATGCATGAGCGTACCTGTTGAGATATTAATGAGCTCCCACCAGGGTAATATTAAGTTCACAGTTGGCTGCAACCTTACTTTCAACTTCCCATTACGTTCCACTGATATGATTTCCTGACCACAGAAAAAAATATATATACACCCCACTTTGATAAAGCCTCTTGGCTATCTCTTACTTGACAGAGCAGCATCAGTCTGCACAAAGTGCAAAATCCTGCCAGCAACTTCACTTCACACAACTAAGATGCCTGAGGACGTCTCCCCCACCAGCCCAACTCTCTGGTGTGAACTGATGGATGACTAACAGTCTTGAATCTGTTTAGGTCTCGGATTTTATTCACGTAGAAATCTCTCATGTCAGGATTTAATCATCAGTTAGTACAACTGCTCTTTGTTCACCATTTACATCTAAAAATTGCATAACAAACAGCTTCAGCATCCTGTGAAATGCATATAATTGTTTCTATTGCCTCGAATTAAAACCACTTGAAGCCATTTTCTCTGGGCAAAACTCTTCTACAATTTTTACATTTCACTTTGATCCCAACAGGAAGAAAATTTTACCAGAGGTAGAAAATGAGATCCAATCACATCCCGGTGCTCTCATGGACACCTGGAGGGAGAGCTCCCTGACACAATGGGGTGGGACCTGCAGCCCTGTCTGCCCACAGCCAGCACCAGCAGGGCATCCCCAGCTCTGACACTAACAGATGCACAACAAGCACTGTTCCATCATCCAAGCTCAGCACGGGTTGTCCTGAGCTCCCAGTGTAGAACCATGAGCCCTGTTCCAGGGACTTGTTTCTGAAACATGCCTAAGTGGACAAATATCACTGCAATCCTTTCTCTAGAGCTCGGAAAAGATTGAGTAATAATATTCCCAACAGTCTTAGATAATGATGAGAGCAAATCCTACTAAAGCACTTTGATAATCCCTCTCTATTATGTTTTATTATGAAATGGTACAAGTAGTGCATTTCAAGCTGATTTTTACACTCAAGAATCAAATGTTGACAATTAGAGAACGAGGCAAAACAATTTCCAAAAAAGCTTTCATGTAAATCAATTGTCAGAACAACAAGGAGGGTTTCTCAGCAGCTCTGCTGTGGTGTAAAAGGTGAGAACATTTGGCAAATCCATTGGTGTATGCAGATGTTACAGCAAGGAGCAAAGTCCTCAGAGCCGTAACAGAAGTGACACATCCAAAGAAGAGCATTTGTATACCAGAAAATGTTGAGAAACATGAATCTGTTTATGGCTCACCTCAGTTTTTCTCATTCTGTTCACCAATTACTAAAGCTACTGGTGTTCAAACAGGGTCTTGTTTGCTCACATCACCACCTCCCTTACTTTATCCCACAGTGAATGCCCAATGATGTATTAGAGATCAACACTATCAGCTGCAGAGGAATTGGATAGATATTTCATAAGGTACAGAAATACAAATACAAACAACATCAAATACAAATGAGAAGCTGAGCCTGGAGGAGAAGTGCATCGAATAAAACAGAAATATCTTCAAGAGCACGAAAAGAAACACTAAGAAAAGCAACACAATAAATGATTCATGGTCACGAATTCAGCTTGTATCCAAGCCGGCCCCTTCTGCCAGAGCCCGGCACTCTGCATGAGCTCCATCTCCCCCATCTGCCCAGTGCTGTGGCTTCAGCCAGCAGGCGAGAGGGTCTTCTTTGGACTTCATCTCAGAGTCCAAGAGGACAATTAACACGGCAGTCAAATTCCACTTTTCAAAGGTTTTTAAATAGAGATTTTCAAAAGTGCTCAGCAATGGAGGAGCTCCGTCAGAGCTGCCAACCCCCACACAAGCTCTTTTTCCTTTGGGAAGTTTCCAAGTGCAGTGGCAAAATTCCTTATTTATAGAGAACTATTGCTGTTCTTGACACATCATCAGTGAAAAACCAGACAAGGTCACTGTGGTGTGGACCTCTCAGCATCAGATAATTCATGAGTGACACAGCAGCGGGGGAATGAAGCAGTGCCAGGAAGGGTAATGGACCAACAGGACATAGGGAACGACTGAGAGGAGCTATCTATAATTTTATTCCCTGGAACCATCTTGCTGTGCAGCAGATATTTAAGTTCCATACACAACAAATAAAATTCAGAAGCTCTTCAGATTGCAGGGTGAAAGTGAAGAGGGAAGACCAGCCCTATGGAAGGACAGGTAACTGAGCAGGTCCTTCATCAACAGCACCTCACCAGGTGAAATCCATTACCAAAACAAGCATCTCCAAAGCTGCTCGGAATTTCTTAAATACACAATATAAGGACCACTGGCTTTCTCACCGTTTTATTTTGTTTACTTGGTTGTTTGGTTGGGACTATTTTGTTTTGTTTTTCAGGTCTGGATGAAATTTAAGAAGCGTATGAAAAGGACTCTTTACAGGCACATAAATCAACCTTCAACACAACCTGTAACTGTCATGACAATCAAGTAAAAAGATATTCTAAATGACATTAGCAAGATGGAAGTATTTTCTACAGACCTACAGGATGTTTTCTGTTCCCTTTTCTAGAGAAGGAAAGTAATCATATGAATTATTCCAGCAAAAATAATTGTAGCGATTAAGAGAACAATAATTAAGGCAATTAGTACTGTCCACATTGCTCATGGGAGCATTTTATCAACTCAGAAAGCAGAAACAAAAAAAAAATATATATAGGTGCACTATAATATGAGAGGTACCCACAAATAGGAAGTGCCCCTTCATTTCATCTGGAGGTTCTGCCTTGGCCTGCATCTTGTAGCACAGCCTGGGCTTCTGGAGCTGCAAAATGAGGTGATCTCTCAGCTTTTAAACACTGAGAACATTGAGTAGATGACTTGAAGCCAAGATCTACAGTTCTAGTGGAAATTGGTCTTGGCACTAAAAGAACCTCCTCCCTTTACGAGGCTGTACGCACTACTGTCCTTAAAAATGAGAGCAGACACTTGTCTCCATGAGCTTACGTATTCCACTCTGAGAATTTTCCATTTATACTTCTGTTGTTGATACTTCCAGTTGTCTAATCTGCGCGTTAGGGTGCAGAGGCACACAGAGACAGCTACCTGTCTTACTAAATGCATTCCAGGTGGCTAAGATCCGAAAATTCCTGTACTGTGAATCAATTTATAATGAACCTACAGGTTCATTACTTTTTCAACACAGGTATAAATTGAATTAAAAGAAACAAAAACTCTTCCATGACATTGCATTCCTTGCAGAGAAAGACTTTCCCATTCAGTGGGACTGCAGTCACCTTAACCTGTTCCTATCCAAGAAGGTAGCTAGCCCTGTCTCTTCAGCACTGCCAGAAAACTGTAAAAACACTTGGAAAATCACTAAAAATAAAGAAAGCATATTTCATCTTTTTCAGTGTAGTATATAGGAGGAGGAGGTACAAGAACAATGTGGAAATTATTAACTATGGTGTCTGCAACTCCAGGTTTTTGTCCCTAAGCCAAGCCTGCCTGCATTACCCCCATCAGCAGTAAGCAGCCCCCAAAGACCTGCTCAAGAACCTCCTGCTAGCAGAGAGCTACAGAATGAATGAAGCATCAGTGCTGATAAAACGTGCTCCATTGAATGCTTGAAGCTTTACAGTTCCAGTAAGTAAGTTTTCTTGCATTTGAAAATCTAATAATGCTTTTTTCAAGGGCAAAGACCATTCTTTGTGGGTAAGCCCCACTGAGCAGGTCTGTGACCCATTTCAGAAAGTTTCTGGTGCCTACAAACCATTAATTCAAGCCTTCAGACCAGGCAGCCAAAGCACCCCTCCATCTGTGCTGCTGCAGCAGAAGCTGAATACCTTTGAGGGAGGCAGAATAGGGTTTCAACAGCGCTGTCAATATTGCACATTATTTCAGAAGCAGGTGAGGCCCAAATGGAATTAAACCATTCCTTCACTGTCTTCCCCTTTGGGAAATGCTAAAATAAAAATCTCAGTCTATCGTGCAGCTTGGACACAAAAGCTTCATACATATTTAAGACTGCTCTTTTAGGAGGCAAAAATATGCTCCCGTGTTTATCAAAAGACATGTCATATCCCTTAGTGTCTCAGTGGGATCAGCTGTTCTGTGACAGCACAGCGGCAGCAGCATGAAAAAAGCATTCCTTTTGTTTGCAGATATTTTTTGTGCTTGCAACACCAACTGCTACGGCCCAAGCCATTCGTTTTTCCTGCATGGACTTCTTTCCCAACGCATTTTTGGAGCACCTGTTCTCAATGCTTCTTAGAAGTGAGACCAGTTTGTATTTAATGGTCCCTCCATTTGAATGTCTCCTGTCCTGACTTCATTCCCAAATCCTCTGCCCTGCTCCGGTGGGCAGAGGGCTCTGCAGCTCCCTGGCTCCCACTGCAAGCACATCCCACCACAGAAAGCCCCTACAGCTCCCAGAGGGGAACAAAATCACTCATCTCAGATATGCTGTGGATACTAGAGACAAAAGGACACTAGAAAACTTCAGCACTTCACGTTTTTAAGTGAAACATTTGAGTTGTTAAGAACTTTAGCTGGCTCAATCATGAACTAGCAAGGCAACAACGCTATAATGATTTGCAGATCTCACGGATGAGGTATGGCCAGCACAGCACATTTATATCTACCAGTGCATATTCATTGATTTTACAATATTAACGAGAATATTCCTCCTAGGATACATCAGTTAGAGTATCAGCAGTGATTGCCCATCCATTGCAATGCAAGAATGCACAGCTCTTCATATTTTTACTCCAGTGCTGATAGAATGTAAGCTTGAGAGCAGTATTAAAATAATAGATGGCACTCTGCTAGAGGTAATTTGAAATCTTAACAAAGCATCAAAGCTTCTTGTCTATTATGAGCTAATACTTCAAGCCAAATTTTAGCTGAACTCACAGAAGGTGATGGGACTACAGGGACCCTCTAACCTTTCTAATAGCCACGTTTTGTAATCGTATGGCACCACACGGCAGCTCCTGCACTGACAGACTTATCAACCTCACGTTGTGATTCAGATCCAGGCTACAAAATAACATCTATGGATATTCTGTCACACCTCCTTCCCATGACACTCTGCACTGCCTAAAATGTAATTACAAAGATCCTATATGAGAGAGAACAAAAAAAGCTTAAGAGGAGCATTCTGCACTGAGTCTGTGCCAAGACCGAGTGCACTTCTGGAGTTGTTTACTTCCATCACAGCTTAAGGTCTCTGGCAGATAAAACGGGCAATGACACATCAAAGGGACAAAACCGAGGTCTGCCCATTAAATACCGCAGATCACAAGACAGCTCATGTCAAAAATAAAGCCAGATTGCTAAGATTAATGCTAGTCTAAGCACAGGGTGTCTGGGGGGAGCAGAGGTGGGGTCCAGTGCTGAGGACGCTTACATCGAGGCTTCCCACATCCCTCAGTCCCACAGAGGAAGAAGGAAGGCACGTTCTGAGCACATATTTTGATACGTCCTTGACTCAGAAATAATCCCTTGAGTTTTGAAACCTGCTTCCTATGGTATGAAGGATTATACCCAGCAAGGCTTTCTGAGAAGGACCGCTTCAACCATTCAAAGAGGCGTTGAGCAGAGGACCAGGGCCCTGTGTGACCTACATGACAGCAGCAGGTAGATAACCTTCTCCCTTTTTACACATACACCATTCCCTGACGCTCACGTCCACGTTTCCATATCCTGAGAAGTCAGTCACTGAGAACAGATCGAGACATTAATGTATACGTACATTAAGTATGTTTATACAAATCCTTATAAAAATAAGGACATGCTTGTGGTGATCAGAACTCACACATCCCAGTACAGGCTCAGAAATTCTAATCATTCTGAAAACGAAACAGAACCAGAAGACAACCACAGCAAACACGCTTTTGTGTTTAATTTATATGTTTACAAGACTGGAGGCAGTGTGTACACATAACTGACCCTTACGTTGTCTATGCATATTGTAAAGTCTTTTTTTTAATCTACGTCTATTAATCTAATTGGTTTTAAAAGCATCCCCATAAAGCTGACGATGACAAAGACCTATCCAGTAGACAGGTTGACACACAGAAAAGCTCGATGACACAATTTTCTGCAAGTAACACACAGACGCACCCAAACCCACCACAGTGGAAACGAATTGCAGCGTGGCACAACGTGAACCACAGCCATCCTTCAGAGCTCAGTTATTAGGCTAAATGGAAGCTGGCGAGTTCAGCTCTGAGCATATCTCACAATTGCATTTCTAGCTGAGCCTCTGCATTTGTTGTGGAAAATAAATCTGTTTGCAAATTCGTAGTAAAGATAATCTTCCAGCAAGAGGCTGAATGTCCTAATGAACAAAACTGAACTCTTGTGAATGACTTTCGCCGATCGGATTTTACAAAACTAAGAATGGAACCACACAGAGACATAGGATCAGAATCACAAGGTTGGAAAGGACCTACAATATCATCCAGTCCTACCTCCCACCCATTCCCATCGCTACCACAAGCACTAAACCACATCTCACAGCTCCTCACCCAGACGTCTCTTGAACACTGCCAGGGATGGCAACTCCACCACCCCCTGTGCAGGCCATCCCAGTGCATGAACACTGACAGAAAAAGCTTTTCCTTATGTCCAATGTAAACCTCCTCTGGTACAACTCGTGGCCATCTCCTCAGGTTCTGTTTGTTGCGTGTGAGAAGAGTCTAAACCCCTCCTCATCACATCCTCCCTTCAGGAAGCACTACCCCCCACCAGGATGGCACGGGTCCTGCGGTGCAGCTCCATGGCCCAGCTGGAACTCCCACTGCTCCCCCCAGTCTGGATGAGCAGTGCAGCATGACAGCAGGAGCAGCCACTGCAGCTGAGCTCCTCTGTGCATCTGGAACACACGGCTATGTTGCGAGCACCTCTATCCAGCACAGCATTAAACATGATGTTGGACTCGGGAAGCTGATAAGGGTCGATATGCTGCTAACATCAGCAATCTTTGGCTAACTTCCAAAGATGGAATACACAGAGCAGGTTATCCTGTGCCTACATACAGGAGTGCTCATCCTCCTTCCTGCCATAAACCGATGCTCACAACAGGAGACAAGCTGTGGCCTAAATAGATAACACCTAACCTGTTCATTCCTCTTTTTTTCCCCATTTATTTTCCCACTGATGCAATCGCTTTATTTTCCACAAAAAAACACAGAAGAGTATTTCTCAGCATCTAAAGTGTGCTGAGTTCCAGTGATATCCAGTACTTACGGCACAGAACTGTTTCCTGCAGTAAAGGAAAATACTTCTATGTTTGGGGAAGAACACAATGAAGTTGGTGTATTGCACATCCTTTCTAAATACCGTGGTTAATAAGAAATTCCTACAAATCATTTAAGCAAATGCAGGATACAAGCGCATTCTCAATTTCAGAAATCTGGAGTGAAGTCTCCATTTCAGAAGAGCACTTAGAAGCCTTTTATTCACTTGTGCTCATTACTGCTGTAGCAGTAGCCTCAGATATTCAAGTTTGTGTAATAAAATCCTTGATAAATTATTTGTACCTCTCTACTGGGAGTTACCTTCTGCTGCAGCAGTGACAACCCTACTGGAGGAAAACTCTTACTGTTAAACCTCCATCAGAGAAATTTCATGTAAAGGCTTTACTGTGTGAGCTACACAAACTGCAGCCAACGCTGACCCAGAACTATGAACTACGCACAGCATAAGAATGATGTGAGCATAGGGTGCTTTCTTTATGATGCAGAAGGAACATGAGCAGGGTTTTATTTATAAAGGAGAGAGAAATTACAAGTATGAACTTAAGAAGTCAGTTAATGAGAAATCTCTCTCAGAGGAACCAGCCATGTGCTTAAAATTAAGCACATTAATATTACTGTTTGAACAAAGTCAAGCAACCTGGCCCTGGGCGTGCAGGGAGTCTGGGCTGACCCTGGGTGTGGGAGCAGATCTCACTAGAGAGGCCGTGGGTCGGTACTTGGTGTCCCCCGATTCCATGGCCGGTTGTTTTTTAATCAAAATCAATGTTAGGATGAGTGAAAAAGACCTCATCTCCTCAGAGCATAGGAAACCCAAAAAGGTCCTTCAGGACAAAGGTGTTAGGCATGATGGAGAGCGAGGAAACGTATCAAGAAGAGATGTGAAAGTGGATTATAATTATGTGAGAACTCCGCATTTGACACTGCTTCTAAAATATAGATGACAATTTTAGGACGTAATGAAGTTTCAGTGAGTACCTACACCTTTTATTTCCTTATATTTTATCTCTGGCCTTTTAGAAATGGCGACATCAAGATGCAGTTCTACATATATATAAATATTTATGCCCTACCCCAGGAAAAACAGAAGGCAATCGCACTTTTACCTTCACTGCTTTTCCTCACCTCAACATTATGCTTGCCAGCTAAATAATTACATTTCTTCTTATCTAACTTGTGGGAAAACAAATTTAATAACAGAAACACAGCTAGAAAGAAAAATACTTAGGGGAGAATAATTTTCAGACTTAAACTTCACAAGCTCGATAGATTATCCTGGACACTGGATAATTACTAGGCATGTCTTTATCGCAAAAGTGCCCGGACATTCTAATTAATCCAAATTGCTTTCTAAGGGCCATGTTATTAGACACATGCAGAAGCAACTAGACACAGAACAATTTTACTTTTTTCAAAGGTTTCAAGCAGCTCTGCCCTTCGGTGCAGGGATGAAATCCACCCCACCAAGGCCGCCAGCTCCTGCCCCCACCGCAGCTTCCAGCCCAAGCTGTGCTGCGATTCTCTGGAAGAGAACCAACTCTACAGCCAACCTTATGCAACAAGAAGCAATCAGACAAAGCTGTGCAGGCTGCATCGTTCAGTCTTTGTAATAAATGATAAATTACTGCTACCCAAACTGAGGCGGGAAGGAGCAGTGCTTCCCACCCACCACGCAGGAGGGGGACCTCTCATTTATCCATTTACCTCTCTATTTCCTTATTTTGCGCTCCTCCTCGTGGGAAATTAAACATTTCTACCTTGTTACACCTCCAAGGGAGAATCGTTCTGAAATAGCCTCATCTGCAATGCAACTCCCCATGGGGCTCCTTCCTCAACCTGAGCTCGTGCTTCAGCCTGCATCTCAGCTCTGCCCCGCAGCCTGCAGGGGATGAAGCACTGGCAGCTCCCCAGTCCTCATGGCCAGGCATGGCCAACGTGAACTAATCCTCAGAGGCAACGTGCTGGTAAACTGAGTCATTTCTTCAGTTCTGTAGTTTTCTAACTCTCCTATGCCCTTTATAGGATTATTTATGATTTTATTTGTGTCCCATACCGACTTATAATTACATGAAGTGCCTGTTTAAATGAAGGTCACATACACAACTTCAGGCAGCAGTTCGTCTGGCACACTCCCTCAAACACAGGCATTCCAGCAAAGTCAGAATGATACTACATGGACCAACAAAATGGTTCAGAAGTACAGAAGTCTCTTTCCTCACAAGGAAACGCTTATCTACGTCTATGATCCAACAGACACTAAGTCAAATCTTTGAGTAGCCGTTTTAAATTAATAAAGAACCCTTTCCCAATCCTCGGTGGCCTTACAGCTTTTCTGAAGAGATACACGCTCATCCATCATTAACCACATTTTCAGCTGTCAAAAAAGAATCACAGTTCTCAAGCACGCACCCTTTTAAAGTACAGCTGTAAATTGCCATCAGTATTAAATACATGGGGATGCTGCACACAGTTATTTATCAGAGAAAACCTCTGTGCAAAGTGCACCCCAACGTGCAGCAGGGCCAGTGGGTTTCTCTCCTGACTGTTGTGCTAGACTTGCCCAATGATATGCAACCGTATGTGGGAATACAAGAAACTGTATTCAGAGCAGAAGCTTGCTAGCTTTTCTCTCTCTCCATTCTCTTCCTCTGGCAGGAAAGACAGGCGTCCATTGAAAATTGGACTGGAAACTGCAGGACCCACGTGTCAACATTTGGAATGTGTTTTTCTTCAACAAAGCGATGACTTGGGCTCTCCTTGGCACAGCCCTGCCTTCTGGACAGGCTTTCTGGCCAGCTCATCTCTGTGCCGCTGAGTTGGCTTCAAGCTCTGAGATCAAACTGCTAATGGGTTCCTGGGCAGCCTCGCATCTTTGTAACCTTTCTTTCCATGTTTGGCTCATCCTCAGTTGTGGGGATTTTGCTGGCAGCTGTATCTTGAAGTTTTGCATAATTTTTAGCTGATCCATGTTCAGGGCAAGCGACCTTCGTTAAGATGAAAGAGCTTGTTCTGACCCTGAAACCTCAACAAATAAAAGATACAGAGCTTGGATCTGGAAAGCACTGAATATTTCAAGATCCCTGCTCTATGTAACAGCGTGTTAATGATGGAGGTCCTCGTGCCCATCAGTACTTCGAGTTTGATCCTGCAAGCTGTTATGCACAACCCGACAGAGCATGGAAACCTATTTACTTCCAGGCACCACCTGAAGTGAGCAAACTGTTCCATACTCAGAAATTCATGCCCATGTTTGAGCACTTGCCTGGCCCCAAATCCCAGAGCCGGGAAGGAAAAGCTTTGCACTCCTCCACTGCATTCTGAGACAGCCCCTGCACCCAAACAGGCACTGCTGCAAACAGCATCCAGAGCCCACCAGCAGCCATCTGTGTCCCGACGGAAACGCAAAGTGCTTCTGCACTTAGTCCCAATAATGTACTGCTTACATTTCTGCATTATCATTTTCAGAGTTGTGTACACAGAGGAATGTGATCACACAAACCCAACAGCTGCTAGTTAGGTAATGCTACCCGGCCATCCTTCCCTGCCCTCCAGCTGCAACCAACCTGCGCCCAGAGCAGAAGGGACCCAGAGGGCCAGGGCAGCACCGAGAGCCCTGCACCCCAGCCAGCAGTGCTGCTGCTCTCCTACCTTTATGGGGGAAACCACAATTACAGACTTCATTGTCCCTATGGAAGCGGAACAGAGGAAAAGCTGCAGGCAAGAAAGAATGATGCGATACCATACATTCCCCCTCTTATGAAATAAAAACTGCACGTGGAGCATCACATCCTCAGCTGGTGAAAATTGCCGTTGGCCTCAATGGAGCTCCACCGCTTTGCACAGCTTGAAGATCTGCTCCGCAGAAATTAACACTGCCGTGAATGGCACTCCGCAAATAATCGTGCATCTGTATTTATCATATTAAAATGAGCATCGTGACTGTGGAGATCACCTCATGTTTATGCATGTGCAGCTTATATCCTAAATCACTATTATTTTATTTTTTTTTCCTCCACTTCTCTGTGAATAGATATCCGTAAAAGAAAGTTTATGCAAAATGGCGGGTGCTGGGTTATTCTGAACAACCCAACGAAACAGATCCCCATCAGTCAGCTCTCACTCAACAAATTAAGCAGTGCCGGGAGGTCCGTGGGCAGCAGCTCGTTGTGCTGATGGGATGTGATGTTCCCCATTAGGGCCGGCCAGCAGGGTGATGCTCTGTGCCTCGTCCTCGCTGCCAGGAACCAGGCAGGCACTGTGACCTGTGCTCACAGAAGCCTGAAGCATCACACTGCGCAGCTCCTGAACGGTCCCTCCGGCCCCAGCTCTGCACAGCAGGGAGAGGGTGGAGGAGAAGGGACCTTTGCCCTGTGTTGGAAAACAGGCAGAGAATTTGGAATGCCAAAAGTACCCGCTTCAATGCTGAGTGTCCACGCTCACAACGTGACATGCAAGCTGTGCCTGTGACCACCTTTGCTGTGCATGATAAACCATAATAAAACGTGATTGACACGAGGATGCTTTCTGCAGCCCTCAGCCAACGACTCGTGCTCCGCAGCACAGTGCTCTCACCAGGAGCTTCCCAACGCAGCCTCTTTTCTCTTACATCTCATGAGCACCTATCAGATTCCTAGGTGTCAGCTCTCAAAATAAGCACAGGCTTTTCATTTCTTTCTGCATTTTTTTTTCCTCTTCCAATTCCCTTCCCTTCGGTTATTTATTCCTCTGGAGGCTAAAAGAACGGCGCGGAGGAACAAGCCCCTTGTGCATACTTCATCAAGATCTGCAGACTCGCTACTAATTAGCGCAGTCATACTTATCAACCTTACAAGCGGTTGGAAAGCAGGGAGCGGTGCTGAGCCGCGTGCTCAGCAGGTCCGCTCAGCCCCATGCTGCAGCTCACCGCCCAGCAGCACAGTGCTTGCTACCACGAGCAGCCAACGGGAAAATGAGCATTGTAAAACGGCAACCTCATTTAGATAAGCGCCCCGCGAATTCACCCGGTTTGTATACAGAGTCATTATACGGTCACAACTGAGTGACTCGAGCCTTTTCCTTTTCTTCTTTCCACCCCCGCCCCGAAATAACCGTGCTCGGGGAGTAGCCTTACTTAGCCGTGCTTTGCTGGGCTGACAGCTCGCTGGCAGGCATTAAATGGCAGCAGCGCTCTTGCTGATAAGTGGGGACAGCCAGCTGTCAGCGGGGGGCAGCAGCAACGTCCTCTGGGCACACATTGGCCCCTTCCCCACACCAGGGGCATCCCTGCACGGTTGGCAGCCGCTCTCCTACAGAACCGCATTGACTACTGAGATGCTCTTACTGCTCTGCATTTGGGCAGGGGCGATGCCCAAAGCCCCCCAGCCCACACTGCTGCTCGCTGCCGCTCCTGCAGGAGCGGTGTCCTGAGGACGGGCCCGCTGCTCTGCAGGCCTGCAGTGCCAGCTTCCAACAGGAGCACTGGCAGCGTGGAAACCACCTCGCTTAACAGCAGAAAGCTGAAGCAGACAAACAGAAATACTTTCCGCTTGCGTATGTCCCGGTCCATTTGAATTATTCCAGACATCCCAGAGATCGGTATCAAGGTGCTTACACCACTTCCATCACCATGGTACCCGAGCAGCCCTCAAGTCTTTAAAAATAGAACTAATAGCATTTTCTCCTGATTTCTTCTGCCTTTCAAGCTTTCAAGAGAAACGCTTGATTCATTTATGGCTTTATTTTATTTATTCATTTGTTTGTGAAAGAGGTTGAGTGAAGCACAAAGCTTTCTCTTCACGTCAAAAAATGAATTAATTGTGCAGAAGTGTATCACGCACATCCCGAGCCCGTGTGCCTACAGGTGCTGATGTCTCTGGGGAGCTGTTTTCCTCAGCTTGGTCCCAAAACCCAGTGCCCTGGCTGCAGCACCTACCCCAGGCAGAGTGAGAGAGTGGGGGCACCGCCCACAGAAGAGCAACCCCATACAGAGCTCTAGTTAACTGGTGCAGAGATGCTGATTCACAGGAGCAGCCCCTGGCATGGCTTTTTTTCGGTCCTCTGCTGACTCAGGACAGTACCCAGAGTGCCACCGCCTGCAGAGCACGGGGCTTCCTCCTGCTGCAGGCATCCCAAGCCCAGGGAAACAGCAGATCAACGCAGTGCCTCGAGGAAAGGCTCTGCGGATCGTCCCCTTGCCTGCCCCAGCACCACCTCCTAAGTTCCCTGTTCAGAGCATCAGATAAGAGCATTCTCTACAGTCTCCTACCATCCTTCATAACCATCCACATTCATAATGAGATGCTAAGAGCCTTGCAGGCTCCTTGAAGGGTTTCTGCTCACCCCGAAGGCACCCAGCTCCTGACCACAGCTGCAGGACAGGCCAGTGGAGCCACAAACCTGTGCCGTGCTCCAGGAGTTGCAGTGCTGCAGCTTTAGGGCGTTTCAGAGGTGACACACTTCTGCCATGGGTTCCTCAAGAGAGGAACAAGTGAACATTCCCTAGGTTTGCAGCACACCACTCCTCATAGCAGTGTGAGGAAGTATTTTCTCAGTAGGTTTCAATCAGAAGAGAAAGAGCGAGGCTCGCTACAACAGGCGGGACATTTTCCCATCTTTCACTGCTGTCTTCTAGGACTACAGAAACCAGAGATGGAAAACTCTTTTTGAGCACCTAGCCCATTTCTAGGCCAGTGCAGAGGAATATTCCCCGCAGATCCTGCTCTATCCTGCTTACTGTGGAATAATTACAGAGAGCAGCGTGGCTCCACGTTTCCCCAGAAGCAAAACTCCACATCCTCCTCACATCTGTGAGCCCATGGGTGCCCCGACACCCTCAGCCCGCAGGAAGGACACGGCTCTGAGTGCTGGGCTCCTGGCAGCCCCACACATGTGCACTGCCCCACTCAGCCACCGTCACAGAGAAGGAAGAGATACCAATTAGCACAGTGCTCGGCAGGAGTGCATGAATATTAATGCAACCAGCCGGACTAATTTCACCAATTACAACTGCTACAGCAGCTGTATTACAATTCATAAATGAGGGCTGATCCGAAGATCGCTCCCATTGAGAGGGGAGAAGTGCTGTTAGCAGAGCTCCATCGCACCGCAGCTAACACCGAGAATTTGGAAACGCTTATTTTACTTTTAAAGACTCCAAGAAATAACGACAAACATCTGGAAATAAAAGGCCTGGATCATTCACTAGGAAACAGCTCCCATCCAGGGTACAGAGATGCTTTTAGGGCCATTAATCAGGCAGGCAGGATCCGTGAGCACTGCCTTCCTCCAGCCAGAGCAGCGAGGGTCACTGCCCTTCTGCTGGGGTCGATCAGCTACACTGGCTCTACCTGGAACATTCACACAGATTGGTTTTCCTCTTGTAAAACGCAGAGCACAGTGAGGTTGGACATCTCCTGCTCCTCAGAGCTCACACACCGAGCACTCAGATACGGCTCAGAGAGACCACGACCCATTCAACCAACAAACTGAGTTGGTGTTGGGATCTGTGTTCTCTTATACTCTGATATTCCTCTTTGAAGTGCGTGATCTCAGAAAGACATCCGTAATATGAAGTGGCCAATTGATTATAGGATGTACTGAAGCTTAAATGTACTTTTGCTACGGATACAGCATAACATTTATGTATTTATTTCCTTCCATAATGTTACTTCACTTCTTTGCAAATACTGCCAATACATGGAAGCTATAAACCTAAAACCTACTGAAAATAAAGAGAAATAAAATCATTTCATGGAAGAAATAAAAAAAAAAAAAATACAAATTTTGCTTGTTTTAGCAAGTTAAACTGATTGAAGCCAACAGTAAATTGTTACTTCTATTTCAGAGCTGAGGCTTTACAGCTGCGTGCTGTGATTTCATACCAGCACCTGTCCACAGCCAGAAGGTACCAGTGCCACGGGACAGCACCCGGCACGTGAGGTACGGACCAGGGCTCCAAAAAGCTGAGCCTGGGCAGGAGATGCAGTGCTTTCTGGTAGACCAACATCAGCCTAAGAACAATTAGCACTGAGATCGATATTGCAGGGGCTCCAATGGCAAGATGTGGTGGTGATGCTCCCAGCACTGTTACTGCCACCGATGGGACTGCACACCGAATGCTGCACCAGGGGCTTAGCAAAGCTCCTTTCCATTTCAGGGAAGCAGTAACTCAATTTAACAAATCACAAAAGGAAAGGTCTGGGTACAAATTTGCTCTCCTGTCGCTTATGATGCATAAAAGCATGGGGAAAAAAAAGCAGAACAGAAAAATAAAACCAACACCGGTAATGAACAACAGAGCAAGCTGCTCTAAAAATCCCCGCGCTCAGGCTGTTGTGGACCAGATGCAGGACTCGGCAAAATTACATGGTATTTTCTATCCCCTAATGGCTTGCAATTTTGGAGGAAAACAGCATCTCTACGAACAGCATGGGAACACGCAGGAGCCTTCAGGAGTCTTTTTTCTCTGCTTCCACCTGCTGGCCAGAGGAACACAGCGGGCTCGGTGCTGGCACAGGCAGAGATGCTGAGCAGAGCCCACCCGTGAGCTGCAGCTCATGGGCACGCTGCCCCACATCCCAGCACCATGGGGCTGCCTGCACTCCCCATAACCACGGGCACAGGGTCACATTCTGCCATCACTGTGCGTGTGACCACACATTTACTCCCTCAGTTCAAGAAACCCACGTGTGGATTCTGGGCATGATTACATGATATCAGAAGAAAGTGAAATGAAAGCACAGTGTCTGTGACAGCTCCGTGATTTCTATGGCAACGCCCAAAAAGAGGAATTTCAAATCCAGAACGTGGGATTTGGCCAATAGTAATCACCCGGGTGCAAACCAAGTGATCTGCTGCACAAGGACTCTGCTCCCTGAAAAATGCAACAGCCTCCTGGAAATTGTTCCTAGAAATAATTACTCTTAATGACTTCCATCCAGCATGAATATTGAATCAGTGACACATTCTGTTGTGATGTACCCTCGCACATGTCATTCAGGATTTGAATTTAAACCTGCTGTTCTTGCTGAAAGTCAGACCTGCCTACGACAATCACCATTTTCAACACTTCTGTGCCGCGTTCTCCCACCTTCAGACAACAGCATGCCTGGATGCTGCCCCAAACACACGTATGGAAGAGATGCTGATGAGATGAGACCACCTATTTCATCTCAATAAGCATGGAACCACAGAACACTGCAGACTGGAGAGACCTGAAATCCCCCCCCAGTCCTCACTCCAACCCTGGCTGCCCCCACCGGATCAGGTACAAACAAACACCGTCTACAGAGGATCCATTACTGTAAGTGGTGCACTTGAGGTTACCCACACAGACCTTCATCATCCTCCACATTAATAATTCAAGGAAATTACAGCACGCCACACACATAAACAGAAAGAAAAAAAGAGCAACAAACAAACCAACCCAAACGCTGCAAGGGATGACTTCAAAGCAAAAGAAAAGTGGCAATGTGAAAGGACAACTGCAGACCCAGTCAGGCTGTACCCTTCAAGCAACTTTTCCTTGCTTCCTGATGTTTGGTTTTCATGTTTTGAATCAAGTGCTTTTCATCAGTAGTGCTTCTATCAGACACAGGAGCAGTGCAGGACGAGGCAGAGGCACGCAGGGTGCGGATAACTGGAGCTGGGTCTCTGCTTCTGGTGAGCCCAGGCAGCAGACAGTGCTGCCTGTACATCCACAAGTGCCAGCTGCTGAGTGCCCACCTCAGATGGGGACACACGCGCTCCAGCTGTGACATGCACTCACAGGTCCAGCCTACAGTGCTTAACAGCAATGACGATCTCTCAATTTTCTCATCACACAACCAAACCAAAATCATCTGCACCTTCTCCAGGGGAATGAAAGCCAACCACCAAAAGCTAGGCTGGTACCCAGCAGTTAAAGCTGGAGGCGAGGAGCTGGGACGGGCTGCAGTGCCCAACCCATGGGCAGCACAGGCAGAGCTGGGAGTGGGGCCGTTGCCAGGTGTTTGTGTTTCCCCCTTCTCCTCAGAGCCACAGCACTGCTAACGGGGTAAAACAGAAGCAAAGCGTGCAACAGCAAGGAAACAGGCATATTTAGACAGGAAAAAAAAAAAAATGGTACTGAGAATGTTCCAGCTTGCTCTGCAACCAGCTCTCACCGCTGTACCTTTTGTCATGGCTGCTTTAATGCAGCTCCTTCCATTGAGGGCTGGGGCTTTGGATTCTTCCCCTCAAGGCCTGAGAAGCTTTTATTTTTCTGGGTTTATCTTTAAAGACATTGCCTATATTTCCAAGCCTTTCATGTTTCTCTGTTCCATACCCCTGCTCCATCTGGCATTTGCAACACCTTCCAATTTAGATTCATCTGGAACAAATCCAGCAACAGCTTCAGCAATACTGAAGCAGATGCTTCAAACAATGCCTCTTCACCTTGTGCAGGGGGGGAACCAGGAGCCGTCAGACCTACCTGCCCTGCACAGCAATACTTCAGACCTCATCCCCAGCCCTCACCCAGGGCCCAGAGGAGGTGGCAGAGGCTTCAGGTGCAGCACTCATCTGAGGCACTCCAGGAATGGGATGCTCCCAGTGCATCCTTGCCAGCAAAATCACATCTTCCCTCTTTGGTTTTCTGCTGCCACTCTCCAGCACCTGCAGCTACCTTCACCAGCCCCCTCCATCACCAAAAGGCTGAAGCATGGGGTTGTCCCATCCCTGAGCTCAGCCATTCAGAGCCAGGACAGCAGCAGGAGGAGGAGGAGGAGTCCACAGGGACTGTCTGTGGTTTGCAGAAGTCCCCAAGCTGCCAGCAGCGAGACCAAGTGGCTGCCTTTTCATCTCGGGGATTATTGCCTATCAGTCAGTAGGACATTGCATCTATAATTCAAAGCAGAGCTCCAGTTTATAATGAGGATGAAGTGGAGCATTGATCCAGCTTCTTTTAATGCTGTAATAAATATAAATCAAACCAGCAACCCTTCCCATTTCCAAATGCAAACCTATCACCCAGCAGTCAACCTTATTTTAACATTTTCTCAGTGTGGTTAATTTTTCAAGCATAGATTCCTTCCCCCCCTCAGAACATACACACAAGCTGAACACAACCCATGCCAGCTCCTCACGTGCACTGTGACAACTGAACTTTGAGGGCTACTGACCCCAAAAGAGCACCCCCAGCTGTGGAAGCACTCCCCATTGGGGTGGTTGGTGCCAGCTGGGACGTAGCTGAGCATGGGACCGGCCATGGGAGATCCTGAACCTGGAACATTATCCCTGAATACCCCACTTTGAGAGGACTTCCACAGCAGCCAGCCCTCACACCATGGGCAGGTGTGCCAGCTGAGAACAGATATGGCTGTGACCATGCTGCCTGTAGATACTGGAGTCACTTAACTCACCTAAAGCACCAAAGAGAGCTGCAGTTCAGCAAGCACCCAGGAGAGGAAGGCAGCAGAGCACAGTGAGCATGTGCTGTTCCCCCCATCCCACAGCCAGGTCAGCCCCACCTGCAGCAGCATACTGCACTGTGTGCATCGTGTGCCCTTAAATGCAGAATTCAACTCTGAGAACAGAAAATTGTCTTTCGTTTACAGTACAATAGAAAGCTGCTGTAAAAAAAAAAAAAAAAATTAAAAACCCTCCTTTACAGTTCTGTCTGAAAAACGCCGTGCACATAATTAAATGCTACAGTTAATGAAAATAAAGAGAAAGAAAACTAAAGGTTTGAAGGCGAGGAAAGAGATGTTTTCAGATGTGATTTCAAAATGATGCTGAGTAAGTGAGAAAGCAAATTTAACAATTTCATTCTACTGTATCATTAAGGGAAAATGAGAACCATCTACTTATCACTAACCTGAGCTTCCTAAACAAAAAGTAAAGCCTGTTAAAACATCCAGTTGACAGAAAGCTGGGTTAATTACAACAAATGGGCCAGGGAAGGTCTGAAGGTCTCAGCCAAGGTTCCAGCTTCACATGGTGTGTTCAGAGCTCTGTGCTCGAGCAAAGGGACATGGCCTGGGGTGGGGGACAGCTCCGGGAATGGAAAGGAAAGCAGTGCCCACTGCGTGGTGTACGGTGTCAGGATGAAGCCACATTGCTGCCCATGAGCTTCTACCACACCGTGACCTGTGCTGGATTCTGCCTTCACATAACACACTGCCTCAGGAAAAAGAAACACATGGCAGTAATGACAGGGCTTTTTTCTCCTTGGGATTTGGATGCATGCAGGCTCAGAACAGTCTGTCCTGAAGTCCTCATCACAGGAGAAAATAAATAAACCAGAAACATTTGCCAACGCCTGCTTTGCGCCTCATATAAATAAAGGGATTAAAAAAGTTCACAGGGTGAGTTGCCAAAGCCTTGATCTGATACCAATTTTCCCTGCTCCATAAATTTAATAATCCCATCAGCTTCACTGCAGTCTTACACCACTTCATTCTCAACTCAGTGAGGTGAGAGGGCCAGACCTGCCCCACTGCTCCTTCCTGAGGGTCAGGGGCTGAGGAGCAGCCATGCCTGGGGGCAGAGCCCAGCCCATGACCACCACCTGCAGTCACGATCCACAGCACAGAGCTGTGCCCCACTCACGGAGGCTGGAACAGGCAGGAGATGCTCTCTGCTGCAGAGCATTTATAATGCAGCACATGCAGAGCCAACCACCAAACTGGTTTACAAAACCGGTGGCTTAACTGCGCCAGGGAGAACAGGAATGCTCGAATACACTAGCTCTAAGGGACGTCAGAACAAGAAGAGGCTTTTGATATATATTTAATTGCAAAAACTCAAAGAAAATCCAGAAGCAACCTGAGGTGAATAACTGAGATGAGAGATTCAGTTGGAGAGCTCAGAGAAATGCAAAGAATTGCACATTTTCCCCCAGCTGAATACTTTAGACAACACTTCAAACAGGGAACAAAGATCCAGAAGTGAAAGGCACCGCTCAGCATCCTGAGTCCCAGGCAGGGTGCTCAGAATGGGGAACTCGGGGTGGCTGGGAACAGGCTCCAATGCCTTAGCACCTGTGTTCCCAAAGCAGATCAACTCGATAAAAGAAGCAAAGCCCTACAATGGTAATGCTTCTCGACCTCAGGTTGAGGGAACGCTGAAAATATCCACATACCTCACTGCCTCCAGCAGCCATCACCAGCAGCAGGTGCCGCAGGAGAGCCGGTGAAACAGCACACACAAAAGCTGCTTCTGGCACTGAGAACAGGCTGGATGGATTTACAGGTCTGGGGGGCTTTGCAGTTAAAAGGAAGAGTAAGAAGGAAGAGTAAGAGGAAACTTCGTGCGGGTCCAATCCCTCCGTGTTGAACCTACTGGGGAAGCAGCATGGTGGGCAGACACCCCGAGCACAGCAGCACCATCCTCATGGTGCTCCTGACCTCGTGCTCAGCAGCTGCTTCTCCCCCCACAGCAATGCCCCACGCTCACCCCAGCTTGCTGACACAGGTGCTCTATCTCACACCCACCCCAACCTTCACCACGAGATAAATTATGCCACAGCTGAGAGCAGTTGCAGAGCAGCCACGATGTGAGAGGGCCATCAGTTCACGTGTTGCCTTCTTCACTAATGAAGCTTTTCCTCTGAAACTCAGGCAACGCCAAGATTGTGTTGTCAAGCAACAGAAGCAGCCCTTCCCAACAGCAGCTCCTGCAATGCTTCAAGGCCGGGAGAAGCAAGATGCCTCAGCTTCAATGCACTGTCCTCTAAAGCCAGAATCTCCCATTTGGAAGAGAAACAGCACAGACCTTCCTCCCTAGAGCAAGGCAAGTCCAGGTGTAGAGGAACACAGGAACCATCACTAACACCTGCTGCCCTCCTCCCCACCACCCACACGTGTTCTGGAGCTGTGGGGCAAACAAACAGGAGATGCAATCTTTGTTCAAGAGACAAAATGCTTCATCTTGCCCTCCGAGAATTCATATTAAAATTTAATTCTCATAAATATCTTTTACAGCTTAGAGAGTTAATTAGATTGAATCCATTTAGTTTTCGAACCATTAAATAAAGTTTATCATTGATTTACAGATTATAGGTTGATACATCACAGCAGAGTGCCTTCCTGTTTCATTATCCCCATCGAACCCCTTCGGAAAATATTATTCTGCCTGAAAATCAATAACTGCCCCGGCAATGGAAGATCAGCTGCAGAAAGGCTCCTGAGTGCAAGCTGCCCAGCCCTGGGTTCATCGTGCCCAAAAAGCCATAGAAACATTTTGATTTTGTCTCAGTAGAAGACAAGAGATGCACTAGTTCTTTAACCCATGTTCTTGCCTGTTTTCCTTCCCCACAACGATGTTTTTAACATCAAAAAACCAAGCAGACTAATATCCACGAGCCCTTCACAGAACAAGGAAACACCTAAGGTTGTTCATCATGGGCCTTTTATCCATTTTGGTGATGTTTTTATGTGGTTTTCAAACGATCGCGTGGATTGGTTTGGTGGGGCATGACATTTTCCACGCGAAGTAGGAAATGCATCAAATGTGACAATCACATTGCAAAAAATGTATTCCTGAAGTCATCCTTCAGCAAGGAAGACTTTCCTAAACCTTCAACCAGTCCAGCAGCTGATGGGTCAGCAGGCTGCCTGAAGACGTTCATGCTCCCCAATGAGATCTCCCAGGTAGGGGTGAAGCCAGAATACACAGCCTGCCTCAAAACAAGGAGGGGATGTGCCCATGGCTGACAGGTCCTCGTGCAGCACCCTGCCCTCCTCCAACACCCCTGCCCATGCTGCAGCACGCAGAGGTTGGTGGGCAGATTGGTGAGAAGTGGCAGCACTTTGCACCACTGCTGTTACAGATGAACGCCCAGACATCCATCATTCGCAGGTGGGCAGCACTGCAGAGTAAGGCTCAGGGAGCACCAGCACCAAGCACATCCCACCATCTCTATGTGATGTTCGGAGGCTGAGGGCCCAGGGAGGAGGAGGAGACACCACAACGATGTCACAGGTACCACTCTGTCAGTAGAGAACCACACACTCTACTCCAGCTTCAGGGAAAGAGTCAGCTAATGAAATCAGCAGATGCATTATCAGATTCCATTCCAGCCACTTCGACTGCATTCAGGCAGTGATACTCCTACTGGGAGCGTGCCGGGTGGAGGAATAAATACACGGCTAATTCCTTACCCACTTAGCTCCTGTACCTGGCAGTGCCTGCCCAGCGAGTCTGGGAAGATTGAAATATATGAGCCTGTGGCACAGCTTTTTTAATCTTGCCTGCTCTGAGCTCTGATCGACTCCTTCTGCGAGGACAGATTCATCACGAGCAACAAAATGCAATTTAAATACTTCCACGGCACAAAACTTACACGTTATAAAACTTCACTACTTCTGATCTACCCTTTCTAAATAAGGTTTTTATAGCTGTGAAGAACAATCGTGTTGCTATTTTAAATGGAAAGGAGCGAGGCACTCCCCAGTATCACCAGAAACCATGCCAGAGGACATCATCTTTGCTGAGGGTTGGAAAAGACACCCAGGATCCGCAGGCCCAGCCCACCCTGCCATGCCCACAGTCCCCCAGTGTCACAGTCCCGGAGCACCCCCAGGGATGGTGACCCCACCACCCCCTGAGCAGCCCATGGCAGCACCCAAGTGCTCATTTGGGTTTTTCTCCTAATATTTAACACAGACTTCCCCTGACACATAATCCTGCTCATCTATCGCTCCAAGTTAACTTTTTCTACATCCTGAGTGAATATTCTGTTTTTTTATGCACAAGTTTTACGTGCATCCTTTTATTTAAGGAAGTCTGAAGCCAAGTGCCCTGCTTCTCCCCCCATGTGTGCCCATTCCCCCCCCATTGGTGACTGCTTGTTTCATCTTTTTATTTACTTCGATGCCTTTGCTTTGCTGATTTCATCCAACCTCAGAGCCCTTCACTGCTCCTTTTTGCACGGTGCATAACACATTTGATCTCCTATTTTACTCTCCTTGCCTTCTACCACACACACTTTGATTGTAAGTTTCTTCTGGCTGATTCCGTTTCAGCAAATGGATGCACTTCAGAGAAGAAGCAGCCTTAATTTCTCCCTCATTCACCTTCCATGACATTCCTACCCCCACAGCCCCCCCAGCTGAATTTCTCACCCTGAGAGTAAAGGTCCCACCACAGCCATAACAGGAAAAGGAGACTCCTTGGTATAAGAAAGACCATTTTATGTTTCTTGCTCAGGACTCCCCTGGGTAGCACTGGGAGAAACAGTGCTGAGCAGCATTCATCAGCAATTTCCAGCATAAAAACCCAGTGCAGGGAGGCAGGGGCCCAGCACGGAGACAGGTCCGAGTCCTCCCAGAGAGCAGCCCTTTGGAAATTACTGACACTTGATTGCACTTCTGTAGCTTGCAGATAAAGCACAATTTTAAGTAGGAAAACACCTTATTTTTCCTACCCAGAGAGAATCATTCCCATGTAGCATTATTACTATACTCTTCTGCTCAGTACAACTCAGAGAAGAAAAGCTATTACTGACTTGCATGATAATGAAGGTTTTTCTTTACTTGATCTACTCCTGAAAGAATAGAATCAGAAATGGCACTTTCAATCTAGATAGCATTTTGACCGAAAATATATACCTTAAAAAGACACACAAAACAGGCCACCAAATTAAACCCATTTGCTTTCTACTGCACTGCTTGCCCACTCAATTTGCTTAAGCAGAAGATGATATCCTCACGAGAGGTGTTGTGGGCCGGTCACTCCCTGCAGCATTTTTGGGTCCTTGCAAAGCAACACGGGCAATTCAGATTCATTTCTACCTGCTTTTGCAGAGTATTTCTTCCCGTGGAAGGAAGCACACCCATGGGGTGCAGGGGAAGGAGGGAAGCTGGCTCCAGCTGATCGCAGTGTGGTGGTCCCATCTCTGCAGCTCATCCCACCACAAACTGAGTTAAAGAAACCATCAAACCCAGGTTCCTCATCAGCATGCACTGCTAGTGGGAGCAATGTCCAAGATGAAAGGCAGCAGGGAAACGTGTGCTTTCAGGAATCATCCTCAGCAACAGTAATGTGTAAACGTGAGGAGATGGAGCCAGGATGCATCGTACCTGCTGCAGACAACACTGCTGAGGGTACAAAGACCTGAGTGCAACCATACACAGCCACAGCGTGCCACAAGAATAAGGGAGGGAGAAATACACAGCTCCCTCTCAGCATCCTCAGGGGGAAGAAAAGTTTCTAACATCGCCACCTAATAGAGCCTTTCAAAACTTTCCACTGAATCATTTCCCTCTGAAGCATCTGCAGTTCCTCTTAGCCATGGTGAATATTTCAAAGCAGATGCCATGCTTTTATTTCAATTATTATTTTTTTCCCCTTGTTTTTCAGGGAATGTCAGTTTTCTGCTCAGAACAGAACACATTTTCAGATTGGCATTTAAAGAGATACCACACAGAAGCAGTCTGCACATGCATAACAGTGCCCTGTAATGCCTGGGTGCCCTGTGGTTCCACCTGTGGTGGACCAACACCAAGCAGGGCACGCAGCTCACTCTGAACACTTCTAACCAAGGTTTTCTCATCAGCCAGGGAAAGAAAACCTCAATGAGCTCATGACTCAATGATCTTTGTGGCCTTTTCCAACCTTAACGACTCCATGACCAACAGTTGGCTGATGAAGTACACCTACGCGTGGCACTGGGAAGTCTCCCTCTCCAGTGAAAAAGTCTTTGTGCTCTATGGCCACTCTACAGGTCAAGACTACAGACAGTTTTTAAGAGAGAAGTGATTCGGTCTGTCAGCTTAATGGAGGAAATAAAGAAAAAAAAGGAAAACCAGCGGTGGGTAGCCATAAAATCCCGTAGATCAAATGTCAAGGAATAATTAAACAGAAAGGGGATTTCTATGGAACTGAATGCATAATTAGGGTGGGAGCTACTGCTGAAGCACACGCTACTTAATAATCTCATTGTAAAAGCTGTCAGAAGTTGTATGCAGGGGAATTGTTTCTGAATTATTTAGAATTGGGGGTTTGAAAACGCAATAGGAAATAGGTGCTTGTACTATTAAATGCTCGTAATGTACAACTCTCTGAATGAAAAGCCCTCTCAATTAAAATACTTGCAATATAGTGCCATTACTTATCAGCTGAAACGCGCTTTGTACCGCTGTTCTCCTCAGGAATGCAACTGCTCACTGGATTGAGAAATTAAGAGTCAGACTCAGTGAAGCATTGATCTCTGCCCTCATAGCAAAGCAAACTCCCAGGGCCACACTGCCCTTTCCATATCACCCAGAAGAGACTTTCTATCTGGACGGGACATCCCTTCACCATCCTACCCATTCAGCCTGGGGAGAACAAACATCAAAGAAGTTGAAGGATTTGGGCATTTTTTTTTTTTACTATACCTAACAGCACCTTCCAGAACAGGAATCCAGGGCAGCAGCAGACTTCAGTGCACAGCAGGTAGCACAGCACAAAGGTATTTTCACCCAATAAGTCTAGAGCTCTACTCTACTCCAAGACAAAGGCATCCTTCAGCAAACACATGCCCACTACAGCGACAGACTGCACTGCTTTGTCCCCTCCCAGGACTGCAGTCCATGCTTCTGTGCCACTTCAGACACGAAGCAGCTTTAAACACTTAAAGCTGCTGCTAGACAGCATGATGAACTCCACCTTAACCTCTGCCTGATGTCACAGGAGGGCAAGGCTTCCTCACCATCAGTCCTACAGCCAAGGCAGACGTGAGGCACGACTGCCTTCAGACATGAGGTTCAGATGCCCACACCTGCAGTGCCCAGGGAAACCCACCCACAGCAGATGGTCAGCATCATTGCTCTGATCTGAGCCAAGGAAAGCAAGAGGAAGCAGGCCTGCACTGCTCCCAGTGCTCAGCATTGGGACAGTGATGTACATGGCTTGGGGCCACTGGCCTCCTTCATCACAAACCCATTTCTGTGTCAGTTGTCGCAACCTGTGCTCAAATTCTGCTGACATTGAGCACTAAGTACTTATGACCGAGGTTTTTTCACCAGGGTCCTAAATATGTATTGCATACAGATACAACCTACTGTGGTTAATATTGTAGGGCAGAAGGTGACCCCATGAGGAACTGAGGTACCCCAGAGCCAGCAGCTGTGGCAGGGACCCTACCCATGCAGCTCCAGGTCACCTGTGACGTCCCCTGCAGGCAGCACACACGGAACCCAGAGCTGAGCTTCACCTCTCCGTCACGGGTTTATTCCCTTGCACTAAATTACAGATGCTAGACAATTCCGAGATAGGAGTGTTAATTATTAATAGGAATTATCTGAATTGATTTTCAATTACAGAATATTTTCTATTACATTGCAATAAGACTGGAGGAATTCCATTACATTCAAAATGAGGATCATCAATTACCTTTAAGACGCATGTAAACTAAATACATTACATCTCTGTTGAAGCCAATGATTTCCATTACCTATTTCCATTAATTTCCATTCATTTGAAGTGACTCCATTTCAAATGGGTTTTAACAACTTGATGGCTTATCAGCATTCTGGGCTCTCCTATTTGACGGGGACATAACCCAGCTGCCATCACCTCTTCCTGCACATTCACACGCCGAAAACCTCTACCAATGCCCTCAGCTGTCCAGAGCCCACTGTGGCTTCTGCAGCAAATCTGCCCATGGAGACATATTAAGACTGACAACTTGAGTTTCTCCCTCCTGATTAGAAAGGAGGAAGAAAAAAAGAAAGTCCCTGTGACCTTTTTCTAAAGCTGATTTGTATTTTGACCATTTCTAAACCTGCTGGTGCCAGCCTCTATCCCATTGCTCGAGACCAAGGAAAGCAGAGATGGTTTTCCCTGGAATCTGCATAACGATGTACATATGTGAAACTGCTGAAAGCCAGGTACAGCACAGGGGCTGCTGGCTGACCAAACGCCAGCCAAACAGTTCTTTACTTTCCAGATAACACCATGTGGAAAGCTAAAAACTGTGCCTGCCTTTGGATAGGAGATGCTATCTCCTACACACGCAGTTACGTAGGAGAGGTTATTTTTCTATGAATCTGCCTTCACTTATACCCCACAACAGCACAGTTACAAACATAATCCTACGTAGGCATCATTTTCACTTTCCAAGACTTTCACCCCAGTTTACCCCAGTAAACACAGACATCTCTCTTCTCAACAGAAGACACCATCACGTTTACCCAGATACCTCACTGGTGCTACAGAAGGCTGGAGATCCCACCCTCATTGGTTCTGGGCGGCATCATGGTGGATAAACATCTCTACCAGATTAAATGAAAACACTTCTCTTGGAAAAAGTTCAATGAGGAGCGTTACCAAAGTCATTCCCTTAATTTGTTTTACTCATATTTTACTTGTATGACTGGGCTTACAGGGCAAGCACATCAAAATCCAACACAGATGCTTTGATCCTCACCCTCCTGCTCCGAGCTCCTGAAGCCAGGCCTGATTTCAGACCACCTTATTACAAACCCATGCTTGCAGCACACTGAGAGAAGCATGAGCACAAACCCCTGACAGCCCAGAGTCCATCAAGCACAGACTCTGTTTTCTACTGTTTTTAAAAGGAAAGCCTGACCTATGCAGCAGAACTCCACCACAGACACCTGTGCAGCTTCTGAATACAACTCACCCATTCCCTACACAGATCATACCCATTTTGGTTTACAAGACACAGAGCGTTTTACACACCAACACAGAAATAGTGATTTACTTCTGTGCAGTAAAATAAGCAGTGCTTTTAAACAAAAACATTTTCTTACCAACCTCAATAGAAAGCACAGTGATGACAGCAGAACAGCAAGGCCTTTGGCTATAACAAGTGAAGACCTGTTCAAATGCAACAGTTGCGGGTACAGAAATAAAAGAAAGCAGCTACCTACCTTTGGAAGACCTCAGGTACACAGGGAACCCCAGAGAGATGCCCTCACCTCCACCACCAACCCTTAAATGAGGGCTGGGAAGGGCTGGATCCTGGCTCCTCCCCTCCTGGTCACTCAGGTACATTGCATGCAGCTGAGCTGCCCTGGCTGGCCCTGCCTTCCCACCAGGTGCTCCATCACTGCTTCAGGCCATGGCTGAGCATTTCTGCTACACCCCCATCTTGAACAGCCACACAAACCCTACGCAGGTGGCACGGCACAAATATCCAGATGGCAGTTGTTTTTTGGTAACATTTTGGTTGTTGTTTTTTGGTGTTTTTTTTTTCCCTGCTGCTTCTGATATTCATTGTTTAAACATTATTTTAATTGTTAAGGGTATTTCTTCAACATAAAATGAATAAGACGCACATCATAAATACAAAGTCGCCTTGGATTCAGCTGGGATAGAGCTGTTTTTTTCTAGAGCGTCTGCACGATGCCGTGCTTTGCTTTCGGGAGCAGAACAGTGCTGGGAACACAGCGATGTTTCTGGCTGTCGCTGGGCAGTGCTGTACACAGACAAGGACACTCACTTTATCCTACTACCCTACCAAGGGGGGCACAAGGGGCTGGGAGGGGGCACAATGAGGACAGCTGACTGAGTATGGCCAAAGGGACGTTCCGTACTGCACAGCATCAGGAGGAGAGCTTAGGAAGGGGTGAGATTCTGCTCTCCTCCTCCCACTGCTCGGGGGCAAGCTGGGCATCGATCACGGGGCAGAGGACAATTGTGTGTGCATCACTTGTTACATACAAGCTTATAGGCATTGTCATAACTGTGAACCTGTTCCTTTTCTCTTAGGGAACAGTTTTATCCCAGCCCACTACTTTGGTTTTTTTCCCCTAATTCTGTGCCCCTCCTGCTGGGAAGAGGGAATGAGTGGCTGCGTGGTGCTGAGCCACTGCCAGGTTAAACCACAACAAAAATCAACAGATTACAGCCCCAAATACTGTAAAAATTCTCCCAGAAGAATCATGTAAGTGATATGCAGTTTGGCTACAGAAGGCAGCATGTGAATCAACAAAGAACAGTGCTATTGCTCACAAAACCATGGTGGTATCTACAGCACAGTGAGTCCCCACTATGTGAGATGCTCTAATCAACATAAGTCACGATTCAGACATATCCTCATCAGGGGAGGTGGTGTCTAAAATAAAAAAACCCTAAGCTAATGAAATAAAGATCGCTGGTATTAACTATATTGCATCAGAGTAAAAAATAAGCCTGCAGTAGGCTCACACCTTTTTTTCCCCCTCGCAGGATCTTTATCGCTTTTTTCCTTCTCCATGTGTAGGAGGAGGAAGAGTTCCCTGGTGACTGGGAGCAGATGGGTAGGATCTGTGCGCCCTATTCCAAGCTGCACTCCTTGGTGTGGGAGCAGGGAGCCATGCTCCTCCCACTCCCACAATCACTGATCGCTTTGGACTGAGGTTTACTGAACTCACACCTTGCTCGTGTGCCCTCGAGCAAGGCACACATTCAGAGCCAGAGTGGAAGGAGAAAGCTAGAGGGGACAGACAGACAGACACAGGGCAGGGGGAGGAAGAAGGAAGGTGGGAAGGCACCAGGAATAGGGACACAGGAAACAGAGAGGTACCTCGGATCTGGAGGATTATTCAAGATGGGATGGACTGATAAAAACTGTGCTCTGTGTAATATTCTAACATATTATTCCAAGACTCTACAGATATAGAGTTGTTTACAGACACCGGGTATGACTCACGTGTCTGAAGATGCACTTCCAGACTC
This sequence comes from Callipepla californica brunnescens, assembly GCA_023055505.1. Taxonomy (NCBI): domain Eukaryota; kingdom Metazoa; phylum Chordata; class Aves; order Galliformes; family Odontophoridae; genus Callipepla; species Callipepla californica. Next base: position 14,963,627 of record JALIRH010000015.1, on the reverse strand, counting down.
ACAAGCTACATTCCGTTTCACAGAAACCAATCCTACTTCCCTACACAGCATGAAACACTGATTTTTAAAACCCCTTAGAAGAGGAGCACTGTCTGCTACAAAAGTTTATGCAAGTCAATCATTAATGATTTCCTATCCCTGAGAAGTCGCATGGTTTCTTTGGATGGGCTGCAGTAACTTCTGGACGACATATCTGATTCACCCAAAATCGCCTAGGAATTAAGTAGGCATCAGTAGGCAGAGTCCAATTGATTCTGGAGAATGCCAGGACAAGAGAGGAGTAAATGAGCCACATATTACCCCCTTCATCTGCTTAGCATATTAATTTCTTCCAGCATCTATATCATCGTGTATAAATAGTGATGGCAGCCTTACAAAAGAAACACAAACCGACCCAGCTCAAGGTGCCATCTCAAATGCCTTGCCTCCCATGCAAAACGTAATGGGAACAGAACCAGGGAGGGGTGAGGATGGGCAGGCTGGGGGATAAGGCAGTGCCCCCCAACAGTGCTAAGGGATGGGGCATATACAACTGATAAGATTTCATTCAGTGCTTTCACGTTGCTATCTGGAAGAGCTGCCAGAGGAATATGAAAGAAACGCGTGGTGTCCCATGACTGTTCACTCACAAAATCAGCATTGCCCACATATTCTTAGGGTTTGCCTTTCTTTGATTTGGCACAGTTGTTTTCTGAGAAGTTTTATTCCTTGCTGGAAGACATAATTGCAAAATTCTCATTTCTTTGCTTCGATGTGAATTAACCACCGCAATAAAGGTATTTGTTTATGCAAAAATCGAAGCTCCCCTGAATATAAAATCCTTTCCAGTGAGTGAAGAAGCATAAGGAGCCTTCACACTCCAGCCCACACAGGCAAAAGCCATTAGGTGTGCAGCACTTCCATCATCTACGCTAATGCAAAGATGTATTCCTGCAGGAGGAGCACCGATTCTGAAGGGGCACCGATTTGCGAGGCAACTTATGCAGGTACAGCGATATTGCAGTGCACATCAGCCAAGCGTGCTCTGTGCTCGTCCCTAAAGCCTCCAGCTTTCACAAACCAACTTCTCACCCAGCCCAGATCATCAGCACGTCCTCTGCTAAGCGCTATTGCTCAGGTGATGTCCCTTCTCCGAGCAGCCTGGAGCTAATCCTGCGGGCTCCTACCGACAAAGCATCCCAGCCGCAGCACAGACACCCCTTAAGTACTACTGATGGTTTTACGGGGTTAATTAACTGTTTCTTTTTAGAGGGAATAGGATTTTCAACGAGGAACATCAGCATCATCTTCAGTGCCACCTTTTCAAATGGAGAATACAAGGTAATCGGCACTGCTGCGCATCGCCCATTGCGCATCAAATCGAGGGAGGGAGTTTACACACTGATTACTATTGGTACTTTATAGCTTTAAATGCACATAATGGATGACACACAATGGATGCGCCATGGAACTATTCCATTCCACAATGGAAGCACGCACCGCTTCCGTATTTCAGTATTAAATCCGTGTATTCTGCTGGAAGGTCCCTGCCCGTCATTTTACTCTTTTATTTTTCCCTTCCTCTCCCAGCCCTCGTGAAAACATTCCTCGTCACACCTCGGATCACCACGCATCGTGCTCATGAGGATATGAAGCGCTGCTCTGTCCGTTCTGGAAAAGTGGACAGCGCAGTTAAGATTAAGCTGCCACGAGAGACTGGGACGGCCCCATCCTCAGCAAGTGCCACCACCGCAAAGAAGGCACAGTGGAGAGGAATCATTTTCTCATTAAGTGCTGCAGGGACTGAGTGCGTTACAGCCGTACTTTGCCGGACCACAGTTCCCGCTGTCTTTTCAAAATCCGACTTTCCTTATGAAAAACACTCGGTGGCAAAATAGAAGTGTCCAGCTTCACGATGGGCAGAGCAGGTTGGGGACGGCGGAGCAGCACAGGAGGACGAGCAGCTGTGCAGAGCCCAGCACACACCCTGCATCCCCTCACCTGGTGCATGAAGATCTGCTTTATCCGGGACCGCATCCAGCTTCATGGACTCCTTTTTCCATGAAACGCAATAACACGAAAGCTGAATGTGATTTATTTTTTTCCTCCAGAAAGCTGATTTTTCACGCCTGGCCTAACACAGCGGAGCTTACATCAATATCCATTACGGCAGAAGCAGCCTGGCCATGGCTGCGGCAGCCCGCAGCCGTAACTCACACAGCAGTGACAGATACTGCACAGTTAGCGCTGCCTCTGACTTTGCATGGCCAGCCTCGCTGTGACCCTGGAGCATCCAAAATCCAAATATTGCCCTGGTCCAACCATTTGTCTTTTTTTTTTTTTTTTTCCTGGGACCTAGGAAGGCTATTTGGACGAGATGGGAAACAAACAGGGCGGGCATTCTTTCCAACGCAGATTTTCTGCAGCTTCTCAGACAGACCGCACACTTATCTCCTCTACCCCTCCCTCCAACTGAAGGTGAACACACTCGGCAGCTGATTGCACTCTTCTTAGCTCATGGTTCTGCCCAGATGTGGTTCAGGCAGTGCCAAGCACCCCACGGCCGCACAGTGCCCATCACACAGCACATGCCTGCCTCTCCCCCACGCCTGCTGGCAGGGCAGAGACACTTGTTGCACCTGCAGTACGGGCTAACAGATAGTGTCAGATGGGAAGCTTCTCTGGAGCAAATTCTGTTCCCAATTGCAACGTTCTGGAGCATTACAGCCACTTCCTAAGCAAAAGCAAGTCAAATATTTGCAAATCATTTCACTCCTCCCTTCGTTTAAAGCTTTATGTACTCTTCTCATCTTTGTCCCCTCCCAACAAGGACAGCGATGAAGCTACAAAATCACGTCGAGTGCCTTGTAACTAAAACTGAATGGTCCCCAAATTAAATATTAGTGCTGCGCAGCTTCATTTTTTTTCTACAAACTCTTAGACTGCGCTTCTGCAGCTCAGGATATCAGTGAACTCTAATTGCTTGACAGCCCCATTTATGAACAGCCCATCCCACGTGGTCTAGAAGCATCTAATTAAATGTGTCCCCCGGTGCCCCTCACAAAGCACACTGCAGGCCCCAGGCCAGCTCCTGCTGCTGTGCACTCAGGACCTCACTGCTCCCTGTCCCTGCCACGTGCTGAATGCTGACGGCGATGGGACCCAGGCGGTTGCTTGCTTTTTCTGCTCTTTGCTTTCTCCTCATTGTTTATTTCTCTTCTCTGGTATCTGCTCATTTGCTCAACTCTTTGATGTTTCTAATCATATATCAAAGTCTCTTTTTGCTAATCTCCTATTCTTGAAAGACGGGCTCCTTTTGCCATTATGCATAATTAACTGGCTGGTGCCAGCTGCCTAATGGACAAGATTCAGAATTCTCCTCTGAGTTAGCCCAGAAGATAGCTACTGTTACTACCGGCCCTAATTAACAACGTGCCTTATTAATTAGAAGGTGCTGAACCATCCTCACACTGGAACTTCACAACGTCAGTATTACCGCATCCTTCACGACGCAGGAACTGTCCACTGAATCTCTACCACCGATAAACAGAAGCCCAGGGAAACGTGCCCAAACCTAAGTGTGTCACTGCAAATCCTTCCAGAAACGTCCCTGATCAGATCCTCCCAAATCCTCACCTGCGCAGCCACTTGCAGTAGATTCATTTGGGGTTTGAGCCAACGCACTGGAGAGCCCTGTAATCCCTGTCATGAATATGAAGGATTTCACCCAGCCTATTAATAAGCAGAATTACAGATAGTCGGGGAGTAAATCATCCACCGTTTTCAGTCACATCAACAATAGATTGAGAAAAATTACTCATTCATTTTTATAATCCTTTAATTCTTGCAGATGTTCCTTTGAAAATTGATTTAAATTGATGAATCACGGGGCAAGATTGGTGTAAATTTTTCAAGCTGAAGACAATTGCCTTCGATAGAGTAATCACAGCACACATCCCTGTACCTCCCATAACTCATTGGTTCTCAATGTTTAATGCCACTGCAACTCTGGAGCCAGCTCCTGAGGCAACGAGAGCAAACAGTTTGTAATTAGATGAAACCAAGCCTGTTCTGATACCTTTTTTTCCTCCTTTATTCCTCAGATAGAGGAGGTGGGCAAGATAAAGGAACAGAAATTCACCTTGATTTGGGCAAGAACCAGAAGAAGGTTGGAGGAATTGGGAAGGGAAGCAGCAGGAGCCTCGGGCTGTGTCCCTGCCCAACTCGGGGACATCGTAGCACACCCACCAGGAGCAATACCCACATCTTCGTGTCGTAACTTCAACAGAAAGACTGAAAGAGCTCCAGGCTCACAGCAGCACCAGCCATGTGGCAGAACGTGGCATCAGCCAGAGGGAAAGCAAAGCACCTTCCAGCTCCTGACATGACTTGCTCTGCAAAGATAATCTCGAGGGAGCTCACCCACTTCAGGGCATTGCTGGTCAGCTGCTTCAGAAGAAGCATCTGCACGGAGTAATCCACAAGATGATAAACTAAACTAAACCCCTGACTTGATCATAATCACTTCTTGTTCTGTGGCTAGAAAGGATCAACAATTCAGAAAAGATGACGTGGAGGTATCAGCTAAGCCTGGAAAATCTCTCGTGCAGTAACAGAAGAACATGCACAATTTCACTGTCAATGAGTTATCATCTTCTGCTAATGAGAGCAGACTGAGTCCATGCAGTAGTGAAAGGCAACAGGAAAAAAATATATATATTTACAGTTGTATATAAAAAAATGAAGCGCTTCAAACCTCATTTGGTCAGATTTACCTTGCTTCTATAGAGGCAGTGCCACAAGAGCGTGGTTTCCACGCAGTGGCACGGAAGCCCTTTCCACACCTAAGGGCAGCCTGACCAGCAGCACAAGGAGACAATTGCAGCTTGCCACAAGCAGAGAAGCCAAGTTCAGCATGTGTTATGCTGCTGTTGGGTACAAGACTCGTCCAAGTGCTACTCTCACTTTTGAACACTGCACACAAAGGATGAGCAGAGTTTCTACCTGAGGCAGACTGACACTGGATCACTCTAAGGCCAACGGGTTAATGCCTGCACACTGTATTAAAGGAAACCAGCAGCAGCTGTGCCCCTTTGGGGATGCCACTTCCACACACCTGGGAGACCATCCCCTCCATCTCTGCCAGCAGCACAATACCATGCTACCAGCTGTAAATTGGGCAGAAATTGATTATTTTACAGCAACAGTAACTTGGTGAAACAAGCTGAGAGATGCTTTTCATCCCCAGGGAGAGCAGAGGGGCAACTGCCTGTACCACCACAGCAGCCTCTGCTCCCTCAGCCATCCCTGGACACGGAGTGGGGTCACAGCACATGAGAGCACTCCTCTGCTGGAGCACAAGTCCAGGCTGCCCTTGCAGGGACACCAGGTCCCAGCAGCAGTGCAGCTGCACAGAGCCCCGTGCCCACACATCTGCAGCCCCGTCCTGCCCCGAGGCTGTCACTGAAGGCACAACCTTACGCTGAATTCCAGCTTCTGTTTGGTTTGCCAAGGAATGCCTTCTGGGCTGCTTAAGCGTGTGGATAATGTGTATGCTGCAGTAATTGTTTCTTTTTCTGGGGGTTAGAAAAGCTCCATTATTCTTGCAGATGACAATGCCTTCAGTGTAAGGACGCGCTGCGGCTCCCAGACGAGGGGAGCTGTGTCAAAGCAGTGAGTGATGACTGTTTTCAGTGGTTCTCTTTCCCTGCAATTGTTTTTAATAAGTAAAAAGTTCCTAGGGGGCTACTATTTTTTTTCCTCTCCCTGCAGAGTGCAGGCAATTGTGCTGGATATCGGTAATAAAGACGCTTCTCATCCATCTGAGAATAACATGACACCGAGGACTCATTCAGCAATGCCATTTTAACAAACAAATGGAAGGAGATCGAATCTGGACCGGCACCAAACTCATGTGAAGGATGGCTGTTCTTGAGGGAGGAGAGAGGACAGTAATTTGGACCGAGAGAAGCAGAGCCAAAGACCAATTACTTTCCTGGTGCTCCTCACTTTCCCCTTCACATCTGTGCACAGGACAGCAAGAACAGGAGGCATATTCATCTTCCCAAAGAGCAGACAAATGGCACAAATGACACGATTTATGAGCTGCTGGGCAGCCCCTGCAGCTTTACCTCCCTCGTGCCCATTGCCATCAGCACTGCTGAGACAATCAGCAGGGCCCTGCACAGACTGCACGAGGAAAACCTGTCCCTCCAAGCACACCAGACAGATCTGCCCTCACTTTCCACCACCCACTGGCTGTACATGGGGTGGCCGTTCCTTCCAAAGGCCACAATGTCCCCATGCAGTGCTTGCAGGGACAGTGGCATGCACTGCCAGTACCTGCAGCCCCTGACTGTGCTGGTTTCATGTACTGCAAAGCCCCAAGAGCCCCTGAGGTCAGAAATCAACGCTGTTCCTTTACTGAGTGCACAAAACACTTGCCAAGCTACGCAGTCTGAAGCAGCTCCAATTCCTCTTAGCTCACTATACAGCTAATAATTACCAACAGCAATAACTAGGTTTTGCAAGAGAATCTTGTTTATTGTTACTTCTTTCTTATGCTGAAGACCAATTTATTACCAGGTAGACAACACAGGAGTTCCAATTAAATACGCAGTACGTTTCATTTTATTCTTTCAACATCACTTGAGTAAAGGGAGCTGCCACGCATCCTGACAGCCAGAAAAAGCAGTGCTTCAAGGTGGAAGGGCCCTACCTGTCCTGGAAAATGACAGTGCTAAATCAAATGCATGTGAAAGCCTGGTCTGTTCCCATTGAAGTCAACAAACAGAAGTCCCACTGTCTTCTAGAGTGCGTGTTAAAGTCCTGAAGGCTAAGAACGAGCCAGACAAGTCCTCCTCCACCCCTGTCTGTTCCTGTTCCTTTGCTCACACAGCAAGCCCTACAGTAAGACTTTTTTCCATCCCAATTCTCAACACCGAGCTTGTGCATCCCCACCTCCTGATGGGAGCCGCACACTCTGCCTCGGGGTGTGGGCTTCTCAATGCAGGGCTGTGAGTAGAACAATGGGGAAAAAGAATCGCAAATGGCTCACAAATAGAAGTATGCACCTGAACAAACACGTCACGCTTTATTGTCCTGGTCATTCACACACTTTCACAGCCTGAATTCTCCTATGAACACAAAGCTCTCCAGGAGAGGAAGGTGGCCCAAAGAGACTGACGTTCCAGGAGACCAGGGTTGGTTTTGCTGCATGCTGTGCCCCTGGGGCAAGCTCCAGGTGGGCTGCAGGCACACAGCTCATGGAGATGAGGAGTTTGCTGTGAGACAAGAAGCCCAATGAAAAGCAGGGCACCAGCTGGAAGGTCAGGGCAGCCAGCAGGCAGGAATCAGGAGGTGGGCAAGAGCGATGAGGCACCTGTCCTTGGGACATTGATGTGGCTGAGCCACAAGCAGCCACAGAGCTGCCCAGGGATCAATGCTGACACAAAACAGGGCTGACCCACAGAACCAGTCTCCCTCCTCCCTTGCTCACACCCCTCAAGGCTCCCTTTGATGTTCTATCATAGAACCATGGAATCACTGAGGTTGGAAAAGCCCACTAAGATCACCAAACCCAAGCCCAGTCCACCACCCATGTCCTCAGGGTCACTTCTCCACGGTCCTGGAACATCCCCAGGGATGGTGACCCCATCACTCCCTGGGCAGCCTATGCCAGCTCCTGACCACTCTGTTAGAGAAGAAATTCTTCCTAATTTCTGACCTGTTTGTCTCTTTCAAAAGAAACGAGCATATTTCGAGACCCACATGCAGCACAGAGCTGACATAGCAAACGCTTTCATTAAGGAGTTCAAAGGAGTGGTGGGGGAGAAGAGCTCCATGAAATCTAGAGCACTGAGCGCATATTAATTCTGCGCAGAGACAACAAGCACCGAACGTAAGTGGAAGCGACACGGGGACTTGTGACACTCCAGGGATCAGGACACGTTACACAACAGCTCCTGTCAGCCTTCCTGGAGCATCAGCCTGCGCCCTGCAACCTGCCTCTGCCACACGGCGGGCACGAAGCTCCCTGACAGCAAGGCAGGAGCTGGACCTCGTCGGGCAGGAAACCAGCCAGGGCTCCCAAACACGTTAATAATTAACAGTGACCGCATTAGTGATGTGTGCTAATGCCTTAACAGCTTCTTACCAATTTGAAGGAAAGCCAGCCAGCCCTGTGCTCCACTTTTAGATCCTAATCTTTGATCTCATGTGAAAAGGAAAGATATTCCAGCATGTACAACAAAGGGGACAATTAGAGGACACCATCTCCAGTAATGTAAATAAGCCGTTCAGGAAAGAGAAATATTTCTTGTAACATTCTTCTAAATCAACGTGGCTATTTTCCAAGTTCATTTGCACTGAGCTGGATGCTGTAAGTTCCATCTGATCTGAAATGCTACGAACTTCAACCTGAAAAGAGAGCTTTGCCTGTTGGATGCTATGACTCCTAGACGCTAACACTAGTGTTGTGGAAATAATCACAAAGTTCCTGACCAAAATAAGAATTTCTTGTTTAAAAAGCATCTCACCAATACTGTGAGACAATGCTGTAGCTGGCAGCACTGGAATCGCTCCATGCAGTAAAGGAGCTTCCAGCGCCCGAGCCCACCTGACCAACAGGGCAGCGGTGCTCACAGCAGAGCTGAGAACAGAATCACTTTCCTTTCAAATAATAAAATTAATGATTTAATTAATTCTCGGCTTGAGAAAGATTAAGGAGACAAGAGACAAAAACAGGGGGAACAAAACCAACTGAGGCAGGGTGGAGTCTGTGGGCTGGAACACCGCTACTCCTGTGATGCCTACCTGTGCAACCTGGGCTGGGAGCTGCTTTGGCAGGGGGGTTGGACTCAACGATCTCTAGAGGCCTCTTCCAACCCCTACAATTCTGTGATTCTGTGACCCCAGCCCACAGTACCAATGCAGCAAGCCCCAGCCCTTGGGAAAATGAAGTCCCAAGATCAGGCAGCACCGGGCTCTGAGCACCACGACAGAGCTGCAGGCATCCCTGCTCCTTGCAGCGACTTGGACTAGATGATCTGTAGGAGTTCCTTCCAACTCACACGATTCTCCGCTTCTGTGAGAGGAGCTTGCCAAGAGCAGACGGACACATTATGAGCACCCATGCTTGAACCAGTTTGATTCATAGCATTAACAACAACAAAACCTTTCTTAAGCTAAGAGAGCTGTTCATAAATCCAGACAGAGAGGAGCTACAGTTAATCTGAGCCACCAGGAGATTGCTTTTACAGGCAATGCAGATCTATTTAACACTGAGCCTGCAGTAATGATAATGCAAGCAGATATTTGCCCTACTGACATGATTGCTGGAATTGACTTACTCGCAAGGCTCGCAACAGTTTTCAATAAATCTAATATTTCTAAATATTCTTTCTGCCAAAGTAGCACTTTATGTTTCTGCAGTTTATAAAAGTGAGCAGTAATACGTTTTAGGGCTAATAGTCTTCTCAGAGGGACCTCAAAGTGCTTTGCCAACATTAAATAACTACAGTGCAAGATGTAAGGAAATTCATATGTAAAGATCGTTTCCCCACAGCTTAAAAGAGGAGAAAAAAAAAAATTGATGCTTCTCCAACTTGAAGTTCAAAAGATAGCAACTTCCAACACCCACCTTACACACGCACGCAGGAAAACACATGATTCAGAGGGAAAGTTCTGCAGGAGAGAACTAACTCCTCGGAGCTGAGATGGAGCAGGAGATAACCCCAGTAAACACATCTGTTCTTCAGAGCAGCCATAGCTCCTTGAACGACTGCTGTGATCATAGGAAAGATAGCAACAAAAGCCTGGAGTCTAAAATAATTTCATGCTATAATGGTTTGCTGCTGATTGAAATGTGAAGTCACTAAAACTACAACTGCTGGCATTTAGATACTCCATCCAGAGCTGCAGCAGCTCAGCTTCCCAGAGACGCCCAAAATAACAAAAGCCACATCAGTTCAGGGCCGCATTCTTCCACGGAGTGTGAAAACGTTATTGGATTTGAACTACCTAAAACATGCATCATTAGCTGTTTGCAGAGACAGGCATAAACCTTCAGCATGTTGAAATGAACAATTACTTGGGTTTCCCTTTGTTAATTTCAAGCAGACAGAGCAGGAGGAGCTTCCCAGCAGGCTGCAGGATGGCAGGCTTGCACTGGACCTGACCCACCTGGCGTGCCTGCTCAGCTCTGCACGCAGTGCTGGCTATGGATCTGTGCAGCTTCCCAGGCTCCACATTGCCAAGGGTGATGTATCACACGAATCTACAGCCTCTGCCTCAAGCACTTGACAACTGGGAAGAAGTTATGTGAGTGTTTGTCATCACTATGGATGTCTATGGTGTAAGAAACCCACGATGGCCAAAAATAATCTCCTATTCATCAGTGAGCATTTCAAGAAGCAGAGCAGCCAGGAGGAAAACCATGATTTCTGATGTTCATCAACTCTCCCACAGCTTCCTGGCTAGAAGAATGGATTCTTGTTCTTTTTTGTATCTAAATCAAAAGCATCCTTACTTACAAACCTTCCCTTTAACATACGCACCACTTGCTTTGTCTTTTGCTTCACGTGAACTTCCCATCTCTCAACATATTGACCAAGCTGTTTGCCTTGCTCATTTCCCTCACAGATGCTGCAGTGAGCCCCAGCTCTGCCTTGCAGCACCCGTGTGGCCCCATGGAGAGCCCCAGCATTCCCTGCAACCAGCTGCTGCTTTACTTCCAGCAGAGAGCATTTTTCTCTTGCTGCCTGTGAGATTTTATCCACTGTATCCAACATAATAACAGTACACCAAACGAAATGAGGAAACTGGGGATGTTAACAAGTGTTGGTTAAAGATTCTCATTTAAAAACATCTTCAGGGCTTCCTCCCTGGTGCAGAACAAAAACCAACCTGCTCATGCAAAACCCTGCGTGACAGAGTCACTAAGCATTGCTGTGATGCACCAGCAGTTGTGTAGAGCTGCAACCTGCTGACAGGGACCAGTAACAAAGGACAAGCTGATAACACACGTGTACTGGATATGGCTCAGAGGCACGTGGTGTGCTAGGTCCTGGATCTTACCTGCAGCATACAAAGGTCTGGTTAAGCCAGAGAGGACTGGCTAGCTTGCAGACCCTGACCAACTCTGCTTCAGCAGAGAACTTTCCAGTATCCTCAGATGTACTCAACAGGCTACAGAAACCTCCATGAAATAAATCCTAACAGTTACACATTTGACATTCCTACTTCTATTCCACTCTTTGCCTTTATGAATTTTTTGGTTGGTTGAAGACTGCAAATTCTGAAGCACTTCAGAATTAGTGCAGCCTTGGAAGTGAGCCCAGGCTCCCTCAGCACCACGTCCAGAACCAAAGGAGCATCTTACACGGGGAGGATGCTTGCTCTGCTGCTTAGTGCCCTGGCCACAGGGTGACGTGGAGGACATAATTACATACTTTTCTGCACTCTTTAAGGTGGTCCTATACATTTCCTGCTTTCTACTGCCCACAGTCATAAGAAGAAAATGAGATGAAAATCTGTTTTTTGGTGAAGAAGAAAAATCTTCAAAGAAAGGAGCCCAATAAAACGGGCTTTGATTCAACTCCCCTCTTCTTCCTTCTGACCTCACATACATAACTTCGGTTTTCTTGATACAACCATATCCATTTTTTCCACCGTCTTCTTTGCTAATCACAACAGAACAACATATTTTTGCACACAGGATCTAGATCATCCCATGCACGACAGACCATTTTAGCACCGTTGCAGGCTGTGTGACTTCAGCTAGCAGGTTCCGGATCTGCAGCATATGCAACCGCACAAAGTCTTACAGAACTGGGGCTGACAAATGCCAGCAAGCAGATAACTTGTCTTCCACCTCAACACCAGGCCCCTCTGCCTTTCCTCAGTGCCACAGGGCCCAGAGCACAGCTGAGCTGCAGAGAGCATCACGGAGCCCTGCTCAGCAGCGATGCCAGGAGAACACAGCCACCAAAGGCTTTTGCTGTGCAGCAGCATTTGAGACAGACTAAAATTTAATTAAAATGCTATGACTTATATGAGTCAGTGAAGTTTCCTTAATGAAAGAAATTGGAGGCCTTATAGATGCAAAAATAAACACGTTTGCTCATAGAGCTCGGATAATAAGTACATTTATTACTTTTTCCTCTACAGTTAACCTAAAAAATGCACTTCTCCAGCTGGCTGATAACTGTGATAGAAAGGGAAGCAGTTTCAATTTGACTAATACAGTGATTAGGCTTTAAAACAATTATTTCCCTACACTCTCGGGGTACTCAGGTTCCCAGCTGCTCCAGGGAAGGCTCAGAGGCGGTTTCCATCAGCACTGGGTAGGGCTGGGCGAGCGCACATAGAGCCAAGCATCACAGAGCATGAGGAGCAGGGGCTGCGGAGCCCCAGGCTGCTTGCACCCAGTTCTTAAGCGTTAAGACAGGAAGGGAACAGAAGCACTCTACAGGGACCTGTGCTTCTGCTGCAAAGTAGGAACAAAATGAGACCTGACAAAAAGAGCAGAACCTTGGAAACCAAGCCCTGCAGAGAGAGGGGGGGCTTTGAAATTAAAGACTGCCTACAGGAAAAAGAGATAGGAAACACCATGTTCAGGAGTTACTGTCCAGCTATGAAGGCTGACGGAAAACAGATCCCCTCACTTTCTTCTCAGTAACTGATTTGACTTCTGGAGGATTCAGGTGAACTATGGAGCCCTGCAAGAGAAGCTCGCACCTCCTAGAAATACAAGATAAAGGATGCACTGTTGATCCTCACACAACAGTTACCATCTAAATAGGGCGCCAAGTTCCAATCCCAGTTACACCAATGTGCCCTCAAGGATCGTGAATCAGTTTGGAAGTCTGCAGGAACAGCTGGGCTGTGTGCATTGCTGTGTGCACACTGACTGCTGCCTCAGGGGTACGGGTCATGGACACCCCCAGGCCGCAGAGCTGGGTGTCAGGAAAAGACATTCTGCAGCTCAAAGAAAGCACCATCACAAAATGTCCAGCTCACCTGCTGGGGGCGAGGGCAGCAATTAACAACTCGCATCTGCAAGAACTGGGATACACGTTTTCTTTCCACAGGAATTCAGCTTACCTGGGAAACTCTGCCACTGGCCTAAGGGGGATTGGTAAATGCAGCCCTGAAAGAACAGGAGCAGCTTTGATCACCGGTTCCTCTTATCATCTCTGCATCTAGTATTAAAGGCTAAGCTACTTACTGGGAGCTTTCTTCCACTGTCCTGCATCTTAGAGGAGCTGCTTCGGGTCTTAAAGGTTTAATCTTTAGCCCCGTAAGAAAGGCAGTGCCATTCTCCCTCCCTCCTGCTTCAGAGGTTGGGTTCCTGGAGAATAAGGGATTGCAGTGCTCTGAGCCGCACCGGTGCTGCCCTGGACTCAGGCATCGTTTATTTCCACTGCTGCTCTAACAGCAGAGCTTCCTGTTATTAATTCAAACCAACTGGGTAATTAGTTGCTGAAAACTGCAAGCTTTCCCCTCAAAAATTAAATGCTTGCATAAAAGCACATTCCAATCTTCAAATCTGATGGTGTGGTTGACAAAGCACAGTTACTGCTAAGAAATGCAGAGGCTTACGCTCTGTAACCCAAATAGATAGAAGGGTGAGTCACGCAGACAAACTTCAAGAGTCTCTGGTATATTTATATTAAATAAGTTTACTGCTGAGATAAGCACTGATTTGGGGCTCGTTTGAAAGGAGTGCATTTGAGGCAGTTGAAGTTTGCAGTGAGTTACACTAATTAGGTAATCCATTACAGCGGGGTTAATATTTCAGTCCTGACACTATCTGCAGCTATCAGCAGCCACATTTCCCTCACCACTTCGAAGGGCAACTCAGTGCCAAGGAAACCCGAGCTGGGAGCGAGGCACAGAGCACAGAGAGGTGCATTAGGAGAAGAGCATTTCTTGGAATTCCCTCCTCCCCCTCATCTTGCTAATGACATTAGAGTGGACAGACAGACATAGGGGGTAATAAAATATTTAACAGCTAACCGGGAGCACCAAGGACTTTCCGAGCCTCGTGCCCAGAGCCCATTCCTGGGTGGCTGCAGCAAGGTGTGGCAAGAGCAGCCAGCAGCTCTTCTTTGTGGGGAAAACTGAGTCCTCAAACGGCATAATGAGAATAAATCCAGCCACAAACCACCCTCACGTGGTGAAGAAACTCTCAAAATGACCTGAGAAAAACCTAAACTGCCACAGTGCTTGAAAGATACTCTTAAAGTCACCATTTACGTGCAGCCACGGTCACCACCAGCTTCCCACACCGGTGCTCCTCTACAGGTCAGATGAGAACCTCAGCACACAGCAAGGGATGGCAAGGCATGGACAGAACCACATGGTGCAGCAGGTCCCCAGCTCCACAGTACAGCCCCACAGTACCCACCCTGTGCCAGGGCATCTCCACAAGCAAGCATTTCAAGGCAGCACCATCCCACGGTGGGACAGGCATGCTGCAGGGCAACCAGTGTTAAAACAAGAACCAGGAGAAAGGGCAAACCAATTGCCCCCAGGGTAATTTCATTATGTCGAGAGAGAGCTTAGCATATTGAGAAGGCCCAGGAATAGCTGGAGGTTTCATTAAGTTGGTGTTGTGTGTGCAAACTCCGAGCGCTGGGTCAGACTTCTCTCATTATCGTAATGGGGATACCACTCGCAGGGAGAGAGATGATGCCTGTCTACCTGCCACGGCAGCTCCTCACAAACTGTGCTGGGAATAGGGATGAGGGGGAGGAGACACAGACCCAGGCTGCGGAAAATGAACGTTGTTACATCAAGATGATGATAAAAATCAAATGTCCCCACACATCAAGTTGTTGCCGGCAGCGGCGTGACCTGTGCCGAGCCTCAGCTCCCCATTGGCAAGCAGCAGCCCCCCCAGCAGCCCCACAGAGCTGTGGGATCGTGGGCTGCTCCACCGGTGGAGCAACTTTCCGCAGGGCATCTGAATGACTAAGTACACAAAAGCAGCTGAAATCAAATGATTATCCACTCGGATTTCTGCCAGCCTCCAGATGAAAGTTGCCAAATTACTTTCCATTAACTTTCATTTTTCCCACAGCCATTCAGCTCTCCGCTCCAGCCCTTTGCCAGTAAGCGGCTTCACTGCCAACGCCGCTTTCCTTCAGCGACCTCGGGGTGGTCTGGAGGCCTGCAACCTCATTTTTCCCCCACACATTGGCAGAACGCAATACAGAAACACTGTCTGATGCCTACAGGCTGAGTGCAAAGCCCACCCAGGCCTAAAAAAAAAAATAGCTCTTCCATCAATTCTCGCAGTCGTGGAAGGCAAAACCACAGGATTCCACTATAAACATTATATGTATGTGTGCATGTACAGCCCAGGATTACAGCTGCTCCTGTGTGCAGCTCCATTCTTTTATCACATCCCCAAAAGCGCATCACATTCAGCAAGCATCACAGTATATTGTATCTCATGTAACGTCCAGTTTGGTAAACTTTCAATATCCTGAGGTGAGATTTAGTAGCAGCCTAATTGAAAGCAAGACTGAAGATGACAGAGGGGAAATGATGAGCAATGCTGGAAGTTTCCAGCCTGGCCACTAAGGAAATTTAGGTGGTCTGATGTCAAACCGTCACTGTTTCCATAAGCAAGGAGCTGTCAGCTGATGGATGAGGATGCACACGCATCTCTATTTTGTAGGCAGAAGCAGGACCGAGAGTAGAAATATTACCACCTCTGATGTGACAGTCTCACTCAAAGTCACCAGGCTTCACAATGCTTTACTCCAGGAGGTTTGTCCTGCAGAAACCACTTCAGTTACTCAGCCTGCCATCTGCCTTCCAGCCGCCTGGCTGGGTCTGACTGCACTGCTTCCAGGGAAGCACCCGAGGAACGATGCTGCAGCACCTGTAGGTAGTGACCCAGCCCCACCAGCTGCAGCCAGGACTGCCTGGAGCAGGCAGAACACCACTGAAAAAGGGCAGTCCTGCTGCTGGATGCTGTGGTTTGGCCGTGTCACTTGTGTGGCTCTTTGCCTTGCACTCACTCCTGCAGTGGCTGAGGCTCACAGGGCTGGGAGTTGCCGGCTGACACGCTCATTCACATAATACTTGTGAAGCTATAAATATGACTTGGAAATATCCCCTTGGATAACATCAGGCCAGATTTCATAACTTATTTACTGCAAACAGCAGCTAACTCCACAAATAATCCTACCGACCGCAGGAGGATTACTTCCACCATAAACCAATACATATGATGGGCAGCAGGACGCAACAGAGCTCTGTGTGAGTACTGAGGTACGATCTATGCCTTTCATGGCATTTGGGGTGAACCTCCTATCCAGAGTCAGGCTGGTTCAGGGCCTTGGGGATACAGGCAGGAGTCTGCCGTTGCCCTGTGCTGCCCGCTCTGCTGGTGTAACGCTTGCCCAAAGCAACCCTCAGCACCTGCAGGGAGAAATGGCAGGTATCCTACAAAGCAGCTCAACCAGCACACACACAGTACTGGAGGGAAGCCTCCTGGTCCCAGCAGAGCCAGGCACAGCCAAGGGCCATTCCCAGGTCATGCATTCCAGCTCTGTAACACCACTATCCAGGTCCTCCATCCCAAGTCCACAGCCCCAAACAATCCCCTGGTGCTGCACCAGAGAAAGCCAAAAGTTTCTGATACAGTACAAAGCCAACACTGGGCAATGCACTAACCCAGATCTCAGTACTCAGGAGCTCTGTGCTTTGCTACCTTCACTTTGATTTCATTCGCAGCGCTCCACTCCTGCCCAAAATAACAGCTCATTTCTGTCTGCTGGCCATAGAGGACAGTGCCTGGCAAGGATTCCAGGTCAGGCACGGTGGGGCCTTCCTGTAACGAACAGATTAATCCTCACCACACACACCAGGACTTCTCTTCCTAAACTTATCTCACGGACTCAGCAGTTCAAGATGCCTGAACAGTGCTGGGGAGAGCAGAGCTCTGCACAGACACAGGCACCCAGCAGGATCCTGCTCCAAACACAAACAGCTCCGCTCACAGAGCTCGTCACTGCTTCCCGCGCTGCCTCTAATTGCAGTGACAACTTCTCCCCTTCTTTGATGTTGCTTTTCTCGTTAAAAGAGGAGAGGGTGGAGTTTTATTTTTGTTTTCTGTGCTTAAGAAAGACTCATTAAAATGCGTTTTGGGATGTACTTTTTTCTTTCCTCAAGTATTCTTCATTATTCTTCAGCTCAATTTCCTTGAAGCATCATCAGGGGACCGAGCCACATGTACATTTTAAGCTATATCATTTGTTTTTCAACCATAAGCAAGATTTTAAACAAAACAGAGCGATTTATATTGTGCTGAGACACATTAATAGATGCAGCAGGCGCAAGCTGGATCCCAAGTCAACAACAGATCTTCCTCCAGCCGAAGCCCGCACCAATCACTCTGTCAGACACAGGCATGATTAAATTCTTTCATCAGGAAAGCAGCCCAGGACTCAGCTCCTCTCTGAGCTGCGGATGCAGGGAGCATGGCTGGGACTGCAGCACATGTGGATGGCAAATAGAAAGCCACAGGCAGTGAGAGCGTGGCCGTGGCAGGAGGGGGCTGCAGGAACTGATGTGCTGGGGCAGCAGCTGTCTGTGCGAGCTGCTTCCCTCAGCCTGTGCTTGCTGCTGCTGCCAGGCCCTTCCGTGCAAAGGAGCATTGCAGTGAGGCAGTAGGGACCCAACAGGCAGCACTGGGGCCGAGCAGCTCCTTATCCACTCCTGTTGCTGCTCCAGTGCTGTTCTGCACAGCTAACACAGAACTCCTTTCATCAAAGCTGCCTGTGAGGGTGACACCAGCAATCCTCTGCTCGGCTCACGACATTTATTATTTGTTTCAATTTGAGAGAGATCACTGCCGGATTACACTGTCGCTGATGGGGATTTATATTTACATTTGCAGTAAGCAAAAATTCACATCCTATTTTCTTTTTAAGTCATCAACACAAACAGGAAAAAGGGAAGAAAAGTTAAGATCAGCGTGTATGTGCTGATGAATGGCAGCAGATCACGTTCTGCAGCTTCTTTCCTTCAGACAGTACTGCAAATCAGCCAGCATCCGTACAACGGCAGCACGGGCTGGATAACATGGAAGAATTAAAGGATATTACCCAGACAGTTCTTAATCTTATGTGGCTGTGAAACCAAACACTCCAGTGCTAGCATGAGAGATGGAAAACGCATCCAGTTGTGCTCCTGTGCCATCATATCCGACAGCACAAATCCTCACCTTCACCATATTAAACAAGCGCATTAACTTCCAGAAATGGATTCACCATATAGAAATGTCAGAGACCATGAAAAACAGGACTGCAAAGATTAAGGGCAGAAGAGACAGAGTTTCAGGAGATATTACATTTATCTAGTGCGACCTGTTGAGCAGCATAAAGCTTGTAAAGCAGCAGATTCCACCAATAAGTCTTTTGACATAAATCTCACGGGATGCAGAGCACAGGGATGCAGCACAAAACTGGCTCAACTCCACCTTCCTGTGTAGCTCAGAAAGAAATAGCTTAGCTGAGATGCTGTGCATTGCCCACAGGAGCAGCTCGTGGAAGCTGCTGCTTCTCTGGAAGGTGAGGCTGCCTGGGTGGGAGCACCAACCCAGCCTCTCATTAAAGGCCTCAGGCACCTCCTGCATGTTCACGTGCCCTCCCTTACTCAGACAGTTTATCTCCAACATTTCCCACTGTGTTCACCCCACAGTTACCTGGAAGAGAGCTGTCACTTGCACACTGACCAGATGCCAGGCAGATGAACTGAAAAGAACAGGCATCTGTCATAGAAACGCAGCCCCACCATTGTGACACCATGCAGTCCCATACGCTGCTGCTGGGCTTTGATTTGTGACCTCTCAGGCTACGGTAAAGACGAGCCTAGAGTTCATTCCTCAGCCAGTTTTCCCCTTCCTGTTCAGGAAGCTGCAGAACACACAGAAGCAGTGGTACAGATCCAAAGCTGGGAGCACACCATTGCTTTCTTACACACCTGATTTACCCTGGGCACCTTTGCTGCAGAATAACTCTTAGTGCACAGTAAAGACCATAATGAGCTGGAGCACTGGAGCCAGACCCAAACCTAGGAGCTCAAACTCCTTTTTTCACAGCTCAGGGTCATCCTGCATCTCCCCAGCACCAGGCAGTGCTGCCACCTGCCCCTGAAGTCTGCAGAGCACTACACACCCACCAAATAACACTGCATTGCATCACCAATTAAACTATAACGAAGAACCTGAGGGTTTGATGTCAGTCTCAAACATTTGCTGTTTCTAAATCATTTGTCTTCAAAATTACTTTTGCTTGGATGGACACATAATCAGGGAAATGCAACAGTTTACGTAGCAAGGTGAGAAGAGCCCCTGTATTTCTCAGCTAGCTGCCCTGTCCTGCAACAGGCATGGACTTCACTGCAAGCCCTTGTGTGGTCTGTGTAAACAACTCAGACCAGCACAAAGTTATTCAAAGATGAGTCAGAGAGAAAAATAGTGCCCAACAGATTAAATCAGCCATTGTGAAGCCCAATCTGTTCAAAACTCATTGACACAACTGTCTGAGGAGGCTGCCAAAGTGGCAGATGTCGCTGAAGCTTGCACAATGCAGCAGCTGGATCGCACACGTTCAGCCACGGAGCAGCAGGAGGAAGAGGAGCAGGGCAGGCTGCAGGGCCCTGCAGTGCTGGAAGGGACAGCAGGCACTGCTGCAAGTCAGCTGCAAAAACCAGTTTGCCTAAAGTGCCAGCATCACCTCCATTACCAAGACACATTCCTTCTATAATGCCTCCTACTGAAAGGAGCTGCACTTGTGCCAAAGGGAATCAAACTGCTGCCTCGGAGCTACCTCAATGAGCAGCATCTACACTGTGATGTAAAGAAAGCAGCCCCAGATGCAAAGCACAGCTTTTCATCACTACATCTTCATGTCTCTAGGGCAGGTGGAGTGTCCACTCACCATTTTTCCCATTCCACAGTAAAAATAAATAAATAAATAAAAACCCCTAAAAACTGAAGACATAAAGGGTTGTCTGATATGTCCTACTTGCCCCAAGGCACTGGTAGGCAGAGAAAGGATTATGACAATAGGGTTTGGGAAGAGCAGGAGCAGCCCAGCAGGCAGCACACAGCACTGCTGCAGGGCTGTGGGGCATGGGGGAGCCCAGCGAGCTGGGAGCAGTGCCCAGGCTGGCTTTGGGGAAACCATAATTTGTGATTTGTGTATCTGCAAAAACAGATTCAGTTGTGCCTAGTCATTTTCAGAAGCAATTGGAGAAATGACCCTGAAATGTGTTGGGAAAATTTTACACATATTCATCACTGCTTGCACCAGGCATGGGGAAAGGACCTTCATAAAGAGATGAGAACCTCCCCCTTTCTTCTTCACCTCTTAATGAGTTTCTTTAAGATTTTAAGACGTTAGCAGTGTTCTGCAAAGTTAAAATAAACACATCTCAACAATTCTTCTGCTGTAATCTGGGAGTCAGTAAGGAGATCGAGGACTGCTTGCATAGCAAGAAGAAAAATCAGACATTAATCTGGGAATTCAGAAATTAAAGCACCTCAACTCAGCCTTCTGTTCAAACACAGACTCATAATAAGGCCAAAGGAAGCTTATTGCACTGCCCAACTGAGCTAAACTAAACCAGACCAGTTGGTTTGGAAGGAGACTCCTGCACAAGTGAGTGAACACAGGACTCAAAGAAACCAGAAAACATGGGGTATCCAGCATATCTCATTTCAGAAGTTCCTCACATGGCTGCACTGACAGACAGAAAGACCCAGCAGGAGCACAGATAATCTGAACAGCATCCTGTGATGATTTATGATAATTGATAGCTAATGGTATAATTTTAGACTGGTGCAGTTAACTTGGAGGCCTGAGAGATTTGCAGAATCCTGCAGTGGGTTATCTGCACATGGAGGAAGCTGCCTTCATGGGAAGCCTGAGGCCTCTGGAAAACACTTAGCCACAGTCCTCTTCAGAGTGGATAAACACACATCCCTCAGAGGCCATGTTTTAGTAATCCTTCCTTATTGAAACAGACTGCTGGGGAGAAGGGTTGGGAAGAGGGAAAAAGAAATGGCAGAGGTCCTGCTATGAGATGTGTGAGTGAATGCTGACAGCAGGGCTGGAGAGAGCCCAAGAGCAGGAAGGGATGGGGAATGTGAGGTGGGCAGGCATCCCACAGGACCCCAGCAGCACTGGCTCCTCCCAGAGAAGGCACAGGAGCAGATGTCCCATGAAGCCAGCTGGAGGCACACACCTGCAGCAGAATGCAAGCCAGAACAGGGGCTGGAGCCTCCAGCTCCTTGGTTTCCCCTCCTGCATGCAGAGATCACCTCCAGCCTTTGCACTGCACAACGAGGAGCTGCTTCCTGCTCTACCAGCTGAGGACACGGATGGTTATTTAAAACGCTTTTAAGTACAGTCCTTTGATTTGTATGTTAGTATTCACAAGGCAGAAAAATAGGCCAAAAATAGGATTTGCTTTAATGCGGTCTCGTCTTCTTGTTTATTTCTTATTGTTTCCTCTCTGTGTAACTATGTAGGTCAAACAGATCACGTTAATTTTGGTGCATCTGTCTGAACACCACTAACATGTAGGTTAAATGGCAGCAACGCAGGGCTCTCTGAGCAGGAATACAGCAGCGTTCGCTCCCTCAGCTCGAGCAAGTTTGACCCATTTATCAAACTCCAGCTTCACAGCCAACGTTCCATAATCTGCTTAGAGCTGCAGATACTTGGTCTCATCAGAACGCTCTGTGCCCCCACTGCAGCCCCTGGAGGAACACAGCCCCTGGGAGCAGAGGGCACCTGGGGATGCACCAGTACCAGTACCAGCACCACCACGGCTACCACAGGCCAACCTGGAAAGCAGCCCTTCCAGTAGGGAGCAGATCTGGAACAAATCTGGGTAATTTATTCCTAAAGGCATTGCGTTTCTAAGTGCTTTCTTAAGGCAGCCAACAATACCACTAGCAGAAGAGCACAAAAACTCCAGCACATCACATTCACCTGCAATCACTGAGCATGGACTGCTCATACAGGCTGACACCAACATCCCCCAGCCCCTTCCCCGCACAGCTTGCTAAAAGAAACTGATACCCCAAGAAACAATAGCACAATACTCTTTCCTAAGCAAGCATTAATGGCTTTCAGCAGAATTTGAGCCAGACTCCTTCTGAAGGCCAAAATCCTGGAAGCCACAAGGCTCCAAGTCCCTTTGCTCCCAGGGCATCTCGGCCCAGCCCCACTCCCCCCTCCTCTCCAGGCACAATTGTCAGACACATCCCATCCTGATCTTCTCAGTGAGCACAGATTTATCTGAATTACAGCATCATTTACAGGAAACAAAGGTATTACTACAAAAAGTATTTTCGGAGGAAAAAGGCTTTTTGTGGTTGAGGGGGAAATCCATGGTCTGATGGGACTCCTAACTTTAGGGCCTCCTTGGAGGCAAAGCCTCGCCACAACGTTTTTGACCAACTACAATTTCAAATCATAGTACTTTATTTATGGGTGACAGTGAAGACACTTCAGCTAGCAAAATAACTCCTACTTGCACAGGTAAAAACAAGTTTAAAATACGGCCTTTTCCAAAATAGAGATCTGCGTTACAAGGACGGCATCCAAAGCCATTCTGCCCCTCCACCTCCCCCTGCTCACTGCAGGCACACACAGCAGTGCTGACCCAGGCCAGGACTCCTCTCTCCTTTCCTAAGAAGCCCACCAGTTGCTTTCAGCTCTGAAACACGATAGAAAGCGCTGCAGCAAGCAGAGATTCGCTCAAACACAACAGCTGTGGGTACAGAAATAAAGAAAAGCAGGTACTTACCTTTGAAAGGCCTCAGGCACACAAGGATCTCTAGAGAGACACGCTCACCTCCACCAGCAACCCTTAAATGAGGGCTGGGAAGGGCTGGATCCTGGCCCCACCGCCTGTGTCCCTCAGGTTCATTGCATGCAGCTGAGCTGCCCTGGCTGGCCCTGCCTTCCCACCAGGTGCTCCATCACTGGGGCAAGTCCTGACTTGTATTTCCACTACAAGCTCCTTCAGCTCTTCCACCCCTGCTATGTTACGCCCAAATTTAACAGCAGAAACAGGTGCTTATGAGCTGTCCTCTTACCAAACATCAACACGCATTACCTGGTTTGCTGTCAGTGTGTTCACCTGCCTGGCAAAAGGAAACCTTGGCACTTTGGGAAAACAAACATGAGCTGGTGCAAGCCCTCCTTCTTCCATCAGGAGCTTTTATCTGGGATGCCAGGAGCTGAGGAAGCTGTGCAGGACTGCTGGGCTCAGGACATGAGAAAGGACAAGAGAAAGGAGCTGCCACCCCACGGCATGCCCCTGCCCACGTGGGGAGGGCAGTTCTGCAACGTGCACTGAGTTCACTGCACAGCTCTCACAGACTGCCTGACACCATCAGAGGCAATTCACTTCATCTGTTATGCCTCTCAGTTCTCCATCTGCAGCAGGGAGATAACGCATCTTTCCTCCAAAGCCTTTGTTTTTTCTGCTTAGATAGTAAAATCTTTAGACCAGGGACATCTCACTGTACATTTAAACAAAGCCTCGAAGGATGGCTCGAGTTGGGGTCTTTGGAGTCCCCAGAAACCCCAGCCAAGGAAAGCAAAGCAAACCAGCACCAAACCAGAACTCTGCCTCTTCTTGTCAGGAGTAAACAGCATCCAGATGCTCTTGCTTGCCTTCCCCACGGTCTGAGAAATTGCTGGAGGATTTATTCTCGTGTTTCCTTTCAACATTCAATGATAAACAAAGGATGCCAGCGTTGAAAGCTTTTATATGTACACACATGCAGATATACATATGCTACAGCATCTTTTACACTTGATGTGCTTTGAAATGAATTTTGCCCCGAAAAGCTCTGGGGGGATTTGTATAGTTATTTTAATTGTCCTAATTTTAAATCCATTTAAATGTATTTATGCACCTTTAGACCAAACTCGTTCAGGCATTTACACCACAGTAATGAATTATATGACAGCAATGTATACACAGAAAGAAATCCTTTCCTTTTGTAGATCGTATATTAGCACAGCTTTATGAATTCAATAGTTAAGTTCATTGGCATGCATAGAGTTGAGGGGCCTTTGTCAGACTAGGACTTCTGCTGATGACTGTTTGAGAAGACGTACATTGAGAAAGTCTTTCCTATTTTCATGTCAGGAAATTAGAAATATTATAATGAATTCCAATTTTTCTCATCCTTCATCAAAGCCTTCGAAGAAGATCAGTATTTAAACGTGTTCTTCTAAATGCCTGCTGCAATTTGCCTTACCCTGGTAATTACAAGGGAAGATCCCACAGCGTAACAGGAAAACAGTTCTGGGGGACTCGGGACAGTCCTGATTGTCACCAAATTTCAGCATCCAAAGGAGAAAAAACGACTCATGTCATAGGCATAATGAGTATGATGGTCACAGTAAACGTTACATAAAGTATTTACATTTCATGCTGCCTCTGAACTGGGAGCTCCCTAAAGCCTGGAGTAGCCTGAATAGGATGAAACACAGAATTATATCCACATTTTCAAGTCGATCCTCTGTGCATTGTCTTAGTCAAACCTATTTTGAGGCAGCCTGCTGATTTGACCCCCATTTCGAAGAGGTTCCGTGCCCTGCCCCCAGCAGGTTTTGGCTGCAGGTACTCCCCGCTGCTCGCTCGGATCCACTCACATGGCCTTTCATCTCTGTGTTGCTTATTCACATTCTGTCAGTCCCAGAGATGTCTGAGGGCCTGGGCAGGCAGTCCTCGTCAGGGACCCCAGACACAGGGCCATGCTGCACCTCCTCCATCTGAGCAAAGGAAGGGTTCTGTACCTCCTACAGAGGACAGCCCACCTCCAACCCTTTCTGAAGCATCTCTCCCCACACCTCTCTTGAAAGACATCACCCCTGCCTGCAGCCTCAGAGCGTTTAAGAGAGGATGACTGCTGGTCAGTGAGAGACAGCACTGCTGCTCAGTGCCTCCCGGGTACTCCAGGGCTGACTGGAGTTGGGTTGGACCCTCCCCTATTACAGCTGCAAAAAGCCTTGGTATCTGATTGATATAAACTAGCACTTTCATGAGCTTCCAGTGATTGTAACTAAATGCAGTTAACCTTAGAAAGTCGCTTTTACAAACGGAGTAGATTTATCTGCATTTAAATTTTAGTTCTTGTTCAAGGACTTAAGAACAGGTTCCTCCCCATTATTCAATTTAACAATAATAATAAAAACCTCCATGACAACTATAACAAAAAGACTCTGATAAAGCCTGAAACCTTTTTGATAATGAAACATACAATTTCCCTGTTTGAAGCATCATTCCCCAGAGAACGTTAGAAAAAAAAAAAGAAGACATAGAAGAACTGTCGGTTAAAAGCCCTTAATGTAAAGAACTGCGTACATGAATGGTCCATGTAAAAAATAGACTTTCAGAAAAGCTGCAGAAAAAAAATAGTGGGTGGGAGAGGCGAGACAACTTAAATGCAGCGTCTCATTAGGACAATTACGGGAGTCAATAAAAACTGGCAAAACTGAACAAGATTCACCACGCTGCTCAGTTCAATTTCCATTTAATGCAGAGACAGACAGGTCAGCTGCAGCCACCAGTCATCTCAGTGGGCTCCGTGCTGCTGAGGACGCAGCAGTGTTGGTAGCTGCCTCTTTTCTCATACCTTTTGTGGGACCGTGACAGCTATTCACCACCTCGCTGCTTTTTTAAATAAGTCTATAATCACACATCTATACTGTAGTTCCAACAACATTAATTAAGAGCAGATAAACTGTCATAGAAGAAACAGTAACGCGCATTAATTAAGGTTGGTTCTACTCTGACTCGATTCAGTTCTGAGCCTCCCAACTTCTTACATCAATACCTTTTCATTATCACGCCAGAGGGGAATTAAAGCATGGAGAGGATGTCAACTATTCAAAGAGGCTCGAGCACTTGGGATGCCAACAGAGCCATCAGGAGCACCACATTAATCCCTGAGGGACAAATGAGATAGTGAAGAAGTGCCGTGGAGCGCTGACACGAGTCATAGGAATGAGCCTCACGAGCTCCATGATCACTTTTTACCACCCGTGATCCCAATCAAATTTCAATAGCGTTTGGTATTAGTGAGCGCAAGACCTCTGTGTTTTAACACGCCGACCTTCCCTTGGCAGAGCTCCGCAATCACCTGAATCGATATTTAACAATTGCTTACAACCTCCTGCCCTACTGGGAGAAGCCCTGAGAGCTGTCCCGCACATCCGACAGCGCTGCCGTCCTCCTGCAGCCGCCGTCATTGCATCGTGTCACACTAACGGCAGCCGTGAGTTCCTGCCAGAACCTCAGCTTTCCTTACAACTATTGGTCAAAGCTCCACGCAGCTTTTGAGCCTCTTGGGAGTGCTGATGTTTGCAAGTTTCATTTCAAAAACCCTTAAGTTTTTGCTGACTGAGCAGAGGGCTTTTTTTTTTTTTTTTGGTCTGTATTTCTCTCCCCTTAGGATCCACTCCATCAGAACCCAAAAGCTATAGCAGAACCAGCACTGCCCTTAATAACAGATTCCCAGCACGCCTAGATCTGTTCCTGTTATTCTCCAGATCACCTGGGATCCCCAAGCAAAGAGATGCTTATAAATTAGCAGTCCTGGCAGTCAGAGATGCATCCATGCTCGAAGCGGGCAGGACTTCCTTCGGCGAGAAGTTGCTGCACTTTGTCAGATCATCAGTGGGCTCCTTCCTTTCCAAAGCCAGAGACGAAATGCTGAGCTGGTTCTTTCCGAGCAGATTTCGTGTTTGCCTCTGGAAGGAGATGAGCAGAATCCTAAGGTAATGGCAAGCTGTGCTGACAGGTTCCCTCCAGATGAAGAGACGGTGCTGTTTATGCGTTGTCTTTATGATAATGTCTATACGCTCAGTACGATGCTGGCTGTCAGGAGCTCCAGGAGAGGTCAGAACCTTGTGGGACAGCTTCCTCAGCACTCAGACTTCAGTACTCAGCACACAGCCTCTGGTAAGCTACCCCCTGATTGCTATGGCAATGTCTATTTTACAGGAGAAAAATTAACAAACAATGCCTTCCAAATATTTTTCTTAAATCACTGCTGCCTCCCGAGAAGATCAACAATGTGCCTTTACAAAGAAGATGAAGAATTTCACGGGCTTTGCATCTGCCAATGGGTCCAGCACCTATCCTGCTTTGCAGACTGCTAAAGCAGCAACACCAGCTACAGCACACTGAGCTTCGTTTATGTGAGCGCTGGGAGGGAGGGCAGAACGAGCAAACTTTTCTTTTAATCCTTCAATTTCCTTGCTATTCTGACAATAATCTCAGCAAGAGCTTCCCTGCGCTGAGTGGGAGGACACGCAGGGCTGGGGGCTGCAGGGCTTCTGTGGAGAGGCAGCAGGCCTGCAGGCAAGGCGGCACGTGGGAGGAGATCAAATCGCATCTCCGTCTTTCCTGGGCTGACACCAAGCAAGCTCATCTGCCAGACACAGGAGCCAGGTCGTGTACTACTTCCTGAAATCAGATGTTATCTCAGCTCAGCAGACTTCACGTGATGAAGATTCCCAGCAAAGAACGGAGCCCTGCAGAGCAGCCAACGCTCTGTTCTCCCATCACCTCCCAGAGCAGCCGTACATCCCAGGCTGAACAAGGAAAAGCTGAAGCTGGAGCAGTTCTCTGCCTAAATTGAAATAAATGTAAATTTGACATAAGGAGCCGTGTCTGAGCAGCAGCTTTGCTCCCTGCCGTGGCATGCTGCCCTGGCCCCACTCGCAGCCTCCACCCGAGCACAGCTCAGGGCCATTAGGACCAATTCCATCTGAGTGCTATGTACCTTCAAGTCCATTTTCTCCCTGGCTTCTATTTTTAAAATTGCTGTAGCTTAGAAGAGTATTTTGCCCCGTGCAGTGTCAGGCTGCCATTTGGTCTGAATGCATCCCTTCCCTGAGATGAGCATCCCACTAAGCACAGACACCTCTCTTAGGGCTGCACTCAGCTGTCTGTGTGTTCCGAGTGGGGGCACTGAGCTGCCAAGGTCCTGTGTCACCTCCTGTCCCCATGTCCCAGAGGAACACCATGGGGTGGGAGAAAACGCTCCTGGGACAGGAGGAGCACAGCATCCCAAAGCAAAATGAGGAACTGAGCCTGCAAACACGGACTGAAGAGAGCACCACTTAAAGGATACACGTGCAGTAAAACGACCACAAATAGGGGCTCTAGTTCCCTGTAACTTGGAATTTTCACTGACTAAACATTCAGAGAGACCATCAGCCAGAAACAATGTCTCAAAATGTTTTACGGTTACGCTGAAGGCAATCATAGAATCACAGGACCATGGAATTATTCAGCTTGGAAAAGACCTTTAAGATCTTCAAATCTAACTCCACCCCCACTGTACCCACTGCCCACGACCCTCAGTGCCACATCCCGAAATTCAGGGACCCCCCCCAGGGAGGGTGACCCTCCCACCCCTGGGCAGCCCGACCCAGTACCTGTCTGCTCTTTGGGGAAGAACTCGTTCCTAATATCCAACCAATTATTTGGTTTTCAGCACAGGCAGGGATAAGATGAAACCAGGAGGCACTGGAGACGACTGTATTCCCACCTGCACCCTGCCCAGCCCCAGGATCTCCCCACACATACTGCAATCCCCCCATTCCAGGCCCCATAGCACCCCAAGCCACACAGGCAGTGTGTGCACCTTCCCACTAATTGATTTCATTAAATATCCGATTCACAATCAAAAGAACTCTGTCAACAAATTCAGCAAAAAAGATTCACGGAGAGCACAAACACGATTCAATTGAGAAAGATTGTATTTTCTCCTAGCTGTGTGTTTAAGCTAAACCTCGTTATTTTTTGTTATTTTTAATGTGTGCCATATTTGTTGTAATGTCAGCTACAAGATTTAACGTGCTCAACAAAAACAGTGGGAAAGACAAAGAGAACAGTTTGCTCACGTTGCTAGCTCAACGATACCTTTATAATGGCATAAGAAAAAAACTTCCTTTCCTAAACCCAATACCATCTTATCTCAGATTCACCCTGGAGATTAAGATCAGCTGTCAGAGCAATTTTCAGACTGCCTAGGAGCTGAGTAAGGAACGGTGGAGGGAGGGAAGAGGTAGAAACAGACATTTATCGCTAAAAAATAACAACGATAATTATGAAATAATGAAAAATAGCACCTAGCAAAAGGAAAAACAAAGCAGCATGCATAACTAAAACAGATGTATGTAATAACGTGCTGCATCGAGGTCCCACAGAAGCAGCATTTTGCCCCCACGGAACAGCTGATGTTTGACAAACTCGTACAACTTCGTTTCGTAGCTCACAGAACACAGCTGGCCAGCTGCTGCAGCACTTGCATTCTGCAAGTGTGTGGGCACGTCCTGCTGCCACCAGGACAGCACCGTGCTGGGAGTCAGGGGCTGAGGGCAGCCATGGGGCAGGCACTGTGCCTTCCCACCGAGCGCAGGCTGACAGCACCGCACAGCTCGGAGCCAACTGCGGGCTTCATTCCACCTACAGGCTCTTATCATAAGCACGGCAACGGAATGCACTCTTTAGTAAGTGATTATCATCTCCCTAACAGATGGATTTCTTAAGGAGAGCAGTGGATGTTTTGCTCGTCTCGAGCAGGACACGTTACAGAAGGGTTATCGGCCCCGCTCCTCGGTGCTTTTGTGTGTAGAGGTATTTATTTTCTTCTGAAATATAAGAAGATTCTTTCCGAGAAAATAAGCATAGGGCTTGGAGGCCTTTTCTCTTTTAATAACAGCTTGATTCTCCAGCAAAAGGCATTTATTGACAGCGAGAAAGACTGTAAAGATTCCTTCCACTGCTTCAAGGACTTCAGGCCCTGCAGCTTACCGTCTCACCAAAAGAATCCCTGAAGATGGAAGCGGACCTCGCAGCAGCCTCCAGCCCCTGTGCAGCCCTGTGTGGGAGCTGTTGGATCACGGCCTGAACCACTGATGGATCCCCTGAGGTGAGCTCTGAGTCAGCCACGGGAGCACAGCTGAAGGCAATGCACTGTGTGAGCAGAAGGGATGGAGTCTGACTGCAGCTCTCCCAGACCCCATGGAAGGGCTGACACCACTGGGGAAGGATCTCTTGCTGGAAATCCCTCTTTTGTGGAGTTTTCCTCTGTGAGCCTCTATCCTCAGAGATGGGTGAACGTTTCTCTTTATATTGATCGTCTCTTTCCCATCCCGATAATCTTCCTAATTGCACCATCTTTAAAATATATCAGCTAACAATACCATATGATATTATCCCTTTTGTTAACTTCACCTCTTACAAGCCCCCGCAAACCCAGGGCATCCCTTGGTGCAGGAGGAGCTGAGCACTGAAGCCGTGTCTCCATTCCCACCTGTCTCATTTTGGGAGCAAAGTGAAAAGAAGCTGTGAGCCCCCGAGGGCTGATGCCATCGTGGTTGCTGGAGGCAGATGGAAAATTAATTTTCTGTGTCAGCCTGAACAGAACACAAATCTCTTTACCTGTGACACTAACACTACACTAAAGGAAATGTTTTCAAGTACTGGAACAGGTGCAGAGCTCCCTGCTGCTGGAGAATCAAAGCATGGCTGCACCCCTTCCTGATCTGGAGATATAACAGCAGCACAGGCACCTTAGAAAGATGATTCCCTGTATGTTGCCAATACTCTGACACTCCCAGCACTGTTTTCAGACAGAAAAACTGTGAGAAGACAATAAGTCATTTAATTAATCTTTGTTGTCAGTGTCACTTCTGTGCACTCAAATACTCCAGCAAAATTACCTCGTTTAGAAGTCACAAAAACATCTCTAACACTCTGGATTTGATTTATGTGAAGATCACAACGTCCAACCAAATCTGAGCTGACAGTTTCCCTTCAGCTTTTCAGTTATTCCTACCACACTGAACAGGATTTGGATTCCTACCTCACAGGACTCTGTCTCAAAGGGGTCAGCATGGGAAACAACTGGGACTCGGTCTTTTCTCTATGGCTGCACCACTAAAACAGATGGTGATGCCATGCTGTCCACATTCTTACACCCTGTTGTTATATTCGAGGCACCAGGAGAGCTGATTAGCTTTCAGGCACCCTGTGTTAACCTACCTTAGTCACCCCTTCGCTATGGATTTCACAGAGGAACACAATGTAAAGAAACCTGATGTCCCAGTGATCACAGACCTGGGGAACGTACCCATTCCCAAAGGGAATAAACACCAGCAAAGACAAGCACAGCCACAGGCAGGCCGAGCACCAGAGCACCGAGCAGCCCCAGCAGCACACAGCCCCATCCACCCTGCACGGCCAACTGGGGCCTCTGCATCTCCATTTGCATTTTACCTGTGATCTTTTTAATGAGGTCATTTGCTGTTGTTGCTAGAAATTGAAACCTGCTGCAGCTCTCAAGACAGATTCCCTTTTTCCCTGGAAGAGAATCTCCTGACGTCCCGTTGGTGTTGGTATACTGAACACGCCGATAGCTATGGATGAAAATTCTACAAAGATATGAACTCTGCCAGCGTCGCCAAGCGCTGCAATACATTTACAAAGGAACTGCACTCCAACTGCACTGTGTGTAAAAATACCATGCATATAATTACGAGGCTGAATTTAATAACATTGAAACAAATCTCCGTTCTGATGAATGCATAATTACTGTTATTAAAATATTTATGAAATAATAAATTTATTAGAAAGCCTTCTGCATATGAGCTTGCAGACTATTGCTCTGCACAATTGCTAAAATGGCAGCAGAGAAAACAAGCTGCCAAGGCACAAAACCCAAGCACGTCCCTCTCAGATAATACAGGCACAAAGGTCTCCTCTCCAGAACTTGGAAGAGGTGGAATAATAAAATCTAAATTTGCTATTTTCTGCCTTTGCAAATTGGTCACTTCTTTCCACAGAGGCCGATGCAGAAGCAAATTTCTTGCAGGGTTTCTGTTTGGTTGTTTTTCCTTGTTCTTGTTTAGCAATGGGAAAAGCACCACTGAAATGATGCCGAAGTGAGAACAGCCACCAGCAGCACATCATCAGATGTTTAGGCCTTAAATGAGCCTGAATCAGACAGAGGAATTTCCCAGGTCCCAGCTGGCTGTTAAACTCGAGGAGAAATCTCTCACCAAAGCATTCACAAGGTCTAGTTTTTGGTTGGGGGGTCTCCTCCTCTGGAGACATTCCAGACCCACCTGGATGCCTTACCTGTGCCACCTGGGCTAGGGAGCTGCTGTGGCAGGGGTTTGGACTTGATGATCTCTAGAAGTCCCTTCCAAACCCTACAATTCTGTGATTCTGTGATACCTAACTTCCAGCAAAGAAGGAAGAGCAGAAATTTTGCTTCAGAAAGAGAACTAATGCAACTTCTGTTGCACTTAAGCCTCACAGCCTGCTGTGAGAGTACAGACAAGACAAAACTGGGGAAATTTCCAGCACAGAAGATGAAAGCCACCTATTTAGGACAAAAACACCTGTTTCTTAGTCACCGGCTTTGATATTATGGGCTGGTCTCTGATTATTCTTTTTTTAGGAAGCCTCCTGGAAACAGGACAAAGAGAAGCTTGAAGATGCCCCAAAGAATTGGATGGACTCTCATGCAGCTCTCGTCCCACTGACATCCACCAGTACTGGATGGGCTTTCCAGAGAAAACACTGGAAAACTGCGCTAAGAGAAGCATGTGCTAAAAGAAGCAATCTTCGGATTTATAGTCCCATTCATTTATTTATTGGCACTCTTCTAAGAAAGGTTAGGACTAGGTCCGTTGTGTATGATAGTAATAAACGGTTGCTATAAATATCGCATATGGGGATGTATGGTCATTTTTACACTGTATCTTCTCCACCTGAAATTTAGTTCATGAAGAGCACGATGCCTTTTCCATCTGGCCCCAGAAAGTCTCTGTTATACCACAGTCAGGTTCCTCTGCCTACAGGAACACAGGTATGCAACCTGACAAGGGAAGCGGAGGTAGGGGTTGTGTGGAGCCATCCAAGGAGAGCCTGGATCACAGTCATTTTTCAGTGCAGATCTGCAGCTTTAGGCTTTGGCTTTGTCAGCAGTTGTTATACCCACAAGCGAAAAGGCAAAAACAGTTGTAAAACAGTAAAAGCAAGATCTAAGGCCATATCTGCAGCACACAGAGGAGCAAAGGGACCGCACCAAAGCCAGGTCCAAGTTTTCTTGCTTTTGAACTGAAAGCAGTAAGGCAGCTTCAGTGGGGCTAGGCCAAATCTGAGGCTTCAGAGGGCGGCTGCTCCCAGCCAGCAGCCTCCCCCCAGGGCATCTCCCCCTGCCCCAGCTGCATGCTGACCTTGGGGCTTCTCCTGCCCTTCATGAGTTCTGCCCATCTCCTGTCACCTCAGGAGCTGAGCACAACCTGCTGCCTGCGCTGTTCAATGCCTTTGAGGTAGTTCTGTAGTACCAGAGCACACCCTTCCTCTACAAACCCCACACCCATGATTATTCTAAGTCCTGGCACTGTAACGGTGGGAGATGGGCACAGCCAAGAGCTGAGCAGCCTTATGATGCACACGCAGCAACAGGAATGGAAGCACAGGCACGCTCCATCTGCCATGCCCCACCACAGCCTGGCACTGGGACCCACTGTTCCACCCAGCACCATCCCTGAGCAGCACACTGACAGGTGGGCCACTGGGACCCACCAAATATCTAAAAACAATAAATAGATAATACAGATGCATAATGCGTATGTTTATAAACTGATATATACACATACATGTATGGTTCTAGTACCACATCTGGAGGTCGGTGGCACTGCCTGTGCCAGGGAAGCTGGGACATGATGATCCTTGGGGGTCCCTTCCAACCCAAGCCATTCTATGATTCTATATTCTACATAAACAAACAGGTCCGCGCAGTTTAATGCAGAGCCATCAAAATGAACAGAAATCTTACAATTCCCAACATCCTCTAGCCTTCCTTCCCCCATGGGTCAGGTTCTCCTTTTACCAAACCCGGAGCTGTCTGACGTGCCCTACATACAAGGCTGTATCTGTGCCATGCAGCACGAGGCCCCCAAACGAAGGTCTCCCAGGCCTGCTTTCTCTTCCATCCAAATCAAGGCCAGGCACTCTGAGTGCCTCCCACGCTCTGAGGCACGGAATGGTGATCTCTAATGAGAGGCACCTCACCGGGCTTTGGCATGCTCTCCAAGTTCATTTAAAAACACTCTGAAGTGCCTGGCCTTCTTTTCCATGTCAGCAAAGAACACAAGGATATCAGCTCCTCAACGCTCACATCCATTCAGCATGCTAATGCCTCCCCGAATATCTCAAATGACACAGCAAAAGCATCACTTATCTCAACAAGAACTGAATGGCATTGCAGGGACACTGGGCAACGTGCTGGAGCTGTAGTAACAGCAGTGGGCAGGTGGTGTGAGTGGAAGTGTCCAACCCTCAGAGAGGGACAGACCCAACTGATGGTAACCATCTCCCCCCCTCCCCAGTGCAGCACCCTGCACCCAGCTTGGGTGCATGCTTTGTCTGACCCCTGGTCGTGCCACCCCTGACTGCCCAGAGACACGGAGGCACAGCAAGAGAGAGGGCTTAAGACCATGGCTGATGTCCACCAGTATCAGCTGCTCTTCTCAGAGCAGTACAGCCAGCTAGTAGAAACTCAAGGCTCTGCAGGTGGGAGAGCTCCTCCAGCAAGCTTTGGATCGTGGAGGAGTACGTGGTGACCGTGTGCTGGCAAGGACCAGGGCTGCCTTGTTTTAATGTAGCCATGCCTGACTGTCTCCCCTACTGGCAATTAATCATAATAGTTTACTGCCCTTACCTGAAGGGTTTTTAGGACCTCGTGAATCATCAGTAATGTGGAAGGCTTTGAGAAATACTTGTTTTTCTTCAGAATTCTCTCTGCCTGGATGCCCGTTCTACCACACTAATGACCCGACTATATTGGATACCATGCTCTCAAACACCCTTAATTACATGCTTCATATCTTCCAATATTATGATAAAATTCGCTGTAGTCCTATGTCTGGGACAGTCATCATTGTCACTCATTGAGATTAATTTGCGTATCACTATAAATAGAACTAACAATGTCTGACATTATGATGCGGAATATTGCACGAGGTGCTTTGAACGCCTCCAAGCAAACCTCATTTAACAGAATAAAACATAGAATAGAGTACACGTAGTTTTACAGTGTTAGGATTATGAGATTCAAAACCAGATCAATACTTCTTTCATAAAAAAATAATGCCTTGAAACGATCCCTCCATTTGTCATTCCAAAGAGGTCACCTTCTTTCATCTCAAAGAGTGAAGGGAATCACACAGAGGTACTTGCTGGATGCATGCCCATGCCGACCAGGCTGCCCCTGCGCCAGCCCAGCTGCCCGCTGACCCTTTGCTCACGTGAGCATGCTCATCCTTCTGCCTGTCTGCATGGATCAGCATCCATCCCCTGGCAGTACTGCTCTGCTTCTGGCTGGTTCCTTGCACTGCCTTCTACCAGGAGCCTATGGAGTGGCATCTGAAGCAGGATTAAGGGCTGAGATCATTGCTAATGCTGAACTTTACCTTGTCAGGAGTATGATTTTTACCTACAAAATACAGTGTTCTGGAGGCATACATTCATAACATACCACTAGAAACTCCACGCGAAAGAAAAGGAGTTCTTGACACACAGATTTTCCTTTCCCTTTGAATTACACAGAGCAAGTAAGACTTCACACCTGTTGAATATAGCCAGTTATTTAGATAACAATAACACTGCATGGAGCTGGCAGGTGTTAGGTGCATCAGAAGTGACAAGCACCAATGTTTAGAGATTTAAGAAAATTAGAGTATGCCCAGAAACACAGGAGCCTTTTATTTATTTATTTTTAAGTTTACACACTATTTTCAGCTTTTTTCTTTTTTTGGAAATTCACTACAGGTAACCAAGGAAAGTAGTTTTCCTCAGCCTTTTAAAAATTGTGCCATTGCTCCATTCACTGAAAGCAGTTAAGGGCTGACTGCCACCGAGGAAGGATCTCTTGTTGGAGATCCCTCCTCTGTGGAGTTCCTTCCTTGCAAACCTAGATCTTCTTTCATAACACCTCTTTGTTTGGTCACTTTGTTTTTAAGACCTATGGGCACACATGACATGTGTGGAAGGCTTAACCAAGCGATGGGGAGAGCAGGAAACCATTCGTTTGCAAAAGCTCTTACTGTGGTGTGAAGGAGTCCATAGAAAGTGACCAGGTGAGTGGACTAAAAACACCTGGAAATGATACAGTCACACGTTCTGAAGCAATTCTCATAGCTCCCATCACTCTCCCTCAGCAATGCTGGTGGGCCCACCAGGGCAGGACCTGGCGGCCTCCAAAGGCCCCGTGTGTGTCCCTGAGGCCAGCAGCAGGATGAGCATCAGCCCGGACACACGGGCTGCCCCGATGCACCAGCGAGATCCAACCTTGGGTGCCATTGGGAAAGGCACAACCTCTTCTTGGGAAAGAAGTGCCCGGCTCAGAGCTGCACTTGTAAGCTGTATTCCTTTCCAAATAACCTCATTTCTTCTGCTCTCTTTGCTCGCTTTCTGCTGTAGACACACTGCAACTTTCATCCTTCTCACTTAAGTACTGAGGTACCTGGAGAAGGAAATACAGTAAAAGCACCCAGGGGATATAAAGGAGTTTCAATTTACACTTCCAATCTAGTCATACACCTTCTTCCCACTCTGTTTTCTAAACTGCTTCCTGAAGGGGCACAGTAATGTGCTCTTATGGGCCACAGGAACCATCACTGACATAAAGAAAAAGGCATTCAGACCAAGGACCGCTGCTGATTGACTATTTAAAACTACATCCACCAAGGACAGAAACCTGGAGCGGTAATTAGTTCGTTATTAAAGCCTGTAATGAGCAGTCTGCAGTTCTGGGGGCGTCCAAAAATGAGTTTTCCAGTATAAAAAAAAAAAAAAAGAAATCAGTGTACTGAACCTCTGTGCACTGCATGGTTTAACTCGTATGATACATCTGGCATTTTTTCCAGCATAGTTACTGAATTTCACGGAGTTGAATTCATAGGGAAACCTACGACACCGTAAAGTAACAATTTATTTCTTTACAATGCGAAACAAGCAGCCTCAGAAACATATTGCCTCGAAATCTCTGATGCATTTAGAGCTTCCCAACTTGTTTGCCTCATTTCTAGAGCAGATATTTCATTTATAATCTGCACGCCTCTCAGTCGCACGCTCTAACAGAACTGTAATTTGAAGAAGTCGCTGCACTCGACATCCTTCAGTATCGATGCCTTTCTGTGTCCATGCTCTGCCGCACGCACTGCTCCTCCTGTTGCATCCCTGCTGCACCCTGCCACAGATGACGCAGCCCTCCTCCCAAAATGTGCAGCTTCACAAACATTTTCCAAACAATACTCTGCAGTGTCCTAGAAAAATCTGTGACAAAGCATCACCTTCCACACAGCCAAGGAAATGCAACTTCTCACACGGGGGCCCGCAGCCTTCTGCAAGTCAGCACAACAACCGTGCCCATTCCAGCCCACGGCCACAGCACCCAGCACTGCTGCCCAGGGCTGGATGGGAACATCACCATCTCCCTCCCCATGCTCGGAGCACGCCTGCTCTGCTTCCATGAGGAGGAAATTCAACAACAACGAGGTACAAAAAGCAAGCCTCCAGCTGGAGGCACCCCCACCGCCGTCCCTTTCACAGTGAGTCACTGCCAGGCCCACGCTGCTGCCTTCAGAGCAGCACGGGATGCTCCCAGCAGGGTCAGGGTCAGGCTGGTTCCCTGTGGGATGCTCCCAAACGTCTAGACCAAAGCATCTTTCTAGAGGCCCACACAAAGCTGACAGCAAAACCGGACCCTGAATTCTGGCTAAAAGACTTCCTCTTGTCCGTGGTTGGATCTCTCATCAGCCGTAACTGTGGAAGAGAAATCCTGGTGTACTTGGCCTTTGGAGGCATACTGCCCTCCCTGGCAGCTCCCGTGCCTGTCACAGAACGACCTGCACATCCCCTGCGCCCCACGGAGCAGTGACCCACTCCATCACACGGCCGCAGCTGGGGAGCAGCATCCCTCAGGGGCTCAGCCCTTCCCCGGGCTGCAGGCGGAGCTTTGCCCCAGCCCACCCCGGCTGCTCTCACTGAGTGCCACTCAGCTCCAAGAGATGCAGGGAGGGCTTTGTCCTTTGATCACACAGATTAAAAAACAAACACATCATACGCAGATCCTTCGCATCATGGTTTTTTTAACCAAGCAAAAGCTTCCCCAGAGCTTCAAACAGTAACGGCGCAGATGAATTCAAGTCAGAGGACCTCGGAACAGATTTCCCTGCTGCTGCACCTGTTGGCTTTGGCTGGAGATGCTCCCGGAGCTCTGTGCTCTATCAGGAACAGACGGGTGAGCCGCACGCATGGCTGCTGTAATTCCATATGCAGAGAGCAAGAGGAATGGCCCAAGTCCTCCCCTTCCTGCAGAGAAAGCCCATAAGCATCAGTAGCTGCCTGAGGAAACCCCGCTGTGCTCTGCGTGGGTTATGTCTATTTCTCTTCCCATACATTGAGGTACAGCATGAGTACTTCGCTTCTCTTCCAACAGACCGTCAGAGAAACGCAACCACCAGTAAGGTTTCCTTGCAGAGGCCTCCACAGATGGGAAGAGACATCAGGGAAGGGAGCCAGCCTGGGCACAAGGACAAATGTCTGCGAGCCCCCTACTCCTCCCCTCCCCCACCACCACAGGGTCAGCAAAAGCTGCAGGACCTGCAAGACCAAAACAGACGGCAGCAACCGTGCAGAGAACAAGTTTGTTGCCGTGCACCTTCCCAGCACCTCGCTGCTTCTCGCGCCCCACGCACTGTTGCTTAACGGGTCCTCTCCTGCCTCAGAATATTCCTTATTTCTCTCTGCCCGGGACGTGCTCTGAACTGTGCTTCGTAGGACGAGAGGGAACAGTCCTAGCGCACGGAAAATGTGCTTAAAGCAGGCAGAACCAATCTGCAGACGCACACTCAGGGAGATCTCTCGGCGCGCACCAGTTCTGCATGCTGGATGATTTGGGCGAAGAGCAATTTGGAACAGATGCTTAGTCACAACACGTTAAAATGTTTAGATATTTATATATATCCCTACGTGCAGGAACTGCTCAAACGCCTCATATTCTGCAAACTCCCTTATGTAACATCAACAGCACCGAGGATCTCGCAGGTACCGTGGCACTACGGGAGCGCCCGGGCTTCCCTTCCCAACGGGATCTCAGCGGCCACGCTTCGCCCCTGGCTGCGGCTCCGTGCCGTCAGCACCCGGAGCACCGAGCCGTCCGCCGGCACAACTTCGGCCCGGGCTCGTGGGGAACGGGACCGCGGCCCACGGAGAGCGGCCGGCAACGAAAGGAGCGCCGAGCACACGGCCGCCTCCGGAGACAGCATCCCAGCGCCGAGCCACGGGCACACCGCAGTGTGCCGGGCGGGGGAGGAGAGCGAGCAAAACAGAAGCACGTCCTTCGTGCTCCCCGGGGAGAGCGGGCAGCACCGAGACCGGAGCGAGGGGCGAGGTGCCGAGCCCGGCGGGGAGGATGCTCCGGCCCCGGGGATGGGGACGCGGCTCTGACAGCGGATGGGCTCCGCCGGGAAAACCTCCACAAGTTTCCAGCCGGGAAAAGCGGGGGAAATCACTCCGCCCGCTGAAAAAAAAAAAAAAGAAAAAAAAAAAAACCGATCAAAAATAAAATGAAATAATAACCCCACCAGCGCCTTCCGCATGCGAAGGCGGAGGAGAGCAAGTCCGCCGCTCGCGGTGCATCTGGTGGCGGCTCTGCCGCTGTCCCCGCGCTGCGCAGCGCACGGAGCCCACGGAGCCCCCGCGGGAGGGGGCGAACCCCCCCCCCCCCCATCCCCATCCCCATCCCCATCCCCATCCCCACAGCCCGGGCCCGGCCGTGCCCCGCCGCCGAGCCGTATTTCTGTCTAACGCGAACCCATCTCAATCATCGCCTGTTCTTTTTCCCTCCTTTCCCTTCACGGATTGCTTCTTGCAAATGGGGCGATAAATCCAGAAAGTGCCACGCTCCGTAGGGAAGGGAGACGGGGGAGGATGCTGACATAGAGATGGGGGGCTGGGGGGGGGAAACGAGGGGCACCGGAGGGGAAGAGAACGAAGCACCTGAGGGGGCGAGAGCAGAGTTCGCCTCCACCGCGCGGCTCGGCTCGGCACGGCACGGCTCAGCACGGCTCGGTTCGGCGCTCCGCTACCCGGCTCCGCGCAGCCCTACCTGGAAGAGCCGGAGGATGTTGGCCACCATAATAGACACGGAACTTCCCGACGCCCCGATCACTCCAACTACTTTCTCCGGCTTGACGAAGACGGGCGGCTCCCCGTTGGTGCACCTCACGTCGGAGGTGTCCTTCTGGATGAGCGCCTGCACGAAGGTGAGCGACTGCTCCAGCGCGTAGGTGTCTCGGGAGCAGGTGTCCAGGATGCGAGCGCCCAGCGTGACATTGGGCAGCAGCTCCGGGTCGCTGTTGATCTGGTCCAGAGCGTAGAGCATCGCTTCCAGCCTGTGGATGCCGTTCTCTTTCTTAATGTCCCCGCAGGGCACCCCCGGCGGACCTTTGGCGTGGACGGGGAAGAGCCCCCCCAGCGTGATGTCCCCCTCCAGCCGGATGGAGTGCGGCGCGTACATCTCCTGCCCCAGGGCCGCCTCGGAGAGCAGGAACTCCAGCAGGCAGCAGGGCAACTTCACCAGAGTCAGGAGCCGCAGCAACCTGCCCAGGCGGTGCATGGTGCCGCCGGCCGCCCCCGGGCGCTGCCCCGCACCCCCGGCCGCCTTCATCCGCCCTGCGGGGCGCGGCGCGGGGCTCCGGGCGCGATGCGGGGCTCGGGCCGGGGCCGGGGCGCGGGGTGCGGGGCTCGGGGCCGCTCCCGCCCGCCGCTGCCTCCGCCGCGCTCCGCGGCAGCTCGGCACAAGGGAGCCGCGCCGCGCCGCTGCCGCTTTAAATGGTGGCCGGGGCCTCTCCGCCCCCTCCTCCGCCCCGCCCCGGGGCCGCCGCTGCGCAGGATGCGGCCGAGCCGGGGATGGAGGCGGGCGGCTGCGAGCGCTCCGGCCCCGCGGGGCTACAGGTGGAGGAGAGCGGTCCGGCGGCGGGCGGAACCGGGGATGGGCGAGCAGAACCAGGGCTGTGCGGAGCCGGAGCAGCGGCCTCGCTCCCCCGGAGCCGGAGCCGGGGTTGGGAGGGTGGGAGCGGAGCTGAGCCCCCGCGGAGCCGCCGCCGCCACCATCCGCCCCGGCGTCAAAGCGGAGAGCTCGGCTCTGCCGCCGAGAGCACATCCTCCTTGCCGCTAATAACAGTGGAGCCAGTGAGGAGGAGGAGGAGGAGGAGTTTGGATGTAACCCCATACTCCCGAAAGCGAAGTAATGCTGCTGATCTAATGCTTTTCTGAGAGCTCCAGACCCATTTTGTCCAGTGCACCGAGATCTCAGTGATGCTAGAATGTCTGGTTTTGTTCCATTCAGCCCCGAACCGTAACAGCCGAGGAGACAACACCTGTTGCTGCTCCCTGCCGACCAGCAAATCTGTGCCTTGACCCCTTCCCAACTCGACAGTAACGCAAAACACACTTCTGACGCCTGGTTCCCTCCAGGCCAAGCACGTGTGTTTGAGAACTGCCTTTAATTCCTTCCGCACAAACACTGGGTCAGGCAGACCCGCCGTTCATCACCCTGCCTGCTCCAGCTGCAGCCCCCGCGTGTTCCCCTCGTGGCTGTGGGGTCTGCCTGCATCCCAGCACATCCCTCAGGGAGCTCCCAGTATCGCAGCTCCGCTGGCTGCTACCTGCCGAGGCCCGGGCAGGTTTTGTCCTGCACACAGGGATGCTGCTGCACTCCTCTCAGCAGACACCAGCGAGGGGCTTTGCAAGTCAGGCCTTGACCTGACGTGGAGCTGGGTTTCGAGGAATCTTCCAGAAATCATTATGGCATTTTAACATCTTAAAAGCTCCGTTTTTACAAAAACTTACCTCCTCGCTAGTTTTCAGCCTTTTTCCTTTTCTCTGTGTCCATTTCTTTTTGGCAGAAGTTGTTGAAACCAGGTTTTCCAGGCTGTTGCTCCTCAGTTCCACCCCAAGCAGAGCAGAGATGCGCACATCCCTCAGTGGGGAGGGGGTGCTCGGGGAGCAGCAGCAGAGCCGGGCAGGCCTAGCAGGTCTGAAGGTTTTGCAGCAGGGCCGGGATGTAACAGGGATAAACACCAATAAAAGCAGCTGGAGTTCTCCGCTAGAAATCATATTTTGGGGGCTCAGCACCACAACTTAGTTTTCCATGGACTGAAAAACCTCATTAGGGACTATCTCTTAGTCATTTCAGTGCTGTGATCCACTCGTGCCATCGCTCAGCCGTTACTTATCAGTTTTATTCCTCCTAAGAGGAAAGCACAGCCACGTTGCCCCAACAGATCAGCACTTGCCCACTGCTGACTGAGCCCAGAGGGGCCCTCATCCCCCAGCCCCACCAGCCAGGGCTGCCTGGGCAGTGCCAGCGATGCCCACACACATCTCAGCCCCGTGCTTGGGCTCAGCTGCCGCTCAGTGTCTGCAATTCCTCCTGAGCCGTTCCTTGATAACATCAGCCTCAGCCCCTTTCACATCTGAATGCGTGTGATTGAGTGTGAGCTCTTCAGTGCTTATTTACCTCTTGCCCACTCGACGCTCCTCATCGAGGATCTCTGCTGTATTTATTATTATTAAAAACTCCGACTCTAGTGGCTGTACAGGAGAGTTTGCAAGCATGAGTCAAGCTTGCCGTAAGTGCTCAAGCTTCAGAAAGAATATGAATGTAAATCATCTTTTCTAATAAATCACATTTCTTTGCGGGGTGCTACTATATGAGGTCAGAAGTTTTTTAAGGCAGGAAGCTACCTCATCCTTTGGAGAGCTTTCTCACTTTTTTACCTTTTGTGTGTGTGTGTGTTTTTTTCCCTTGGGCAAATCCACAGTTACATTCAACATGTTTATCCTCTCAGAATTACAGAAAACCCATCTGCCGTCTCCTTCATGGTTCTTTTCATCACTCCCTGGTTACCTAAAAAATTAGTCTATGAATTCCACTGCAGATTCCCTGCAGGAACATAGGAAATTGCACACTTGATCAGGGCAGACCCAGGATCTGTCCTAGCCCGGTGCCTTGCATTGGAATAGCAGCAGATGCTGCAGAAGAGGAGACAGGAGCTCTGCAGCATGCAGATGTCTTTAATCTGCTCCTGCCATAAATCTCATCCTGGTCTTTCATATGTAAGAATTGGTTTAAGCCACGAAGCATGAAAAAATATTCTAATGCCATTCCAAATTTGATCTAGTCCAT
The DNA here is from genome assembly GCA_023055505.1 of Callipepla californica brunnescens. Lineage (NCBI taxonomy): Eukaryota > Metazoa > Chordata > Aves > Galliformes > Odontophoridae > Callipepla > Callipepla californica. The sequence goes on along the minus strand of JALIRH010000015.1, from coordinate 14,920,306 downwards.
CATTACTCTGGATATTCTTGATATCCATAATCATACCCAGTCCCTCTCCCACTTGGCTTCGATGGCATCTGGTGGTAACAAGGATCACTGTCTGATCGGACACTGTCTGAACGAAGTCCTGTTTTTGCTGGTTTTCTATTTCCTGCTTTTTAAATTTAAGTCTTAATGTAGTCAGTAATCTCCCCTTTATTGTGCATGATCTCTTCCCACTGCGTGCAGTTGAGTACCTACACTTGTTCCGGCGCTCACAGAGAAGAAACTGAAGCCAATAACCCAATAACCTGCGTATCAGTGACTGCCATGATTTGCCTTGAGGAAACTTGTCATTTGGTTTGGATTACTGAATGCCTGGAGGTGAGACAACACCAGCTACGTGCCACCCCCAACGCATCGCTCACATATCATGACATATCGCAACATCTCTGTGCTTCAAAACCTGCACAGCATGGCAGCTCCTGTCCTGTTGGATCTAAGAAGCTCTTCCCTCAGCTGCTGCCCACCAGAACAGTTCTGTTCTGCAAGGATTCAGCCCCTGGTTCCTCAGCGTACATTAGATTACATCCGCACCAGGCTGAACGTCCCCACTCCTAAAGCTGTCAGTGAGGATTTAGAGTTACAACATACTAAATCACGTTCGAGTTGTATTCCTAATCTGAAATGACTCTCAGAAAGCAGTGTTATTACAGCAAAGCAGCTGAATGACAACGCTGTGTGTATTTAACGGGAATATTGATAGAAGCGTATTTTTATTTTTCTACAGGTGGGAAAGTAATTTCGAAGCTTATTATTTCACCTCATAATTAGTCATTCTTGCACCAAATCCAATTCCCAGCAAAAGTCGCTCGCTATGTTCCCAGAGAGCGGTGACTGCTTTCTTTAGATGCCCTAATTCAGCGCTGGAGCACGGTGCTCACAGTGGAGCAGGGTGTAGGCCTGGTGCAATAGGAATGAAGCCATTCAATTTCTGTCCCTCAAAGCAGTAGAGGTGGGGAGGGCTGCAGGGCCCTTCAGAGCACGCATGAGCAGTGCTGTCCGCGTGGGCAGCACTGAGCCCACCATTCCCCAATGCTGGGAATGCCCTCTGCCTCCCACAGGGAAGGTTTGCTTCACAAAAGAAAGCCAAACGAGACATAGAATGACTTCACAAAAATAATCCTAGCCCGATCTTTTTAGCAAGGGAATTTGTTTACAAGTAAACCGTCAGTGGTTAAACGCATCCGGAAGCATAGTCACAAGCATTTCTTAACTTGTCTGTCAAATAAGATCATGGATTCAGCCAAATCAGTACTGGATATGAAAAGACATCGCCAGAAAGAAATCGGCATCCTTCTGGGGAGCGACACCATCTCCAGCACAAGAGGACCCGGCCCACATCTACTTTCAAAGAAGCTGTGCAATTAAAAACGGCTTTCATGTGGGCAGCTGGCAGGGTGAGCACAGAAGCGCGTTACAACGGACCAACAGAAGCAAAACAAAGAGCTGTGGAAAAGCAGACAAGAGAAATAAGACAACATTTCAGATTTTGGTAAGGTAGCACGCCGTTGCCTTGCACAGTTGGAGGTCATTTTGAACAACTGTAATGGACATGGTACAAGCAATTAATTTGTTGGGTGAAGTCAGTGTTGGGACAGCAGCCAGAGTGCCTGCTTATCTGGCTTGGGAAAATAATGAATTTTTGGAGCAGAGGCTCCTGAAAAATCCTGATCCTTAACTCAGTGTTTGGCTGTAGCTGTTTACAAAGAGAAAGTGTCTGCCAGGGAGGTGGGGAGAGCAAATCCTCTTCAAGGATGGAGCGGCCTGGATCTTCTGCTAGATCTTACGTAAGGTCAGATCCAGCTAAATGTGTTCACGTATATATGTATTGGTATTATAAGCTATTAGATTGAAATGTTGAATTTGTATATATTAAATACGTGTTATTGACTGCATATTTTATTATATATGCTTTACGCTTGCAAATATGAAGTGAGTGTTCTTAATCCTGTGCAGAAATACGCAGTGGGTGCCTCATGCTGGAAGGCAGAGCACCCAGCCTAGCCTCCACTCCTTCAGGAGGTGATGGGAACAAATCCACAGAAGGCCCTGAGGACGGACATGGGGTCAGTTCTGGGCAGCTCCCTGTGTTCCTATGGCCCTGTAGGACACACGTGCCCTCAGAGTGCCGTCAGTACCCGTCCCATCGCTCTGACAGCCATCCAGGAATCTGAGGAGGATGAATCAATCAATTATGCAGGAGGCACTTTAAAACTGCTCCTCTGAGATGGCAAATATTTCAAAGAGGCAGCTCTATTAGATGGGCACTTCAGCCAAATCATTACAATCCCTGCAATCCGCTGAGAACTATAACTTTTTCTTCTCAAATGCTCATGATTATCTCAGTTTCTGATTTACTAGGAATATTCTGATTCACTTAATCCCCAAAACATCTGCAGTGCTGAAGGAGCTTGCATTGCATGCTCTCAGGAGTGAGACCAGGTGCTTTTCTCCACCTGCCCAGGGCTCAGGGACCTGGTGCCCCGGAGGGAGCTCTGGGGGTGCAGAGCCGGGGTACCCCGTGGGAGACAGCTGGGTTGGAGGGGGGGAGGTGCAGACATCCTCCTCCCATCTGCTCCTCTTTGGTGTTTCCCTCAAAAAGCCCCAACCCCCAACTAAAAAAGAAACACCCAGGCTGCAAAATCAGCTTCTGGGAGAGCCAGTCACGCTTGCTCCTTCCGCCCACTCTGCACATGCTGTGATGGCATCCCTTAACGAAGGGATGAAACGCTCTTTGGTTTTTCCTGCCAAGCCCCCACCCCGCTCTGCAGTCCCCCCCCAACCTGCAGCACTCGGTGCCCAGCCCCCCACCCCTGCTCACAGCTGGGCCCCGGGCTTTGCTATCTTTATCGGGTGCCTTTTCTGAAAATTTGCTTTCCATAGTCTCACTCTTCAGAACCATGATCTCCCTCCAGGCCCAGCCCCCATCTCACAGCTCGCTGTGCTGCTGCTGCCCAGAAATGCATTGCTTGTTCTGGAGCAGTGAGTACACACGTGTTAAGTCATGATTTACTTCACCTGTGCAAAAGCAGGGCCAGAAAGGTTTCGTTGGTGACCTGCTTGCAGAGGGGCCCAGCAGGCAGTTCACATCAGAATTAAAACTCGTGTTCAAAGCCATAACCAAGACTGCACCTTCACCCTTCCTGACTCAGAAGTTACGCCGTTGTTGGTATTTACTTGTTTTTATTTAAATATAGAGGGTCTGTTTGCCGGCCAACAGAAAGTTGTATGCGTAATTATTTGCTCTTTGTTGATGACGACTTGTTTTTTTAATAGAGTCACTGACAACTCAATTTCATACACGGAGGCACCACATCCCCAGGGGATGTAGAGCTCCACCTCTGCGAGCTGCCCAGGTCCTGAGTGCTATTAGCTAACTGCGCACTGCCAGCCGCCTCGGTCACACCCCGCCCAGCGAGGTGCCGTGATGACAAGCAAGATCACAGCTGGCACTCGTCTTAATTAGTTCTGACAAATCTTGATAATGAATCATTGCGGGCGTGAGTTAAGCATAAAATAAAGCAGATAGCAAGGGTCTTGTGTAAACCACGCGCGTTCTTTGCTAATCGGAAATCATTTTGAACATCTCTTGGATGTGTCCTTTTGATAGGGATGCAGATGTTTCCCCTTGCCTTTGGGGCTCTTGTGGTGCCCCTCCCAGTGCAGAACTTGTGTCTGGACTGTGAGGTTTAGCACTGGTTGCAGGTCCCTGCCCCGTTCCTGATGGCACAGCCCTCCTTCCTCACCCACTGCTCCTCTCCCACCTCCTCGTGCCTGCCCATCACAGCCGTATGAAAGCACGTTTAGACAAAATCAAGATGTGCTGCAGGCTGCGCTCATCATCGATCCTCAGCTATTGAGATTTCCATGTCCCAGGTGGCACTCTAGCAATTTCTGAGCGCTCCTTCTTCAAGATTTGCTGCATTTTCCACAGGAAAAAAAAGACAACAAACATTTTGCCACGGCTAAAAAGGTCTCCATCCCCAGTGAGCTAATCCATCTGTTTATTTATTTATTTTTCTGGGATTCTGTGTTACTGTAATTATTGAAATGAGATTTTTCAAATCTCACTGAGGGACTGGGAAAAGATAGGTGCTCAATTCCCTCTCCCAGGAAACCCTGAGCTAACACAAGCTTGCTGGGTAGGTTGCTGGAGGTAAGCTGGCGTAGAAAGGAACCCCAAACAACTTGAAGCAACTGCAGAACAAAACCAAAGTTCTCATTTACTAAAAACCCGTTGGTGTGGAGCAGCAGGACACAGACGGCTAAATTAATGAGATCAGAAGGATGTGGCTTCAGGCGATGCACTCAGAGGTGCTGGGCTTGGGTGTAAAAGTAGGTGAGCTGCTTCCAGATCCAGCTCTGATGAGAGCTGCCAGGCAGGCTGACAGGCTCAGACCTGATCCACTTCCACGGAGGTCGATGAAAACTCATTAATTTTAAAGATCAGACCATTAATTTGAAAGCCACTGACAGAGCGGATCTGAGGACTGAAATAACGCAGAGGCAGAGGACATCCTTGCAGTCTCCCCATATGAATCCTATAGCTGAGTATGAGCAGAACAAGGTTAAATCTCTTAACCAGGAGACTGAGTGTGCCACAAGTGATAGTGGAAGAGTGCACATGCCTATTGGTTTAGAATAATAGAATTGCTCAGGTTAGAACAGACCTTCGAGACCACCAAGTCCGACCTCAGCCTAACCACACTACCCTTACTTCAACGACGCACCACTAAATCATGTCCCTGAACCTATTTTACACCTAAGAGTTAGTTTAGATGCTTCGGGTCAACCAAAACGTGCTTTCTGGTCCAAATCAGTAATTTGGGAATGTACATTTTCAATATATCTGCTTTTTACAGTGAACTAGGAGGTAATACTGTCAACTCTGGAAATGACTTGAAGAAGGGATGTCAACGTGTAGGTGAGTTATGTGCAAGCTGCAGTGCGGCAGTCACAGCCCCTGCCCCATGAGGGTGTCTGTAGAGGCAGCTTGGCATTCAGGACCAGAGCTGCAGGTGGCTGTCCCTGCCTCAGGGCAGCTCAGGGCTGGCTGTGCTCCGGGTTGGGTGCTCATAGAGAGAGCTTGTAGGCAACAAACAGAAAGTATTTTATTGCCATGTGCACAGCCGAGAACAAAATCTGATACAGATATTGGATCAAACCTTGTACTCTGTGGCAATCTAATTTTATCCTGACATGTTGATTGCTTGCTCTTCATCTGCAGTTGCTGTCCCAAAGGGTGCGAAGTGAGAGAAGCTGTATTTTCTTTCCTTAAGAAGATGACAGAAAATAAATTCAGAAGAACACCCAAGAACAATGTGGGTTTTGTTATTCACAAGGCAGCTTTGCAGAGGGGAAAATCTGGAGCCGAGTTTTTTGAGGGCCTCCACAAATGGTGGCACTAAACGTGATGGAATTTCATACTGCTGTTTTGAAATTTTAAAGTAATTCAGAAAGTAAGGAGTTGTTCCAGCTGTGCACAGTGCATTTTGGAAGGGATGCTGAGCTGGGCTGCTGCGTGTCACTAAGCACCTGCTAAATACCTATTTAATTAAGGGCCTGCAAAGCTAAGGGATTTTCACAAACTTCCACACATGTACAAACTCTGTGCTAAGCCATCCCAGCAGGGAACAGCAGGACAGAGCTGGCTACCAGAAGGAACAGGACTCCTTGTGAGTGCGCTGTCCCTGAAGCAAAGGAAGACACAAGAATGGGGCTCATATCAGTTCGAAAGGCAAGGAGATATCTCAGGAGACCTCAGCTGGGCTGGAAAGCACATCTCTTGCTTGGAGATTTGGGATCTTTCACAAAATATCTGTGATGAAACCTCGTTCCCAGCTTAGCTCTACCAGAAGTGCAGTGTGGAGCCTCTGCGGTGCAGGTCTATTGGGACCCTGAGTACCTGACCCACGAATCTAGCTAATGAAAGATGAAAAACTGATGTAGATATTCTCAGCACCAGGATACGAGTTGGTTTTGTTGTGAACATTTTAGAAAAAAACGCATCCCACTAAGAAAACACCATTTGCACCCTATGACAATTCAGTATTTCTTACTGAGCCCCACTCACACATAATAAATCCAAACTTCGAAGTGTTGCTTAATTTTAGCAACTTTTTTCACTTGATCCAGATATAAACAAGCTTTTACGATTGGGAAATGAAATGTTCCCACAGCAGTACTCATTTCCCCATCATTTATTTTCGAATTAGAATGGAAGAGGTTTTCTTCTTCCTTTAATTACCTACACTGATAGTGTTCTGCATTATCTATAAGCTCAGAAGTTTTCTTACATTCCTGGTCCGCTTTCTCCATTAATTTAGGGTATAACTCTGGTTAAATCAAACTGAAGCTTTTAAAACATAAATGGTGGCTCAGGGTTGGCATTAGTAGACAGGAATAAATCCTCTTTTTATGAGTTGTTTTTGTTTTTATTAGAGGTAATTTAGTTTAAAGAAACAGAAAATGAAATTAAAAGAGTGATGCTGGAATGTATGTTAATTTCAGATGGTTAATTTAATGGGAGGGGCAGTGGATGAGTGAGAAACAGCTCTGTCTGGAGCCCCGTGGCACGGACCCATTGCTAGCTGTCACAAACCTACCTTGCCCGGGGTCCCAGACAAACACTTTTGGCTGTCTCTGTTATTTGATTCATTAGTAACTTTTCTTCTCGTTCTCTGCGGGGAAGAAAAATAAATTAAAAAAAAAAATTGGAATATTAAAACAAAGAGGAACCAGCGAAAGATGGAGAAAAACATGAAGCACATGAGGAAGAAAAACATCCTGAGGTTGATATTCCCTCCAGTTGGAATTAAACTATTTTACCCGTAGGCTAAGTTTGCTCCTTGTTGGTGTGATCCGGTTTCTTTATGAATTACTGGGCCTGAGCTTAATGTAAAATGGTATTTTTTCAGGACTAAAAGAGCGAAAGATGCCCGATCCAGTGGGTCTGACCAGGGTCCCTTGCTCAGTCTTTCCATGAATACTGACCTCAGGCTCCCCAGAGCCAGCACACAGCAGGTCAGACACGGCCAGCATCCTTGCATCCTTGTTTGCGTGACCGAGCCAAAGCGCAACAAAAACTCTTAGGTTGTTTTTTGTTTGTTTTTGTTTTTGCATTTTCTTCTTAACTTTTCCATTTACACTTCGGTATTTCAGCAGTAAGTACATTACATAAGGAAGTCCCACATCAACACAGGGCAGTGCTGCTGGTTGTGGGGGCAAGGCGTTAACTGCGGTGATGCTGACACCAGTGGAAGGTTCATGGCTGTAGAGGGGTGAGGGTGCAAGGCCCCGTGGCCAGAGGCCATCACCTGGTTGCGTGAGGTTTCTCTGTGTACCCGTTTCACCAAGGCAATCATTCCACACATGAATTCTGACTCAAACCCATAGATCATCAACTTATCACCAAAGGAATGTTTTATAGTCGGCTAGATTAAGATGTGTTGAGCATTAAAGCTACGTCGTTGGAAATCACAGTAACTGCTAACAATCTTTTTGAAATAGAGCAAATTACCTTTATTTTTTACTGCCAGAGAGGAGAATGTCCGTTTCCAAAATATGAATTTTTACTATCATTTTATCTCTCTCTGTTTTTATGAAGCAAAAGCTATGAAGGCATTTCAAACATAAATTACTTGAAACTTCTCCTTCTTAATTCCCACCAGAACTAAGCTCAGCTGCTCTAGATCAAAGTATTTTGAAGTTCATTTTCCATGCCTATGCTGATACAATTATGATATTTTTCACATCTAAGGAACAGAGTCTGGAAATCTAAAGATCTAAACACTTTGAGACAATGGTCCCATCTTTACAGTGTCACATACTTCGCATTTTATGGATGCAGTTCTCATTCAAGAGCTATAATTTCATATTTAGTTCACTCTGTGAGAAATCTTTGCCTTCTCCTGAAGTGTACACTTAGGAAAGCATTCACAGAAAGGTTCCAACAAACAACAAAACCAACCTCCCTTAAACCACCATCAATCTGGGGCCCTTTCCTCAATCCCGCTCCCATTGGAGCTCTGGTGTTCAGTGATTTCTCATTTTCATTCTCAGTCTGAAAGTGCTCCAAATTCTCCCACTCAGCAAGCATGGGAAGCAATGCAAAGAAAGCTCCTGGATCTCTGTGAGAGGCAGGGAGCGTTTTGTCTGAAGCAGGCCTGTTTCAGTCAGCATACATCATACGGATTGAGCTTCACAACGTGAGCCGAGCTCTCTGCTCACAGCTCCCAGCCCATCAGGCAGTACATGGCAGGGCCATTCGGGGCCCCTGGGACCTGCATTCACTTCCCGGCTTTCTGCAGCTTTCCTGGGTAGGGCCCTGGGGAGCAATCTCCTTCGTTCCCAGCACAGTTCATCTTCTGCATAGGAATAACGTACCTTCTAATTCACACCGCTCCGGGAGACCACGGCAGTAAAACTTGGAAACATATGAGAAATAGAAAAGCATGTAAATGTGATTCAAACCCCATCTGAAGTTACTAACTACAGTTTCTATTCTTTCACTTCCCCTGGCTAATGTTTCCCCAGAGCTGCTCTCTTGAGTTCCACGCGCAGTCACCACACTGCCTGCAATTCCAGGTCAGCAATCTCCACCTTGCTTCACTTATGGAGAAGAGAGGTTACATGGTAAAGATGCAATCTGTCGGTGTTTCATGCCTGTGATGTGACTGAATGAGGAGCAGTACTGGAAAAGGTCTCCTGGAACAGGACAAAGCAAGTGTCAGCATTTACAAAGGGCAACCAGAAGGTTTGAAAGCTTTAGCAAAGTGACCACTGAGCAAATGAGCACAAATCAGTGCCGTGGTGCTGGATTTGGAGACTTGGGGTGTTGTCTCCAGTCATCTGTCCCCAGGGAGCCACGAGGCTGCCGATAAAGGCTTGGTTGGTGAACAGCATCAGCGCTGCTTCTTAATGCCAAGGCAACATGAATTCACAGGAAACATGTTCTTTCAAAGTGACGAGTTTCTTTTCATCAAGAAAATTGGCTGGTGAAGGTGGCAGTGCTGAGCACGGACTTTCATAGTTGCGTGCAGCGATGACTAAGGAACCAGTCTGATATATGAAGATGCGTTTCAGAAAGCATACGATCAACAGCTGAGTTTTTCAAAGAGCCCACGTCTCCCAGGTATCCCTTACAGAGCAGCTTCTGGGGGATCCGCTCCCATGGGAGGGTGGGCCTGGTGGCAGTGGCTGCTGGCACGATGCTGGCTCTGCCACTGCTGCCTTGCTGCAAACACGAGGGGCAACACGCGAGCTCTTGGCCACGGCTTAACTGCAGCGTCTCATCTGCGGTACATCAAACCGTGTGGAGGCCTCATTCACAAACAGACCTAATATTCAGAATTTAGAAACACCATCTGGTAGAGACTTTGTTAAGTAAAAATATCTCATTACTGAGCATAGATCTTAGAGAGAGATTGCCTTCTTCCCTTGTACTTCTGATTATATTTAACTGGACAGTCACATTTCAGTATTTCTGAAATGCTTTCAATGGTTTCTGACCGTTCCTAACGGCATGTTTCTAACCTGCAGAAAAAGAAATCTCTGTGTTATAAATGTGAAATTAGTAGTAACTCGTGACATTTGAGTTATACTGCTGCAAGGTGTCTTTTTACCAGCTTTGTTTCTCCTGGTAAATAACAAGTCCTCTAATTGCGGTTATAAATCTGTTGAGGTATGAATGCGCAGCTGAAAGTGATGAAAATGTTTAATAAAGTATGTCCCAGAAACAGAGAACGTGACTAGAGTGAACACGTTGACCACAGGGTTTGGATATGGTGATAGAACCACACGCCCTCAGGATGGCCACACTTTCACTGCATGATAAATGGAATGGGAATGAACACTTAGTGTAATTGTTCCAAGACATCCAAGCAACTGATGAGGCATAAAAATCCTTTTTAGCCATACAACTTCTGATGGGCTCTTACAACAGAGAAGAGCATAGATCATATGCACCTTGCTTACAAACAGCAAACCTCTGGTTAGGGAATCAAGTGAAGTTTTATGAAGGCGTGGTTAACTTTCATGGTCCAAATCCTGATGATTCAAGCTCTTATGACAGATCTCTGTAAAACTGAGAACAGCTCCAAGAAGTAGTTTATATAAAATAAAAAAAAAAAAAAAAAAAAAAAGGAAAATCACTGTTTTTAAAATTCTGTCCAGCTCAACCATTCTACAAAAAAAAAAAAAAAAAAAGAAAAAAAAAGCATCCAATAATAATAATAATAATAATAAAACTCCAATAAACAGGCTCAGAAAAAACGGCAGTAACAATACCTGGAGTCTGCATTGGTTCCCAGTGAGTATAGGTTGTGGAATGGGTAATGACATTCCTGGCCTCTCAATAAAACAGATGGATTAAACTCAATACAGTGCACAGGTTGGATTTCAGGGCCCATAGTTATTAGGCACTACTGCATGTTGTCCCCAAATCTCTGTCCCACTTGCAGATATTGCTTTCAGCTGGATCTGGAGCCAGTGCCTTTCCCAGTGCTACAGGTGTCTAGTGAGAGAGCATAAGATGGAAATGACTTCCTAATGCTAACAGAGATGTTCCTGCCACACAAGTTTTCGATATGAGCTCATAGCATTGCAGAAAACAGAGGTAGACAGCTGTACCTATGGTGGCTAACATCAACCTCTCTTCACAGACCTCTGCTTAATCCTACGTACAGAACAAACCCCACCAGCAAGCATCAAAAAACGAACAAGAAACAAAAATCAAGCGCAGGCATGGCAATTCTGAAATCAGTTCTCTGGACCGAGTGCCACCAAAGATTAAACCAATAAAAAAGGGTTTTTATGAGGAAGCTTGCATGTGAGAGGAGCAAATGGGCTGAGGACGCCCGAGCTGGCATGCGGTCCTGAATTAATAGCTTAATGTAATTCAGTTCTTGCCGGTTGCCTGGAAACTAACATGGAAAAAAAGTGAAAGCACAAACCATAATGGGTGTAGAGGGCTTAATAGGGAATTATTGATGCCAATAAACTGTTAGACAGCCTGATGTATTTCTAACAAAATCACTCAAAATGCTTCTTTATTATTATATGTTATTCTGAATAACAAGGTTCAAGGCCAAAGAAGATAAAGCGCTGCGGCGCTGGTGGTTGGGGCAGGCCTCAGGGCTGACGCTGGGACTTGCCCCCGTAGCAGTAAAAGCAACGAGGTGCTGGTGCCTGGAATTAGCCCTGAAGGTCTGCTCAGCCCTGGAGCTGAGTTTATGAATGCCAGTTTCCAAAAATACTGCTTTCTGAGGCAGGCCCAGCTCTTTGCTCACACTGGTTTGGGAACGTTTCAGTGAATCCTCATGGCTGTGTCCATCGGCAGGACAGTAACAGACCCCAGCCAGGCTCCTGACATTCCAAAGATGGTCGTCCTCTTCTGGGATGGAGGATCCCACCAGGGGCTGCAGAAGGTGCCCAGGGAGCACCACCCCAGTGCCATGCTGGTTTCAGTGCCCAACACACCGAGTGGCCCCTGCATCCCCACAGAACGGGCTTCCCATCTTGAAAGAGTTGCTTCAAGAAAGCAGTTTTTACCCTAATTACTTTTGACAGGTATTAGGTCACTTTAATTGGTTTGAAATTCTGCCAAACAACCACCTATCTCCTGTAATTCGTCTTCAAAGAGAAAAACACCATTAAAATTGGCTCTGGCCTATCAGGGGCCATCCACAAACACACAAATAAACCGACTTTGTGCTGCAAAGACAAATCCTGGCAGGTTTTCGGGGGGTAAGAGCGATCATGCCAGAAACAGCTTTGGAAACAGATTCTCTCTTCCTAATGTGCAAGAGATGTATAATGTGATCATAATGTAGGAAATATTGTAAAATATAACAGTGTAAAACTAATTTTAAGTATGCTGCTGATTTATCTGTTATTTTGAGATATCCAATAGATACCTCGAGAACGTTTTAAGTAGTCTCTAAATAAAGCGAGTCATTATTTCTTACTAAAATGGGAGCTTTTAAATGATCCAGTTACTGAAAAAAACAACAAACTGTAATTCCTTTTGAAATTTCGCAGTACCTCTCCCCTCAGTAAACAATCTACTGTAATAAAGTATAAACACAGAGATCAAGTGTCACAGCGAAAATGCTTAACAACTCCAGAACGGTACATTAAACCCCTACAATCTCGGGTAAGACAAACAAAATCATAAAATCTTTATATTGCAATTCCCGACAAACTGTGGCTATAAATAGAATTTAGAACAACCAACTTATTTTCCGGTCTTACCCCATTTTTCAGAATTTATCTTCTCCAACTCTGCCTTTTTATGGGTCCTTAAGCCAGCACGATGGGAAGGTGAGAGCGTGTCTGAGTCTTCAGTCAGCAGAGGTCTTCACATACACTGTGGAAAGGATGGAGGGGAGGTTGTGGCTTTCAGGCTTAGAAGCCAGAAAATTCACACAGAGCGGACTGCTCTCCAATTTGATGGCTGTTAAATAAAACAGCTAAATTAAGTAGCGTTTCCTGAACAGCCAGTGTGAAGGCCTGGCCCTGGCAACACCCCGCCGTGCGAGGAAGCGATGGCTGACGCAGCTTTGTTGCTGCCAGGTGCTCCGTTTGCCCTCCCGATGCACGGCTTAATGACTATGTTGTAGCAGCACTGACTGTAAATTCTCCCATAGGTATTTTTATTAGAACAAGCTCTACAGCTTAAGACTATTGAGAAGGTGTTCAGTGAAAACACCCCCGCCTCCACGGGCTCCCTCAGGCCATAAGGCAGAACAGTAAAGAGGCACATAACTGCTAGCTGACGGTCGGATCCAACCTCAAGCACTGAGCTCACAGGACTGTGGCCCAGAGAGATTCTGAAAAAGTTCCAGCATTCCAAAAACCTGCTATCTAAAACAGCCATATGTTGGAAATTATTAGCCTCCCCCTTATTTAAAGTGGGCTTCACTAAATAAAGCAAGTACGAGCAACCTTGACGTCTATTGTAGCTCTCTGAAATGTGTATGCTGTATTTCACTGTCAAGTTAGGCTGCTTGCAGATGGCGTGGTGAAGTCAGACAGCTAGGGGATGTCAGATTTTTTTGTTCTGTTTCATAGCTGTTCTGTTGTATGGTTTTTAATTATTATTATTATTCAGTTGAAGGTGACGTGAGAAGCAGAAGTAGTTTGACTCGATGCTATTATCTGAAGCCCAGTTGGAAGTCACCAGACTCAGGCTTGACCTCTACGTTGGCCAAAACAGACTGGGAAGTCCTTGAGATGCAATGGTTGAGAACAAACATGCGTGCTCAGATGCTATTTTTGTACATTCATTTCCCTGACTTTAACCACACTGTATCTACTGAAAGCATGTGTGATTAGCCTGAAGAAGTTACAGCAGCAAACTGCAGCTCTAGACAACTCTCACCAGAACATTTTAATGTAAACTGCTGTCTCCTTACTGGTGTCTAAGGAATTAAGCCGATTTGTTAAAGTTCAGGAGCTGTCTCTTCATTTGTAAACTTTTTATGGTGGACGTAATGAGAAGCACTCAGAAGCCTTTTCTCCTGGAAGGAAGAGGATGTCCTCCTCAAGTTCAGAAATGTCAAAGTCTTTTCCTTATTTTTATTTTTTATGGCTTCTGGAATAAGTCATTCGCAGATTGCTATTCTGCATATTAATTCATAGGTTACAAATACTATTGATAGCCAGAGCTGGAAGTCCTAAAACCTAACATTTTTAATGGGAATGTTGGCAGGTCCTTTATTATATCAAAGGGAGCAGTGGTGTTAAAAATTCACATATCAGAAACTATCAGCACATGATAAATGGATGGTGAACTGTTCGTGTCGCACCACTTATTAAGTTGGTACCATAAATTATTACTCTGTAAAAATCAATGTTTATTTCAGTCTTTCTCTCTTTCCATATTGCTTCAGCTATTTTCTAGAGCTCGCTTCAAGACTGCAAGAAGAAGCAGAAAAGCAGAAGCATCACCGTGGCCCAGCGCTGGCTGTGGGGCCTCCAGCAGAGCCTACACACACCGTTACCTACAGCCCTCCCAACAAGCGCCGCGTGGGGCTGTGCTCTCTCCTACAGTCACAGCAGCAGCTTCCCACAGCCAACCTTTAATATATTCCCTGGTTTGGCTTTTTACTTTTTATTTTTTGCATCCGTTATCTTTGTAACGGCACGGTCGTATTACTGTAACTTATCACATTAGAGCACTCTGCCAACCTCTCCATTATTCGCCTAAACTTCAGCGTCGAGTCGTGAAGAATGACTGTATCGCTTTGTCTGCTATCTGTGTGCACAGCACCGGGGATTTGGGTGCTTTGAAATGCCTACTCCATCCTGAGAAAAAGAATCCATTTTCTGTGGCACTTCTTAGCAGCGGCAGCAGCAGCATCCATAGGCACAATGCGCCGCGATGGGCAGGAAGCTTGCTGACACTGCACAAGATCCTCACTCGTACGGAATGATGCTTTAACCACAGCTAGGTTCTCAAGACAGTCTTTAGCTGTGAGGATGCAGCACAGTTAACCTATTGCTGGAAAGACAAGAGCTGCAGAGGCAGCAGAGGATTTCCGAGGGAAAACAATGCCTCATCCCTGCTTGCATCACGCCATTAAGCGTGTGATCATCAAACACTGTCCTGCGCCCATCTATTGGGAAGGATATCACACACACAGCAAGCAGCAGCGTGGCAGATTCCTTTAACAGTTAAACACAACAAGAGAGATAGGTTTGCTATGTTTTTACACTCATCAGAGGGTAAAAAAAGCTTTCTACATGACTTGTTTGGATTTCAGCTTGTGCTAAGCACGAGGCGCACACCGGCGGGAAGAGATTTCCATGCTTCTGCCTACAGCCTGCCCAAAACTCAGGGCACTTGCCTCTCCATCCTCCCCCACACAGCACTGGACCACTCGCAGTGCCTTTCTGCGTTCCCTGAAAGAGGAGGACTTATCAAATGCTCTGTATATTATACAAGCTGCTTCAAAATAAAGCCCTTCTTCCATAATGACTGCAAAACCTGAATTTATTGCTGAAATGTCAGAGATCTCACAAACAGCAGCAGCAAAGAGCACATTATCTTTACCTCTGAGTTTGCAGCATACCCCATCTTCTATGAAATTTTATGACAGACGGATTCAAAGGGGAAAAAGCAACAGGCCTCTGAAGCTTTTATGGTTTTTCTTACCTCATCTGTATTTGCAAAACACCGCAAGCCGGACCATGTTCTGGCTGTTTTTATGCTTGTTTTTACAGCAGGGCACACGGTTTGCCATAAATAATAGAACTGAAGAGCAGAAAGTTATCAATAAGTCTAGAACAGCTAAAAGCTGTAAGAAGTAATTCCAGCAGTCACGGGGTGAGCGAGTCGGGTGTTCTGATTCTGGCAGGGAAGGCAGCAAATCCCAGCGGCCAGGCGGGAGGAGGCAGCTGGCTTTGGGTTTTAATTGCGATGGATTTTCATGATAGCAAAGCTATCTCCCATTCTTAGTCATTTTTCTTGCTCATAAAACATATATAAAATCCTTGCTGACCAGAGCAGCGTTCCCTGTGGGACCCTGATGGAACAGCAGAAGGTTTACATAAATACTGCGCTTTAAGGTGATAATGAGATGCCACCTTTTGGATGGATAATTTCTTCATGAAATAAGACTTTCTATGTGAAACCGCTTCATCCCCTAAGAAACACAAAAAGGAAAATACCAATTAACCACAAAGTAATCCATTAAACATAAGCAATCCCCAGCAAAGCAAAGCAGAGCAACACAAGCGCTGCTTACGGGCACTAGGTGGCTGTGCCAAGCATGGTGCCAAAAACCCCTCTTCCAAACACTGGCTGGAACCAGCATACCAAACCTGAAGTGTTACACTCAGATGTCTCAGCACTTTGGTGTGCCCAGCTGCCTGCCCTGCTTGTCACCGTGGCACTGGGCAGCAGATCAGAGCAGGTTGTGCCTTCCAGTGCTGACCAGCCAGGGAATTTGCAGCACTTGGCCAATGGAAGTGTACTAATCTTTCCAGAAATGCTATCACAAGTTTATTTAAAAACTGAAGTCTGAATTTTGGAAGGTGTCTGGAAGTTCGAACATTTAACTTCACCAATCTTCAAAAAAGAGACAAAACAAAGCTGAAGAAGAATACGTGTCTGCCTATACCTCTAACAACTTCATTGTGTACTATTTATACAGTGGGAAAAGAGGAAGTCTATTGCTGGCCCCCAAGGCAAGCACCTCAGATCTCGGACAAATTCTCCTAGCCTATCCATGAAGAAAGGAACACTTTTGTAGGCTGCTTGTTAGCCATGCTCCAAGGGATCACAGGGCCCCAGAGGTCAAACACCTCTGTGCTTTTTTCTGCACGGAGCAGCTCTCCCAGCTGACGTCCAGGGATCGTTTTGCAGAGGAGCCACAGACAGAAGCAGACTCGTTAGTCCAGCAGGAGGAAGGTGCCAAGTCTGAATCAGGATCTTTCCTTCTGCACTCTACCCTATTACCTCCAATTTATATCATCTTCCTTGTTTTACATAAGCAGCAGTCTGCAGTGTAAATCAGACCCGCGCAGCTACTTGCTGTGGAGAATTACTCTTCATTGCAGAGCTTTTGACATGAAAAAATATCTTTGCATTAAAATCAAAAGAACAATCTCCGAGGAGTGTCTTCTCAGCACTCAGACTATCATAACAACAGGGCATGGTAGTTAATGAAAAATCATGTAATTTCCTTCTCTATGCAGTTGGAAAGGTTTAACTAATTAAACCGATTATTCTACTATAATGACATGAAATTAAAGGTGGTGGGATTTTTTTTTTCCTTCAACATATACAAAATCAAAACCTGCAATCTAATCTAATCTTGCACTTTAAATCTCTCTGAAGGATACATGCCAGTTCTGCTCTAGGGCAGACATGTCATGAATCACTCAGACACCGCGTTCGCTCCTACGCCGTTACTGCTTCGTCTGTCCTTTCCATGTTTGGATGGGGTTTGTTGCCCATCCCTTGATGTTTACACATGGTAGTCAGATTTTTCTCCCTGTCAGCCTGGGGTGGCAGGAGAGGTCTCCCAGGTGTTTGGGTCTCCAGGCCCTCAGCCCCTGTCACAGCCCCAACCAGCCCTGCCCTGGCCTGTACAAAACCAAGCTGGGTCTGCTTTGATTTTTGGGGGAAGATGGATGGGCTGAGGTGAGAAGAGGCCCAGGCCCCAGGTCTGTCCACCTATTTTGTTCAGTGAGGCGTGGAAGTCTAACACGACTAGCTCCCTTGGCCTGGATAAGGCCTCCTTCAGAAACAGGCAGCACAACAGCACAAAGACACGAAACCACCAAGCTTCCACCACTGTTTTAGAAACACCCATTTCTGTCCACGTAATCTTCCTTCCACCAATCTTCATAACAGATTTTAGTTGCACAGATGTTGTCCACAAGTCTGCATGCCCAGTCCCTCAGTTTAAACAAATGCTGGAGTTGGTACTCTTAAGCAGTTGGTATTGCTTGTACCGAAATCAAAGTTAAAAGAAGCTGAAAAATGGCAGTCTCAGTGATTGCAGCTGGCAGGATAACAGCAGCATTACTGCTTCTGCTGTCAAAGGACAACCAAAAGTAATGCACTGCTGCTGCAGAAGAGCTCTCCCTGTGACTGAGGCTCGGGCTCAAAGCCCTGTGTATGTGTGTGTACGTCAGGCTGCTTCCCCTTGTGTATCTTGGCACATCTGCAAGGCCAGGGATTTGAGAGCACACCCAAAAATCACTGCTGCAGGAGCAGCAAAGTGTGCCTGGACAACAGAAGGGAAGAGGCAGAGCTGGAGAAAATGAATGGGCAGTTTCACTTGCAGAGCCCTTTCACGGGTCGTTTCCACATACAAAGTATGCTATTCTTTTTCATTGTGTCATTATAAGTTGATGTCTCTGGCAATTATTTTGTATTACAGGTATTATGTTACTTTTTCTTAATTGCTTATATTTATATTATTCTAAATCTATTTTTATTTTTATTTTTTTACATTTTCTTACTGCTTTGACCTTCAAATCTCAGATCACAGAACTTTGCTAGCAAAGCCAATAATTTGCCCGTGTCACACAATGGCAAATCTGACTGCAAAAAAATATTTGTGACATCTATTTATAGCAGATGCAAAATCCCCACTGGAAGCTGGTAAATCCCCTCCTCCGTATTCAGACATCACGGCCAGAGCGCCATATTTTACTATGAAGGAATAGGGCTTCATTATCTGATCCCAGTGATTGATGCCATTCCCATGTAATCTTTCAGAGAAATGATTCCTCCACTTCTCATTTGCATAACTATTTTATAACAGTGTGAATTAGTTCTTCACACTTCTGCATAGTTATGTCTCAAACATGATTTTTTTTTTAACTGAGTAATAGAAACATCTATCAAATAAAAACGATCTCTGAGCATCATAGGATACAGCCAGTGTTAAGTATCTCCTAATAAGCCACATATTGATTCTCTTTAGGCAATTAGAACGTTCCATTTTTTCCATCAATCCTTTGGCAGTGTAAATACAGACAAGGAAATGCAGTCTGCACATGAGGAGTGAGCAGAATGCGGGGCACATTTCATAGGGTGCTGTAGAGAAAAGCAGTGGCTGGTAATGCAGGTGGGGTACGATACAGATGTGAAACTGGATTGCACAAAAAACTTGTGTTTCCAGCACCGATGCTGATTTCCCAAAGCATCGCTTTTCTTTTTCCTATCAAACAGCTTTAAAGAAAATTTAAAAATATCTATCTTTAAATGCAGACTTGGAGGAAATTGAAGGCAAGAGAACCCATTACTTTCAAACTAACCTGTTTTTCCTTAGATAATTTCCTTCAACTTTAATCCGAAGATGGTTTGAAGACAGGGTTATGGCCATGAGCGTGCACCCTGGTGCTGCTGGAGTGAAGGACTGCATCTCGGGAGGAGCAGCGCCAGATGTCTTCGTGCCTGTGAGCAGAGTCACTACGAAACAGCTGCTGAAGGCTCCGAGAAAATCTCCCGCTGGGTGAAGATGGCAGTTGAGAACCTGGGCGGATTTTGTTGGCGTGAATGGTTGCAATTAGCCACAAAGCTCTCACAGTTCACCTGCCATGGATTGGTAGGACTCTTTTGTTGGCAAAATACTTCAAAAGAAAAGGAAATACACTTATTAACTTTTCTCGAGGGGCAAAATATGAGAACGCAGGAGAAGCTCGGTATGCAGGATAATGATACTTACTCAAATCCAAACATTCCAATCTTGTTTTCAATTTAAAATCACTGCCGCTCAACAGGTTTCTGTGGCCACAGGTTGTCCAACCGCATGCCGTATAAAAAGAATTTGAATTCAGAATTATTTTAATTTCAAAAGTGTTCATAAATCAGGCTTTAAATGAGTACTTCATGCTGTTATTTAGCCAGCACTCGCCAGCAGCAAAGTATGGAGACAAGAGCAGGGAGGCACAAAATCCATCAGTGAGAAGAAATCTCATTTTCACTTAATTTTTCATTTCTCAGAGCTCTCCGCACAGCCCCACACCTGTGAGCTCTGGGGGGAACGCAGCCCTGTTGCCAGGCTCCCAGGACTCCCAGGTTCTGTGTTCTCTATGACAGCTGGGATGTGGCCCAAAGATGTGCCAGCAGCATCGCACCCGTCCAGCACATCACCTCTCCCCAGAGGCAGTGGGTTCCATGCATGGTGCTGTGGGGTGGTGGGGCCATGGCCAGACTACAGAGCAAGGAGCCTTCAGAGTATTGATCCCTATCGTTAACGATCGCCAATTTCAGTTGTTTTCAAATATTTGATGATAATGGTGGATGACAACGGGAGATTGCGGGTAATGATAAATGAGAAGCAACCCTCCAGGTGCATGTCTTCGCTCTGCTCTTTAATGAACAAAGCTCTGCTGTTAAGTCGCTCTGCCACCGCCGGGAGCAGGGCACGGCCACTCGGTGACGGGGAATGCTGGCGGTCCCGTGGGGCTTTGAGTGGGGCTGCTACCAAAGTTGGACGCAGCACATCCCAGAAGTGAGGCCGGCGATGCTCAGCTATTTCTGTACCAAGCCTTGCTCCGTTGCCATGGCAGCGCGGCGCCCAGCCCCGGCTCCGCTGCCTGCACGCATGCAATCTGGAATTTCATCTCTTCCACACAAACGCGTGCACAATTACTTGGTTATTTGATAGAGAATATCAGCATTACTTCACACTCACCACACGTTGACTTATTGCAGCGTGATAGCGCTCTTCACGTGTACGCTGGCAGCTGTGTGGTGGTTTGCATAATTCATATTTCTGTATACTATGTGGAGTCTTACATAAAGGCATGACATTCACTGAAATGTAAAAAAAAAAAAAAAAAAAGAAAAAACCCAAAAACCCACACAACCAAAAATAAAATAAAAAGAGACGTGGCCGCAGAATCATTAGCAGTACAAAGCAGAGCCAGGAAGATGAACAGTTCCCCAACGAGATGACTTTGCTCCCTGCAATAGCACAGAATTACAGAACTTGGTGTCAGCACTGCTGTAACTCCACGAGTTCAGTGGGAATACATCTCTCCTAGACTTGTCTTTGCTGGCAAACAACACTGTGCATTAAGGATATGCTCATTTACATTCCTTTCAAGCTGATGCCAGTGCCCTCTTCACAACATTTTTTTTTTTAAAGACTTGGTGAAATTTGCATAAGCTGTGTGAAATTGCCACCTCTTACAAACCAAGGATCACGACGGATCTGAGCACATTTCCCCTCCTCCTGGCATCTGTGACACAGCCGGCCAGCGGTGGCTGGCGTGCCTTCGGCCCCAGCCTCCGAGGGCTCTTCCCACGCAGAAGAGGCTGCGGTGCACTCGGGAGTGAGTCGGGGGCTGCAGGCAGTGCAGAGCCCGAGGCCCCACTGCAGGATGCTCCCCCACAGCTCTGAGCTCAGCCGCCCCATTCCCTGTGGGAGGAAGGACCTGGTGCTTTCATCACCGTCCTCGTCACCACGAGGGATTTTCTTTCTTTGGATCAGCCTACGTGACACCGTGCCAAAACGAGCAGCCATCCTTAACTCCCATTTCTATCTTTTGAGCAGCAGAAGAAAACATATGCAAAATATACTCAGGTTTGTTATTCAGAAAGCTTACAGTAGGCACTTTCTCCTTTGGACGCTGCAAAGAGAAAAATAACATTCTCTCTCCAAAAATAAAGTTGTTTTTCTGAGCAAAACCCACAAATGCTGTGCAAGGTGCTTCACTGCTTCTGTCCAAGCATCCATAGCAGAGAGAGCTCTTCCCTGGAGCCTAGCTGATCTAATTTACCTTTGCTTTTATTTTTAATCTGTATTTTGGAGTCTCAAGTACAGTCCGGAGCCACTTGCACGGGAGTTCAGAGAGTGGTGTTCAGGGCAGAAGCCTCCAACTGCCAAGAGAAACCATTCCTCTCTGCTTCAAGGACCTGAGCTCCTCTGGATCCATGCAGAAGCATCTGCAGAGCAGGAGGGAGAACCTGCAGTTGGTTGATACCCACTGCACTCAGTATCCCTTTGCATTTAAGACTTTCTTTTCACCTTACACATGGTGGGAGCTCCGGGAACACCTTGGCTCAAAACAGATCAGAAGAAAACCCCATCCCTGCTCTCACATGAGGGCACAGTCAATGGTCAGACCTGAAGAAAAGCCAGCCCCTCCTCTCCCAGCCATCCACAAAGCATCTCAGCTGTGCCTCCACCCCATGGGCTCTCTCAGCTTTCGTGCAGAGCCAAGTACTCCCACAGAAACATTTTTATATCTCAAAGCTGCTTGAGAATAACCTAAGCACTACACTCCTCTGCCAAACAGAATGCATTTGTGGAGGCTTTGGCTCAGCCTGGAGCTTGCCAGCCCTTCCATGGGCTGAGCACCACACACCTCCAGGCAGTGAGGGCAAGGGGCAGGTCCTGGTTCCTCGATATGCACTTGGTCAGGAAAAAGAGACACTCAAAAAAGGGAAAAAAGAAAAAAAAAAAGCGAGGGAGAGAGAGAGGAAAAGCAATGGAGATATTCCAGTATTCAGAGTAAATCAAAGACACAAAATTAGAAACAATCTGTGCTTCAAAATGTGGTCAACAGAATGCATCATGACAGCAGCTCTGGCTAGAAGCAACAAGGGATACTTCCCTGTTGCTGAAGAAGTGTTTGTTCAGCAGTGGAGCACCATCCAAATGCAATCTATAGCACCAGACTGAACATATCTGTTGTGGCATATTTGTTAATTTTTATTCTTCAAATGGGAAAACTGGGAGGGGGCAACGTTACCTGGTGCCGATCCCTGTGAAAATCCTGGCCCCACTTTTAGTGAGAGAAAATCAGAGACATCCTTAGCATTTCCCTTAACAGTTACATTACAGACAAAGCTAAAATAAAGATCAAAGATTTGTACCAAGGACATAAAATGAAATTGAATGAGATCCTCATATTAAAGTGCATGGAGGTGGGTGCTAAATAATAGAAACAGTTCTAAAAAAACCATTAAAATACCAAAGCACTGAAAAATAAGAACATTAATTCCTTGTAAAGGTCATTAAGTGGTCAGAAATATGGAATAGGCAGCAAGACATCACAGCAAAACAAGTGCTTACCTGGTTTTGCACTGGGTTTCCCAGGATGCTGCTCAGCACAGTGGAATTTCCAGCCCCATCCCATGTGTTCCTTCCCACCCCATCCGCAGCAGAAGCTGAAGCCATTGTAAGGATGGTTCCTTCAAATTGACGCACTGAAGACCAGACATTCCAGCAGTTCTTGCTGTCTCGTGGTATGAAAATCTATGGTCAACAAAAATGTTTTAATTTTGGGCAGCACAGAAACAATGGTGGTTCTCATTGCAAGCAAGGGTGCGTGTTCAGCTGAACTGGGGTGGGGTGAAGGGTCAGCAGGGAAGTGAGAAAAGCAGGGCTGAGTGCAGCACCCAGAGAGAAAGCCTGGAAGGCAACCGTGTCATAAACAGAGCAACAATTATATAAATAATAACAGGAACTGGGATATAGGAATGCATCGGTGGCACATGAGGAGTGGTTGGGCTGAGCACAGTGCGTGGCAGTGTCCTGGGCCACAGGAGAAGAGCATGCTGTGGATCTCATCCCTTTTCAAAACACAGAGTCAGACTGATCTAAGAGCCTCGTGACTATCCATCATTTCAGCGAATTGTCTTAATTTTCTTTTTTTTTTTCTTAGAACTGCTTCAATAACACCTTTTTGTCAAAATATTTTTAACCAAATATTTCATTCTGAATGCTGTTCTGTGTTAAAAAATAGCAAATTACTTAGCAACTAGAATGAAATATCTTATGTGGGGACAGACGGATATTTTGCAGATTCTAGGATGGAATTAGAGTTTTTTTAATCTTTTTGTTTTGTTTTGTTTTAAACAAAGCTCTATTTGTTTCACCAGGCAATTCAGAATTGCTAGGGAATAAAAGAAATATATTACCCACAGCAAGGTACCATATAGGTAAATTATAATACAGAGCACTGAGAAACTCCATTACATTCCCATTCCTTTGTCAGAGGTAGAACTGCCTGCTTAGAGTAGTCCTTGTATATCTAAATAATATCTACTTCTCAGGGAAAGCTTACTGGCGTGAAATAAAAGCTAGCTGTACACAAACAAGGCAATCCAATACCATCAGAATCCAGAATATTCATTACCTAGGAAAAAAAATAAGAGAGAGGGAGAGAAAAGAAGAGAAAATACATCCAGTATTCTAAATTCAAAAGAAAATTATTTTTTCTTTAATGAGAAAGCAGCCCTCCTTTTACAATAGAGAGGAGGGAAGAGGCCGAACTTCTTCAGCAATTCTGATCTTGTCGAGGAAAACCCATATGCTGTATAAAAACACTCTGATCTGAACTAACACTGCAAATCCTTTCAAAAGTAATTTTTCCATAGGATTGCATTGTAAAGTCATAAAACCTTTAATCAGAGCTACAGCACAATATGTACGTGTGCGTAATTAAAACAACTCATCGTGGTGAGATGGGGATTATCTGATGCGTGCCAGACATCTTTGTCATCCACTGTTTTTGTGAACAATGTTATTAAAAGAAAATCAAATTAAGGATGAAAAATAATTGCAAAATATATCAAAGCGTAAAACAGATGTTAAGTGCATGGAATAAATAGCTGTAGGGAAAAGCTCTAAAATATCCCAAGAACTTCAAAGAATAGCTCGTATTTCAAACATTTTTATCTGCTATTCTTCTCCCACACTTCTCAGGGTGGAAACAGGCTTAAAATTCAAAGATAAAAAAAGAAGGAGATGTTGTCTTTCATTTCCAAATATGAAACAAGAGCCTCAGTCTCTGTGAGTTGTAAGGGAAAGATCTACCTCCTTCAGAGTTCGCCTTATCGGAACGCTTACATATAAATGAGAAAGAAATGATATCATTGCTCGGTGGCCTTTATTTCCACTGGCAGTTTTGGTACGGTTTGCTCCTCCTCTGCAGGGGTGACCACCCCGAGCCACGCAGTGCCTGGCACTGCCGTGCAGTGACACATCCCACCCATGGCTCCAGGAGGAGGTGACAGAGCCATGGGGACGATGGGGAACGCAGAAAGATGGGGATATTCCAAAATATTTCCATGGAACGAGAATCTAAATGAAATCCAAATGCATGCGTTTGTAACAGTTCTTACTTCACGGTATTTATCTTCCACGGTCCTTTTTCAGAGTATTTTGCAAAGGTATTCAGCCTTCTGACTGAGAACACGCATCAGACATCATAAAAAGCAAAGAGTAACACTATTCAAATGAAAGAGACCTTAGCTGCAGAGAGGTTTTAGCTTTTCTAAACCTCATTTGTAAGCAGGGGTAAAATGGAAGAGTAAATGGAAGAACTTGATAGCTTCATGTCAGAAAAGACATGAACCGTGACACAGCAATGTCAGCAGGACTAAAATGAGCTGTTAGAGTACCTGGAGTGAAACAACACAGGGCTTCTGAAGTGACAGATCAAAAAAAAAAAACCCTCTGACAATGGGTCAAGAATGATGAAATCTGTGCCTCGTTGCTGCTCTGCACTGGGAACTCTACTTTTAAATCTTCAGTCAGAACATATTAAATTGCCTCCAAATTAAAGTGTCAAGGTAAAACTCAACCAGTGTTGTTCAACAGCTCAGTGAAAGCCATTTGCAGCGAGGGAAACAAGAAAACAAACCTCATTCTAATTTTCCTGGTAGCACCTGAACGTGAAGAACGTGCCTTTGAACAGGGGCACTGCAAGCAGGATAAAAACCGACCCCTTCCCCTGGTGTGGGAGAGCCTGCCAAAAAGCCTTAAATACGAGTTTTGGAGGTAAAGTGTGGTATAGCTTTTCCAATATCATATACAACTAAAATAAAAAAAAATAGAGTGAGTTTATTGACCTTCAGGAGAAAAATATTCCTGCGGCTGGCTGCTGTTGAGGTGGCAGAGAACAAGGCGTTCCAGCTCCGGTGATTATCGAGCGAATGACTTCTCAACTGCTTTTCCACTACTTCACAGACCATCATCTCGGCCTGATTTAACAGTCTCCAGCTTGGTAACCAAAGAAGAAGAAAACTCTTCATTATTTGAGGGTGAGGAGGGCAAATACTGTGTGTGCCTCATCCGTGGGGCAATGGTCACTGAGCCCTGCATGCTCAGGAGCCGTCGAATCACCGCACGGTTGGCTTGGAAGCTGCTCCAACGTGCCCACCCACCTCTGCCTGCCCAGCAGCTAATGGGGCCTGCTGGGGGTCTCACCCTTCTCACGGGGGATCCTCCTTGGATCACCAGCTCTGAGCACAGTCAGCAGGCTCTGCCATTTCCTCATGCTGCCCTTTAGTCCGACCTCTGTGTTTTCCCTCCTCGGTTTACGTCTCACAAAGCATCCTGGTGTGCTGAAGCATGCACGCTCGCATTGCAGCGGCTGTCCTCCCGTCACCAGCCAGAGACCTTAAACTCCTTACTCGCTGAACTGGAAGTTAAATTTAAATTGAGTGACTGCTTGAAGCAATGGATAAGAAGGAAAACACCCCTTATTTATAAACTGCTTCTAGCTGGTGTCAGCTATCAAGATTTTGTTATCTGCTTCCATC
Source organism: Callipepla californica brunnescens (assembly GCA_023055505.1). Lineage (NCBI taxonomy): Eukaryota > Metazoa > Chordata > Aves > Galliformes > Odontophoridae > Callipepla > Callipepla californica. The sequence continues at coordinate 14,894,250 of JALIRH010000015.1, read as the reverse complement.
AGTTGAGCTTAAAGGCATATTTTCTCTGTTGTGACTGTTTTGAATTTTCCTTGGCGTTTTAATTGGCTTCATATTTCAATTCTCTTGTCAAAAAATAGATCCGTTTTAAAAAGCACAACCTTGCTTCCCCGCAGATTCCTCCTGCTTCAGTCTCCTCGGGGCTGCTCAGTCCCTGCAGAAGTTTGCACTCTTTGCAAAGCCTTGAGCCTTGGTTCTGCTTCAGCATGAGAATCCCAGGAAAACCCACCTGTAACAACCTGCCTGCGGGGTCTGCCTCAGATTCCAGACCAAGCTTTCCATTTTTTTCCATTCCAACTGAAGAGCTGCAAAGAAAGAGCCAGGAAAAGCTCCAGCTGGCCGCAGAGCTGCAGAGCCACAGAGGTGTTCTGTGCAGGCTGCAGTTCACAGCGGTGACATAGAGCTCCGGTTCCTCCTGCTCAGCACTGCTGGGGCTGCATGGCCCAGGCTGCTCTCCCCTAGAACTGGACTGCGAGGAGGAAAACTGCACTGCCGAGGGGCTTCGGACCCCCAGGGGCTGGGCTTGTGGCTGCCACCTGAAAGCCAGAGCAGCACCTGCAGCTGGGGCTCCCGCTTTCGGGTTCCTGAGGATTTGGATAAATTCGAGGTTCCTGCTGAATTTCACTTTGCGTCATATAAACAACAGTGCTCATTTCTGTTTCATTCCGGATTCTCAGCTGGGCTAGAGATATTGGGATCTGACAAAGCTCACCTGATTTCAGATGTGTCAGGAGAAAATGGGAAAGGTCTTTTTTCTCCTGCTAGCAGGTAGCAGCTCGCTTGCTGCAGTACGCTGTGGGTTAAGGCTCTGCAGGAAGAAGCAGTGTGAATGGCCACTTCTAACTACAGCTCCATTTCAAGTTGCTTGAAATCTGAAAAGAAGGTCAGCACGCCCAGCCAGGTTCCTCTGCGCTTCGCTTTTATTTAGCTTTGCTAATCAGAGCACTCTTCACTCCGCAGTCTCTGGTGTGAGAGCACAAATGGAGTTGCAACCATGACATTCTATGTTATAATATTCCTCTTCCTATTACCCAAATTACAGTACCAGGAGTGAATTCAAAGCACAAGTCTCTATTGACCTGTATCTCTGTAAATTGCTATACTTTTTCAAGCCCTTACATGTTTACATCTGGTTGGAATTATTTGGAAATCTGTTAACAAGCTGTCCAATATCATTGAACAGGTTTTTTTCATGTGCCTTGAGGCCACGTAGACATAAAGGTGAGACTTGCTGCAGGAGCTGTTTGGAAAAGCTCAAGGACAGAGAGCAATTATTCGTAGCATTGGGACCAATAATGGGAAATCCACAGAGAGCTCTGAAGACCTAAGAAATAATCTCAGCAGTACACTAAGAATAGCAGGAGACAGGAGAACTTTAAAAAACTACTAATAAAAAGAAAGCTAATGCAATTTGCTCACATAGCATGTAAACAGGTGGAACAAACATCAGGAATCTCAACAATTCCCTGAGTGCTTCTGGGGTGCTCCTGCTGCCCATCACCCCAACACATGGGGCTCCACTGTGGGCCTGACCCACAGCTGCCACCTGACCCTGAGCACTCATCCTGGGCTCATCTCTCTCCATTGAATTCACTGCAGGAATTCCAACCCGTCATCTCACCAGGCAGCGCTGAGAGCAGTGAATCTGGGGAGGTCAGGGTACAAAGCTGGGGCAATTAACCAGATATCATCCTGCAACTACATTAGTAATAAAGGAGGTCCAAAAAAGGAGTGGGGAAGCCATTAGCCAAGTAAGCTGAGGGTTTAATGAGCTTTCTTTGCTTCGATCTTCATGAAAAAGGCCAACTGAGAGCAGATGGTCGGCACAATAATACTGTAACAAAGAGGGAAGATCGTAATCTCCTAAAAAGGGAACAGCGAGAGTGCCTGGCTAATTTAGATGTTTTCAAATTGGTTATGCTGATGAGCTTTATCTTCACGTACTTAAGGAACTGTCTGAAGCCATATCAGAACCTTAACTATCATTGTGGGAATCTGAAGAGACGATGCCGAATCTGAAGAAGCGATGCTGCCTGGAAGGACGGGGAGGTGGCACTGCTCTGCGTGTCTGCTCACTAACCATCCGTTCAGGGAACTACAGAAGCACCATGGCACCGGGGAAGAGCAGCAGGGAGCACCCACGTGGAGCTGGGCTGGAGGCTGCAGCCCTCGCCATTAGCACGGCGCTTGGTGGAGAGCAGGCAGAGCTTGCCAGGAGACCATTCATTTCCAGAAAATGGCTCTCTTTGAAAGGAAAGGATGAATCAAGCGCAGTTTCAGAGAGACCTGCTTTGAGCCCAGCATTATTAATTTTTTCATTAATGACTCGGATGACAGAGGAAGGAATACGCTTGTTAAATTTGCTGATAACACCGTGCAGGGAGGGACTGCAAGCACGCAAGGGGATGGAATTAAAATTCAGAAAGGTCTCGACAAAGTGCAGCAATAATCTCTTTGAAAAAGTGTGCTATGAGAGACAGTGTGAGATCCTACGCTTAGGCAGAAGTAATCAATTGCACAATTAAGGGCAGGCACAGGCTGCAGAGCTGCCCGGAGGAAGGCTGTCACTCTGCGATGGGTAAATCGAAGAGTGCCCATCAAGATGGGGAAAACTGTCTTTCTGTTATGTTCAGTCCTAATAAGGCCTCACTGCCGAGATATATTCCATGTTATGAGCTGTGTGTGAGCGAGGTTGTGGACCAAAGGGAGCAGTTTGAAAGGGGACAAGATCAGAATCTAGAAATCATCCCTCCGAGGTGAAGGGCTGAGCAAAACTGGGGGACTGAGCCTTGAGAGAAACAGAAATTGAGGAGAGAACTTAAAAACTTAACATATACCAGAAATAGCAATGGAGAGGAGATGACCCATCCTCCAGGGCCTCGCTCTGCCCGCTGTGAGCTGCGTGCTGGAGCTCCAGGGTAAGTGCTGGGCTGGGAGGAGAGCACCGTGGCCTTCTGCCATGTTCCGCAACGCATCTTCGGATATGAAATGAAAAATTCAGGAAGGTCAATTAAACCATTCATGGATATTTAATAAAACGGAAGATGAGAAAAATAATCAAATAAATTACTTGTTAAAAATTATCACTCAATTTTACCTGCGGTTCATTACTGACTCAGATTAATGAATACCGAAAAGACATTACTCTCCTATGAATATTCAGCCTTTCCTGCCTGATTGCAAATTTTCCAATGAAAAATGCAGTATATCAGTTCCTGATGAAATTTTTAATAGAGTCAAATGCCCTCCAAGTAGATCTACCATTTAAAGAGAGTGCACTGGTGCACCACGCACCATCCCTGCTGGGAATACAGGACCCCAGACCATTGCAGAATTAACTCGGGAACTCCAAGCTGAGCCTGGCATAGGGAAAGGCATGCATTTCTCCACAGAGCTCACCACGCTTCAGATGCATTATGTTATAAATAGTGATAACTGTGAAAAGACCTAACCCTCCCCTCAGCGTTTTGTGGGCTTGTTTTATTCATTTTCACCTTCAGCGAAGGAAGCATTTGCCAGGAAAAATGCTTTTGTACTTTGCAAAAAATAAAATCTGTGAATCACCAGGGAAGTCAGGTGGGAAAGGTCACCAACTGCCTTCTCTATAACAGCAGACATTTATTTTATAGTTGTAGGACCCGAACTCGTTCATGTGATCATCCACCTTTAGATTTTAATAGACAGGATTTGGTGAAGGTGAGAATCTTATGTTTCTTCAGGGAGAAGTAGAACGGAGGTGACAAATAGCGGCTGTTCCCCATCAAACTGACTTACACGGGCACTGCTAAGCGAATCTGTTCCGTGTGCTGAGCTCTGGATGTGGATGAACGTGGGAGAAGCACTACAGGGCAGCACAGCAGCTCACAGGGTTGAGCTGTGCTCCTCAGGGCAGCTGAACCCGAGCACTGCTGCCAAGGAGTTGTCTCTGCTGTGTCCCCAGCACCTTGAACCGCTGCTTGGAGGAGTACACCCAATCCCTCCAAGCCAAAAACACCCCAGAAAGAGAAGTGTCCTGAGCAGAGCATCCTTGGAGGAGGTGTCCTGAGAGAGTTGAAGTTCTGAGGGGAAATGGGAAGCATGACATGAGTCAGAGCCGGACTTCTGGGTGTGCTCTGCTGGAAGAGGTTCACCACCCTTCTGCATGGGTCGCAGCACACGATGGCGATACCTCCCCTATGCCCAAGATTTATATAGCTATGGGAAAATTATCTTTGCAAGCAGCAATACCAATCATTTACTTCTTGTGGAAAGCTGGGTGACTAATTTCCTCAGTTCCTTTGGAAATCCCATCCTGCTCAGCCAAGACAGCTGGTGTGTTTATGGCTCTGCAAGAGCCACCCTGTCCTTAGCACCGTGCCTGCACGGCACTGCTGGCTGCAGTAAATAACGGCCCTCAGGAGCGACATAAGCAGCAAAATTTCCTCCTTCAAAGCATTATCAAGAAAGAATAAACGAGTTACTTAAAGCCAACCTTGGTGATTTAAGCTAACACGCTTCCCATCTGGAGCCAACAGGAGCGTACCACAGCTATGACGACAGTCTTGGGAATGCAGAGACCTTTGCACAGCCTCATCAGCTTGCTTGCCATGGGGTCACACGCTTGGACTGTGGTTTCCTTGGGTGGACTGACCCTAGGAAGAAAAAGGTTCAAGGGTAAGCTGCATACAACAGCTCTGCTCTTCCCTCCAGCACTTGAATTGTCTTCAGATTCTGCAATGCCAGATTGCTCTGCTCTCTAAGGTTCTTAATAACTTCCATTTGTTTGTGAAATGCTGAGTTAAATGGCTAAGCTATTTAGTTCAAAGTCATTCTTAACTCTGGAGAGTCGTCTTAGATTCTTATCACCCTTGTCAGAGATATGCAGCATACTCAGGGATAATTACATGCAGAAACATCCATAACCTGCATGTGCATATGCACACGCACACATTATCTCCTGAGCAATTACATCATGAGATCTCTGCCATAAATACTGTTTGCATCACATCTGATTACTCTGTGGCATTTATTCACACAGGGGATTTTTCCTGCTTTCCAACATCTTCTATTAATCCTTCCTCCTAATGAGGAGAAGCTGCCTGGAGCCCACTTTGCACAGGTCTGGCATCAGAAACCAACCCACAGGAACACCTTTGTTTGCCCTTTGCCACTTCACCTGCTTCCTCACACAGATCAGTAATGAGGAGGTAGCCTCCCTTCCCTTGCTAGTCTTTGCTTATTTCAGTGTTCTTCACTCTCACTTAACTCATTTACCCACTAATATTTCTACCACGTAAGGTTGCTCCTTCTTCTCTCCCACCATTCTGGATGCTCAGAAGGTTCTGGAAATTTTCCTGTCGGCTCTGCAGAACGGGCTCTGTACGTTCATCTGTGGGTGAAAGGAGCAGAGAGCGGGGAACGGCTGTGCCCCCGCAGAGCCTGCCTGTGGGGCATGCATCACAGCAGAGTTTCATTCAGTTTGCTGTGCCCACGTCCTCTCTTCTGCACCTCTCTCATTTTAGGCTGTATTGAATTGCTTTCCTCCCCAGAGAAAGCAATATATCCTCCTGACATTTGACTTTTAATCCTCTTTTTGAGGCAGAGAGACCCCAGATTCACTTTTTTTTTGGGCTAGGATTACCTTCCTTGTCAACAAATTACTGTCTTCTGTCGCCCAGAATCCACGCAGCACCTCTCACTCACTTCATCCTGTGCCAGGTACTTCCACCTCAGCTTTTAGACCATCGCTCTTCCTCGTTCATGTAGAATCAATGCTGTAACAAGACTTTTCCATAAGCCTCACAATTAACGACACCCACATGAGGTATATTTCACGGTGCTCCCTGATGCCCATATTTCCCCGCCTGCTGATTTCCTGACCAGATGCTGCTGCCAGACAGCTTTTAACGCCCAAGTTCTGCCTGTTCTGCTTGAGAACAGCTCTCTCCTTAGGCCCTTTTTTTTTTTCTTTTTCCTGAGTGTTTTACTGTTTAATTATCTCTTTCTCCCCCACCGTAAAATCTGGAGACCAAAATAGATTGAAAAGGCTCATCGTTTCTGAGAATTTCACATAAACCTCACTTCCTTAAAAATCTAGGTCGAAATCAGAGCCGGGGTGGGGTACCTGTGGTTGCACAGAAAGGAGGAGAGCTAGGGGCAGCTCCCTCATTAGGAAGTGTAGGTGGGTGCAGAGTAGCTCTCACCTCAGAGAGCCTGAAAAAGAAACAGGGACACATGGCAAGTCACGCTGGTCCAAATACAGATCTGGCCCAAAGAAGTGTGAATTCCCCAAATGGGAAAATTATATGCTAGCTCCTTACTGGGCAGGATGCAACGGAGATCTGTGTGTGTTAAAAGACAAACCTGCCAGCTTGCATCTCCCCAACGCCTCTCCACACACGGTGATTCCAAGAAATTATACGTGATAAATGACTTGTTTTCTTTGTGCTGGTGTTCAGGTGTCATTGGAGTAGGAAAGAGTGGAATTACAGCCTATGCTGCTACTGTTATTATTATTATTTGGCAGTAATTCCTCTAACTTTCTTCCCTGGAGGAAGACATGACTAGCTGCTCTCTTGCTCCCAAGGTCATCCCACCAGAAAATATTAGCTATTTGCTTCTATTAGTTTCAATTATTGAGGTGCAGCAAACCAAATAATAGTCAATTTTCAGTATTTCACGGCTTGCCTTCAGTATGGGACTGGAGCTTTTACCCCAGAGCAGGGCACTGCTAGACCAAGAACCAGCACCAGCAGGAGGGCAAAGATCCCCCCCCTCCCATCCCATTCCCCATGCAGGCTTGGGGAGGGAGGGGGGGAACTCCTGCTCTTCCACTCTTCTGTTTTTCTATAAAGAAAAGGGCATCTCACTGTACTGAGGGGCTAAGCGGATTAATCCTAATACAATTATTGCTCTTTTGGCCTCCTTTGTAGTCCTCAGAAGGTGTGAAATAAGTCATTTTCCACAGTTTTATGGGTACAATATACATATGCCTGATAGCCGTGATGCATTCCTGTGCTGCTGCTCCCTTTCTGCTGCATTATTTAAATCCTTTCTGACTCGCATTGTAATACAACATCTGTCCCCTTTGCCTAGTCATATAGTAGTGGGTGGTGTGTTATTTGTTTAAAAGACAAGGGAAATTTCATTTCAAAGTGCAAGCGGTGATGATAAGACACATTTAGATGAATTATCCCCCCCCACCACCACAACTTCCCAGCCCAAACAGCCCCATATGCTGCAGGATCCTGGAGAACCAGGCTGCGAAGCAGGCACCATACGCAGCTGGAAGCCCCAACCAAGATGAGCAGGGCCCCAAGGAAGGGCACCCGGAGGGCACAGATGGCCCCAGGTCTCCTGTCCTGGAGGTGGATGCCCACCACGTCCATGGATTACAACCAACTCAGAGCTCAGCCTCAGTCAAAAACTCAGAAAGCATAGGAGTCACCTACACATCGGAAGATTCTAACATGAACTAGTTCAGGAGGTCATCTCCTTTTCAGTTCTATTTTCATGACATTCAGCATTGCTGTTTCTACCTTTCACCTGCTCACCTACAGGCTAGAAACTTGCTGAAAAGAGAGAAGGATAGTACAAGTTCCCTTGGCAGTCCCTTCCCAGGAACCTCAGCATGGAGATGGAATTACTTTTAACAAATGGGTATTAAAAACTGGACAGAAAAGTCCTAGCCACACAGAAAGCACTGCTGTGTCTTCAGCAAGCCATCCTTCAAAACAGCAGTGCACAAGCACCCTGCAAGAGCCACGCATCCCTACCCAACACGGCCTTGTGTGACACCAACTCATTCTCAACAGATTAAATTAGACAGAACATTCACAGTTGGGCACGTCTGTCTGCCCTCACAAACCCAACATGAACAGCAGACAACGGGATGCTGGTGGACACCGACCCTTCAGATGGAGGTCAGCAGAGACAGCAGAAGTTGAGATGCTGATCTGTGTGAGAGCCACGGTGAGTGCCACCAAGGCATGGTGCTCGTGATAAGCTGGCAGAGTTACAAATGCCCCCAAAGCAGCAGCGTGCTGCCAAGGCTTCCCTGGGCTCTGCTGAAGGATTTCACTGCTAAGCTGTGGTGTGTCTGTGGGCTGTGAGGTTCCAGGTGGGAATAAGGAAAGCAGCGGAATGACACCATCACACAGCAGCACACCTTCCTCCAAGAGATAGCCCAGAATTAGAAATAAGCAATAAATAAGTCATAACACTGCAGCTTCCACCAAAAATATCGAGATGATGTGGGCCAAAGGGAGGTGATGGGGAGGCAATCCATATGCCCTGTGGGGCTCTCAGAATTAGATTCCTGAGAGATTAACCCACTTGGTAATAACCACCAAAGCGCTTTGTTCCTGCAAGGCAAGGGTCAAAGTCTTACAGGTAAGTCAGGAGTTTCTTATCTGGATCACTCTGGTAATCACTTCTTTAGATGTAATATTTGGAGAGTTCTGTCAAACCAGATTTGTGAGTCAGAGCCATGTCTGTCGGGAGAGGGCAGCTCTGCTGGGGAGAAGAGCATCACTGGAGGCCTGTCTGGTGGAAGGCCAATGCTGTGGTGGGGCCTCAGAGATCTCAAGATCAGGCAGTTGAGCAACTGTTATGATCTAGTGAGATTTTCCATTTTAGGTATTTTTGCTAGCAAAAAATTAGTAAAAATAGGCTTTTAGACTCACTGATCTATTCTCTCTTCAGGCATTGCCAATTGTTTTGCAACATTATTTTACACCGCTGCTGTATTTTCTTCGATACAAGACACTTAGAAACCTTTCCAGGTTCTGGGAAGCTTTCGTGGCCATTTGCACACCTTACCATTACACAGAAGAATGTGTGGTTGCGACAGAGCTGTTTGGATAACGCTGGTTCTCAGGCACAGCTGCCTTCAGAATAGCTTTCAGTTGGCAGCAGAACTGTGCACTACTGCTATCACTTTCCTACCTCTTCCACACCACTCCTACTGCCACTATCACGTCATTCATTACCCAGTCCGCAAAAGCAAAATTGAGTTTTGACTGCTTCCTCAATGAGTAATGGATAGGTAAAACTTTGTAATACACCGGGAATGCCACAGGGAGGTGGAGGTAAATTTAAGAGAGGAAACATTTACATTACACTTCTAGGCAAAAAGAGCGTGCAACTAGCAGGAATTATTTACCTGCCCTCAAATTACCAAATGAAACAGGAGACAGCCCAAAGTCCCAGCAAATGGAGTGTGTCCTGCAGCCAAAGGAAAGGGACAATCACTGGGAAGAAGCCTCAGCTGCCACCTGATGAGCTTCAGTACGCTTTTATCTTAATTTCTAAAACTGATAACTCTTGCTTTCTTTGCACAGATCAGAAATATGACACTGGAAGGTATTCCTAATGAGATTTTTCTCAAATTGTGGTTGAAATTATATGTAGTCTAAGGAGCACAATAGGTATGAATTACAGCTCCTGGTATTAAAATACCAAAACAAATTATTAGCATATAAAAATTGATGCTATCTATTCAGATGCGTTACAGTGAATTATGGTACAGGACACAGTGCACCTGACTTGAACTATAAAACTTGTCAAAGGCAGCACAAGTTTATAGCCCGGGCAGATTCCCACAGCACTGCAGGAGCGGCTGAGTTAGGTGGGAGCAGTCTGGACACGTCCAAAGATTTATTTAACTATGAAAATAAACAAGGCAACAAAGCAGACTTTTCTCTTAATCAGGTGGGATAGAAATCCCTTCAAAACCATCTTTCTCATTTTAATCCTGTGATTGCATACCTGTCCTTCCACACGAGTTAGCACAGAGGTTATTTATCGACACAGCGGTAAGGTCGGGCAATGTGTACAATGCGCACAAATGATGCGCTGCATGGGTTTGTACATCTACCCATGCAACTGAGCTGTCAAAGCACGGGATGGCTCCTGCAGCCCATGCCACCTCTGCTGGATGGGGCACTGCTGCCGCCTGCCCTGCAGCACCAGCTAGCTGCAGCATTATGAAAGGAAAGCTCATTTTATCTCATTAATGTAGCCCTGATTGAATTTTTGATGTATGAATGAGGAAGGGCCTGAAGAAAATTACAACGGGAAGACATCGTCGCGCAACAAATATGTGAAACAGAGAAGAACAACAGCAGAGCAGAATGAGCCCGAATAACAAAGTCTCTGGCGGTGTAATTTCTATGCAGTGCAATCACAACTTCGTCCCGTAGCAGCCTGGGAATTGCCTTCCATTCTCATAACTTTCAGCCAACTCTCAGACAAACAAAAATCAGATTGTTGTTCTTAAAACATATTTTCCATACCGTATTCTCTGGATGCACCAGTCTGGCTTTTCCGAGGCATAGACATGTTTCCAAACACGGCGTATTTTATGTGGGATCCATCCTGGAGCGCGTTCCTTCTCCTGCAATGATTAAAAAGATTAACTTCAATTGCCAGTAACGGCAATGAAAAGCACTGAAGGCTCAACTCTTAATTACAAAGAGAAACTAAAATGTGGCAATTAACTTTATTCATGCTAACAGCAAAAAAACATGGCTGGAAGTCATAAACACGTTCCATGTTTATTACCCAGAGAGAACTGCTTCGGTGTCTGCAGTGCTGAGCCTAAGAGGGCTGGTGTACCACAGATTCCAGTGCCACGTAAAAAGCCATTCACAAAACCAGCAAGTTAAAAGCTGCAGAGAAATTCTGAACTTAATAATATCTGTGTTTTGTCTGCTTGAAGCGTGGGCACTGAATGAAGGAGAGACAAAACACCTCTACCAATCTCAGCTGCAGCTCTCTGCCCCCAGAGCGGCAGAGGTGCAGGGATGCAGATGGGAGCCCGGTCCTGGCCAGGCTGCAGGCCTCCCTGCACACAGGTCTTCTGCACACCAGGGCTTGATGCAGATTGGTTTAGATGGCCAGAGGAAATGGTCTTTCCCCTCATTTTGAAGGAGATAAAATTCAGGCACAATAACTTCGGGTGATGTGTTAAAGTACTGCTGGTGAGAACGTTCCACGGGAGCTGGATTTCAAAAATAAATCAGAAACTATCAACACCTATTTCAGGCTGCTGAAGCCACGAGCTGGCATAGACAGCCAAGGGCAGCCTGTTGCCTGCAACATGAGTTACAGGGCTGAATCCAGCACATGTAGGAGGACCAGAAAGTGATGTGAAGCTCATTTAAGGGCTTTCAGGGAGATAAAGTGTGTAAAGGAGCAAAAATCTGCATCTGCTCCTTCCAGGCAGAATTCCGAATGCCTTTTGATGCCTGTCAGGAGCAGAGCCATTGTTCCATAGACTACATGGCTAAATAAGTCCTTCAGTCAGCAGAGGTCCATATCACAGCTCAAGTTGGTATGGATATTTTTACATTATAATTGTAAAGTGCAGTACACCACCACAAAAGGTATCCATCCGAATGCTGAACTGAAAGAATCTCTGAAAGAATATTGTTTTGACATTTTCTTACAGTAACATTACGTTATTACAGGAAAGTAGGACAGACCTCCACCAGAAGACATTCACTAGAGCACAATACCTCAGAGGAATCGCAGTTTTTATGTCAGGCGATCGGGTCCTCTGCTTTTATCACACGCCATCAAGCTACTGAAACTGCTGGGACCACAGCAGTGCTGCCCACCACTAGGTCTGTCCCCTCCTGTTCCAGCCTGAGAGGAGCTGCCAAAGGAAGCCAATAATTTCCACAAAGATCAAGGCGAGTTTAATCACAGAGCCTTGGTCTGGGGCCAGCTCTTGTTCTTTCAGGCAAAAACTTTAGCACCAAACATATGGCAAATGCTATTTCCCTCTGGATCAATACGTTATCCTCTCCTTTACTGGTGTGAAGTGTATCCAACCTGTCTCCTCAGTTGGTCACGGAATTTCCCTTTTCTCAGCTGCAGCACGCTGACAGACATCTGTGTCTCCATCCTGAAACGAGCTCTTGCAGTAAAGCAACAAAGGTGCAGAAGCACAGTTCGTGACAGATTTCAAAGGACCGTGTCAATTCACAAGTGCACGATTATTTCAAGAGCCACTAGGAAAACGATTAATGTTTGGTTGCAGTGTAATTTTCTTTGGTTGGTCCCCTCTGCTGAAAAAAGACACCTTCTAGGAGCATTTTAATTCCAATTAATCTTTCAGGGAATTGCAGCGTGAGGAGATACATCACCACACCTCACTCCTCCGTGGGGTCCTTCCCAAAGGTCTTCTGGACTTCACAAGATCTCAGAGGGGACAGTTTTTTAAAACTTATGCTCCTCTTCAACTATATTAATACTGCTCGGATAAGACGACTGTAGTGCTGTTCTGACCTCACAGCACATTGCTGTGGTGCAGTAGCTGACAACAGGGGCACACATACACACCTACATTCAAGCTGTGGTTCACATCGTTGCAGGCTTATTTCATACATGGGGCCACAATTGTATTCTTTAATATCTTGATGCTTGTGCTGCTCTAAGAACACGACTCTTCTCCACAGAACAAGAATTTATTGATGTAGTAGAGCTTTCTAGATCAAAATCAACGACTTGCATTTCTTTGAGGTCATGAAGCGTGCTATGTACTGTGAAAACAGAGTCATTCCGTTACAATAATAAGTACGTTTAGCATCATGTTGTCCCCTCTACCCTCTTCTATTCATCTTAGTGGCATTTCCTTGAGAAAACAGAAATGCTCCTCTCGCTTTGCAGCTTAATCTCCATATGTTTATCAGCTGTAATTGCAGCTTGGTCACAGTAATTAAAATACATGACACCTACTAGTTAATGTAGGCAAGAAAAATAATTCTCTCTGTCACCGTTTCAAAACATTTGTTTAAATTGTAGCCACAAAGAATACACACATGTTAATGCACTGTGCCAAAAACCCCTCCGCGTGACTCAAGAGAAGCCAGCACCAGCTCCAACCAGCAGTGGATTTAGTGGATAAAACAGAAACGTGTCTCAATCAAAGCCAACATTTGCTCTTTCCCAATAGAGAGTGAACTGTGATATGATGACTGTTACCTTTTCCTTCACAGCAGCAGAGCATTCCTTCTGCCCTCAGGGGTACGCTGCAGGTCGGGTTCCTTAGTGCTGCCCAGAGCCTTGGGGCACTGCAGTTCCCAAGGAAACCTATGGCTTTACAAAAGCCTCCAAACTAACGGCCTTCCCAAGGAAGCCAAGGCCTTTGGAAAATAATGGGAACATCTTGCTATGCATTTTTCCTATGCTTTACAACCACAACAATACCCCTGGACAAACGCTTTGGGGAACACAAGTCAAAAGGAAGATGAGAAAGTCTTCAGAGCAAGTTAATGAAGCAATTAACGTAAACCCTTCTCTGAAGGACACGAGATAAATCCTAAGAAAGTCACAGCTTAAACATACTCCCAGATTTGTTCACGTAGCACCAGACCATATTTACTAGAGAGCTCTGAGAATAAGGTCAACATTAAAGCAAAGATTTAAGAAACAGAATAAAAGGATCTTTGTAATTTGGTCGTGCTCGGGAGGCTTTATTTGTTGACACAGGCGCGGCCCAGTTATTTCACGGCACACAGCAGCCATTACTCATCCGCCGGGTCACACCGCATTTTCCATCCTTTTAGGCAGAGCCTTCGAGTTATTGATCCCATGAATCAAAGTGGCGGGGCCGCGCGGGCCGTGTGCTGTGCTGGGGGGACGGAGACGGATGGGGCTGCCGGCGCGGGCTCCGCGGGGAAGGAGGCACTGGAGATCGCTGAATGCTAACTATTTTTCTAAATGGCTGTCAAGCCACTTCCAAGGTGCAAGTAATGAAGTCAGCACTCTCTATTTTTCTTTCCGTTCAGCCGGGAGGGTGGTGAACTCGTGAAAACACGTGACAGCTCAGTGAATGTCATGGGGGTGCAGGCATTGCTTAAAATCCCTTTAGGGTGGAGCTTAAGTTTGCCCGTTAACCCATGTCTACCCTCAGCCTCTGGGCTCCAGCTGTGCTTATTTCAAACAACAGTGCCATAACACGAGGTGTGGAAATTAAACCTTCCAGGAATCATGTATTTTGTGTCATCCACTCAATTGGCTCTTACAAATCTGGGGTACTTGGTCTACATGAAATGATTTTTTTCTACTTTCCCCCAGATCCCTAAGGAAGTTTAAGAAGTGTGAACCAAGTTACATGATTGGTCTCTGGGGAAGAGCAGGACATGCAGAGAAAGCACACAGACTGGCAGCCCAACAGGAGTGCAGCAGCACGTGTTGTCTAGCAGGTGTAACGACACCGTTCCGTACTGGGAGGTGCCCCAGCTCACGGCAACAGATCAGGAATCAGATGAACTTAAAGGCTCCTTAAACTCCAATCATTCTAAGATTCTATGCTTAATTAGATAATCCAAACAGCACTTCCACCTGAATTCACCCTCACCAACAAGAGAAGGAAAATCCCCACGTTCATTTCTCTCCCTACCACCAAAGCAGCACCGAACACTTCCCATGGGTAACACCAGTGCCAGTTATGAAAGTTTACATGGGAGGGTGAAAGACTACCAATTTAGTGAGAAAAACAGAGGTTATCACAGGGTCTTCTCATCACACCGGGGCAGCTCCTGGTGGCACACACAGCCCAGCCTCCAGCAGCATGGACCCCCTATGGGCTCAGCACAGGGAGCAGGCACCCTGCTCTGCCCCGACACACTGCCCAACATTGCTGCTCTGCTCAGATGGTCTACGGAAATAAACACAGCTCCTGCACCGTTTTCCATCAAAAAGTGCTCCTTCCTTCTCCTCCCCCAGTCACTGCAACAATAAGCGTGGCTCACGGGGAGATTTTCTTGCATTATCTTTACCAATACGCAGATACTTTTCCTGCTTTGATTTAGGAACGGCCGCTGGAATTGCACGAGGCAGGGACTGATCTGCATGCACAGCTCCCCACGTGCTGCGCTGGCAGCGAGCTCAAGAAACACAATATATTGTGACAGCTCTCGAAAACTTGTACCTTAAGGAGCTTACAGGAAATGGGCTGGCTGTTGCTCTACAGCAGAAAACATGTTATCTGAGAAGATAAATCCCATTAGGCAACACAATACGCTTCATTTCAATAGAGGAAAAAAAAAATCTCCATATTTTTTTGTTTTGTTCCTTCTTTTCAGCTTCTTCATCTTTATCTTCATTCTTTGGATACCCCCAGGAAGGAAATAAATAAATCTGCCTTTTCCCACATAGGAAAGTTAAGCAGGTAAAGACATGGACCTAAGTAGAGGCATTGTGTGGTGGTGCAGCTACAAAGCAGCAACGTTTCATGAAGCAGAAACGCACAGCAGCTGGGGTCAGGGGAAAAGCCTCTGGTCCAGCTGCAGGGATGTAATCAGGGATGTACTACCACCTACAATTAAAAGAAGTCAAGTGGGTAAGCGCTCACTGCTGTGAAATATCTGTATGGAAATCGATCAAAACTAGCTCCAATTAGGGAAATTAACATAAATAAATGAATAAATAAATAAATAGAAATAAGAAGTGTCGCTGGCTGTGCTGGGCCAGGCAGCAGTGTCCTGTGCTACATATAGCTAGCCCTGGGACAGGGCAGCCCCGCGGGGATGCTGCTTTAGCAGACAGGTTCTGCTGCCCGCTCGGCACAGTTAGATCACCTTTTTTCCCCGTGCAGACTGTGGGCTGTGCGAGTCCCTCCAAAATGGACTCTCACAGAGCAAAGCTGCTCCTCTCATAAGTGGAAATATAACTGCCCATCTGAAGAGGTGAGTGCTCTGCAGAGAGGCTGCTGCCAGAGCTGTACCCTGAGAGCCGTGCTCTGGGCTGCGGGTGACACTGACAGCACTGGGGCTGAGGACAGAAACAGCCCTGCAAGAAGAGCATTAGCAGCTGAGATTCATTTAGAGTCTTTGCTGGATACTTTCTTTTAATTTAAGAAGGAAGTACCAGTACTAGTGTTATTGCTTCTTTCCACACACGAACTGTTTAACATATAAACCCCTAAGGGGAGGTTTTTGAATTGCTCAGGGATCCATACCACCAAAGAACAGAGATGCATCCCTTACAGAGACAGTTTCTGGTGGAGCCATACCAAAATCCATGTCTCTTTTGCCTTCAAAACAGACTGTAGGCTGCAAATGCCTCCAAAAACGTCATTACACCACGCCATGGTGTGGCTATTTCCACAGGGGACACAGGATTCTGGTTTTCAGTTCTACTTGTAATGAGATACAATAGAAACTGCTACTGAGTACGGGGTCTGTGTGAGTAGATCCTAAGGCTTATCAATGAAGTTACGTTATCTCAGGTTAACATCCCATTAAAAGGACATAATTTGTTCTTAACCCTTAAAGTCTAAAATGCTGTAGGAAAGCTGCGTGGTGCATTTCTTGCTATTTGAGAATAAATTCAGGCCCTAGAACTCACTACACGACCTATTTTTCAATAAATAGAGTTTTCACGCTACACTAACACACAGCAGGGTCAGAAAAAATAACCCTCATTTATTTTACCAGAGGGGAAAAAAAACACAGACTGAAACTCACCCTAGCTCTATCATCATTATATGCATTTTAGCAAATGTATTTGAAATGCTATGCGAGTTCTTTACTCAGGGAACAGCGTGACCATCTCTTGCTGATGGCTGGGCAGATCTCACTGCAGGCACTCCAACACGACTCCTCCGTCTCCATCAGGCTGCCTCCCTCATCACTCCACTACCAACCCGATTCAGATTGAAACCCTCATGCAGCGTTTGTTGTTTTCCTAAGAAGAAAAGAATTAGATGTTTTTGTTCGTGTCCTAGACATCCAAAATACGTGCGTGAGCTGAGAGAGGGAGTGCCACATCACCTGGCGCTCTCACAAAGAGAGCTGAAAACCAAACTGGAGCCAGGAGCTCTCAGCTTTAAGGAGTTGATCCGTGCAACCATGAACGACTGCAAAAGCACTTTACTTATGGAGATTCCTTCCCAATTTCCTGGTTAACAACAAGGGATGTGTATAGGACACTACTGTTTGCCCCTTTAGGGAAAAGCAAGGGATTTGCGATGGTGGAAGACAAACCCTATCATAGAATCACAGAATCACCAAGGTTGGAAAAGACCTACAAGATCAACCAGTCCAACCATTCATCTACCACCCATAGCTCCCACTAAACCATGTCCCTTAACACAACATCCAGTCATTATACAACATCCAGTCGTTATCTCCTACTGTTGTACCACTGTGACATCTGTGAGAGCATCAGTTCTTGCCTGAGCAGAGCTCAGCTGTGAAGGATGTGAAGGAGGGAGAGGCCCCAGCCAGCATTCCCCAGGCCTGCTGCAAACACTCCAGACTGGTGGCAGAGGAACAACTCTATTTCTTTTTGTAAAGAAAATGAACCAAACCTGGCTCCTCCTTATTGCACAAAATATTTCAGTTGGCTTCATTCATTTTTCCAGGAGCAGACACCTCCCTGCAGCTGTAAGGGGTCTTTCCCTGGAAATGTTCTTTCCTATCTGAAGTAAAGCAGAGCTTTCCCTGACCCTAAATGCATGAATCATTTCCAAGTGACTGGTGCAGAATTTGCTCTCAGACATGCAATTAATTTCCAGGCAGTCCTGTACAGAGTCAGGATCCTGTGGACCCCTTCCAACTTGGGGTATGCCATGACTCCATCATCGTCCTGTTCCTCAATTAACATTCACCTGGATGAAGGTATTAGTGAGACCCCACAGTTATCTGCCTCAGTCACAATAGGTCCGGTCACAGGCAACGCCTGAGCACACTGATAGGAAGCACATAATTTTCCTCTCGTCTGATCCTCAAACTTGGCAATTTTCTCTTTTATAACATTTTGTGAAGAGGAAGGAAGATGATGAGTAGGGGAAAAAGAATAGATGACAGAAAAGATAATGGTAAAAAGAGTCTGAGGAGAGGTGATACCTAATTTACTACAAACAACAGCAGCAGTACAAGAACTTCAGGTATTATATAGACAAAGCGTGAATAAAACCTATTCTCAGTCTGAACAATTTATTGCATTTTCTGTCCTTTTTTTCCCACTTATTCCAGAGTATATTTTTTATGGATTCGTTTCAGTGAAAGAAAAATATCTTTCTTTATGTGAGTACAGCATGTGGCTCTGGGCAAAGCGATATTGTCTGGCCAGCTGATGGAAAAGTCCAACATTTTTTTGGCAGTACAAAAAGGCACAACATGACAAAGAAGTGAGACAAATAAGAAGTGCTTAACAAAAGTATCCTTAATTTCTTCTCTGCACAATGTGCTATCGTTTGACATTTGTAGGAAATCACAGCACCAAAGGACTAATTACTGTTCCTATAGCATCACCTACCCAGTCTGATACGATTATGTGAATTCTCTTTGTGGCCACAGCGTATCAGTAATGGGACTGTTTGTTGGTCTGTTCTTTTTAGAGAAAATTTATACTCAACACTCTAATGTTCAGCAGCTTCAGCCACTTCTGAGCCAGGGGAGCACAGCTTTACCCAGAGTCTCTTTCCATCATCTATTCACAGCCACGTGGGAATTTGAGAGAGTCAGCGTATTTGTTGGTAAAACATTTAGGCAGGAAAGTAAATGTATTGATATGCATTCTGTCATTCTAAACACAAGGAACTGAAATACAAGTAATATAATAGACCTCGTCTTATTCCCAGTGCCCTTTTCCTGTACTTTTGTTATGAGAGCATAGATAAGACTAACTTCCCTTACCTAATATAACTCAGTTAATTGATACTTGTTGGAGGTGGAAGTGTCTCAGAGCTGGACTGCGTCCTCTGTTTGAAGATCCTTCTCAGGACAACCTGCTGCTCACCCAGCAACAAGGTTTGTGTGTCCTGCTCACAGTGCTCACAGCGTGAATGAGGAAGAGCGGATGTCCCATCCACTTCACAGCTCACATCCTCGTTGATGCCCATCCTGCCAAAACACCACTCAGAGCTGCCCAACTATAGATCTGACCAAAAACAATCCCCATCAGAATGCCCCTATTTTCACTGTAGTGCAACAGTAGTTTCAGAGCAGGAGCCTACATTGCCTTCTCTGCATGGCTTTCCAGCAGCTCCTTCCAACCCAAATTCCACTGGGAGCTATTGAAGCTGAGACCACAGACTGGGTGCACCCAGGGTATGGCATGACTGGGTCTGGGGCTCTTCTAACTGCTCAAGGTGCAGGAAATGAAATCTGAAGCTAAACCAACTTCCCGCAGAGTTACGCACACAATAACAGCTTGCTAAGAAGTGCAAATAATTACAAATATTCTGCTTACCATTGCCGCGTTCATTTCCAGACTGTGAAGGCACCTAGCACGGCCATCCCTTTCTCTCCGAATAGCTGATCAGCAGATTAAAATACTTTCATTAGACTCCTTTTGTTTGAATCTGAACAACTGTGGCGATCTCCCAGGATCTGCAGCTGAAGAACAATGTCAAGAAGAACCACGTGGGTAATTGCTCATGCTTGTGCAGCAGGACCACTTCCGACTTATCTGAATATTTCTTCAATTTCCTCGTTAATAAAACAAAAGAAATAGAATTAAGAATATTTTGTCGGTAAACTCATGCATGCTAACAGGGAAAGGAGAGGCAAGGGAAGATGGGGAGCAGGGAGAACTGTTTCACCCAGAGCACCACAATGTCCCACGGGGATTTCCCAGTGGGGACTGGAAATACATCATCCCCTCTTTTTTCCCCTAGGTATTCTCACTGGACTTGCAGGCAGGAGTACATTCAAAATGCAGATTCACAATGCCCAAAGTTTTGTTTTAACATCAGCTATACAACTTCAAGCCTCACTAAATCATGTAGTTCTACAGCGAACTTGGCAGGTAAGTACTGGGATGCTTCCATTTCTTCACGAAAAAAAAAGGGGATATTTCACATTACTTCAAATAATGGATGTCAGAAAAGGCAAAAAATACCACGAGTATTTCCCAGAGTGAGCAAACATCCTCTTCTTTAACACATGAAAAATTAACACAATCAAATTCCACTGTAAAACACACTTCAGAATTTGCTTTACCAGCTTTATTACCTAGACGACTGGGATATGTTTTACTTTTCCCAAAGAAGAAGCACATATCTAAATGAGAGGAAAATTGATGATATACAGCTAGTGAGTGGTTATGAAAAATAAGGGCCTCAAATTTATCTGTGTCATTACTATACAATGATGCTCGTGTGCCATAAGCAGGTACTGTAATGGAATAAATCAGGAACACTGGTAGCAGTGATCATAATCCTTATTGTTTATCATACCGCCTAGCAATAAGGATTCAGGATCCCACTTCTGTTGGTGCTGCAAGAAGTATAACACATAAAGGGACTTGCAGATGCAGGCACAGAGGAGACAAAGTGAATTTCCTCCTAACATCTAATCCAAATCTCCCCTCTTTCAGTTTAAAGCCATGAACCCGCATCCTGTCAGACCACACAGAACGTTACCCTCCTTTTATAAGCTCCTCTCAGGTAGTGGAAGGCTGCAGCAAGATCTCCCTGGAGCCTTCTCTTTCCCAGGCTGCACACCCCAGCTCTCAGCCTTTACTTGCAGTGGAGGTGCTCCAGCCCTCTGAGCATCTTTGTGGCTTTCCTCTAGACCTACTCCAACGGCTCCATGGCTTCTTTGTGCTAAGGGGGCTTCACAATACACAGTCTGAATGAGGTCCAAAATAGCCTGGAGATGTAGAGCTGAGGCACAGTCCAAGTGCAGGAAATGTATGAGTAAGGAGAAATGCTGGGGAGAGAGCCTGGCACATGGCTGCCATGACTTGGGGCACTGCAGCTGGGTGCGTCAGGACAGGATGGTGGCTCCAGGGATGGGCAGGCTGCAGCCAGGCAGCTTTACAATGCCTGAGAAACAGCAAGGTTTTGACAGCACTTCTGTGATGAAAAAGGCTGTGGGGTGAATCTATACCTCACTAAATGCTGGAGAATCCACATGGGAAAAAATGCTCTCCTCCCCTGGCTCACCCTCAGATAAAAAACTACTTACTTTTTAACTATTCACATAATGCATTTTATACATTTAAATTCATGGAAATGTTTACTTATATACTTATATTTCACGGACTATAAAACAATAATAACAAACTCCAAATTAGTCATTTCCTTTCAGACAATAAAGTCGCAATGAGAAAAATTTGTAGCTTCCAATTGTTCCAACCAGTGTTGGAAATGACATGAAAATCTCTTCGGCAGTCATTACAGCCTAATTGTTTTGGAAAGCTGCAAGAGAATCATCATTGCTTTTCTGTTCTTGGTTGGCTAGCTGAAGAAAAGTTCGTTTCATTCAAAGCTTTTAAATATTTCAATCTCATTTTTTTTTTCCTTAAAACCAAAACAGAGACGTGAATTGGCAAATTCTTCCAAATATTCTATGAAAATATTTTTCTACAAAATAAAACTCACAGCTCTTTTTTATTTTTAACTCATGGGAAGCAAGTTGGATCTGCCAAAATTCTCTGCTGATGTATATTTTGTAGTAAACTGGATATCTGTATCCAGTTTTGTAATCCCAGTTCAGTGCCGGGAGCTGTGAAATTCATGAATTATGCATTTCATTCTGTAAACACAAAAGAAAAAATACTTACACTGTAATTAGTTTATTTGCTGTTATCCAAGATCACAGCAGTTCATACAGTAATTAATAAAAAGGCGACATCTCATTGATGGTACCTGGGGCAGCTCTGGAGATGCTAGGGAAGGCACACACCTTCTCTGACTGCGTTAAGAAGATTGGATGGAGCAGAAAACCAAACTTGAAGTGCTCAAGGTAGAGAACAAATAAACCTAACGCTCAAGTACTGGTGTGAGGCTCAGAACATCTCATCCCTGCCTGATACAGGCACCTGATGGCAACTTGAAACACATGTGGTGTGGGCAGCGGCTGCAGAGGTATTGAGCCAACAAAACAACATCTTGCCCTACAGCTGGGATCCTCCCAGCCTTCTCTTTACACCCTGTTTAGCAAGTAGACTCTCTATTTTCAGGCCCTCCCCCTGAAAAATCCCTATTCAACAGGCCCTACGTTTTTCCCCCAGACACATCTAGATCCAACCTGAGATGAGCTCATCAGAGATGAGTTTTTCAAGTTTAGAAAATTAATTCTCATGCCTCATCTCAGGCTTAGCAGATGCTTGGGAATCTTTAATAGCTGTAATTACTTAGTTTATAGTTATTGCGTTGTCATATCTCTTATAGAAGCAGATCAAAGTTTATGAATACCTCTGTAATTAGAGTACATATATCAGGAACAGGATAACTCCAACTGCTGCTCGTTGCATCACTGATTTCACTGTGTCGCTTCTAAAAGTCCTTATCCCTGTTCTTAATGGCCATGCTCAATAACCATCAACACAGTCTGAAACAGCACCACATCTGGCTGCGTATTTATTCTAGATTTCAAATTATACCAATCACTGTGCGCTGGATAAACTCTAGGCTCGTTCTTTAAGTACCATAATCCTGTTTACAAGACAAAAATCCTGAGCCCCCGATGCAACGCACACAACGTGCCCTCTGGCAGCTCAAGTGAGATTGTTCTGTAGCCCAGTCAATCCGCTGCTCGTAGAAATGGCTCAGTTCTTATGGCATTTCCAAAACATATGAAAAAGAAGGCATGACCAACACCTACTTCCTTCTAGCACATCTGCAGTAGCATTGTAGGCATGAAAAAGAAAAGTAAAGCAGACATACTTTATTATTATTTTTACCTCGGTGATATTACTTCTAGATACCTTAGAGCTCACACAGCACCATAGAAAGAGCAAAGAGGTGACACCCCCATTGCTGCCGCTGCTTCTACATGGAAAAATACTCCCTCACATAAAGAACATTCCGACAAGTACGTTGGGTATTTAGCCAACACCCCGGTCTCTGCTGGCATGTTTCAGCAGCAGCCAGCACCTAAGTCAGTATGATTCATTGGATCAATAATTCTAAGGTCTGTACCTAAAAGGTTGAAAAATGTGGAAAAACCTGGCAGAAGAATAATGATGGTAATGTTCAGCAAAATGGCTAATGAGGCTTGGGAAAAGCAGGCTTTGGGGGGAGAGAAATATGTACAGATATAACCTTGCACACAAGCTTCAGCAGAACATTCTGTCTTCCAGGTTAGCTTTAAAGTCCCCACACGTTAAGAGAGATCTGTAGTTACTGACATGTTTGCTCTTTCATGGATTGACTCTTTCCCACTTCCATCCACTGGTTGTTGGAGGAGGACGTGGCCCTTTTCCAGGTCACAGTATCCCCAACCATTTCTTGTTGAATGGCTGATGCTGGTAGCACAGTTACGTAAAGGCACAGAAAATAAGGTTACTGTCTGTCTCCTTACCTGAACATTTCGGTTCATTACTGCTCTCTGACCCCTCCTTCAGTTGTCATCCTACTTGAAATAACTCAATTCCTTCCCAGCTCCCTGCTTCCTCGTCATTTCTCTTCCTTCAGCTGGTGTAATAGCATCCTGTGCATAAGGCACCGTGCCCAAAGCAAGCTCAATAGCAGTAATACCAGTAGCTAAGGGTAGCGACATCATATAGCATTTGATTACTTCAGGAAAAAAAGGACACTGCAGTTGCAATCACCCATCATTCCTCTCCCTCTCATGGCTTTGGAAGAACTATCGAGTCCATAAACTCATTTTGCCACAAGCTGGAACACATTTCAGGATGTATGTGATGGCACTGCTCTGTGCTTTACATGGGATAGGAGGATGGTATCCATAACCAGACCAGTAACACTCAAATGAACTCACATAAGGAACCATTAGTTAAATGCTCAGAACATCAAAGCCCCGTCTTCCTCCTCAGCAAAGCAGGCACAGTACATTATCACCCATACATTTCCCTTTTCAATATACAATTTTACATTCATTCATCTTCCAAAAGCTGGACAAAGGAAATGTGCTTTTTAACGGTCGTTAAATATTCTGCAATTTGTGTCCCATTTGTCAGTTGGCATTAGAAGAGATCTGTAACTGATCTGGGTGCCACCAATGACACTGTCTGCTGCACACACCCTACCATCCACAAAGCATCATGTCCACAGTGAAGACAATTAGACGCCTCTGATCTCTTCTCTATAATTCACTTTCCTATCTAATCAACAATTATCCATAATGAACTTCACACTGCTAACTCAAGCTCAGCAGTTTCTCTTGCCTAGTGCAAGGCATAAAGGAAAAACTGGTGGCAAACGGCATAGTATGTTTTATGAAGTGATTTCTGAATAATCACACTTTAAAATTAAAGCTGTTTAACAGCCCTAGCAAATGGCAGACAAAAGAACTGAAGTGAGGAGTGTGACCTATGAAACTGATGAAAATTCATTTGGAAAAACCCTTTATTAGAAAAGGGACTTCTTGTCATAGGCCTATAAATCATGTGGCAAAATTGAACCTGAGTAGTAGGAGCAATTGGTTTTACAATTCCGTATCTTTGCAGTGATCTGAGTGGTGATGATGGTGTAAGTAAAAGGAAATATTGCTGTCCTGGCTGAAGTCACCTGGAAAGTTGTGAGGTGCTCTGAGCTTCCTCTGCTCTTCATAACTGCTCTGGCAGACCCTGTGCCAGGCGTGTGTAGAGTGCTGAGCAGCAGTCCAGGCTCACAGTCAGGCCGCTCCCCCTGGCAAGGAGCACTTGGACCTTCAGAGTACCTTGGAGAACTCCTGTGGGATCTCTGCTGGGCAGAGAAGGCGGTCAGCTGAGCAGGAACAAGCACTTCCCATCCTGGTTGGACTCACACAAATGCACACGGTCTCACCTCCAGAACTTCACAGCCTTCAGTCGTGACACAGCCCGGAGCCCAGTGCTCCTCCAGGCGTGCAGCTTTGAGCTGCAGGAAGAGCAGCAGCTGGAGCTCACCAGGAAACCAAGAGCCAGCCCTTACAAAGCACCCTGAGCCAAAGAGAAGCTTCCAGCAGCTTTGCTGTTGTGACTGAAGGAGAATGAAAGCAAACAAATCTGAGCAGAAGTGAAGATGTTCAAAGTAATGGAATAAACGGAGTTCCTTGGGGACCCCCTCCAAAGACCCCACACATTGTAATGCGATTACTGTGAAGAGTAATCCATCAAAATGTACTACAGATATTAAAAATTTTTATGAGTATGGGTTAATAAAAAAAAAAGGCACAAACTACTCCTTGTACGTATTCCTCTTCTAACACACCAAACTGTGCTCTCGGCTCTGCCAGACGGGCTCAGACCTCAGGATTATCTGATCAATAGCCAACAAGAATGAGAGTATTTTCAGTTCACTGGATAAAAGTCAAGGAACAGAGAAATAATAATGGAAGCAGCGATTCAATCAGAAGGAGCTGTAGTAGGTGGCACAAAGCTATAGGACAAATGTCAAGCACACAAACAAATAGCACTGCTGAAGTGAAAAAGCGTGAGTTATCAGAGTGTCTTTTAGAAGGGCTCCGTGGGTCAGATTCCTCCTCCGCCACTGGTATCGCTGGGAAAAAATTATTCGTGGAACTAAAATCATGTGAGGCCTCAACATTTGTCAAACCCGTGGTCCCAAACTTCGAGCCGCGGTCACACCGACCTTCCCATCATTTGTAGACCTGAAAGTGAGGGGAGAGCAGGGGCACAGCAGCAAAGAACAGCCACTGCTGAAATCCTGGTGGCTGCAAATAGCTCTGTGCTTCACGCACAAGCCAAAAGCTCTTCCTGGAGCTTAAGCTAATGAAAAGACAGATGTGTTGCAACTGATTGGAGCGTGCTGGCAGTCTGCTGGGAATATCAGGCGCTACGGGAATTGTTCATTCTTTCTATTGTCAGGCAGATAGACAAGGCAGAGGGAAGAACAGGCACTTCTTTTTTTTACTTTTTAATCAAAGACTCTCCTCAAAATATTCATTTTGCTGTTCTTAACCAGAGAGTCAGTTCAGCTATGCATACACTGACACCACACAGGCACTACTGTGGCAGGGGAACCCAGGCATGGTGCTGATGATGGGGCACAGCTGGCTGCAGGAGGAGGAAGAGGAGGGGGCGAGAGGATGAAGGATATCTCGGGTAGGGCAGAGCTTTGGAGATGCAGGCCAAAGAGAGAAGTGTTGCTCGGCTACAAGAGTAATGAAAAATACATAGTGATAAGTGCCTGGAGGGGTGAGGGCTGGTGATAAAGCACAGCAACACTGAGAAACGCTCCAACTGAGAGCAGAAAGGATAGGAACAAATCCAGAAGGGGCCTGCAGGGTCCTGCATCAATGAGGTGGGACACAGCCCCAGCCATGGCTCTGCTGTGGGGGCTGGGGGCCATTCCAGAAACCCAGATGCCTGTCCCAGCCCTCAGCAGCAGCTTTGACAACGCAGATGTTGCTGTCTCTGGCTTTCACAGGCAGCTGACAGGTTATCAGAGCATCACAAGTGACTCAGTTTGTGATGTAACTCCCAGGTCTGCCCTCCAGCTCCTCATCCCCAGGCCCAGCAGCTCACAGCCATCTCTCCTGTGCCTACCCGGTGATGGTACGTGATGCTCAGTCTGTGACAGTGGGTGACCCAGCTCCTGGGCTCCTCCAGGACCTCCTCCAACCAATATAGTTACAAGGGGTGGGAGAGCTGCCTCTGTACGAGAGAGGCAGGGTAACATAGAGAGAGAAGGGCTTTTCCAAATTATAAATGGAATTCAATCATGGCAAGTGCTCCCTGGGAAGGCAATGGAGTTCTGCTTGAGCAAAGACAGCAGAGTTAAGATAACCATCAATAATTTTCTCCTTTCATATACTGTAGAAGGGCAAACACGCTGCTGTGAAATCACATGCTGGGAAGGGAAGATCTGGCTGTAGGTTTGGACTGTTTTGATGGGCAGCTCCAGCTCTGCCGAGATTTAAAAGGGAACTTTGCAAAATCCACTCTCCAGGTGGTTATCAGCCTCTCCTCTGTCTTTGGATTGGGTCACCCAAGTCCTCCTGGGATCCTTCAGAAAGGCAGGGATGTAGGCGGAGGAACAGAAAGCCTTTGTCCACACCTGTTCTGATTAACATTCATTTTGAGCCATTGTGACCAGAATTGTAAACAACATGCTACATGCACCGGCTAGCATAGCTGCACTGATATTCTGCTTCATATGCAATGATCAACTCAAATATTCAAATCAT
This sequence comes from Callipepla californica brunnescens, assembly GCA_023055505.1. Classification (NCBI taxonomy): domain Eukaryota; kingdom Metazoa; phylum Chordata; class Aves; order Galliformes; family Odontophoridae; genus Callipepla; species Callipepla californica. Next base: position 14,867,212 of record JALIRH010000015.1, on the reverse strand, counting down.
TCTCTGCCTCCATCATCTACCACTGTAATTTTCCAGTTATGGCAAGAATTTTTCATTTCTAAGTACCAAAGTGCACAAGCTTGTACTTTTTTCTTCTTATTATTATCATTATTCATCTTATTTTCATTACCGCAGTCCTCCCAGTCATCTCTCTCCTCCTGCACACACCAGATCTCCTCTGCACCAGCAGTACCTCCCTGGGTTGTGTCACTGGCAAATCCCAATAACACATGGCCAACTTAAGTGCCAGTCTCAAAACTGTTCCTAATGAACTCTATTAATAACTCCACTCCTACAGGGTAGCTCTTCTTTTAGCACAAACTGCACCTAATTAGCTCTTGCCGCTTTCCCACTCATCATACAGGGTACTAAATATAAATTACTGAATCTAACAACTTGAAGGTTCTATTCATTCTGGCACTGTGGGCATTTTCCAGCTCTCACCAACAAGTGGGAACGGGACCCTCTCTGTGTCCTCGACCGCTCACAGCACTGTGAGATGGCAGCACGAGGGGCAGCCTGGGCCAGGGGCTCTGCAGTGTGCCAGCATACAAACCACAGTGTGGCGTTGGGTTTTCCATGGGGCCAAATAAATCCTGGCAGCAGAGCTGGAGGTATAGAGGAATGCTGTTGTAACTCAAGGCGAACTGCTTTGCTCTGTCCCTAGTACGAACTGTCACGCTCAGCCCAGCTTTATTTTGGAAGCTGGGTAGCTCTGTTAACGCACTCGTACACCTTAAGCTTTTAAAGCATGTATGTATAAACAGGAGCTGATAGCACTTCCTTCCCACAGGAGCCAAGCTCCTGCAGTGTTTGCTGCAGTGCACTCTGCTTAACCTGCCCCATATACAAAGTTAGCAAAACCTAAAAAAAACTCTTCCAAAAACCTCCACGCAGGGCCCAGCCCGCTGCCTTCCCTGCTGCTCCACGGCCTCCCCCCAGAGGCACTGAGCAGCTCAGGACCCAGGAATGCTATCACCTTCGGACATCAGTAGGGATGCAACAAAGCACACCAAATACACACACCTTCGTGCAGCAGACAGCAGGCTGTGCCCACAGTTCACAGCGTAAAAACAAACAGCAAAGTGCCAGAAAGCCACACCTGCTGGCCCTGATGCAATGCATTTCTTTACCAAAGCCCTCAGCAAGTTCAAAGTTTAATATTCAATCATACATTGGTTATAATCCAAGGTGGAGTACTTAGTAATTCACTAAGTGAATTTGAGCGTTATTCTTTGGGAAAAATGGCAGTACTGTCACATACACAATCTCAAAGCACCGTTCCCCCACACCAGGAGTGCAGCTGCCCAAAGACCTCAGGAGTGCCCGCAGACCTGAAAGCCAACGTGTTTCCTTTCACATGCTGAAAAGGCTTCGGCAGAACATAGTTTCTTCTTTTTGAAGAATTTCCTCTCTTCCAACAAATGAATATGTATCCAACTTGATGCTCATTTTAATGCTAGCAAGACAAAGAAGAAGGAGAACAGGACGGAAAGAGTCTGAAACAGGTTTGGTGAATGCTAGTTATTCATCTCATGAAACTCCACAAGGATACTTCATAAACTAATCCTGCTTTACGGCAGCTGCAATGCTACCTTCGGTTTTGCATTATTGGATAATTTGTCAGTTCTGGCATTTTGGCAAGTAATAAAGCAAGGAACAACTACTGGAAGCATAAGCAAATTATTGAGTCTGATTCTTCTTTCTCCTTATTGCATTCTAAACATGAGATGATTTTAAACAAAAGAGTGTTGGCAGAAACAAAATTACTTCTGGTATTTCTGAAAAACGCAGCACTAAAACGAGGTGGTTGTATTTGGGGCTTTCCTGATTTTGCTCTTGGTTCCTCTCCCAACAAAACAGATCACTTTCCATTGAGCAGTTTGAACTAAACGTGAGGAACCCTAATCCCTACTCAGGTAAAGCTTCAGTTTGCGTAACTGGTGGCTCTGAAGAAAAGGAACATTACAGTGACTTCAGCTCAGATGTGGACCAGTGATCACAGCCACACAGATGCACCTGTAACTTTCTACAGTGTTTTTTCTGGAACCTAAAATTAAAACCTTACTTAAAAATGCACCTATCTGCCTTGTCTCACTGCATTGCAATCCCCTGACATGAAAGGGGCCGACGTTTTCAGTGCAAGATGTACAGAAGAAAGCTCCTGCTCTTGGTAGCAGACTCCTTCAGAGATCCCATTCCTGCAGAGGAACCAGAGCCCAGGACAGCTCTCTGCTGCCTCTGCTGCAAAAGCTACATGTGCATGGCATCCAGACTGCTCACAAAACCAAACCCTAGTGCTTGGAGAGCGAGTTTTTCTCTTCTCATCCTAGAAACACAGTAGGTAATAATGCAACACTGAACATACAAAATGATCGTGAAAAATTAGGAATTAGTTCTCCTAAGAACAAGAAAATCACCAAACAATAACAATTCCGCATCAGCGTTAGGTACTGATTTCAGTCCTCATGGCTGGAGTGCATCTCCATCTGTTGCTGCTGACAACAAATGCAACGAGCAAATCCAGAACACAGACTTGGAGCACGTCACTGCAGGTCCTTGATTAAGGAAACAAATCAGTAAGCGTCCAACATGCGCGGAATGAACAAAGAAGCAGATGTTTAAATGTGCTAGCTTTAATTTGATGCCAAATTAATGTATACATTCCCTAGTACTCATCAATATTTCACCCTTTTAAGTCTGTCACTGGCAGCCAACAGCAGATAGGGATGTTTTTCATTAGTGCCTCTGAAACTGTAACTTTCTTTTTAATTTAATGATGCGTGTTATTCAGAAAAATCAGCGCATATTTTAAAATTGAAAATGAGAACTGCAGGAACAAGACAGAATACAATCCAGCTCTCGTCAGTAAGCTGGCTGGTTTGTTTCATTTTTTTTGTTCCATAGATTCCAATGACAATGGGCATTGAGCCTTGGTTTTTTTAGGGAAAAGCCACTGGAGAAGTTGGAAACATCGCTTCAATGCAGAACAGATCTTTTAGCATATGAAGGCTCTCTCATTACCTGGAGCCCAAAACTGTAACTGTGATCAGCACTTTGTTGACTGGAGGGGATGAACTATCAACTCTTAGGAATAAAAACCAAAGAGCAGTACACTCTGCTTGAACAGGGACTGAAGAAGGAAAGGAGCGTTCTTGTTATCTTATCTCTAACTCAATTCTGTGAACAGACAATATCACTGTAACATCTGTTCTCAGATTGTCCCATGTGTGAATTCAGACAAGAATACAAGAAGACTTTTGAAAATACTATATAATTAATAAAACATTAGCAAAAGAGTTGTTTCACAAGCTGAAAGACATATTTCATTTAGCATCAAACTCTGCTCCTCTAACCCATACGTTTCTGATTTCAGTAAATTGGTTCAGCAGAAAGTGACATCTCACACAAAATCTGAAGATCTCTCCACCACCAACAAGCAAATGAGGGCAGGAGGAAGTGAAAATTTTGTGCAGAAGTCATTGAAAAGACAAAACCAACTTTAAAAGCCCACCTGTGCGGAATTTGCTGCCGTGAACCTTGTCCAATTGTATTAAAAATCTTTCCTGAGATGAGCGTCACAGCAGCGTTGCTTCTCTGCATTATTTAGTGACTGGATTTGAGCAGAGAGAGATGAACACAGACCATCAGGTCTGGATAAGTTTCCCTGTCCCTTGAGCTCTGCCCCATCCTGCTGTCCCAGGGACATCCTCCTGAGCAGAGCCCTGGATTCCCAGCCAGAGAAGTGCCCCTTCTCCTTCACACCACCAGCAGAGGTATATGGGACAGGTGCAGAACCCAGCAAGGCTCACTTCCCACTTCTGGCAGATACATCCTGATTCATCCCTTAATTGTAAATGTTCCTCCCTCTGGGGAGCGGAGGAAGCCATGCTTTGGGTGGAAATAGACTTCAGACAAAAATCTCCCTCGTCCCAGCAGTGATCCCAGTGGATACAGCCTACCGCAGCAGCAGGACTTTGTTTAAGGCTATTTTTAGTCTCTTATTCCTTTCCTTCTCAGAAAATAATAACCACTTACCTGTTTCTCTTGGAGGCACGATCTGTGATGACAAAATTGTGGGTTTTAGTGCGTTCCGAGGCAGGGGCTGTAGCTGTGCTGCCCAGTGGTCTTTCCTCCCTGATGAGCCACTCCGCTTGCTCCAGGACATTTTCTGGCACAACCCATTTTCCTCTCTGTGCTGTCCCAGCTGTGCTGGATGGCATACTTAGTACATACAGCCAGAGCTCTACCGACATATAATGCTTTTCTACACACCTACACAGGAAAGGCATTAATGGCCAAATGGGCAGCTGCCCAGGCAGTAATGGACAAAGCAGTGAGAGCAAAGAGCAGGGGAGGAGATCTTTAAAGTCCATTACTTCCCTGCATCATCTCATCCCCAGGGATGTGATTTAGCTCAAAACACTTGGCCGTGGCCTGAGATTTTACTTTCAGACATGGATTATGCAATTTTGCCCGTTAGAGTTCTCTTGCATGTTAATGATTCCACGTTTGCCACTAATGAATAAACTCCTCTTCACCTGATAGTCAATTGAAAAAAAATAGATAATGGATCTCTCTTAAAATATCTTTGAGAGGAGCATATGAACGTACAAAACCAGCAACGGTTGTGTGGTTCCAGAGTTCTGTACAGACAGATGGTTCATGGTTTGGTGGCCGTTAAAAACTACTTGCTGAGAGGAGCAGGAAAGGACCATATAGCTGTGCAGGGACAGCCCAGAAGCCAATTACACACCCAGACACCATACATTGTCGGGAAATTATATTCCACAGCTTGGCACCGGTGCCTGCCTAGCAATCTCTACATGAGCATTGACCAAGAATGTCAAGGTCACTGCTGATCCATGTGGAGGTGGAAATGGGGTTGAATCACCGCAGCCAGAAATATGGCTGTGTTCTGACGATTTAGTAATAGAATTGCGTGGAGATTATGACGCTACTTTTTGTTGCCATTCAAATCCAGACCAGGGAGGAAATTACCATCAGGAAAGTGTGGCTAGTGCAATAAGACAAAATCCTCACTTTCATGTGCATTACCAAGAACTTCAAAAGATCCTGCTATAATCCTTTTTTCTTTATTATTTCTATTTTGTTACTGCTTATTTGACAGGAGTGGTAAGTAAAAATCTCAAAACTATCCCAATGATTTTCCTCAGCAGACAAGAAAAGAGAATAGCAACGGAAACTGAATTTCCCTAACAAGTTTGAGTACCTACAATAAACCAAACCATCCAAACAAATCCAATAAGTTTGGTGTGAGCCAAGTTCTTGGCAATCTGTTGCCATGAGATGTTCACTAAAATGCTGCAGAACAAGTGCAGCAGCAGCAGCAGCTCAGCCCCAGGATGGATGGAGCTCAGGTCACCAGTCAGCCCCTGGGGACAGCTGAGCTGGCAGTACCCACAGCTCCCCCTGGCCACAGTGGTTCTGCAGCCACTTCATCCCCATCCCAGTGCACTTTCACGTTCCTGCTAATATTTCACTAAATATCATATTGATATTAAGACCTAATGTAGCAAAGTGATCTAATCAGAGAGCAAGGGTGTCTCAATACACCACTCTAAACAGCTGACCGAACTGCAGTCATCCAAAGGCGCCTGGTGCAATTAAGCTGCAAATCAGTCATGATAATTACAAGAAAACGTTTTTAATTTTTAAGTGTGGGGAAATACAAAAACAAAACAAACAAACAAAAAAAAAACCAACAAAAACAATCTCCAGCACCTCAGTAAAAACAAGGCGACATTGTAATCAAGTGAATTTGAGCATGAAATGCCAAAACCAATTGGTGGTTCTTGCCTGCAGAGGCTGGGGAAGCACAGGGGGACCTGGCAGGCTGGGGAAGCCAAGCTCTGCACTGCCACCAGCCAGCAGCCATGCTCCACATCCCAGTGTGAGGCTGGAGCAGCAGGCATCTGACCTCACCTCCTGCCCCAACAGAAATGGAAATGAATACCGACCTTCATAAGCTTTCAGCAGAAATAAGAACATTCTTATCCTTGCAGCATCACCTTTACTGACCAAATGCTGACAAGGGCCTCATTGGAAGACTTGGTTTCCAATTTTCCCACTTCATTTTTTATCGTCCAATTTCTGTAACGGTATTTCTGTTCTATTTTTGTGCTGTATCATTTTTGCCTTTGTGCAAGGCACAAGCTGCTGCTGGAGGTGAAGTCTTTGCAGCACCCTCAGAGCAGATGAGTGGAGCCAGGAGCAGCAGCACAGCTCCATCTCTGCTGGAGATGGGCACTGGTGAGATCAAGCCCAGGCACTGCCAGCACGAGCAGCAGAGGGAAGCATTCCTCAGTTGCTCTTTTTGGCATCTTTTGCCCATGCTTGTTTGGCAAAAAGAGAAACTACTCTGCTTCAGCTAATTACCTTCCTTCAACAAGAAAATGAGTGCCTTGATTGTTTTTAATGTTGCACTAATGGTGGCTCTTAGTAAGAGTTCTAGAGACAAAGAGAGACGAAGAACAGGAGCGCTGTTAAAATGAAATCCTTTCTCAATCTTTACAAATTTCACCTATCTTGTAGTTCCTCTCCCATATCTTAATATGGCCTTTAAACAATATTTTCAAGCACAACTACTGCATCCATTTCTGCTCCCAAACAAACCCTAAATGATTACAGTGACTTCAGGTTCTCTTCTACTGAACTGCAGTTACTCCAGTGCTGCTCCATGAGACTGCAGCTTTGAAAAGACACCTCCTGGTGTCTCCTTTGTGCCCTCGCCGGGATACCGAAAGAATGTACTTGTATTGTATATTCACTCCATTTTTCTTCCCCTCAGTTTATCAGAGATTCGAAAAATAGACTTTTAGAAGAGGCACTGAAAGACAGCAGCTTTCTTGAGATTGTGCAAGACCCATTTTCCCAGTAATTATTAGAATCCCAATCAACCAAACCCAAAGCAAGATATTTTGCTTACCTGGACACCACTGGCTGTGCTGCCACACCACTGACTAAAGGGAAGAAAGTCACCTTGCTCCTGAAATACTTTCAAGATGGAGAGGGATGATGGGATGCTGTCTCAGAGCTATTGATTTAAAAAAGCCAACAAGCACCAACCCTCCAAACACGCAGCAAACCCTCAGATCCCAGATGCAGAAGTCTGGGATGGTATATTAACATACTTCTATCCGTGTTGATTGTGTTGTGATATCTTCAGTGAAGAAGGAAAATAAAAGTGTATTATCATTGCTTGCAGGTCCTCATGTGGTTGGAACCAAAATGTTTTAAGATCTGAATGCTGGATTGTCAAAACCATCATGACATTGTCTGTAAAAGCAGTGAAACATGCAATGGACTTCAAACAGATAAAGCTACTCTGTGGCTTCAGCTCTCCTCTATATCCCAACCTTTAAAAAGAGTTTTTTGGCCTAAGACAAACGTGGTCATTAGCTTCGTATTTTTAACAAAAGTAATATAGATCTTAAAACTTCAATTCTAGCTGCAGCTTCAGAACAGTAACCATAGAAATAATCTAATCTCCTCTTCCTAAAACGTTGTTTGTCCTTGACCACTGTTTTTCTTAATTGAAATACTTCAAATACTTTGAACAGGATCGCTTTGTAGCACAATATATTGCATAAAAGTTGCTTCAGTTTGTAACCTGCTTGTACACTATGTCCTACATTTAAACAGTTTTCTGGGAAGCTCCTTAAAGGCATCTTTAATTTTTAATAGCTCCCTGGAAATCTGAAATGGAAGCAAAGGTAGGTCATACTTTTGGGCATCCCACTTTTGAGAGAGCTCTTTGAACTGCGGAGTTGTGATTACGTATACGTTCTCTGTGACTTAGATTCCCATCTAATGAAATTTTAAAAGCAGCAAGTCTAATTCCAGGAGGAGTAACTGATTATTTTAGCATTTTCTTAATTATAGTAGCCTGTGACTTTTATGGAACTTCCTTTTATGTCAGGGAGATAAGTACATCACTGCGTATCTTTGCAGCCCATATTCCTGCCCCAGAATCCTTCCTGCAGTGGGGGATGAGGGGCCACTCCATCCTCAAGGGGCTGATTTACTCTCAAATCAACATTAGAAAAACACTCGCAAATGCATTCACCTGTATCTGGGATGCACAACTTCTGGGGCTGCTATTGCCAAACATCCTCTGTGTGCCCCAAAGCCCACCCTTGCCCCCTTCCCTCCTGCTCGCTTTGCCTCCTGCATGCAATGACAGCACTCACACAGCTGCTCTGCAGCAATGCTTAATTTGTAAATTGAACCAGCGTGGAACTGCAGTCTTAGGGATGAAGTTCATTTCTGGCCCGAGACCCGATTAATGCTAATGGGATGTGTGACAACTGGATTGAATCTGCAGCAGCTCGAGGAGGGGTGATTAAGAGAAGAAACTGCTGAAGAAGAACGAACAGAATGAAAGCTGTGCCTGTATAAGGGCTGTGTGGGATCCTCAAATGCACGTTATATTAACAGACTTATAGCCCATTTATTTTAATAGGTTCAGTTTACTTATAGACAGCATTTGGAGGCAGCACATTTACTGTCAATTTCTAGCCCAAAGTCTTACTAATTTGCTAGCACAGATGAAGCCTTTTTCTAAGATTATCCTCTTGTCCTTCCTCTGTGTGTGATAAATTTCCTCTAAAGCAGCATGTGCATTACCAACAGACACAGATAAACTCAGCAGACAAGAGGGCATAAAGCACTAATATATTCCACTGGGGGTGGCCAGGCTGGTCCCTTTGCAGTGTTCCTGCAGCAGCTAAAAGCCATCCATCCCTCCCAGCAGCATGGAAAGGGAGCTCACTCAAGCTGGGCACAGCACATTTCCTTTCCCTGCCTGATCCACTCACTGGAAGGCATGTGCTGCAGTCAGCAGGCATTGCCCCCATACGGTTTGCACTGGGCAGGGGAGATCTGAGTCCCAGCATGTCAGTCAGTGTAATTGCTGCATCTCAGGAGTAGATTTTCAGTGAGTTTTGAGGAGCCCAGTGTGCCATGGCATCACCCTTCCAGCAGCGACAGGGTATATCACAAAGCCTCTTGATATTGCCTTGAAAACCTGCCTTTGTAAATGGTCACTGCAAGGTTTTTTTTGACAGCTTCCTAGCTCATTTATTTGGCATTTGATCACAGGTTTAGAGAAATTATAGAAGTCCTCTGAAGGCTGTGCTCCCCAGAGCAGCTAAAGAAGATTCACAGGCTTTCATCTCCAAAGGTGTCCTATGAGAAAGGGATGAATACTTGAGAAAGAACCCTGCGTGCTCTGCACATCAGCACTGCGTGTGCCCGCCGTGATACAGCCCACCAGAGCACGGGGACATCAGACAGCCCTGTCCCAAGCCCTGGCCCTGCCTGCCTTCTGCTGCACTCCTCGCTCCCACCACTTTCCCAACACCAGCACCATCCCATACCTCCACTAGGAGAAATCTTCCCGTGCCTGCACATGCATCACAAGTGAGATCCAGTGCCACTGGGCAAAACCATTTCTAGGGACTCATTCTTTGTCAGAAAGTGCTTTCCATAGATTGTCACCATGCTGCACAGAACTCTGATTCTGCTCATAGAAGTTAGAAGACTCACGCTGACACCTTTGAAAAGAGAACGTGTTTACATGACAAAACAGCAGTAAGTGGTTGTATACTTTGATGATGAGCACATTAGATAACATGTAACTTTTCAACTGCTTGTTGTTATCTGTTTATTAAGATATATACAAACCAAGCATCAACGACTGAGGGCCCAAGGAGACCTGTGATCTGCCAGGCTGAAAGCAAGACTTGGAAAAAGAAAGAGTTATTCCCTGCTCTATTGCTTTCAATGCAAAGCATACCTTCAAACCGCTTCAAAGCTGTTCAGCCTCTCTTTCTCTCTGCCATTGTTTTCATATCTGAAATGGAGATATTTGATCTTTTTTAGCCCGATGACATTCCAACAGCATAGGATGGGTTTAATACTTACAGTCAATCATGAGAAATTTACATCAGCCACTGTGACACTGTTTGTGAAAAGAACACATTGGTTCCAGCAGGGAATTCTATATATAAATTCATAATATAAATGACATTCTCTGTTTTCTCTCTGTAAAACATGTGAAAGTCTACAAGCCATGCATGAAACGGAGCTCGAGTTCTTGTTTGCTTCGCTCTTTCCCTGGTCTTCCTTTAATTATTTAAGCCAATTTATTCCCTTCTCATCTCCCTCTGATGTGTGCAGGAAAGCAATGTTCACTGCTGAGCCCATCGACACAGCGTGAGCACTGGATGAATTACAAACTTTCAGACTAGAACTCTGGTGTGCCGCGTGCAGCTGCAGTGCCAGCATCACTGGAATGGCACCAGGTGAAGATCTGTTGTCTGCCATCACCAGAAGTCAGTGAGCAAGAGTTCCTTGCATTACCTCTTTCTCTGATCACCAGCAAAACAACGGGAGAATGCTGGAGATCCCAGAACACACAGCGAGGATGGGGAAACAAGACAGATGAGCACCCGAGAGACTGCAGCAAGAGGTAAGGGAAAGAAACACGTTTCCAAGGTCAAGAACCCCCAGTGCTAGTTACAAAACAAGCAGTCACTGATGTATGGCTGAAATGAAGTTGGAGTTGTCCTGAGCTCTGTGTTTCACCACCAGTGGAAGGGCGGCCAATAACTGCAACTGTGTATTTACTGATGGCTTACAGACTTAATAAACAGAGAAATCCATTTGTTACATCCCAAGGCATACAGAGCTCAGGGCTGCAGCGTGAAGCTATCACACAACTAATTTATCTTAATTGCCTTTAAGGGGCATGCTTGTTAGCATCGCTCCTCAAGAGCCTTGCTCAGCCGTGTTTTCTCTGACAGGACTTCCCGAAACCACAGAAGAGCTTTCTGTTGCAGTCTGTTGGATGGAGAACAAACGGTCTGAACAAGCCTACAGCAAACAGCTGGGGCTGGAACACCCACCCCAAAATGTTGGGGTGGGATGAACCAGACCCAGGGTGAGTACATGGAAAGAGCACCGTTTTGAAAAGATTCTATCCATATCTTTCTTTCAGTGACATTTGTGCCATGCTCCTGGGAAAAGAAAAAGGACAGATGCAACCTAAAATTTCAAGCCTGAGTTAAGCACACCTTGAAAAGGCAAAGCTAGAAGCTCACATTTTCCACTTAGAAAGCTACCAGCAAACCATGAAAATTAATCCTGCAATGACTGTGAAGCACACTTAAAGCAGCAGGGCTCCGGCCCTGAAGAAACATTACTCAGCAACCAGGGTTCGCTTGTTTGGGCAGAGGGGAAAGGTCTGACCTAGGGACAATGTGTCCCTAAAGCAGAGAACAGGCAGCCCTTATGGACAGCCAAAGCCAGCTCTGGAATTGGAGCTGCCCTGGCAAGAAGACCCAGACATCAACCAATTCTTGACCAAAACTGGTGGGATTGCCTGTCAACATTCAAGGAGAGCAGGTCAACATTTGCTCAAGGACTCACATCTGCAGCTCTGAACAAAAGCCTCATGTGACTGAAGTAATGGGGAAAGCCAGGTAAACAGGTAGGAAACATGATGCACGTTCCAGAAGATGCTGTTACAAAAAGAAGTGGAGATAAAGAACAGGCAAGCAATTTGCCATTGCTTGCGACATCCTGCAACTCTGTTAAAGAAGACAGGTGAGTTTCTCCTTCAGGCTAATGCTCATCTCCCCATACATGCACAGCAATCCACCCAGCACTCACTGCATGCTGTCTTCACTATAGCTATATTCCAACCACATACTTCTATACGCAGTGTTTTAACTTTGCAGCTTCTTCACGTTCATCACACTAAATTAATGAGAGCAACAGTGCACTGCAACTACACATATCCAGTATTTTTTATGCTTTGAATATAGAAGGGCCCAGAATAAAACAGTATTTTCGTATACTTAACAAGCAATTTGGGGAGCCTTGTATCACTCAAAGTAGCAACTTTCATAAGAGCAATCTTCAGCTGTTGAGTGAGAAGCGTATTGGCAAGTCTTGTCTAATATATTCAAAGTGATCTGCAGAAGATCCCAGTATCACTAGAGATGATACATGAATAGCAGTGGATAATATGATGTAATTACAGGGATTAACCCACCCTTGAGACAGAAAAAAAAAAAAAAAAGTGAAATTTAAGCACTCTTTAATCTCACTGGGACAGAATGAACTCAATGATAACCATATTTTGTTCAAAAGAATTACTCGTACTAATTAAGAGACGAAGGTGGCAGTTCAGAATCTATTCCTGATTGTCATTTCAGATGTCACATCAATCTATTCCACAGAGAAAATAACAATCAAAACACTCTCTCAGTCCCAGCAAGCCAATTTGTACTACAAAATCACTTTTACACTGCTGATTATTATGGTTTCCTTTTAGGCACTCCAGTGAACTGAGATTGTCAACCATATTGAGTAAAGAAACGTATTCATAAGGAAAAACCATTCTTTACGTGAACTGTGTATACCTACTGAAGTCAGATGCACATTATAAATTGCAATGCATTGCTGAAGAGCCAGACTGTGAAACAGCAGTATGCATTTGCAAACATTCCAAATATGCAAAGTGCAAACACAGGGCTATGGACCTAAATCCCAGGACGTACTCATCTGTACTCTTGGGCGTCTCAATGCCTTTGTGCATCTCTGACATATTCAAAGCAAGAAAAAACCCACATATAAATGCACGAAAGGATAATACTTCTTCCACTGACCTTTGGCTGTGCTGTTTCCATAGTGAGAAATGAAGCTGTGCTCTCCCAGCAGCCTGTGGAAGCAGCTTGACACTTCACTGCGACGTGCATCCCCGCCATGACACGGCAGGGCCGGTGCACCGTGTCCTCGTGCTCAGCTGGGTGCAGCGAGAGCACGGAGCTGTGATGGTTTGGCTCAGAACAATCTGACACATGGCAGCTGTTTTCATCTGTAGCCACACACACAATGGCCATTAACAATAATGATGTCAATCCTGCAAGTGCTATGAGCTGGGAATTCTGATCAGTCCCTGGACTAGCTCGGGTTGCTGCTGCAGTCCCCTGCTGACAGCGCTTCTGAAGACGACGCATGCAAAGATGCTTATTCAGTCATAACAATTCCTAGAATAAAACTGAAAATGAAAACTATTCATAAATATTTATCCACATACATACAGCGTAAAAATGATATAGCAGTAACAGTGTATTGATATAATAAGTGCAACTGCAAGCCAACGAGTATACACAATCAGCAGCATTTACACGTCATCTCCAGCTCTTCCCTTACCTTGCATCTTGCCTTAAATTCTCTTGCAAGACAACCTGGACTGTATGTGCATAGTTCTTAGCGAAAGAAAAATTGCGTGTCCTGTTTTGGCCTCTTGGCATTTCTGTAGAATAAGAATTTATGCCAACTTGGGGAGGTGTGACATGCATTTCACATGGCTGACGTCCCTGTGTGCTTTAGCTCAGGGATTGCATGAGAGAAATAGAATAAAATCCTATTACCAAGTAAAGCATCCTGGGGGGAGGCAGTGGTTGCAAGCCTAAGGAACAGGTGCCTTTAAGCTCCTGCACTCCTACAAAGCCAGGCACATATAATTGAGTGAATAGCTTCGAATTACAAATAGAAATCATAAATTCTGCAAAAGGTTGTCTTTCAGGCTCATAACACCCGGAGGAAATGGAAAGACAAAACTGTGTGCTTGTTAATTGTACTCATGGGGTTCGAGGACTGGCTTGATGGAGCCAGTCCACATCACTAGGCCAGGATATTCAGACAGGGCAGGTTTGCCACCTGGACAATATTTTTTATTGCAGCAAAGACAACCAAGAATGAGCAGGCTGTGGGGGCATGAGATATTCCAAAGCTGGGAAAGTACAGCCCTGGAAACTTGACCCGAAGCCAAGTTTGCATCTAGGTCCTCCCCAGTTCCTTTCCAACCAACTGTGGGTTCAACGTCTCAAACTTCATCAAGTAATATCATGATATGAAATAAAAACTGCCCTTAGTGACTGGATAATGTTACGAGGTGTGAGCAGTGCACAAAGAAATAAAAGGATGAAGTACAATAAAGGTCACAGTACTGGTAATCTCAATGCATTACAGTAGAGTACAGAAGGAATATCTAAATTATAAGAGCAATATCCTTATTTCTGTACAAGTCAGAAAATATTAAGGATTTTCTATTCACCAAGATCTAATAAAAGCATTAAATAATCTATGTGAATGTGAACCATACCCAGTGGAATGGAAGACTGATGCTGTTTATTTTTTTACTAAGGGAAAAAGCATCGTCCAAAGTTTTGGTTGCTTTTCTATAAAAAAAGAATTCATCCACCTTGATATAAGCGATGGGAGTCCCATGAGAAGGCTCGAAGACATAAGCAAGTCTGGTGGAACATTGATCCTGACTTTGTCAAAAATCAGACAGACAAAATCCTCAAAGCTGTCAGGAAAGAAAAAAAATCTCTTCCTATGAGCAAACTTGTTTGTCAGTGGCAGGGGGCCAGGCTGGATGGAGAGCAGCATTAGAAGTTTGCTGACCAAGTGCGTCCATTTTATCACCCCCTGAAATGTCAAACTATCCAACTCCCAGAGGCACCTTTTCTGGCAGCTGCTAAAAGAAAATAAAAGCAGAACAAAAGCAAACCCCACAACCAAACCCTACAAACAACCAGAAGAATAACGGGAAGAAAAAACCCAAACCTTAAGGAAAGGAGCAGCTGCTTCAGTTATACCAATCCATTTTCCCATTCTTTGCTCAAAACTAAAACATTGTCACTTCTCCACACATCTTCTTTTCCTCTCATAAGTCACCATCTGAAGGACCAACAGCAGATTTTGTTCTTTTTCTGCTCTGATCTCATCTATCACACTTCAGGAGCTTGGTTCTTTGTGCACTAGTAAAGAAGCTACCAAATAAGCACAAAACCTACTTGCACTATGTCGAAATAATTACTTTAATTACTGCAGAAATACATATGGACAGCCATGGAAGCTGTGAGTAAAATAATACTAAATTGGTTATTATTTGAGTGAAATAAAAATAAAAAAGTAATGAATACGATTACTGTTTAGTAGCATACGAGCAATCTTTCTCCCTCCTTAAATTCCCAGGGCCATATAAAGTTGTCAAGAACATGATTTAGTAGACAGTATCCGTATATAATTACTTACCCTATAAAATAACGTCCGTGGTTTATGAGCTGATAAATGCTACCATTCACTACTCCATTTCACAGTGGGGTTCAGGTTCGCTGCACATACAGATGTTTAAGTTGCAGTGCAACACTCCCTATAGCTTCATTGGGTAGAAAACAAACGCTCACATGTTCAGCTTGCCAGCATTAATATTCAAGCTTGAGTTTCCAGTTCACTTTCCATAAATATTCTCTGTTGTCTCCTGTGTCTACAAATATTCATCCTGGTAAATTCATTGGCTTTGAAGAAGGCAATTTCATGAAAAGTCATAAAACAAACTGTACTCTTCCTTAAGTAAATACCCACTCAGAATACTTGCCTCAACTTAAGGTACTCCCATCTGGTTGTGGTACTTTATAAGTTGTAGCTGGCCTAAGGACGTGCTCATTTCTTGATGTGGAAAGGAAAACTGTTCCGTGGTGATGAGCATACAGAATGCAGTAATTAAATGATTCTGTGTTCTAGTTCTAACATAGTAACACAATAGTTATCTGATAACATGGTCTTCAAAGCTGCTTAATCCTAAACACAAACTTTTATTGAGTAGAATAATCATCCCAAATTAAACCTTTTTCTTCCACAAGAACAAGTAGGGAATATTAGGCTCTAATCAATCTAACACGATTAATTAGAAAGAAACAACTATATTGATAACTGAGAGCAGATTTTGCCAGTTTTTAGCATAAAAATTAACTCACAGAAAAGAGTACAGATTGGTGTAATCCACACTGCTAAGAGCACTGGTGAAAGGGATGAGGAGCAATGAGGACACCTCCGGCACGGACCAGGACATGGGGCAGGTGATGGCTGTACCACTCCTCCCTATTCTCCCCTTGTTCCCTCTGCACCAAGGGAGGCACATAGCTGGATTTGTACATCATCCTCTTTTTGCAGCATTAATGTACTGCATCTTCAGTCTTTTATCTCACTGCTACATCCTCTGTTAATGTTATGTTTTATTTTGTTGCCCTTATTAACACTTTTTTGAGCCGTACAGTACAAGCCATCAATTCCAGTCAGCAATTTGGTACATCATCCCAATTTCTGTTCTCAATAACCTCTCCAACAGAAGGCAATGGTGCATTTCTAAGCTTGAACAAGTCAATCTGAAGTCCAAGCAAGTCACAAAACACAATGAAGGTAGGCAATTAGGTAGGAACGGCTCAGTGTCTGCATATGCCAACTGCCTTCTGGAACGTTCTTCAGCAAGGGATGGTGTCAGTCATGGTCAGCTCCTGTGAACCCTGACCTGAACAAATGGCTTGGAAACACCCATACTGGAGACCAAAGTAGAAAACAGAAAGGGAAAGATGGTGGTGAGTCTCCAGCACTGCTGCCAGAGGGGCTGCGGGTGCTCCATCCCTAAAGGAGTTGAAAACTATGAAAGGGGCCCCAGGCAGGCTGAGCTGATAGCTGGTTTTGTGGCTGGCAATGGCAGAGCCTTGCTGTGATGCCAGAGCTGGGGGTGCCAGCAGCCTGCTCCTCACAGAGGCCTCACTGATGGCATAGCTGAGCTGCACTGGGCTTCCGCAGAGCCTTTGAACTAGAAAATTCTCTTGAAGGGAGGCCCGTGGGGAAGAGTTACCTGGCAGAAGAGCTCGATTAATGTCACTGCAGAAGCACACAGATGGCATTGATTCCATGCATCTCCCTGCCACATCCAAATAAATGATTTAAAGAGGAATTGCTTGTGACTGACAAAGGATCTGCACAGAGCTGCCTGCCTGGAGGTCCTCTCCCGACTTTGTCTCCATGGGAGGGAATGTTCTGCTCTGCTGCTGCTCCATGCAACCAGATAAATAAATGTCTACATGGATCCTAATTAAGACCAAAACTTAAAAGGAAAACACCGGGCAGGTGAATGCTGCACAGATGTTTAGAACTATTTATGAAGGATTGCAGGAGGAACACCTGTCAGAACATTTGACAGAAATGGAACTAAAACCTCCCTGATCTAAAAGGCAAGGAAATATAAAAAGATAAATCTCACCCTCTTCCCTTTGAGACCTGGATAACACTAACATAGGGCAGAGACGACACAGTAAAGCATTTTCAAAGAAAACAGCTGGCAGTAAGTGCGCTGCCTATTTAGGCAGCAAAAGTACACATGAACTCTGCCTCTACATTGTTCAATATGAACAATACCTTTTTGTTCTTGTGCAGGATCTGTTAGGATCACACTTCATAAACAACTCTTCTTGAAACATTCAGGGGATGCTCAGAGGACTGATACAATCCACAGCGACAGATGGAAAGAGAAGATTAAGACTACTTAAAAATGAGTAATAATATTCCTCTACGCTCGTGAGCTAGCAAAATTGTTAAATCTCAGTATCTCTATTAAGAGAGTAAAGTTGATCAGGAAAAAAAAAGCCATTAGAACAACCAGAATTTTATAGAGAAGTGTGTGTATGAAATAGCGATAGGGATAAGATTAGAACATAGAATTTTAACTTGCAGACATAACCTAAATTGAAGAACACCTCAACTGGGCTCGTGAACAGAGCATTCCAACAGTGCCCACAGCAATGGGATACACCTTTCCTTGTACTGACTTGAAGCCAATACATGAAAAATAATCTATAGAAATACTTCTCCCTGTATCTTATTATTTGGTTCAACAGCTATTATTTTAAGTGGAAAATATTTGTTGGTGCAAAGCTATTACAGCTTTAACACCGTATTCCCTCGGTGAGTTCAGATAAACACCAAAATCTAAATGAGATTTAAACACAATACTGAGAGCGCAAACAGTTTTTATTATTGCACCTTTGCCTGTGACAGAACCTCATTCGGTTTTTAATTAATTCCACTTAACATTTAAGCATCCTATACATCAATAAACATGAGCTAAATTCAAAGTTGGTGTTTATTAGCAAGATAATCGTACTTACTACTTAAGCATAGTGCCTCGCTGGCGTTCAGCCCAGACCGGACCTTGCTCTCGTTTGTATCTGCACAGAAGGATTTGGATCAGTTTCAACAAAATCAAGTGATTAACTAATTAGGAAGAGCTGCACCCAAGCTCCCTGACCTCCCCTCCAGCCCATTACATGTGTGTAGAGCTGAAGTAGCCCTGCATAGGAACCAGGAATGGGAATTTCAACAGGAAAATTTAACGTTCCTGGTGCCATCATCACACATTCCATGTGGTTTTAGGTACTGAAAACGTTCATTATTCAAAATAAAGCATGTCATATCACCACACCATGCTGCTGCCAAGTTTCAGAATACCTTAATTATCCACTAAACTGCAGTATTGCCCTATAGCGGCAACACGCCCAAAAGGTCATAAGGAGGATCTTACCCAGAAGTCACCTAAAGTGTCTTAATATCTTTAAGTTACTGGGGAGATCTCAAAAGAATGAAAGAAAGGCCAACCAGCTTGCATAATTGTAACTACCTCCAAAGTACAGTATTTCCCAGTTTCTAAGGTTTTCACAAGGGGCTTCCTCTGGATGATTTCTACATACTGCATTAGAATCAAGTGCATTGGTTCCTTTTACTGCAATGTTGCCCAAGAAGTCCTGAAGCAAATGTTCAAAATGCATCAGTACTTTCTAGGATTAACAGGCTGGTATTTTTATGCACGAAGTGGGAAGGGAGGAGGAGGGAGGGAAACTTCACACATGTCAAGAGCGGTCGGTTTGCAAACATGTGAAAGCCCTTAAGTGCTATTTATGAAAGGATTGGTAGCCAATATGCCAGCTGGTCAGAGCTCTGCCTCAAATGGTTATTTCTTAATGAATTTTTGAGTGAAAACTCTGAAAGACTCAAAACTCATGAGGAGAGCAATGAGTTTGGGGCTTTATCCCGTGCCCATGGCAGTGTATTGACAATACAATATGTAAGGAGTAGCATAGTTCAGTAGCTGACTGTTGTTTTCCTCCGCTTAGTATGGTTTCCATAGCTAAAGAAGTCTTAGATCACTATACACTTTAAAGGTACATTTCATTTATGCTTTCTTAAAATAAACATAATGTAACCTCACAAAAAAAAAAAAAAAAAAAAAAAAAAGAAGTGGTTGATAGATTGTGCTGTTGAGCTTACTAGTGTGCATTATTCCCCATTGAAGCGGCTCTAATTTGACAAAGAGATCCAACATGTCATATAAAACGAGTAAACCACGCAACCCAGAACTGAAGCCCAGAACTTTACCCTCTTATTCTTCTCTCCTTTTGTGGCTGGTAAAACAAGACCATATAATCCTCTCAGGAAGAACAAAAACAAAAGCAAAAATCAATGAGATGTTTTTTCCATTATTTATTTTCACTTGCGACTCAGCTGCATGCTGATAAAGGTCCACAGAGTTTGAGGAAATTTGCCTTCCTGCCAGTTGTGAACATTAAGAACCATCTGCTTTTGAAATGAATCTTCCTTTACCTCTTCAATAATTAACTCCTGGTGATCAAATGCATCCTTCAGTCTGGTCCGTAAAGGGGAAAAAAGGAAAAAACTGCACTCATCTATCAAAGAGAAACACACTGATTTTTTTTCTTTGTAATTCACTGCAGCAAACAGAGTAACAGAGCTGGACCACCAGACAAGGACAAATATCCCTGTACATGCAACGTGTTGTGACCTGGATTAACATGAATTCCAGGTGTGAAATGGTTTTCACCCCCCAAGGCCAGCTTGAATTTATCACTACTCTGCAATAAAGACTGAAACAAACCTCAGATTCAACTCCAGGTGCTTCAGAAGAGATCAGACCTCACTGAAGAGAGATCTCAGTGTCACAAACAGCCCCACAAATGGTTATTGGCTCCTCACCACCTCTAACCTTCTGATCTCAGACAGTTTCTGACAAGATATATCTGCATTATAAAACAGCTGATTTGCTCTGTCTTCTGTGGAGATGTCAAAGTTTAATGGGTCCTTGGAATTTTAAGTAACAGTTTTTCTGGGTCAAGATCAAGGTGAACAAGGTGTGGAAATAAAACCTGCCTGTTCTGTGCCTAAGTGGAACACTGAAAGGAAGGTTGGAGGATTGGGAAATCCCAGAGCTGTGAACTTCTGAAGGCTGGGAAAGCCCACAACTGTGCAGTAACAGCCTTTTTCTTCTTGCAATTAGTGTCCTGAAGTCCTCGTCTCTTCATCCTCTTACAAATAGAAAAATCTCCTTTTGCCTGTTTCAAAGGGACTGACATTCCACACTTCCACACAAGCAAAGCAAAATCGTAAAAATCTACTTGAAGAGGCAAGATATATCACACATTTTTCTGTTGCAAAGCTCGTCACGAAGGGATCAGGATGACAGTACAGTCACAGGCTCTGAATGCATTAAATGCTTCCTAAGGAAGGCATCCTACTGGCAGCACAGTGACCATCGTTAGGTTCTTGAGCTTTACCTTTCCTAATTAACCAGAGATGTATTATTTACAAGGACACAGACCTAAATAAATGCAAGTACAGGTATATCCATATATACTCAGGAAGTCCAGTATTTTTAATAAAATTAACTAACTTTCTGGTTTAAAAATAAATGTGTATCCAAACACAGACATAAAACAAAACAGATTGAACATATAATTGACCTTGCATCTTAGTTAAATGGATGAATGTAAACTGGAATGCTGCAAGTTAATTATCTTGCATTTACACCTCAATCACCCCATCCCAAAAAATAAAAAGTAAAGAACAGTTTTGGGGGTACTAAAGTGCAGTATTTGTAATACACATAACCTCAACCAACAGATCATTTGTGAGGAAGCAACTGAAACATGACAACTCAGAGCACCATGATGGTTTCTGCGAGTGCTGTGTTCCACTGGGGTCTGATTTCTGAAGCACTGACTGATTGCACACTGGAAAAGTTCTACCAACACTCCCAATGAGAATCCCATACAATCAGCAACTAACATTATCTGAAATCTCTCCCTGTGACACTCTCTGTACTCTATGCTACTGGAGAGGTACCGCCAGCCCTGCTTATTGTTAAACACTCCCTGTTCAAAGACCTGGTAACAACACACGTCTGTTTGCCAGTCTGGAAGCCAGATCCTCACCCACACCCCACTGCCCCACAGGCACAGCTCAGTGGTGATGCAGGCTGAGCCCATTTTCCACAGATGAGGGGTTTAACGCAACATTTGCTCTTGCCCAGTACCTGACCCCATGTGAAGGATGTGGTACCCAGAATTTACAGATCAATTACTTAGGCAGCTCAGAACGATGTACCCTTATTCCACATGGTGTAATTCACAAAAAAATATTTCCCACAGTGATTTGTAGAATTGCATAATGCAGTTATAAAGTTAAAATAATGGCAAAGGGAAAAAAAAAAGGAATTAGAGTCTATAACCACTGAAGAAGAAATATGTTTTCAAATGTGATTTGCAAATAGACGGTGAATCAATGAGGCAGGGAAACTAGAGAATGCTTCTATGGGAAAAATAGCCAGGGAATGAAAAGTGGGGCATTTAACAAGGCATTGCACTCCTTTACTGCTACTTGCATGGACTGTCTTCAACCATTAATCTGCAAATTATTCACTGCTGGATCCCCAGTAAGGTTATTAACACCAGACTTTTTTTCTGCTCTTTTTCACCTCACGATAGGCACTCAGCATGATGTACTCACAACAGTCAGAGGAATACTGGCCCATGTCCCGCAGTGACGGGATGCCACACAGTGACACGACTCCTGCCAGCAGCAGGTGCACCCAGTCACCATGACTCAGACACACCTCACCTGCACGCTCACCTAAGTGTGTGTGACCCTGACTTTCCAGCACGTGTTTCATACAGGCAATTACTGGAGGCCTTCTTCATGCACAGGAATGCCCTCTGAATACATCTGGACTTTTCCTGTACTGCCTAATTCACGGTGAGAAACTCGAGATGTACCCATTGTGTGCTAAAGATAATGAGAAACACAGATACTGCTGGTGACAGAGCCTAAATAATGGTGATTAAGGAATACCAATAGTAAGACTGATTTCAGTCTGGTCCTTGTGAAATACACTGCAACAACTTAAATTGGTCAAAGAATGCTTTTGGAAGGAAAGTAACATCATTTTAAGACAGACAGAGAAAACCTGACCCAAACCTGCAGGCTGATGGCTGGCAGGAGGCCTTGGAGCCCTCACCTGGAAAAGGTGTATGATGAAGGAAAGCCATGTCACCAAAACTCCAGAAATCCATGTCACTTCACTCGCCATACTTAAAGCTCCATACACCTTAACCAGCTTTCGCTCCCCTTGGAGTCAGTTTAGTATGGCAAGATAAAGAAAATGATAGGCAGGGTAATCTCTGTCAGAAGCGTGCAGAACTTACCCTGCATGTCACAGACACTGAACTGTCGGTAGTCTAAAAATAAAGGCTGATCTCAGTTTCTGTCAAATCAAACCGACACAAAAATCTTGGATACCAATGTAGAAGAAAAATCGATGTCAATCCATTCCTTCACTCAAAAGCAACAATCTAACAAGACAGTTGGGGTTTCAAGACTGAAAATGATTTCTATACATTGTGCTAGTACATTCTGGAAGAAGCTGAACCAAATAGATCGTGCTCAAAAGTACCACTTCCTAACCAAAATTTCCAAAGACAGTAATTTCTGTTATTTCCAAAGACAGTAAGCACAGAACAGCAACAAAACCCACAGCTAAAATTGCATTCTGATGAAGAAGAAAGTAAGAATAAGTGCAACTGATGAAAGTTAGGGCAGAATACCCTGTAGGTCACCTGAAAATTCCACCAGTATTCTCTTAGAGCTACATTCATTTAGAAACAGCAGGCATAGTTCATCCCAGTGAGAGCAGCAGAAGCATTGCGTGGCTGATGGAGAAAGGCAGGCACCTCCAGAAAGTATTTCCTTCATCCATCAGATGAGAAAGCTAAGACAAAGTTCAGCTCAGATGGATGAATCCAGTCTGCAAACACTCAGTAAGGTCTCAATGACGCGACTCTGCAGCTGCATCAATCTTAAAAACGACAAATGCAGTATGAAAAGCAGCAACAGAGAATAGCAGTTTAATAACTTAGCGAGTGTTAAGGACACTAGGAAAAGCCTCTTGATTCCCTGAGTTTTAGAGCAGATCTTCCTTCAGCAAAACTCAGGAGACATTCAACAGTCACATCTCCCCAAATCCTCGCGCTTTCTGAGTTCAGACTGCTTGTATGCGTGTGGAGAGCAATTCTGCCCACACTGAGAGCCTCAGCTTCTCCAGAATGAGTGCACTGCTCTCAGCAGCTGTCACCACTGAGCAAAGCTCACCTCCAAATATCCCATGGCACTTTTCCCAAAGGAAAACACAGAGGATTGCTAGATACTTGTCCTCACTTTTCAACTGCTTCCTGTAGAAGGAGAAACTTTCAGTTTCACCAACAGACTTCATGAGCAGCGAGAAAGCAAAGTACTACCACGCAAAGCAGGACTA
Source organism: Callipepla californica brunnescens (assembly GCA_023055505.1). Lineage (NCBI taxonomy): Eukaryota > Metazoa > Chordata > Aves > Galliformes > Odontophoridae > Callipepla > Callipepla californica. The sequence goes on along the minus strand of JALIRH010000015.1, from coordinate 14,843,667 downwards.
GCAGTCAGGGCCCCAGTGACTCCCATGGCACAGAACCAAGTTCAGGCTGAATAGTGCTGAAGAATGAAAAAGTAAGGAGGAGGGGAAGGGAGTATTATTGATTGGGCAAGGCAAGACCTTTAAAATAGGCATTTCTGTACTTACTGGGTAAAATTAGGTTGAGCTGCTGAGAGCATACGCATCCTTGGGGCTTCCTCTCCAGCCATCCCGCCGCGGTTCAGCGTGAATCACTTCCATGCTGATTCACACAATAGCTCGCAGGCTGAGGTGGCCAATAATTCAATTAACTGACTGAATGGAAAGTTGTATTTTATCTCCATAATGCAGCAGTTTGGACTATAATAGTTCTCTTTGACTGCTGAAAAGGAATTGGTACATAATAACACGATGAGAGGTCAAAATAGAAAAGCGATTTTTAAGTGTGCTACGGAGAAAGCCCTGCTCAGCCAGGACACCAGTGTTTGCTTTAGCCCCAAAAGGTGTGTAATGCAATTCAGCTCAGTCCCCTCAAAAGGACCACAGTGCCAAGTGATGACATAGAATCTCATCTTGAGCCTAAGCCTTTGAAGCTGAGCACACAAGCTACTCTATTGCTCGATTCGCAGGCAATAAAATAACAAGTTGGAAACACCAAGATTCGTTTGTGTGGCTTCACTCCAGTAAAAGAAATGGGAAATACTGAAGAAACCGCTCACAGCGTTATGCAGTATCGCCGGGGCCTTTATAAATCATTTCTTATGCCAGCAACAGGCAAGGAGGAAAACTGCAACAATGCCTTCCAGCTGGTCAAATAAGGGATACCTTTAATTGCTTTGTCGGTACAGCAGAGCTGAAAGCTTGGCATGCCTCAGGTTGAAGGCCCAGCTCTTTAAAGGTGAGCTCCACTGCACACATCATGTCAGCTCAAATACAGGGCAAGAAAAAAGCACTGGAAAAGCATCCTGCCGCTGTCTGCTCTGTCAGAAAACGCTTTGAGTGAGAAGCAGTTTGAGTTCACCTCGTGTGTATTCACATGGTAATGCCGACTCATCTGATTATTTCATTTTCAGATTTAAACGTGACACCCCGCAGTGCTCTGAGACACAGAGCACTGTGCTGCCTGGCTGTACTGAGGTAGTTTTCATCGTGTGTTTTGACCGCTCGTTTCCAGGTGGGTTATCAAAAATAATATGGGGGTACATTCATGAACCTCAACTGATTGAATTCAAAGTCCAGATGGAAAACAGAAATGGTCAAAACATTTGTTTTTATCTAAGGTAAGAAGACATGATTACCTAAAAAAATTGCTTTCAATATGTATGCGAGTATTTTAAAGACTTTCATTAAGTTGATTTAATTTCTGCTTCAGAATCTAGCGTCAATCAAAGTCAAATCCAAAACTCCAAACCATTCTCTGCATTTGGACCTGGACTCAACAAGGCACAGAAAAGCCCGTGCTGAAATAACTGTTAACTCACGTACTTCAGCTATTTCAAGTAGAATATACATAGCTGGAAAGTTTCCCATCTGTGTTTTATGTTAAGGATATATGTAGGCACCGTGCTGAGCTGCAATCTAGCTTATGGACCTCATTCGAATAGGTAAAAAATAATACTGAACAAGTCATCCATTTTTGGAGCTGGATTCAATGACCTTTAGGAGTCCAGCTCAGCTCTGCCTATTCCATAATGCTGAGGTTTAAATGGAAAGGGGAACACTTACTGAGTTGCTGCTCCCAGCCAAGCAGCCACAGAGCTTTAACCAGCAGCGATGGTGATGAACTGCCCCAAGACCTCTTCTCACTGCTTTGTTACAAACAACACTGGAATCATGAATAAGCAAAACCTGCAGTGAGCACCATCCCCACTCCCTCCCTCCCCCCAGGATATTGCAGACATATCACTCCTGACAGGGCTAAACGATAGGTGATACTGATAAGCGGGGTTGGAATAAAATATGATTAAACCAGTCTTTTCCATTCTGCCTTGATTTAAGAGTACAAAGAGCAAACTATTCATCTTCTGCCTAGGAGCAGTAAATCAACTGATAAAGAAAAGTGAGAAGTAAGTGCGGTGCCAGGAAAATCAAATCATCACGTGCTGGAAAACTGTTCTTGGAAAGCAGGAAAACAGGATTAAACAACAATGCAGAAGCGTCGGCCCCAGTGATCATCAGAGCTTGTACGAGGTTGGGACAGGCACAGAAATCAACAGCAGAGGAGGGGAAACAACAAATATCAGCAGGGCCAAAGCATTAGGGAACAGCCAGGTTCCCTGCTCCGTTCTGCGGCCACACTGCTCTGCCAGGCCATGCATCTGTGAGACAGGAGCACGGTGCGTGGCCTGCAGGCATGTAGGAAGGATTTCACACAAAATAAATGACAACCAAAAGTGCTCCTATCTTTATCAGCCCAGCACAGAAAGTGGGCCAACCTCCCACGGAACTGCAGAACACCTCTCACCTTGCAGTGCTGGCTGGTTTGGCTCACGCTGTATCAGCTCCCACAATTAAAAGGAAGGGCTTTGCAGAAGTAGCAGGAACCAGGCTGCCCTGCTGTCTGCTCTGCCCAGACACTTGCCTCCAATTACCTTGTGGTTTTCTCATGCTCGTTATAATGCCATCCAATGCTGCACCCAGCTGCCCTGTGCACAAAGCCTTTCTAATCTGACAATCACTCATGGCTGGTCCCTCCTCTATTTTTCCAACAGACTGTTTCTTCCCCCTTCCTCAGAGGAGTTTTTAAGGAGGAATTCAACTGGAGAGCCTGTGTGCTGCCAGGTACAACACTGTTATGTTCCCTCCTAAAAATAATAGTTCCATCCAAACACACTGCATTGTCCCACCTGCTTCCCCCTCTGCTGCCAGCATGACGTTGAATGCAGACAGCAACGCAGCAAAATGAAACACGTTCTAAACTTGTGGGATGAGAAAGTCTTAGTGCTTGAATGAAATCATTATCCTGAGGTTAGGCTGTAACACTGAACCACTGTGGGGCCTCCTGAGGAGGGATCACAGTGTTAGCCAGGGAGGGATGGAATCATGAAGCAGAATTGGCATCCTTTAGAGAAACAGCAAGGAAAATGAGCTAGAAACAAGCTGAATGGGTGAAACGAAGGGGATAATCCTGCGTTTTTCACAAAAGCCTACAAGGAGATTAGTTGCCAGCACCAGCTATGTTCTTGCAGCTGTGGTTAAAAGGAGTGCTTGATGAGTAATTGGTAATTATTCACCCTTCCCTAATCTTGTAAATCAGTAGTAATAACAGAAGTCCCCATACCACCACTACTGTATGATTAACAATGATTCTGCCTCTAGATTTTAATGACTTCACAAAGTAATTATTTGATTTCTTAATGGCAGCTGGGATTGGTGGGACACTCCATGTGGCCAGGCAGCAGGAAGGGTCATTCTGGAACTGACCAGACCACACTGCATGGAAGCAGGAGCAGAACTGTCTTGGCAAGTTCTCACAATAATCCCACAAGGATGCAAATTTCTCAACCTGCAGACCTCTTCACCACTGGTAGTAACACAGTGTTAATGAGGGCCCCCAGTCCAGGACCCTTCTCTCTGGCACAGTACAAAAAAGACTCCCAGTTGGCAGAGCTGGGCCATAAGCAGGAAAGCTGGAGAGAGCCTGCCTTGGGCACTGCCTTCTGCCACCACTACTGACCCACTGCTGGCATCAAGCAGAGGATCCGACTGCCACAGAGATTTGTCCCATTGCTACAGCTTTCCCCGTGCACCCTGCAGCACGAATGTGAAAATAATCACACCAGTTCTTAGTTCAAAGCGACTCTCTGCTCCTCAAAAAGCCAATTACAGCAAGCAGGGTAATCAGCTCCAAGGACGGGTCCTGCACATTGACACACGCCTGCACAGAGCACACAGTGCAAGCCCCACAGCCAAGTGCTCACATCTGCAGCGTGCAGCCTGCAAGTGAGACAGAACAAAGTGATGAAACCAAGGTTTTGGAAGGTGAACAGAGCCCTTTACGTCTCCAGAAACTTCTGGCTGAATAATCCTATCCTAAAGCGCCGCTTGTAGAGCACTTGGCATTCATTCTACAGGCGCGTTGCCATGAGTATTCAATCAGAGCACTCAATTGCACAGCAACAGAATGCTGACACCTACTGCCACACAGCCCCCGGCTGCAGCGGCCTGGAGCATCCCACCGGGACAGCACCGCGCTGGGCACTCCAGCAAAGCAGAGCTGCTGCTAAGCTGCTGAAGGAGTCACACGAGTGTGCATCACAGGCACACGGACCGTTACTCATTTTAATAAGGTCTTACAAGGCAGCACTGGCTCCGGCTGGGAAACCTGGAGAAGCGCGATGATTCAGCCCTGAGAGTCATTCAGCACTTCATACATTCGTTCAGGAAGAAAGTTCTTCCATGATGTACATACTCGAGAGGCTTTTAAAACAAATAACGAAGCATTAATCTTACTATCATTAGTCTGGATTGGAGCGAAACATCTGTTGATCCCAGTCCATAACCAGCAACTACAGAAAATCTGCTGCTGAATCAAGTCATAGTAAGTACTTGAAGATAATTGCAAACATTTCTGATTTTACCGAGTTAGAATTCCTTTCCTCCGTATCGTACCACACAAAGAAAGGCAGATTTACAGAAAAACACACGCAAAAATAAACTTGGAAGAAGTTTTAGAGTGAAATTCTGATTCGCTGGCTTCTGGGGGGACAGAATTGCAGGGACAGATGCACAAAGGGCATTATTTATCTGCACACAGAGCAGCTGTGACCCAACCAGTGAGCTACTGAGCTCCATTCATCTGGAGGTAAATAGCAGAGAAGTATAAAGCAGTCTGTGCTTTGGTGCAGTCCTGAGAGCACTGCCCCAGGGAGCACTGGTGCCCCTGGACTCCATTTCTTCACATCCAGCTGTCTGAAGGAGAGGGGCAGAGCAGTGCAGATTAGCTGAACTATTACAGGCACCCTGACTGGGGTTGTGTGTGTGCTGGAGCCATGTGACAAGTACCTGCATTGGAACCACCCAAAAATTGCTTCTGGATTGCCATCACTGGGCCACTATGTGAAGGAAATGAAAGCAGTAATGACAAATAATTAGTGCAGGAGGGAGCACAGAGTTGGCTGTTACCTCCATCCATTTTGGCTGGAACAGAGTTTTGCTTTGGGAGAAAAAAAATTACTGTTGCATTAACATTAAAAAGAATAGACTATAATAATTATTCCATATTTCTGTACAAGTGTGCAGCTGCTACATGGGGTTTTGCTATTATTTCTGTAAGCTGCACGCTCTGACACTGAAACATGCACAAATTCCGTCTTACTTTTTTTTTTTCTTCTCCTCCTTTCTGGAAATAGAACATGGAAAAATCCCTCCGTTCTCTCACACCTCCTTAGCAGATGGTGCTGAAGCTGCACACCTCCCACAGCCAGCTGGAGGGGGTGCAGGAGGAAGGCTCCCTGGGCCCAGGAAGCTGTGGGGATGGCACCGTGCACCCCCACACCGTCCTGCCCGGGGACAGCCCCCATCCCACTGCACAGCTCCACTGTCAGCTCTGCTTCTCCTTCTCTCTGTGCCTTAACACCCTGCAGTCCCACATGAAAGCTCACTCTTCTTTTGCCAGGACTTTCCTTGCATCTTTCCAAAGTGACAGCAAAGCAATGCCTGCTGGCTCTGACCTCTGCACGGCTGAGAGGAAGCCTCATTCGAGTCATCCCTGAACCGTCTTACACTGAAAATATTTTACATTCCATAAAGCATAAAGGATTTCAAGCCAGTTATATCACTTGCCTTTGGTAATATCCATCCACGAACACAAATTATCACCTATGCACTGTTACTATGTAAAAGCAACTCTGATATAACCAATAATTAGAAATCAATTATGGGGCTTGAGTGCAACAATTCTATTGTGACTTGGGTGCCTCTATGCATCTATTTGCAGCGCCTATAAATGTGGTAATCTGTCTTAATTCTTCATGTGTGAATAGAAAAGTGCCTCAGGCCTTATTCAGTTCCCATTTATGCCCAAAGAAACCTGCCTGTTTAAATTACACAAGTCTTGTTCCTCCCATAATGCACTTTGATGCAACTCTGTACAAATCCACATTAGCCATAAAATAATCCCTGTTTCAAAGCAGGTAACCTAGTAATGCCACTTATCGATTCAGGCCCCGACACCAACTCTGCTTTTGTTTTTTCCAAGATGTGGTTTATGATTGTTCCTTTTCTTACTAAGGAGTCCCAAGGAACAAGACGTGAACTGGCAGAGCCCTCTCTCAAGGCTGACCGTGGGTCTGCAGCAATGGCAGCTGCAGTGGCAGTGCCATATTTCAGCTTTGCACTCCGCACAGGACTGCTGACCCACTCCTGCAGAGGAATACATCAACATTCTCTCAGTTCCGCTCTCTGCTTCATTCTTAATTTCACATTAGAGAAGTATGACTGGATGGGGAATGCTGGAGGACTGAGCAAGGCTTGGCAGCTCGCAGGGATGTTTTTCCACCTTTAGCTGGAAGCCAGGTGTGAGCAGAGCTCCCTGCTGCCACCTCACCCCAGTGCTGATACCCTCTGCCTCTGTTCTGTCACTGCCGGGGGAATCCCTGGGCTGTGCTTCAGGGAAGTCATGGCCTTTTTTCACATTCATTTCAGACATATCCACAGCTTACACTCAGCTCTTTACCACACCGCAGTTCTACGATGTCACAGTTCCAGCTAAGTGCTCCTCAGACTCCAATAAACAACAAAAGATGCGTTCCAGCTCACTTTTCAGGAACACGGGCTATTGTCAGAGCAGTGGTTTTGAATCCAAGAACGGCACAAATTCTGAAGAAAAGCATCTCAGGACCTAATTGAAAAAGGGCCCAAATGGATACGAAGCCAGTAAAGTTTCTTCCTCCCACCAACCCATTGGGCACACAGCGAAGCTGAAGCACACAACCAGCACTGCCTGCTATTAAAAAATGAGACCACATCACCAATAACTGCGTCAGAAGGTACTCGCATTTCAATGAAAGCGGGTCATGAACTAACAAAGCCTTTACGAATGCCACCAAGTTGGCTTAAATGATTGTCCCATCTCCTGTAGCAGTGTCCGAGAGGCACAGGGCTGCTGGGAGCTGGGGCAGGGCACAGGTGAGAGTCCAAAGCAGATGCAGCCCAGCGGTTTGATGAGGAAAACAAAATCAAAGCAGCAGCACAGCCTGCCACCTGCCTTGCAACTGTTTCAGGAAAAGGAATAACATCCACCTGCACGCTCTGCCTGTCTCAGCAGTGAGGTTTTTTACTGCGCAGTCAGAAACTGAGCTGCTCTGTTGCTAAGTCAACTCCCTTCGACACATCTGAATCATTTTAGGAAAACAAAAAAACAAAAACCACCAAACCCAAACCAACAACCTCACCCGTATCACAGAGCCAATGGGAGAAGCTCTCATCACTTGCATGAGCCTTGCACCAAAACCCTCCTTCATTTCTGCTTTGGAGCAGACAAGTAGCAATTAGCAAGTCATTCTCCCGAATTATTCAAAGGCATTAAGTTTCTATGTAGGTGCTTTACTTACAAAAGATGCTGAAAGTGAAAGCATCTAACAGGCCTGCTGTCTTCTCTGAATCACTTTGCATCCTCTCAGCCACCTTTACTTGGAAGTATTGTTTCTGGGGGAAAACCTGTGCATTTACCAGCATCCATAACAGATACAGTGTGACTGAAAGCTCAGTCAGAACTTGGAACTATGCTGTATAATGTCCTCTTCAAATAACACACCTTCAGTGGGAATTAATGAACGGTCTTCGCTAGATTTGAGGACAAAGTTGCAGTAATAGGAAAAAAAAATGCATGAGCTGATGGATTGCCTCATCATTGATGAGGATTAGATCCTTCTATGCTGTTCTGGGAGTTTGGTGGATCTGAGTAACCCCTTTACAGTGATTAAATGTCATAGATGAATGTCTTCAATTTTCAAATAATTTTTCCTTCTTTCCATCCAGCTTCAAGCCAGGGAAACCTAACTGATCAAGGCAAGAATCAAGTTAATATTTTCCATATAACTGCCTGTGGGAGTGGGAGAAGCCCCTGGATGGTACTTCTCCCATCCTCTCCAAACTCCATCCATGCTCAAACCTGAAGAAAAACTGATCCCACCCACTAGAAAGAGCCATCCCTGGGTGTTCTATGGTGATAATAACATTGCTTTATGTCAGCTGTGAATTTATACACCATCATTTCCCTCAAATCATTACTGAGAATGGAATGGATTTGAAAGGTATTCAACAACTTAACCAACTGCAAGGCAGCACTGTACTCAAACAATCCTTGCTGTCGTGCAAGCTTCAGGATGGTTGTTGGTGAGCTTTTCTTTGCTACCCAATATTTCTTAATCATCCTGGGCTTTTTGTTTTGTTTTCACTTTGGTTATGGCCACTGCTCCCTCTATGACATTATCCACAAGCAGGCAGGTGATAAATCTAAGAAACAGCCTGATGCACGTAATTTTCAATTGATGTTTTCCTTAAGTGCAGAGAATGCCAATAACTGTCTAAATCAGATTTTTTTTTTTTAAAAAAGGATACCAGTTCTAGACTTTTCTTCCAAATAAATTAATGCAGCATTGCTTGGCACTTGATCTCTGTTAACCACTAAAAAGAAAAATACTTCCATTGCATTTTACTGATTTCAGCCCTTGGGAACTAAAATGAATAATACCTGTGGGTGCCTCTCGAAGTTATTTAACTTAGTACATAATCAAATAAAAATACATCTGCAGTACTTCAGAGTGCACTCTCCTATGCTAAACATCACCTGGTCAGGACACAGCCTGCCATGAGCCACATCCTCCCCAGCTCTTTCCCAGCCATGAGGAGCAGGCAGCTGGTACACAAAGTGAGGGTGCTCTACTGGACTTAAACACACGGGTCTACACGTCACCACTAAAAGTCAAATCAGCAGTCTGGTGGCTCGCCGTGCCTCAGAAAACTCAGGAGAGCATCATCACTAAAACAGCTAATTCAAAATGCCAAGCATAAGAGGAATCGAGCAATTATGGCCATGTAGTATGAAAGGAAAACAAACATATTTTATCTTCTGAAAGTAATGGAAAACTACAATTCTTCTCTGTGCTCCTTCCACTGGTGACTCAGCCATCAAATCGTCTATGCCAATCCCATAAATTGATACAACATCTTTGCTGGAAGTAAAGAGAAAGCAGGAGTGCATTTTTAAAAGGTAAAAATACGATTTCATAACAACAGAAGTTGTTTTACTACCTCATTAATAACTCCACGCTGTACAGGAACGCAGCAATGCACGGAGCAGTTGCACTTCTGCAGCTGTGACAGCACCAAGGTGCACTGGGAGGAAGTCTGCAGGACAGGCAGTGTGTTCCACCAGAACAGCTGACACAGCCAGAACAGAGAGGCATCCAAACCTCCTGGTTTTCACTTGTTTTTTTTCTTCCTTTTCCAGTCTCCTAAAATGTACTACTCTCCTTTCTGCTTTTCTTAAGGATATATCCACAAAGGGGTGAAAGCCTTTAGTAGATCACTTGAGATTTTCCTAGCACAGTCTTGGGTACAGATCCTCATTGCCACCAGGTGTCCTTCCTTGTGTCCTTTTCCCATTCTGTCTCTGTCTCCCCATCAGTAAGACAAGGCCAATTTTTTCCACTGCCTTGCAAGGTACAAGTACACTTACAATGCTGCAGATACATTAGCAAATTACTTTCTTAATGAGATGCTCAGATATGACATTAATAAAACCTGACATCAGACGGGGAAAGACAGTGGTGTTTCAGAATTTTAAGAAGGAGATGGTGAAGAGCTGGGCAAACTGGAGATTCCCACAACAGCTCAGCTGTCCTGCTCCCACAGCTTCTCCAGGAGCTGGGGCCTCCCAGCACAGCTCAACCTGCTGCTCCCTGGGAGTGCAGATAAGAACTCATAATCCCAGAAACACAGGGCTGGAGGGGATGCCTGGGGGACATCTCCTCTGTACACCAATGGGAAATGAGCCATCCTGAAACTCAGCAGGGAAAGAGATCTCAGAGCTTCTACTCCACAAAATGTGCTAAGAACTTTGAACGCCACGGACTCAGAACTTCAGTGAAACTCTCCTACAGTCCTGAGCACAATTTATCACCACAAACAGTATTTTAGGAGTATTTGACAACTGGAGGGTATTTACATTAATACACAAGAGAATAATGAGTTCATATGAGTGGTCATAGTTGACTGAACAAAATAACCTCAGTCAGGTATGTAATTAATCCTTTTATTACTCTGATGAATCAACCACTCTTATCTGAAACAAAAACACTCTTCATCATTACCGTGTGCTGCAGAGCAGACCATATTATTTGGATGGCACATTCACATGGAGATAAGTACACTCACCTACAGAAGTTACTTCCAAATAATTCAAGCACTTTTCCCCACTTAAGTAGAATTGCATAAAGTAAAACCTGCAAAACACAAATGTTTGGTGCAAGCAAACAGAAAGCAGAGGACAAGCTGTTACCTAACCTGTGCATTTCCACTACATGAGCCGTTCCCTAAAATCTTTCTTGCCAAGGAGAAGTCAAGAACTCCATGGAAAATAAAGGAGCCCATCAAACACTTTTATAGATGGCTGAAGTTAGTTAGCAAAAGACAAGGAAGAACTTTTCTCAGACCACTGGTGGGACTACAAAGTCATCAGACGCAGATCAGTGAGAAGAATACTGCTACAGTGAAAATCTCCCTCGACCTACAGCAGTGTTCATAGGATTATCCACAGCTAACCTCATCCTGCTGCCTAACAGCCCCCAGGCCTGCCAGACTGACATTGCAAATCTCTGGTGGGTACTACAGCCCAGAGGAATTTTTTCTTATTTCCCTCCTTTAATCCTTTTAAAGATCTCTTTCATGGAGAATAGACATCTACGCTTATAGTAAGATCATGCAAAAAAAGTTATATATATTTTTTTATAGGAATAATAAAATGCTTTGCAGCTGGTCTATCTCTGGCGTGGGCAAGTGGCCACAAACATGTGGCACCACTGAGCATTTTCTCTGGAATTTCTACCAAGCCTCATCAACAGCACAGCAGGCAGCCCTGTTCTGGGGACAGCTGCACGCAGATGGAGTGGCTGGAGCACCAAGTCTTGACATGTTTTATGAGTTAATTTGGTGTTATTTAGTGTGCTGCACAGCAGCACTAAATCTTCACATCCTTTTTAGTGCTGTAAGTAATGCTTTAACTTCTCGGTAACCGTACAAGCTGGTGTTAATCCCCTTATATTTATTTGTTTAATACCCAGAGGAGCTGCAGAGTACATCGTCTTGTGCTGCAACCACAAGAAGGCTAAGCAAACTTATTAAGCCCTTTTTTTTTTTCCCAATGAACTGTAGATGAGGCAGCAGGAAATAAGGGAAAAATAAAGGATTTAGGGGCTACAGTCTTTAAGTGTCCATGTTTCAGTGATGTCTGGCTTATTTTTTTTTAGTTTTTGACAACCAAATTAACAGCAGGTGGCATCCTGTGCACCCAAAGCCCATATGCACTGGAAGAAGGGCAGGCCATTCCTGGAGCTTCCCCTGCCTGACCCTTATCTGAAAGCACCAGGATTACCCCTCCTACAACTCCCTAACCTAAAGAAAAATCCCTTTTCAGATGCACACGAGTTGGTCTGTGCTAGGCAGTATGAACATGCTCCACAGCAGGCGTAGCTTCAGACCTTCTGCTCAGAGCACTGTGAAGTGGTACAGCTACACAGGGCACGGATGTAACTCATTAAGCCACACTCTTAATAAATAATACAAACCAAGATCACATCTGATGAATCACAGAAAATGTTCTTACATGTGAACCAGCAAAATCTATAAATACTACAAAATATCTCTGGCATTTAACAATGCTGTTTGAAGCTTCAAGTCTGAAGCATTGCCTCAGCCAGGGAACATTGGATAGATGGACTAACAGATGGGCAGAGAGGTCCATCAAGTACATTATCAGTTGCCATCCCATGAATGGCAGGCAGCTAATGTAGCACTCAAGGGAATTTTCCACCCATCTGTTCTTAATAAAGCTACATGATGATGTTCTGAATCCAGCCTTCAGTTCCACTGTTCAGGGTAGGGCTGAGAAACATATCCTGAAACAAGCATGGTTTACAGGCTGTGAGGAACGCGTGACATTGCTGCTATTTGTTAATTAGACAATTCCCACCACCCACTTCTCTAATGTATTACTAGGAGTTATTACACTGGAACAATCTTAATAGAACAATTCCCTTCTCATACTCCTAGCAGCACAACTCAATATTGGTGTTCAGTGCCATTGGTCTTACGTTAGGGAAAGTGCTGCGGTTACTTTCATCCACAAAACCTCAGACATCTCCATCACATCACTGCACACAGTGAATTTTCGTGGTTTTCTGGGGGGCTGCTTGCCCCCACACAACTGGGCACAATGTTATCTTAAGCTGCTCTCTTGATGTGGCACTAAAGCCCACAAATAAGGGATACATTCTGTGCTACCTCATTGTACCACTGTGTTTCCTCGCTCGAATGTGAGGAAGTGCTTAATAAAAATCAGGGTCACTCACACTACCCAAAACCACACATTTCTGAGAGCAGTGTCAGGGATCCAATAGCCACATACTTTCATTAAAGAAAAAAAGCCACTGAAACATCTTTTAATTGAACAGGCAATGATTTTCTTCCTAACAGGCAGTGCAAGACCTAAATGTCCTGGTCAAATACTGTCAATAAAGAAGAAAACAGGCTGCTTTTTTTCTAATTTATAGTCCTTCACAATTACTCCTGTTGTACTTTAAGAAGATCAGAGAGAAGAGTGCTGCCAGGACCAGGTTGGGGCTGCGTGAGCAGCCACGCTGCACCACAGGAGGAGTGGGAGAAATGCAGTTTTTCCTGGTAACTGAAGTATGAGAATGGGATTTAATTGGGTCAGAGCGGGAGTTAAAGTTTGCAGAGCTTAATTCACAGCTTCACCTAACTGCGTCTCTGCTGTTATTTTTGGCAGAGCAAATATCTGTTTTCATTTCTATCCCATATCTTCATTGCTCTCCTGACTCCCACTCAGCTTACAGAAGCTCCCCTGGCTGCTGTCCGGCCTCAGGAAACCCACACCTCAGCTCCCCCTGCCCACAGACCCTCGAGCAGCAGCACTCTGCAGACCCTGGAGCAGATCAACCCCAGGATGTGAACCAGGTGGTATTAAGCTTCCACACTGATTAAGCTTTCTTTTCTCTAATCTATTTGTGTATAATACTGAGAGGAAGTGAAGAATACTGATGCACTATGGAAAACTCAGGACACTACAATAGCAAATATGTGTCTTTGGTAGGGACATGGATACCACACTGAAATAAAAATAAATGTTAGAAAAAGAAACAAAAGAGTTAATTGAGTCAAAATTAAAGGTTACTTTCCTGCTTACTGCACCACCCACCAACAGAGAATCAAGTCACTTGAGCAGAAAATCCTACATAATTTCCCCAAACTCCAAGGTAGTTTCAAGGAAGGTTTGAAGCATCTGCAGATTGAAACCTCCACGTGAGCATTGGTTCCATGCCAGAGGAACAATAACTCTGTGCCAGGCCCTTCATTGCAATCAGCAGCATAAAATTATCTTCATCTTAGAGAAGGTAATTGAACATGAAAACATTATCTTACAATCTAAATACGGCACGGTGGATTCCTGTTGGGCAGGAGGCAGGCAGGGCACTTCTCTGACACACACACACACACACACACACGCTTAGCTCTGACACTCAGTGCTCCTTCAACACGTGTTGCCCGAATTCTTCTCCAGGAAGCTTACAAAGATACTCCTTCCCACTACAGTATGCTACCTGTTCTATAAACATGTTAAACCACATACAATGTAAAGACACCTCAGGAAAATAGGACTCAAAGTGCTTACAAAGTCTTAAGGGACAGCTGCTGGACAATTACTGTTTATCAGAGAGGATTCTGACCTTTTTCCTGTATTTCACAATCTATACGCTTAAATAAATCTAAATATTTTCCTACTTACTTTTTGCAACAGGAATTTTATGATTAGCTGGATAATTGTTTTAAAATATGCAATTAAATTTTCATAATGTATTCATTACTCTCTTAATATAGTATTCCTGAAACATCATTTCCCATTGAGAACTTATTTCTATATTAATTTCCATAAGACAGTTTTAAAAACTGAATTAATATACTTAGTATGTACTATATTAAAATAAAAATCTCCATTAAGTCAGAAGGAGTAATTTGCAATGAATAACTTATTTGATGGGTTTAGGTGGTTGGCTTTTTATTTCATGCCCAGCCACCACCCCTTGAAACTTACACGGTACAAATATGTTCACGCTTGCCACTTAAATTAATTCAAATCTCATCTGCAGGTCTTGAAAAGTTATGTTATGAAGAGCTGAAAGTATTCGAGATGGTTTTCCAAGGCCTGGGCAGCACAGAGCTACCTGCCCACGGGCACTGGTAATGCTGTGAGTGCACACCCAGCACCAGCACCAGTCACTGTGAGGGATGGGAGAGGATCTATGAAGGTGGCAGCAATAGTGACCAGAAAGTGATGTGCAGTTCTGTCCTCCTCCTTATTTTGTTTCTGACGTGGGAAGCAGGGAGCAAATTCATTAATTCTCAACATTTGCTGTTTCTCCTTTAGCAACTAAACATAATCCTGCACGCTGGAGATTCTCAAATCTGACTGCAAGGGATTTTCAATGGAGAGTAGAACTTCATGAAATGAATACTTCGTGTAAGAACAACTCACACAATGCCAATTTTTCATGAGAATATACATTGGAAATGACATGTTGCTCTACCATACTGTACTGGATGTTTCAAGCCCCGTTGCTCTCCCAGTAATAGGTTGCAGCACCTACAGCAGGAAGGTTCACTGCAGTCCTGACCAACATACACTGGGAAAATTGTCACAGCATTGCCTGAAGCTGGGTCAGGATTTAATATACCATCCAGAGGATAGTTCTAAGACCTGCATAATGCCTGCAACTCTAAACTCTGCACCCAGTCCAAACAAGCCCGGAGGCAGAGAGTGTGCTCTACAGCATAAACACCAGACTCCATCCACTTTTATAACCCACTCTGTCATTTCAACACACATCTAATTTAGACAGTGTCGCCGATCTGCAAACAGAAGCTACATAAAAAGGAGTCAAGCAAAACGACCGACACATTCCTAGGTAATAAAAATCAATATTCATTTCTAAATCTCCAAAAAGTAATACTGGAAAGATAATCAAAAAAAGTTACATATAAATATATATGATGTACAAATAAATAGGCTTCTACTCATTAGTTGTAACTCCACTGCTGAATGGAGGCAGCCACGCTGGCTCCATGTGTCTGCAAAAAGACAAGCATTGTAACAGTTGTATAATGAACTATTGCCAGAAGTCTCCATTTATCAAGCCTGCATCTCTGATGCTTTTAATGATCCTGCATTAAGCCTGGAGTACCATCTCTACCTTAGACAAGGTGTGATGTCTTAGTGTTGAGTCTCTTGCTGTGGCCAAGAGTTTGCTGGACCTGAATTTAGACTTGGCAAAAGACACCTATGGGTGGTGAAGGCTCTTGCAGAACACATACGTATGATCAAGGTACGCATTTCTATCTTTAGACATTGGTTTCCAGTGTAATTTTGTTCATTTGGAGGTTAAGATCTAAAAAAAAAAAAAAAAAAAAAAAAAAAAAAGAGCGTCTGTTTCTGTGCTTCTCAACTCTGTTTCTTACAGAACTCCTGCTTATTTTTATTTGTTTTTAAACAGAGCCTAGGAGAGCCATTATTGCAGACACTTGAGGCAGCCATGGCTTCTCCCCGTCTGCATCTCCAAAGGATGACCAAGCAGTTAACGAGCCTTTGTCCCTCAGGTCAGCACAACCTGCCTGCCTTCCTCAGAAAACCACACAGAAAAACAGCAGCAAGAGAGGAGACATGGGAGTAGAAATAAGAAGAGATACAAAAGAACAGTCCTTCATACCCCATAAGTACAGCAGACACTCTTAACAGCACACAAAGGCAGAACACTGAGACAAGGTGCTTTGATAAGGAGCTCCAGGCAAAGCCCACTCACTCAGCCAGCACCAGAAGATGAAGGGAAGGGATGAAAGGCAGAAGGATGCAGCTGTTCCACCCTCACCCACCATCAGCATCCCAGGAGCACAGCCATGCTTGGAGCTTTGGCCTGTGGGTTTAAGGTGCACTGCCCCAGAGCCTCTCCAGTGCTTCGTATTTTAGCACTGTTAATACTGCAGAGCTACAAATGACGTTTTGCACGGGCTACAGGATTTGCCACATAATATGGACTGGTGCACATGTAGCACTGTGGTAGCAACCTGTTCTTTTTAGTCAAACAAATCAATTGCTTTATTTAAGTATCACATAACTGGCCAAGAATTTATGGGTATCGCCGCTAGGAAAGCATTTCTCCCTTGCCTTTTCTTAAAGGACAAGATGCCTGCTCCAAAGCTTAGAAATAATAAAAAAAAAAAAAAAAAAAAAGAAAGTGTTAAACTTTTCCACCTTCCATTTTCTATATTCATGCTTTTAAGATAATTCAGGAAAACCTCTTTGCAAGTAACTGCTCTGCATTTCAAAGCACGGTACTCCTAAGCTACAGCATTCTGCAACACAAAAGTGCATTAAGTACTTTTCATATTACACAATAAATTGACCTGGATTTTTCAAACCGATCAGATTTATACTCTTCTGATGACACATTGACTAAAGAAAATCTATATCCTTCACTTTTTAGTAGCCCTGTTATATCATTCATCCTCAGAAGCGGCACAGGAGCTGAACCAAGACGTGCCAGATCCCAAGATTTATTCGATGTAAGCGTGTGAAGGAACAGAACGATGAGCTGTTAGCTTTTGCGTAATGCACTATTGAAAACATTAACAGAGCCCCATAATTTAGAAGACTTATTTTGCAGAGAGTCACAGAAGTTATTGACGAATGCTAGTAAGGCATAATCACAAGCTGGGTTACTATATTAAGTCTCAAAGGTCCAAAAATCAAGATAGTCTATGGAGCAGAGTTCCAAAGAGCTCAGCACCCGCACAGTTCAGTTTCAGCAGTCAAAAGAAAGATGTTCAGTGCCTCTACTCCTTGCTCACAGCTGCTCTCAATTTTAAGATTTTAATATGAATTATATCTAAAGCCAAGCAATTCACCACTAGATTTCAATGAGATGCTTACAAAAACACCAGTACTCTTTCTTTCCCCGTGTCTCTCTGATTCAACTCCTCATGCATCCATGTTTACTATAAGCTGAGCTCATTTTTCTTAGTGCAAAAAGCAAACAGAGGCCTGCCTTAGTTGCACGTAAACAAATCTCCCTTTCTGTTTTACAGTTGACATATGCTGCCCACTGCAAAGTCAGACCGGGTTATATTAGTGATCAAAGTAAATAAGAACACAGTAATGCTGGCTGATGTAGCACAGTGTGAAGTGGTCTCATGGGTTGGGCTTGATAGCATTAACTTGATGAGCAACAGTAATCATTGCAAGAACCATGCAAGGAAGGAGAAGAAAAAAAATAGAAGGCAGCCATTGCTTGCAGATGTTATATAGGAACTGCTCAACCTGCCTTATTTTGCAAACTTTTCCCTCCCCACTGCACAGGCACCCAAGCACACACTTTTCACATTTCTTCATAGATCTCCATGTACACCTGTAACACACAGAGCTCCTCTGTGTGGCAATCAAACATAAGAGACCTCTGCTTAGGAATACTAAAATAGAGATAGATAAAAAAAAGTGGAAGGTGAAGGAAAGAATGAGTTTACCAAACTGTTTCGTTGCTATCAAAGTTAAATTCTTGAAGAATGCTGCATCTGCCTTCTTCAGAGAAGGCACTTCAATGGAACCCTGTGCCCAGGGGCAGGCAGCAAGGCTGAGGAGGCTCAGAAGGCAGTTCACAGAGCAAGCCAAAGGCTGAGCTACATAGAGCTGAAAGTGCTAATTTACTCAGTAATGGAGGTGTTCTCCAAGGAGGTTATAAGGAAATAACTACCGCTGGCAACAAATTAAATAGAGTGATACGGAAAGAAAATCTGTATCTGTTACAGACGAGAGGTCTATCCAAGAGATAGTTAACTTATTTACAAGTTCATCTAGAAGGTATGAATATCAGAGTAAGCTGATGATGACTGTAAATCCCAAAATACAGGTCATGATATGAGTCACGTCCTCCATCGTGGTATCATATGATGAATAAGATCTAGTGACAGATCCCACTTGGTTTTAGCATACAGCAGCTGCTTAGAGAGTCCACACACATAAACTCAGCTTTGATGCATAACTGGTTCCGTTTGGGAGTTCTGAAAGATGCAAGGTTAAAAATAACCACCTTACAATACTGCATCAAAAGCACGTCACTGTTATTTCTGGCTGTAAGCACAATTAAGTCAAATCAGTAATTCAATTTTGCGACTCTCATAAATGCTTCTGCTGATCTGGAGACACAGCTTAGGCTTGCTGTCTTTCCCCACTGCACTTAGTCGATTTATCCATGAAATGGATATGCAGGTATTCTCTGCATCCTCAGTTTGTTATACAATGGGCAGCTCATGGTGCACAGGAGCCAACGCAGTCTGCCCCTCTTCAGACTGGCCAGCAGTTTTGACTTGGACCAGAATGCCTACAACTCCATATCATGTATTCAAGGCTTGAATAGGTACTATAATGAACTACACATCAAATAATTTGGGGAAAACAACAACACTGATAAGGTAATCTTGAAGGCTAAATTCTCAAGACTCTTCCCATACAGGAAACGATAATCAGTATGAAATGTTGTTTATTAAAGTGATGGTTAAAACTAGGAGGGTTAACAGATTATTTGTAAAAATAACTAAATTGACGTCTTAAGTTACTTTTTATTTTTAATCTTAGGCATACACGTCTTGTGAGAATGCAACCAAATTAAGAAGAAATGTTCATGCCTTCATGTCAAGATATGCCCATTGGAATAAGCAAGTAGAAATTCTGCTCTGTTATTTGCTATATCAGTTTCACCAATACTCAGTGACAGGAGTTTCTCAATTCCTGAACTCCACAATCAGTGTATCTGATACTTCATTTTTTCCCCTTCAGAAAGGCACACTGTCAAAAGCTCAGTTACATTTTAGGTACTGTACCATAGTAATTGAAGTTTAAGACCCCGTATGAAATGAGAGGACTCATCATGTTGTGCCTCTTCTGCTTGCGAGCAGGTTTGGAGCACTCACCCTCTCCCTGTGACAGCACATCACCTGCTCCAACTTACCAACTTGGTTGTCACGGGGCACAGCACTCAGAAGAAGAATGTTTAACAAAACACATTTATGTTGGCTGACTTGCAAGATAATGTGTTCAAAAACAGATATAAAAATGTTGACAGCTTGAAAGTAAAAAAGGGTTCTAAAAGACAGAGGCATTTCTTGTGCAGTTCTCAGAGCTCAGAGGAAAGATTTATAATTTAAGTCAAGTCAAGAACATGATGGAGCAAACTACTGACAAACATAATTTATTCAGTGCACATTAACGAGATTTCTGGAACTAAGGAATATAACAGGAGAGTTCACCTCAGACAAGCAGAATTTTACCAGATATACAAGAATATTTTTACTTATATGTAGATTCATTGCCTTACATGACATATTTATCACCTGGGTCTAATTTCCAAAGAAAACCACTCCAATTTCTTTAATATTTAAATTATGATAGGACTGGACATTCTCTTCCTTCTAAAGCTTTTGAAATCAACATCTGACCTTAATAAGAACAGCTCTGTTATGTTATTTTAAATATACAGACATTTTCTTCAACTGGACATTTATTTCAGAGTTTCTATAAATAGCTGAAAAGAGATATAAACAAAAAGTCCTCACGGTTATACAGAATAAGCTTTTTATTTTTCAAATTAAATTGCATCATCTAACTGGAAAGGTGGTAAAGGCAGTCAATACACCAAAGCATATTTTGTGTTATTTGCCTTTAAAGCTGTGGAGAAAGTAATTGGACAGGACAAGTGAGGGGACAAGAGGAGGAATCTCAAATTCCAAGGCATAGAGAGAAGTCAAACTCTCTGAGATGCCTACACAAGTTTCCTAAGCAGTCCTTTACAGCTTAGCTCTTCCTGCACATGTTTTGAAAGCTCTTGGTGTTGATGATGTGGCCCACCCACCCAATCTGTCAAATACCAAGGGATATGGAGTTCCCATAATCATCCTCCTCAATACCTTGACTAAGTCAATGTCAAAAGGAAGGGCTGGCAGCTGGAAACCAAGAACTTTCTCACATCAGCATCTCCCTCTCCCAACCTCTTTATAAGAATACTGGGTTGAGCTCACATGGACTAAAGATCCTGGAGACAAATTAACCAAAATGTCAGTGCCCCTGTCAATCCTTATTATCTCCTCTAGGCAGGGCAGCAACATCTCTCACACAGGAATCAGTTACGTTTCCATATCCCTGGTTATTTATGCAATGAACAGAAATATTTGCCAAAAGCAAGCTAGGATAAAGAACAACATATTTGGGTACATGAGCAGGGCACGCAGGAATGAGCAAATCCAAACAGGGAAAAAAAGAGAGCAATATAAATGCACTCACTGGAAATCAAAAGCGCATGGCTCTTCTCTGAAGGAGCTGAAATCACCATAAGCAAGGAAGGAAAATTGCCACTCTAGAAAATAAGATTTACACTTCGAGTTTCTCAAACACACAGAAGACAATTGCACAACACCAGAACAAACTGGCAAAAATAAATAAATATATATATATATATTGCAAGTTCCAAAAGCCTCTTGTCAGATGGAGTGCCTAGCACAGGTTTTCATGATTTCATGGCTGGTTTCAGCACACAGCAGTGCCATAACGAGTGGGAGCAGGGGGCAATGCAAGCAGGCTGTGAGGGCGGCAGGAGGAGAGCACAGGACAAGAGCCACGTGCTGAGCCCCAGCACAAAGAGCAAGAATGAAGCTTTCTGCGGAGGTTTCTGGGCTGAGAACCTGGAGTACCATTGATGATACAAACTACGACTCCAGCTTTCCACATGCCCACTTGTAGTCATTATTATAAAACAATAATCTCATCCTATTCTTACAAGCCCCTTTACTTCCATGGCCACAATCTCAAAGAACCCATTTTTGGTGGCTTTTCAATTATTTCTATTCTTTTTCCTAAGGAAACGCCATGAATATGCATCCTGCAGAGCACAACAGTTAAATATGCCCTCTAAGTGAGCATTTCCCACCTCATGGGAACAAAGCTGGAGCCTCAGAGCCAATTCCACCACCAGCACTTAAGTGCAAACAAAACCATTCAGGCAGCATTCAGGTTCTAAACACAACAAGAAATCTGTGGTAGCTGAAAGCTTTGATCCATCTGGAGAGCCTTACACAGGCTCATGCTCAATATGAAGTTCAAACCCAACTTGACCAGGTTTATGTGCATTAACAGGATACAAAGATGTGGCCAACCAATTAACCACAAAATCAGAAGCACGAGCAGTCCCAGGAGGTCAGACACCTCCAAGAGCACCACAAGGGTGCATCCCACCTGCCAAATGCTGCACCAGAGACACAGCAGGCTTAAAATTAAACATAAGACCTTTAAGTAATGTCTAAGATAAGCTGGCTGAAGTTATACCGACTGTCATTTGCATCAAAAAAGCTTTCTACAGGCTCTGATGTTTCTGTTCCTTTTGTGTTTTTTTTTTCAAACCAGAATGTTGCTTTCACATACAGACTCCATAACCCTCACCAATACATCTTAATTATTGAGACGCTTTTATTATATTAAACTACATGCACCTTCCGAGGAGAAAAAAAAGCCTTATTGCCACTGAAAGAAAGGATGGCTGGCAGAGCATGATTTACAGTAATTAGCAAGATTAAGAACTGCTATTAACTGCAATTAGCCAACAGAATATTAAAGGACAAAAATTACCATGCAGCATGTCAGTAAATAAGTACCTGGATGATGCAGTTTGCTCCAGATGAAGTGAAGCAGAGCTAGGCAGGCTGAGCGGCAGCCAGAGCACGCTCCCATACCAACAGGAACAATATCTGACAGCAAAGTGCTCAGGGCTGCTGTAAAAGCCACAGCCATACCCTTCCATTTTGCCAACACAACAAGAAGTTCATGGGAGGGGTATTTCTTCCACTTTCCCAAATGCTAGAAGATATGTTCTGAAGATGATACTGGGGACAAACCTGCACAATCTGCAGGCTGAGTGCCAAACCAGTCAGCCACGACAATGGCATTGGTCTATATGGCAAATAGAGCAGCCACCACGTTGTGCTCAGGTTTAAGGAAGGGCTTCACGAATGCAACCACGAATCTGTGAAATAACCCTTACTTACTTGCTCACAAGAGCCTGTGCAAGGCACATCCATCTTCTGACAAGTCAGAAAATCAGAGAAGAAGAGGAAGCGCTACTTTGGTCACTCCCTACACGAGGTGTCAGACAGGGCTTCTCAGAGCTGAGAAGAATTTCTGTTAAACATCAGGAGCTCATCAGTTAGAAACAAGAGAAGAAATCCACATGTGCTTTGCATAGAATGGGAGCTTGCAAATAAAAGTTAAATCTCATAACACATCATTTTTCCAATAGGCAAAAAGGCAAAACTTATTTTTTAATCACATGTATAATTTTTGGACACTGTAGCTCAAGAACAATTAAGCACAAAGTATACCAGTATTGCAGAATACTGCCTGGATGATCCAAAAATGGTAACAGAGCATGAAACTGAAACAAATACTCTTACTTAACCTCACAAATTGAGATTTTGTGCCACGCTGAAAGACTAAAGATAAAACACATTCAGTTAAAAACCCAAGTTGGGGAAAAAAAAAAAAATAAAAAAAATCAAATCCTAGCTATCAGAAAAGTTCAGCTCTAGAATAATCTTGTATCTCTCCCAAGAAGAGAAGAACTGAACCAATTTCATGAGCAGGCTTCAGCATTCCTTAAAAGAAACCATAGGCTTATGCTTGGTTCTGGGGAGCAGTGAGCTGGGGCAGCCACTGGTGGGCAGCATACACTGGAGGCATTCAGGTGTGGATCAGGGCATTTCTTCCCCGCTTTGTTTAGATTCAAGCTCTTTTCATACACGAAATATGGGTTTGTAATGATACTTACAAAGAAGGAATAGAAAATACAGTATAACTACATATCAAAGCGGAGAAGGGAAGGAGATTCTAGAGCTATGGATTTAGCAAAACTCTGGAGTTTCCTTGATGTTAAACCAAGAAATAATGGCTATATTGTACCTTTAGTGACAATTTCGTGTCCTGGGAGCCATTTCTGGGCTGATAGATGAAGGTTCTCACCAACTATTTCCCTCAATCATACTGAATATATCATTCTAAAACAAACATGCAATCACCTATAAAAGGCTGCTTTCTCAAAGCAAACAGGTTGCGCTCAATTACCTGTATTTCTGTTCTGATGTATGTCATCATAAAAGATTTTTCAGTAACGCATCAAGGAGGCAGCCTTGCCTTTTTCGATTTCTTAGTTTTACCCTCTTCCACAAACCAAGCACCTCGTTCATCTCAAGACCACTGCACACTCCTTCAGTTACAGGTCAGCAAATGGTGGCCTTGGGGAGCGAGGAGCACAGCTGATGGAACAAGGTGTGGGCAGGAGCTACTTGACACTGGCACTCAGAGCACATGGGGGGCTGCTGAGCACCCCCTCAAACATAAGCATGGTGCTCCCCAGGGTGGGGAAGCCATCTATCTGCACCAGGCTAATTAATAAAAACTCACTGTAAAGGGGTTCAGAGACAGCTGGAGCAGGCAGCAAGAACTTCCTATGAAGACATAAGAGCTTGGAAACTTTTTGATGTCAGATCAGAAAACAAGAACAGTCTGACTATGACTCTACAGACTATGTACGAAAATGCAGGGGGGAAAAATAGACTCCTTTTTAAAATAAGAATGAAATTACCTCCTTCAGAGCTTTATCCACTCCCATTTCAGCAACCTCCAGTGCCCCAAAGCCTGTCCTCTCCTCGTGCCCCTGCTCAGAGCTCTCTTCACTGCAGGGCCAGGCAGCTTGGGGCTGCTCTACCATTTAACCAGAGGAGCATCATTCCCAGGAGCACTGGGGCTGTAAACGAGGCTGAGCTCCCAGGAGGTGCTGGCAATCTGCAGCGCTCCTGGAGCCCTCCCCAGCTGACACTTTGAAAAATGATGATGATGTGCTACAACCCGGCTTAATTAATTGAACTGCTCAGCCCCCTCTCCTCCCCCACATTAACTTACCTGATGTGAAGGATCACTGATCTCAGTAATTGCAGCTGTGGAAGAATGCAAGAAAACACACAAGAAAAAAACTAAAAAACCTCAACTAGTCACCTATAGGTGAGACCTTTGGGTGGAGTTTAACTCCTAAACCCTGCATTTGCTGTTTCTAATGCATCCACAGCGATGGCACATGGGCGGCTTGCAGCACCCTGCTCTGGAGGTGTGACAGCCCTTGGAGCCAGGCCAGAGAAAATACATCGTTTTTCCAAAAGGATTTTCAGAACCAGTGAGCTTATTTTTTTCTGTAGAGATTATGCTTTTGATCTTTTTTTCTCTGATATAAATAAGCTTTATTTAAAATAAAATAAAAAATAATAGAAAAAAAATTAGAGGACACCACTGCATTATCCCTGGGACTTTTCCACATTAATTCTTACAGACAAATTCCCAGATAACTTAATGTTTTAAATAGCACACTATCTAACAGCCTGAATATCACAGCTAGAAAGCTTGTTTCAGATAAATGAAAAGTAGTGGCAATGCATAAATGAAGGGAAAGCAATCAGTACTGACAATAAGGAGCTCTCTGGGGTTTGTAAGCACTGGGGTAGTCCAGGTGCTGTAAGCCCCTCGAGTTTTATTTACTTTTGGGTTCACTTGCTCTGCACTCACCTGGTTGCTTCTCTTCTACCATGAAAGGAGGAGGAGGAGCACCCAGGGTGTGTGCAGCTCATGGGAGAGCCTTTCCTCAAGCTTCTCCTTAGCAGTCTGGAAGCTCAGGATCAAGAGAAGGTTTTGTGTGCAACATCTAACTCAGCCTCTTTCAGTTCAACACAGAACTGTTTGTTACAAGCAATGGGCAAAGCAAAACGTTTTCTTAGTGCTGAAAGCCTTTTGGCAGAGAGCACCGCAGAACATCTGGCAGTGCATGGCAGCACATGTCAGACTGCATCTCCTAAGCACAGAGCTGCTCATTCTGTTGGGCCCTGCTGGTCCCGCTCACAGACACGAGCCTTGATTTGTCACACAGAGCTTTGCACAGCAGAAATGCAGCTGTGGGACCCATTGTACACCAAGCTGAGCTTACACAAGCAGTGCTGCCCTGAACACCATCCCTCCTTATGGAGCTGCACCAGAGGTTTGTGCAGAAGTGCTCCTTCCCCCATGCAGGCTGATGCTTTGCTAGGCATCGGGATAATAATCGTTGCATTCAGTGAAAGTGCAAGCAGAGATCTCATTACCAACTTGGGATCACAGGGCTTTGTGCTCCTCACAACAGTTTCCAGTTTATAAAGTCCAAATAGATGTTTCAGTATTTAAACGCTTGAAATTGGAACCTGAAACAATTTGGAGTCATCAGAAGCATCCCACTTTTAATTAAACACCTTTCTCTGCAGCTGGGCTTGCTGCAGCAATGGTTTAGCTTGTTAATTATGTTGTGCAAGGAGCACCATGCTGCACTCCTGGTGAATGATTTATGAACTTCAGCAATAGAAAACCTCCATAGTGCTGGCACACCAAAGACAAAAGAGGTAATTACTGTGCCCAAAGCACTTCAACTTCATTTGTACTCTGTGCACTGTGAGCACAATCAGTGCCCTAAACCACAGTGTTGTTATTTAGTCCCCTGTAACCTTTGTACTGGGAGATGTTTGCCACGATCCTCTGCTTACAGCCACTTTGGGGCAAAATCTGATGTCACAGACTATATCTGCAAAGGGGACCTACAATATGTTAATTACAGAGGGACCTACAATATGTTAATTACAGAACTCATCACCATTTAGGGCTTCAGCAGCAGTTCTGGATGACTGAATGTCATCTCTTTCTATGATTATAGGATATGCTATGAGATAAAGTAAAAAGCGTTAAGAACTTTCCTCCATTCTGCATATAATTAACAATCTATGCTCCTAATATCCACTTGCTCTTTTTAATATTTTTTTTTTTTGCTCTTTTCAGATCTAAAATGTCTGTGAAATAGCAGTTTCTCTATTTAAATGGATGTGTATGAGTTTCCCCAGGTGTGTCCCTGGCATCTTCCAGACACCTTTCCCAAACCAACAGATAGAACACTCTTACGCCTTGGAACAAAGGCCTCCCCAGCTGTCTGCTGCCCACCTGTCTGTGCTGGGTGGATGTACCTCAGCTTGTCTGTAGTGCTCATCTCTTCAAACCCAATACAATAAGACAAAACCGAAAGATCAAAAAGAAAAATGGAAGTTGTAATTTTAAGCTGAAGTACAAACATCGACAAAAGCATTGAGCAGGAGTTTGACTGCCCCTTCCCAGTGCCTCTCCCCTATAGAATACGGACATAAACCAGAAGGAAGCGCAGCATGCAAGATGGGCACCTCACTGGCTCATTTCCCTGTACTGGAGCTTTGAGCCTGAAATCACAGCTGAATTCACACGCCTGTTGTTGGCTCAGCACCTACATACCCTCGTTATTCCTTCCTTATCTGACCTCACACAGGCTCACCCTCCTGTGCTCAACTTGTATGGTCAGATGTGGAGCTGGAAGAGCAGCCCCACGCTCAGCTCTGCTTCCTGCAGTGTGCAGGGTGTTCCTGAGCAGGCAGCCTCATGTAGAGTTTCTCTGTCACCATTTCTCAGTGCCTTCAGACTGTCCCCTAAAATTAAACATAGGTTCAATGTTATCTGGGTTTCTTGGAGGCGGAAAATGAGTATGCATTTTTCTAAGATGATGTAGTTGAAAATACCAGGGCCATTTTAATGGTCTGCAGATAAGCAAAACGAGCATTCAACAGCTAATGCATTGCCTATCCAAGCAGTGCATGCATTAAGATATACTGCTTACCATCACCTTGGCCAACCCTCTTTGTTTATTCCCCAATAACAGTCACCTGGGAGAGCTTCAGTCTGGCACAGCTCTGCCCTGGACTCGACAGGTTACTCTCCCACAATGTCGAACATGCTGTAGTGAAGTTAATTAGACATAAGTAGCATATTCTTTTTATAGAGGATGTAATTGGTTGCTTGGCAAGCTGTGTACATTGTTCCAGATCTAATAAACAGCCCGAGAGGTGTTGAAATCTGGTAGAATGGAAGAAACAAGTGTAACCCAGAGGGGAAATGACAGCAAGTTTTCCAAGACTGGAAGATAGGCTGCTTCCAACAATAAAGCATAAGAGTACTTTTCATTCAGATTAAGCAGAACTAAAATATATCCTGGGAAAAAAAAAAAAGTCTGTGACAGCTCTTTAAATATTGTAGAACCGTGTCACTTTGTATCAGCTGATGATCTGGTTTGCACACTTCACTTTAGGGAAGGACTTTAAGGATGTATTTTGCTCAGGAAATCATATCTGTACTTCCATTGTGTTTTGTTGGCCGTTAATTTATTTTCCAATGCGAACCCAGCCATAAGAAGCCATGTTACAATGTTACTTGGCAGTAGCAAATTGCTCCTATTAATTTTATTTACTATAGCTATTTTGAATTTGAGATCCTAAGGACTGATTGCATCAGTGTAGGTCACCTCGACCTAATCAATACTAACCACCTACTGGGCTTTTTGAGAACAGAATGCATCGTTGCACTGTCTCATTCAGGCTATATCCTTCTGGCCTGCCTGAAAAAAAAAAATCATAAAAAACACCACAGATAATTTGTACCTATATATTTGCTTTAAATTGAAATACATCTCGTTCAAAACGAGAGGAAATAATGGGCTGCATCAGCTAAGGCAGCTCAGTAATTAGTTTATCACTTGACAGATGATGTTAAAGGTTGTATTAATGAGAAGCAGAACTTCTGTTACCTTGATACTGCATTTATCAAGCAAAGTTGTCTGTATAATTACATTTTTCCTCCTCATCAAACTCCAATCTGTTGGTCTTTTGTTTTTTCCCCTTTATTGTTTATAGTTGGGACTCCAAAAAATGTCAAGGTGATGGTTTACAAATATTGCATAGTGGATGCAATAGAAAGCAAAGTACTTGAAAAGTACATTCTGTCCTGTGAGATCTTGTGGCTGGTATTTACTGTTCAAGGCCTCTGTCCCTTCAGACGCTCAAAAAATAAAATTCCTCTGTGACCTTCCAAAATTTTCCTCTCCTACTTTCTCTTATTTAAGCAGTTTTAATGTCTGTACACCTCTGCAGATACTGCCCACTTAATTATGCTGCATTCAGGATGACAGGTCCCTGGCACCTTGACAAAGGATTATTAATAATGCTCTCCAGGAAAGCAGAACCAAGAGGAAACAAATGGAAAAATAGAAAAAAAAATATATATATATATATATAGCCAATTCCCTTCTTTTCCTCCTCCTCTCTGTCCCACAGGGGAACTGGTAACCAACCCTTTTAACAGAATGTGGGATCTCAGAATCATCAGGATGGAAAAGGCCACTGAGATCACCAAACCCAATCATCAGCCCTTCGCCACCATGCCCACGGATATGGTCATATAGGAACTCACTCAGGGTAAAGGTCTAAGCCCAGGACTGGTTGCCAGACCCTGCCTGGGTTTGAGCAGCCCAGACCCCCAGCACCATCCCCAGTGCAATATTGACACCTGTGGGACGTGGGGTGAGAAATCCAGGGAGGTGCCACCACCAAGGGCCTGCCACAGTGCGAGATCTTCATGCATAAAAGAAATGATGCTTCGTTATTTCTGTTGCTTGCTGGCAGACACATTGAGACACGTATTACTTGGAAGCTCTCGGAGGATATATTGGGAAACCAGCAAGCTCCACTCCTGCCAACAACTCTTCCCGAGCATCTCACTGGAGGGCGATGGCTGTAAAGGGCTGCAGGCGTTGATGGAGGGATAAACGCATGGCCTCTGGGTTTTGGGTGAGATAAGGTGCCAAAGCAGCTCTTTGCTCTGACATTCATGCAGAAACGGGCTCTCTGCTCTGAATATTTTATACCTACATGAAAAATAAAAAACACGTTCATTTTTCATGGACTTAAGAATAAAAAGTATAGAAACTCTTCCAGCTGCTTAAAGCTGAAACCAACTCCGAACTTTGGTTCCCTGCCCCCTTGGATTATGGCAATTTAAGCATCATAAAGGAAGAATTGCTATTATCCCCCTCATCGCTCGGCTCCTCTACATTTCATTCCAAATTGCAGTATACTGTGGTGATGTTTCTCCCACATCAGTGCTGCGGTGTGCTGATGCCTCCTGTCCCATGGTAGAGCATTTCTTAAGATGAGAGAGAAGCAATATGTTTAGTAAGAGTGTCCAAGGCAGGGACTGAGTTTTTACAGTTTGCACTGATGCTGAATCCAGCACAATTTGGTCTGGTCCCTGCTCTGTCCCAGCAAAGCTCGGAGCAGGGAGTGGCTGGGTTTCACTTGTAAACCTGCAGGATGTGCAACAAGCTCAAACACACAGCAAACTAACTCCCCCGCCCATAGCATAGGATATGTCCAGTACATTTTATATTTACCTGGCCTTAAACATTAGGTTGCACCTCACCTGTTTTTAAATGGCTGGAGAGGAGAATTCATCTCTGAAAAACCCAGACCAGTATCAAAGCTGTGATTTCAATATGCTGTTTCATTAAATATACAATAGGAAACGGAACACAAGAGGTACTGTGCTGCCTCTAACACTGGTGGTAAGCAGCTAAGAACAAGTCTGAGAATAATTTTCTCTCTCAAAGCAGCTCAGCTAGTGTGAGATGAAAGACAGGAGAACCTGGAACAGGAGAAAGGGGAAAAAACAGAGGTGTGGAGAAAAATAGAAATTACTTTTAGGGATAAAAAATGAGCTGGAAAGGTGTGAATTCACAGGAAAAAGGCCCCACAGCTGAGGACACTCTGGGCCCTTCCTTCAGCAGAACATGGTGTGAAAGAAAGGGAACTGTAGGGGAAAGTTAAGCCCAGAAATGACTGCAGTGTTTTCAAGCAAGTGTTTTCATTGCAAAGCATGATGCCAAAATGGACATTGTTTATGTGCAAAGCCTGGCATAAAAATATGGCCAAACCAATAAAAACAGGAGCCTGAAAAATACTTCTCATTTTGAAATAAAAAAGTTAAGATTCAAAACAGATACGATTCAAAGTTCTTTGAATTGTCCAGCTAATGAAAACAGTTGCTTTAAGAAAAGCAACATTAAAGAAACAACCTGCCCACCCTAGTTTTGGATGAAATAGCTCTGCCCATAAGGAGAGAGAGGGCTGACCATGAATACCCCTGGTTAGTTTAAGGCAGAGTGACATACAGAGATTCTCAGGCCATCATCCCTTTTAATGAGGATCAATATACCACAGTTATCCCAGAAATGTTGGCACTCTAACCAATTAGGATCCATCTTAAACTGTGCAGCTAAACTGCATGGTAAAATAAACCTCACAACTACTTCACAGCTTTACAACTTACAACTATGTGAGAGCTTTTAAGAAGCTGAAATAGGTCTTGGAATTATATCACAATTGTATGAGAGAATGGAGAAAGAACAGAAGTCAGGAAAATGGACAGGAAAAAGATGGATTACAGGTCTACCTTGCAGTTCTGTTGCGAGGTCTTTGTGTCGTCCCACAGTGCTGGAGAAGGGGAAGGGATGGAGGCTAAGCAAATTTGTCCAGGAGTTGTAATCTTGAAACTGGTGACAAGCAATGATGATCACCAAGAAGATGAAGATGATCCCCCAGGGTCCCTCTCATGCATCTGTCCCTTTATACCTGCTACGTTTGGAGGTGCGCCATGCCAAGGTTATAAAAAAGTGAGTTTTTTATGACAACAAGTTTGTCAGAAACAAGCCTGAGGCCACAATTTTCTTGCAAGAAGAGTAGGCATGTTTGTCAGCAAGCAGCCCAAGAGTGGATGGGATATCAGCCTTGCTTACATCAGCCTTTGGTGGGCTGTCATTGATATGGCCTTGCTCCACAAGTGGTAGAGATGTACCCAGCCCATCCCAGCAAATCAGAAATTCTGGTTTGGTTCATTATGGGCATCTGAAGTATTACACAGGACAAGAAAACCATTTCGTTCACAGGTTCCTGAGGGAACCAGAAGGAAACAAGAGATTCAGATGGTAAAAGCAAGAAAAGAACACACTGTGATATTACCTTTGGCTAGGAAAGATATAAACGAAAGAAAGTCCAGAAAGAGAACAGTGGCATTCAAACATTCTTCTCCATTTTATGGCTGACACGTAAAGCAGTTCATTACACTCCCCTGCCATGCAAAGCCTTCTCTGGCAGGGGTCAGTAACAGCTAATGCCAAGGTACAAAATAGTAGGTGTGGAATATGAAGCTCTGTGGTAAATTAAAACCCTGTCAGGCTGCAGTGCTCGCAGGAAGCTACATAGGCACTGTGAGATGGGTGTGTGTGCAGCAGCTGATGTTCTGACAGCAGAGCTGGGAGTAGGAAGTGTCTCGCTTTAGCACCAGTTTGGACTGTGTGTGTTCATACCAAAGTAGTGAGAAGGTGAGGGGAGATTTTACTATAGATACTCAGATGATGAAATGATGTCAGAGCAAACGTCCATACAGGCAAAGGACTGGCAAGAGAGCTAGCACCAGTGTTCTGGGACACGGAGCTGACAAAGAGCTGAGAGGGGTGGGCTGCACAAAGCCAGAAGGGTGTGTGCAAGACGTTAGCACACTGTATTTTGAAACTATCTTTAAGCAATATGAACCTGGGTACTTGTATGGTGAAAGCAATGTCACACCTTGCTAACCCACTTTACTTGCACGCAGGCATCCCTCGAAGCAGTGCCAGCCTTCATGAACTCGGGCAGATCCTTTCAGCACTGTGTCACTGTCTTGCTCTGTGCCTCACCCGGGAGGATGGACCCCCCTCTGCACCCCCATTCAGAGCTCACCCAAACGAACACCCCACGGCTGATCCCATTGCTACCCAGTGTGCTCTCACATCGACTGGAATGTTGTTTCATCGAAATCATCTTCTTGACTCTGGCCTGAGGATTTTGCTTGGCTTGCTATCTCGTTTTGCCTCATCTTCGTTTTGCAGTTATCTGTTAAATCAGTATGCAAGTAACATTTTCTGTCATACTAAAAGATTAGCTGTAAGAAATAGAGAAACAGAAAAGTTCCTTACTGCTGTACAGATTTATCATGTTCTGGGAGCACATTTGGCATTATAAAGGAGATCATATAAATTCAGAAAAATGGTAATGAAATACAGCTTGGAATTGCTATAATGGTTCCTAGTTTCACCACAGCAAAAATGTAAGCAAAAAATAATGGCTGATGGAATGACCACTGCAGCTTCTGAGAATTATGCATGGTAAAGCAGGATCAGGCTCGAACAAATAACACATACAAGGAGGAGAACAGAAGATGAGAAATATGGTCATTTGCTAGCTTTTTCCATGAGGTGGCTTTAATAATGCTGCCAGTACTCAGTGCTAAGGGAGGCCAGGAGCAGAAACTCCATCCTCCCACTGCCAAGAGCCCTGGGAAGCAGAGGAAGCCCTGTCCATATGACAGCTGGTCCAGAGCTGGCCCATCTCAGTGCATGGGATGCTGCTGTTCCTGCAGCTTTGGGGAAGAATGCAGAAGGAGGCAAATTCAATCCGTGTGAGCTGGATTTACATTTGAGTGAAGTTTGGGAGAGACCTACATTTGAGTAACCCAACCAACATGCGAGCGTGATATATTCTGCACCAGCATTACAATAATGAATAAAACATCCTTAAAATGTGAAAGTTTTGCGAAAAATATTTCAGCGGGTGCAGCTCAGGTAACAACAGAGGCGAATGACAGCACTATGCTTGTCTATTTCTGTCTTAAGTAGCCAAAACAAATAGCTATTTAAAAGTTATTTAGGAAAAAATGTCACTTTTACCCACACGTGACTTGAATTCCATGAATGAATCTGTCTATTCCGGCATGCACAAAGCAATAAGGCTTACATAAATGCCCTACATCATCCAAGTAGTCACTTTCTGATCTTCGAAATCCAACAGAATTATTTATAACTTTGTATGAAATATTCATGGAAAAGTGTCCATTGCCTGAAATTTCTGCTTAAGAGTAATTTAACTTAGTTTTTTGCATTTCTTACTATCATCATAATTTAGGTCAGGCAAGAGCTAACAATCTCATTTGTTAGACAAAAAAAAATTACCTGCAATGGTCACCATGATGACTTCAGATTTTTAGTGAGCTTTTTATGCAATATCAAATGGGCCCAATCCAAGCCAGCTGAGACCAAGAGCAGTATTTCCATCTGTTTTACTCTGGATGAAGTCTTACAAGCTACTATTTTTAATTGCACCAGTCACGTCACTTCTTCAGACCGTATCCAGAACTGTTGCTACAGGACATCTCACTGTGCAATAGCATGTATGTATTTCCTACAGCTGCTGACAGAGCAAATAAATCTTGACACATCTCCCTCCCACTGCCTGCAGCCTACAGTGAGGTTCCCTCCAGTTTAAAGCCCTTAGGATAATGAGCACAAAGTTGTGGGAGCTACACAACTGGTACTCTAGGGCAGAATGCTGTAAATGATAACATGTGGAGTAATCTCAAGTGGGCCAAATTAAGGAATCTTTATGTGAAAATATTTCATGCTAACTTTCATTTCACTTCCTGGCTGAATAAAGATTACTTTTTTCTCCATCTATGGTATTTTACAGGTTTTTCCCCCCTGAATGTCGTCATCCCTGACTCCACACAGTAAATATGCAAAAGACCAGAAGCAACAGATTCCAGGGAACATACAAATCCACTATAACATATAGATACGCACAGGTGAATGTATATACGTAAGGTGCAAATATGTGGCTACTTACATATGTCTTACAAAGCAGAATTTTCTCCAGGAGGTTTCCAATTACCATTTCCGCTTTCAGTGGCTGTGAATTTATGACCACCAGATGTCATAAAAACATCTCCATTCTCACTAGCAGGAGCTGTTCTCCTTCCCATTCTCCACGCTTTGCAAGTGCTTTTTTTTTTTCCTGCTGAAGGACATCTCTGGAGTTAATTGGATGTCATTCGTCTGGTGAGAAAGAAAGGGAATTGAAATGCCTCCAGCAGCTGAAGCTGCCCAGGGATGGCTCCTCCTGTCTGCTCCCAACCTCCAGACAAATGGACAACTGTTTGGCAGAAGCCCTCTGCTCCACACACCCTCAACACAGTCAATAAAATCCTCCTCATTGCATACAAACCCATTTCATCCACTCCCTGCTCCTTTGAACTGTGTTTGGAAGAACATCTCAGAGGAATATAGTGCCCTTTGTTGAGCATACGCCAATGCACAGAGCTGGCAGGATTGTAAAGGGGAGTGGTATCCCACCTCACAGAACAGCTGAACAAGGGCTGCTAAAACCTACATGGAAGGGTCTTAAATGCTCTCTGTGGGATAAAGTTTTGTATCTGAAAAGTTATCTATATGATAAGAAGTTTAAAAAGTACCAGGGAACGTTATCATACCAATTCATTTTCCAAACTTACCACCACACATACAAGAGCAGTGGTTTCAAGGCACAGAATTCAAGTTCTCACTCCCTCATCACTCACATCAGCTTTATCTTCTTGCATATTTTATAGGTATTTATTTAATTAAAAGGCAGCATTTGCTGCACAGAAAGTTCTGAAAGATTTTATGTATTGTATAACGCATGGACATAATACTTGCAGAATATGTTTATTTCACCTAGTGAAAGCCATTTGCACATGATTAAATGGGATAGAGAGCAACTTACCCAAGTGTCAAACAGGGGAACATGAAGAATGAAAAGTTACCTATTTTTCACATCAGGTTGTCATTACCACTTTAAATAATACATCTCCAGAAGAATTCTTGTGGATAATTGAAAGGAAGAAATGTACTCAGCAAGCAGGTGTCTTCCCATTGCTACCAAATAATTTAGGACGGTACATAATATTTTGACAGCACACATATATACATGCGTGCGTGTGTATATGCCGGCCAGAAATGTTCCTCGACGATGAGGGCTCTCTGCAGTGTGCAGTATGTAACAACATCAAAGCCCCGAGGAGGACTCGCTGAGACCAAAAATGGGACACTAAGAATCACATGGAAAATACCATCTTTGTTGTATAAAAAAAAAAGAGGGGAGAAAATTAGTGGTAATTTCCAATTCTGATTTCTCAGCTTCAACAAAGCATACGTAATGCAAACATACCTGGCAGCTGAAATTGTTTCATGGACAAGGCATTGAGAAGACGTGTTTCTGATTTAGGCAGGTATTTGGTAGAAGCTTTATCATAACAGGAATGTGTTACAACTCCTTACATAAACACAGTGTTTCTGTCCTCCCTTTGCCATTTATTTTTATTTATTATTATTATTATTTTGCATGAGAGTAGATAACCCCTGCGTTGAACTCTGCCTGTTCAAACAAAGGAAAAGTTACCACTAAATAAGTGAAGGCTTTCCAAAACATAAAAACAGCGTTCATGGGAATATCATGAATGCAGGAAAGCAGTTCATCCATTTTTAAGTCACTCGTTTTACTCTCAGATGACCTCCGTGATGCATCCTCACATTGCTTTGAAACACAAGAAAGGGAGATCTACCTGTTTGACAAACCAGACTGAAGGAATCGCAGCCGCCCCTAGCTGGAATGCTAAATGCGAAGTCAAAGAGATCAGAACCTCAGGAGACACAATTAAAACAAACAGGAAAATTCTTATGTGGAACACAACATCCTTTTCCGTCTCTTTTCAACATTCTACTCCCTCCCTCCCCCACACTGTATTTTGCTGCATTCCTTGCAGTGGATGGGGGCCACTTTTTATTTTATTGTTAGCATTTCCTTCCAATAAGTACAGATCACGCAACATTTCCACAGCAAAGCAGAACAAAAACCCAGATTTTGAGGGGCTTGCTCAGAAATCTGAAGTTGGGGTTTCTGCATAGCAGCAGCTGTTTGCAGCCCTGTGCTGATAAGAACCAATGCTGCTATCTAGAAAGAAGCAACGCACCAGGCTGGAGCATTAACTAAAGCATAGGAGACTGAATGTCCACAGAAAAACATCGCTTGCTCAAAAACTCCTCCAGCCCACCCTGCCAAAGTGCATGATGGTCTGAAAATGGTCATTTATAAAACCAGAAGAGAGGAGAGAAGGGAAAAAGGGAACAGGTCACAGCAACAGAGGGACAGAAGTGCTGCAGGGAGCAAACTGCACAGGGAACGCACGACAGATTGCTGCCCACCAGCTCAGGATGGATTTCTTTGAGTTTGGCCCTTTGGATTTAAGCATACCAGTTGGGCTCAGAGCACAAACAAGTTTCAAAATGCACACGTTATTTCACAGTCCCTTCCAGCTCTAATATTCCTTTGTTTGCAGGATAACAAGGTGTATCTGAATGCGCCTCAGACCAAAGCATCTCTTTACAGTACAGTATCACTGCAAGCCCCAGATAAGATTCAGCTTTCCTTATCCATCAGAGCTGTTGGGCCAGAGCAGCACACCATGTGTTTCTGTGCTCCTCCCTGCCCAGCTTCCCTGAAGAGCACCAGGGAAGAGTTAACGAGGTGCCAAGCAAGGAGGAGCCAGCAGGTTGATGCTGAAAACAAGAAAAGAATGGGTTGTTTACACCGCTGAGAAAGGAGCCTGTTTGGTACAGCTTTCTGGGAAAACAATCGCTGCAAAAATTCAGTGTTCAATTCCCCTGCAATTCCTGCTGACCTTGCACACAAGGATGGCATTTGGATTATTCCTCTTGAGTAAGTGGCTCTGTTTGGAGAGGCAGTGCTTCCTCCAGGCGAGTGGCCAGGCTTCAGCCCCTCCTGGCACTGCCCTGCCCAGATGGGGTGATCTCCAGCAGTGCCATTTACCTCTGATGAGAAAGGAGGCTGCAATCGAGGCAGAGCTGTGAGCCCCATTGCTGAGCCAGAACCAAAGCAGCACACGTGGCATCCCATGACAAGCAGTCCAGCATTGCATGGGACACACTGCATACATGCCCCAAGGCAATTTCTTCTGAGAGGGCAAGCATCACACTTTGGACATCTTCCTACTCCTGTGCCCTTCCTGAGATCTGCCAGAGCCAACAGCTCAGCTTTCTGCCCCATTCCTCACTATACAGAAGGCAAAAATCAACAAAATGAGCATCCCAAAGAGCCTCAGCAGAGTGTGGGAGGAGAGAGCAATGAGCCCTGGCTCCTGGCACACCAGCATTGTGTGGGAGAGGAGACAGCAAGTCTGTGTCTCAGTCCGGGTCAGGCCTGAAACTGCAAGGGCAGCAAAATGCAGCTTTGTCTCCAAGAAATAGAGGGCACAGATTAGACATAAAGAACAGGAACAGCACATCCAAAAAAAATGAGAGTCTCATTAAGCCAAGAGGAGAAAAAAACAGTGACAAATGCACTAGGCTGCAAAGGAGATAATGGAAAATATAAAGAGAATGTACATTACATGCAGGACTTTATAATTCTTTACACCACTGAGTTTGCACTGTTTGGGTGAAATAAAAGAATCCCCCAATGAGTGCTGCTTTATCCACACAGCACGGGGAGAAGGCGGCCTCATGAGCACCGACTCCAGGCTCTGAGACTCCAAACTACATAAAACACAAAGGGAATGGAAAAGAAAAGGGGATCAGACTGTGAAATATGACACTATTAAACAATATTATGATACTTCATAGCGTAAAAAGAATAAAAAGCGGAATCACTGAAATGTGAAAGTTCTTTCTTCAGATAAATACTGGGTATGGCATTACCTGATCCAGGGAGAGAAAGCTCTTGCTTGGATAGCTTTTCTAATTTACTTGATTCCTCCCAGTGGGACTTTGGTTTAGAAGAGGTGGGAGCCGCCATGGTACTGTGCTGAGAATCTGGTCTTTCCTCTTGGGGTATGGAAAAGATGCACCACAGAATGAGGATGAATTGCAATAAATCATCTAAGATAACCTACAAAACACAACTGAAAGATCCTCAGCTAAACATCATAATCACAGCCACGTTTTAAGGGGCCCACGTCCTTGGGAGTCACCTTGAATAAGCCTCGAATAACCTCTGTATGTCCACCACTCACCCAAACAGAAGCGAATCTAAATAAATAAACAAAACGTTTTCCTAACAGCTTTTGAAATTTATTTGAAGAAGGTCCCAGCTAAAATAAAACATTTCTAATGGGAAGTAGAAGACCGGAATGCTTAATACTGGAGCAATCTGAGCACGAGGGAATGACACAGCAGCTCATTAGGAATGGTTCACAGAACAATCTTATCAGCAAAAAAGATTTTCTCACTATATTTTAAGAAGGCATCCACTTAATAGGAAAATTAATTCAGAGTGTTGACTAAATGAAGCCTGGAGACTTTTGGCAGAGCTACAGCAAACTTACTGGGTGCTCAAGCCCCAGTTTCTGCCTCAGACAAGTCTGACACGACTCACAATGGAAATATGACCCCACAGCTCTCCCCCATCAGCCCAGCACTGTGCAGGGCTGCCCTGAAGCGCCAGAGCCTGCAGAGTCTGATGTCCACCATAGTGCACAGAGGCTGCCCTGGGTTTCCCATCCAGATTTACAAATTGCTAAATTGAGCAATGGTGCATGATGCCCACACAGCCGCAGCCTGTGCTCAGCACGCAGCCATGATGCTGGAGAAGGAGAGCCAAGACTCCCCATCTTCATTGGGGCCACCATTTTATCCCAGGAAGGTGTGGATGATTTTTGTTTGCCTCGAATAACACACAGAGTTTTGCTGTAAGTCCTCTTTTTGGACAGTGCAGCAGCTTTTAATAATCTACCATCTGATTTTTTAGAACTGAAATAGCCGCACTCATTTGAAATTGAAAACTGAAACATTTCATTTTCTTCCTTAAATATGGGCTTTTGTGGTAGTGATGGGAAGGCTCCAAAGGGTTTGCAAGTCAGATTTTCATTTAGATAAGCTTGCCTTGGCCAGAGTGGTTATTTCAGCTTATCCACAGCATCACAAGGTCTCAGCTCAGCTGCCCAGGTCTGAAATCCCCGTAAGAGGGCTCTTCTTGTGGGTTTCAGCTTGTCTAAATTTTGCGTCTGTTGGGCTAGAGGAGTAAGGAGATTGTCTGCTGTGCCAGAACCACCAGGCATGGAGTAATTCCACTGCCATGACCAGGTTCCTCCAGAACATTAATCATAACAGAAACCGAGGCATTTAGTGTATCACTGTCCCACAGACCGTGTGAGGACACCAAGGCATGCTGCACATAGTCCTAATAACAATAAATTCAAAAGTAAGCACACCAACCAAAATCAAACAACTTTGCTCCAGTTACTCACTTTCCATTGATTTTAAAGTTGCTCCACATGGTGCCTGAGCTCCAGTGCTAAATATCCTACAAGGGCAGAGAGCATTAGAAGCCCACATGGGAGATGGTGGTCCTGCTGTGGGCATGTGCCATCAGCAAAGGCCAACGTCTCACTGTAGGCTTACCCATTTCTTGCAGGTATCAAACCAACTTTGCCAAAGAGTTCTTGAAATGCCTGAACCCCATTTTCAGATGCTCTGGTACATTTCAAACACTAGGTTTGGTTCCTTAGTTAGAGCCTTCATCCTGTCTTTCATTAGATCTAGCCAAGGAATAAATATTACACAAAGAAATATGACACACGCAATGAGACTGTCATTTCTACACAGAGATGCACTAAGGCACTTCAAAATACTTCTCTCTCAATACTTATGAACCCCTTTTTAATCCAAAATTGCTCTGACAATAATACTTCCAACCTCGCCCCTCGTGAAAGCTCCTATTTTTAACCAACATAGCAGAATCTCATCCAAAGTTAATTAAAGTGATTGGAAACAGCATAATTCGATCACTACAGTTTATGACAGCACCTGAAGGAGCCAAAGTCTCTATCTGCATTTCCATTAGCATCAAAAAGAAGAGTGATCCACTCACTGCACTGATTTCCTATTTCACACTTGCTTCAGGAACTTACCCAGCTCTTTCACGCGTGCCATATGCCCACACGTCTGCCTTCACTGTGACTTCTGCAGGAGAAATGATGTAAATGACTACACCAGTAAATTCTGTTGCAGGCCTCTGTTCAGTCAGTTTGCAATGGGGGATCATGTTGTTAGCCCAAAAAAAGACAGAAGTTAGGAAAACAAACCAAGCGAAAACAAAGAAACCCAAAACAGGGGATCTCCAGTTCCTTCAGCCAGTTCCTGGATGTGCTCTTGTTGGCAATCCAGGTCCTCCGTATCCCTCTGTTTCAAACAATACATGAAGTGTGCAGCCTTGTAGCACTAAGATCCGTAATTAAGTATGCTTCGCTAAGCGAACTTCAGTGCTCAAAAATGGAAGGTAAAAATAAGGGGATGGAAACTGGTGAGGCATACAATAAACACATAATAAATCCCAAAGCTGTTTGACAAGCTGGAAGAAAGTCAGTTAATGTTGTGTAAAAGGTACACATTTATTCCTGGATTACCATCAGGCCTTTGGATCGTGGCTCAAAGATTACAGAGTGTAAATGGATGTGATTTGGGTAGACGTTTTGCATGGCACTTCCATTCTCTGACCATAGTTGCACCGGTCCTTGCTACGCTGCTGGTTATCAGCCACTGAGCACAACCGCTGTAGGAAAAGCACTGCAACTCATGACTTTATGACACTGCTACCACTCCCTTTAAAGAACATGAAATTTGTGAGGAATTGAAGGAAATTATGCTCCTTAAACGTCATTCGATTTCTCTATTTGTATGTAACAACACCTACTTGTAAAGACTTTCTTAAAAAATAATAATTACTTCTGAAGCATTTTCTCACAGAGTGTGCTCATTTCTGCACGCATTTTTATTTTAAAATCTTTATCATTATTATTCTAGCATGAAAGGAAGAGTTATTTTGTATTTAAGTGCTTTTATTGCTAAATCTCTCATTTTAGGAAATAATATGTTTTCTGCCTGCAGCTGAGGGCTTGTTCTGTTTCACAGTGCATTTTGGAGAAACCTTTGGCTTTAGACCAAACTATACGTATCAACATTTATATAAATCCTATGTATTATCCACTAAATCAATGAAAGCCCTTCTGTAATGGTTTATGGATAAGCTCTTTTGATCAAGAAACTTTCAAGAACTGCACATTTATATTCATCCAGCGCATTTACAGCGGCTTTGTATTATTCATACAATACCCGTTACAAAGTGGGTTTCCACCAGCACCAGTTCTCCACATAGCAGCTATGCAGAAAATAAAAACAAAAACAGTCAATTCTAGCCCATGTAACTTAATGCCCCCCCCCATGGAAGCATTGTGTGCACTTCTCAGTGGACATTTCAGCTCATAAGGATGGAAGAGGAGATGAGGTCACAGGGCAGTTCTCTTTGCTTTCCTTCTACGTCTGGTCCACCTCTAGACCCCTGGGGCTGAGCCTTCTACATTCAGTTCAGTGGGAGAAGTTGGCTTGGTTGTGCCACATTGGGGTTTTCTGCAAACACAGACCACAAAGGGATCAGGAAGCTTGCCATGGAACTGGAGTGGTCATAAAAGGAGACAATTCAAAGAAATTTCCCTAAAATCTTCTTGCATAGGTACTGTTTCTAGTGGGTCAGCTGGGATTACACTATCTCAATTGCTTATTACTGACCTTTTTGAAAATCTCTAGTGATGCTGCTTGGCTTCAACACAGTTTGAGTTATAATCATTGATCGTTTATGGAAATAGCTTCTGTAGCCACAACACATAAACACTTTCAATTCCTGCTAACACCAGAGTTTGCAGGACACATTCTTCCCCCAAAACTACGAAGACGATCCAAATCCCTTCACATCCTGAGGGTCTGAATTCTTACAATTCAGTGCTGTTACAACTGCTCCTAACTCACTGCGAAGCCTTCTTTTTTTTTTTTTTTTTTTGAGAACTAGATCCAGAACTCAACTAGAATTCATCCACAAGGGTATTAGTTTAAAGAGTATGTCCCTGGGTGGTTAGCGTGGCAGACTGAGAACCAGACAGTTCCAAACAATGGAATAAAACACAGAATAAAACATGTAAAATATCTTTGGGATATTTGTATCAAGAATCAGCAATACTGGAGTCTCATAAAATCCATCTCCAACTTCAGCATCACTACCAGAGTTAAAGCCAGTAAGAGATTTCCACTCCTAAGGAGAAAAGTAAGGCTTAAAATATAGGAATGGCTTTGATTCCCATCTAGTTTATTATAGACATTGCTGGAGGAAAAGAAAGAAAACAACCTTGAGATAACTAAAAATAGTCTTTAATTAACATGGACACAATGTTGAACTTACAGCATGATGAATGATGTTGTGAACACGGTCCCATGCTCCAGTGCAGAAGCGACAACATAACAGTAATTACAAAAGCACTTCCAATGGATCTGTACCCTGAAAGAATTTCTGAGGTAGGACATTTTCCAAAGAAATCTGCCGAGATTCTGAAACCAGTGAAATTGAATTTGTCTCCAAGAATTAACGTAGAGACAAATTTTCGGTAGTACAGATGGCATTTATTTCTCCTTTCTCTTTCCAACTTATCTGTGCTTTTTCACTTCCATCGTGTTATTGTTGCATATTAAAATGGAAGAAATTTTCAGGCCAGCCTTCCATTTTAATTAAAGTGTGTCAGCAACAGCTGTTTGTTACAAAGCTGAAGTTCCTTCTGTGAAGGTGAATTCTACACAGCAAAAACAAAACACAAGTAACTGACTCATTCCCCATCTATTGATTTTGGTGCACTGCAAATAGCCAAGCACTCAGGTTAGGGCTGAAGTGCTGAGGCCACGACACGTGAGCACAGATGGCACATAGGAGCTGATGAAAGAATTAATTGCTTTGGCAGCAGTGTCACCAACAGGGGTTGGCTCCACCCTTGGTACCATGGGGTAGCTCAGCAGCTCAAAAGAAATGCTGAAAGTATGATGTTCCACTCACAGACATTGGTACATTCAAGATCTTTCTACCAGGTGCTCCTTGAGGAAATGTTCACAGCCCAGTACAGGGCAGTGGAGGGTGAAGGGTGCAGTGTTGTTTGTACACTTTTAATCTCCAATTCCACATGAATTAATTACACCCTGACAATAAGCAAGAGTAGCAACCTAATTTTGCAGGAAGCTAGGGAGAAAACATCCACAAACTGATAGGGACCTCCCTGAAATGAATTCCTGTTTTTTCCTCCATGTTCAGAACTACATTTCTCTCTTACAGGAGGTCTCATTGCTCAGCTAAATCAGAGCAATTAGAGCTCATTCTTTGATGCGTATTTCTGTTTTTATTTGCAGGTGCCAATCATTATTTAAAAGCGGTTCTGCCTCACATCAGCAAAAGTAATGGGAAGTTACCTTTGATGCCATATTTAGCATTTGTTCCTATTGTAACAGAAGGTCTGCTTGTGCTTGCTGATTTTTCGTGCAAGGTGACTGGTTTCTGGAAGGAAAAAAAAAGATGACTGCAAGACACAGTTACTTCAGAGGGCAAAAAAATTCTCTCTTCACTCCTTTTAATTAAATGTTACAGAAATTAGAGGCTGAGCTCTGGCTACTGCATCTCATGGGCCTTCAGAGTGAAGCCCACAATCTTAAGGATCAAACAAATGTATTAATTTAAATAAAAGATGACTATGTTTCATGCAACAGGAGTCAATAGCCTTTGCAGGTAGAAAGAAATGCCTTTATTTCTGCTGCCCTCCCCCTGGCTTTCAGAGCCACACAACGCTGTGTGGAACAACTGCTTAAATTGCTCGTTGCTCATCCAGCTCCTCCCGCACCCTCCTTTTGGAGAGCCCTTTGGAAACAACATCTTTCAGCACAAAAAAAAAAAAAGAAAAATCCTCAAAACGAAGATGCGGGGAGGAGGTCGTTTTTAAATCTTTTGTGAAAGACAGAGATTTCAAAGTATTGATTTTTCATATTTCTGCTCTTCCCACTCTTTTTGTCACGAACATCAAATGGAATGGCTCTACGCTTTGCTCATTTGAGCTGTGCTCTGGCCAGATTTCTGTAATCTTCTGAAAGCTTAAGAGCGTGAAAGGAACATCAAAATAAAAATGTACCCCAGAAACTTGTGCCCTGAATTTGCAAACAGTGTCCCACACAGTCAATGTGATCACAGGGAACTGCAAGTGTCAATTTAAGAGTATTCATGAATGATTATGGTGCGGAGAATAACTTCAAGTTGTTAATAAGGAGCAACATTTGTGGTAGTAACTCAAAATCTTTGTGTATACTTACAGATTATTCTGTTGGACCCCTGAGGCCAACCAAGCACACACTCATCTATCCCAAAGCTGGTACCTCAGAATGCAAAGCCCACAGGTCTCTGCTCCACTTTTACACTTGCAGTAAAATCTGAAATGGAAATATGCAAAGGAGAGTGCAAAAAACCTCAACCTGTGATTATTTTATTTGATTTCCTGCATGCTTCCAACATTTCCTTTCTACTTCAGCCATTTAGTTTTGCTTGTAAAGGCAGAATAGAGAAAAAGTAAAGAAATAAAGCAAAAAAAAGGAAAAGAAACACAGCAGAATTTCAGCATAGAGACTGCAGCAAGTCCATCTGGCTGCCAGTGCCACATGCTGTCCTTCATCAGTTCAGCTAAAAGAAGCTACTGTGTGGCTAGCAATTGCTGGAAAGGCTGGAGTCATGCACACAAAGCACCCTGGATCCATCCAAACTGCCACAGATGAGGGTACCTGCTATAAAGCCCCAGAATGATGGAAGTGAAGCAGAAATGGACTTCAGTCAGAGCAGATTCGTGACTGTCACTGTGGAAATTGCCCAGAGATGAGCTGGTG
The DNA here is from genome assembly GCA_023055505.1 of Callipepla californica brunnescens. NCBI lineage: Eukaryota > Metazoa > Chordata > Aves > Galliformes > Odontophoridae > Callipepla > Callipepla californica. The sequence continues at coordinate 14,798,746 of JALIRH010000015.1, read as the reverse complement.
ATGTTCTTCAACCTGCAGAACCCAGAGGACGCATTACTCCCCCAGACGAAACTCCAACTTGGAAACTCACACAGCCTGAAGAAGAGCAAAGCAATTCTAGAAATTCAGTTTAAACAAGCTAAAATCTGTCCTGTTTGTAGTGCCAATTTCTACTTAAACATTCTTATTTTTTTCCACAAAGGCAATAAGACCAAAATCTGGACCCAAAATTGCCAGCAGGTCTTTGAATGTTAATTTAAGCTTTTAAAATATCCAAGTTTATCCACAAGCAAAGCTCAGATTTGCAAAATAACCAGACTTAGCGTGATATTTCTGCATTCTGAGCTCTAGCCCTCCCCCAGGCAGACCCCAGGGACTATATCTGCTCCATCACTGGAGAAATCACTCTTTGTCAGCAGAGATGGAGCTGGGCTCATGCATGGCATTCAGCATGGAGTATGCTGGCCTCGATCCCAAAGATGGAATGCAGTACCTGCATTCAGCAGTTTGGCAAATTGTTTTCTGCCACACCACCAAGTTTTGCCGCATAAAGCGAGTGTTCGGAGATTTTACAGAATAACTAACAGAGCCAACATCTTCAGTAACGTATTTGCAGTGTTGGCACAACCAAATGGGAAATCCAATGGCCAGCAAGTTGAAGCAATGCAGACAGTGAGATCAGTATACAGCTGCCAGCTTCAACAAACTGCTGTTTTAACCACATTCTGCTGCAGTGAAAGGGTCAGAATTCCTCCAGCATCATATGAACAATTTCATATTGACTATCTTCTCGTGACTTGATTTGGTGATATTATGGGAATTTACATAAGTGGCAGTGCAAGCAGCCTTTGAGCAATGGCTAGCACCTGTGCTACACAGAAGCTTGGGCAGGATGTGGTAAGTGCAAACAGATTAAGGAAAGGCACAACCAGTGTGCCCATTTGGACTGAATGGGAATAAGGGAAGCCATAACCGGTGTGCCCATTTGGACTGCATACCCTTCATGCTGTGGCTGTTGACATCTCAGGCTCTGCCTCTGGTTACTCACTCATGAAAGCAATCCTACTGCCAGAGTCACAGTCAACCCCACAATTAGTTTTCTGGCAGATACGTATTTTTACGGCTCATGTGTGACACACAGAAGCTGACAAAGAACTTAGGATCACATTTTGCCCAGCTAAAAACAATGCAGTGCCCTTCACAGCAAAGCGGTTTAAAATTCTATCAGATATTTGATGGGAAAGACTCGTTTTTCAGAGGTGACTGCTTCAAAAGAAGAGTTTGTCTTGCAGCCTTCTAATTGTTTTTGTTACGTACAGGTCTTATCTCCTAGCACTTCGTATTAGCAGTTATTTTAATTAAGCTTCCCAAAAAACTCATTTCAGGATTTTCATTTCATTCCCTTCATTCACTGAAACAGTGCCAGATGATGTATTTAAAAGATTTATGAGCAGCTCTCTGAGATTTGTATGCCAGTGTAAGCTGCAGAGATACCTGAGGTTGCTCACAGTTAACCCAAACACCAGCAAAAATTCAGGACCTTATTTTAGCCACCAAAATCTCCAGGAATTTTATTATACAGGACAGTAACCTGCCTGGCAATCAACCAGCAATTAATTACTTCAAGAGACTCACTTGATCGCTCAAGAATAGGATGACTACTCCTTCGGAATGTTAAGCAAAGACCAAAGCTTTGAAGTGGAGCAAGGCAACCTCACAAACAGTTCCTCTGTCTTCAGGCCTGGGTCCTCAGCTCGGGCACCAACGGGCACGGGGCCATTCCCATTACTTACTGGAAAGACTGCTGTCACTGCTTTATTGTGGCGGTGCTTGGGAGTACCAGTCTTGCATTGCAGTCCCCGCACAAGGCATGCTTTACAAACAAAATACAACCCCTGCATTACTATTTTGCAAAGTAAATTACAGGATTCATATTTCCAGACAGACTTTCCTAGGGAGGAATTAACCTTCTGTATTCTGTCTTGTGTCAGCAGTTTTGCACATATAATCGTTTATGAATGAAAAAGCATTGACTTTAGCATTAAGATAAATTTGAGTGGACAGTTTGAAGGCTTTGGTAAGCAGGCAGGATATACATAAAACAAATATGTCATGTATCTTACTATTACCGAGCTTTTCTCCCTACTTATTTTGCATTTAATTTTCTCAAGTGAATCAAATGGGGCCAGAACATTCAATCTCTGGAAGTAAACCAATGTCCTTTTTATCAAGTAGAAAAAATAAGCTTTTAGATGAGCTATTCTCTGTAGAATAGTTCTTCCACGGGCAAATAAAATCACAAGGAAAGGCATGTTATTGAATCATCTTCATGGATGCAATATTCTTCCTTTTATATCTTCTATCTTAAAATATTTCAAAGTAATTTTAGAAATATACAGCGGATTTTTAAAATGATGAGTTAGATACTGACATCTCTATTTAGATTCTGACATTTATATCTATTTTACTAACTCCAAGCATTTAAACTCCGTGTCCTCACCTTATCTGCTTTTGTTAAATAACATAAAAAAGGATTTTCTGGGGTTTAAGAGGAAACATTTGGAGGCAACAGGAACGTCGTACTGACAAATTGTGCAGACTTACAAAATGTCTGCATTTATATTGGAAACCAGAAATTGCTGTTAAAACTCAGGAAAAATGCATCAGAAGTAATTTTACCTGTGACAAACCAAGGCTCAATTATTAAACAGGTACACTTAACTTACCTTTTAATACATTCTGACACATTACTCTTTTTCGTTCTTAACATAAGGTGTTCTTGGCCATCAAATTCTGCTGTCTTGCTGTCCTTCTGTGGGACAGCATGGGCAATAAAGACACGTTCTGTCCTCCTGTGAGCCACAGAATGACTCTATCCTGTCTCTTTGCCTTCTGGTCTGAAGAACAGGACTAAAATTACTCCAGTCTTCTGAAGCTGAAACATATGGCCACACCATCATCAGTAAAACCCCTCAGACTCTCTCCAGCTTCCGTGGTAAAAGCTCTCCCTCTTCAAAATACACACCCCTGCTTTACTTCTGTTTCCAGCCACATCTTCTTTGATGGTGGCTACCTGAGTATTCTCATGGTGCCCTCAGCCATGCTAATGTTTGAAGGCAGGGGATGCTCTGAGCCTTGAACACAGCTATTAGCAAGTTCCAATCAGCCAGCACAAGCCCTGTGATGATGCCTGTACTTGCTATGTTTTCTGACCTGTCTGAAGGTAAATTTGAATTTTGCAATTTTTTTAAAAGGTATCTGAATATTCACCCTTTGTTTTGAAGCCCCACCAACGTGAGCTCTGGCACGAGCATCACTGTGCAGCCCCCACTGCACTGAGCAGATACTAATTACATTTTCAGTAACTATTTTGCCTTTGTAGTCAATTATACAACTTCAACAGCGATAGCAATCGCCAACCAGAGAGAAGGGAATGCAGAAATCAGAGGTCTGCATCTTGCAAATGTAGCAGAGATGGAAAACAGAGCCCAAGTGCCTCTCACCCCCCCCCCCTTCCCCTCCCCTCCAGCCCAGACAGTGCCATTGCTGCAGTGCCAGAGCCCCACAGGAGCAGCATACAGCTCTCCCTGCCCTTGACCACATGGTGCTGGCTCTGCCCACGGGCACAGCAGCACTAAATTCTCTTTTCAGACTACTTGGCAGAACTAATCTCTTTTAATCTGCCCTCTTTATGGCATCTCTTTGGCCTGACAAAACTCCAATTTATTGACTGTCAGGAAAGACCACGAGGCCTATATCTTTCTTCAGCACTTCACTTTCTTCAGCAGTGCTGAGTGGCGAGGGAATGAAAGGTAAAGGGGATGAAATGTAAAGGGAATGAAAAGTAAAGGGAATGAAATGTAAAGGAAGCGTTTTTCCCCCCTTAAGCCTCATAGGGCTGGATAGCATCATGTCAATGCTTAACAATACTTTGAAGCAATAAGACATTCACATCTATCTGATAAATTAAGGACTGTTTCCTTCAAGCAGTATTCATCTTTGTAGAATCAAAAGAGTGAATGGCACGGAAGAGAAGAGCTGGAAGAAAACCACTTTTATACCAAAATCAACAGCAGCTTGTCTGCCTGCACCAGTACAGCCCGGGTCAGACTGGGAATGGTTCTGTTTTGCCTCATTTTATATAACACTTATTAGAGTTATCGGGATGTGAGTAGGTTTAGCACCCTCCCATGTTTTCCAGGGAGAAAAGACAGAGACATCACGTCAGGGCTGCGTGACAGCTCCCCGGATTAGTCCCAGGGCTCTGACTGTATTGATTCCCTCCCCAGTGCGATCTCTTGTGAAGAAGTGGCTGGATGGAGAGATCGAAAAGAAGAGGGGCTTGAGAATTCATAGGATAAAAAATAATTACCTTGCAATCTGAAAATCTATTTCTCGTTTGGTTTTTGTTGTAGTAATTTTTTTTTTTTTTTTACCTAATCTGGCAAGACTACATAACTAATTACCATATCAGTAAATAAGATTAGTTCTTAAAGGTCTTCAGTAAGATATGCATTGGCATAATACTGTGAGGGGCAGTAGATAAGTATTACCTGCTTTGGCACAAACAGACGAGGAAATGAAGGCAACTACTGCTGACCCAGAGATGCACTGAAGGTCACAGTCTGCAGCAGGAGCACAAAGGAGCCCCCAATGCTTTGCACGCCAATTTGGAGCTTTAACCACCAGCTCATCTTTTCTCTCCTAATTCTCCAAACCAATTCTACCAGTCATCACAGGATAGAAGCTGGAATTTAAAAGCAGTTTCATACCATGTTTAACATCTCTCCCTGAAGGACTGAATGGAATTAACCCGAATATAGTTATCCACATGCATCCAAGTATTGCAGAGCCAGTACCTGAAAGAGCAGCGTTTGAAAGCACATCCCCTGCAATGGGGAAATCTCTGGACCACTCCTGCCTGCTCTGTGTTTCTGTTTCATCCATAAATCGTAAACACGAGGCAAAACGACCGCAAAGCCTCGATGAGGCTGGGAGTCGAAAACGATCTGTTTTGGTCTGCTGGTTTGAAAATGGTTTTCTTGATGAAACTCATGAGTCCACCGGAGACTGAGACACAGATGGATGAGCTGAGCATATGATAAACCTGCTGCAAGAGTTTGTAGTTAATTGCCCATCATCTTTTTTGTCTCACCATAAAAAATTTCACGCCCACCTTGCACAGTAAAGGTAACCGGAATGTCATAAACCATTTGTCTCCTGTGCTTTCTTTTCTGCATTATCCGATCGGTCTTGTTGTTAGAATGCTGTTGAGACAAGACAAATTTGCTGAGCCTTTTTACCAATGAAGAGCACTGCACGCTTTATCAAATGATCTCCATTCTCTAATGAGAAGAAACACCTTCCAGAATCATTTGCATGCTAATATCTTTATTTCTAAAACAATAAGCTGGCTGCAGCTCAGAGCCCTCCGTCAGAATACAGTGATTTCATTTGCATGAACAGAGCATGGAGAGCTCACAAGGAAGACGTGCCCCTTGCCAGGGAAATGGAGGGTACCCTGTGCTAAGCAGAAATAGCAGCTGGGGTCCAAGGCTGTGAGGGAGCACCCAGCACGGAGGGGTGGTGATCCCACCTAGAGGGATGTCTAGTGGGCATGCAGAGCAAGAGGCCTTGGAAAGGGGACCTGATGCCACAGATACCATCTGTGCTGCTAAAGTGCATTTATCACTGCCTACATTTCTCCCTCTCTCCTGTTTTATTATTACTTGGGCAGAAAATATTGCAGAAACAGGTCATTGCAGGGCAGAGCAGCAGTCCTACTCCAAGCAATAAGAAAGACAAAAGGGTATCTAACAACAGTACTTCCAAACCTGCTTTCAAAAGCCAATATTTTCACTTGGATGCCAGAAAGGCTGTACTTTCCTGCAGCACACAAAGTGTCAGGGTCTCCTCCTGCCTTCCAGTATTGCTGTGCAACAACAGAAATTGCCTTTCTTATACCACATCCATCCAAAGAATGTGAAAACCCCGTCTGGATCTCAGCGGTGTTGGCCAGCTGGCCACCTAGAAGCTGCCAGAAGTTCTGCTGATGGCAAAGGTCCCCAGAAAACAGCTTTTCTTCAGCAGCCAGACCCTTTAAGGAGAAATGGGCAAAGTCTAACAAGCAGCTAAAGGAATTAGCCCTCATTTCCCAGAGGTGCTTTAGAGCTCACCATTTAAATCTTTGGCAGATGGATTTTGCCCACTGCTCTCTCAGTACGGATGCACATACCCTCCACAGCAGTGGACAGCAGAGAGGACTGAGGAGCACAGTGCTGAGCACTGTCTGAATGGGAGCAGAATGGCAGGAGAGGAGCAAGCTCTTCTGGCAGCCTCCATGCAGCCCATCTTCAGGCACCAACACCAGTGATCAAAGCAGAGCCTGTATTATTCATCCAAGACTGTGCCTATTTTAAGCACTTGGGAATAACTAAAAATAGTTAACTGTTGAAGTAAGGCCTAGGCTTGAAGTAATGCTGTTAGCATTCTTTTACATCAATCTCTTACAGGTTCCTGTGAAAGTGAATTACAGATTACCATTTTTTCCCCATCGAAATAAGAGGAGCCATTCCACATTATGCATGTTTTCTTCTGACTGTATTAAAACAAGCATTAAATTGAAGGTTTTTTTTTCCCCATACCTTTCAAAAGGCTGCCACCATATGGGGATTGGTTTTAATACAAGGATCATCTTTGTTTTTTCTGTGAATAGATCTTACTGCAGCATCCTCTCCTTGCATTAAATGGGGCAGCACAGCAGGCCAGAGAAGGAGCTATGATACCACACAAGGAATAATTACACACAAATCGTTCCATGCCACGAAGATCTTAGGGCTGTAATTACCTTCTTCTTTAAAAATCTGTATTTACTGCAAAAGCATGTATTTTGTTCATTTGAATTATAAGCAGTTCTGTGCATTATGAACAGTATAATTTGAATTCTGCTGTAACTTGACTAAAACTACCAATGCTCCATCTCCATTCTTTAAAGGATTTCTGCCACCGGACTATGTTTTCTCATCTTGCCCCATTAAAAACTTAAATCTCCATAATGTGGTAGCACCTGTTGTACCTGAACACTATGGTTAAGCAGAGGACTTGCAGGTGATACTGCTCCGTGGCTTCCTTCTCCTTGCAGTCAAACTCAAAGGACTAAAAGAGAAAAAGCTGTGCCCTGCCTGGATGATGTGTCCCTTCCAGCTCTCCCACTGCCCTGCACATGGGCACTGCCCCACTGAGCAACCCACAGCTCAGCAGATTCCTCTCTAGTTAAAAATTTCTCTTTCGCCCATGCACTTGTTTTACCATTTGCATGGCTCTAAGAGGACATCCACCTCATTTGCATGAATTTGAAATGCAAAAAGGGCAATTAGAACGCATACAGGATGTGAAAACAAAGTTGGGGAAAGGAGCTCCTACTACAACCATGGAGTGGAGGGCAGCGGGGTGTGCAGATCCAGGAGGCTGTGGCTGGGCCCACCAGGATGCTGCCAGAGAGCTTGTTTGCACCAGGCAGCCCTGGAACCACGCTGCACCGAGAGCAAGGCCAAGTGCATGGGTCCTGTCAGCAGGTACAGCCTCGCTCCAAATGGAATGTGGAAGTGCCACAAGTGGAAGTGCCATAGCCTGTCCTCTGTCCAGATGGTGGCAGAGCACTGCTGAAACCCAACCAAGAGGTGCCCACCTGACACAGCTCAGTACCAGCAAACATATCCGTGTCTGTGCCGAGCAAACACCCCATCTGGGCTCTGGGCACCTCTGCTGTTTGCACAGCACTGCTTCAAAGTAAGACTTGCCAGACTGCCTCACACCAAAAATCCAGATAATCCAGTTACTGGCAGCATCCCAGCGCTAATGCATTTTCAAAGCAAAAACTCGTACAGTTGTTTGATACAGAACCCACTCCATGTATACAGCAATTTATGAATCTTTAAGAATCAAATTTCTCCCCCTTATTTTTTTAAACGCTCTCCCAAAAGAGTCCCAGCAATTTTCATATGATTAGGAAGATGGCTTTTGAACCAGGAACAAGGCTTCACAGTTGAGAAAAAAATATAGGCTCTCCTCTTCTGTGGAGCAATCATGGAGCTTATCCACGGCACCAAGTGGCCAGAGCATCAGAAGAATAAAAATGATGGCTTACTCTGGAAGGTGAATTTCTGATGCCATAAACTTAGGAATGGGAAAGTGGGTTTTCTCCTGGTTCTTTTTTTTTTTTTTTTTTCCCCTCAGGATGTTGTTGAAAATAAGATATTTTTAATCTCACCAAGTATCCACCTCCCTTAAGTATTTTAAATGAATACAGGGGCAGATGTTTACTTGATATATATAAATAAGTACATTCTCTACGCTTCAGCGGATCTGTATTGATCCTTGCTGCTGAGAATCTGGCCTATAGATTTTGAGTTAGTCTTCCTCTGGCCCAGGGGATACTTTAAATTCTTTTATCCAAATCAGCCTTTTAGAAGGACTTGACTTTTACACCCTCCATCTTTTCCATTTGTAAGGAAATTTATACTGCTACCCTTTACTGCCTGTAGTCAAGGAAAGTGATAGTGCTGGTATGAGGGTCATTTTTTTGTTTTAACTTTTCATACATTAATAGTTGAGGGCTCAAACTGAAACCCCCAGACTGCAATCATTGTATGAACAGCCAGATTTAGTCCCCAGGGTGGAACATGACCCCAACGCTGGATTTACAGCTAGGGTCGTAGGATGCTATTTGGAGTATGGAGTAAATCTTGGTGACAACTTTGCACACAGAACAGAACTGGTGTGGCCAGAGAGAAAAGAACTAAAAGAGCCACCCAGTTTCAGAACAAAACAGCATCTTTGTAGTTAATGGCCAATAATTTCTTAGTACAGATATGGTGTGTAATTAAATGAAAACTCAAAATTTCACTAAAATGTGTCCGGGTGCATTCTGCATTACATACAGACACACACCTTGGCAGAACTAAACAGAAGGATGCTGTGGGGGTTGTGCATGCTGCCCCAGTCCCCACGCAGCCCCACTGCACCTTGGGCAATTCCCACCTTCCTGCAGCTATCCTTATTTGCAGCGGGAGAGCATTCTGATCTGAGATTTTATTTACCCCATCAGTGCAGAGAGTCTCCTTGATTAGATGACACAGAGCTTCAGATCAGTCCAGCTCTAGAAGAGCAGGAGTCAATACCAGCAATAAATTAAATATATCTGTACCACTTTTTTGGTCTGGTTCTACCAGTTCCCCTGAAAGCCTGGCACCATCCAAGTACACAAACATCGCCCTTCACCAGACTATGAAGAAGAGGAAAGAAAACTGCTCAAGGAGGAATTACAAAGTCTTGAATACTCACCTGGGTGCAGGCAGCTCCATAATACCACTGGAAGTCAGAACTCTGCTGTGCTATGGCTGCAAAACCTCATGGCACGCATTGCTTCACACATATGAGCAGGGACTCCACCTGTCCACAGACCATGCCTCTTCATCCCAAGAAAGCCAGAAAGAGATAAAGAGGGTGGAGAAAAAGAATTATTACAACTAAAATTCATCATTAGCAACATCAGGTTGAACACATTGAGCATTGGCTCAGCGTGTTCCCTTCGCACAGCCTGGGGAGCGGGCAGAGCTCTCTGCACCTTGATTGCTGCAAAACGACTGGAGCTTAAATGAGGTTTCACCTTTAGCAAAGGTTTCTTTCACTGCCCATAAAATAAAATGCACCGCAGTTTAGAAATAATGTTTTCTCAGCCCCGAATATTATAGTGAGCTGATTATTTTTATTGCCTGCTTTGTAAAAAAACACTCTGAATTTAGGTAACAGTGTTGTTACTGAATAAATAACCGGGTAGGATGCTGTGTGGAACTCCTAGGTGCAAAATACTCACACAATTAAGTGCCTAGACAACATCAGAATACACTGTAACTGCTCACAGAAGTTTTAGAACTGTGAGAATCATCCCTTATTTGCATGTGCAATTACTACAATTGCATAAGCAATTACATCAATTGTCCAATTATAACCACCGTTTTCTGAATCAGCTAAAATTAAAAAAAAACCAAAACTAATAATAATAATAAAAAACATTATTTTTGCTATAATAGAAATGCTATTTGCATGCAGAGAAAAATAAGGTTTCTGTTTCCTGGGATATGCGATTAAATTACCTTTGGGGTATTCAGCTTCTCTGTTCCTGAATGAAGTATAAGAGGTTCTGCAATATAAAAACAAAATGCTGGGGACAGTTTTATAGCTCTGCACTTAGCAGTTATATTTCCTCTTGGCCCACTGCAATTACTGCACGGTTCTTCCATTGCCATGAGAGAAATCAGTTTGTATTTACAATTAAGACGACATAGTCTCGGGGCACCTGGTTGTGTAATGGCATTCCTTTTCCATATAAGCACTCCATTATTAGGAATTGCATTCATTTCTCAGAAAACTGAAATACACAAAGAAATGAAGAATTCCATTCTAGATTTATATCCCTGGAATTTACCAACATCTGCTCTTCTTAACAGAACCACAGGTGGGAGGAAATCCCTCAGTCTACTCATCTCCAATTTTAACTTGTGAAGTGATAACATCTGAATGTGCTGCAACAACCAGAAAAACCTAAAGCAGGGCAGGAAATCAGAGCAAAAAAAAAATTATTCAGACAAAAAGATCTCATTCTGAGACTAAATGAGGCTTAAAATCCCAATATTTGGGACCAAAACTGCAGAGGGTTTCTACTGACCAGGCAGCACGCCATGCTGGCAGATGGAAGCCTGCATGTTCATATGTAACCGAGATGCCACCCGTATGCAGCCCAGTGTGGGCATCTGGAGCTCCCACAGGGGAACACTGGGATCCCCGGCAGGACCATGCTCGTGGGAGGTATGGTAGCCAGCATTCTGCCTCTAAGCCTCTATTAAATCTCAAATGCTAAAGAAGAAAGGGGTTCCTAAATGCCTGCTGTGAGAGGGGATCACCTATGGTGCAGCAAACCAAGCCTGCTCCCCCTGCAGCTCCGAGCGGCACAGCAAAGCAGCGCCCACTGCACCGTCCCCTCCCTCGGGAGCAGATGGAGAAGGGATGCTCGCTGTGGGTGGTATCTGTGTGCCAGTTAAACTCAGGCTCCAGTTGGATTCCGTTGGCCTGGCAGCAAAAGATGCACTCCCTCTGTCATTTACACTCCTATTTAAGAAGAGAAGAGGGCTTTTGCACTTTAAGAGGCATAAACAACGCTAATTAAAATGGCTTAAACGTGCTGGGTCTGTTTTTGCTTCAATTGTAGCTATTGGTTGCTTTTTCTTTTCAAAAAATAGAAAGGCTTATATAACTTTTACATAAAGTCCAAATTTAAACATACCCAAATACATCTGTCGTTGAAGAACACCGAGTGAAAATATTCTGTTTGTCTTGCTTCCTTTTTCACCCTCCTCAATGCTCAGGAAAGCTGAGCCTTCGGTGTCACCACAGAGATGCTGGAGACATCGCAGCCAGCATCATCACAGCAGTGCCTTCCTCCTGGTGGAGTCAATGAGGACCTCCGTTCCCACGCCTCTCCTCCCAGCCCAGCACCACACAGCCCGTCCATCCACTGCTGCCTCCAGTGCCACACCAGCTTCACGTGCATTGATGCCTACTTCCAGTCCTCTTCCAAACCTGGCTACTGTAAAACTGTGTGTGTTGGAATCAAACCAAAAAGACCTGAGCATGGTCCATCAGAACTTGGCTGATTTCTAGCCCAAAGCTGCTCCTCCTCTCCCAGCGCATACTCACATGACTTCTCAAGTGGAAGCACTGCATATTCAAGCCATCAAAGCTTTCAGCCAGATCAAAGGCTTTTCTGTTTTTTAAAGGACCTTCTGCTTTACTCTGGCACGATTAAATGGCTGTGACCATGCACTCCATCCTCCTCTATAGCCGGTCTATGACTGGTGGAGCTTCCAAGCACCTCAAGGAGGGCACTTCTGCACTGTGGCTGTGGCCAAGAGCTGTCAGGGGAGCAATTTGCTTATGGTGAGAGCCTTCTTGTGCCCTCTTCAGTACAGGATTTGAGCCCCAGCCCACAGCTGGAGCAGTGCCCACGTGGACCAACCTCACTGCAGGAACTGCACGAGAGCTGATGCTGCTACACCAGCATGCTTTGCCTTAAACTGCTCAGGGCCATACACTTCTGAAAGTCCTTTTACAACATGGTAATTTTTATTCTTGTCCTCAGCCTGTTTTGTTTTCATGTGCATAATTGCATACAGGACTGAGATTTTCAATTGCAACAGCAAAAATTATAAACAAGTGTTTCCAAAAAATAAATAAATGCAGAAGCAAAATGCTTTAATTTTGTATTTAGTGATTTTTGGGACAATTGCTCCAGGCAGAATGTTTGGCTCCTCTGTCAGGGAAAGCTTGCTATAATGTCACTGTGAGCAATGCAACGTCTCAGCACGGCTGCTTAGCACAGTGCTCATTGCAGAGCTCCTCACAAGCAGCTCAGGACATATCACCTTATCTACGAAACATTTTTTGCATGCAAACAGGGTAAAAAAGAGGACAGAGGACTGAGACCTAAGTGGAGAAAAATGAGAACAAATCTCCACTCCTCAAACTGCTACGGGAATTAAATGCACAACTGCACATGGGCTGTACAGCCAAAGCAATTGGGATTATCGGAGGTTCACGTGGGGCACACGAGTGCAAACAAACTTCTCAGAATGCCAGCAGCCCATGAGTATAAGCACTTAAACACCTGAAATGCATGAAAGCTTAACGCACAGATCGGCTTCCCTTGTGTTCAGAAGGAGCCGAGTTTCCCATGTACTGCTTCAGGTTCCTGAACACTCCCAAAGTCAGACCTGCAGGAAGCCAAGCAAGGGAGCACAGCGAGGGGGACTCAGCCCTCCACACCAGCATTTGATGTTCTCACTTGAGAACTTTATCCTCCAAATGAAAACGGTACTACCCAGCCCTTTAGATCACTCAACACATAAACCTGTTGGCATGGAACTGCTTCGTAGTGAACGGGTGAATCACTTTGGAGGCACAGAAGGAGGCAGGAGCAGCTTTCACCAAACCCCACCCTGTGATGGATGCTGTGCTGCTGTGTCCCCAGTGGTGGGAGAGCTCTGCCCTGCAGCACGACACAGGTTCCGTGGCTGCCCAGCCTTCCTCTCCTCTTTCCCTTCAGATCTCAGCTGCTTGCAGCCGATCTTTGAGTCCTGCACCAAGGCTCTCTTAGAGCCATTCTAACAGATCGGTTAATTATGTTTTAATTGGTTCCCCAGTGTCACAACTCTTAAAAGACAGAGGGTCTAGAAACCATTTAGAACTGCAGGGCAAGATTAAAGTCACTTTTTCTTTTTTTAAATTTTGAGTTCACTTTACATGTAGAAATACAGAAGAAGAGATATCTAATTAAATAACAGAGGTTCTCCAGACTTTAAAACTTTTGCTTTGAGCAAATTGATGGGATAAAGTTATTACTGAAACCTCTTCCAGCATACCATTCTGGCCTTCCACTGTCCACAGAGCAGCTACAAATTCATAGCATGGTGGTCTCAAGCAGAATGACCTTATGAGACCCAACCTACACTCCTCCTACTTTGAACACTTGACTCTTAAAACAAATGTCCCTATTTTTCCCCTTATCTTCATGGCCCTGATTCAAGGGATGCACTGTTTTCCTATGAAGTTTGCATTATTCACCAAATCTAAAGTAAATTCATGCACAACTCATCCAACCCATTGGCCATATATTCAAAGACACAAGACAATAGATGCATTCACCAATATGCATTCAATACATTTTCCTCATATTTTAGTATTAAAGTCAACTGTTTTCTGCAGTGGGACTGACGACATTTGCAGCCTTATCATATTTTCTGCTGCAGAAAGTAAAGGCAAAAAATGACTATTCCACAGAGCAGCAGGAGCCCAGCAAAATTCTAACATCATCTCCTTTGCAGTGGCAGACACAAATACAGACTTCACTACTAATGGATTCTTCCTCCATTATTTCCAACGCAGTTAGTCTGGAGAAGAAACAGCAGTTTAAAATCCACGTGGCTCCATTACTTCAATTCATCCTTGAGATTCTAGGAAGAACCAAGTTATAAATACACTCAGGAGACACCAACAGTGGTACCATCATCCCAGGGCACATCACATAGCAGGGACCATGCAAAAAATACCCAATGAGAAATTACATTCAACTTTGCCATGCCAGAGCTAAAACAAAGCACTCCTTCCTTCTAGGCATCTGCAGATCTTAGTTTTAATTTAGATATTTTCTTCTTGGCACAGAATGGAAAATACTTTGTCAGACAAAGATCAGCTTTACCCTGCCACAGCTCACCCAGTTCCTTCCTGTCCCACACTGTGCCAGGGTGAACACCTCATTGCACTTCCCCACAGAAAGCACCAGAATTGCTGAGCCATGCACAGAACAGCTGATTTGAGACATTGGGAAGCAGACCAAAGACTGCTGCCCATTCCTATTCCCTAATCCCCTGAAGGCCTGAGTGACACCTCCATCACCAGCCAGAGAACCCAAGGAGGTTCTGCTCATGGCTGTGGGTTTTCGTAAACCCACATCCCCATGACAACTTTCCTGTTTCCTTGCAATCCAATATATTTTTACTGTCAATCTCTTGTCCCATTCCCCCCAGGCAGTCTGCAGTTCAGCTGCTGGATGAAACACACACACTTTTCACTTGACATATGTAATTTCCTACAGCATTTTCTTGCTTGGTAGTAAAACCCTCCATGAGATGTCCTCCTTAACTTGTTTTCCTCTGCAGAGTTACAGAGGACAGTTAAGCAATACGCATTTATAAAACCCTACTAAGCCAAGTACTTCATTTTCCTTATTTATTTCTTGATGAAGGGTTGCAGGGATGCTCGCACTGTTAATAATTGTTCTGCATTCCCCATTCCAGCCTAAGGTCAATCTGACATACAGCATTCCACAAAAAGTGCAAATACAACAAGGCAGCAGTGGGAAACTCTTGTTTATACTCCTTGTATTAAAAACAAAATTGTGCTCTTTCCTCAATGGCAACAGCATTCTTTGAGCAAGAAAAAGGAACACCACATATAAGTAAAATGCCTTCAGTAACTTATAGAAATCTAACATAAGTAACTGAAAGGAGCAGATAAATTTTGCTCAGAAATAACCCAGGAAATAAAAGGTTGGCATGAAACTTCGAAGGTTGGGCTGCACTGCAGAGCTGTGATTTAAACACAGAGCAGTTGGATCATTAGTGACTACACACACCAGCATCCTCGAGAACGTGGCCTACAGAATTCCTCCGAGCAGAACCGAACATTATTTCAGTTTGTTATTTGTAAAGAGAAACAAGTTTTAAATGTTATGCATTAAGAAAATTATGTTGACCATTCCGTTTTTATTGTTCTCTGCCTTTTGAGCCCTCTCATGGAAAAAAAAAAAAAAGCCAACAGATTTCCTTTAATAAAACCAATTTATTTCACTCCGTCTGTTGAGGAGGAGAAAAGCTTTGTGCAGTTCCCAGCTGTGGCTTTGAGATACTGCCACGTCCTCCTTCTCCTCCCTACTTCTTGGCAACTTTTCCTGTATTAACATGTCTGTTCTTGTAATTTTTCAAGGTTAAATTATCTCAGTTTAACAGTCTCACAGGGATGCATTTGGGTGCTTTGCAAGAGTAATACACTGCTCTACATATTCCAACGGCAAACCCAAGTCATCTTCATTTCAGCAATCCTCCTAATTGCTTTAAGCCATCCTTGCACTAAGTGCTGATTGTCAAAATGATCATCAGGAAAACCGAGGAGACATCCAGGTGAGTCTCACGGGTTCATTGAAAGGAAGGAAAAGTCTGCCAGCTCTCACACCCCACGAGGCCAATCATTCCTTCTGTGCAGAAGAATGGCAATGAAACCGTGCCCAATTACTTGTGGAGCAGTTGGTTCTGCCACTGCTGCTAGCCCAGGCAAACAGGTAAAACTCAGCCCGTCTTCATCAGTTGTCCCTTTGTCATCCACCACATTCATCCGCTCAGCAAATCCCAACAAAAATGATGAAAAATTGCATAACATAAGGCAAACCCAAAATCCAGGCTGTCCCCTCCAACAGCCCCTAAACATACAGCTGATTGTTTCCAATGTTAAAATCAACACTAAGTCTTGAAACAAGAGAGAAAGGAAAAAACATCTGAGCTTTCTTATGCCGGATCTTTATTTTTTGGGCTTCCAACAGTAACTGCTGCCAACAGAAAAAAGGCACACTGCTTCAGCCCAGGCCAAAATAATCATTTGCAATACGAAATAAAGAGATGCAGAACAAAGCTTTATAATAGATTGTAATGGGATCTAGCCCAAGAGATCTGCTCGCATCTTCTGTCTGAAGAAACATTCCGTGCAAGTGCAAAACACAACATGCACAGAAAGCAAGACAGTGTCCCATAACACTTGTTTCTCAGTTGCATCTGAAGAGCAAATGAAAAATAAAAGCAGAACACCTAATAAGTGGGGTTATTAGTGAGCTCATTCTACAGTACAGATCTCCAAATCGGTGCTCATACATACTAATGTTAACTTAGCACTGTGTGCTCTCCAGAAAATTGCCTGAATATTTCATTGCTATTGCTGAACTTCAGCAGGGCAGGGGGGGGAACCCGTGCTTTGTGGTGGTTCTTTATGGGCTTGGCCAAAGCACTGAGCTGCACTCATTCGTGCTCTGTAGGACAAACCCAGCAGTCCAAGCCACGTCTGGGGCAGCAGTCTCTCTCTGGAAACTTCTTGCAAACAACAGAGAGATCAGAAAACACTCAGAGAAGTTCATTTGCCTTTTTATGCTGTTTTTTGTTGTTTTCTTTTCCTTTAAAATTAGCACTTAGCTGCCACAGTCCATGTACTCAAGCAGCACTGCTCAATTTAACTAAGCATACAGAAACTCTTCGTGGTTCACCGTGATTTGCAATTTAACAATACATATGCAAATGAAATTAGTGCTGGCAAAAATAATTATAGTTGCTCTTGGGAGGATTAATAACTAAAGTCTGCCCTGCTTATAGTAGGGTTTAATTTAATTCTGTTGCATATATTAAATGAAGAAACAAATTCTGTGTCCAGTGTTGTGTTTGGCAGCTAATATGTGCTCACATGAATGCTTGTGTATTTAGGTGGAATGAAAGGGACTATGTTCACAGATGCACTGATGTCCTATTGTCAATGGTTTACGGGGCTGGATCGGCCCGGTTCCGTGACGATTGGTGTGGGGGACTCACGGACCCACGCCCCAGGAAAGGGCAAGGGAAAAGGGAAAAGGGAAAAGGGAGATGGGCCTAGAAACAAAACAGCGGCAACGATCTGAGGAGGAAAGCTAATTTACTAAATAAGATATTAGAAAGCAAAATAACACAATATAATACAATGTAATTGGAATTGAGGCTAATGAATCAAATAAAATGAGCAAGAGAGAGTGTCCGATAAACCGAAGGCCTTACGCTAACGCTGAAGGCGATACGGCAGCGAGCACCCACTGCTGAGTCGATCCCGAAGGAAAGAGAGTGTCCCGTGACCGCTGAGGGTTTTTATCTGTTCCCTCTGAGCGGAAAACACGTAAAAATATAAAGCATCGCAAAGTCCTCTGGGGAATGTAGTGCTTCTTCTCTTCTGAGACAGGTATACCTGGAATTATCAATGATCTATGAAGCTGGAGTATTAGCTCTTTAACTCTTAATGCAATACATGATGTTATGATGTGGAATACCAGTACCAAAAAATCATAAAACCATGACATTCCACCCCTTATTCCACATCGTTACATCATGCTTGATACATACAGAAGAACAATGATTAACATGCATTAGATATACACACACACAACATATATATACAAGTATATACATGGAATTACTGACTGCACTCCCCCAACATCAAATTCCCTTGTGGTACACACTGAACATCCCCATTCTTCTGCATCACCCACCAAGTGGACCCAGGTCCCTGAGCAAAGACAGTTCCACGGAGAGGTTTGCCCTTTCCAGAAGCTGGAAGTACCCAAACTGCTTTGCCCAACATGTTCTTTACATGTACTACAGGGACCTTATCTCCCTCTACTGTAGGTAGAGAGCTGGATTGGGCAGGACCATCACGATTGATGGATCCTCGAGTGTTGACCAACCAGGTGGCTTCTGCCAAATGCTTCTCCCAATGCTTAAATGTTCCGCCACCCATTGCTTTCAACATGGTTTTCAGCAACCCATTGTATCTTTCAATCTTACCAGAAGCTGGTGCGTGATAGGGGATATGATAAATCCATTCAATGCCATGATCTTTGGTCCAATTACTTACAAGAGAATTTTTGAAATGAGTCCCATTATCTGACTCAATTCTTTCTGGAGTGCCATGTCGCCATAGGACTTGCTTCTCGAGACCTAGAATGGTGTTTCGGGCGGTAGCATGGGGTACTGCATATGTTTCAAGCCACCCAGTAGTTGCTTCCACCATGGTGAGCACATAATGTTTACCATTGCGAGATCGTGGCAAGGTGATATAATCAACTTGCCACGCCTCCCCATATTTATACTTTTGCCATCGTCCTTCCCCCCAGAGAGGTTTCATCCTCTTGGCTTGTTTAATTGTGGCACATGTATCACAGTCATGGATAACCTGTGCAATAGCATCCATAGTTAAGTCCACCCCTCGGTCTCTAGCCCACTTATATGTTGCATCTCTTCCTTGATGGCCCGAGGTCTCATGGGCCCATCGAGCTAAAAATAATTCACCTTTGTGTTGCCAATCCAAGTCTACTTGAGCCATCTTAACTTTAGCAGCTCGATCTACCTGATGGTTATTCTGTTGTTCTTCAGTTGCCCGGCTCTTAGGAACATGAGCATCTACATGGCGCACCCTTACAACCATATTCTTTACTCGGGCAGCAATATTTTTCCACAGTTCAGCAGCCCAAATAGGTTTACCCCTCCGTTGCCAGCCATTTTGTTCCCATTGCTGTAACCACCCCCATAAGGCATTTGCCACCATCCATGAGTCAGTGTAAAGATAAAGCACTGGCCACCTCTCTCGTTCAGCAATATCTAAGGCCAGTTGGACAGCCTTTACCTCTGCAAATTGGCTTGATTCTCCTTTTCCTTCAGTGGCCTCTGCAACTTGTCGCGTGGGGCTCCACACAGCAGATTTCCATCTGCGGTGCTTTCCCACAATGCGACACGATCCATCTGTGAACAGGGCGTATCTCTTCTCATCTTCCGGTAGTTCATTGTATGGCGGGGCCTCTTTAACACGTGATACCTCCTCTGCTGGGGTTGTTCCAAACTTTTTACCTTCAGGCCAGTCCATGATCACTTCTAGGATTCCTGGATGACTGAGGTTCCCCATCCGAGCTCGCTGTGTAATCAGCGCAATCCACTTACTCCAAGTGGCATCAGTAGCATGATGGGTGGAGGGAACCTTTCCTTTGAACATCCAGTTCAGCACTGGCAGTCGAGGTGCCAGAAGGAGCTGCGCTTCAGTACCAATTACTTCAGAAGCAGCTCGAACCCCCTCGTATGCGGCTAAGATCTCCTTTTCAGTTGGAGTGTAGCGCTCCTCAGACCCCCTGTATGCTCGACTCCAGAAACCAAGGGGTCGGCCTCGGGTCTCTCCAGAGGCTCTTTGCCACAAACTCCAAGTGGGACCTTCCTTTCCAGCAGCAGTGTAGAGGATGTTCTTTACATCCTGTCCCATCCGCACTGGCCCCAGGGCCACGGCACGGGCTATCTCCTGCTTAATTTGCTCAAAAGCCTGCTGCTGCTCAGGGCCCCATACAAAATCATTCTTCTTCCGCGTCACCCGAAAGAGAGGGCTCACAATGAGACTGTAGTTTGGAACATGCATTCTCCAAAAGCCCACTGCACCCAGAAAAGCTTGGGTCTCTGTCTTACTAGTGGGTGGAGACATAGCAATAATTTTGTCAATCACATCTGTTGGGATGTGACGACGTCCATCTTGCCACTTTATTCCTAGGAATTGAATTTCCTGTGCAGGCCCTTTAACTTTGCTTCGTTTAATAGCGAAGCCAGCTTGCAGGAGGATCTGAATTATTCTCTCTCCTTTCTCGAAAACTTCCCCTGCTGTATTGCCCCACACAATGATGTCATCAATGTATTGTAAGTGCTCAGGAGCGCCGCCCTGTTCCAATGCAGTTTGGATCAACCCATGGCAAATGGTTGGGCTGTGCTTCCACCCCTGGGGCAAACGGTTCCAGGTGTACTGAATGCCTCTCCAGGTGAAGGCAAACTGTGGCCTGCATTCTGTGGCCAAGGGAATTGAAAAGAAGGCGTTTGCAATGTCAATTGTGGCATACCACTTGGCTGCTTTTGACTCCAGTTCATACTGGAGTTGAAGCATGTCCGGCACAGCAGCACTCAGTGGGGGTGTGACTTCATTCAGGCCACGGTAATCTACCGTCAGCCTCCATTCTCCACTGGCTTTACGCACTGGCCATATGGGGCTATTAAACGGGGAGTGAGTTTTGCTGATCACTCCCTGGCTCTCTAGCTGACGAATCAGGTTATGAATGGGGAGCAAGGAATCCCTATTAGTGCGGTACTGCCGTCTGTGCACCGTTTTTGTAGCAATTGGTACCTGTTGCTCCTCCACTTGTAGTAACCCTACAACGGACGGATCTTCTGACAGGCCAGGCAAAGCAGACAGCTGCTTAATATTATCTGCATCCACAGCAGCTATTCCAAAAGCCCATCGATACCCTTTGGGATCCTTAAAATATCCCCTTTTGAGGTAATCAATACCAAGTATGCATGGGGCCCCCTGTCCGGTCACTATAGGATGCTTCTGCCAGTCTTTACCCGTGAGGCTTATTTCTGCCTCCAGCACAGACAATTCCTGAAAGCCCCCAGTCACTCCAGTGATATGAATCAATTCTGCCCCTTTATAACTTGAAGGCATTAGAGTACATTGTGCACCAGTATCCACCAGTGCCTCATATTTCTGTGGGTTTGATGTGCCAGGCCACCGAATCCACACAGTCCAATACACTCTATTATCCCTCTCCCTCCTCTGGCTGAGGGCAGGGCCCCTCTATTCATTACCTGTAGTGACAGGAACAACTTCACTGGTAGTTGGTCTGTGTTGTAATTCTCTCACCCGTGCTCGCAGTGCAGGGGTGGGTTTTTGATGCCATTCCTTCATATCTTCTCCATTTGCACGTAAGTAACTCCACAAAGCTGCGCGTGACATGAAGTTAGTGCTGTCATTTGCTCGAGCAGGACGGCGTCTGCTACTGATAGCTACAATTGATTCAACCCTATCAATCAGTTGGGATAATTTTCCCAATATATCTGCCATTTGTCCTTCGAACTTTGATATGGCTGAAATGGACGCGTATGGTGGTGGAAATTTTTGTTCGATGTTTTGAAGTGTAAGAATTAGTTCAAAAACTGGGGGTTTTCTGTCTTGGTCCTCATATCTGTTGAACGTTGTCACTAGTGTACCGGCGTACCTTTCTGGTGCTGACTTTGAAAGCTTCTGACATATTTCGGGTGTACTCCTTACTTTCTCTGGATCATGGTCCCGATCGTCAGGATCAAACGTGGGATCATACAGCATTTCCGCCACAGCTGTTTCTCTCAAATACTGGATGCCTTCCTCAATAGTTTTCCATCTTTTCACTTTAGGTGCCAGGTCACTCTTGTAGGGATATCTTTCCCTCACAGCTACTAGCATTCGTTGCCAGAGGCTGGCGATTCCATCCATATACCTGCTGATTCCTCTGTCGACAGCCGGATCTCGGGCAATGTTTCCTAGTTGGCGAGCTTCGTTACTATCAAGGGACACACTGTTGGCCCCGTTGTCCCAACACCGAAGCAACCAAGTGACAATACTCTCATCCGGACGTCGAACAAACTCCTTTCTTGAGCCTTGGATCTCAGACATTTTCATGGGCCGACGAAACGTCGTAACTTTAACTTTCTCTTCACCTTCATCATCACTTTCTTCTCCATGTCTCTCACTTTTCTTTGTTGCCTTTCTCGGTGGTGGTGGGGTTGTGGCCACCCCCTCACCTATATCTTCCTCTTCTTTCGGCACCTCTTCTTTGCGTTCTAGGCGCGAGGACACACGTTTCCATTTCTTGCCTTCCACAGGGGCAACTGACTTTGATACTAGTGCTTTCTTTGGCTGGTCAGGTGTGACCGGGAGGTTTTCCTCTTTGGTTTGGGCCTCAGTTTGGACACTCTCTCCCTTCACAATAGTATATAAACCTCGGTAAGCATAAGCCAAGCCCCAAATAAGCTGTTCCACCTCAGATCTTTCTGAGCCGCAACACCCTTTACTCAGATACAGGCCTAGCTCCTCAGGATCCTGCAATTGTTCAGGAGAAAAATCCCATGACACCGGGTGCCCCCATGCTTCTAATTTCTTTCCTAAAACTCTCCATTCTCCCTGCCATTCAACATTCTCTGTTTCTGGGAGAAGCTTCCTGCACATGATGTAAAATGCTACTACATGCAGGAGGACTAATATCCCAATTATTAACACCATCCCTAAGCTGTGATCTTGAAAATTCATAAAAAACTGAGAGGGGAACCTGGGTACCCATTCAAACATCACATGGTTCGTTAATATGCTATCGTTTGTTCCGTTAGCTGGGGTGCCCAGGTATCTGACAGGTGCCTCTATCATTGCTTTTAATTTGTCATATAGGGACCAGAACCAATGGAACAGAATGGCAAACCTAACCAAGTTCCAGTACGTTTTGAGCATTAAGAGGGAAAAAACAATGAAATGCAGCCCCTTTAAGAACAGTTTAAAACGAGAGAGCATTTTTTTTCTTTACTATAACAAGTTAGCAGCACCCATAAAAGTTTACAAATATCCCAGAACAACTGGCAGTACGCCCAGACTTCAAGGTCGTGTTATGCCGTACAGCACCTGCAGTACAGATAAGCTTGCTAGCAAGAGACAGAGATTCACTCTAAAAGTATGTCTCTGCCCGGCTAAGGCAGCTCGTCGTGCCCCACGTTGGGCGCCAAAAATGTCAATGGTTTACGGGGCTGGATCGGCCCGGTTCCGTGACGATTGGTGTGGGGGACTCACGGACCCACGCCCCAGGAAAGGGCAAGGGAAAAGGGAAAAGGGAAAAGGGAGATGGGCCTAGAAACAAAACAGCGGCAACGATCTGAGGAGGAAAGCTAATTTACTAAATAAGATATTAGAAAGCAAAATAACACAATATAATACAATGTAATTGGAATTGAGGCTAATGAATCAAATAAAATGAGCAAGAGAGAGTGTCCGATAAACCGAAGGCCTTACGCTAACGCTGAAGGCGATACGGCAGCGAGCACCCACTGCTGAGTCGATCCCGAAGGAAAGAGAGTGTCCCGTGACCGCTGAGGGTTTTTATCTGTTCCCTCTGAGCGGAAAACACGTAAAAATATAAAGCATCGCAAAGTCCTCTGGGGAATGTAGTGCTTCTTCTCTTCTGAGACAGGTATACCTGGAATTATCAATGATCTATGAAGCTGGAGTATTAGCTCTTTAACTCTTAATGCAATACATGATGTTATGATGTGGAATACCAGTACCAAAAAATCATAAAACCATGACACCTATTGAGAGACAGATAGTGATAATTACCTGGTGGGTGAACAGCACAGGCCCTTTTTGTGGAGACACAAGAAGCCTGCCATCCACGGCTGGGAAGTGGTCGGGGCTGACTAATGTCTATGAGGTGTAATAACCTTGTATAAGCTGTCCCCTACGGCTATGAGTCTTTAATAACAGCACAACCACCACTCTGTACATCATTAACATGGACAAATCAGATTCCAAGCACTGCTATTAATGCCTCCCACGTTTTTGGGCCCAGCACAGCATGAAAATGCTGGACAGAAGGGCGATGTCCCACGCTGTGAGCTCCTTGCCAGAGGAAATCCCTTCTACACTGTGACATAACTGTCTGGCTTTTTACAAGGCTCCTATGGGTTGGATTAGCTTTACTGAAGCCAGTGGGTGTAACAGCTGCCTCACATTTGGATTAGCATCCAAATCAATCAACACCCCCTATAGTGCTAGAAGCTGAATTCATAAGAGCTCCAATGACAACAGCAGACAACTGAAAAACAAAAAAGTTCTACAGAGCTGGCGGGTAAAAAAGGAGGGTTGGACATCACCTGCTGGAAATGAGTCCGTATCTCTTTCATATCTACACTTCTGCACCGTGGAACTTGAAGTCCAAAGTAACGTTATCTCATCAACTTGTAAATACTGTCTTAAAAATGATGTTCACTTTCAGATACTAAAAGCTTTCCTGTTTTGCTAGAGAAGACCACACATTTCCACAGGAGGTCAGATGTCTGCTACTGGAGATTGTATGAATACTTTCGCCAAAACACTTCTTCGTATTTACCACATGAAAATGCCCTGAATCCAACACATAGCTTAAATTGGCCAAATCCAGAACTTACTGATTTCACTGAATAAATACACCCCTCAGAGACATTATCATGCATATAAATATATCAACAGAAGTTCTATGCTAGCATATAGCTAGCTGTAGATATATAGTATATATTAGCACATACAGAAGTATCTGCAGTATGCCTCTGTCATTCACAGTTATGTTGCTAAAGATCTCATTGCAATATCAGATTGTTAGAAATCATATATGATTTAATGGTGTCAATTTAACTTCAGTAAGATTACTTGCTTGAAACATGAACAAGTAGGTTTAATGAGGAAGTTAAAGTAAACTGTAGTATGGATATAATTGAGGACTGTTACCAATAAAAGCATTAGTGTCAGAGAATTATGGTATTTTTTAGTACCTTATTAAAGGATTCAGAATGGATATGAACATTTTTAGGGATGTCTTGCCACATAAATAATTGGACCGTTACTTTCATACACTGTACACTATATAAAATGTTAATAAGCTTTCTAAAATAGCACTAAAGTATAGGAACAGATTTTATATTCCATTAAATATTTGGAACTAAGTTATCCACCTTATTTTTGGTATTTTCCATGCTTAAACCTCATAAGAAGAAAGGGACATGGAACCATTGCTATGAATGTTGTGTTTCTGAAGAATTACCCACTGTATTTGTTTCTTAGGATTTCCATTAATGTCATGAGAGATCAGCTGTTCGTGTCCTGAAATGCTCTGAACACACACATCCCACCTTCCATTCCTGATTCTTCTGAAACATCGCCTCATATGCTCAGCAGATCTCTACTGCACAACCAATTTTCTTCTTCTAACTTCAGAAACACACACAGATCAACCGCTGAAGAATGGCTATGAGCTGATAACTACAATCAAGACCCCCATATTTCATCACAAAGACATGAACACAGTAAGGAAACACCTAGAAGCCATTTCAAAGACCTGAATTCCTAGTGGTCACTGAAGTGCTCACATGGAGACCAGCACGTTTTAGACAAAGCTTCAAATGCAGAAGGCAAACAAGTTGTGGTTGTAATGTCCTCTCCTGGCATACAGCCACAAAGTGGTACAAGTAAATGCTAAAAGCAATTAATTGTTTTAGACAATGGCCAACCTCATCAATACAAATCAAATCAAAAGTACGAGTGATACAATGGTACTGAAGGCTGTGCTGCCTATAGCAGTGACTCACAAGTGGGCTCAGCCAAAAATTTTCAACAGAATAGAATTTGTTTAA
Source organism: Callipepla californica brunnescens (assembly GCA_023055505.1). NCBI lineage: Eukaryota > Metazoa > Chordata > Aves > Galliformes > Odontophoridae > Callipepla > Callipepla californica. Next base: position 14,773,109 of record JALIRH010000015.1, on the reverse strand, counting down.
GATCCTTATTTCACAACAGATAGTGTTTATCAGATAAGAGGCATGAGACCCAGACAGGTTTAAAAATGTTTGCCATCATTATCAGAAGCATGCAAAAGAAAACAAAGCAATTCAAAGTTTGGGATCTCTCTTGTTTGAAAGAGCAAATGAAAGTCACTGAACTTATCTTCAGAGAGGGTAAATAAATCAGACAAAGCCCTACAGTAAGAGTTAAGTGTTTCCTCCCTACGATGCTATAATTTACAGAAACCTTTCAAGGTTGTGTAAGTCACTGGGGTTTGATTTAGGAGGATCCATAACCTGTTGAAACCAATGAAAAACTCCAGATGATCTCAACAACCTTTGGAATAATCTGTTCTGAACTGATTGAAAGCAAACTTTGACTTCCAACACCACGTGGAACAAAACCCAAAGAACGTTTTTTCCTTCAGAGACATTCCCATGGGATCAAAGAACGTATATTTGGGCCACTGACAACCCCACATTCCTTTAACCATGGAGTTGGGGATGCATTTATCAATCCCCAGTGATACCCTTTGAGTACTACAGATAACACGCCATGTGCCTGTCTTCTGCACAGGCCCGAGGCAGATAAAGTCCTTTAAAGATATAAATGATTATCACAGAATTATGTATTGATCTATTAATAAGGGAAGGGATGAACAGCAAGGAGAAAAAGGCAGATGTCCCTTCACTGAACAGAAACACAGCCATCACTTCTGTCTCATTTGTGTTCAATTTGGAAAGATTTTTCTATCTAGAAGGGTTTTGTCCCCTTCTTTAAAATCATAAAAAATCCCTTTTTATTGTCTTTTAAATCAGTCCGTCAACACAAAGAAAGCATCTTGCCAGGGTCTGGGAACACACCCAGGCACTGGAGGCATTTCTGCTGTTATTATACACCCCCAGACTTGTTGGTTGAGGTTGCTTATTACAGAAGGCAGTAAAAATCAAGCATCTAATAACTACACTGTAGTGAAAACATTTTGCAACTGAATTAAGATGAAAGATCTTTTTATGTACGCCACATTTGCATCCTCCTACCAGGCAACTCAAAAATAGAAGACTGGAGGAACAATACCTAACTTTTACTTTACCAGAGGACTAATCAGAGCAATGAGAAAAACTGTCTTGTACACATGGTTTTATTTAAGGATAGGGAGAAAATAAATGCATTTTTGATAGGATTTTTAAGAGAGTGGAAATGAGGTTTTTAGACACTGAAAAAGCACTATACAATTAGTGCACCATGAAAAGCTTATCTGTATAGTAAAGTTCAAATAATAAATTTAATTAAAGTTTAAAAGCTTAGGTAAAATCCATTAAACACTTGTAGCTTAATAAAATGTTACTTAAATATAAGTGCAGAATTAACATCAACAGTAACGTGGGAGCCATCACCTAAAACGCTCAGACTTTATAAGCGTTCATCACGTCTTCAGATCAATCACAGCACGTGGTCACAGCAGCACGTTTCTCTGCAGTTCAGCACTCAAAATTAACGTGGAACTATTGCTTGGGGACAGAAGAACTCCAGAGATAGGAACCAGTATTTGTTTCTGTTAGAAATGGCTTAACTAATAGATCCTGGTCACAAACTATCGTAATCTGAAATTAGAAGACTGAAAGGGAACTGTGTTGAAATGGGGTTCTCTTTGGCTTGGGTTTCTGTGGTTTGGGTGAGGGAGGGTACTCCCAGACATGGCTTTGAATCTCATAAGAAAGCAGCAGCCATGGCCCACATGGAAGCAGTGCAGAAAAACTGAACCATCGTTCCTAATTTTTGGGTTTGTTCAGCCACGTGACAGCCTCAGATCTGTCGTACATGGGAGCAGCCCATTGCTTGAAGGAGCCACTTCACTGCTTCAACACGCGCAGGGGCAGCAAGGCTCACACTTCTGCATGGCACAGGCACACAGCTTCTTTCTGACTGTGAGGAATGGCAGATTCATTTCATGTCCCGCAGAAGTTAAATAAACGTGGAAACACCACACAGCTTTACAAACAGCTCAGTTCATTTATCCAGACTCCTTGTGGCACTGCAGGGATGTCAGAAGCAGCAATTAGCAGCAACAGCAACACCCAGGGACAAAGACAACAGCCCTTGGGATGAACAATCATTGTGCTCATTGAAGGGCAAATAGTCTGTAAGAGATACAGGTTGACAACCTGTTACCAGCTAACAAGTCCCTGAATTTCCACCCCAAGCAAATCTTACTTAACAGTACTGCACAACTACTCATCTCAGTAATGGGAAGCTTTTCCCAAAGTGTATTTCTGCCAGTGCAGAAAGACCATATTACAGAAATAATATGAGATTTCTGTGAATGGTTACTAATTGTAATATTACTGTCAGGAACAATGAGGCCTTCTAAATATAACAGCTTCCCCAGAACACACACGCTGCTTGCTCAGAAAGAAATACTCCTGTGTTGTACAAGAGCTAATACTCACAACTTTAGAGCATGCAAGTGACAAACCTGAAGGAAGGTAACAAACTGTGCTCCTTTTTCATGCTTGAACAGGGGAAAGTCGTCATCTGAACTGCATATTTTGTGGAATGCTCTGTGCTACTCGGAGTATTTATGGCTACGTGCAGTCCCATCCCATACTGTTGTGCAGGGTAAAGGGACAGAAATAAGCTGACAGACTTTTAAAAGAATCTACATATAAATAGAGCAGATATACAGATATGTTACAAAGTCTCTTTGCCATAACACGGAAATTCCCAGAAGAATGACTGGAAGCCAGCAAGCAAAATAGGAAAGTTATTCATGAGTAACGCATTAGAATTTAACTTCATGAAAACATCACTACAGAAATTGCTTTAAATGTATCTGTGTATCAGGCATCTCGTGCCTTAATCGCTTTCTCCACTCAGCAACCACTTAGTATTTGTAATTAATTACATTTTTGTAATTATGAATGTTATAAACATTTGACATGCCTTAGACAGGAGTATTTACTCAGAGAAACACGCTGGGACAGGATTATGGAGTGTCATAGTTTAAGGCTTCAGCCCTTCAAATTGCTTTTTCATGCAGTGCACTGCTGAGGATTTTTTGATTTGTTCATCTAAAATATGTTTTGACACAACATCAGAGCAGAGCTTCCCAGTGATCTGTGAAAATCAGTCAGCATATTTTAAACAGAGAGGTCCAACAGTTTTGAAACTTATACGCCAGGTCAAACTGAATTTACAGCTGTGCTTGCAACGCTACACTGCTAGAAAAGTGGAGTTTGTCTTTTGAATTCTAAATGAAAGGTTCCTAACATGAAGTCTATTCATAAAAAAAGCAAAAAAAAAACCTGCTTTAAACCCTTTCCCTTTTCAAAATTACATAGTTACTGGGGAGAGAGTTTCAGTCAGTCACAGCCACTTCAACACCTACGGACCCATCCAAGCTGCAAGTGGAGCGTGGCACAGAGGTACTGAGGAGCAGCACGAAGCAGAGGTGGAAGGCACTTCAGAAAGAGAGGTGTGCAGCCACCTGAGACCACGACATCATACCACTTCAGCCAGCCCACAGCAGGGCTAGGACTAGATGATCTTTAAAGGCCCTCCAAATCCACCATTTTATGATTCCACAGCTGCATCCTGAGAATCAACACAAATCACAGAGGCCAGCCTCCTTCTGTTCCTACCAGCCTTCCCAGCGGAGCCTTGCATTTGATCCTACATGACTGTGCCTTGTTTTTCCCAGCAGGAGCTGACTCCCACACTCAGTACTCTGCCATATCAGTGCGTGGGCTGCTCTCCCCTCAGAGGACCCAGCCAGGCCAGTGCCAGCTGGCAGGACCCTCCCACAACCACCAGTTCCGTCAGAAGAAGTGATGATAGCAATGGTTTTGCAGTGGGAGGCTAATAGCTGCCTCCTCCAAGAGACAGAAATGAGATATATGAGAGCCTTTGGTCCATCTTTCTGCCACATCAACCCCTAGGCCTGCCCTCCAATGCACAAGGACATGGTTTAGCTCTTCTGTCTCCAGTTCTGTGTTTAGCTGAGACAGAGCAGCACAACAGGAAACACTCACTGCTTCCCTAATCGCCCTCACACTGAGAGCAGGCTGAAGTCCATTTGCTTTTCCATTGCATTTCTCGTAATGACATCCTCTGCACATTTCATGTTGCCCCAAACAAACACAGTAAGAAACAAAGGCTTTCCTTCAGAGTGCTGAGATAAATAAACAAACAAATAAACACATTTGGATGGGAAGGAAAGCAAACCAAACATGAAAACAGATATTTTTGAGAAAAGTTTGTTAACCACGGGAACTTTTGGACGTTGCAACACTGCCAAGGTCAGAGGCAGAAGCTGACACTGGATAATAAATGTATTTTCTACCCAGAGGTCTCAGAATGGCACCATTTAGATACCCTGCACAAACATTTATATAACTGAACGCTTTATTGCCTTTGTCTCTGTTTTCTTTTTCCTTTGCCCTCTTGGATGTATGCAATACTTTCCAAACCATTAAGTATAATACATTTATCTAGATGTTTACCACATTCCTAAAGGGAAAAAAGCTTACAGATCCTTACACTAAATGAGAAATATCTTCTGCAACAGTTTTCATTTATTCAATCTGGTATTTAAATTGCAAAAGTAGTAAGTGTGAATAGCACTAAAACCTGTATCATTTTCTCTGTAAAAAATTCTTTATTTCCTCCATGACCACCTACTGCTTTTTATTTTTCCCACACAGAAAAGACTCTAAGACAAGCTATGAGGAACTTAGGCCTTACAACAGTAGAAGTGCAGAGATGTGTGCTGTAGGAAGAACTATGACCCTGAGACAATCCCTGAAGCAGTTCAGCTGTATGCTCACATCACTTGCCCCCATTCAAATGGGACACTTACCTTTGTCCTCTGTAAAGGCAAAGGGACCAGTACAAACAAAGAAAAGCTACAAAAGGAAGGAAAAAATGAATACTCACCTGTCTCCAAGGATCTAGGCTTACAGGGGAAAAACTCCAGAAGGAGGGATCTCCAACAAAAGCACCTCCCTCAGTGGCAGTCAGCACTTAGATGGGATCTCAGAGGGGTTGAGCCTGGCTCCACCCCTTCTGGTCACACAGGTGAATCACCTTCACCTCTTTCCTTCAGGTGCTCAATCGGTGGTTCAGGCCATGACTTAGCAGTCCCCATACAGGCCTCCCAAAAACATGCGGTGCCAATTGTCCCTGGGTGGGCAGTGTTCATATCGCATGATGCCAGTTTGTGACGTGACAAATACGAGAAAAATGGATGAGAGATTAAGAGCTTCCTTTTATTCAAATGCATTTTTAATCCCGATGAAATGGCTTCAAGAGTGTAAATGTTAAACTGGGTCTTCAGCCATCGCAGCCAGGAGAGCTTTGATCCATTACCTGCACGTGATAAGAGGAACATCAGAAAGAATAGCATGAAGGAATTATTTTACAACATTTCAAAGGCAATTTGAGACCGAATTACTGAACATCCAGAACAGTATGCATGTGGCCACTGGCAACCACATCTGCAATGTCCACTTCACATCCTTGGGCACACCGGTGAGCACAGAGAAATTCATTTTGAGCATTTTGCTTTTGCAGCACTCTCCATTCCTCCATGAGAATGAGAGTCAGGTAAAAGAAAGAGCTGCCTGACTTCAAGTAGCTTTAAGATTCAGCTTTTCTGTGGGGCAAGCGTTTGAAGTCAACAAGCATAAATCACAGAAAGCAGAAATCCAAATTACCTGGCACAAACTGCTGCTACATCCTTTGCATATCTCAAGTCTCCAAAGGAGCATGCATGTAAAGGCTCTTTGTACATCAGGAGGCATTTCTGATTTGTTAAAGAGAAACCCAAACATGACAGTCCTCCACAGCCATTATCATTTTGATAATGAATGCCAACTATCAGGAGAGAAGTGCTGAAACCAGACATCAGGAACTCTAGTCCTCTGCTGATTGTGGCATTTATGGACTACAATGCATATGATTGCTACAAACAAAACAAGATTTTGATGTGTAAGGGAAGGGGAATTCTATTTTTTAACAATAGTTTCTCACTTTACACAAACTCCTTTATCTTTTATAGAAGTATTCTCAAAGACGTACCACCTCTAAGAACACAAATGTCAGTATTCATCCACATTCAATATTAATTCACTTACAATCAGAGTCTTTGTAGCTTTCGGAACAAAATCTGATTCTGAGGTGTATAACAACCTTGGTAGCACAGCTATAACAACTCAGATAAAACACTCACTGTAAATGTACTGCAGGCCATTAAAAAATATCCACTTTACCAGCTCCAGTTGCACCTGCACTCCTTCTGCTTGATTCTAGCAGGCTTCCATTGTGCTGCTGCTGCAGGCCAGCACTCCTCTCCTTTCTCCTCATGGTGCAGTGACTTAATTTCAGAAGCTCTTTCTCAAAATCCTTCTCCCCCTGGCTGATGTGCAGCAGCCTAGGACAGCCCAGCTTCATAAGAAACTTTCTGTACTCAGAAGCCTCCTCTTCATGCCGTCTCATTGGGCTGTGTCAAACACTTGCCTAAGGGCTGCTGTACAGCTCTGAAACACCCATTCCTTTGCCTTATTCTGTCCTCTCATGTAGAGCAATTTTTAAACTAAATTATTTAGCGGTTAGAGCATTAAATATTGTCTTCTGGGACTAAAAAGGAAGAGAGAAAGGAAAGGAGAGAGGGGGGAAAAGCGTTCCCAGTCTTGGTCACTGTGTGCCAGATTTCTTCTTGGAAAAAATGTTTGCAATGGATCGTGTTGAAATGCCGACAGACTTTTAATTGGTGTTCTGCAGAGCCCACACACAGTCATACAGCAATAATTTGGAAATGCCTTGTTTAAAATACATTTAGGCTATTCAAAGCAGATATTGATATTCACTTGTAGCGTGAGCACGCCAACAATGCCTCGAAGGCATCTCTCAGCCACAGAATCTTTTTCAGCAGCAGGTGGGATGAAATGGTGACAAATGGGATGGAAGGCAGCACATATGAATAAACTATATAATATCCTATTTGTTTCCTCAACTTGGCTGCTCGCTTTGTTATTTTTCATAAGCTGGTGGTGCAAAAGCAGCCAAAGCACAAACCCATTCCCACACCTCGGTCTCACTGAAGATTGGAAGCAATTTCTGCTCAATATTCTATCCCCAGGAAAGCACAATGTGTCTCTGGGGACACCATGAGAAACCAGAGCTGCTTTGAGCAGTAAGCACTGATGAATGAAATTCCAGCCTTATTTCAGCCCAGATTTGCAGGGGAGGGGGGGGAAGTGAGGAGTGGGATGGTATTAATTATGATACAATTGTAGTCTCAGAGGGAAGAAGCCTGCAAGCTGGGGCTCCCTCAAAGCAATCTCACAGCCTCTTCCCCAGCAGGTGTGGTGTGTTTGTCAGCACAGAAAGCACAGCCTCCCGCTGCACCCAGACCTGCAGCGCAGATCAGAATGGCTCCTGCAAGGATTGCTTCAAAGCATGCCTCGTGTGCACACATCCAGTGAAGACTGAGGAGTTAGATTTCTTTCTAAAGCAGAGAGGTGCAGTAGCAAAGTAAAAAAAAACCACCCATTTCCAGAAGCTGCCATTTACAAAACAGTTCCTTTGCTACAAAAATCTCATTGCAACACTTGCAAAAGTGATTTAAAACATCAAACAACATCAAATTAGGAGAACGAGCCCTGTGCAGAGACCCAGCCCTGCACAGCTCAGCCTGGGTGGGAGCCGTGCCAGTCCCTGTGTTGGCCCCGCTCCTGGCCAGGCTCCGCAGCAGCTCTTGTTCATCGTTTGTCATTGTGCTGCCTTATCTCATGTTGCTTCAACTCTGAAATGAGACAATAAATAAATATTTACCTCCCTCTACAGATGAGGGAAGGTTTAATTAGCCAATGCCTCTCACCACCATGGGAGCTGAGCACAGGGCTGCAGAGCTGAGAGCACAGAGCCCACTGGGGGGACCTGCCCAACTCGGTGACCTTGGCGAGGGGCTAGAGCCATGGCTGTGTGTCATGTGAAGGGGTTCAGCTTCTGAAGAAGACAAAAATGAGGTTACCACAACGCATACACTCAGAAAGGTGAGTAAACTCAAATATACATCACCTTGGATGTCTTGGATGTGAGGTAAGCCCTATTTTTATGGTGTTTCTGTTCAGTTCAGTAGTACCTAAAGAAACTGAAGCCTGTGTGCTCCCCTGCAACCTACTGCACTGCTTTGGGCACATGAGCACACTTCCAGCCCCACCACCAATGACCCTCTGGGCAGAAGATCTGATCCTCACTGCTGGTGTGGTCCTGGGGCATGGGGATCTTCCACCCAACTGGAGTGAGCCCTGAACTGTGCAGCCCTTGTGGAATCCCTTCTGCCACCCCTTCATAGCTGAAGGTTGGCAGAAAACCTTAGTAAAAAGCTCTCAAATGGCAGAAGAGATCATTCAGGGATGCTGATATAAACTTCGGATGCCATTGCATCCAGTGGAGAAAGGCCAGCACATTTGCAGCCCCAGCCTGACTTCCACAACATCCTTCAGGTGTCCTAAAGGGGGTGAGGCTTGTTAATAATCTCCTCATCTTTAGAGATGAAATCAATTGATAATAGAGCTTATTTAATCTCAAGGTACTGAGGTTTGCGTCTCATACAAGCAACAATAACAAAGGGACTGGAGCTGAGGCACTATGACAGTCTTTGCAGATACAACTAGGTCAGAATTACAGCATTTTACCTTTCTTCTAAATTCTGCTTTTCCATTTTTTCTTCAATCTATCTACGTCGTCTTGCTACGCCATATCCCTCCTACCCAAACACAGAGCACACTTTCTCATACAGGTTATCAACGAAGGGAAGCCTCCTGGGGATTCACTCGGTAAGAGTTAATGAATAGCATTTGTTTCAGCTCCTGGAGGAAATGTTCGTATTCTCAGACTTTTTTCAGGGTCGGGGAGAAACAATAGGGGGAGTACTGGCATTTTGGCAACCATCTTTATAGGTACACTGAAAAAAATTAAGCTGCAAAGAAAATTAAGCATTTCTTTTTGCATTTCCGAAAATAAAATAAAATAAAATAAGAGAGACTATAAATAATGCTCTTTGAATTCCAAGATGAAAAGTGACTGAACACAAGCAGCCGCATTCTCCTGTCAAGCTGATCCTTTCATGAGTAGGAAGGGAAGCAGGGAGCATTCATCCTCTCTGCGGTGGATGCACTGCATACCTCGTCTTTAAGGAAAACATGGATATATTTTCATCTTCTTGAAAAATATTAAAGTGAAAAGATCCTTGATACCCTCAACAATCTTCATCAAAAAAGCAGGCAGTTGACAGAAAGGAAATTCTCAGCAGTGCTGGGTACCCACAGGCTCCAACCCTCCTGTAACCATTTAACGATGAAGCACATCACTATTACTTTCACTTGCAGAGTAATTAAATTGGAATTTATGACTCAAATATCCAAAAAAAGCTATTTCACAGATGATTTGCAACCGTGCTTAAGCATAGGCATTCATAACATTCACCAATCCTTTGTATTTAGCATTCTGCAGTATAACAGACACAAAATCCAGATTAATGCATTAATGTACATTTAATCTACCCATTACCGAGACATTTCATTTATATCATTAAGGGTTAAAATGCGCACAACCACTACATATGCTGGAAAAAATATCACACTTGCAGACAGAATATTAATTCTGCCTAAGAGCTGACATCACTTATGTTGTCTTTTGCAGTTATAGCTTTTGAGTATCACCGTAAGCATTTTATTACTCTGTGTACATATGAAGTTCAGTATAACCTGTGTCTACTGGAAGCAAAATAACATTTTAGTGAGGCTGCTACATATATGAAGTGCTCTTTCTCATTGCTGCTACCTACTGAAGGGAATTTTGCCTGTGATGGGAGAAAGGATGGATTCCTCCCAGAAGACAGCATGCCATTATGAAGAGTTCAGCTAACCTGTTGCCCATGTATTTATGGCTCACTTTGGAGAAACATTTTGTACTTTGCAGGGTAATGCAGCTCTTTGCGGTTACAACCATAGATGTAAATGACAAATACAACATAATCAAGTGAAAATCTATTTCAAACAGAAGACAAATTGCCTCAGACCTCGGTTATTATCTCTCTGGGATTCATAATCAACTTTAAATTAATAATTGGTTTAGTATCTCCTCTTTTAAATTTTCAATAATTAAATAACAGCCTCTTAAAAATTGTATTCTTAAGTACACTTCAGAAACATTACTTAATAAAAACAAAGTTAGGTAAGCAGTGACTGGAAAAAAAAAAGGAGAAAGCACACGTGGTCCAGAGAAGGCTCTCATCACAACACAAAATCACTTCTGGCAAGAGAGTTCCTCAAGTGGAGTCACAAATGGCCTTCTGGTGCACACAGTCCATCACGAGGGAAAAAGATATGAGGAGCACAAAGCATCGGACAGCTGAGCACCAGGGACCAGGTCTTTCCCTTCATGAAATAGTATTCCTCTCAACCAGAATGATGTGAAGTGCTTTGGCTTCACATAGCCCTAGAACCCCTTCTTTTTCCTCTTGCATGGAAAGCTTCCATATACTGTTCTGGGGAGACTGCAAGCTCAAATCTAGCACTTCTCATTCACAAGGTGATGCAAAAGGTGCACAGGGAGGTAGGGATGGCATTAAGTTGCAATAAATGTCTCATACTCACAAAAAGTAATGGCAAATCTCAAAAGCTGAGGTGGCAATGACATGCTGAAACATCACTTGTAGGATTGATTTATCCCCTTCTTCAGCTCTGCAAAATCAGAGCAGAAAAATGTGTCATGTATGAGATTGACTGTAGAATATTCTCCTGTTCTCAATCCAGGAACCAATAACCAGGAATTATATTTTTAAAACAAGATAAAATAATCCAGCTCTTTGCCTCCCAGGATTTATAGGTAGCTTTAAACCTATAAAACACAGCTTTTCTCCAAGGGAGGCAGACGAAAGGTAGCTCATGTACCTTACCATACCCCTACAGACTTGTAGCCCTGCTCCTCCAGCTTATCTGTTGGTTACTCTCCTTCCTTCAAGTTTAGTATTTTATTTAAAGAGCCAATCCAAAGCTATGCAGGGGCAGGTGCAACACTTCTGCAGATATCACAGGCGTAACAGACAGCACATGACTGACCCTTATAGAAGCTCTTTTCCAGCCCACAGCCCCTACTCTCTTCCTTCTGCCCTGAGCACCACAGCTGAGCAGCTCATGGTAATTTTAGCCAGCACTGTTTTCTTCCCTCTTTTTCCAGTAGATTTGCTGTCTTTCTGTATTCCTTTCCCCTACACTGAAGGCCAGTCTCACAGACAGAGAGCATGCTGTACTCCTCACCCAGCTGCTCCCTTTCCCCTTCCAGCCCAACACTAATTCTCTTTTTCTTCATGGTGACTCAGAAGCATCTTCAGAGTGTTCACGGGTCATCTCTCCTACTCTCACTTACAAAAGAAATGAGCATGAAGCAAATCTACTGCCAGCATTAACAGAGGACTCCTTCGTGCAGAATGCCCTTGGGTTTGCTGGGGAGAGATGACCAAGAGAGCACTGCCACCACGTTACTGGGTGCCACCAGGCCATGCACGAGGGGAGCTCAGCACACTGTGCTGGGCACCATAAGGAAAGACCTTGGTTAAACAACATGTTCCGTTTTGGAGGGCCAAATTCTGTTGTCTTCATCCCTACCAGTACCATCCACATTACCCAGTTTGATTTTCCACAGCACATGAGCTCTCCTGGCTTGCTCTACTCCACGTCATCCAACCCATCACAAACGCAAATCACTCCTGTGTAAAACTGCTCATCAGCTATTGCTGTCCCAAAGTCTGCTTTAAGCTCTACTTTCCTATTGAGAGTTGTACATTAAGCAGTGCTCACTTTGTCCAAATACACATATTTATTCATATTCCAGGATTGTTCGTGGCACTAGTTGCTTTTTCGTATTTTTCCCTCATTGTGTTATTTTTCCTCTTCACACACTTCAGCAGTCTCTGAAGGGAGAAGAAGTGGAGAAGAAAGGTGAAAATGTTTTTTTTTTTAAGACCTATAGTAATCAATAAAAGCAATGTTGCAGAAGCTAGAGTGTTCCCTACTGCATTGCCTCCCCTTGAAATATTGATACTGTTGTGGAGGAATTTTTCCCCTTCTGCTTTCTGAAAATAGAGATAATATAAATGTTCCCATTACTAAGAAATATGTCACATCAAAATTAATGATATTCAGCCAATAACAATGCTGCTCTCTGGCTGTCAATTTAAGTCAATTTCAGATTAGCAGAGCAATGCTGCCATTCAAGCTCTATTCAGAGGCAGAGATGAATTAAGGCAATTCTCGCAGGTTATGCACCAATGAAGAAGTGTGCCCTGGATCTGAACAATTACCTGTGAGCCCTTTCCTTGCACGCTGCCTTCATATTCTGGTGCTGTGCAGGATTCTGACCCCAGGAAGAGTTCTGCAGTTCTGCTGCAGCTCAGTGTTCACATCTAGAGAAAGAGGAGTGAAGTGCTTTCCTCTTCTCTATCATCAGAAGTGGTCAGAACCTGCTCCACCAATGCTTGATCATGAAATCTTGCTTTACTACATTTTATGTCTTAAAATGAGAACGCTATCTCCAAAATAGCCTTTGGCTCCAGTACAAAAAGCTCTTTTTATTGAAATACTCAACAGCAAGTGAAGTACTTGTTAAGGCAACTCCAATAAGAGAACTTTTTTTGCTGGCTTTCCTTCTTCCAAATGTGCTAGCAGAAGATCAGAATGTGTTTGCAGTTCTGCTAAACTGAAACAAGATCAAAATACAGTTATCTGTTACCAACTCCAAAGATGACATTAAAACTTCATTAGAAAACAAAGGTTACAGAGAGATCAATGTTCGAGGGTGAGTAAGTGACTAAATCATTTCATATGAGCAATTTGCATTTCATTGACCAGCAGTGAACAAAGGGAATATGAAATCAGGATGCAAGTTGAAGTGTCCATAGTGACACTGGCACGAATCTTAAACACGAACATGACTGTTCTCACAAGTGATTACAGTCAGCTGCTCTTGTAATACTGAGATTCAACATTAATGTTCATAAAACTCAGCTATCCGTGCTCAGATCAATTTAAGTGTTTCATAAAGCATGCAGTAGTATTTGGGTGAGTGCCTAGGCTCTTTTCTCCTGTTCATGTACTTCAAATATTTCTGCAGATTACACTGGGTGAAAAAATGCCTTTAGATAGAAGTTTGGTGTGCGTGGCCCACATGAAGAATTTGGTCAATTCAGTATCTTCTAGTTCAGTCTAAATCTCCTTCTACAATAAGTTTCTCCCCACTAAGGTTATCCTGGTTTAAATATTACTGTTCAAACTACCTTCTTAAGATAAAAGTTTTCCTCTTCCAGTTTTTGCTCCACAGGTACTCTGTCCTAATTTTGGTCAGTGCTTCCTCTAGATGTGATGGGAATTCTTGATGATTCCTTCTCAATTTTGGTTAAAAACTTCACTTTTGTATCTTAGAGTATTGTCAAGGAAAGAGGCTTTCTCAGCCTCATTCAGGATTGCCAGTAGAGGTTTCCATCACCCCACCAAGCAGGGCTCATAGGCTGAGTACACCAATCAAAGCCTCAGGAAGGAGGCAGACAGACAGAGCAAATATGGTCGATAATTACACTATGTTTACTTTCTCGCAGATGTATTTGACTGAAAATTGTTTAAATTTTGGCTGGCTTTAAAGCAGTACTGATGTAGAGAGGTGTAAAAATATCGTTTACCATGACTCATTGCTGTAACGTATTTGGTACTGCAGGTATTTTGTATTTCCATCCGTGGCGAAGAACTCATCTGCCTTCTCATGTTTATTGAAACTTCAGAACAATTGCAGTTCTATGTTAAGAAGGTGAGCAAGTGCAGTAACTCCCTTAAATCAGTAATATTACTCCAGGTTCAGACAGCATGAAACCAGTACCTGTGCATGCAGTAGTCATCTCCTGGTCACAGAAAATGTGATGAAGCAACAAAATTAGATATAGAATATCACTATAGTCTTAACAATCTGACATCTACCACTGGAGACTGATCTTCTGAGATAATGGAAATAATGGAACGTGAGGAGTTTGGGTTTTGCTGGAGTTCTGCACTATATCCTCTGCAAGAATTATTTTCTTCCTTCTTCTCTTTTTTTTTTAGGTCAAATATACTCCATTCAAAGACTGGCAGTAGAGTCAGAAACAGATTGGAACAGATCTAAATAATAACACACTCCAGCAAAACAGTCCCAGAAGCCAATAGGCAATGTGAGAGTTGTGATAGTAAGCCAAATAGCTACCACTTTTGCACCTATAGCACAGCACGTAGAAAGTCTAAGGGAAATAAAATTATCATTCCACTCTTATCAAGCTGGTGGGGAGTTACACTTACTTTTCAACAAAGTGGAAAACAGAATGGACATTTGTTTTATGGACCATAGAACAAGGAAGAACAACTGCTTTATACTATAGCCCAAGATTAAAATGGTCAGTTACACGCAGATCTTCCTTACTATGATTATGTTACTGAACCATGATTATTTTTTTAGTAATTACTCACCATTCATGGCCCACTGGATTGCTTACATTTGACTCCACACAATTAAGCATAAGCTGAAAATCACACTAAGACACCAGTGGGAATGCTCTTGGAACTAAGCGCAGCAATCAGCTCGATGCGTTGGAAAATCAGAACCCTTTGCGTCAGGACACTGGGAGATAACAAGCACCTGAGCAGTGCCACCAAGCAAACGTGGCACTGAGGTCACTGCAATAAAGTACCACACGTAACAGCTTAAAACACTGAGACTTCACTGACTGAGGCACTCATGGCAGGGGGTGGCATCTTCAAGGTTCCTTCCAACCCAAACCATTCCACAGTTCTGATTCTATACGTCACAGCAGCAGGAAAACAAAGTTGATGCGATGTAGCAGCACAGTATCTCCTATGTTAGCACTACAGAATCACAACCATTCCCTTTGATTTAAAAGAAACAGATGAAAGAGTGATAGATTGGTACTTAGAGAAGACACACTCACATTTCAGGAGGGGCCATATATATATATCCACTTCCAGTCATATTTACTCTTATGTACGGGAGCCAGCATCCTCAGCATGGTCATCTGTCAGGAAATTCTCCCAGAGCTCCCCGTTCTAAAAATTGACCCAATGTATTTTCAGGTGAAAAATTCACAAGCAGAGAATGAACACTTGTTTTGCTTAAAATCGGATGATCTTGGGAATGCCCTCTAATTTCAAAGCAAAAATCAGGGGGAGATTTACTGGAAAAACGTTATATTAATCACAGTTTTTGTTGCCTTTGAAGCAGCTTTGAAAGAGAAGCAGAAGGTTGTCAGAGCAATCTGAATTACACACATTTCTGAACAAATTCATTTCTCTAGTTAAATATTAGCATAAGAGACTGATAAATCTCCCTTAGTTTAATACATCTTTTATTTCAATTAAAGCCTAAGTACATTCTATTACTATGGTGACCATTTCAAACCTTTCTCCATTTCCTGCAGTCCTAGGGCTTTAATGCTCATTACATCTGGATACAGCTGATGGCTGATGGCCAGCTCACTGCGCTTCATTTCCAGCCCCAGAACTAACGTTAACAGCTTACTGCTTTCACAGGAGCTGAAGCAGCATCACAAACCTACATTTCTTTTTGTCTTAGGAGGAAGTAAGTGACAACGTCAGTCCAGAGAGTCAGAAAATGCTTTAAGCTTCACTGCACGCAAAAATAGCATAATTAGATATAGGCAAAAGAAGTGTAAAGAAATATTTAGTCAAAAAACCCACCTTCTCCTTGCTGTGTTGTATCAGCTATAATTGCCTTCTTGCAGGCTGGACCCGGGATGTGCGGGAGACAGGCAGCCCTTGGGTTGTTTGTCTGCCCAGAGATTCACTAGGAAACAGGTGGCTTTGGGTTCTTATATATTCAGAGAAGTAAAATGGTTACCTGAGCACATCTCTGTATTTTACACAAGCTGCTACTCCATTCCTCATTTTTCATCGAGAGTGCCTCGTCATATGTTGCCTTTCTAGGCTCAGTTTTCATGCAGTTTGGTGGATGCGATGGGAATAATGGGAAACATCAGGTTCAAAACAACGAGGTGGAAGAGAAGCAGGTATGAATACAGGTGAAAGTGTTCCAGCACATATTGCCACTCCCAGTGAGTGCCCATTATGTGCTGTGTAAACATGAAGCAGCAACAATCTCACAGCCAGGCAAAATCCCACAGCCTCAGCAGATTCACAGCACAGGCAGTTCCATGGAAGCCAAAGGACTGCCTTTAGCATTACAGCAGGCGCTCTGAATTGAGTCTACAGTTCCTAAATAGCTTCCCTGGGAATTGTTTCAAGCATCTGCAGCAGAAGGTTTGTTGTCACTGCATCTCAGGAAGCAGCCAAACCCAAAGTGACCCAACACACAGCTCGCCAGCACCCCGGACCCTCTGGCAATCTCACTGGGGCTGGTGCTGGACTCGACCATAAGTTTGCCACTTTTTCACTAAGTGAAATGCTTTGAATGGGATAAAAGATCCCTTGCCTCTTGCTGAGCTTTGTGAGGGCGAGTTTTAATGCTTTTATGTACTTCTTCTCTCCGCTTCATCTTAAGCGCATCTTTTATCCTGGAGGCATTCAGCAGCAGGCATGGAGCTTAAAGGAAAGACAGAAGGCTAACACCAATTTCATTCCCATCATGAAGGATTCCTTTTTTATGGGTAAGAAGCTTACGCTGCCTTTCCCTCGGTGAATCCTCTGCAGCACAGCTCTCCAAAGAGCAGAGCAGAGCTGTTGGGCTCTGTGTACCCGATGGGCAGCATGCTGCAGGGCACTGGGGAGCCCTGTTGCCAGGGCAGGGCACTGCTCCTGCTGCCCACGGACACTGCTGCTGGCTGACAGCAGTACAAGCAGCTTAATGAACCCAAGAGCAATGTGCCTACCGCATTGTCTTGAAAACCGCAGTGCTGCAGTCCTATCCCTTTCCATTGGGATTTCTCACCCTTCATTCTCCCGCTCCTTTTGTTGCATTGCAAGGTAGAAAAAGCAAAGGCCATTCATAATTCAGAGCTGCTGAAAAGACAACATCTTAAAGGCTGCACATCCCAGGCAGACAACAAAGCTTAGGCAGTTTGCTCCTCTCTCACAGCTGTGCTTAAGGACCCACGCGTTTTCAGCTCCTGCTTTTGCACTGGAATCCCTTTGACCCTACTTTGACATCTTTTGCTCAACTTCTGGAAGCGTTTACGTAATCCTTTCCATCTCAGGAGTAAGACAAGTCTCAACATCATCCCAGGGCAGTACTGCAACATGGAATTGCAAACTCCAGTGGCGGAGAGGGGTCAACCCCACAGCACAGCAGCAGTCCCACTGCCCAGCAGTTGCTCTCCCCCAGCCCAGGAAGCGCAGCCCAGCTAGGCAAACAGCCAGGGGTGCACGGGCTGTGGCAATCTGAGCAGCCAGGACTTGGTACAGCTGCAGGTTTGGCTGATTGCAGCTCTCCTAAAATGCTTTTCCAAGAGGAAAAAAAAAAAAAAAAATCTGAGCTAAACTGGAAAGATATTTTCACTCCTGACTGAGAAAGTTTACAGAGAAGGTTGTGCTTCTATGACTATATCAGCTGCAATTTACGTCGTAAGGATATGCCAAAAATATTTCCTGAACAAACCAGGTTTTAGTGCAGTTCATAAATGGCTGAAATACTGTGGATATTACAGAAACGGAAGGAGGTCTATAAACGCCCACAGCAATTGATAGGTCCATTTCTCTGTGATACACACAAGCTGCTGAAATAAAGCACGAAGTACAGGAATGGGGGAATGCCAAACAACTGGACCAGTTCTCTCCATTCAAGCTACGGGCATGATCTTCCCTCCCGTTTCCCAATGCCAAACCAGCGATTCACTCCTGAGTTTCAGAAGAATTATCCCCACAAATAGGAGCAGCCAGGGAAGCCACTACTGTGGGTTCACCACCAGCATTTTTGTTTGTGTCAAACAGCATGGGAGTGCTTCAGAAGAGCTCAGCCCCCTCCCTCCAAACACTGGAGTTGGGCAGCACACTTAGAATCATAGAACGTCTCAAGTTGGAAGGGACCCATAAGGACTGCTGAGTCCAACTCGGGGTAAAGAAACTGTTATGTCTGATTCTTTCCATCTGTACCATCATCACAGCCATGATGGGTTTGGAAGGGGTGGGCTGAGGGAAGTTCTTCAGGTATTTCTCGAAGCATTTTTTACCTATTATTATTACATGACATATTATTAATGCAAGTTTGCAAAAGAAAACTTTGTTCCAAACCAAAGATCCCCAAATTCAACAAACACGAGTAGAACTGAGAAAAACAGTCTTAGCAAAAAGTCATACAAATGGTTGGAACAGTTCTGACTTTCAATAAAAATAACATTTTCAATCCCAGAATTCTTAGGATTTTTTTTTTTTTTTTATCATCCAACATTTAAATTTTAAACACTTCCTGCAGGAATCACTATTAGAACTGTGTTATTCATTTCAGCTCTTCATCTAATCTTAAAAGATGGAGAACATCTTGGTAATGCAAGCCCTTTTTATTTCTAAACCCCTGGAAATTCAGTGAGAGCTGTTTAAAACGTTATCAAGATAAACCAGTGAAAATCCATTGTAGGCACCACCCAAGGAGACAATTACAGCAGGAAAGAGATCTCACTGGAGTGCTGGCCAATAACAACTTGCAAAGCACAGGGGCACAGTATTTCTCCTTCACTATATTTTCAGTCAGTTATATTGATTTTTTTCTCTCCACAATATCTTTTATTTATCATTTTTAATCATGTTCTAGTGACCTCCACTGCCTGTAATTGAAGGGCTAGCACAAACACGATTCAAGAACAAGAAAAATAGTAATAAATAAAAACTGGAAGGAAAAAAAATCTATATTCAGGATCCTGAGTGCACGGAAGAATTCAGAATATTTTTAAGCGCATTTTCTCATGGGAATCCAGGACTATGAGAGCAGCTATTTTTTAATTATTTTTATAATAGTTTTATAATTTATTTTTTTATACTGACACCATGGAATACTCACTAATACCCACAGGAAGCCACGCGTGTGTCAGCCTTGTTTGGAAGAAGTCTGGGCCAGAAGGAGCTCCCAGCCCCTCTGCTGTGCTCCAGCCAAAGTCTCAAGAAATGCCACAGCAGCTCAGGGGTCTCGATGTAACCCAGCTGTCAGCTCCACACTTTTGTCACTGTTGTGTTAAGAGGCACCAGATTGACTCCAATAAGCCCGAGCTCACCGCTGCTCTTTATCTCATCCACGAGGTAACCGGCACTGATCTGTTCCCATGCAGAAGGCTTGGCCCCTCTATTCCCCACGGGGCCATCAGAGCCTCACACTCAACCTTGAGATGTCACTTGTGAAGAAGCAGTGGTAAAAGATGAGCAGTGGTGACATAAATTGGACAGGAAAATAGAAGTGAGTGAATGGTGGCGGAGCCCACTGAGTTGCAAGGAAGATTGAGTTTCACGTTCATTTGTTTCCAAGACAAAAACCAAAGGAGAAGAAAAGAGCAGCAAATGGGATTCTTAATATATATACTTCTTAAAATAAAATATATTCCTATCAGTTGCTGCCCTACTATGAGCCAGACTACCATGCTAAAGCTCCAAGGTGTATTACAAGTTGCAGAAACCATAAACTGCATATACAACCCTTTAATTTATAGCTGCCTGGCAGCTTTGTTCTACCGAGCTATTTGCTTGATGTATATCTGACGTCACTGTAAATGAACTGTTCAAAATGGAAACACTATGTAAATGAGGTAAATGTTTTTCTTTAGAAGACTTTCCAAAGTTGGCCTGTGAAATAAGGTAGCTGCAGATGTTGCCTCCTCCACAGCTGCACACAGCCAATCCCAAGCAGCATCTGCTATGCATCTCCGAAGTTTAATTCCATACACTCTTTGTTTCATGTGTGATCACAAGCATAGGTGGGCACACCACCTTTATTGACCTCATGGACAGAGTGCTGCACTCCTAAATTTTGAAGACTGGTGGGGGATTCCCAGTTAGCTTGCATTCCCAGATCTCTTCCTCTGTAGGGTAATTTATCCTGCACCAGCGTTTGCAAAGCAAATACCAAAGGACAGCTTGGTGCTGTTGGTGTGAGCGCACTGTAGGAACTGCACAGCACATAATCATACATTTGTAAATGCAGAGGTGAGTGAAATGCAAAAAAAATTGAGGATGCGGAAAACAAATCTGTAAATCACACTGAAAATCCACTCCTTGGAAATTCATTGCACCCTTGGAGTGAAGAAAAGCACCTCGTATAAGGCTCTTAAATGAACAGCCCAGAAACAGCCTCAGAAACTCAGGATAAATATACGTTTGTGCTGGCCAGAGGAGATTCAAGAGATTCTCACTGAGATTCACTTTGGAAGCTGATAAAAACGACATAAAAGCTGATAGAAAAATGGAGGCTTATCCCAGTCTGGCTCCCGCTGGCCCCAGCTTGACAGAGCACTTAAGCACACACATAATTTTCATCAGACAAATAATTTCACTGTACGCAGCATTACAGTAGCTGATAAGATCCAGCCCAGAATGTCAAAGGTGGAGGTTCTTACAAAGCCTTAAAGCACAAGGAAGTCTCCAAAAGCACTTATTAAGGTAACATCTCAGAGCAGCTGACCTTGAGCATCTCCTTTCTTAAGAGTGAAGGTTTTTGTCATTGTATCAATGGCACAAGAACAGAAATATCAGTCCCATCCTATCTTATGCCTTCAAACTCTGTGGCTCCACACAAGATTCCCAGAAACATATTGAGGCCATAAAGCACAAAATCCCTGGGTATCCTTTAACATGGAAACCGGGAAGTTTCACCAAATACTGTCAGTTAGCAAGCAAAATTTCATTTTGCCCAAAAAGCAGGGACAGTTTTCTACATCTAAACAACCATAAACATTTGCAGTGCCAGGAGGTTTGCAAACCAGCAACAGAGCAGTGCTGCATCCCACACCAGCAGCACTGCAGGGCACAGCCCTGCCCCACTCCACAAGGAGCACACCCATTGAATGGGGGTCTCTGCTCCCAGGTAACAGCAATAGGACATGAGGTGGTGGCCTCACATTGTGCTGGGGAAGGTCAGGCTGGGTATAAGGAAGACTTTAATAAAGGCCATTTGATGAGAGAACATCTAGTGATAAAGCTCCACATTCAGAGCGTGGCCCTTGTCCCACTCAACAACTGAGCGCCGTGTGGTCTGCACTCAGGGAACATTCTGGTAACACTCCTGCTGTCATCATCCCACAACTGAAGCATCTGATTGCACCACAGCCTGCAAATCACAACACCACATCTGGTTCTCCACGTTAGTTTCGTTTTGTCGGAGGTGTTTTTCTCCCCCTGCAGGTTTAAAAATCACAAATAAATTGTTTTCTGAACTTACCCAGTTAGAAGTTCTTCATTTGTTTTGGTTTTTGGTGTTGTTTTTTAATTATTTTTCAATTCTGCCAGCAAATCACCTCTCCTTTCAATTAGGGACTCCTGCCAAGGACACACAGCACCCTGACTTTCAAAGCAGAAGAGCCAGAGAAGATTACTCCATAGGATGGGCAGCAATGATTTACTGCCTTCCCTCAGAGCTGGGGTCAGGCAGCCCAGGACCATCCATCACAGCCAGCCCTGGCAGTGGCCCCAAGTCACTGAGCACTGCCACTTGCTCCAGGACACCCACAGTATGCGACTCTTGACAAGAGCCCTTATAAAGCACTCCATCCTCGATTTCAAACAGAACTAGATGAAACTCCAGAGGATGAAAAGGTGATTCTGTGGGGCTCACAACATCAGACAGCTTTGTGGACTTTTAAGAGCGCCTACAGCTTCACAGCGATGGATCAAACCTTGCCTGCTGTGGAATACCTCCAGGCAGAAGCTGTCCATATCGAAGGGGTGTTCTGCACTCATCTGCAGCAAGAAAGGCTGTGAACCTCCAGCTGCCTCCACCCAGTAAGGCTGTGCTCCAGGTAACCACGGGGACTGAGATGGCGAGCACGACCAAAGCCACAGGACAGCCATTAATAAAAACAGTGATGATCATAAGGGAATCATGTTACACATAACAAGGAATAAAGAAGATTTTCATTGCCCAAGGTGCTACCCAATGTTAAAAACCATCCCTGGCACCACCTTAATACCAAATTGCCACAGATGCTCCCTGGAAATGTTTGAAGGACACATTTTGATCTTGAAAACAGCACCGTGCACTGTGGCTGTGCTAAGTCTCCACTGTAACTCAAGGAGGAGCTAGCAAATTCGAAACAGACAAAAACCACTCCTGTGTTACCACACCGGTAAATGAGCTGAGTACAGGTGATTTCCCAAGAGATGCACCACTGCAGGTGACACAGCCACAGCCCCTGCTCCTCCCACACAGCCAGGATGTGCAAAGGGGGATCTGAACCAATTGCAAATAAATAAGTAATTCCGTAAATGAAAGAGCTGTATTTCTCACAAAAATCACTCAGCTACCACTGCAGCAAATCACCTTGTTGACAAATCTTAGAACTTCCAGTTCCACCAAAGAAGAATCTTTGGTTGTTTGCTTTACCTGAAATGTGCAGGACTGTGGTGTCAGACTCATACTACCTTTCCTTTGTAGCTGTGACAAGTAATGCTCTTGATAAGTAGGCATGGTTATTTCCTAATGAATAAATAACATTTATCCTGGTCGATAATTTTCTTCTGGTTACTAAATCATGGGCTGTTTTTGTTAAATATAGAGTTTCATGAATAATTAGATTCAATACTTAATCAGACCAAAATAAACCCACATTAGCACTGACATCCAGATGAGATACGAACCTTCCTCTGGTTTATTTTCCAGTCAGTTTTTATCTCCATTTATGTCTGCACAGAAAACGCCAGTAAAATCAGGCACTACGCATGATTTCAGATTATAGCTATGTATGTATAGTATGATAATATTTGCGTTAGCAGCAGCTGTCAGGAATGAGTGAAAGTTTTTAAGGGGAAGGTCTGCTTTGCCCTTATTCCTTAGCACTGCCAACCCCAACATTAAGGCATGCTCCAGAGGAAGAGGATACTCAAACACAAGAAAGTCTCCAAGTATGCAGATACTCTTATGGTGAGATTCTCTTCAAACAATGGGTCAAGTTGCTCTTCCCCCTTTCGCTGGAGCTATTTCAGACTAGAGAAAAGCTTTTGGAAGCATTTTAAGCAGGTATTTCCTGAAGTAATCTTCTGTAGGCACTAGTGAAGATTGAAAAATACTAACATAGCTCTATTTTTCTTCAACTAAAAACCCATATCTATTAAGAGGACGTGGTAAATCATAAAACTTGTCACAACCAGAGGCAAAGTAATGAGTTGGACTGAGTCAAGTTTAATTAAAAATAATAATCTCACAAAACAGTGATGAATGGGACCCAATGCTTATTTCTGTAACTCTACCTATTATTTTCCAGTTTCAGGGTTGGGAAAGCAGTTGAAGTATTCAGAGTTTACAGCTGAGCATATAGACACGGCAGTTTCACAGTGCTCAGGGCGATGGTGGTATTGGGAAACACCATCTTTGGGCACGCTCTGTTCGAGCGGATGCCTTGTGCTAACTGAATGGAGCTCAGGCAATTTCACCTCACTTCCAGTCCAGATGAGGGAGAGATCACAGACAGACAAACCCCAGGACCAAACGAGCCTTCCTCCTCTGCATTCTGGAGATTGCTCTTCTTCAAATAGGAACAATGGGGACTTTTTCTGCTTGTAAGGAGCAATTCCCAATGATCACTGCTGCAGCCTGAAGAAAAGCACCTTCAGTTCTCACAGACAGAACATACCGAGCCCTTCTGCCAGCTTACAACCTTCTTCGTCAGATTCATCATTATTTTTCTCTGCTGGCAGAATGCAAAAGGTGCTGTCAACACAGCGCATCTGAACTGGTGATCCCTTCATCTTCAGACTTGGTTGGAACTACTTCTGCACCTTTCCTGAGGAGAGGAAGGAGCTGAGCACCCAGGTCCCTCTCTCCCATCAGCCTTAGAGCTGTGCAAGGGCTTTCCTTCAGCAGGGCAATGAAAGCTTTGGTTAGCTGGCTTGAGTATATGCTCAGCATATTTCAGGATTTCTCTGTTCCCGACAGATTAGATAATGTGGTCAGTGAATTTGAAAAGAATAAATGCAGAACTCATTTGCATCAGTGCTTTCAATTTGCTCAGAATGTTTTCTCATTTAATTATTAGCCCACGGTAAACTAGTTATCAATTAATTGCTAGAAAATTGAAGTATGTGTGTGTGTGTTATTGCTTAGATCTCTAATTGGCTATACTGTTGCTTTCTTGTTAAATACTAATTAAAGTTTCAAAACGGCCAAACATTAGTTAACTTTAAATGGTTTAACAAGATACACTAATGTATAAACACATTTATATTGCACATTACTTTTATGCCAGGTTATGGGAGACCCACCATAAAGATGACAGACATCTTCCCCCCATACTAATACAACGTTATATATGTA
Organism: Callipepla californica brunnescens; assembly: GCA_023055505.1. Classification (NCBI taxonomy): domain Eukaryota; kingdom Metazoa; phylum Chordata; class Aves; order Galliformes; family Odontophoridae; genus Callipepla; species Callipepla californica. The sequence continues at coordinate 14,748,589 of JALIRH010000015.1, read as the reverse complement.
GGTCTTAACTAAATGAACAAGATCTCTTTCCTCCTTCCATTTATTTGTCAAATGTCTATTCAATACTGAAGATAACACACATGAGTCAGGATAAACCAGCCTGCAAAGTGTCTTCCAGCACCAGTAACTCTGGCTGTAGTTCACCCAGGGTCTTCCAGAAAAAAAATAAAGGCTCACACTAGCAGCCAATGCTCTAAGCAAGGGGCTCTGCCCACAAACAGCATGGCCTTACCTTCCTTCTCTGCTATTCTGCTTCATCTCCAGGAAACAAAGCTCCATATGCCACTGTGCTCTGCTCATGCACATCTGTTCCAGGCTCTGCATACCAAGTGAACTGCAGAAGATCTTCTCCATCACTGTTTACAACTATTTCTTTTTTTCCCCTTCATGGAATCAAAGAATGGGTTTGGGTTGGAAGGGACCTTAAAGATCATCTGCCTCAAGGCATCCTTGTTTTTTAGAACCATGAAAAGCAGCTGAGCAACACTTCCCTGCTTGGGCATGCCAGCTGCAGAGCATGAAGCCCTGCTTACCAGCTGGAAGGTTTTCTCCATTATTCCTTCTTCTCAGAGGAATAGGGATTTTTGCATGATTATCATTTCACCCTATCTTTATCAGTAACCATTTGGGTGGAAGAACATCACTAAAGGCTCCCACAGATGTTCTAAACCTAAGGAGCAACTGAAAAATATTCTTGAAAGGAAAAATTTCAAACTACATATTAATGTCAGGTTGAGCTCGTGAAAGACATTAGAAATTGAAGCTAGAGGCAAGAAGGCAGCTGTAACAACCCCAGATCTTATTTTTAGGATGGCATTTGAGCCTTCGGATTGAGTTCAGTTCCCAGAACTGGAAATGTGACACATTAACCTCAGCTTTGCCCCTGGGCATTGTGCTCAGTCAAAAAGGTACAGGAAACAAAACCTCAGAAGGGCACCGTCATCATCTCAGAGCAGTTTTCTACAAAAGAGGGCTGGTGTTTGTATAAAAAACATGAGATGCAAATATAAGCAGTTTGTAGCAATCAAAAGCACAAACACTGTAACTTCTAATTCTCCTAATTTGAAAGTAATAAATCATTTCATTGTAAATCCAGATCTCAATGAAAAAATACCAGCGTACATTCTTCAGTTGGAGTACATCTGTAATCTTCACATTTAATTAGACACCGGATAAAACAGGCAAATGCTTATTTATTTGGATCCTGCAGATCAAACAGCGAATTGAATGCTTGACAAAGGGGAATGCCAGAATAGCACGAGGCCTCATCTCTGCTTTGGCAGGTGTTTTAAAGACATAATCCACAAGTGTCAGCCCTGGTTCTAAGTGTCCTCAGCACAGCTCTCACAGCACTTACCATCATCGAGGGAGGACATTGAGAAGATAACCAGCAGTAAAGCCCAGACAAAGCTGCTAAGCACTTCTGGAAATGAGGCGGTAATGAGGAACGTTAAGGATGGGATTTCTGAAGGCGTGGAGGTCCCATGGATGCCCGGTGGAATGTCACCTCCCAGGATGGCTGAAGATCCCACACCAGATGTCAGGCACAGAAGAGTTGCTGGGACTGACACTGAGTGGCAACCACATGTGGCTCCAGGGCCCCTCCAGCGTTCCAGCTCCTGGATGGGCAAACTTCAAAATGCTGCTTTGAAATAGAAATGGATGTGGGAAGGTTCATTAATGTATCCACAGGAGACTGAGCAGACACTTAGACCACGCAGCTACCCAGAGCTCCTGTCCAGAGCCGAGCGGGTGTGCCAAGGACAGGACCCACGTTCCTGTTTCCCTGCCTAACGGAGAGGATTTTTACGGTTCAGTTGAAAAGCCAGTCCCCAAGGCTAAATTTTCTAAGAGTCCAGACGTACGCGCGAGTAAGTTATCATGCAAGAACAACTCCTCATAAAGCAGCTGGGTTTCAGTGCTTATGCAAAAAGTGCAGCCTGGAGCTAATTGCAAGGTAACTCAGGTGAATTTAGAACCCCTTTTGTTGTGCTAATACATGGTAACAAATTAAAACTTAAATTATCCGCGTGCCTAAGATGGAAGAAGCTGTAGAGAATAGAAAGAAGCAGAGAAGCAAATAGTTGACTAAAGTGGTAACACCTTTTGACGTTAATTGATTTCTTAATTGCAACTGATTTCCATGGCAGCTTGACACTTCTGCTTGCTTCTCCAGCTGCATGCGGACCTTTAAGAACCTGGTTCACATGGAGCCCTTGGAGCAAACACCACAGCAGGCTACGTGCACAATTGCTGTTGAGTAAGGGTATAATGCTGTATAAGATCACATCCTCCTGGTGAGACTGAGCACCTCAGCTAAATACGATCTGGCAGTACAGGCAGATCATGGGGTGCAGGCATCTCTGGAATCTTATTTTAATGAGCTGAAGTGGAATTGGGACATGGAGAAAAGTTGTTTGTTTATACAATTAATTTACTCATTTATGCCTCAGTTAATTACATTAATCGCAGAAAGGAAATTTACACTTTTAAAGGTGCACCCAGCTGTTCTTTGACCCGAGAGCGGATCCTGCACAGCACTTACAGCTCCAACGGTGCGAGACAAGCTGGGGTACGTGCTGGGCAAGGAGAAAGCGGATGGGAAAGGACTGCATGAAACAAAAGGGGTTCCAGCAAATAAATAAATAATAAACAAAAAGCCTGAAGAAATAGCTGCCACCCAGGAATATTGGACTGAGCCTGAGAAAAGACTATCTGATCTAAAGCTCATAACACCAAGGCCTGCACTAGAAATTTAATAAGTCGGAGCTCTGTTTCTCCTATTTGCGTACACACTGGCACACATTTTACTGGAACAGATGGATTGATGGTCTGAATACTTATCTTCCGAGAGACAAAGAGAAATCTCCTGGCATCCAGGTGAATTAGAAACGAAACTTTGCTGAAGATGCTCAATGGTAATCAGCTGTCACGTGGAATGCAGTCGACCGCTGCACAGCTCACATGAAATAAAAATCTTCTGAACTCTTCCCATGGACACAACACTCGGTAATGATCAAACCCCTGAGCGAATACCTTCATGGAGGCAGCGCAGAGCTCAGCCCCAGTGCCACGCTGCTCCTGCAGGGAAAGCACTGGGCACCTCTGTGCACCCACCATGCAAGGGGATGCAGGGAACAGCAGCCTGGAGGTGCTTCAGGGGCAGCTGTGAGATGGGAGAGCTGCCTCAAACGCACAGTGAATGTTTCCATCTGCAAAAGCAGAAAAATAAACACTGGGTGCTGCAATAGATATTCCATGTGGCTAGAATCCAGGTGAGCAACAGCTTCTCCAAGGGATGCTGGTTAAGAGGCAGCTCAAACTTCCCTGAAGTACATTATAACAAATAAGTAATGCTTACACAGATACAGTTCTGAACTTAAAAAGCCAGAGCTCCCAAAGTCATGTGAGATGAGTTTCCCAGTATGCTCTCACGTTCTCCTTGGCCACGATCACCCAAGACAAGAAAATCCCGGCTGTGAAAGCACACAGAAGATGTTGATGTTGTTGTGTTAGCTCGTATATCTTCCAGATAAAAACACGTATATATATCTTCCAGTTCTTGAGAGTAACAAGGGATTTTTCCCCTTGCTGAGAAGTGAAAAGCAGCAATCGCACTGCATCACAGCATAACTATAAAGCAAGCAGATCTGTTTTTGCCTTAAAAGCTTGCAGAAGCAATGTAGGAGAATGGCCACAGGGCAGCATGGAGTGTATATACGCATCAACGTCCAATAGACAGTCAACAAAGCTTTGAATATGATTTCATCCAATATATATAAAGATTCAAAGTGAGGGAGTGTCAGCCTCCACTGAAAATTGTGCAAAAAAAATTCCAAACCAAAACAATAAACATTGCCACATGCTCCAATTCAACAGCTCCCCATTGGAGCAGGGACTCTGCTCCCAGCTTACCCTCCAGAAAAGCTGCTTCTCTGTGCACAGATCCTCTCCTGCATCCACATAACTGGGCAGTGATGGAGCAATTTGCATTTCAAATCCTACAGCGTGGCTTCATTATGCTACAAACGTCACAGCCACAGAAGGGAAATATGCTTCCTGTTCTGAAAAGCATAAAATAAGAAAGCACGGGTGACAGCCAAGGGAAAGGCAAGCCCAAGGAAATAGGAGCTGGTGCTGCATGGCACCACAGCAGGGCCCGTGCTGGCTGGGGTAGCTGTGCCTGCACTGATTTTGGGACGGCACTGTGGGCAGGATGGTGTGCCTGCTGCAAACCAAGGTTTACCAAGTTGCTGATTGGTAGCAAAGGAATGCTTGTGCCCTGCATCCCCTCCTCAAGTATTGTTCATTTTGTCTGCCTGCTTTCTTTCTTGACGTCCAATCTCTCTCATCCTGATGATTTCAGATTCCTGACATGTGTCAGCGTGAGAGCTGAAGTACAGCTGTCAGTGTATGAAATATGTGCCTGAATCCTGGGTGTGCTCAATAACATGTTCATAGCCCCACAGCGACGGCAGCGTAATTGTCTTCATTGCTTACGTGTATTTTAGTAATGGGAATATAATTGTTAGCGCTTGTAAGACATATAGCCTCATTATAGCCAGCCCTGTTAGCATACTCTAGCCTCAGCTGATATATTCTATTCCACCTCTCACTGAAAAAAAGAAATACTTCCTTCTATTTCTATTTCTCCAGGAGTAACTCCCACCTCTGCACATTACCATGGCCACGGAAGGCACAATGGCCTCAACTGCCTTGTATTTAATTCACCACTGATGAAACACAATCAGAAAGGAAAAAGTTCAACAGCACATTGCTATTATCCGTAGCATTTCTGACACCAGGTATAAGGGAGCAAGGGGAAAAGGCACTCACTGGGCAAACGCTGCCTGGAGTCTGACAGCAGTCCCCAACGTGAGCGGGTGGCACCTGAGCCCACCAGGCTCCTCCTGGCCTGTGGATGCATGTGCTTTCTTTTAACCATTAGTTACACTGACCATTTTTAATGGCAGCTTTTGGAAGAAGCTGTGAAGGTTCAGCGAGTGGATCAATTTCTAGACAAAGATTGTTTCTTGCTAAGTCAGACCGAATCACCCTGAGCCGCTGCTGCCTGCCATCTCAATCCCACCGAGATGCTAACAATCACTGAGCCTTCCCCACTGAGATTCCATAGATGGAAATCATTCAGCTTAAGGTATTATAACTTCATTTCTATAAATCATACAACTTCTCAAGCATTGCCTCAAGTGAAGGCAAGCCATAAACAAAATGGCGTTTTAATGAGTCATTAAAACAGAATTACAAATTCATCCAAAATTAAACTTATTGTGCATCAAGTGTCAATCTAAAAAAATTATTTTACCCCTTAAGGAAAAAAGCCTGGGACAGTTCAGGAATCTGAAGATAATCCTAATCTGTGATGGAATTCCCACCCTCCTCTCTAGCAAGAAGCCATTGCAAGGGGGACCACAAGGCAACCAGAATGACCCAAAGCGTTCCATGACAGCCATGGTGACTATTAGTCTGAATTATGCTCTTTTTCATCATGAAAAACCCAACACTTTGACGAATATCTCTACTAATAGAATAAGTATCAGGTATAGTATTTTCCTATGATTCCTGATGTGGATGCACAGCAGAAACAAAAACCAAAAGAACTGGTTTATGACAGAAATGTGAGAAAACTAAATATTTCCTCTTGTATTTAGATTAAACACTTATGATGTAATAACATTTACCCTACAATTGTACATACAATGATGTACTCATGTAATGTATACTCTGTCAGGAATAAAAAAAAAATTGAATTATGGTATTTTTAATACAAAAACTCGTTTTCATGTGCATTTCTGCACATCTTGAGCAGATGGAACCTTAGGTGGTTAGATTTAATTCATTAGCTACATTATTCATTGATATTGCAGAATAATCTTCTTGTTAGGCTGGCTGCCTTCTTGCAGCACTCCTAGAGGTACTTTGAAATCCAATTTTCCTGTTGAATATAAATCAGCCAACGTTGAGTTGGCCAACAGTGCACAAAATGGAAAATGTGAAGCTCCCCCTGTGCTGCAAGGTGTCAGCATGCAGCGAGGGCTGCCAAGGGGATGGGTTAGTTTCTCCAGCATCCCACACAACTTCTTCTGGGTGTTCTTCCCTTGTCCTCAAAAGGAAGAAAACCCTTATAAAGAGGCATTGCCAGACTTTACCCAGGGCAGATCCTGAGTACAATGGGCTGCCCAGGGGGTGGTGGGTCCACATGCTGGGAGGTGTTCCAGAACCATGAGGACATGGGCATGGTGGGGTTGGGGTGGGCTCGGGGATCTCAGAGGTCTTTCCCAACAATCTTTCCCTTAACTTTTCTATGATTTTATGATTCTACGAAAGGACTTGCTCAAAGCCACGGAGGAAAACTACTCAAGAGCTGTCCTTGCAATACGGGGCTGCCCCTTCTTTTCCACAGCTCATTCCTCTGTCACAAAAGCAATAGGACCCCAAGGGTTCCCATAAACAAATCCTTGCTGTCCAGCCAGGCCCCAGCAAGGAGCTGAGCCACCCAGCTTGTACAGGGGCAAACTACCAGGCCGCTGAGAGAAGCACAGCTTCATTTCATTCCTAGCATCATTTCCAATGAAAGAGAACTTTTAGAAGAAATGTATTCTCAGTACAAAAAAAGAAGTTATTTCATAAGCTGTTTCATAAGATTCAGAAGATTAACTTTCCTACACATTATTTCAGTGCATATTACTACAATCAAAAGACAATTTTGGTTTTATGACAGTTATGATATTTCTAAGTCAAAAACAAAAATAATTAGGTATGCCATATCACTTTAATTTCCTCCTATTCATAAATCAGATTCTTGCATTTTGCAATGCTACTTCCCAACCATTTTAATGTGCTCTGAATCTACCCTGCAAACCCTTCAGGATACGCACACCTTGGACACAATGTGATAACAGCACTCTGCACTTAACCCAACATTCTCTTATGCCTAGAGATTAGCACAGAGTTAGTTTTAACCTTCTAATCACAGATAAGGGTCAAATGCTCAGTGGATCTCTGCTGACAATGATCCGAGCAGAAGTCTGAAGGGAATAACACATTCTTCCTGTAAAAACCTTGCCAAAACTTATGAGCTAAAAAGGCAATATAAACTAAAATATTGTTTCCATTCACTCGAAGTGTCAGAAGCTGCAGTTACTTTCAAAACAGTCTCTTCAGGACTGTTCGTTATAATGAATGGATTTAGGGTGAATTGTCTCACCCCATAGGCTGGATGGGGTGCATCAGCTGGGCTTTGTGTGCTTGGAGAGGAATGGATGAACCTCCTCATGAGTTACTTAAACCTATGCACTGTTTAACTGCAACCTTAATCACGTATTAAGATCAGTAGCTTCTCACCGAAAGTCACTATTAAAAATAATATTAGAATTCTATTCCTAACACTTCTATAAATATTTTAGGACGGAGAAAATACCACCTCTGGCTTACTAGGCTTGGAAAACATTGCTGGTAAGCAATTATTTCTAAAATTGTTAGTCCCCACTCTGCCCTTCAAGAGCTGTGTACACAGCATCTGATCGCGGCAGTGGCACTTATTTCAGTATCCACATGGAATTTGGAAGAGGCACTTCTGTGTGAAGCTGAGGCTGAAGCACAACGAGATCTCTGCTGCAGAAAAGTTTCAGCAGCACGTATCTCACCAGAATACTGTGAGTGCTGAGCAGCATTCCAAGAAGAGCACGGTATCAGTAGAAAGGTTATGAAATAATGAATGGAGATTGCATTCCCTTAAATAAGCAGCACGAGAATAGGTGCATCTGAAACTTGGGACAGAGCACTGCGAGCCTCAGCAGTGCTCCGAAGCACAGAGAATGAGGAAAGAAGCAGTCACAACTGACAAATGAGTGTCTGAAAGATTGGGGGAAGGAATAGCAAAGGCAGACACTGCACCACAAAGCCATACACAGCATCTCAAGGCAACAAGCTCACATCTTTCCTGCTGCAACCCCACCAGTATCTGCTCATTGCTGCAGCATCACCCAACAAACATTTCTAACCTGGCACTGCTGCAGTTGAGATAAGAAGATGACCACACACCATTCCTAAGAGGAAAAAGAATCTTAGTTTTGAAATTGGTTTAGGATTAAGCACGTTTCCACAGCACTTTTCAAAGCAGAGCCAGAGCCTCAGCCACCTCAGCTGATGGGTTGTTGTGGGAGGAGGGGGTCTGGGAGGGGAACAAGGGTCAGACATTCAGTTCAGTGAGTCCTTGAGATGGAGATCTGGAGAAGGAAACACCCACTTCTTCCACCCCTCCCCAGTCTGCTGCTGCAACCAGCCACAAAATGCCAACAGTAAGCAGTAATTGCCATCCCTATCTCAGGACACATGGCCCAGTTTTATTATGAGCACTGATTGTGATTTCTTTGCACTTGGCAGAGATTACAGTTCCTGCCCCACTCGGTCTTGTACGACCACTCTACATACGCTGACATTTCAGAAACGATCGACTGCATTTTCAGCAGTGACTCATCAAGGAATGGTTTCACACAGCTCTCTCAGAAAGCATGTTTTGAGTCCAAAGAACGTGTTTTAGCAGCTCACATCAAGGAAATACAACTGCAACAGAATGCAAGTTCACCCCCAGCTTCACATTGTTCAGGTGTGTGTAAGCCAGAACAAAAATATGGAACTTGGTCCAGTTATTGCACACGTCAACGGGATCCCCAAAATGACATCATTGGAATAATGAGCTCCTGTAGTCTGTGCTCCTTTCGCCCTACAGTACATCAGTGAGGGTAGCTGCCCCTGCTGCCTCTATCCAGGATCAGTGAATCTCGTACATCACTGAAGAGAACACCACTGAACCCTACAAGGACTTCTCCATACACGTGCTGTACTTCTCCAGAGGTAATTTCCACACCACTGCGGAATGCATTTACAAAACGGATCTTCTAAGGCCAACTGAGGAGCCACTGAATTGAACTCCAGCAGAGATTTATTCACATAGCTGCATATTATGTATTATTGATGCTGAAGTTGTTATATCCTCGAGCAACAGCCAAATCATTTCACCACTATCTTGACCCAAAATGCAATTATTTCTCCTGTTCTGTGCTTTCAATTGATCTCAAAGGAACCGATCAAGTGTTAAGTAGCATGTGTGTTCTGCAGCCTAAGTGACAATTTAGGCTTTAAATTACATATTATGTACAATATAAATCCCAAATAGAAAAATAATGCTGGATTTTATAGTAACCATTCACTGAAGATGCAAATGTTATAGTTTTAGATGGAGCAAGCAGTAACTATCATTTAGAATAAAGCTGCGGATTTACAGTAATGTATGTGTTTATCTCTCCACAACTTGGGGGAAAAAAAGCCACAATAAAAAGGCTTGAATCAGCTCCATCCAAGCATTTAGTGATTATGAGAAGCTGAAGATAGAATAGACACTTTTTGTCTGTTAATTAATCACTTAGCAGTGTGACAGAAACGGTGACACCTTGAAAGGATCAGAAATTTGCTTCAGAAGAAAAGCACACGCGTAGACACACCTACGTCTATCTGACTCCCAGTGTGCTGGGTTTGAAGCAGCGTTCCTCAGTACATCCATGAAAATGAGAGGTTTCACTGCTAATCAGATCTCCTCACCTCCAAATTAGACATTACACCATCATCTGTATAGTGGATCAGAGAGAACTTCTGGTGCTGAGATGCTCTATGCAGATCTTAGGGGAGTTAGGGCTTTCCTAACAGGAAAACTGAGCAGCCTCACTATCTCATGTGCCTTAGTGCCACAAGGAGCATCTCACCTTACTGATGGATAACCTTCAAGGCCAGTGGTTGCCAATGATGTCCCATGGCATCACTACAGACACCGTGGGGCCTTCTTGGTTTTATACCTTACAGTAAATTATTGATATCAATAAGTTTGATGTCTCCAGGGGAGACAAGCACAGATAGGGAAGGAGTCAGATATTTAGTTGTTTGCCACAGAAGCCAGAGCGCAGTAACTGCATTTAAAACCTAAAATTAAATCTCATCTAACTATATTCATTCATCTTCCAAGGAAAACATCCATCTTTTTAATGGTAATCAGCCACAATATAAAGCGAAATATAAAGTAGAATAAAGAAGCAGGATAACCCGGTGGGCTCTGACGTGGCAGCTTCAGAGGCAGTGTCAGCACACCTCGCTGCTCTCAATTAGGGCCCCTGGGACGAGCTACGTGCACCACATCCATCAGCCCAAAACAAAGCACTACCTGTGCCGCGCACAATAGAAGAATAACTTGTATTATGCCAGCGAATTTAATGAGCTATGACTCCAAATCCCCGGCAGGGAATAACTCTGCTTTATTGTTTATCCTCAGCGCTGCGTGAGCCTCTTTCCCCGGCCCCACCGCCCCGTGCCAGAGCCGTGCAGACCACAAATATTTGCCCTGCACTGGGCCTTGTGTAAGCAAGTTATCAGCGCCTAGATACACTTGACTTTATGCAATTAAGCTTCCCTCGAATACCTAGTTTTTATGAAAGCTAATTACCATACTTATTGCTACTTGAGACTAGAAAGGGAATATAGAGAGAAGTTTAACACTGTTGTATCTCTATAACTGAAACAGCTCTAGAAATAAATGAGCAGCGCACAGTTTCTAGCTCATTAAATATAGTCATCTTTTTCGTGCCCACAAATACCTCTATTATTCAGCGTGAAGGATCTCCCCGCCGTTTCCCCGTTATTTCTGCTGCAGCAGCGAGCTGTAGGCCAGCCCTGGGCCACTGTGCTAAACCACGGGCTAACAGAACAAACTGAGAGATGTAACCTTTGCATGGGGACTGGTTATCCCACTGAGATGATGTATTCCCGGAATATTTTGTTCAATCCCCTCTCAGCTCACGCACACAAATATTTTGCTGGCATAAAGCTGCGTTCATTCGGATGGAAAGCTCCAGCATCATTTTTCCCATTGCTCCCGGGCACTGACCATTCTGGTTTACAAGTTGTAATTAATTTAAGTGTCACCTGTCCAGGATATGAAGTTCACATCCCAGCAGTCCGTTCCGTCTTCACCAGCACAGTGCTTGCAGAGTTCCAGCAGGTCGAGATGTTACTCCAGCCCCGGAGGAGCCCCATACCCCAATCCCCCCTCGCCCCATCCCCGCAGCAGACAGCACCCAGCACACACCGCTCTGCTGACCACCACGTCCGCATTCCTGAGAGGTTTTCACTCCCCTTTTGCCACCCCAACAGCGTTTCAGCTTACAGAGCATTCCCGTGGAGAACGAACTCCTGACGGGAAAAAAAAAGGTTGTAGGAATAATTTTATGAAGCACTGGTAACGAGGTGTAAAAGGGATCTTTCCTTTTTATCTTAATGCGGAGGTTTTTTTTCAGAAAGATGTAGATGTTATCAGTCAGGAGAGGTGCAATGCCCGTGATCTCCCTGAAGAAGGAAGAGCAGGTGCTAATCGGACTATGAATGCCGTGCTAAGCCACGAGAGCTCACGGCAGCCGTGGATTTGCATAGGGCAACTGGGACTATTGGTGAATAACAATGAGAGGAGCTGCTTTTAAGAGGAGCGATGAAAAGGGCTCCGTGGTGTCTCAGGATGCAGGAGCTTTAGTTATCCCGTAGCACAGCTAATTTGAAACTCCGGCATTAAACCGTATTTTGTAATTATGCGTGAAACGAAATCGCAGTTGAATTTAGCTGCCAGCAGCACGTCCAGCCTCTGGCATATTAGTTCAAGATGAAATCGTGCAAAGTTGCTGTTGATCTCATGGTCGTGCAGTGTAACTCACAGCCACCTCAGCTGTGCCTTTGCTGCAGTTCCACCCCAAGGATTCGGCCCCTTGGCTCCAGATTGCCATCCCCATCTCCAGCCACACACACACCAACATCCAGATGATGTCGGTTTATGACAAAGAACTGAAGAACTCGAAAAGTTTCAGAACAGCATGAGTTACGTTCCTCAGACTTATACAGCACACCGGGAATTTTATGGGCATGTGTCTCAAACGAGCTAGTGGGGGACAGCTGTAAAGACAGCAAGCAGTTTCACTGGCACATCAGATACAAAGGAGAATTAACAAGTCGTTGTAAGCTCCGCCATGGCACCCATGGAACCATCTCTTCCTCTCTGCAATTAGTTTGTCAACAAAACCACTCACAAGAGATACAATTAGTGGATTTTCAATTTGGCAGGATTTGCCACTCCCAGATTTATCTAGAATTGAAAGGTGTCTGTGTCAAATGCCCAGAGGCCCTCTGTGCTTTCACGAGGAATTTGATCAACGATTGCAATAAATCAATGTAAAGGCTCAATATAAACACAGGGAGAGACAGAGAAGCTGTCTGCAGGAAACAGAGGTGAGCTGTAAAACTCAGGTGCTGAGCTGTTTGTCAGGCATGCATCATCTGAGAACGAGGAGTTACCATTAAATGCAACTCCTGCCTCTTCAAAGCCAGAGCCCTCAACTTACTTCAGCTACTGTTCCCAAACACGAATAGTATTTCTCCTTCATGTCCCAGTCCAAGCCCACAGCACAGGATCATGTGCAAGCAAGAAACCTGCACACTGCACCACCAGCCTTCTTCAGAGCACACAACCACCTCATTTCCTTCTCCAACTTCATATTCTCTTGATGGCTTTTGAAATCCTCCAGCTTTGCTGGAGATCTCACTTTGCTTTGCCACGCTCTGCATCCCCAGGCATCAAAGGCAAACGTGCCTGCTGGCTTCAGCCCTGTGCCATCCACAAATCCCATCGGCACAGCAGATCTAAAGAGGTGAAGGAAATCCATTTGATAAACATCAGAAGGAGTCACTGTTTGCCAAAGATGTTTGGCATCACATTAACTACTTTGTCAGCCCCTCCTAAATGACCGCTTCAGCAGAAAACAAATCTCTCCTTGAAGGCAATCCAGGGGCTGCTCTATTAGTTTGTTTTGATCTGCCTGCAAATACAGAAGCTGGTGAAACTCATAAGTGCTGCGAGGATCTATTACCACAGAAAGCCATGTAAATGAGCACACTCCTGTGCGTATATACAGTACTTAAATTATTTTCCTCGCCATCTGTGACAATGGCTTTACGAAGGCGCATTTTAAACAGGTGCAGATTTATATGGTCTTTCTCGTTAACATTTCAGAGATATTCTCTAAACACAGAGTTTTCTTTCTCCGGTGACAGCAATGCCACGTCGCTCTCACACAGGGTTTTGCTCTTAACATTTATCACTACTCACGTTCCTTGATGTAAATGAGGACGAGATGGCGAGGATGATAGAAGGTGGCAACAGGACGGTGCCTTCATGTGCGAAGAAGGTCACCATCTGTCCCCAGACAGCTGAAAAAGGTGGAACCAGCTCAGGAGGAGGAAATCTGCAGTAAGATATTTTATTTAAATTTGGGAGCAGAACGGCGGCCCAGGCTTTGAACGCCCTTTAATTAAGGACGCAGTTTGACTCTATACCTGAAAGAATTTCAAAGACATTTCATCTCCTGGAAAAAAAAAATAGCCATAATCGCTTCCATTTGAAGAAAATTAAAAATCGTTTGGGGAAAGCGAAGAGTCGATCTGCCATCAATCTCAGTAATGCTCAGATGGAAGCGATGAGTCCCAGGTGTGCTTTCCAGGGCCACTCTTAGGAAGGAGGTGGGAGCACCTTCTGGGTGCAGTATGCAGCAATGGGACCTCCATGCCTCCGAGCTACCCAAGGAGACCCAGCCAACAGCGTGGCCACCATTCCTGAGCTCTTTGTGCTGCTATTCTGATGCCTCCCATAATAAGTAACCCAATGTCACACCCTTGGGAGGCTGCTGAAAGTGGATTCCATCAGGTTGTGCCACTTGGGCTGCTTTCAGACCATGCACCAGTTGTATACATACATATCAATACTCAACTGTAAGCCAAGAGCTCTCTAACCAGTTCTGTTCACTGTTGAAGGAATTGCCCTCAACGCACTCCTAGCTCTCAGAAAGTTGGTAGAGGTTAATAAAGTTACTCGAGTGATAAAGAGAACATCTTAAGTGATCTCTTCAGGTCTCCTCCAGCCCAGCTAGCAAACCAACCCAGGAGTTCCTACAGTGAGGTCTAAAGGAGCTTGCTGTCTGCTTGTTGCTGCTCTGGCAGGTGACAGAAGTGATAAACTTGCATGTGGCAGCTGCTCCTTGCACTTCCTCCTGATTGCTGAAATCCTTTTGGAAGCCCCAGAGCTCCAAACATCATTTCTCTGATGCCACTGCCAGAACTGTGTGCGTGGCAAAACCCATTCACCTTGATGCATGTACCTTCCCAGGCACGTCAGGGGAGCTCACCCATAACGTGAGTTTGGAGAGTTTCCTTTTTCCCCTTACAGATAAAATCCAGAAGAAACACCACTCGATGATCCCTATGGGCCCCTTCCAACTGGGGATATTCTGTGATTCCCTCATAGGACACCTGGCCATGTAATCCAAAAGACTGTCAGAAGCGACAAGAAGTTCTATTGATCTTGCAAAAGAAATGTTTTTCTAATTGAAGTGGTCAGAACTCTTATGAAAAGCATTTCTGTTTTAGTCATTCTGATACATTCACTGTTTACAGGAAGACATGCAAGGAATGCAGAAACACCTAGCATCATTGCCCTTGCACCCTCACACATCTCGTTTACCTGCACACCTCTAATTGCACCATCAGCACTTTGCATGTGCTCTCACCTCCTTGCACATAGGATGAACACTTCATTTGCTGAGCATATATTCAGCATTTCCAGTTTGCCACGTTTCCAGCTTGTCTGAGGCCTTATCTCCTGCCCAAACACTGCTCTGAATGAAGTATTTTTTCATTTCCTTTGGGCTTTTCTCTACTGTTTGTCACTACCTGAGCACTTCACGACATTAATTACTCTGACAAGTTGTGGCAGCTGCATTATCTTCACTTTACACACAAGTAACTGAGGCAGGGAAGGTAAAGTCAGAACCAAAGCTGGCCAGAACCTTCAGAATAGTATTTCAGTTCCAATAAAAACTAAAACAAAAGAATTGAACGCATCACATCCGAGTGAAAACACGTGAAGAACTGAAAAGAACAGGATCAGAGGGAAGAAGAGCTGGTCAACCCAGGCACTGGAAAGACAGTGTTCCATTTCACCAGGAGATGCAATGTGATTAAAGGGAGTTTGGGTTGGGTTTGAGATTTCCCCACATTTCAACTGTAGAATGTTCATACAAACTATCCAAGGCTGTTACCATGCATGATTCTGTCTCTTCTCGGTGCAGTGAGCACGTACTCAAAAAGTTCTCAAAACAAATGAATTTAATAGAAGAAAGCATCACCCAAATGATGGGTAAAAGTAGGTGGCTGTGTGTTTGTGCAAGCAACAGAGATATTTCTGAATGCTTCGCTATCTGAAATCTTTCCTGACAGGGCAGCTCTCCTCGGCTTTGTGCAGATACGTGTCTGAGTCTGATCTTTAGGAAATACAGACTCTCAGAGTAATTTATAGGCTTAATTATGACAAAATATAAAGGCCAAAGCCTTTAAGAACGCCTGCAGAAAGTGATGGTTTAAGAACTCGTAAATTGCCAAAGGTGTCATAACAATTTTTCCTGTAAATACTTCCATCATATCATCCTTAAACTTCTTCTTTCCCAGCTATATACCATGATTAAAAAGTAGCAAGATACTGATTACAAAAATACGTCTCACCTAAATCCCTTCACAGCATGTCAAGTGTGCAAATATTTTAACAGCTAATGGCAAATTCCACAGCAATACAAATATATGTATTAATTTCAATCACTCAGGGCAGGGAGGTATGAGTAAGGGCGCTATCATCCGGGGCCGTAATTAATCATCCTGGACATTTCATTGCCAGCCAACATAAATCAAGAAGCAAGAGTTCTTCCTATCTGAGTGATATGTAACCAGCATTAACGCAGTGACAAAATCTAATGCTTGTCAGGAGCCGGTACATATTTTATCTACCTTTGACACCTGAGATGCAGGGCTGTTTCACATGAGCGCCCTCCATCACTGCATTTATTTTCTGGATGTAGAGCACGTCCTTTAGAAGTATTACCAGGATGTAACAGCAAGGCTCAGGAAGGAGAATGCCAAAAGCCAGGATATAAAGTTTCCGGAAGTAGAAGGCAAAAAAAATAATAACCTTATAGGGCAATATGATTCAGGAGTGAATGATAAATAAGATAGGGCAGCTGCAGGACAGCACAAGGCAATTTCCAAATTGTCAATCAGTGGCTCATGTCTACGTGTGCCTCTGTTAAATATCCAATCCGAGAAGCTAGCTGACTTTATGTCCCAATCCTTAAGTGCTACAGGATGACTGGGAGTGGAAGCTTTGAGTCTGAGCCCTGCTGGGGAGGAGCACAGCTCTCAGCCTCACCCCTCAGCTGTGAGCATTCCCAGAGAGGTCTCTGGCTGGGATACGACACCCCATCCTGAGGCACAAAGCTGATTTCTACCAGAAAACCACATAATCCAGGACTTCCCCAAGTCCTTCTGCCTAAACCCATATTTCTGATCAAGGACATCTTCAGAAGGATGACAATCCCTCCGCGGTGTTGCAGTTGGGAAGTTATATACCCCAAGACACTGGAGGAGCACAGCTCTGCCTGGAGCCACAGGGCATGCTCCCAACCCTGGAGTCAGCTTTGGGACAGGCCACCTTGTGTCTGCTGAATGCCACAGTCACATGAAAAGCATGGAACGTACTCAACACTTCACTCCTTCATAACCTCAGTTAAGGAGCATCTGTCCTTCATATTTGCTTAGAGCTACCACAGCCAGACTAGAACATACCTACTCCAGGTGTTTGTGCAGGACCAAGCTTATGAGAGACCTGCATCTGAAGAGACACGAGCCTCACAGCTTTTCCTGAAACTCACTCAGAAGCTTAATTACTTTGAAATAGCCTTGTTAGACTCTGAAAATGACAGCCAGGGTCGTGATTTTGGGGACAGGCATGGTGAGGATGCATACAGGTCGGACCTGATGATCTTAGAGGTCCTTTCCAACACTCTAAAGCTAGGACAGCACACTACAGCACCTACTAACCAAGCAATAATTCCATTTTTATCAGCACAAGTGTGATTTGGGTATTACTCTGACCAGCATTAAGGGCTGGACCAGGCACAGTGGCTTTAAGCAGAACATCAGCAAACAGAACTATGAGCAGGAGCAGGCATCTCAGCAAAACACAGACGTGAGCTTTCGGAAGGACCACGCTGAGCACAGCCAAACCTCCCTGCTCTCAACTTGTAAAACACAGCCGTGAGCACTGCTCCTCACCTGAGATCAAGAGCTGCTCAGGACTGCTGAAGACAGCACTAATCCTTCAGCCTCAGAGCAATCGAGATCTCTCTGCATTTCAGTGCTGCCGATAACGGCTCAGGCTGTGACAGCTCTGAGCCCACCGCTTCTCCAACTATTTCAATTTTTTTAGTCTAAACTCAAAACTAAATACATTAATCATGATCTCTCCCAGGAAAAAAAAAATAAAAAAGGAAATAATATTTCACATTTAATCACACAGTTATATCAACAACATGTAGAGCAGAAAAATACACAAACAGCTGTGTGACTAACGGGAATGTAAGCCCCGAGGTGGAATTTAGCCCATCTGCAGGAACTACAAACCCAGGTCTGAGATAATCCATTTGCAAAACAGTAAGCACGCAACACATGCTCTCAGCTTTCCATGGAAGCATTCTCCTCCAAAAGCACAATTTACATTTACATTCGCGTTGTGCGCAGTCAAACACTAAAAATAAGCGTCAAGGTTTTTTCTAGGCTGAATTGTTTCTTAATTAGAGCGAAGTGCTTAGCCTACCCATTTCAGATTCTCATTGCTTTCTGAAAACAATAAATATATACATATATATCTTTAATTATTCATGGCAGCCATTCACTGGAAGCACCTTGGATTGCTTCCATTGAGAAAACGGCAGCAGAGTGCTTACACCGACCTGCTGGGATGCAGGGGCTGCATGGAGCACGCTGCTCTTTAGAGGAGGCCACAACAGCACCCAGCACAGACACAGCATGGCACACTCGGGATGTCACCCCAGAGCAGGACCTCCCCATCGGGGCAGCACCCAGCGTAGGGATGGAGGGGTCCCACAGCCGCCTTCCACTGCTCCCAGCAGCAGTCCTGCAGCTGTGGGGCTTGCAGCCTGCTCAGGGGCAGCAGAGCTGCTCCTCAGGGGGCCAGGCAGTGCTCAGAGCTCTCATCCCTTGGGGAACTGCTCCTGGTTCAAGCCGCTGGATTTCAGGGCGTTTCTGTGGGGTGGGTGGGGACCAGATGTCAGCCTTAGTCTTTCTTAACACAGTTTGTTGCGTACAAGTCTTGAACAAATAAATACTGTAAGCAATATAGAAAAGCTTTCAGTCTCTAGCACTGCTTTGTTTGGGCAAAAGGCAGAGTAGCAACAAAGTTAGGTGACTTAACTTCATCACAGCTGATGTAAAATAATGCAGGTAAGTAATAAGATTTCATTCAGGAACCACACAGCCCCCAACGGCCGCGCTCAGAAATTGCTGAAGTTAACAAAGCATTCAGAAGCACAGCCCTCATTCCTTTGTCGCCGTCCCCAACAACAGCACAGCCCACGGACAGGAGCAGAGCATTGCACTCACCTGGCTCAGGCACCTCTCCAAGCTATCGCAAACCCACGTGCTCTAAGATCTTCCACGCTGATGGGGTTCATCTTCAATTCAGAAAACAAAGCACCTCCCTGCAGCTGGCTTTTATATCCTGCTATGCTTCTGGAAGAATTTAAGACCACATAGCTTTAGCCAACCTGCCCTGCCAAGCACGGGCTGCTGTAATCCCATTCCAGCTGATACCATTACACAGAGAAATTTGACTCATCACATCTCGTTACAGTTAAATGTGCTGCTAATTTGTGAGATATTTTGCCTGACCTGTCAAATTAACTGGCTTCCATGTTCTTTCTTCTTTTTAGCATAACTAATTCGAAATCATTTATTCCACTTCATTAAAACTAGAAGTTGATCTGAAAAACAGTAACTGGTGTTAGATTGAGCATCACCTTCCCAGCGAAGCAGCCAATGCCAGCCCAAGTCAGAGTGACATTCATTTCTAAACAGTCATCACCTCCGTATGGAAGTATTTTCCATCTGGTTTGAACACATCTTTTTCTTGTTCTCATTCCTCGACTGGAAATGCCTCTCTAAATTAAATGCTTTCATTCAGCTTGGTTCAGATAAAACCACCCCGCTGGGTATGTGGTGTTGCATCCTCAGCAGTCATCTCTGAAAACCCATGGGGAGTGCTCAAGATGTTCGAGGAAAACACAGGGCACTGCTCAGAAAGAACAGGAACCACAGGTGATAGGATGCTTCATATTGGCTCTGGGACATTACATGTCAGCCACTCATTCTCTGCTCTTCCTCTCTGGGAACACCCAGCTAAGGAGCCTCCACCAAAAGCAAAGGGATGAGCAACACCTGACGTGGCTTTGTTAAGAACAAGCTCCATCAGGCCCACCTGGCTTCATCCTGCAGCCAGGCACCGGGATGAGGGGTCAGGGAGATGATGAGATCCTGTGCTGTGTGCCACTGCTGTGGGTGAGGGCAGAGCCCCTTCCTCAGGATGCATGCACAACAATTGCGGGCAGCTCACTGCCAGACTGCATGCACCACCAGAATGAGCCCACCGGGCTGGCACAGCACCTGGTACTGCTCCAGGTTTTCACTGGTGATTTAGTTGATGGGATAGAGCACATTTATTAAATTTCCTGTTGACAGCAAGCTAAGAGAGACTACAAATACGCTGAAAGACGAGATCAGAATTCAAAGTGACCTTGCCAAACATCAAAAACAGCCTAAAGGGAAAGAGGAAAAAAAAAAAACAAACCATGAAAAGGATAATATTCCATCAAAACAAGTGCAAAATTCTCCTGTTAGCTTCTCATAAAGTAGAAATACAGAATAAGGAGTGTAAGAGCAAGGCTCAGCAGCAGCGCTGCTCAGAATGGCCTGGGATCAGCACAGGGCACAAACCAGACAGAAGTCAACAATGCTGTGTGATGGGATTGGAAGGGATCTCTGGGTATCATTGAGTCTAACCCCCTGCTAAAGCAACACTTATGTGGGCTTTGAATCTTTCCAGAGGAGGGTCTGCCACCGCTCTGTGCAGCCCACTCCAGTGCTCAGTCACCCTTTCAAGAAGGGTCAACTGCTGGTCAACCAAGACTTTTGGGTTCATCTCTGCACAGCACCTTTTCAGCAGTTGAGCCCCAACTGGTATTGATATATGTGGTTATTCCTCCCCAGGTGTAGGACTCAGCACTTGTCGAACCCCATAAGATTCCTCTCCACCCTTTGAGAGCTCTGAAGATGCCACCAGCACATCTCATTCTGAGTGGATTCCTCCTTCCCCACACAGTGTACCAGAATCCATGCAAAAGCAGTCTCAATTTTCTGAGTTTCCACCTCCATCTCAAGAGCTGTTGGTTAAAATAACTTCTGCCTCTCAGGAAATAAGCTGTGCAGCCACTGTCATTAGCATTAATGCAATCTTGATTACCAAGCCCAGTCCTGTGGGATGCCTGCTGTTTCTCAATATTTCTGTCACATAATGCCCTATCAGGAAATGCACGTCTTAATAAACGCTTACGATGGCAGTTAAGAATAAGAGATGATACTTCTCATCTCCCCCGGCCTCACAGATGCACTGACTATAACCTAATGAAGTTTCTAAAAATCAGGAGATGTGCTTTGAGATCCTGTCGGGGAGAACTCTCTGGAGGAACAATAAATCATGCCTCCAGTGTCCTCATTTGCCATTAGTTGGGACGGTTCAAACCCAAAAATCAAAGCTGAGATAAAAGTCTGGAATTTTTTGGGGTGATGAAATTCTCCACTGCATAACAGTTACCCTGATAAAACCACACTGAACCTCAAGAGAAAGGAATGATTAATAAAGAAGTGATATTCTGTGGGTTTTTTTTTCCAAGTTGGCCAAATCATTTCTTATTGCCCTAATCCCTGTGTCAGAAAAATAAAATAAAAATAGAATTGCCATCCAATTAAGGCTCTGCTAGGAAGGGAAGGCCTTTCAGATTGAATTTCCTGCATGTGCAGGTAGATGAAATGTGTGCCCTGAGGCAGATGAGCAGCTGGACCCCAGCTCATTTGAGCAGCCTTGTTAACTCACGCTGGTGACATGATGCTCCTCGATCTCAGTTGGCAACGCCATGAAAAGAGACGGGGAAAAAAAAGTCATCCCAGTTCATAGCACTGCTGGTGCACGGCAGGGCCAGCTCTGTGAGCAGCACTGCCCTGCCCGACCTGCCTGCTCTGCCCCACGGCCTCGGCAGCCCCACGTGCATGGCTGCACCTCCACCTGAAGGGGCAACAAGCCCATTTCCCTCTGTGCTCCTCATGACCCACAGTATATCGCTTCCTTGTTAGTAATAAGAGCAATTCTCTTCTGCTGGGCCTCTAAATCATACAGGAATCGTGTTTATAACCATTTCTATTATTTGCATGAAGAATATCGCCGATGAAGAACACCGCGTTCCTTCACAATTCCGCTCTCAAAGAAGCAAACTTTGAAGGCAATCTCTGAAATATGTAATTTACAAAATTACAGTAATTGATGTGACTGTTCTATTGAGAGGTGTATCAGTTCAGGAGCTTCCGATATAATGAATTTCTGTTTTGAAAATGCTATCCTTGCACGAATGGCAGGGCGCAGCTGACGGTCTGTCCGGCACTGCCAGGCATGCAGGCGTGCCTCTGGTTCAGCTTGTCATCTTCTCATCTGACAAGCAAATAGATTTCAATAATTGGCATTAAATACCAATTAGACCAGGCCTTTGTGCAGTCCCAGCCCTTCTGGATGAGGGAGGTTTCACTTGCTGTGGAGTACTGTTATGTTTCAGCTGCCTGAGACCGAGCAGCTGCTGCAGCCGGGGAGAGATCCTATGCTCAGGTGATGCACGTTTATTTCTCTTACAGAGGAATCTCAGTTCTCTTTCTACTTTACAGAGCACACAGACCATTACATCACCCTTAAACAATTAATGCTTAACCCTTTTTCCTGCATGCTATCAGAGCAGCAGCTGCCATTATGACAAAGGCAGGGCCAGACGTGTGGCACTCGCACAGCAAACATTGCTGTTTGGTGGGAAGGCAATCACAAATTGAGAACCTCAGTGAGAACCGTGCTCCTGCTCTCCGTGCTGTCCTAGAGATTGCTCAGAAATCTCTGCTGTTTGCAATGGCTGTTGCGCATTGACTTGGATAAAATAATTGGCACTATAATTTTATACCTGTCAAAAATCCAATATACACCACTGACTAATTGCTATTTTGTGTGCTCATAAAGGTGTAAAATCAATTTAAGTGCTCTGCAAACCAACAGATTCTTCTGCGAAGCTGCGAATGGTAAACACCGTTATGTTCACCACCGCCAGCCTTGAGTCTGGGAGGGTAAATTGCTGCATCATATATAATCTTATAACAATTCTGAGGCCAATCTGGCGAAGTGCTCTAACTGCCTTTGTACCGGTGAGACCCTTGAAACCTGTGCATGTTAGTGTGTGCTGGGGGCCATATCTCCCGTGGCTCACATGGAGCAGCCTCCCTCCATCTCAGCAGAGGACAGGCCTGGTGCAGGCAACGGCAATCTCTCTTCTCCCTGCGCTCTGCAGCATCCCTGCACCACTCCCTCCGCAACAAGGAACAAAGCTGCTCGGAAAACATTTCCGATTAATGCCACTTTTAGCAGAGCCCGGAATGAAGTGAGTGAAGCTTGAAGTGCTACCATCAAATTTCATGTCTGTGTATTTCAAGAAAACAATGCATCCCTCCTAATTTTACAGCGTGTTTGGGCAGAATGTTTTCTGCTGTGAAAATAACATTTCCAGCGCTACTGGCTGCGGGTTTTATTGACAATTGAAGTGGATTCAAGAAGTAAAGGTAAAGAAAAATAGTTACAAACAGAAATAAAAACGTTATTATCAACAGGTAGAACGAGAAAGGATGCCATTCCCTGCAGGAAATGGCTGCACGGTGCAGCTGAGCCAGCACAGATTTCCACAGCTTGCAATAGCAGTTTTGCAATAAAACTAACAAGGAAGGGCACTAATGCTCTAATAGCTGAGGAAAATAAACAGTATGTGCTTTCTTCTGCAGGTTTCTGCTGTAGCACTGAGTTATCACACGTCCGACAGAAGCTGGATGGTTGGAATGGATGATCTCAGAGGTCTTTTCCAACTTAATGATTCTACAGTTCTATGATTCTAAGTCAGCATCCATCCCAAGAGAAAGTCTCCGAGGACGGGGTTGATGGATCTCGTGAGGATAACCCAGAGGTTCAGAAAATCCGCAGCAGTAAAGAACGGACAAATCCCATGGTGATTTATTTTCATTCCACTGTATTCTTACAGACCGCTTGGTTTTCCAAACCATAGCAGAACAAAACCCACCTCGAATTGCAGGGACACCGACAGACCTTGATGATGCAGGCTGTCAGGTGAACATATCTCTCAAGCCCAGCACCCAGCTGCGGCATCCCCATCTTCAGGAGGCAAACCTTCCCCGTGCCATAGGGGCTGGCCAGTGGAAGGCTGGTCCCAGTGGCACACCCCTGCCTTCCCTGCCCTTTGCCTTAGCACTCAGTAATCTCTTCTCTTTGCATTTGCTGCCTTAAGACATTTAAGCAATTAATTTGTAACGTAACAAAGGCAGCATGAAAACAGACTTACAGCTTAGTTTTAATGAGTGCTAACACGCTTCTGCTGGTTTTGGCAGGCCGGCCTTCTACTGGCTCTTGTCTTCCCAGAGCACATCCATGGCAGTGAGCGATCTGTCACCGGCCTGGCCTGTGTTCCGACAAAGCTGTAAACATACCAGTACAGCCAGGTGTAGGGAGCTGCCTCCTCCCACCTGCAGTGAAGCCTTTCCCCCTATTTTGCTAACAAATTAAATTAGTTGAGAGTAAAAATGTAATTACTGTCATGCACCATCCCTCTATTTGTGATCAAAGGAGTGTGTCTCCCTGAGCTCTGTAGTCCCTTTCTCTCCCAAGATGGGAGAGAAGGAAGATCACCCAAGCTGAGCACCAGAACAGATTTATAATTATCACTGCCTCCGAGCAAAGTGATCCCAGGGGGAAAAAACAGCAAAGCTCACAGAGGTGCTGCCACATCCCATCCCACATCCCCGGCTCCCCCTGCACCGCACATCTCCCGAAGCACCGAGCCGTGCACCGCTGTGCTCAGCACCAGCAGCTCTCCTCCCCACCTGGCTGCCCGCAGACAGCTCGTACATCAAACCAGCCCCACGCCTCCGAGAAGCCTTTCTTTCCATCTGTAACACAAAGACAGCTCTGAAGGCTGGAATAGCAGTTCTGTGGTTCCCTGCACTTTTCCTCGCTCTTTGGTGTGATGGCTATCATTATGGTAATAATTTCTTTTTTTCTTTTTCCCCAGCACAGATACGTTTAACACTTCTCAAATCCTCTCTGCAGGAGAAGCTGTCATTGCACGCAGTGGAGCTGCATCAGTGCACAGCTGAGGAGAAACTCAGCACGTTCCCTTCCCAAGCCTGAAATTTTAATTTTCCCTCATTCTTTGTCCCAGCAATGAGAAGGCCGATGGAGATCTGTAGGTTCCTCACACCGATGGTAACCCAGAAGTCACAATGCCCGTGTCTTAGTAATTCAAATTAAGATAATAGCCAAGAGCAGCTCTGTCCCTGCTGGGCCATTGGAAGTGGGTGCTGAAGCAGACATGCCATGCACACAGTGCCAGCCATGCTGGGTGGTGATTTCTCTATGGAATATTTTCTACGGCGCTTATGCTGTTTCACATGACAGTAGTACATCCATTTGTAACAGCATCCAGTTTGATACGATGATGTTATTATCCCCAGCAAAGTCCAGCATGAAAAGTCAACAAATACCCCAACGCTGAGTGAGGTCTTTTCATGTGATATTTTGGAGTATTTATCAGGTCATACTGCACAACACAGGGCAGTCAGAGGGGGAAGGAGCTCCTGGAGGGCACCAAGGTCAGTGACACACACAGGACACAGCTGTTGCCCGGGGGGGAGGATCGAGGCAAACTCTGCCTGTTGCACGGACTCTTTGTTTTGGCTATTTTCCATTAGAGCCAATAGTAAAAATTACAGAGAACAAACTGAAATCAGATTCCATCTCCCCAGTTCCTAGGGGGAAAATCCAGTCCAAAACACCTGTTTCCGAGAACGCCTCTCCCACCTTGAGCAAACATTAGCTAATCCCAGCAGGACAGCAAACGCTCCGTGTTTATACGGCGGCAGAAATGAAGCAGTGGGAAAAAAATGGGATTTTTAATATTTGCTTCCACCTCCAGCAGCAAACACAGCGGTACATCTTTCAAAACTGCTGCTCTGTGAATATGCATGAACCACTTACAGCGGTGTGGAGCGATCTCTTGTTTCAACGGGTAGCCCATTTTTCGCAGACAAAAGGGAAAACAGCGTTATTTTACTCAAATAGCCAAAGCACGTGCCTTTGTATCATACATTCAAATGAGATTGCCAAATACCAAATTGTGACACCCTTCAATTCAGACGGCTATACCAACATTCCAGTACTGTCTGGGGCCATAGTTCCCAAAATCCAAATGGTAATACAACGAAAATTCATTCAGACCTAAAAGGGACAGATAATGGTGCCACATATGCAGCGTCACAAGAGGAAATCTTTTCCCCACAGAAAATTCCTTTTCAGGTTTCAGATATGTGCATCCCTCCCACCATCCTTGTGGATGGGGCACTGCCCCTGGCCCCTACCCCCCCCCCCCCCCCAGTGTTCACTGTTCCTTCACCTTTTGGCTGTTTCTAGACACAGGACTAGAGTTATTCTAAGGTGACCTCAGTTGGGCCCTGCTCAAGCTGTAATCGTGTCACAAGGGTGAGTGACACAACGATAGGTACTTAGGTGTTGCTTCAAGAAATATACTTTATCAGCTAGGTAGAGTCAGCAGCTCCATTTCAAGCGTGTGTTGGGGTTAGAAACTGCAGTCTGTGATTTATAACAGCCATTACGTCTAAAGAAAATAGTTGCCTAGATACATAAGAAGAAGAATCACATAGCCATCGCAGTTCAATTATCTATTTTGCCTAAAGGACTCTTACTTTGTGGTGCTCCTTCTGCACCTCCCCAGGAGCTCTGCACTTAGGATTCCACACATCGCTTACTCCCTGCACACTGCTGTCCCACACCACAGCGCCTCGGGTCTGGCCTTATCCTTACCATTCACTGGCAAAACTGTTGGCTTTTTTTGTGTTGTTGCCATTAAACTATTTTAAAACAGAAGCTCATAAAAAATGGCACCACCAAAATTCTGAAAGTTCGGCCTGACATCTTTTGCATGGCACACTGCTGAACTCCCTGAAGCTTCCTCCTCGCCTTGAGTCTGTGATTTCATGACAATCCCTACACCAGAGGCACTGTCCTTCCTAAATGCTATGGTGCTGACATCCCAAAGAACAGTGTCCCCAATTTCTGGTGTCTGCCACTTTTGCCTTTGCTGCTTCAGCCTCAAAGCAATCCCTGCTGCTACTGCTGTTCCCAGGAACCGTGTCAGGGACTGAGGAGGAACTCATACATGACACAAGTGGTCCTTAAACATTTCTCTTGACATTCGTGCCGTGGAGTACCTGCCCTTGATTTTTGGCTGGAATTGACATAACGAGGGCAACGAGCAGCATCCTTTCAGAAACCATCTCAGGAACTGTGGAAACAACTTGCTGGAAATACTTCAGTCTCTGTGCTTTGCTATACGAAGAGGTGTTGGTGGGATTTCCAGATCCCCATCTCAGTTAACCCATGGTGCCGGAACACTGCTCTGCTGTGGCCACCTCCCCCCAGCCAGCACACGTTAGCTGTGCAGGGCAGAGCATGAGCCCACCTGAAGCCTGCCCTGAGCTGGGACAATGTGCAGGAGCCCAGTGGCCATGGCAAAGCCACCGAGATCCCACCTATATGAACCTCCCACACCCACAGGAACTCAGTTATCCCGATGCTATCTTCTACAGCCACCCAAATAATTCAGTTTCTCAGAAGGAAACCACACTAAATGATCACACAGTCCAAGTTAGGGACCAGACATCTTTCAAAAATGCATTCTGTCGTGGTGATTTACACCATGTTTCTCATTTGTCAAGAAAGCTGACCCTTTGCTTTGTACATCATCGAGGACAAATATTCCATCCCTGTTTCTTTCACCCAAGTGGGGAAGTGCCACAGGGGACCCAAAGCTTCAGACCTAAAAACATACTGGGATCAGGTGGGACCTTCAGCTACGTCTGTATGGCAGCACTGGGACAAGCCACACACTGGCAGTGCTGCTCTAACCTGCTCAGAGCAATGGGTGCTAGCACACGAAGAACTGCAGCCCCTGTCCCTGCTGGGAGTGGGTCGGGGCTGCAGGGCACTTACTGACACACAGAGCATCGGGAGGACGTGTTGGGCTGCAGGGATGTCTGAGCATCAGCTGAATCACAGCAGTTGAACAAACAAAAATAAAAATGCTGTCTCTTTCCAACCCGAACTGATGGTTAGTAAGGAACTGCTGGTTTCACTTCAGCAAAAATTGCATGCTTTTTAATTGAAATATTCATGCCTAAGTGGTCAAATGCTAACATTTTTGCAATCTTTACATAAGTTCCCACCTCCTCTCTGCTTTCTCGAGTCTACGTCGCTATTCATTTGGCCTCTTGTTTTTTCTATTTCTTACCCCAAACACAAGTTGTTCTGAGAGATCACCAGTAATTCACATAAAATATAGAGCTGTTACTTTTCTTTTCTTAAAAGAAGCATAATAATTGCAAACTGCAACTACTGGAGCTGAAAATAACTCTCCAGACTGTTGCACATGCAGAATTAGATTAAAATGAGTTCATTTTTTTAAATGACCTGATAATTTGTTGGAGAGAAAAAAATTAAGTATCTAACCATTTTCATCAGTAGAGAATGCCACGGTCCTTAAAGCTGCGGGGAAGCACGTCCCTGCATGCAGATGAGCACGCAGCCCACAGCAGCCAGAGCACCACGAGAGAGCAGCTCTGTGCAGACCACCTCCACGCTCAGCTCCTGCAGCCTTGCAGACACCACAGCCTCCACGTGTGGGAGGTCCTCAGCTCAAAGGTTTGCTCTGACCAAGAGCTTTGATTTCTTGGCCATCACTCTGCGCCCTCAGAGCTCTGCATGCACCCAGTTTAACAGCTAACCTGCAGTATTGGCAATTTACTGGAATCCCCTCGAGTAGGCCTTGCCCGTTTATAAATATATCCAATTATCACATATTTGATGAGATTTGATTTAAATCTAGTAAAAAAAATAATACTCCCAAGTGAGTTATTATCTATTATTCATAACTTGAGATGAATTCACCCTCCGTATCACAACTTTTCCTCCTCCTCCTTTTTCAAACTCATTGCTTCCACATAAATTAAATCCATCACTACATATACGCCCAAGTCAAATTTCCTTTTAGCAAGGCGTGTTTTAGAGAAAGCAATTACTTTTGGTCATTGATATATCACCTAAGCTTTCAAAGACCCCCAAAAGAGGAGGAGGCTCCAGATGTTAATTTAAACAAACGTCATGCTATGATAATGGCTGCAACATCATCATCATTTGGAGGTGAGTCAGTGGGCACAGTGGGGTTGGGTTGGCTTTGGACTTGGGAATCTTGGAGGTCTTTTCCAACCTTAGTGATTCTATGGCTCTGATCAGATGAGGAAATAGAGATCATCACCTGGCACAGTGTGACTCTCCAATGCTCAGAAATGGGCATTTGGGGTCCATGTGCTGCACGGCATTGAGTTACCAACGGTGTTGGTCGGCACTGCCACCCTACTGCCACCAAAAGCAATGATCTGCAGGAATCTCCAAGAACGAGCATACCCCAAGGTCAGCA
The DNA here is from genome assembly GCA_023055505.1 of Callipepla californica brunnescens. Lineage (NCBI taxonomy): Eukaryota > Metazoa > Chordata > Aves > Galliformes > Odontophoridae > Callipepla > Callipepla californica. Next base: position 14,719,676 of record JALIRH010000015.1, on the reverse strand, counting down.
GATGTAGCTGGGATGCCTTCAGCTGGACAGCCCAAGTACTCCTCCACTGATCTCAGGGGCTTCATTAAAAGCGCAGCTTGAAAAGACCTCATTTCTCCTTAGAAATCCGTGTTTCACTTCCAGCAGTAACTCTCAGACAGAACAGCAATGCGTACAGATAGCTGACAAGAACCCTCATTACAGTACATTCACTGCAATGCTGCGAATTAAACTGTAACACCACAGGAAAGCAGAAACACGTGACTTAATTGAGTTAGAGAGGAACGATTTATCAACCGACTCAGAGGATGCGCAGATCCAAATGAAGATGAAAACATGACTCCTTCCCAGAGCTGCACAAAGCAGAAAGTGCTGCTGATCTATAGCCCACAGTCTGACCACACTGAACTCGTGCCTTGCTGCAGGGACTGTGTGTGAGCAGAGCCTTGGTGCTCGCAGGCTGCTGCCAGCAGAGGTGGCTGCAGGTGGGCACCTGCCAGTCACCAGGTCTGACCTCCCTGCAGAGGGGACAAGGAGCACACCAAAAGGTGTTTGCTTGCAGATCAACACCTGAGCAACCCCCATCTTCCTCCCTGGCCCTTTCTTCCCTCTTTTCCCCTTCCGTTTGCTTGTGCTTTGCTCACACATCTCTCATTTTGCTGCGCCCTCGCAGCCTCCACAGAGACCTTCTCCTCATTTCCTCTGCTTGGCTGAGGGTGTTCTTGATGGAAGATGCCACCTGGCTCAGCACCAGCACAGAGCACGTTAATTAACCCCCGTGCCCCCGCTCGGCCTCTGATAGCGCTCACCTGTGCTGTGGGAGGCTGATGTGTTGCAGGGGTTTATTGTTGTTATTAATTAAACTGTGCCACTAAGGCCCTGGAGAAGAAGAGTCACAGCCATTCTCCTGCAGCCTGTGGGCTGAGGGGTAGCAGCAGGGCAGTGCTGCCACGGTGCACTCTCTCTTTTCCCATTCATTTTCCCTCCAGATTTCCAAAGGTCCTCCTCAGATTTCCAAAAGTTTTTTCCCCAAAGCTCCTCGCCAAACTCTCTGCTGCCCTTCTGCAGCAGATGCATCCCCTTGCCCCCCCCTCCATGCCATGGGCCCCAGGTAGCCCCTCCTGATAGCCCCACATGGCGATCCTCCAGCAGATTGCTGATTAAACAGCACCCAGGCCACCACGTGCCACTCCTGGTGACAGCAGCCCCAGGATTATGCACGAGCTCCACAACCAACATCATCACACACCAACCCCAGGCACCCCACAGGGTCTCACCAGTGCTGATGTAACCCAGAACGAGTCTCATTTCACAATAGATGATCGGGGATACGTGGATTTAATTAACAGTAAATCAGAAGTCAATTAAATAAAGGCAGAAACCATGTGGTTTTTGATGATCCTGAACCAGAGGCAATGACTCATTCTCGGGACTCTGAGTGAGGATGCTTAATGGCATGGTGGAAAATGAAGCTTTTTTGTACCAGGCTGGAAGTACTGCATTTTTAAGCAGTAGTAACTGAATAATTAACCCTCACCCCTATTATTTCTTAGGAGTATTTGTCATTAACTCCAATGAAAGAGATCATAAGAGGCAAGGAAGTGAGAAGTAAGTGAAATAAGCGTATTGATTAGAGACCATACTAATGATATAATACCCACAATTCTTCCCAAGCTTGATACAGGATGGGCACTCTTAATCATTCACTACAAACAAAGTTATGTTTATTTCAGCTATGATTTTAGAGTCAGCAAGTTTGATGTGATAGCATCACTGCAAAAACCACCTCCAAGAAGGTGACCTTTCCCTTTCCGATCATTAAGTTCAACTCACTCGCTGCACGCTTGACCAGACACATTTCTTTTCTATGCTGCCAAGACTACAAGTTTTTCACAGACAGGAAAGCGGGAGCTAGGCAAGGAATGTCAAAACAGCCCATGATCATCGCTGACACATTGTAATAATGGCCCTTTGGAAGAAATCCTCTGCTCTGCAGTTCTCAAAACATACTTCAGCAGCGCGCCGGCACAGAGGTTGCCTCTCCTCCTGCTGATAAACAAAGCAGCTCACAGTTTCGACCTGGCTGTTACCCACTGCAGCCTCCGTGCTATCACAAGAAGTCTTCATCTCATTCTACTCCATAGTTTTACTTCTTGGTTAAAAACAGTGGAACATCTTTGTGCCCTATTTACACAGTGCCTCAGTTTCTAAGAGCTGCAGGTCAGCACCTGGGGTCCAGCACTGTGACCAATCTGGGAGCTGAATGCTTTCGGTATTTTCAGGATGGAGTGGGTTATTACAATCAGTTCATCCAACTTACAATTAGCAAATTCCACTGCTACCTACATTTTTACCAAGCACTTCCAAACCTTTGCTGAGTGCTGTGGCATTCTGTGCAATAAAGTGACCCTAAATCTTCAGCATTGCCACTTAAGGTGGCCAGATGATTATCTGATTACTATTTCATGCACACGAAGAGATAGCTTCCCTAAAATAGTGGAATTTTAATTTCATTCTTATTCACACGCTGCATGAAACCATGACATTTCAGAGCCCTCCAGGCTCCTCCACGCTGCCTGCCACCATTACACACCCAACACTTCTTTCTTCCTAACTCATTTTCTGACCCATTTTTCGTGATGAGCACAGCACCACCTAAGTGCACACAGTCATATGCAGCACCACGTTAAGTGAGAGAGAATCATCTGGGAAACAGCTGAGCACTTGTAGGGACAGCAAAGTTCCTTGGAACAAGGATGGGAACCTGCTGGACATCCCCATGGAAGAAGGAGGAAATCCCAACCACCACATTGTCTCCGAAGCCCTGACATCTCATCTGAGGGGCAGACGCAGTCAGGTGAAGTAAAGGTTCACATCTGCTTTTGGTAATTTGGAGAACTTTAGGCTTGGAGAAGCACTAGAAGTACACGGGTCGCTAACCATGGAGACACAAGCTTTACTCGTTGTCCAAGGACCCCAGAACTCCATAGGGAGTTCCACTTGGGAAGCTGTGTATTTTTCTCTGGGTTATTGGTATTTGCATTTGAATAAGAACTCAAAATCAAAGCTCCAAGGTCAACAATCTTTTTATAGCAGCAAAAGCCCACAGGAGGAACCCGAGCAATTAATCTTAGCCAAAGGAGCAGTCAGCTCAAATAAATGTATCAAAGCCTCCAAATTATCTGCAATAAAATCTTATGTCATCTAATAATGACGATGATGATAATTACTGGGACAGTGATTTAGAGCTCAGCGTTATTGCGGTGCCCGACGTAACAGGAGCAGGTTGCTGGTCTGTGGGCTCCGGACTGAAGAAGCACTTGTCTGGGTGTGTTAGCTGTGCTCCAGGAGATGGAGGATAGCTGCTGGAAATCTTCGCGCGCGTTCCTGCGGGAGGAGATGCTGACACAGGCACAATGCTAATGGGCAGAAAGTTTGCGGATGTCAGTCCGCGTTTATGGAGAAAACAGCAGAACTGAGAGCAGGGAGCAGCAGGCTGGTGGGAGCACGGCGGGATTTAGAAACCAGCTTTGTTTTCTGATCCTCAGCCATCCAAGTGCATTCCCCATGTGGAAATCGTTCCAACATATTCCCTGCATCTCTCAGCCAACTGTATCTCCTCTGCCCTAGAGGCAGAAGCCAGGAAGTCTGTCTGCGTGCGAGAAATCCCAATATTCTTTACACTGAAACATTGTGCTCTCTCTCTTAGCAGCACTACTTGCAACCCTCCGAGGCTGCTGGCACAACCCAATGATGTTTTACCCACCAGTTTTTCTCCAGCAAACCATCCCATCAGCCTCTTGCAGTCAGAGGAGTGCACCAACTGTTCGTTCCCTGCTGAGCTGTGCATACCCGATGGCCTCCAGTTGGTGGGGGAAGGGGAGTGTGTGGGAGAGCTCGTATGCAAAGTCCCAGAATATGAAACGCCCCCTCCTAAATGATGGAAGGCATTCATTCACTTCAGTAGGCTTTAATGAGACTTTCTGTCTCTCTAAGTGATTAAAAATAGCAAAAGGAATGAATGACACGGTGTTATTTCTTTGAGTCTGGGCACAGTGACTCATGCCCATGCTGTTCCTAATGTCCTGCTGGTGCTATGGACCTCAGCCTGTCCCCCCAGCCCTGTCTCACTGGACCGACCCGTGGGTGCCCTCCTGCCCTGCCTCGTCCTCCCCATGCGATGTGCAAAGACAAAAGCTCCCGCTGTGCTCTCTGCTCTTGGAGCTGACCTTGCTGACTCCCATCCTCCTTCACCACCTCAGAAATGTCTCATCCACGTGGGCAGCGTTCACATCGTAACAACCTGCAGGACGAGGCCGAACCCACACATGTTCAAAACAGAAAGGCTGGAAAACAGAGTGCGGCTCCACCAGGAGATTCCCCTTCTCTTACTCAAATTGGGATCGGATTCAAACCGTACAAGACTGGGGAATGTTCCCATCTCATGACCTGCCAAAAGAATGGATTGCTTTCCCCAGCAAAGCTGCAGAGCTGTGTGACCTGCAGAGTCCATAGGGACAGACTTCCCCATAAAATTCTGTATGAATATTGGATAAAATGTTGATGTATCCCCACAGCACCCACCTGATGGAAGGACGAGGCAGATCCTCCAGCAGCCAGCACCGGGTGCTTTGCACTGCTCGGGCTGTGCCCTGTGCCCACATGCTCCATGTGATGGCCAACACGCAGTTCCTGTCTGGTACTGAAATAAAGCACTGAGCAGGAGGAAGCTCCCAAGTGCTGCCATTTGCCTTTCCTATTTAGGCAGAGGGGGAAAAACGCAGAATAAGTTGCAAGGTAACACGTGCATGGGCATTGTTATTACATGGGGAGGACATTAAATCACCCCAGGGGAATTCATGCGGTGGCCAGAGCTTCTCCCACGAGAGCTATAGGCAAAGTCAGCCACAGTCAGCTCTGCAAAGCAGCAAATGCAGCTCCCAGGAGCAGCACAGGTAGTGAGGTGAGCATTTTTCTCAGTGCTCACATTACTACTCATTAACAGGGAAAATTTTAATTTCCATTTGGCAGCGGTACTAGGAATGAAACTCATGACCACAGGGCTGATGATCTGCTCGGGGCCATCAGTGCAGAGCTTCAGAAACAAGGACAGAAGAACTTAAATGGTACTCAGGAGTGGGGCAGGGGCCTCCAGCAGCCTCCCAGTGACTTCCAGCAGCGCTGAGCACAGAGGGGACAAGGCAGCTTCCATTGCCGACGTTCCTCCTCATACAGCCCTCTCCAGCTAATCATCTGGCTTCTGCATTCTCACCCAGTGACTGTCAGAAATAAATTACCATGAAAATGGGATGCTGTACACACACAAGCTGATGTAACACAGTGCGTTGTGGAGGTGAGTGCGAAAGGGGGAATGATGGAGAGCCAGCCCTCCTCATGGAGGCATCCAGCACGTGGGAGAGGGCACCCAGCCCCGTCAGAGCTCTCACCTCGATTTCTTGCAGACTGCTTCAACTATGGAGCTCAATATCCTCTTGGGGATATTTCTTTCTACAGTTTTTCACGCCACACGTACCTGCAATTCTTTTTGAGTACTATGCATTACGCTCTCAGTGTAACAGGAAATTCAGTTATTTGATTACAGGTTGTTCCTAATTAACCTGGAACTCTGGTCTTCTCAGTGTGATCGGGGTCTCATGCCTGTATTGGAAAAAGCTCAATCTCTTCACTTTAAATATAGCTTTGGTAGCGAGTTTCCTATTGCCAATTAGAATATGCACATACATTTGCTTTTGCAATCCAAGACAATGTACACAGAAGTTCACCCCCTGCTTCTGGCCGTTTGCCATGTTTCCCTGCAGCTAATAACATTCTGTCTAGAAACAACCAAGCCGATAATTTGCACCCATCAACCTCTTGTAACATAATGTGCCAGCCATTTAGTAATGGAAAATTTATCACTCAACAAGAGTCAAGGATCTTGTACCGAGCAGCACTCCCACTTCCCAGATCCTGTCGTGTCGCTGGCCCTCCGCAATTTGCCCAAGCATCTCACTCCCCGGTTCCTCCAAAGATTTAAGACAACATCTTCCCTGAAGCCTGAAGTGTTACGAAAGGGGAAACACAAAAACACCTCCTTCCAAAGAGATTCGTGGAAAAATCATCCATCGATTCATCTGCAGAAGCTCAGCTGTCAGTGGTATGTGCAAATGAACATCAACATGGAGCTTGGCAACCAGATCAGGCACCCAGGGTTCCCCCAGCTCCACGGGACCCAGCCTTCATCACTCTGTGGTGCAGCAATAAAGGGAAACTCACCGTCACCACGACTGACCATGAATCAAACTCCTTCTCATAGCATGTAATAATTGTAGTAATTAACTGCACAGTCATGCAGTTCTATACCACGTGCAATCCATCACAATTTCCAGCGGTGAGAGCACTGCTCAGCTAAGACGTCCAGCAGCCCAGGCACACACCCAGGGGTGCAGATCTGGATGGTTCAGCTCCACATCTCCCCAGGAACAGCTGAGGTGCAGGTGGGTGCACCTGCTCTGCCACCACCATCCCCAGACCCACGGAGCTGCTCGGACCCCCAGCATGGGACGGCTGACCGCACGCGTGGGTGCAAGGACAGCACACAGATCATAAATTGTGGTTGAGGACTAATGGGTTTGCCTTAATGGATAGCACATTTCTGTGCTCCTCTGTATCGATACAGATGTATTGCTGCAGGCAACGCGAGCAATTAAGCTGTAATGAGCTGCTTCCTCTGCACACACAAACCGGATCCTGAATCTCCTAAATTAATCTGTAATGAATTATCCGAACTGAGATGGGGCTCTGCTGGGTGTGAACCTGCTCCTCCTTCACCACTGCAGGACCATGGCAGCTGAGGGGACACGTGGCACGGTGTGGCCAAGCACTGAGCCCTGCCCCATGCACAGGGCAGCATGCACCATCCATAGCACACCAGCAGCAGCAAGGCAGTGCTCAGCAAAGGGATTTTCTCCATGTAGTGGCAAGAAGGTCAACAGCTCTTCTGCCTCAGAGAGGAGAATGTGATGTCTGCTCTTTTCTGTTGCTGTAGTTGAATCCTCTGCTGTGCTTCCTAAGGAGGGGACCCGGCCATGCATCCAGCTGCTGCCACGCACAGAGCTCTGCAGCCATAACGCTGCACTCTTCCTCTGCTCCAATCCCACGTACTTCTCATAGAATCACAGTGTCACTCAGGTTGGAAAAAAACCTTTAATATCATCAAGTCTGGCTGCCAACCCATCCCTGCCATGCCCACCAAGCACGCCCCTCAGGGCCTCTTCCATCACACCAGGATCCCACATTTATTCTGATGAAAGGGTTGGCTTGGGAGAGGAGCCTTAAAATCCTGAGCTCATCACAGCTTGTTTTCCATGGCACGTCATTTCCCTGCAACAGGAGGAGCTCAACCCAGGGAAATACTCCAGGGCAGAGAGAACAGAAGTGCAGGAGCGAGCAGTGAGTGCATAAAGGTGCACACAATGCAGTGCCATGATCGCCAGGATTAAGAAAGGGGCTGGTTGCTGCAGACAAATAAGATTAACACAGCAAGTCGCTGGATAATTAAAACAGTTGTCCTTATGCAAAATTCAGCAGATATTCCCACACGTCAATGCCAGACAAATTGCACCATCTGGTCAGCCAGATAGAGTCTCTTAACAAGAACTTTGTTGGCTGGAGGTCCTTGCTCGCAAAAACAGGTCAGGCTGCTGCACTGTGATTTTTCAAATGGAGGGCACCCCACTCTCCCCTCCCCTCTCCTCCTTCCTCTCAACTTCACCCCAACACAAATGATGTGTCCTCAAAGGAGTATTACTCAGGAAAGGAGCCAATCTTATACCTTTCCTTCCTTACAAGGGCAGTTTGCTATTATTCCATCATTTCAGATGCAGAAGTTGAAAAACATTTTGTCTGCTTAGGAAGCAAGCTAAATTATGATCATAGTATCATATAAAATAATATTGTACAGCAACTCTTCATGAATTTCACAGACCACATCTGCAAAACGAGCCTGGAAACCACTGGGATCCCATCCTATGAGACCAGATATGAGAGTTCCGGGAACAAGCAGAGGTAATCTTGCCTTTTATCCCAACACAGCTGGATTGGCTGTTGCTACAACAACCCACCAGCCACATCCAGCATCTGTGCATCGCCCATTACTTTGGCATGCCCACACGGCCGGCGCTCATCAGAGCCAGGCAATTAGCAGAAAGCATGCAATTACCTGGGATGCTGCTACACAGGGACGCCTTGTGATGGCCGTTTGCTGAATCTTCAGCACTGAAGAGCTGTGGGCTAACACTACATAATGACCTCAGAGACAAGATCCCAGAAACGCCGCGTTATATGGGAGGAGTTCCAGGGCAGCATGGGTGCAGGAACTCAGCAGCTTTGATACAAGGTGCCAACTGCCACATTTGTGCCATGAAACCAAACCTCCTGCTGAAAACCTTTCCCACCGCCCTCTAAAAAAAAAAAAAAAAAAAAAGCCCTCGAAGAAAATAAGTATTCACGCACATCTGCCCACTTGAAAGGAAAGGAGAATGAATCAATAATTTGCATGGCTTAGTAACCTCCTGCCAAGCAGCCCGTTACTTAGATTTGATATCAAGTTTGCCTTTATGAAATTCTATTTAATACAAGTTTAAAAGTCAGACAAGCATAGTGCACTAAATCAAAGCTGTTTTCCGTGCTACATCACACGGCAAAATATCCATCTGTTCCCTTCGCAGCACAGTGCAGACCGGTACTCCAACGCTCACGGCACAAAGCCCTGCACAGACATCCAGAGCACAGAGCCAGCAGTGCCATGCAGCTCAGGCACCAAACGTACTCAGAACCATCCCCACGTGTGGGAAGCCGAGGCAGAGCTCGGCATGGGACAATGAGTGTGGCAAAGCCAGGAGGACCTGTGGGTTCCCAGGGGAATCCTGCTCCATGTCACTGTGCCTCATATCGCCTGGACACAGACATCACCCCCAAAACGTGGCTGACAATCTGAGCACTGCCAGCACCCCTGAGTGCAAATGCCAGGGTTTCAATGAGCAGAACTGCCAGCTTCACCCCCTGCTGGTGCCCACTGGGAAGAGTCAGCAGCTTCATGCTGAGCTTTATGAAAGCGATGACATGAGGATCATAGAGCAGCCTGGGTTGGAAGGGACTTCAAGGATCATCAGTGCGCTACATATAAGCATGCAACGTAAAGATCTCTGGAAAAGTCAGTCTTGTTCAGATCCCAGTGCCAGATGTATACACATTAAGACGAATAAAGCTGCTTCAGTTACCTCTGTGCCTGGAGGTTGGACACTCAGGCAGATCTGCTTCCCCCTGGCATTGAGGCGCTCCAGTTCTCCCCAAGTGACCCACGATAATTCACATCTCGGTGTCGAGTTGTTCAAGCTGCCTTTGAAATCCTGCTCTTTTGTCTAGATGTTCTCTTGTAACCAGCTCCTGAGACCACAGGGAGGTAACATTACTGGCAGGACTGATCAAACTTTCCTGTGGGGAAATGAAGGGAAGGGAAAGAAGGAAACAACGTGGGAAAAGAAAAAGAGAAAACACAAAACAACCAAGCATCGTGAGGACTTTCATCCCCCAGCCTAAGCAAACCTACAGAGTTACAGACACTGCCTGCACCTGGCTGCTCTCCAGCCTGGGCAGGGAAAGATGGAGGTGAAAATCCATCTTTATAGTGCACTGAGGGCAGAGACAGAGCTGCTCTCAGCCACAACTTGGTTTTCCAGGCACCTCTGGAGCACCACTGCTCTACCGGGCACGTGGATGGGAATGCCAAACCCCTGAGCCAGGTTTCTGGATTTACTACAGAAATGGTGCTTTGAAAACCTCCTCCCTGCTGTGGGCATGATTAGTAGATAATTAGGATTTAGTGAAGCCTGCAGCCTTTCTGCTCTTCCTTGTTTTGCTCTGTATGAAAGGGAGAACATGAGAGGCTGCTCAGTATGCCAAACCCTTCTCCTTGCTTTTGCCATCACCTTGCTAACTACCCTGAGGCTCCCAGAGCAGGCTGCAGGAGGAGCCTCCCCTTCCACCACTCCACCAGATGTGCTCCCACACCCTGCCAAGCCCCAGAGCTCTCCCATCTCTGTCTCCTCTTTTTCCCTTCCTACAATGAGCATGAGCGCAGGGGCCAGAACCCCACAGTGCTCTCTCTGCTGTGGCAGGAGACCCCAGAGGACACATCCAATGCCCCAGGAGCGATGAGCAGCACCCGCTGTGCTGCAGAGGTCCATTATTTATTTTTATCATTATTATTATTTGTGCCTCACTAGAGGCAGCCATGGGCAGGACATACAGTGGGATGGCTTTGGTCTCAGTGCATGCCACCACTGATGGGTTTGGCTGGCAAGGTGCAGAGAACAAGTCATCAGCAACCCCACTGCCACCACCCTTGGCCAGCTCTAATGACTGCATCACTACAGCACAAAGAGCAATGCCACCGATGCATGATGTATGAAGTACAAAATCTGTTTTCCCAAACATCTGTGAGGTAGGCAAACAACAAATTAAGTCTGATAATTAAGCCTGATAATGTGATGATTTAAGCGCGACCTTTTTTGCCCTTTTTACAAAGTCTACCATCACTCATTAATGTTAATAAAGCAGTTGAGCACTTTACTAATAGGTGTCCATCAACAGCACACTGGCAAATTGCTACACGGGTAGTTTTAATTAGTGTCTAGCAGGGCACACAAGGTTCGGGCTCCGCAGCAGAGTTCAGGCACAGGCACTGAGAATGGGATCCACAGTGGAAACGAGAGCAGAACTACATCAGTTTGTGACCCAGATGTAGACAAGTGGGAAATCTAAGGCTGTCTGCTCCCACTGTGCTCCCAACCACTGCCCCGGGCCACAGCAGGATGCAGGAGCCCCATGGGAGTGGGGGGGGGATGCTCCCAACCCCACTGCAGCTCTGCATGCATAGTTCCTGGCAGAACACATGCCCAAATCACCCATCCTGCAGAAAAGATAGGCCTACCTAATTATCTGTCCCTTGCACTGCCAGGCAATGTATATTAAAATGTTTGAATAGAGAATACAGCAGTGAGTCCAGTTTCAATATAGCTTTTGCCTTCTGGAAAGCATAAAAATAGAAGTGAATACAATAACCAAAAGAAGATAAAATTCTCATCTTCTTTCATTTAAATTGAAGTTTACCTAAGTTACACAAACACTGCATTTTAGCAGTGCCTTTTACACTTCAAAGGGTTTCCATGTTTATATTAAAACCTTGATCAGTGGGATTTATTATTGAACCCACCATGCAGCAGGATGCATTTCGGTGGGCTTCTCCTTATCCAGTGGTTGTGTTCGGCAGCAGAAGGGCACTGGGCATTCTGCTGGGCTAAACCCAGAGCTCTGCTGTGCTGCAGACCAGTAACACGGCATTGCCTGAGAAGTACAAACAATAAAAGTACAGAGCCTATCCATAAAAGTCTAAAAGCATATAAAAAAAGACTTAGACATGCTATGAATACTTGTGAGAAGTATATAATGGTATAAATACATAACAATCCTTACATAAAAAAAGAACAAAACCTGCATAAACCAGAAGTTGAATATTAGGAATAATTTCTTCTCCAATGAGCACTCAGGTGCTGGCATGGGCTGCCCAGGGGTGGGGGGGGGGGGGGGGGTCACTGTCCCTGGGAGTGCTCCCAGAACTGTGGGGATGTGGCATGGAGGGACGTGGGCAGTGTTGGGTAGGGATCCTGGAGGTCTTTACCAACCTTCATGTGATAACAGGTAAGCCAACTTTGTGCAATTCATTTTTCTCCCCTTGCCAAGGATACTGCTAACCTTAAGAAAGCCTTTCCCAAGCCAAAATACCCAGGGGAAGCAACTCAGGCCCCTGATTCCCCCTGCCCTGCAGCCAGGGTTTGCCCATGGGGACACTGCATGGAGCAGCTCTGCCCAGCCTGCCCAGTGAGCTGTGCTGGCACTCATTGCCTTCCTTCACAAATGTTTCCCTTGTCCTTGAGATCTTCCCATTAAACACACCCCTGCCTCCTGCAGAAAGCAAGCTTGACCTTTTCTATAGAATTAAGAGCCAATTTATTGCATATTTTAAATTCATAATGAGATCAAGAGAGATAGTGCTCAAATGACCTGGAGATCAGCCCAAGACATGAGAGGTAATTGTTCCCCTTGTCGCCATGAATTCAATTACGCACGCGCCCTGAGCCCTGGGATGAGCAGTGAGCCATCCTGGGGGCAGCTCCTGGAGCAGCCGTGGAGCCTGGGAGCTGCTCCCTTCCCAGCAGTAAGCCCATTCCTGCTCCAGTAGGAAAATAACCACACAGCGAGACATGCTCGGGGAAGGATGCTGCACTGGCACTGATCACTGATCTCAAGTTGTAAGCTGTTATCTGCTTTGAGAGTGACACCTAAAGTCACTCAATTTTTGCTTAGGAAACAAAAATGCCCTTCTCTGCTGCTCTGCATCAGCAAAAGCCAGCCACGTTGCTGGGAGGGGACACTGTGCTCAGCCACAGAGCTATAGGGGAGGGGATGGCATGGGGCTGTCCAACATGGGAACGAGGGGTTACCCAGCGAGAGGCAGAAAGGGGCACCTTACCAAGAGCTGATAAGTTACATCTGAGCTTCCTTCCTAGAGGAAGGGGGAAATGTCAGGGCTGCAGGACCTTCCCTGAGCACCAGGACCCAGAAGTGCCTCCGTAGTCAGAAAGCTGCGTCCTCTTTCCAAGTGATAGCAAAAAACAAGAACTGCAGAGAAAGGCCTCCAGCTAATCAAGGCCACGTCTGCCCAAAACACGTTGCATCTTCAAAACTCACCAGATTTTGCTGCACAACTTGTCCCGATCCTTCCATGATGTCACTGTACTTGAAATTAAAAAACACTGTGAATGAACCAACAGGTTGACACCCAAACCCCACCAGGTCCAGATGCGCATGGAGCAGAGCGACTCTCCCATTGTTCCAGCAGTGCCACCCCAGCCCAGCAGCACTCAGATCCCCCATGGCATGGATCCCACGCAGCTCTGGTCATGCCAGCTCATCCTGCTCTCACCCCACTTGCTCCCCACCCTGCAGGACAGCACCCATGCTCTGCCTGGTGCCATTCAGACACTCTCCAGTGTCTGTAGCAAAGTGCAAACTCTGCAGCTGAGGGAAAGTCATTCCCCCAATCCATCACACCCACCACGGCGTGGGGGCCACGCTCACCCCACAGCCCTACAGCACAGCAGCACCCTCGCCTGCAAGCAGCTGAGGACTGAGGGCCTCTATAAGCACAGGCAAATGCAAACAGCAGTCATTTTACGTAGCTGGTAACAGCTATCAAGTGGGGTTTTATTACAAATAGCTTGCTGATTGTCTAACCTGCAAAAACAATTGATCATTTAATAAAAGCCGTAATGCGAAGTGCAACTGTGAGCTATTAACCTGAATATGAAGAAGAGTTTCAACTGAATAACAGATAAAGGAGACACGCTGGCACGGTGCTGCGTTTTCAGTAGAGGTTTGAAAGAACGAAGAATTAAAAGGTAAAATTAAAGCAAATGCTGCACACTGAGTAACCTCACCCACCAGCAGTGCCTCGCAGCACCAGAGCAGCAGCTGCAGGTGCAAACTGGCAGGAAACTGGAAGGTGGTGGAGTCACCGTCTCTGGAGGTGGACACAAAACATTCAGATGTTGTACTGAGGGACCTGACTTACTGGGAAATATTGGTGGTAGGTGGATGGTCGGACTGGATGATCTTAGAGGTCTTCTCCAACCTTGGAGATTCCCTGTTACACAAGGTGAGCTCTTTCTGGCTGAAACTGTGTTTCTGTGCGTTTTCTCCAGCCAAAAGGCATTTGATACACACACACTACTTCACAACCACACGAGCTAATGAGAAACCGTCCTGACGGGAATATCAAGCACCCTACAAGAAACAGGGTAAGCACAGGTTGCACAGGGCACCAAAGAGCAAAGCTGAGTATAAAGAAGGATGGATATCAGGAAATTAAAGGCTGAAGGGAAGAAAAATCACTCTGTGATCCTCCCAGATCCCAGAGCTATAAGTCCAGCTTCAGCAGGGGAAGGCAAAACCAAAGCACAAGAGGTGGGTGGAAGGAGAGAAGAAATGTGTTCCAAATTGGGTGAAGAAGTCCCCGTGAGGCTGCTCCCTGCCCACATTAATGTCATAAGAAGGAAAGAACCTCTTCAGAAGATTTTTTTTTTCCAGTGGATTTGTATACTGCATTCCTAGCACATATCTCCCATCCCCATGTATTCATGCTAAACACATCTCGTGAGGAGCAGCTCCAGCTGATCCTTTGAAGACATGACCTCTTCCATTGATCTCACTGCCTGATAAATAATTTCCATAGTAACTGGAAATACTCCCTAAACCAGCAGAGGCTCCCTTATTTCCAGCAATTATCTTAAGGTCTGATTTGCATGTTAAATGTCACCTGTATAAATTAACACTGTTTACTGCTAACATTGCCATTGTTCTGAGCCGTTGGGCCATGGCCAGCTGTGGGCTGACTGTGTCCTGCAGAAAGCTCTGTCGTGTGCCCCTCAGTACAGGTACAGCCCCAAAACACCTGCAGGGACTGGGACTTAACCCTACACTCAGCACTCTGGGTGTTGCACAGAGCTCCTGCTGGTCCTGGCAGCACTGTGTGCCAGAACAAAGCATCACAGAGTCATTAAGGTTAGGAAAACCTCTAAGGTCACCTCGTCCAACCATCAACCCATCACACCACGCCCACTCGTTGAGTCATTAAGGTTTGAGAAGACACCCAAGATCCCCAAGTCCACCCTCAACCCACCCCCTCCGTGCCCATTCACCACGTCCCCAGGTGCCACATCTCCTCAGTTCTGGAACACCACGTTGGACACATCACCGTCTGCAGCAACACCTGGGAACATTCACTGGAAGGATGATAAGGAAAATGCAGTCTCGGGTATTCTCAGGCACAGGGTTGGCATGAGCTGGGCAGGGAGTCCTCATCCCCAGAGGTGTTCATGGAACACAAAGATGTGGCACTGAGGGCAGTGGGCATGGTAGAGGTGGGCTGGGTTGGGCTGAGCTTGGAGGCCTTGGATCTCTTTTCCAACTCGAACGATTCAATGATTCCGTGATTCTCTTACTTTCATTTTTGTTAAAAGTCATTTTCTTGCTTTTTTTCCCCCAATACTGAACAGTAACAACCAGGAGTTTGCAACGCCAGTGAACCAATTCAGAGCCAAAAGATGGTGAGAGGAGAATGGCACACCCAGCCCTTGCCACGCTCAGACTGACTTCAGGAAGGAAAGCAGAGCCCATGCAGCACAGGTAAGAACAAGCAGAGGTGAACTTTCACAGTTATGTGGAACATTTTCACCTGCAGATCTGAAAAAGCTTTGAAGAAATGCAGATTAAAGCCCCTGAAGACAGCAAAAAGGCAAGGAGGGCAGGTCATGGCTACCTTTCCTTAAACCCAGTGTCCCCATTGCAGGCACTGGAGGGGAGCGCGGCCGTCCCCAGCACGGCTCTGAGAATTGTTATTCTGTCACACTCTCCAATTCAGCCCAGCGATCAATCTAGGTGAACTAATTTCTTCTCCCTAATGATTAAATGCTTCATATTAATGTAACCCCAAGGAGGCAGTTCAAGAAGCCTGTGTTTCCATTACCTGGCCTAATTATAGCTTGAGAATTATTTTGTACCTCCTCGGCTTTCTCCAAATTCATTATTTCTCAACAAAGCTTTCCTGCACTTCCCATGCTAACCCAGTCAGAGCAGCGAGCAGGACTGCCTGGGCACAGGGCTGACTGCAGCAGTGCCACGCAGCACATGCATGCATCAAAAGCACCCAGTGGAGGTGGGCATCACTGCTGGGAGGAGCAGGTCTTACCTCCCTGCATCCACCAGGGCACAAAATACAGAAGAGCGGTGATGTTTGCATGCAGTCACAAAACTGAAGACACACAGACATCAGAAGTGACGCAGCAGACGCTGTGCTCTCCGCGTGAAGCACCACGTTCCTCCCTGGACAAAGCCCCCCCAGAGGTCAGTGCCTTCCTGCCTCTGTTCTAAAGCACAACAACCCCTTCCACCTTTCCTCCTCCTCCTCTCCATCCTCTTCTTCCTCTCTTTTCTCGAGCAGTTATCACTCTCTTAAGGCTGTCAGAACCCCAGACTGATCACAGCCACCAATTAGACCTTGCTGTCAGCTAATTACATTTGCGTTCATCGAGTTTTTACTGAATGATGAATATAAACCAGGTTTTCTCTGTCTGTAGGGGGGGTTAGAGCAGCACTATGGCTCACTGCCTTGCAGATAAAACAACACGGCCCACCAATACCCCAGCAGCCCCACACTACACAACTAGGGGCACAGCTGGTGCTGGGAGCCCTGCTCCCCACGGCAGCCACAGCAGAGGGAAAAGCTCTCTGTTGCAACGTAACATGCACGAACGTGCTTTTGTTTCATTTACCTTTCATTTGGGCTGTTATTACGAGGCAGAGCAACCTTCATAACCGCGCATCCATTATCATCCGAGCTATCCCTCCAGGAAATTACGCTGAAGTATCTGAGAACCAAAGATAAATTACACATTGTAATTAGAGCAGCGAGCTCGCTGCTGCAACGGCCGGGAAGCAGCAGTGGGGAAGATAGAAAGCAGAAGTGGGTTAGGGCTGCTCGCAGCTGAGGAGAACAGGATCCGGCCCCAAAGCCTGGCTGCCAGGAGCACGGAAACAACGGCACAGCACCGGCTCAGCAGCAGCCAGAGAATGGCACTGCGAAGGATTACAGCTCTCCTCCCTGTTCAAGGAGGATTTTGCATGAACAGACTTCAACCGAAATGGCTGTGGAGTATTTACTGCAAAGGCGATGCTCACCTGTTTGCACAGTGCCCTTCAGTGCAGGGGAAACAAGTCCCCAGGGCCGGGTTTTGCCCTTCTGCCCTCAGATCTGAGCGTGGTGCAGAGCACTCGGGGATGTCCCATCGCAACCAGGGCTCCTTGAGATGGACACCTCCATTCCAGGGCACTGCTAATTCGTTGTGCCTGCCTGGAGCACACTGTGAGCCCTGAGGTCACACTGTGGCTCAAACCAGGTTTGGTTTGCCCCTTCTCCCCAGGGACACAGCTCGTGCCCCAAACCCCTCTGCATGTGCAAGCTGCATCCATACACATTTTGACACGAGAAGGTGAAATATGAAAACAGATCCTCTAGTTTTTTCAGCACTAAAGCCTCAAAATTGCTCCTGCAGTGAATTTGCTGAACTTCCATCGCAGCAAATCCAGGTGAAATCCCCGGCCCTGGGAAGCAGGAGAAGGCAATCAGCTGGAAAACAAAGCAAAGCTTTGCTTCACTGCATCTCTGCCCAACACGAGGTGCGCCCAGCACCGCTCTGCTGGAAGGCTCCTGGACCAAAGTGATCCCACGCCAGAAGATACAGGGTTGGGATCAACGTATTCAGACTTAATACACTCTTTATAGCATCTTTGTAGAACCACACAGTCGCTCTGGTTGTAAAAGAGCAGCCCGGCCATAGCTGCTCCTTGTAGTGCATGGGCCTTTCTCCTTCTGCTCCATGAGAACCTGCACACAGTGCCTCAGATCGGGTTTTTAACAGTCATACAAAGTGCCTGGAACAAATACATTTTGCTGCTCCTGTATTTTTTATGCAGGAAGAGTTGTCCCTAATTAGATAATACTAGATTTCTTGGCTCACCCAAAGTAATTCAGAAATAAGACTCCCATTATTAATGGGATGTACCATACAAAGAAACCAGGCAGGGTTTAATAATGCAGAAAAATATTAAATGGAGAAAGGTTTTAATTCTTAATAAGTAGATCCATGGGTTTCATTAACTGCTGTTCAGGCTCTTTTTTTTTTTTTTTTTCGGGGTCGGTTTTATTACCTAATTAATTAAAGCCTGACCAATAAGATACATTAATCTAATGGAGCTGCATCTTGTATTAACAGCAATACTAATTAATCACCCAACTGAAACTTTCCTGATTGCTGAAAGCTTCCCAGTGCTGAGCTGGAGACCATGGCAGGGATGGGGAGGTCGGGCTGCTCGGCCCCACGCTGAGCACTGGGGCAGCAACGAGGGCAGAAGTGCTGGCTGTAGTGTAGACCCATCCTGACCCCACTGCAGCACTCCAGCTCTGGACACAAGAGCCAGCACCAGGTTTGTGCCTTAAAGCATCCAGAGCTTCTGTTATCAGCACAGAAACAGTCCAGACACACGCATGCACAAAGGGGCAGCGATGTCCCATGGAGCACCCCACTGGTTTTCCATCCCACCCTGACGGCCCAATCCCTGCAGAAACCTCCACGTGTTTGCCAACAGCCACAGCCAGCAGGTCGTGTGTGCCCACTCCTGAGCTGCCAGACAGCCCACTTCCCAGCCTATGGTCAGCGGGGGATGGATAAGGGAAAAGCAGAGCCAAGCAGCAGCTGCTGGTGAGCGTCAGGGTACAGCGGTACAAATGGTGACTGGGGAAGTGAGACTTCTCTCCAGAAGAAGCTTTAAGCAAGGAGAAAGGCAACCACCTCTGTGAACTGGAGAGGCAGCTTTGTCAGAGCGATGCCGTTGGGAACATCTCACAGCGTGATACGTTTCTGCTTTTGCTATCTCGTTTCTCATTAACACTTTGCAGCTCCACCTATAGGAGAAACAGCGCTCACCGAAACTGCACTTTCAAACGCTCCGCCCAGAAGACATCAGCTTTGTTTTGCTGCTGTGGAACAGCCACACGTCCGAACAGTGGCACAAGAGTGGTCTCTTGTGGAAGCAATCAGATCTACAGCGGCCTGAGGACGCTGGAACCCAACCCTGTCAGCCCCTGTGCCATGCCTCACAGGGCACCTCCTTCTGGCTGCCTCACTGGGCTTGTTTGGTGTACCTGACCCTATGAAACCCTACGAAGCCTCCAGCAGCCAGCCACTGCTTCTCCAAACCGCTGTCTTACCGTGTGTTACTGCTGGGGTGCGGCTCTGAAGGGTCTTCAGTCTCCCACAGGGAAAATAAACACTATTTCTCGCACACCTCAGTTATGTGCTCCCGAGCTAAAAAAGGTCAAAGGCACAGATGGAGACAAGTTATCCTCAGAGAAAAACAACTGTCAAGCTCTTCCTCAGGCAGCCCGTCCCCTCCTTCCCCCAGCAGAATGCTCCGACTGAGGCACTCAGGTGGGGATCTTCGTCCTCCATAGACACAAGAGTGCCCCAGGCACCGACAACAGAACCAGAGCGCTGATTGAGGACTTCTGCCATTGTACTGAAGCAAAGCCTGGTGCTCTCCAGGCATGCCAAGCCACACAGAACTGCACTAAGAGCCCCAGGCCTGCCTGAACAGCCCCCCATGTGCTTCCCTTTACCCACTGCTTCTCCCAGCCCGCCTTCACCTCCTGAAGCTGAAGCTTTCCTGCCTGGTGAACAGCAAAGGTGAGGCACACACGCTCCAGTTCACCTTTCCCCTCCTGTGGGACGTGATTCGTAAGCTTTAAGATGGACTGAGAGAACAACACGGTGAGAAGTGGTCAAATATATCATTTTTTTAATGCAAAACTTTAAAATTTCAGCTCAGTTTTGAAAACTTCGGACATTTCACAAAAGCGCGTTTGGTCCTTTTAAAAGTTTCCCATCCCCAATTAAATACTCTGTGGAAAAGAACAACAATTAAGCACACATGGTATCTTTAATTAGGAAAAAGAAAAGATCGATATTGCACATGATACCAGGAAATACAAAATCTGTTTCAGCAAGTTATTCCAGCAGCGTCACCAATTGCATTCACCACTGATTTTCACAAGGAGCCCCGTATTAGTGCACAGCACGTGCCCCGTCGTCGCAGAGGAAACCATCTCAGGGTGCTTCTTCCAAAGGAGCAGAGCTGGCTCCATGAGGAACACAGCCAGAAGCACCCACAGACACACACCCAGGGCCACGGCCACACCAGCATCTGCTACACTGATTTGAAAAGTGAGCTGTGCTTCCCTTACTGAGCACTTCTCACTTCTCATCACAGCCAGGAGGTCTGACCCCACGGCATCTCACAGACCCCGGGCACTTCTGCTTTCTCCCTCCTCCTGGAGGCAGAATGTGTTCTCTTTCTGCATCCTCCCACACTCCTGGAGATGCTCACAAACCAAGTGTGCCAGCACGCCCAGCCAATGCTCACTGCTTAAGCAGAACCGTTCCCGACACGTTTGGATATTAACACTCTGAATTTGAGTTTTGCTTTGATTTAGGCAACTGAACAGACATTCCAGTAAGAGGTTGGCAAAGCCAGTTCTAAAGGAGTTGGAACTGCCAGCTGCCTCAGAAAGCAAGGCAACTGATCCTACTGCAAAGTTCCAGGAAATCTTCACGTGTTTCCCTCCTCCACCTCCACAAACCCCTGTTAACACACATACATGACAACTAGGAAGACAGGAATAGATACATTTCTTGCCTGAATATAAGATCCAGCTATCCTGGAATTAAAGATTCTACAACGAGGTCCCTGAGATGCATCTGTACACTAAAAGATTCGAGCAATAACCTCTTAAGCACTGACTTCATATTTATTAGAAATGTTTTGCAATATATGGCTTATGAAAACAGACGTTATCATAAAAAGGTGGAAATACAGCAGATCAAGTTTGCCCTTATGTCAAGCCTGGATTTAAAAACAACGAACCCAACAGTAACGTTCCATCGCTTCGACTGCAGTCAGAAGCAGAGTGTAAATAGTGTGTAAGCAATGGGAAGCCACTGGAAAAACAAAGCACTCAAGGACTGCGTTGTTTGGCCTCACTGGAATCACAAGGCACAGTTTGCAGGAAGGTTCTAGATCTATGGGCAGCTCCTGAAGGCACGGACCAAACCGCCCCATCGCAGAGGGAAGCCTGCACGCCCCACACCTCCCACTGCCTCCTGCCCCAGGACGATGCAGAGATGGCCCCACAGACAGAAATCAAACCCAGGAGCACGCATCGGGATGGGCACAGCAGCTGCACCATCCAGAAGGACTTTTAAAAGTTGTCTCACACGAAGATTACTTTTCACGTCGGGGCTGACTGCATATTGTAACTAGCTGTTCAGAAACACTTGATCCCTCTTCCCAGGTAAGCTCAGATTTTCCTGCCACCGAAGAAAATGTAAGGCACTGACATATTAATGCTGTAAGGAATGTGAAACAGTTTGTTCTTCACAGACTGTTAGAGCAGCTCCCTGGAAGAGGCACCAGGAGCATGGCACACAGTGTGACTCTGGAAGCTAGCTGAGTGGCTTTGAAGTTTTACCCCTCCTCCTCCCCCTCCCACCCCCCATGCTCCCGTACAAAAGAAGGCACTGAATTTGTGTTATTACTGGTTTCTCTAGCTACAGCCCTTGTGACTGCACAGCTCTACTCAGCTGTGCACGTGCGGGATCTCATGACTGCACCGA
This sequence comes from Callipepla californica brunnescens, assembly GCA_023055505.1. Taxonomy (NCBI): domain Eukaryota; kingdom Metazoa; phylum Chordata; class Aves; order Galliformes; family Odontophoridae; genus Callipepla; species Callipepla californica. The sequence goes on along the minus strand of JALIRH010000015.1, from coordinate 14,698,290 downwards.
CAGCTTCTTGTATGATCAAGAGTTACCTTTTCAAGACACTGTTCTACACAGAGCATTTTTGTTTTAGCCCAAACCCACTGCCAGTGGGTCCCTACCTGAGAAGTACTTCAGATTATGTATTGCTAGTCTGAACAACTCGATGATTAAACTTGGCATAAGAAATTGCACTTTCCCATTCCTTCCCCAGTCCCATGATCATCTCAAATTAAATACCCGACCCTTTTCCAAAGGGAAATCTGTGATGCAGCTACAGAGAGGTAGCTAAGTGGCACATGCCAATTTTTTTTTTCTCCTCCTTTTTCTTCTTTAAGTATCTCCAACCTTCATTTTCAACATTTCTCATAGGAAGTCTTAAAACAAGAAATCTCTTTTCAGATGGCACGTGGAGTTTCCATAGTTCAGAAGACTGAACTTGTAAGGGAATAAATCTCCCTTCATGTCCATAACCGAAAACTAACCAGCACGGGGGACACCCAAGTGACTCAGCATACGCAGCTGGGTAGCTGAAGAGGAATGTCTAGAGCCAAATCCCGTGCTCTTCCTCACATGTGACAGAAGTTACCCTGAAGAACCATTCAGATCAAGCCCACCATCCGATCGATCTGTCTCATGTAGTTGCTCTTCAATGGCAGCAAGTATCTCCTCTCATCAGGAACTCTGTTACACTGTGAACAAAATGAGAACGCATTTAAGAATAAAATCTGCAAACGGCCAAACCCATATCCTCTCCTCATACAGCAGTCATTTCAGCACTGATGGCCTCAGCCTCCTTCCCAGTACAGAAAGTTGTAACCAGCAGCACTTTCAGTGCTTTCTCTCCCTCCCTTTACAAACTTGCAGCACAAACAACACCAGCAAACAGCAAGCATTTCTTTAGAGCAAGCTGCAAGCTTCCACATACAGCCCCAACTACTGCAGCTTGAGATTCAATACTTCCTTGACTATGACAACTGTGAACGTTTGTTTTAAGATAACACTCCTTTTCTGCAGGACTGGGGATAGGGAGGGAGAAGGAACCATGCTAGAAGCTCCCAGTAGAGACCTAAAAACGTATATTAAAAACATCACTATTTTTGGTTGTCAACAGGCAATGGAGCCATGCTTCTGTACTCAGTCAATTCCTGCTAAAGAGAAATCAGCTTTGTTTGCTTAAAAGAGAACAGGATTCACCTTCAGCATCATCTCTCTCACATTACCCAATCTGTTCATTTCACTGCTCAGGGACATTTTACCAAGAGAGCTGCTTGGCTATTTAACACTTAATAGGAAACAAAGCAGAACCCTGAAGTGCTGCCTCCAAGCTGTTCTTCCACTGCCTAGCCCAGTCCAACACACAACCCTCCACGAACAGCATGCTGTGCATTCCTTACGTTAGAACTGAAGTTGGCAGCCTTGAATTCGTTTGGTTTAACTTTTTCTGTGCTGTCCTCTTCCCCAGGAAGGATGTCTTGCCACAGCGAGTTCCGAAAGCGTCCATCCACAGACACAATATGGCCCTCAGTAGTAAACATATATTTATTTCCAGACTTATGCACTGGATTGTCTTCATCAAACAACTAAACAAGAGACAGGAGAGGCGGAGCTGAGTTAAGCGTGAACATTTTTTCAGTAGAATTCAGAAGCAGAACTCCTCACACAACTTAACTAGCCCTTATTTCTAGGCTGCCATCCCACTGCTGCTATTCAGTCACACATTTTTTATAGGAAAGGACACTGAGAACAGTAGCTTAAGCCATGTTGGCTCAAATGTTTTCTCCTAGGACTGCCAAAGCCTGATAGAGAGTAATTGGAGGGCGGCTGCTGTGTATCTAAAATGGCTACAAGCAACTCAGCTGAGCTGCAGCCACCTCCAGCCTTGCTCCCTCTCCTTGCAGCTTCAAACCCTGAAAGAACTGCAAGCTCTTCCATTTCAGGACAGCAGCCCAAACCTCCAGGATTAGAGTGGGGTCAGAGAAAGGAGTGCACACTGCAGCTCCAGTATCTCTGACTCCCCAGTGCCCAGCAGTCTCTAACAGCTGCAGCCTCCTTGTCATGTCTGCGCACAAAACTCACAAGAGAGTACTGTGAAATGATTACATACCAAGTACAAATATTTACACGTTTCACTGAGAAAAAAGCTCTCCATTCGATCTTCTTTTGTCTTCTCCACAACATGGTGTAAGGTAGCATAGCCACACCTGAAAGATTTAAGGTCAGTTTGGGCTTAGAACTCCCTGAACACCTCTCAACTTCACACCACCCCACGCACCAGGGGTTAGGTTACAATGAACCAAGCCTGCCATCAGGAAGCACGGACTTCTGGTATCCTGCTAGACTGTAACCAGGCACAGCCTGACCTATTCCATTGTGCAGAACGATTAACAGCACCTTTCAAGGGAGCAAGCTGCTCTCCAATGACCCAGCATGAGCAGGTCATTTCCCCACAGCGACTACACGAGAGACGCAGCTCTGGAAGCCTGCTCTCAGGAAAAGCTTTCCTCCTGAGCCAGCTGCTGCTTTTCCAGGTGAAGCTGCAAGGCATCACACAGTACACCTGTCACTCTTTCAGTCACACCCCTACACAGCACCTGAATCCCACTTAACATCAGAACATCACCGTTTTATAGTGCCTTATGGCTGGGGCAGACTTGTCTATGAAAGCCAACACCAGCAGCAGGACAAAGACCCACCATCCTGCCTTGGACTCCTGCAAGAAGTTCAGATACACAGGATTCCCAGCTGCTGGCTGGAGAAGAAAGCTGATCTGCAGCAGCCTAGCTTACAGGCCATCCTCACACTTAGTTAAACAACACAGGCCCACGAGGTGAGAATCACTCTTGCAGGAGGCATAGGAAAATAACAATCGCATCAGTGTTTGCCAACTGGTCATCAATGACACGTTTTAAAGAGCAGCTGTAAAATTCTGAAGGCATCTAAATTTGTTACTGGACAATAAACTTCATTTTCAAATGAGAAACATAACTGTTCAATAAATAAATAATCGCTTGTGGTTCTCGTGGAGGACTGGGCTTTCTGGTTTACCTACATTTAGCAGACTGGGCTCTACAGAGTATTTACATAAAACATATATGTATACAGCAGTGAGAGAAGGCAAAAAACACTGAAGACTGACTTCGCTTTTGTGTATTTTTCCAAACTCTGTAGAATATCCATTCCCACATGAAGGTAAAACGGGTTCTTCGTGGCCTAAAGGAGGAAAAAACACAACGAGCAGAGTCAGAAATGTTGAAATCTTGTAAAAATAACACTTAAAACTAAGGCACAACAGTATCAGACTCTCACATGCTACAGTATACTCATCTTTATAGGAACATGAGTTAGAATACTCTGTGCAAGAACGCAGTAAAACTTGCCATAAATTCAAGCTCTGACAGCTCTCCTACAGCCTGAAAGCCATTTCAGTTTACTGCATCTGCTGCCAGAGACTGTGCCTGGACAATACAGCAGAGAAAGCAATTACATTTACTTCAGTGATTTCTATTAAGAAGTCACAAGGTCTCTTCTGTGTAAAAATCTGTCAGCTATTCTTCAACGGGGTGTTTAGTCTCGCTTTTCCTTTATGCATATAAGAGGCTGTTTTCAAAGCAAGCAACATAGCAACTACATAACATAACAATCAGCTGCCAGAACAGAGAGCTCTGCGTGAGAACAGACACAGAACCACGGAGCCCTGGCAGTCTGGTGGTGGCTTAGTACACAGCGGGGACTGCAGGGGGAAAAAGTGACTGAGGAAAGGTGTGTTTGCCAGAACAGGAGCTGTAAGCTCGGAAGAGTCAAGTACCTGGTAAAGGAGATAGGTGGATTCCACCAACTCTGGCCTCAGTGGATAAAAGGGAACATCCGGTGCCTGCAATTGCCAGTTGTATCTCTCTGGGAGAGCTCCATATCGTTTCCATATGGCATAATAAAAAGCATGGAGACAAATAGCATCTTCCACGTCTCCTATCAGCACCTGGGTATGACGACAGCCACAAACATGCACGCTTACTACTGAAGGCTGGCAAGCTGCTTTCTGCATATAACAACACGTCCTGTAATGAAACACTGCCCTCACACAGCACACAAACACTGAGGTTACATGAATAAGTTACAAAGCATCTCCAAGCTGACACAAAGCAGGCCACACCTTCCAGTTCTGTCATGCTGGACTGAAGCAGTGATTCCAGCACAGAGCTGCACTGCCCAAGGGCTCTCTCCTACCAGGACAGCCAGTTCAAAGCCACAGGTTACAGCTCACCTCAGAGCAGGTGCTCAGACTCACTGACAGGCTAGGATTAGAATGAGCGTCTCAGAACCTGCTCACTGCATCACTTCATCTTCAAAAGAAACAAAGTTTTCTTTACCTGTAGTCCAGGAAAAAAGGCTTGCAAAGAGTCAATCCACGTGTTCATCAGCTGTCCAGTGAACATGTTTACATTAACATACAACGGCGGGTCACCTTCACCTTCATTGCAAGCTTCTCGACTACCAAGTAACAATAAGCACGTGTGAATGTCACTGTTTTATGAGAACACAATGCATGTTTCATTTGCAGCACTGCCAACAGCAAAGGGAACAAGCTGCAGTTCAGCAGCACGAGGCTCAAAGCCATTCTGAAAAGAACATACAAGTCCATCCAGCTCCCAGAAAATGTACTCGTGTGCATCATATCCTCAAGCTACGTCAGCATGATCCCCACCGAGGAGTGGCACTGGGTAAGGCCAGGCCTTAAGAAGTACTGCTCTAGCCAGTTTAATACATTTTCTTCACAGCTCTACAGCCTGCTCTCAGTGAAGGATTTACTGATTTGGATGGTAACCAGCTCAGCTTATTTGCACCAGTAATGCTCTAGAGATCATACCTTTATTTCCAGAGCGACTGCCATGAGAATAAGAGGTTCTTTTTCGAAGAACAAATTTTCTACAGGGTGACCAAACATTATAAAAGCTCTCATATCTTACTAGAATATTGATGTGCTCAAAGAAATGATACTCATGTGAAGTAACGTACCCCCTCCGTAAGTGGTTCTGAATGTTCTGGTAAGCATCGATGAACATCTCTAAGTCTTCCTTCTCTCCAAAGAGGATGTAAGACTTCAGGAGGTATTCATAAAACGAATCTGATCCCGCTCCCAAGCCACTCTGCTTTCCAACCCAATGGCCAGTTTGAATATTCACAACATTTCCTGACAGAACAGACAGGAGCTTCAGTCCAAAGTGCACCAGAGAAAGAACAATCAGAAACAAGAACTGCGGAATATTACCCTTTCAAAAAGCCTTAGGAGGAACAAACACAGATTACATTCAGTGTAAGTGCTACAGTGCATTCATCCCAGGAGCTGCTATACAGCTGCACTCCTTTTAGTCACCTGCCAATCTCAATCATATCAGCAGAGGAGAAATGCAAGGCCTTCTGGTTCATTTCCCAGTTTAATGAAAAACTTGTCTTCAGAAACCCATGCCCTAAGGACGCTCACAATCCATTTTTCTAATGAAATGGTAAAGTGCTATTAGGTCAGCACAAAGCAGGAGGAGAGAGTGACTGAGCAGCTACAGAGGTAACAGATCAACAAAGTCCTTAATGCATGAATGAAACCCGTGGAGCGCCAGCATTCTAATACAGGATGCTGAGGCAGCTTAAAGCATACAGCCAGGCGACACAGCATCACCTCAGACATTACCTAGCAGTCCAGTGTTATTGCTCCTGAGACTCCAGAGTGCTTTGACAGCTCTCCTGGCCACCCATTCAAACGTGGAATCGCCAAGCAGCCTGCTCAGAATGCCAAACTCCACCAGCAAGGAACCAGCTCCTGCAGTGCAAGTTTCATTATTGCTGTCTGGAGGAACCCCCTTCTTCAGGTTGACCTGGAAAGCAGAGAGAGTGCTAAGAGCAACAAGGCAGGCTGCACCTCACAGCACTGTGCTGTCTTGAGTGGGTTTTTTTGCAGTGCACCAAGAGCCAGCACATTGCTGCTGGGCCAGAAACTTCCCCAAAGAATTCCTGAAATTCATCTTCCAACTTGATCATATCGTTCTTAAGGTGGGAAATCCTCATTTTTGTTACTCTTGGTAACCTTTCCAAATTTCAACCCACTTCGTCATCATTTCTGCTGACTGTTCAGGCTCTCCCAGGGGTGATGCAAGCACTCCTTCTCCTACTTCAGTGCTCCTCAAGTCAAGAGTTTTCAACGCTCCTCAACTTCCCCTTGGCACAAAATGCTGGAGGGAAGTTACACCAGCCCCCACTGCCTCAGCCACACTCTGAGCAGAAGCGAAAGCTCACATCCCCAACAGATCTGGAAGAAACACAGTACTGCTGGACCCAGAAATTCAAACCAGTCGGGCAAGTGATAATTAGTTTTACAGTTGAGAGTTCTTCCACTAGAATTTGTGCCATTTTTGTTATGCACTGCATGGCTAAAAGCAGAAGATGCATTCAGGAATGCCGCGGTGTTCCGGGGTACTCACGGAGCAGCACTCCAGACAACGACAAAGTCCAAGCCCAACACAGCAGTTATTTCAGCCTTGTTTCCTCTGCTCTATTACTTTAGCTCCAAGTCACCAGCACAGCTATTTTCCTAAGCTATTTCTCTTTACAGTATTTCTCATCAACCTTCTCACTGACAGTGCTGTTTGTTACTGTGGAAGGGATGGGGCAGGGCACATCCCAGCATGGAAACAAATGACTACTGACCCACAGACAGCAACCCCAGCTGCACAAACAGCTGGAGGACAGGAGAGACACTGCTTCCAGATTCTCTGCACACTACTCACGTGTAAGTGATGTGCTCACTTACCCGAGGATACGGAATTCCAGTTTTGGTGTTCTCAAACGCTGGGAGCAGCCTCACTGCCAGGTCGTGAGCCATGTGCAGCAGCTCGTTGTCATAATCCTTAATGGTCATGTCACCAAAAGGCTGTTTGGCATCCGTAATTATTATATGGGCAGAAAGCAGGCTTCCCAAAACCCTATTGGAAGAGGAAGAGATCTCCAGGTCTTAAATCTAATCTGAACTTAGTTCTTGAGCTAAACGCTCACCAGTACATCTCACAGCAGCACTGCTTCCTGCATCTTACACACAGCACAGAAAGAGATCTGCTTTTTCCACCACCGTTAGTGCGAACATCCAGATGTCATGCTGGCTTTGTCATCCACAGAAATCTCAATATCTCATGCTACAAAACTCACCTAACTCAGGAGCACATTTTAGCCTACTGAACCTAAGCAAAGATCACATTCCTCCACCTTTTTTTTTGCTGCTGCAAATGACAATTGTTTGCTGCTTAAACTTAGTATTTCTCCCTCCCCGGAAAACAATCCTAATGAAGTTAAACAAAGTTAAACAGAGAGATTAAGGCAGTTATTCAAATAATGAATCCACTCAGTATCAGACACCATCTTAAACCCATCCCCTAAGATGGCCAAGTTCTGTTTCTCATCTGAAACAAAAGTGAAAGCAAACAGAAGGTGCAGGGGGGATGATGACAACACAGCCTCACCAGCTGGGCTGTCTGCAGTGCATAGAGCTGAGTCTGCTGTAAGATAAGCAACAAAAAGCAGCAGGCTGGAAGCCACAGTCAGCTAGCACTGCCACCACCTCGCAGCATCACGGCACACGTGGCTCATTAAAATTATCTTAAATATGGAAAGACGCAACGCTTCCATAATACGTTTAGAAAAAAAACCTTAGGCAAGGAACAGTTGCATACTACAGACTACTGAAGACACCCTCAAAGGCTTCACTTTGCACCTATAACACACACACACACCAAGCCTTTGTCCTCGTTCCTGGTTTAGAGACAGAAGCTCAGAGCTTCGTACCTGATGGTTGCCTCAAAAACTTGGACTGTCGAGTCTTTGTCAAATGAAACTGTGTCAATCACCAACTTCACTGCCTTCTGGAATTCGGAGGAATTTCCCATCACCTTGTACACAAATAAGAAGTATTATTATTATCCTCATCACTGCTTTGAAAGATGGCAAATGAAAAATGGCAAGTACATGTTTTAGACCAACAGTCACACTACCCGCTTCCCAAAGTCCTTCACGCTCCTGCCAACAGACCTCCCAGACAGCTGCTCACTGCACAGACATTTAAAAGTGCATCTAAAACAAAGTTACTGTCGTTGGAGAGTGGGGGCTGGTTCAGGTTTGGCCTTTTTTTTGTCTGACTGCAGATTAAGTTCAGCCTCAGAGCAAAGGACGCTATCAGAATTGTTCGTGGACCTAGCAAGACGACCTTCAAGAGGACAGCAAATGAACTGATGCTTTACTGCATCCTCATTTGTCCTCTTCACTAAAAACCTGCTCTAACGTACTGCCTAACAGGAGCCATCCACAACCATAACTTCACCTCAATTCAGATGTTCCACAACCAACACCTGCAGCTCCACAAGCCTTCTAAAAGAAGCTCTGTGCTGCTTTTGATTCTCAGTTTCCCCACACCTGGGTCCAGAATGAACCAGCAAATAAGCACTGACTCTTGCCTAGCCCCATCTCCACTACCAGCAGCCAAGCAGGACAGAGGACATGTCCATATTTTCAAGGGCATCTCGAGTTCCTTGCATCCCTCAAAACCTCTCACCCACCAGACTTCAGCCCTTCAGAAAGCCATGGCAGCATCCCATTAAGATGCTGCCTTTAGATTTTAATCAGCAACGTGAATGCTCTTCAGCATTATACCCCAGTCACATTACTGTACCTTTAAAAGAATCTGCCACATTCAGTTTGCTCCTTCCAGCTCCTCACGCTAACCATCTGAACTTCCTTCCTGAGCTTTTGATTAAATTTAGCTTCAGAAGGCTCCGCAGTAATTCTGAAGCTCTGTCGTGCAGCAGAGGTTACTGAAGCTGAAGAGATTGAGGTCCTTGAAGGACTACGGAAAGTTAGCTATGAGTTATGAGATACCTGAAGGCTAGAAGAGCTTTCATGGATTCTGTTGCATGCCTTTGTCCTGTGCAGCTGACAGGCAGCCTGCTACTGCTCCTATGTGTGACACTGAGACCCTCCTCACTAATTAACAGTTCTCCCTGGGACGACTTGTGTTACTTCCAGACATGAACGTGGGATTAAAACCCAAATCTCAGCTCACCGCTAGGGTATCCAGTGCATCTATCAGCGTCAGCGAGTAGTTTCCTAAGACATCGTTGATGTTGAGATTCGAGCTGTAAGAGAAGGGCTTAGGGTCGGGCACGACGGGCAGCAGAGCCACGCGTCTGCTGACCGCGATGGGAAGCGCTGCGTTCAGGGACGAGAGGCGACGGCCTCACGCTGTGCCACGAGGTGCGGGTTGGACGGGGCGAACCTGGGAAGAGCGGCCAGGCAACGGCACGGGCTGCACGGGGAGCGGGACCGCGGCCTCGGGGCGTCCCAGGATGGGGAACGGGGGGGGACACGCGGCCCTGAGGGTCTCGGGCAGTGGGGGTGCGGTGGTCTTGGAGCTCTTTTCCGACTCCACGATCCGGCGCTACGCCGGAGGGGTGAGCGCTGCCGGGGCAAAGCGGGCGGGGCACGGCACGAACCCGGCGGGGCGGCCCCGGGAGCGGCCCGTCCGCACGCAACGACCCCGGGCTGTGAGGTTAGGGCCGCTTCCCGAACCCGCTCCGTCCCCCGCCCCACTACTCACGGGTCGTCGCGGTCGGGCCCGCGGCCGCAGCAGTGCAGAGGGTCGAGCTCGTCGCTGGGGAAGGCGTGCTGCATGTAGCTGTCGTAGCCGAAGGCGAACATGCCGCGGGCGGCGTCGCGCAGCCGGGCGCGCAGCTGCGGGGGGAACGCCGCGCTGTAGCGCACCTCGTACTCATCGCGCCCCTCCGCGCCGCTCCGCAGCGATCCCCAGTGCGAGGAGCCCCCGCCGGGCAGCGGCCGCGCGGCGCCGGGGGGACCGAGGGCGGCGGAGCGCGGCGGGAACGGGAACGGCAGGCGGAGGCGGAGGCACAGCCCGGGAGCCAGCGCGGGGAGCAGCGCCAGCAGCGCCTGCAGCGCCAGCCTCAGCAGCAGCAGCCCCAGCACCAGCGAGCGCCATTGCATGGTCGCCCGCGCGCCGCAAGCATAGTTCCGCCGGGCCGCCCGCCCGCGCCGCTGCTCCCGCGACGGGGGAAGAGAAACGGCGAACTCGGCGGCGAGGAGCCCGCCCCGCCCCGCCGCCCGTTGGCCGAAGCGCGGGGACGGCCCGCGCTCATAGGAGCGCCGCGACGTCACTCAGAGCGCGGCGGGAAGGGGCGGGGCGGGGCGGCGGCGGCAGTCGTGGCACGGCGCGGGCGGAGCGCGGCGCTTCCGGACACGTGACCGCTTCCGCACAGCGCCCCCCGGCGGTGGGAGCGCCCCGGGAACAGCGGCCCTGAGGAGGAGGGAACCGCGCGGCTCTCACAGCGCAACCAAGCACGCAGCTCCAACCACCGCAGGTGGACGTGCAAGAGAACACTGGCTGGCTGGCTGCTTTTCCAACAGCGCTTTCACTGAAGCACTCGAAAGCGATGAGAATGAGGCGCTGCCTCTGACAGAGCAAAGCCCGCGATGGCGCGCACACAGGCACTAACCCCGGCAACCAACATCCCACCGCCACCGAACACAGCCACCGCCGTCCTGCTTCTCCCTTCAGAACACATGCATGCCGCTATCCGTGCCACGCTGCGTGTGTTGTTAAAGCAGCACTGAGCGAGAACCCCCTGCTGTTTCACCAAGGCATACTTAAACCTTCAGCATCCACAGCGGACAACTTTTCGACATCAGATTTCACGAGGCACATCGTTCTGAGCGCACAGCTCGGGAACAGACCTGGCTTAGATGCCGTGCAGTATTGCTACAGCTCTGTGGTGCGTGCTCAGTGCCAAACCAGGCCAGCAGGGAGCAGAGCAGAGGCATCCACTCTTCAGCATCCACCAAGCAAACCACGACACGCCAGCACACCCCGCGCACAGCCACAGTAAGTCTGCAATCAGAAGCTAACCTGATAATGCAGCTAAGTCATACTCCAGCGGCTCAAGACCCCAAAAGGCTGCTTAAGCAGTCTCTCGGGTTCTTAAGGCTTTTCCTTCGCTCTCCTTTCTTCCACCAGAGTCAGAATTTTCCTTAACACGATGCTCTTCCCAACCTGATTCCATGAAGATGTAAACTCAAAAGAAAACCGTGAGAAAGCTGCTGATTTAGGGCTGAGAGCTATTTCAAACCACAAGGACACTGGACAAGACCACCTCCCTGCAGAGCCACACAGGTATGGCTGATGTGTGCATAGCCATGACTAAGAGCTGCGAAGAGACCAAAAGCAGAGATGAGACCCAGTCTTCTTCATACAATAACAGCCTACTGCAGATATATCAGAAGAGAGGTTGCCCACTTCAGAGCCAAACAATCATCAGCAAGATTGGGTGGGCCCCATAGATTTCTGTAACAGCTACCGAAACCACATTCAGCACAGCTCCTCCTCATTTCCAGACAGAAAGCACTTAGCCCTGGGTTTAACTACACCAGTTTCAGTTGTTTCAGTGCAAGGCTGAAAGGTGGAGAGCAGCCTCCCTTCTCCGGAAAGACTTACTACACCTCCATTCCATATCAAAATGAGGGTAGTTGACAGGTTCATGGAGCCTCCACTAAACTAAGAGTAATCCTCAGCTCTGGATTCACATCATCGCTTTGAGGTCTACATTTCTGCCACTCGAGTGACCAAAAGCATCCAGAACAGCACAGCAGCTATGAAATCCCACGTGGAGTCATTTTATGACATAACAAAATACATTCCTTACAGGTGGCCACCATCTCCTCCCTTTTCACATCCAGAAGTAGCAACTGTTACTGAAATGCCACCCCAAGCAATCAGCCCTCGGCCAAGCTAACACTGCAGCTGATTTAAGCGGCCAGGCAGGCTGACAGAGCTTGCAACAGCAACGCTGTAACAGGGCATTTTTGCTTTGACTGCGAGCCTCCCATAGTTAACACTGCACGCAGGGCGCTCCCATCAGCTGAAGAAATAGGCACTTGATCTGTTACTCAACAGCTCCCAGCCCTTCCCACAAGCCCAGTTACAACAGAAGCTAAACGACCTCGACTCAGATCAAGAACGAGCTCACTACAGCTCAGGAAACAAAGGCATTTAATTTGTTGCCATTACTGAGAAGATGGCCTACCATCCTATAGGTTAATCAGTCACTAAAGAGAAATCAATGAAACAGTGCTGGGGAACGACAGTCAGTACAGCTTCAGATATTAAAGAAAAGACATCCTGTTTGAAACCACAGTCAATGAACACCTCACCTTCCCAACGAGGTACAAAACACAGTGCTTTAATTGGTAAGCAATGATCAGACACTGCCAGATCTGATACTCGTGCTAGGAAAGCCATGACTAGTTCAGATGACAAGAAACAACATTTCAGATATGAGCACTTTCATCTCTAAAAACGAACTTCAGAAGGCTGACCTGCTTACCACCCTTCAGCTGATTAAGGAGTCCTTTTCACAGACATGAAGAGCACTGAGGACTGCTGAGATGAACTCCAGTTAAGCCTGTTTATTCAAGCTGAGAAAGCCCCGGGCTCAAAAGGTAGTTCTGTAAGCATTTCACACTAATAGTGCAACCACAGAAGGTGAGGAAGCTCAGCTATTTTCTGCACCTCTTCGCCCATTCCATTTCAATCAGAGAGGAAACAGCCCGCGATGCCGTGAGTTAAGCCACACCAACTCCAGTCAGCAGTTCAGTGTCAGTACAACCCTCAAAACATAAGTTTATTGAATAAAGCTGAAGAGCGGTAAACCAACATACGCATCCACCTAAATAAAAAAAAAAAAATCCACGTATTTACAAAGTTCAGTAATCGTATAAGTTGTTCACATGCAGAGAGTAATGCACAGGTTAACAGTTGGTAGTGTTTGGATGCCATAAATACTGAAAGCAGTGAAGTATATCAACACCAAACACATCGAGTTTACCTATAGGCCAGTTAGCTAAACAGTGACCTGGTCCCCCCACAAAGATTCACACATTCTAGTTTAGTTTCCATATTTTAGGCACAAGCAAGATTGCTAGATAAAAGTAACTGTAGCAGTTCACGGTGAACTCGGGACTACAGTAGCAAGTTAATACACCCTCTCCTCTACAGCACCAGATGATGAATTAATTGAAATCACACTTCAGAGAACTGAAAGGGGACAAGAAGGTAAATGCAAGTTCAGACTGAATGCAGGCAGCATGTAGTGTCTGTGCGACCGTTGGTACGGAACAGTAAGGCCATGGCAGTCTAAATTAAAACTGATTTGTCATTACTGATACAGACAAAACAGCGTTTTCAACCAAAGACTCCAAAGTAATGCAGACTCCACGTTTAGGTAAGGAAGAATCACACACAGTGTGAGGCAACGCAAGCAGGTGTACCATATATTTGTATACACTAGCAAGCTACACTGACATTACTGTATGAACAAACCAGCCTTCACAAGTCTGTCCCTTTAAATATATTGAAGTCATTGAGAAAGTAAAGCTACAAAAACATTACAATCTTTAGTTCATATGTACTTCCCTACACTGTAGAAGCTAGTCAAGAAATAGGATCGATTCGTTGGCTCTCTTGTGCTTTGACACAGTTGAACATTTCACCTTGCCACTTACAGACTTTGCACATGGTTACATCAAGAAAGCAGGCAGCTCTAGAGTTGTCACAATAGCTGAGATGTTTCATAGCACCAGGTGAAACCGTGCCCAGCTATTTCATGAGCAGGAGAGACACTAGACAATTACACAGGTATTGTGCTAAAGGTCAACAACTGACTCTATACAAAAAATATCAGTAATTTAAGTGTCATGCAGCCGCTCAGAACGTGTATTCTGGTTTCAGAGAGAGATCACTAGAATCTGGAGATAGAAAAATGTGTTTGAACCAAGCAATTTGTTTTCATGCTGGAATACTCCTGATTTTTGAAAGCTTGACAGAACAGTCCATTCCCATTCCCCAAACAAATGTTAAACAGAAGCAACAAAATGAATTGAAGCAGTTGACTCTCCTAATTCATCATAAGTTTTTCTCTTAAGTGATAGGATAAGACCTCAGCTGTAGGTTAGTGATGCTGAGCTATGTCTTGTGCTCCCCTCTGCAAACAGTATCCATTTCTCTGCTAACGTACACACATCACATGCATTTGTGAGATAAATCATCCCACAACTCACGTTTAAATGTTTTCTAACTACTGTATGTGGCATCTTACAGAATCTTAATGCTGTCAAGCATCAGCATCTTCAAGCCACTAAACACTAGAAATAAAACACTTGCTGAAAATCATATAAAAACCTGGCCCTGAAAAACCAGAACAGAGTGTACCATCATAATTAACACAGTAATTTGTTTTTTTTAAAAAGCCCCCCCACAACCCTCCCACCATCGATGGTTGTAAAATAAATATTTGTGCTGACTTTATGACAACTCTAGTTGTTTTGTGACATAATAGGAATACAAGTCTTCAGCAGTGCACATGAGAAATGAACTGTGAAAAGGCAGATTCTTGTTACAGGATTTTTGGGTTATATCTCATGATGGAGGGAAGTGGACAATTGAGATTATGGCCAACTGGTACTGGAGATTCCAGGAAGACTTCAGCTTCTTCTAGACTTTGAATGCTGAATAAGCCACTGAAGCGTGATATCTGAAGAGAAAGAAGAAGTTCCATATTCAAGTGCTGACTTGTACTTGCATAACCAACACCACTTTGGTATGCCTGTGACCTCAAATACACCAGAGGACTGGCCAGCCCTCCTCTACAGGAGGGCCAGATAAACTGAATAATATTCTGAAAGCTTGCAGCTCGTGTTCCAGCCCTGTGAAAGCCCAGAGCCCTGCCAGCAACACCTGGGGGAACTGCAGGTATCTGGGTTCCTCAGTCAACCCACACCTCTAAGAAAGACCTCAAGTGACACCTTGGTCTTGCTCACATCATTACTTCTAGATAAACATCACCGTACTTAAGCCAGTCTGACAGCCTTTGCTGGCCCTCCTCACCTGATGGTAGCGAAGTTAGTTTAGCCCTACAGTACAGGGCATAACGTGTAATGGCTTAATGCATACACTTCCAGGTTGATAGTTACCTATATTATCTTTCTCTTTGCAAGAAATTGAGTAGCAGCAGATTTCTCTGTCCTGAATAGCAGCAAGGTTCCTATAAAAGAGACAAAGTTGAAACACACACTTCCTTATACCAAGCCCTCTACATTGAAAAACTAAACTGTTTCCATCTCATCATGTAACTTGTTTCTGTACAACGTTTCAGCTACTTGTTACTGTGCTTTCTACTTACAAATAGAAGCTTCTTCACCTAACATCCTTACATGCATTAATTCATTTGAGTTAACGTAACCCATCTCCTCAGCAGGGTTAGACTTACATCTTCTCAATTAGCTGTTTCTCATCCAAAGCATTAGGAAGGTCTCTCTTGTTTCCAAGTACTAGAACCTGAAATTCAAAGCGGAAGGAGAACAATCTCAGCTTTGTTGCTGTCATTTTGTTTAATTTTAGGAAAGCAAAAAGCAGCCTACACCAGGCTATTAAATCCAGTGGAGTAAGACATTCAGTAGTAAGCCAAGTTGAAAAGAAAGATTGACCTAGTTACAGGGAAAGAGGGTGTCCAAAAACTCTTACGTACAAAAAGCAAGTCCGAGAACACATCAGCTGATAAAAGTGAGACCAAATACAGCACCTTTTCAACTGAGATTCCCCAAACTTACTGAGTCCATACACCACTCTGGTTAAGGTGTACCTTAGCAGACCTCAGAAGAGCACAAAAGCATATGGCAGAATAATCTACTCTTCCACACTTCTTGGGTGGCACCAAGTTAAATACAGTCATTGCTGCTGACGCCAACAACTGGAGTTTAGACACTAGGGTCAGATATTGCTTGGAGTGCTCACAGTGGAATTGGAGCTCAAACACTCTGCAGCAGCACTAAGATCACATACAATTCTACAGAACATTTAATAATGATATGAGACAAACTACTTACAGGGATTCCTTGTAACTGTGGTTTATCTAGAAGGTTGTGCAGCTCATTCCGAGAGGCTTCTATTTTTTCACGATCTGCAGCATCTACCATGTAGCTTTAAAGAGAATTTCAGGTTAGTCTAGCAAGGCCAAACTACTTCACAAACAGCCATCTTTGTTCTACACAGTCGGTTTGGGGCACATCTGAAACAGAGGTAGGTCTCCCGAGCAAAGGATTTGGGGCATTTCTTTGAAAAGAACCATCATGTGAACAGAGGAGTCTTCCCCACAGACTGTACTGCCACCCAAGTCAAATGGGAAATAACATTAGTACATGGGATTAGACAACAGTGAGAAAACAACCCACTTGAGCCTTGAACTCAAGGGCAGAGAAGTCACTATGGTTGCAGTACAGCTGCAGAACTAAAAGGAGCACTGTCAAGTCCAGCGTGCACTGTTGGGCTGGAAAACAAGCAAATCTGCACCTAAGTATGAGCCAGAGGAAGGTGACACTTACACAATAGCATTGACTCCTCTGCAGTATCGCTCCCACATGCTTCGGAACCGTGGCTGCCCTCCTATATCCCAAATCTCAAGTGGAAGGAGAAAAAAAAAAAAAAAAAGATAAACTTAGTTAAATTCTATTTTTAAACAAACAATAAAGAAGTCAAAACAGTTTTCTTCCTCGCCTGCACCAGCTACAACACCTTCCACTTATTAGAACAGAAAACCTCTAAGAGCAGTGAAAATACAGCTGCTCAGAGCTTACAGCCCCAACAGTATGTGATGAAAACTAGAGCATCTTGTACCAAATGCACAAGAACACCCACGTAGTAGGCTTTCATGGAAACATACTGTACAATACGTGAAAATACACTGATTTAAAACCCTGCTTTTGACTTAAGCCTTGAGCAATGCTGAACAGTAGAACAGGAAGTCCGTGCCCTGAACACGTGAAAGTTCCCTCATGCTAAAGCCAGACAGCATTACTGCAGCACTGCTTTAACTAGTGTCCACAAACCCAGAAGTCAAACAGTTTCTCAATTCAGAAACCCCATAAATAAGCAAGTGCATTCTTAAGCCATCTGACAGATTGAGCTGGGCCTTTGCAGTTTCCTACACATGTCCCAGTGCTGGGAACAAAACAGAGCAAACATCTCTAAACATGACTCTGAAGACAACTTATTCTGGGCTTAAGAGAGCCAACAATGTTCACGTACCTTTATTGTTACGTTGCCCTTTGTAACTTTCCTCATGTTGAAGCCCACAGTAGGAATCATATCTTCACTGAATTGACCTGACTGGAGAAAGAAGAAAAATTAAACCTAGCACTTAAGCAACTAGTTTACATAGTAAAATACTGGATGCTTCTCCAGCTACGTGCCTCCCAGCTGAAGGCTCCAGAGACGAGAAATCACATACATTACACTGAGTGTTTCAGTTGAAGCTTGTAAGAAACTATGTGACTGACCTCAAACAAGAACCTAAATAATCTTTCAAGCCTTGAGGCAGCCAAGGAAACAAAGTTACTTGAGCGAAGTTCTTCACATAGTTGAACAAATAGTCAGGACAAGGGCAAAAGCCAAGTTCTGTACTACAGGATCTCCCAGTCACATGGAAGCTAAAATACTCAGATGTCTCTGTGATGCAAGCTACTCTTACAATATTTAGAGTAAGAAACCACTTTGGAGTAAGTCTATAAGCCACAAGCAAGGACAGGTACCAGAAGAGCTTTGAAAGGCCAGCAGGTGGAAGGAGCTGACAGGTCTGCTTCCTGCAAAGCTCTGCGCTCAGCAGTGCTTGAAGAGGCAAAGCATAACTGCAGAGCATTTCAACCCGATTCCACCAGCTCAGCATCACCTTAAGCTCTGAGATAACTGCTGCAAAGCAGTGTAATGTTAGAGAGGCTCTGTCGTGGCAGATGTTTCACTCTCAGTTACACTTTCAAGCTGTGCTATAGATAGCTGTGAACTTGGCTTTTATCTCCGGTAGCTAACCCAGCAGCTACAAGTGTTATCAACAGCTGCACAAATTTCTCCCATGCAGACTTGGCTCTCTGGCAGAAGGTGAACCTCAGCCACAGTGGGCATCATGCATCTCACTGCATCCATTATGCTTAACAGAACCAGACAGTCACATCAGATTTGGAAAGAAAGATCAACTCAAATGCATCCAATTGCTTAATTAGGGCTCAGTATCACAGCAGTAAGAACTCTGCCGCTCTCAACTCACGCTGCACAGAGAAACCAGTGTGAATGAAAAGCCCTTCTGGGATCTATGAAGCAGCTACAGTGAATCACTGCACCCGATGGTCTGGATCCAATTGGTCACAAGCTGGAAGTAGCCAAGTCTGCCTGGGCATGCTTTAACCACATGTTTTTCAGTCTGCAGCCAGAAGACAACCAGCTTGTCAATACCAATGCTTTGCCATTCACTTGTCACTCAAAAACTCATGCTTTCAACTGTTTGTTTCCCTCCATACCAGAACTGTGATCTTCCACCAGCAAACCAAAGCCAGAAGCTTCACACAACACACAGACTCCGGTATTACACTCAGAAACTCTATCACCCATACTTTCCAGTTGACTTCTCATCTCATTTTTGCTTATTTGGCCAACTCTTTCAGCTAAATGGTACTTTGTTCTTGCTGCTGACCTCCACAACAAATGCATCCAGAGCCCGAATGTGATGCCAGCAAGCAGCTCCTGAGCAGGAGGTGATTTTTCACATTTAAGATCTGCTCCCCAGATGTACAGCTACACAACTAACAATCTTAAAAGGCATCTGAAATGACCAAGACCTTGAATCTGAGGAATTATACTGTAAAAAACTGTAATAAAATAAAAATAAACAAATTAAATCTCAGACAGTTGTTCTGCATTCCCATCTGAAAGAAGTTTCAACTGCTGAAGCAATCTCACACAGCACTGCTTCAGAACTCAACCTCCCTGTGAAGGTTAGCAAAGCGTGCACACAACCTGGATGGGTGTTGATAAGCTTCCCAGTGCTGCCTTGAGAGCCCGGTGCCCAGCTCACCCGTTCCGACCATCCTCATGATGGCAGGTGGGCAAGCAGCATTTCCCTGTTTGATACAGTTCAGCCCGAAGCCTGCGCTGCTTGTCTTGCCTCTGAAGGGTCATCTTGCTACGGTTGCTCAAGAACCACCACATTCCTGCCTCTGTAGTCACACCCTACGCCCACATCTTCTAACTAGCATCTCCAAACACTCCCTGAGCTTCCATTTACCTGCTGCTCCAGAGAGCTCCACAAGCTGTTAGCTATTCCTGCTCAGACACTTTCAGGTCCTCCAGCAGACAGCTGTTTCCTGGACAGCTTACGCTCTCCCAGCACCCCTTTAACATACAGCTCCCTTCACATCAGAGCAACTCCTCCTTCACCACGTGCTCACAGCAGCATTGAAACAGCTGCCATGATCCGTCACAGGCTTCTACAAAGTCTTCAGAAGAGCTGCTGCACCTCACGCTACTTTCCAAGTGCTCCGTCCCCACGCTGTGCACCCAGGTAGAACAACTTGTTCAGATTTGTAACCATGTGACTGCAGCATAGCAACTCGTGTTCCAGCTTTTTATACCCTGCTTTGTAGGTGAGGCAAACCAGCACTGCTTGAGTGACTTTCGGAGCTGTCAGAAGCAGGATGTAAGGGCAGCAGGTGCTTTTACTGCACCATCTCCAAAACACAAGCAAGTCCTTGCCTTGGAGGAAGCTTCCAGGCTGTGGGTTCTGTGGAGGTGGGCACAATCTCTGCAGCTTAGTGAGGCACATCCCTCTTCGCAATCTGAGCACCTCAGTGAACTTTACCTTTATTTGAAATACCTTACTCACACAAGTGCAGGTGCCGTAGTTCAGCCAGCACACCCAAAGCAAGCTGCTGGTGGTCACCTCGTCCTACAGTGCAGGTCAAAAGGCGATTAACACAACCATAATGACTTTGTTGGCAGGCAGCAGCAATCTCTTTTGATAAATGTTCCTATTTCATGTAATAGTCCTGACCTGGAAACTTGTTCTCTGAACACACAATTCAGAAGGCTTCTACCTGTTACATCTAATCCAAGGCATCTGGCTCTTCCTACATGCAAAAAGCTGTCACTGGACAGAAAGAACAATGTGATGTCCTTAGCACACAGCTCAGTTTGAGTCAGGCTTCTGCCCTGCTTCCCTTCCTCAAAGCAGATTACTCAGCCCTATTACTTATAGTCACAAAATAATGTTTTCTCCTTCTAAAATAGACACTCATTTTAAAACAATTTGAGAAGAACAGAAATATTTTCTACTCTCAGTCTGAAAATGCCTAGTTGTTGCCACACGCAGTAAGCATTGCTCAAGCACTCAAGGACAGCAGAGCAGCTGCTTGCAGATCTAGCAATAGCATCTGTTCTCAGCACCCATGAATAGTCCAAGAGGCAGACACCGTATCTCTGAGGCCTCTCAGATCAGCCTCATGTTCTGGAAGTGATTATGAACCAGGCCCTCAGCTCTGCAGCCATACAGACCAGACTGTTAATGGAAGCTGGTCAGTGAAGGTCACAAAGCTGACTCTTGTCCATATGAGAGAGATAAGAGGAAGACTAAACAGAACAGTTCAGAGACCATACACAGAATGAACCTGTACAACTAGCATGTATGCCTCCTGGTTTAAGAGGTACTCCAGGCTCTTGGGGAACCCAAGCACGTGATGCATTAGAGGTTTAGTGCCATCCAATTCTCAAGGTCAGGCACACCAACAGGCACAGACCTTCCACAAAACCTGCATTAAGGGAGCTGAAGATTAGAATTAATATTTAAACTGTTTGCTAGAAAGTAGTACCAATCCCTGCTGCTGTGATGAGCTAATCTAAAGAGCACACATGTATCTCTTCTTGGCATGTCCAGGTGCTGCAGTGTGCCTTTATGTCCATACAGTACGGACTAAGGGCAAGCAAGCTGTCCTTTGAAAGCCTCACATCTGACTGCAGTGTGGAACTGCCCAGTTACAGCCACCTTGACCCAACAGGTCTTATACTCCTGATCAGGCAATATATCACACCAAATACTAGACCCAAAGTACTACGATGAAGGGGATTCTTCACTAGCCAGAGGCAACAAGCCAGCCTTATCCAAGGGACAGCAAGCTGGCATGTGAGAGATGCAGGTAAGGTTTTGCCACAGGGAACAGAAACCCTGCCCAGGTATCAGCCCACCTGGGATATGGAACAAAACTGCTTCCAGGCTGGAAGTAATTTAGGAGAACAGGGCAGACACCTACATGCACAAACCAGTTTTGATTCATCTCACCTGCACCCAACACAGTCAGCAGCAATTGCTGCACAGATCACAGCATTCACGAATCGCTCTCTCTATACAACAACCAAGTCCACCCCATCTGCTACACACAAGCTAACACTATCTCTTGTTCAGGGCTGCACTACACTGAACTTCACCCAACAGTTCATTGTTAGAGGAAAACAACAGACACCTGAGTGCTTTGCTGGGTGCCAGCCAGCCCAGCCACAGTCAGCATCACATCAGCCCTTGCACCGCACCTCAGCCTTCCACCCTGCTTCCCTGCTCAGTCTGTACCTGCTGCAGCAGGGTCTACTGACAGCTGTATGTCAGTACAACCACGTTCACAAGTGCTGCTTTTATCCTGAACTCTGGCAGGCTGGGGCTGTGCTGCTCTCCCAGAGGCTTGTTCTCTGCCTGCTCAACCCAGCAGGCCTTGCAGCCCTGCCAACCGGCCTCCACTGAAGGTTTCCCCTGAGAATGAGACAGCAGAGTGCCAGCTTTCATTACAGATCATATTCCAGAAGGGTAGGATGAGAGCATTTCAGATGAGGATTTAACCAAGCATCATCTACCACAACAAAAAGCATAGAAAGAATGGGAGGTGAGGGAGGGGTGTGTCTGTCCTACAAATACACTGTTAACAATGAAACAAGCATTTGTCTAGAGTCCAAAGCAAAACAAAAGATCCTGGCTCTGCACCCACCTCTCTGCAGCCACAAGCTACAGAGAGAGACTGCTAACTTCCAGAAGGGTTTGCGTATCAGACCAGCAGCACAAATCCCCAAGCAACTTGAGAAAGTAATTGATCTTAAGACTAGAGCTCTGCATCTCCCCTAGAAACTCTTTTAACCATGAAACAATTACAGGCAGAACTCAAACTGCAGTAGTAAAGCCTGTGTTCCTCCCTCTACCCCTCTGGCTAGCACGGCACTGGGCAGCACATCAGCTACAGTGGCTCTCACACACGGTCCCCAGCCAACTCAGAGCTGCAGCAACCTCGCTGCACTACCTGCACGAGGAAATTCTTTACAGCAGTAGGAAATGCTAGGACAGACTTCAGCTTGCTTCTCACAGCTACTGCGATTCTTTACTGTTATAGGAAAGGTTTCTTCATGCAAGCTTTGTTACTGCTAAGGTTTTACCTTTAGTCACGGTGCTTTTTATCCACTTAGAATATATCTAATCAGCTGAGCTTCCACCTGACAGCATCACAGGAGCACAGACTCAGCTGGGACACTCCCAGCCCTATACCAGAACACTATCTTAAGTCCCACTGTTTGCTCCCGAATTTCTTTCTACACTACGAAAACAGCCACATCTTACAAATCCTTTTCACGAAGAAGCAGTCGATCCTGCATTACATAAAGTTCCCCCCTACCCCAAGTAACCCATGCAATATTTATAGCCTCAACCAAGAAAGGGTATCATATATGGGCAAATCAGCACTCCGGTTTCTGCAGTCTATTTCCTTCTGAAAATACTCAGAGCATTTCAACTACTGGTTGTGATCATATCAGTTTAGAAGCTTGAGTCCTTGAGATTTAAGTCCCTCTAAAGGCTTTACAACAGCACTTCAGTGAATGACTGCTGAAAGCAAAATAACTCGAGTCTACGTGAAAATTCATTTTTGCTTCCCCAACAGTGACTTCAATGGCATATTTAAAAGAACATGGAGTACACAGAAGTGAAACAAGCTAAAAAGGCATCTTGCTAGCTAGAAGTCAGTTGTATAAGAGCTTGAGACATCTCACACCTCTGTGACAACCATGAAAGCGCTGTCTTCCTCAAGTGTTACCACTTAAAGTTCTCGTGTCACTTGGAGTGTTACATGGGAACTCAAGACCAACATTCAGACTTCAGTCACCTATTTGAGACCACCTGGAGTACAGCAAGACCTCACAGAAAGCATTAACCGGATCGTGAGTCACTCCTATTAGCTTTATTACCTAATGAAGTGAGGCAATCCATTTCAATAGACTTGAGCAATTAAGAAAACCCTCCACTTAAAGATGCATCACACTTCTCACTCAAATCGACACAGGCAGCATGGAGGACCCACCTGGGTGCTTCACCAAGCTCTAAACCAGCAGTGAAGCTGTTTGTAGTGATCTTTTCCCATATTCCTCCAGCGTAACTCTAAATCAAAGTTACAGTCACGAGGACGGAAGGAAGTCACAGCTCTGAGCTGCCTAAGGCGATGCTTCCTTCAGAGGAGTTCCATTTGAAGCTGCTTCTTTCCAGAAATCAAGGTCTCATTCAGCAGCCTGTCACATATCCCGAAGTTAAGAACCAGACACATCAATTCAGACTTTGAGAGGGATCACCGCAGACAGAACAGACCAAATTTAGGGAAAGTCTGTCTCCCTCCTCATCACTGCCGTGCTCCTCTCCTGCCCGCTGAGGACCAGCTCATGAAGTTGCAGAGCTGCAGTGCCAGAGGCCTGGATCAAGGATCAGCATGCAATGGGGAATGCTGCTCAAACCTTTCTGAAACTGATTGAGTGTCCTGCCCTTACCAGCACTGCCTGCAGCCTGGAAGCTGTTGGTTTGCTTGAGTCATGTTGTCTGCCTGTCCTACCTCCCCACGGCAGCACAGCTGCAGCCTGCAGCTCTGACGGGTCTGATGAAAGCCTGCTGGCAGACACCAGCTGCAAACAACAGGAGATACTGCAGACTCCAGAAAACAACGGCCATCTCAGGCCCTCAGATAAGAACTGAAGAGGTGATAGTGAGACGACAAGCAGTTTCTCTGAAAGGAGTCATGGGCCATCGACATTATGGAAATTAAAACCAGGAGGAAATGATATCCTCCCTCGTGAGCAAGTTTACTCATGCACATGGAAAACTTATGCTAAATATCTAATTAGAGACAGTGACTAATATGGAGCCTCAGCAAAGCAGAAGCTGCATCCAGCTACAACTACATTTCACTACACTACCGTGGCTTTTAAACCCACTAGTCAAACTAAGTTTGCTCTAATTATAAACGGAGTGCTTGTTCACACTGGAGGAACAAACACAGCCAAAACCTGCTCCCAGCCTACAAAGAACATTCTAGAACCAGGCTGTTTGCCCTCTGTGGCATTTCCTCCTCAGTGACAGCCAGCAGTTGTATCAAGCCTCCTAAGTAATGGGATGGAGTTTTTCCTTTAGTGCCTGATTCAATTGGGTACCCACGCAAGGCAGAAGATTACATTAGAGATTTACATTAGATTAAACTCACTGTTGTCAAGAGACTGGTAACACTCCTTTGTTAAGCAGAGTACAACCCTGAGCCGTGGCCTGCCATGCAAGCCAGCTTTTAAAGCTAGTCTACAGAGCCAGCACCTTGCTGTGTCATTCCTTTCATTTCAGTTTTGTAGAATCCCAGTGCACAACAGCTGCTTCCATCCAAACCATTAACTGGTCTACAGAGAGCAGGTATTCTTCTCCAGCACTGATCCACTAACACACGCAGCGAATTAAAGCAGCACAAAACACAAGGTTAGCTCTTTATGCCATGGACTATGCAGCTCTTCCTGTAAGAAGCAATATCATGCTGACAACCACAGTTCATGCTGTTAGTTTTTAAACCAATAATAAAGACATGAGCAAGTCCCCTCGCTCTGCTTTGCTCACAGTCACCAGATTTCCTAATTAAAAGCTTCAGAAATGTGACTTGCTACTCCCAAACGTAAAACAGTTAACGATGCTGGGCCTTACACATAATGACTTCCTTATTTCACTCAGTTTTGCAATCCTATTTGAATGACACTCAGTCAGATAAATGTCTGGGTGTGATCCTAATAAGCAGTTGAAACCTTGCAAGCTTCAGCCTCCAGCAAAGCAAGCTGGGCACAGTTGTCAGCTTTGCTTTTAGCAGTTTTGCCACCTGGGACAATCTAGACAGATGAAGTCACCATGCAACTACTCCATTGGGCTCCACATCACCTGCAGTAATCTCACAAATCACACCTCCAAGTGGACATGCTTCAAAATACAAGAAAGAAGTAGATCAACATGTGCCATCGGCATCCTGGGCAGCAGAGGAAGAAAGTAACTCCAGTGCCTGAGTTCAGCTGAAAACCACACCAAGCAGCATCAGGTCAACAGCCACACAGTGAGGCTGTTCAATGGCCGAGCTCCATTTGCAGAAATCCATGATCAAAGGCAGTGACAGCCAGTAGCATGGGAAAGAAAAGGCTTCTGAAGTTCCCACGTTCATCCAGCAGCTTTTGCTTCATGCAGCCAGGCTGAGGAAGAGGTACTTCTTATTTTATGAGATTATTATCCCTATCTGCACAAGAGCTTTGTTGTGTGTTGACATGCTAAGCGTAACAAGAATAGTGTATAACTGCAAGAGAAGGGCAGTGCCTTTTACTATCCAGTTACCCATTCAACTGACAAACGAATACATACATAAAAACACTCAGTAGTGTTAATGCATCTTCGGATCTGAAGTTGAAGACATCAGCCTTCAGTTCCAGGTGCACCAGATTCGAGCCAGTCACACACCCTGCCAAGCAAAGGGCTCCTGGGCCTCCCTGCAGCACCTCACAAACCACAGCTCGCCCAGGTGAACGCTCTGCCACATGCACCTGCACAACAGGACACTGAAGAGGCCAAAGAATGCATCCAACCAAGCCACTCCGTTCCACATTCAACAACAGCAAGGCTCTGTGTAGGAGGGAGGATTCTCACCGCCCTCCTTCACCTGATGAGCAGACCCAGGCTCAGCACGCTGCCGCTGCGAGGCCTGCAAGCTGAACTTCCCAGCACACGCCTCGAGAGCTAGCGCACGAAGTAAAGAAAAAAAGAAAACAAAAAGAGAGAAAGCAACAGAGCGGGAAACGTTTAAACCATTCACTGAGGAGCACTGGAAAGCACTGAGGAGCACTGGAAAGACGAAGCGGGGAAAGCAGCTGCCCACAGCCCCGTGCCACGCCAGGGAGAGCCGAGGCCGAGGGACGCAGAGCACCGCGCAGCGCTGCGACGGCGGCCCCGGGACAGCCCGTCCCAGCACCGGGCCCAGCTCCGGCCGGCCCGCTAGCGGAGGGGACCGCGGCCTGCTTGCTCCCGGCCCGCCCGCTCACCGCGATGACGTTGACGAAGGTGGTCTTGCCGGAGTACTGCAGCCCCACCAGGGTGAGCTCCATCTCCTCCTTCCAGAAGAGCGAGCGGAACCAGTCCAGCAGCCGGGAGAGCAGCGCCAGCATGGCTGCGGCGGGGCGGCGGCGGCGGCCGGGCACTCGCGGAGGAGCGGGGACGGCTCCGGCGGCTCTGGGCACCGCGCGCTCCCTCACGGCCCCGCTCGCCCCCGCGCCGCGGTCATATGACGCCGCGGCCGAGCTCGCGCGGCGCACCGGGAGAGGCCGCGCCCCACAGCGCCCCCTACCGGCAGCCGCGAGAACTGCGCCCGAGGAGGACCGGCGGCGGAGGGCGGGGCGGGGCCGGCTCTGTGGGGAAGGAGGGGGGGGCGGAGTTGTGCCCGGCTCGTCCCCGTCGTTTAGGATCGTATAATCGCACAATGACGGAATCACAAGGTTGGGAAGGACCTACAAGATCATCCAGTCCGACCGCCCACCCACTCCCATTGCTACCACAAGCTGCTACGCCGTATCTCCTCATCAATACACCTCTTAGCACTGCCAGGGACGGCAGCTCCGCCACCTCCCAGCGCAGGCCATCCCAGTGCACGAGCGCTCTGAGACAAAAAGCTTTTCCTCATGTCCAGTCCAAACCTCGGGGCCATCTCCTCGGGCCCTGTTTGCTGCCTGGGAGAAGAGGCCGAGCCCTTCCCCATCACACCCTGCCTTCAGGAAGCTGTGGTGAGCAGCGAGGCCTCCCCTGATCCTCCTCTTCTCCAGCCCGAACAACCCCAGCTCGCTGGAGCTGGAAAAAACGGAGCTCGGAATGATCCAATTCATTTCACTGAATTAACAGTACGTGTTTGGCACTTACCCCAAAGGACGATGGGGTTTCTCCGAAGCCCCTTGTGCTGTGCCCAGCGAGGCAGCTGGGTACGTAGCTTTCTTGGCTGCTGCACGCGGGGTCTCTCAGGTCTTTAGACTTTGTGCTTTGCAGCTCTGCCGTCAGCTGCGTGCGGAGGCACCCTGGGAGTCTTTGCACTCATTATTGCAGCGGCACAGAGCACTTAGAGCCATGCCATTACCGCTGCCATGGATTGCAGGATATTTCTGGCAGCTGAGGAGGATCAGGCTGCAGATGGCCATGTTAGAAGAAAGAGCTCATAAAGACAGGACTCGGAGCATCACTTTCTGTGCCTAGACGTTTCCTGGAAAAGCTCTGCAGGCTGCAGACCATGAGGGCAGAGCCTCTGGAAGCAGCCACTGACATACATCAGCATTCCTAGTGTATTTAGGATAGGCACTGCGCTTTGGTCATCATTTATCTAAACTGCAAATTGCCACAATGACCGAATTAGTGTCATAACACAAAATGTTGTATTGCTGTGTCATCAGAGTTAAAAAAAAATCATAAAGTTTGGATGATTAAAATAGAAAGCTCTGTAATGTCTGCTAAGGGCAAAGGCTTCAGATTTTTCCATGCAGGTTCAGGAAATGATTTACATCACAAAAGGTACACGATTTTCCCAAACCATCAGATAAGAAAAAGGGGGAAGAAATCTGCCCTTATCCACCGCTATCAAACAGGTGTACAAAACCAAACAGAACGGGATTGCTATGAAACCACGTGGAATGACAGTCTGGCCTCAGCCATGCCAGCCACACGCAGGGAGGGTTCATGCTACATTTCCTACTGGCACCTTATCTGCCTGGCAGTCCTGCCGACCTTGCTGGGGGATCTGTATTAATTGCTTTCTCTCTGCTCGCTGTTACGCAGGAGGAATGCTAAGTGCCACATGCAGAGGAAAAAGCCCTTTTCCATCCATCTCCTCCTCAGCCATCCCGCCAAGCTGGGCTGCACCGCGTGCTGCTGCTGAAGGTGCCTGCGCTGAAATGAGACTGCTCTGCAGCACCAGGAGGGGAAATTTCCCCCTCCCCGGTGTCAGGGAAGGCGGCCACACATATGCTTTTCCACCCCAACACATGGCTTTTCCTTGCCAACTACTACACTCCTTCCAATTAAGCTGTGATATGAACTACACTTTGAAAGTTCTTAATCCATTTTATGGTTCATTAACTCCGAAAATTTCCTGCCCATGGTTAGCTGTATCAAAGGGGACGGAATGCCTGGCACCAATTAGTTCTAATAATGAGCTAAATTGTGCACAGATTTCCAAGTCTGTCATTAGCATGAGAAAATAGGACAGCTCGTCTCAAAATAGAATGTCTTACTGGACGGTTCTTTGATTTGTCTTCGGCTGAAGGCTACTCCCGCTAGCTGGTGCACACACACAAAACTAATTGATTCGATTAGTTACAGAGCCCGGCTGCGTGGCACTGCCCCTGCTGCTGAACAAGCAGCACGACAAAATAATAGCGTTGGTACTGGTGTGAGATTTCAGGTGTGAGAGGGCAAAAAGAGGAGCTGAGTTTGTGAGCCAGCGGGCCCCGGCCGTGAGCTTTGCTGTGCAGCACCAGCAGGTGGGGTCTGCTTCCACTCTGCGCTTCTGAGTCCTACTGAAAGTATCAGCAAAAGAAAAACAGGCAGATAAGAGCGTAGTCAAAGCAAAGCGTCATTTCTTGGGAAGGGACAAGGTGTGTGGTCACTGCCAGCCCAACCCAGAGCTGCATGTCCCAACGGCAGCAGCTGGAGCCTGGCACACCGTCGTTCTCAGCTCAGTGAATCACATCCACATCAACAGACTCACCAGATGAAATGCCATCGCTGCCCATATGCCAGATTGAAACTCTTTCCTCCCCCCCTTGAATGGGTAGTACCCCAAGATCTGGCTAAAGCCAGAGCATAACAAATCAGGCAGATTTCCCCTCACACAGCAGCTGCTCTATGCTGGGGTCTGTGGCTAACTGCTCCTACAAACAGCAAATGAGTTATTTCTCTTCCTGCACTACTTCCATTTTCTAAAGAACAACTAGAGCTGGACACAGGGGGACATCAGCAGACCTACAGCCTGCATGCTGCCTGCACATCTGGAGCAGCCACGCACCTCCTGGGGCAGTGACCTGCGTCTTCCCACAGCTGTACCGAGGGCTTGCTCTTTTGCAACGCTTTTGGGTATGGGCACAGCACAAAAATTCGCTAAACCTCCTCAAAAACTAAAGGAAGGATCTCACTGTGTCCTCCCCACACTTCTCAGCAGCAACCTGTTTATTATGCTGTTTCTGTTTGAGCTAAAACAGAAGTATTCCTTTGCCTTTGAAAGGGAGACATGCACTGAAAACTAAACTGTAATTCTTATTGTCTTAGAGATGTTTGTATAATAACAGCACTCCTTCCAGTCCTGCGCAGGATGGCATAATGTGTCCAGCACTCTGGGGAGGACAGGCACTGGAGGGGAGGAGGCACTGAGGCTGCAGTCCTGCAGGAACCTGGCTGTACAGCTGTATCTCATTGCCCAGAGTGCTGATATCTGTATGGGAGATGGGCTGCTGGCTCAGCCAGGTGCCCTCCCCGGCTCCAGGATTCCCAGATCTCTAGGGGACTGCCCCTAGGTGAGCCCTTTTGAAAATCCTCAGGGTGTTGTGCCACCGAGGTAGCGTGGCATTGGGTCTGTGGGGAGGAATTACCTCTCTGCACCTCCTCTGCCTTCTGGTAGCCTAGCAGATTGGAAACGTGGCAGCTAGGAGGCTGGCAGGCTGCAAGCTTTTCCATCGCTGACAAGGAAAATAGAAACGAGCGCAGTTGCTTTAGCATTCTGATTCGGTAGAGGCTGGCAAGCACTTTGCAGCGTGAGCTGCTGCATGCAGGCGATGACCTTCAGGAATGCTGGAGTCTCCCCGCCGCGAGGCAACGGGAGTGTGAATCAGCAGAAGAGAGGGGGGAAAAAATGATGGTTGAAAAAGAGCCTGCTGTTAGCAGTAAGTTAAAAACAAAGTTTCCTCCTGGTTCTCCGGTCAGATTTATTAGCAGAGACCTTGGCACTCGCACAGGGCCCTGCGCAAAAGCCAGGCCCACGCTTGCAGATGTATTGCACAGTCAGAGCCCTCGCCAGCTCAGTCACAGCATTTCACCCCTTCTATAATTTAGTATTAAAATCCAAAAAGAAAGGAAAGCATTCTTCCAGCACTAAGTCTAAGCACAAAGAGTCTCCAAGCGAGCCTCTGCAAGAAGAGCACGGAGCCCTGGGCCTCCTGGTTAGTGCAGATATGTGCTACTGAATCTGGAGGAAGCCAGCACCCAGGGGAGACCCACTGCAGCACCAGGGAGGTGCTGGGTGAGGCTCTGGGACCCAAAATGGCATTATTTCCTCACTCATACACAGCTGCCTGTTTCAGGCCACAGCCTCAGGGCAGCCCCGGAGCCCCCACCAGCTTCTTCCTCCTCCCCAGCACTGAGGTGGCTGTGGGGGTGGCTCAGGAGAGGCATTGCTTCCCTGTTTGTAAAAATAGATTTGAAACGTGGCTCCATTGCGGCTGACTGGCACAGAACCGTGGATGGCCCTTACTGATGCCTGATAAATTTAGGTGCCTATGGTTCACGTTTCTCGGTACAGAATGAAAAGAGGGGAGATTCCGATAAGGTATGAGGAGGAAATTCTTCACTTGCAGTGGTGAGGCATTGCAGTGCTGCCCAGAGCTGTGGGTGCACCATCCCTGGAGGTGCCCGAGGTCGTGGATGGGGTCCTGTGCAGCCTGGGCTGGGGGGACAGCCAGCCCACAGCAGGGACTGGGGTCAGGGGTCTTCGGTGTCCCTTCCAACCCAACCATTCTCTCATTCTGTGATCTTTAAGGTCCCTTCCAGCTTAAGCCACTCAATAATTCCGTGGCACTTTGATTTTATACGTCCCAATCCCACCGAGGCCACCATTCTGCACCTCCTGACCACGGCCTCCGGCATCCCCGGCTCACCCGACAGCTTCGAGCCCCTTTTCCTCTCCCCTTTCCCTGCCCGTGTCCTTGCTGGGTTCCTCCAGCAGAGGGGGGTGCAGCCTCACCAAAGCGCTCCTCGCCCGGAGCCAACTCAGCCTCACCCCAGCGTCACTCCAGCATCACCCCAGCATCACCCGGTGCCACCCAGCATCACCCGGTGCCACCCAGCATCACCCCAGCCCTAACCGCAGCCCCCGGCCCCCAGCACCTCTGTCTGTCCGCACACATAAGACATCGCTGGGAGTGTTTTCCCCTGCGATGAGCCACCATCGGATGGATGGATGCGCAGCACTGGAGCACTTGTCTACTTATCGATCCCAACATCTTTTTTTTTTTTTTTCCCCACGTTGTCACAGCCAAGGGGAGGTGATCCTGGGGACCGAGTGTCACTTGGAAACAAAGAAAACAGCCTCTGCAGGCTGCTGACCCTGCCGTGCAGCAAAGGTGTGGGTCTGGCTGCGGGGCTCTGCCCTCCCCCAGGGTGAGCACGGACGTGTTTCCGAGCAGACGTGCTTTCTTCCCGCTACCCTGTTGTTTTCTCCTTGGCAAAACCATGCGAAAGCACAAACAGTCCGCAGCCACGCTCGCTCTCCCTGCTTTGTATGCGTGAGCAGCAAAAGGAACTTCAGATCTCGCTGTAATGCCGCGCACAGAAGCCTGCTGGAGAGCACTGCTCTGATTAGCTCTCATCCTACAACCAGGAAAACATGAGAGAATGAAAATAAGGGAGAGCCCAGCGTGTGGCTCCTGTGCCTCTCCTTCGGTAAGGAGGAAACGCAGTGCTCTGCGGCGTCAGAAGGCCGTGAGTCAGTGCTGCAATAGCCCTGCCCGGTGCTGCAGCCGGGGCCTCCTGCCCTGGGCTGTGCTGCTGCAGGTGAGTGCCACAGCACCACAGGGAGTGACGGAGCCGTGGCAGTTTCGTAACCATGAGCGATGTATCCCAGGTCACCGGAGCTCGAGACGGAAAAATTAGATTTAGACCTGGGGAATTGAATTAGCAGAAGGGATGAAGAAGAAGAAAAAACGCCTCACGTCCAAGCGCTCATCTTTGGCAGAATTCATCTCCAGGGGAAGAAATAAAGAAGCATCGGGCTGCGAATGCTGCAGATAGCTCTGGTGCGTGGACTGGGCCGAGCTCCTGTCCTCAGCTCCCTGAACTTTGAGCAATAGATGCAGATCCAGGTTTAACATTTCCACCGGGGCCTTTCTCGTTAAACCCGGCAGCAGAAGGCCCTGGCTCCCTGCAGAAGCCACGCCAGCTCTCCATTTGCTGCCCACCCCTCTCTTTATCCTTTTTCAGCATATATTGGCTTCGAACCCCAGTGCTCACACAGCAGAGGCTGCGGGGAGCGGGGCACCGCTACTTCTGATCAGCTGCACATGTATGCAGAGATCTTGGTCAGGCTGAATCCCACCCCAGGCTGCGGGCACTCCGAGCCCCTCTGAGAGCACTAGAGGCAGAGCCGTGCGGGCAGCACGTACCTCCTCCCCTCTCCCACCGGACCCATCCTGCCTCATTAAGCAAAGCCTCCTCTCCTTCCCGGGGCTCTCCCAGAAGCCGATCCGCAGCACCAGGGCTGCCGCAGCTCCCGGCAACCTGGGAACCCCATCAGCAGCTCACGTCCCTTTCCCTGGAGGGCTCCCGCAGGAGGCACCCAGACCCACCCATCTGACTGCAGCCGATCCGAGCACCGAACAGCGGGCTCGTTAGCCCCGGCGGTGCTAATTGGAGCGGCTGCTGGGCCCCGCTGACCCTCCCGTCACCCCACCCCGCAGGGCAGCCCGCAGCCTGACGAAAGAGAAAGGAAGGAAGAGGCAGCGTTCATTTACATGAGATAAGCGCTCGGTGGAGCAACCGGAGCTGAAGGGCGCTTGGCACGGCCGTGCTGCCATGGCACGGGGCGGGGCGGCCCCGCAGGACCCGGGCAGCGCCGCACGCTGCAACGGCCGCGGTCCGCATCCTATTTGTCAGAGGGGAGGAAGGAAGGAAGGACACGCGAGAAGAAACCTCGCAGTAAATGATCCCGCTTCGTCTTTTTTTTTTTTTTTTTTTTTTTTTTTTTTCCTGTAACCCTCCTGGCCTTACAAACAGGAACTTCGTTTCGAACTAAAAATAAAACCCGCTGCCTATTTAACAGTTGCAGATGGGTGTTTCCAACTGTGCTGCTAGGCTTCAGCCCCTTCTAAATGCAGCCCGAGCGAGGCACGGCAGGAAAGTGCCTTGCTTTGCATTTGCTATATTTACATCCCTCGGGCTATCGGGAGAACAGGATGTCCCCGCGGAGCTGACACCGGAGACGCAGAGCTCTCCCGGGAGGGAGAGAGCACGGCCGTCCCCGTGTGACTGACACCGTCCGCTTGACAGACAGACAGGCAGACAGCTGGGCAGGCAGACAGGCGGACGGAGAACTGGACAGGTGGACGGACAGGCGGACTCCCCAGGACGGCTGTGACACGTGGCCGGGGCAGCGCTGCGAGCTGTGCTTCTCTCTGCCACACCTCGTCGTTTCGGGGCACAGGAGATGAGCTCTGCCTTCGCCACAGCTCTGCTTTTCCCCCCACACTTTGTTTCCCATAATAACAGTCGGCCGCCACCGGGAGCCCTTCGGTGATGGAGCAAGGCGTTTCCCAGGCGGCAGCGCAGCACCAGGGGCACGAGTCCTGCTGGGTGGGGGGATGCAGGGCGAAGCTGGCCCCGGGGCCCTGCAGCACGCCCGCTGCCCACCTCTCTGAGCGCCTTTCTCACGCGCTGGGCGTTGCTGCCCAGCATTGTGCCTCCTGCACATCACTCCACCTTGATTTCTAACCGCGGCAGCTTGTGCCTGGGAGTGGTTTCCAAGCATTCAGCTCGCTCATATCTTATCCACGCTGGTTTCCTTTATGAGCTGCACCCACGGCAGGTCCAGGGCTTTACATGCAAACCCAAACAAATGCGCAGCGGCGGTGCTTCCCATTCCCACCCGGCCGGCTGCAGTGGGAGAGCAGTGAGTCAGGAGCACCATAAAGGAAAGTGAAATAGATCCGCCCTGTGCAGACGATAGGATCAGGGCAGATTAGCACCCTTGGATCGCATTCAAGGGTCAGCATAAATCTTTAATCTTT
The DNA here is from genome assembly GCA_023055505.1 of Callipepla californica brunnescens. NCBI lineage: Eukaryota > Metazoa > Chordata > Aves > Galliformes > Odontophoridae > Callipepla > Callipepla californica. The sequence goes on along the minus strand of JALIRH010000015.1, from coordinate 14,664,020 downwards.
GCAAAGTCCCAGAGCCTCCCTCCCCTGCGCTGTCTCACATGCATGCACACCAGGCATGACTAAACAGCTCTGCGGGGATGGCAGACACTTCAGAAACTCCCGGCTGGTTTTGGTTTGCAAACTAAAACAATAAAGCTGCTGTCTGCTCCCAAACGTGAGAACTTCCCCACGCAGCCGCATCGCCCCCGATGTGAGCGCTGCTCCCGGGCTGCGGCACTCCGCTCTGCCCCGTCCGTCAGCCCACAAACCAAACCTGCAGCCCAGGGCTCAGCACGGTCCCCACGTCAGCTCACCCAAGGGGGATATGAGGGTTTGCTTTGGGAACTGGCCTCACGATGCCAGCGCGGAGGGGATCCCCATCGCTTGCACCGGACTGGGAGGGAAAGGAGCAAAAAGCCCTGGCCTAGTTTTTGTTTCACCGGGCTGGGCTCGGGCTCGACGGATGTGGTTTAGCGGTCAGCGCGTAAGACAGCAAAGGGAAAAAAAAAAAAAGATAGAAGAAAAAAATTCCTTTGATTTAATCCAGCTCGGGTCTGTGCTTGCTCTTCCTGCGGCCATTGGGAAATCACAGCAGAGAGAAAACCCAGCGCACAGCTCCTGCAGCACCCGCAGCTGCTGCTCAGCCCCAGCCCTGCCCCGCACCCGGCTCCGGGTCCTGATGGATTTATGACGATCTGTGTCCTCTCTGCGTGCAAAGGGCCAGGTGATTTCTGTATAAATGAATATTTATGTGCTCACATAAACATCTTTCATAGGAAATTGCCTAATAAGCCCCATAAACCTGCGAGCGCTCGCAGCTGTCCGAGGGAGCGCGGTTCTGCTGACGGCGGTGGCAGCGCTGCACCTCGTGTGGCAGTAACGCCAGGAATCCTTTGAGTCATCGCTCTGAGCGCTCTGGGATGTGCGCAGATCTCCATCTCGGCCTCTCCCCAACGCCTTCGCCTCACCGCGACGTTCACACGTGGATGTGGATGGAAAGCCCCTTGGAGCGGCTCTCCCCGCAGGCTCGTGCTGCTCACGTGCACTGGAGGGGATCCAAGGATAATCGGGAATTGCCGGGCAGAGGCCCCACCATCTGCCCCTGGGACGAGCACCTGGAAGTGAGCGAAGCGAGTAACTGCAGAAAATCGGCGTGGGCTCTGTGCAGGCAGCAAGCAGCAGAGGAAGTGTCCCCATGTTAACAGCTCGCCTCTGCTCCCTGCCACCAGCCCCAGCTGCGTGCCCCTGCCCCTCGCGACACACGAGTGCACACAGCTGCAAGTCCCATATGCCCCACGGGGGAGGTAGCATCCCTTGGGGTGAGCATCCCTCAGGGTAAACATCTGTTTGGGTGAATATCCCTCGAGGCAGCATCGGTCAGGGCAGCATCCCCTGGGGAGAGCATCCCCTGGGGTAAATATCCCTCGGGGCAGCATTGATCTGGGCAGCTCATCCCTTGGGGCAGCTCATCCCTTGGGGTGAGCATCCCCAGGGCAGCATCCCCGTGGCCCCGTTCCCAGCACAGGCACACGCTGCAGGCTCACTGCCCAGCGCTGCCCCACGCTCTGCTCCGCAGCGGGAGGGAGCTTTGATTCAGGCTCTGCACACCCACTGCTTATTCACTGGACGACATGAGCCACTGGGCAGGGACTTGAGTTTGCTGTGACCTTTGGACACTCATTTAAACCATGGAAAGGGTGACGGGCTGCCAGCGAGCGGGGAAAGAAGCAAAGGGCCGCAGTGATGTTTTGCCATCGAAACCCCATCCCAGCACAGTCTCCGTGTGGGGAGCATGGGGCCAAGATCCATGCTGGGACCTGAACCTTAAATCCTCCCTGAGCTGCTCAGAGCCACATTGGTTCACACCATGCACACCCTCAAGCCAAGGAGCAGCAGTGCTGCAAGAATCCGCTGCCTTCCACACCATGTATGTACCTTTCCTTCCTTGTTCCTCAGACCCCACTACGGCTGTGCTGAGAGCCCATTGTGCCCCATCCCCACCCCCTCAGCCCCGAGCCCCGCACCGAGGGCCGAGCCTTGCTCAGCCCTACGCCTTCTCCTACAGCACAGCGGCTAAAGCAGAAACAGCAATTATCTGGTTCAGTCTGGTGCTGCTGGCCTGAAACATGCCATGACAACGTGGTTCTTGTTTCAAAGCCTCTTTTGTACTAGGACACAGTTCAAGGGATCTTGCAATGCTGCGTTTGTAAACACGCGGCACTTGCAGCTACACGCTGGGAGATGAGAGCGGGGGCAGCACGGGAGGGCACCGCTCCCATCGGGGCTGCGTCCCCGCTCCGTGCCCTGTGCCCGCTGCAGTCTGGGGAGCTGGGAGCCCCTGGGGTGCCCGTTCCTGAAAGTCACCAAAAATGGAGTCCTGAAAGAGACAAATCAGAAGAGAAACCCCAAAAGCACAACACTGGGGATTATTTTGAACCCTGGTTCGTGCATAATGCAAATCAGTGGCTCCTGCAGCCACCCTCGGCCCTCGGAGGAGCAGGTGGTGAGGAGCTCACAGCACATGCCTGCATCTCAAAGGGGTCCTCACCTTGGAGCTCCCACCCCACCTGCACGGGGATGGCACGGAGCAGAGCTCGGGCAGCACAATTCCCCACGCAGTGCTTTCCTTTGGAGGCAATCCCCCTCCTGTCCCCCAGGCCCTGCACAGCATCACCCCGCTTCCCTTCGATCTGTTTCTGATGGGGCTGCTTCCTCCTGCTCTCTTTTCTCGTGCTCTGGTTTCTTTTTCTTCAAATCATTTTTGTGTTGTTTTTTTTTTTTTTTTTTCCCCTTTTGAAAAATAATCCTCGTGTCTCCCTCCTCACTTTCCTTCAAGGGGGTGCTCGGGAAGCCCTATTTATGGGTTGAAACGCTGCTGAAAGAGTTATTGCCATGTTATTCAGCTGCTGTGCCAAGCCTGCATGGGGATCGGGTTGCTGCTGAAAGGGTGCCAGGCACGTCTTTTTCCAGGAACCAGCCGCCGCATTTAGCCTCCGGCTGCACATGAAAGGCTGCAGTCGGAAACGTGACATTGTGTCAACATTTGAGGCAGGTCAGAGCTGGGTGAGACCATGAAAACAAGGCAGGGAACGCGGCACGCCCGGCGGGGCTGGGGTCACCCCATGGCCCCACCATCACCCCACGTCCCCATCCCCCTGCGGCCCCGTCACCCCGTATCCCTGCCCTCCGTTGCACATCCCTGCTGCATCCTCTGGCACACAGCAGTGGCACTGAGGGAACCCCACTGCCCTGTCCACCCCACTGCCCCGTCCCACCCCCTGCCCTGCCCTCCTGCCCATTCCCCACCAGGGAGCGATGGGGATGGAGTCGGCCCTGACGTGGGCTGATCACCGTGGGGCTCATGCACAAGCACAGCAGCATTAAGGAGCTGAGACGTGATGGTGCTGAGCACCACGTGCTGTCCCCAAAGGCGGTTACATGGGGTTGCCTTCAGCGAGATCAATATTTAGTGCTCATTAAACGAAACACCAGCACCAGGATGCTCGGAGCGCCCGAGTCACACACGGTGTGTGTGTGTGTGTGTGTGTGTGTGTGTGTGTGTGTGTGTGTGTGTGTGTGTACAGTGGGGTCCCAGGGCTGCAGCAGCCCCGTCCTGCACAGTGCTTTGCTGTCACCAGATTATGAGACTCCTCCACGCTGTAACAACACCCAACACCCATCAGGGCCTAAAGTACCGCCCATGTGAATGATTGCAGATCCAGCACCTGAGCAGCATAGGGCAGCGGAGCACTGGGATTGACCCCATCCCACCACGAGGGCAGGAGGAGCTCCCCCATACCTGGGTCCTTGGGAGGCAGCATCCCAGCCCTGGAGCCGAGGGGGTGTGGTGAGCAGAGCGAGGTGTCCCGGCGTGCAGTGGGATCCAAGGCGTGGGGAGAAGGCATCAGCTTGAGCAGGTTCACCCGGAGCTGGAAGCGGTGAGGGGAGCCATGCCCGGAGGTGCAGATGGGAAAGAGATGAGTGAACATCCCCGAAATCAACCAAGGAGCATCTCCAAGAATCAAGCAGTCAGTGAGCACCCCCAAAATCAACGAGCACCACCCCGGTACGTGGGTAAGAGCCCCATCCCCATGTGGGGCTGTGCCCCCAGCCCAGGCCCTACAGAGGGACCCAGCTCAGCTGGTGGAAAGCACAGAAGCCGACCCTTATCTTCCACAGGAAAAGAATTATTTTATTAAGTATTTTTAAACAACTACTTAACATTTACTCGAGATAAAAATATGTACAATATCCCACCTTGAAGAAGGCTCCAAAATATAAACACTGTACCTCTCCCTAGAGAATAAAACAAAGCTCTTCTCTTCAAAAAAACAAAGGACAACCCAGGAACAAAGATACATTCATATTTCACACTTCTTTGATGCTCAAGTAGTTATACAAATAATAGACATCTGAAACGCTTTACCTTTTAATATATTTATATAATATATATATTTATAACAGGATTTTACAAATAAAGGCAACAACTGTATACCAAAAACAAAAAAACAAAAACAAAAAAAAACCCAATGAAATAAAGGTCAGAACACGATCTGCAGTGAAGCATAGTGCATCTCAACAGCTGGGGCAACAGGAAGGCGGAATGGGGATCCAGACCGGAGCTGTGCTGGACACCGGTCCTCAAAACCAGCGAGGAAAAACACGGAAGGGGAAAGTTTGTTCAAAAAAAAAACAAAACAAAAAAAACAAAAAGAGAAGCCAAACTGGGCACGGTGTCATGGTGTCACGGCCTTTACCTGCAGCGAAGGGCCCCGCAGCGCTGGGTTCTATGGGACGTGCCCAAACCCTCCCCTGGGTTGAGCACAACTGGGCCACGCTCACCTCGCAGGACTGGGCCCGGCCCCCACCAGCAGCTGGTTACAGCACGGGGCGCAGGTTCGTTATTCGTTCGGTGTACTCCACGTAAAGCCTCCAAGCAGCATCTACCTTTTAGTTATTAAAACACGGATCAGCAAAGGTGTGGGGAGAAACCCATCTCCGGTCTGCCTCAACCACTGACCACGCGTGGCCGGGCTGCGAGCGCTGAGCCCCCAAAGCATCATCGGGGTCAGCCAGACCCTACAGCCCAAGGCACCACGGGGGCAGCCAGACCCTCCACTGGGGACCTCCATACCTCACAGCTCAGAGTCCCCACAGTACCATCACGGTCACCCAGACCCTACAGCTCAGAGCCCCCGACGTACCACAGAGGGCATGCGTGCCCTGCAGCAGGGCCGTCCATACCTTCCACTGGGGACATCCAGACCCTACACCCCCACATCTGCCTCTCGGGGTATTTTTTCACAGCTTTGACACGCGGCAGCTGACTGAGCCAACCCGTTCTGTGGGTGCAGAGAGGGGGGTGGAAAGCATCGAGCTCTTTGCTCGTCCTTTTGGAAGCAGCTCTGCACGGCCAAGCCTCCTTCATCCTCCTGCACGCTCCCTGGCACAGAGGGCAGGGATGTGGCTCCCTGCACGCCGCGAGCCGTGGCCCACACCTCCCTCCAGCCAAGGCATAAAAGTTAAACGGTCTCAAACTGGGGAAAAAAAAAAAAAAAAAGAAAAAATAATAATAAAAAAAAAAGAAGACAAAAAACCAAAAGCCACGCCGCGCTTAGTCTTTGGTTTCCAAGTTCAACGGGGGGATCTGCTTCAGCGCCTGCAGCAGGGCCGAGGAGTCGATGGGGGAACGGGTGGGCCCCGGGGAGGGCAGTCTTTGGGGCAGCAGCAGTGGGGGGGACAGCTTGTCGGGGCCCACGAAGCCGGTGAGCGCGGCAGCGGCGGGCGTGGGCAGCCCGGGGTACAGCACGGGGACGGAGGCCGGGTACCAGCACTTCTCCAGCATGGGCAGGTAGGCGGTGGCGGATGGTGGGATCAGGTAGAAGGGCAGGCACAGGGGGGGCTGGTGGGCGTGGGGGGGCAGGAAGCCGCCCGCGGCGCCCATCACCTCGCCGCCAAAGGGGCCGTCGTCATCGGGCACCTCCAGCCTGCTCCTCTTGGCCGGAGGGTCCTCGCTCTCCTGCTTGATGGAGCTGATCCTCTCCTGGACGGCGTATTTCAGTTCGGTATCCTTTGGGAAATAGGGCTGCTCCGGTTTGGAGTCGCTTTTCTCCAGCTCCCCCCCGTAGCCGCTGTCCGTGTCCGTGTCGCTGCCGCTCTGCTCCCCGCTGGAGGCAGCGAATGTCCTCTGGATGACGGGGACGCAGTTCTGCCCGCGCCCCTCGCCTGCTTTGCCCCCCGGCACCGCCTTCTCCTTCAGGTCCTTGGGGCCGGCCGGCAGCAGCTCGGCCGCCACGCGGTGCAGGTGCCCCACCAGCTGCGCTGCCTTCAGCTCCTTGTTGTCGTGCTTGGCCACGTACTGCAGCAGCTCCTTGGCGCACAGCTGGAAGCCGGAGCGGAACATCTCCTGGCTGGAGTCGAGGCTCCTCGCTGACAGGTCACCTGAGGAAACATTAACAGGGGGGAAATTAAAAATGAACAGCACGCCAAACGCTCCCGTTGCCACCTCCAGGGTGCCAGCACGCCTCGGGGACGGCGCGGCCAGCACGGCAAACTCAGCGGCCGGCCTGGAGTGACACGCCACAACCCAACCAGCCACTTTCACATCCCTGCGTGCCCTTCATCTTTCAATTCTGCATTTACTGCATTCTGCACTTCCGCTGGGGAGCGAGCAGCCAGCACACACACAGCCCGGAGCTGGGGCAGGACCCCCCCGGTGCCACCCCCACCGCCAACAGGTGTCCCCTGGTGCTGTCCCCGCAGGGCAGCGGGACCTCCCCGGCCGAACTCGGTCTGCCCTTATCACACCCACGTGAGTGCCACATGTGCGGGCAGCAGGAGGAAGCGGCAGCCGCCGCGCCGGGCCCCCTCTGCCTGCGGAGCGCAGGAAGGCGCACACGCACAGCGGCGTTCGTGCGCTCCGGGGCGAGGAGGAAAGAGCAGAAGCGGCACCCAAAGCCCGCGGCCACGGACGGAGAGAGCCGAACGGCTTCGGGGAGGGCACCGCAGCAAAGCCGGGCTTTGAATAAAAACTTTCAAACCCACTTGAAAACGAAAGCGACCGCACGGCGCGCTCGGCACTGACCCCGCGGGGAGCTGCGCTTCTTGTGCTGCGCGACAGAACCCGACGGCGGCCGAAGGGCAGAGGCGCGGCCCACCCGCGCCCCGCGCCCCACGCGGGGTCCCCGCGCGCCGTGCCCACGCACCCGCCTGCAGCCCGCTCTGCAGCGCCAGGATCTTCTGCTGCTGCTGCTCGATGAGCGCCGTCAGCGCCTTCACGTGCTTCAGGGTGAGCTCCAGCACCACCGCCTTCTCCAGGTGGCCCAGGGTCTGCGGGCAGAGGACACAGCGCGTTGGCGGCTGCGGGAGGAGGGGTTGGGGGGCATTCCCACGGCAGAGGCGATGTGGGGAAGGGGCTCGGGAGCGTCCCGAGTATGGGAGGAACACACGGAGCTCAGCAGCCCGGCCCTGCACCCCGGGCTGTCCGGGGACGCCCATCCCCGAGCGGAGCTCCGCGCTCAGCGCTGCTGCCCCCGCCGGTACCGGAGCGCAGCGCTGCGGCCGTACCGTGAGCTTGAGGTGCTCGGGCAGCAGGTCCTTGAGCTGGGCGATGCACTCGTTGATCCTGTCGCGCCGCTTCTTCTCTATCAGCCTGTGGGGCAGCTTGTAGGTGTCCTGCAAGGAGCGGCGGGTCAGCGCTCCGCACGCACCCTCCGTCCTTTTCGCTTCTTTTCTTTCCACCCCGCCCCCCCCCTCAAAACAATCGCTATACCCACTCCGCATTCCACCGCCGGTCCTTTCTTCCCTTCTTTTTTTTTCTTTTTTCCCCCAAATACTCCCGAGCTTCGCAGCACGCAGCCTTTCTTCTCCATCCCCCCCTCCAGCCCCGAATGACCGCTGAGCGGAGGCCCCATCTCCGCACCCCACAGCATCTCACCCCTCACCCAGCGCCGCGGACCCCCCTCCCGCAGCCCCCTCCCCGTTACCTTGTTATCCTCGCTCCTCTTTAACCCCCTCCTGGGCTTGTACACTTGGTACATGTGCGCGAAGTCCAGCCTGCACGGGCGAAACGAAAGCAGCGAGGTTACCCCCGTCCCCGGGGCCGCGCTGGGGGGACGCTGTCCTCGTCCTGTCCCCCCCGCAGCCTTACCCCGGCACATCGGCGCTGTCCAGGGCGGGCAGCTTGCCCAGGCACACGGGCGGGGGCTGCGCGCTGGGGATGCGCTCCATGGGGTCGCGGAGCGATGCGGTGCCGCGGGAGCCGGGCAGGGAGCGGAGCGGTGCGGAGCGGTGCGGAGCTCAGCGCGGACAGCTCATGCCGCGTCCCCGCCTCGCCGGCTGAGGAGCGGAGGGAGGCGGAGGGCCGGGTTAAATGCGGCCGAGTGGGTGGACGGCGGCGACGTGCGTTACCCTGTGACTCCCGGCACGTCTGGCCGGGCTCCCCCCCCAACCCCCCCCCCTCCCCCCCCCCCTCGCTCCCTCCCTCCATCGCCGTCACATGAGGCTCACGTGTCGGCGAGCGGCGGCCTTCCTCCCCCCGCCCGCTCCGCCGTGCAACGTGCCGTGGGGGGAGGCGGGGCTGCCGGCCCGTGGCCCCGCGTGGCCCCGGCCCTGCTCGCTTCCCGGCCGCCCCTCGGGCGCTGCCCCGACGTCCCGGAGCCGGGCGGGAGCTCCTCGCCCTTGCTCCGAGCTCCGGAATCCCGCAGCCCGTCGGTAATCCCCGCTGCCGGAGCCCTTTGGCTGCTCCCGTGCTCGCGGAGCCGTGCCGCGGCTCGGGGCTTACTCATGACCTTAAGGGACGTTGCCAAGGATTTAGGAGTCCCCCTAAAAAAGAGGATCCGAGAGGAGCGATCGCATTCCCGGGCGGCATGTGGGATGGCGGAGAGTTGGGTTACGCCGTCCCTGCGATCGGCTTTCATAAGCTGGGGCTGATGCAATCGGCAGTTTGTCTTCGAGATTTTGTTTGCTGGATTGTTTCTGCGCGGAAACGCGTACGGACGAGGTGTATGTAATGTGGCACGATGCGTACATTCGGGCAGCAGCAAAAGGCCCAATTTCCTATAGCCACGGGTCGGGAGCACCGTCCCCGGAGAGCCCAGCAGTGATCCGCACCTACCTGCACAGCCCTGAAGCCAAGGGCTCTCGGTTGGGGCTGTGCTGAGGGCTCGGAGATGGTGATCTGGGGGCAAAACGCTCTGAAATCCCAACAGCAGCCTCGGATGGAGCCTGTGTGGGCAGCACGGCGTTAGCAGCTGGGCTGCGGCTTCGGCCCCACGATAAGGTTACTGCGGTGGTTTTGTTTTAAAATGTCCCTTACTTAATATATCCACGAAGGCCAGGCATGTGCCCGTGGCCTGGAATCAGATAGCTGACTCCTCTGCTCTCTCATTTCCAGCAATCTCGTTTCGGGTTACCGGCACCGGAGGTTAAAGGACGGCCGCAGGCGAAGGGCAGCAGCGCTCCGGCCCGGCACGCTGCGGGCACACGACGGCATCCCCGGAGCATCCCGCAGCCCCCCCACCCAGCAGCCTGCAGCTGGTGACCAAAGCTCGGGCTGAGCTTTGAAAACACGCTGCCCACAGCTCAGTGCTGCGTCCCTGGAGGTGCCCGAGGCCACTGGGGGGGACAGCCAGCCCGTGGCCGGGGTGGGGCTGAGTGGTGATCTCCAGGGTTCCATCCAACCCGACCTCTCTGTGATGGTGTTGGGGTACTGTGCGTTGGGAAGAGCACTGAGGAGCGATGGCCCTGGGGGGCTGCAGGCTGTGTGCTGGCACCGCGTGGTGAAAGCCTGCAGCCCATCAGCCACGAGCTGTCCTCCGACACAGCACGGGGACGTTTGCCAGCCCCGAGCGCGCAGCAGTGGGAGGAACACGTGGGAGGAAACTATTTGGAAGTGGCAAAATGTGTGGACATTACAATTCGTAATGAGAGACTTTAGCCCACTTTAAGGCTGTGTTTAATGAAACCTCCCCGCCGTGCCGTGCCAGCCGCCCTGCTAACCAGGTCCCTGCTTGCACCAACCATCCCGTGGGAAACCACCCCCGGCTCCGCACTGACAGCAGGACCCGGGGTGTCCCGGCGTGAGGGAGTTCTGGGGCCGCCCTCCATCCCATGCCCGTGCTTTGGGGGCTGCCGAGCGCTGCTCCCGAGTGCCCTCGAGGGTTTCTGCACAAAGGTATCAGATCCCCGCTTGGCTCTGCCCAACATCAAGCAGTGAGTCAGCTCCGGGCCGTCAGATGTCTGCACTTCAGCTCTCAGATGTGCGGAGCTGGAGCACGGCACTGCAGGTATGCAAAGCAGAGCGAGGTGCCTTCAGATCTCCTGCTCAGAAAGCGCCGCACCTCCCAACTGCTGCGCTGTTTATTTTCCCCTGGTATCTGAGTACCCGAGTGAGAATCAATACCGGGGAGGTCTGTTCTGCCCACAGGGCACAGGGAGAAGCGGCTGCAGTATCCTTCCTATCTGGATATAAATAATTCTTCCTCGTACCAATAAAACCCCAAACCGAGTGGGCATGATAAGGGAACGGGAGCACATTTCACGTGGTTGGACTCAGGGCACAGCATGGTAAGCGGGCCCCCCCAGCACCCTGCTTAGCACAGAGGTCTGCGCTGAGCTGGGATGTGATGTTTGGCCCCTTGGAATAAAGAGGATGCAAAGAAATGTAGGAGGTGGGGTAGGGCAGGAGCACGGTGCCGTTGTCCCCTGCGCACGGGGATCGCTGCGCATCACGAGCCGGATGCACAGCAGACATCCACGTGAAAGAAGCACGGGCAGGAGTTCAGTGCCATAGGAAACATTCACAGCAGACTTGTGCCCAAGGAAGGTCACACATGTTTGCCCTACCCCAGCCCTATCCCAGGACCCCCACAGCCCTGCTGACAGCCCGCGGGGCCGGGCAGTGCCGGCAGAGGTGAGCGCAGCACCCTGCCCAGCGTATCGCAGCCATCTGCCCGAGAAGCGCTGGAGCAAACCACAACTGAGGATGTTGCTGCCTTCCCCAAATACTTTCTCTAATGAGGTTTTTAAATAGTTCTGCCCCACCCACGCGGGCACCCAGGGCACTTTCATCTCAGGTGTTTGGGAGCTGGGTGGGACCCTGCCGGCACAGGGCAGGGGAGAGCCGCTCCTTCCCGGCTCCCGGAGGTGCCCGGTGCACGTGGGGCTGATGGGAACCCAGCAGCAGTGAGCAGCTGGGCCGTGCCCAGAACACGCCTCACTCACAGGCGGCAGGGCCCCGCTGGCTGTGACCCATAGCTGCCTCTGACCCTAATGGCCACACAAGAAAATCACAGTCATCCCTCCCGATGTTGTAAACTCGATGACCACATAATGAAAATAAAGTCCTGCCCGGAGGGGCCGAGCGTGTCCGCAGCTGCTGCCCAGATGTGCTGCCCGGAGCCCACGGCCCCTCAACCCGCTCACAGGGACCCAGCCAGCGGAGGCTGTGCTCTACAGACCCCGAGCAGCGAGATGCCGGGTGCCTTCGGTCTCCGGGTAGAGAGCTGAGCCTCTGATTCGAGATGATGAAAACGAATAACCATCTGCTCAGCAGCAGCCACGGACCCACGTCGTATTGGGGCCATATGGTGGCCAGGGCTCCTACGTACGGATTCAATTAGCTGCCGGCGCCTGCGTCAGCAGTGCTGGATCCACCCAGTCATGCTTTTGGAACAAATATTAGAATATTCCCATGGATCCTCCAGACAGTGGGAGGTGTTTCCTTCTCTGTGGAGGTTTTGGGAAGCGATGACTTAGGCTCGTTCTCTCACATTCCCATCTCCCAGCTTCCTGGGGCTGTTCCCGGGATCGCTGCGCCCCGGGGAGCGGGGAAGCCCCGGGTGCAGCTGCAGGAGTGGGGGGGGTTGGAGAGCGGGGGCAGAGGGCCCCGCTGGGACGGGGTCAGGGCTCGCAGCACTTCCCAGAACACTGCCTGCTCCCAGCCCTGCTCCAGTCCTCTCTTCCCGGCGCTTAATGCGGGGTTGCTGTGCTCAGCCCCTGCCAGCAGCCAACCCGCTGCCCCCGCCTCAGCCCCACGCCAGCAGGTTCCAGCTGCAGCCCTGCAATGGGACGCGGAAAGGAGAAAGCAGTTCCCCGACTGCTCCCAGCCCTGCAGACAGACGGGCGGTGTTCCTGCCTTAGGGAGCCAGATCATGCACAGTCTAACCAGCTGCCACCAGCTTCCCAGTCTAGTAACATGGAAGCTCCTTTTCTCCTGCACAGGTGCAGCTCTGCACCCTGCTTTCCACGAGCTGTGTGCTGGCCCTATATTGCTTCTCCACTGTGGCTGCGGTGGGAAAAGCCCTGCCAGGAGCTGGAGCCCCACGTGCAGAGGGATGTGGGCATGGGCTGAGCACACCCCTGTGCTCCCTCTGGCACCAGGGGACCGCAGCATCCTCTCCCTCATTTGGGAATGTGCAGAGGCAGCAATCAGCTCAGCCCGAGCAACCAGAGCTGCTGCTCCTCCCGGGGCTGCGGGGTCTGACAGGCGCCCAGCTGCAAGTCAGCTCTGTAAGGAGAGCTCTGAGAGTGAGCAAGCAGAGCGCAGGGATGGGCAAATGGAGCAAGTTCTCATTAGAGTGCATAATGGTGATGGAGGAAGCAGCGGGATGGCAGGGCTCATTGCATCCCAGGTCCCACTGCAACCGCAGTGTGATGGCATGTGCATCTGCTGCAGGCTGGGAAAGTCTGATGGCCACATGGAAGGAAACGCCTCTGGCCCTGCCTGCAGGAGCGAGCATGCCACTTCCTGCTCTTCTTCCCCTCCGTGCTGAGCTGCTTTCTGCTAGAACACAGGATTTCAGGCAGCTGGTTCAGCCCACACTGCCAAACCCCACACCAGCACACCCAGATCACCCTGGGGGGACCCCTGGCCAGACCCCACCATCTGCTGGTATGTCCCCATGTCTCCCTGCGCAGGTGGCAGCTCCCAGCTGGGGGCCCTGGTGCAGTTTGGGGAGATGAGGAGTTGGCTGCTGGGAGCCCAAGAGGTGACTGATGTCTTCTGGGGAAAGTACTTGATGTCCAAACATGTGAATAGCAATGCCTGGGCATGTGGTCGAGCGATGTGTGGAGGTAGGGAGGGGCTTTTTTGTGCCAAATTTCCCTTTTCCCGAAATGGACACTCCAAGTCGCTTTATTTCTTAATCTGCATTGAGACAGAGGAGGAAAACTTCCTTCTTTGCTTCTTTTAGGTCCCAGCATTTCTAGAAAGCTGCTGAATCACGGACACACATGGCCCTGGCCGCGGGCACGGCCCGGTGACGCCCCAACAGATGACTGTGACCACATGGTCCCCCCATCCCCTGACACAGAGCCCGGGGTTACCCTCACCCCAACGCTTCCTCTGCTTCTCCCACTGCTCGGGGCTGCAGGGCTCTGTCTGCCCACGTCTGCTCCAGGGAGTGCCTGGAAGGGAGCCTTGCTGGGACAGCGCATGCACCCAGCAGACGATTGCAACACGTTCAGTCCTTGGAAGCTGCAAAGACAGTGAGCTGGAGCCAGGTGAGTTATGTGGAAATGGGGAGGCACAGAACCCAGCTAGGGGAAGTAGACTTACGTCTTTTTAAAGCAGCAAAGGACTCAGCCCTACAACTATTTTGCTTCCCAGAGATATTCAGGCCCCATGGAGCCACATATATTTGCCTATTAACGATGTCACTGCAATAGCAAAGCCTCCTTCCTCTCTCCCAGGCTCAAATGTGGTATGTAAAATGGCAGTGCCTTTCACAGCCCTGTGCCCACAGAGGCTCAGCTGCAGAGCTCATTTCCTATTTACATCAGAAAAAAAAAAATAAAGCAGCTCAGCGAGGCCGGCTGTGGGTGCAGGCAGCACGGTGCTCTCTTCAGGTGTGGGAGTGGCCCAGCCCACAGCTCCGCGCACCGCAGCCACCGCTTCCCTGCAGCTTCTGGGGCTTCCCCAGCACCGTGCTGCCAAGCACACCCAGCAGCCCCAGACCAGCCCTGTCTGGCCTCACCCCGCTGCTCTGCACAGCCTGGATCCCCACAGCTCCCTTCCCTTCCCCCCCGCAGGAAGCCCTCCCCAGGAGCACCCCCTGAACACCTCCACCTGGCACCACGCTGGTGGCTTTGGCTCACACCTGAGATGTCATCAAACCTCCCCACATCTTCTGCTCCACCTGAGGACATGGCCCTGCCCCCCCTTCACACCTCTGCTGGCACAGAGGAGGTCAGACTGGGTCTCAACGGACATTTCTTCACCAAAATAGCACTCAGTTGGTGGCACGGGCAGCCCAGGGGACGGAGGGGTCACTGTCCCTGGGGGTGTTCCAGGGCCATGGAGATGCAGCCCTGAGGGACGTGGGCAGTGGGCACTGGGGGGGGTGGGCTGGGTTGGGCTTGGAGATCTTTTCCAGCCCTCGTGATTCTATGGTTCCATGGTTCCATGATTCTGTCCCTGGCAGAGCCAAGCAGTGGCATCACTGCCCTGCAGCCGCCGCTCATCCCTCTGTGCTTTGGATACGGAGCTGTTTTCATCTGAAAGTTTGCTTCCTCAGAAACTCAGTGGGAGAGTTTTTTAGCTTTCGGTTTGTCACGGGCTTTTTAGAATTGAATAAAATTCTCTTTCTGTTCACAAAGAAAGCTCCAAAACCTCCTTCCACCGGAGAGCAGCCGGGAGAGCCGCGCCGCAGCGCTCGCACCTCTGCACGGACACTCTCTGCTGTCACTTCCTTCATCTCTTAGCAACGTTGGTGCAGAGCCGGGGTCACCACACCCCGACCACATCGCACTCAGCACGGCCAACTTCCAGAACAAACAACATCAGCTCAGCCCTTCTGGCATCTCGCTCGCACGACTCAAACGGGAGCGGTTCGGGTGGAAATTCCCTGGCCTGGGCTCCCATGGCCGCTGTGCACGGCCCCGAGGAGAGCAGTGAGGAAGGAGCGGGAGGGAGCAGTGCTGTAGGGCTGGCATCTCAGCCCAGCCCCGCTCAGCTCCTAAATGCAGCCCCGAGTGTTAAATGGGGATAACTGGGGCTCTCCTGACTGCTGTGGGCATTGATGCTCTCTGACTCTGGCACAGGAGACTCCGGGACTTCTCAGGATGAAAAAGTTTAACACTCCATGTCTCGGAGTCATTAAAGTGAGCTGCGAATAACACAACCCCCTCAGTTCTGAGAGCTCCGTGTGACGCAGGCTTGGTTAATGAGAAGGAAAGGAGGGAAACGGTGAAGTGGACTGAAGTGAAAGCAGTGGTTACACCGCGAGCACGGCTCCTCCAGGAGAGCTGCACGGCCCAGGACCGAGCATGGCAGTGCCTCGTCAGCACAACCCACCAGCAGCACAAACCCCGTGCTGCTCCCCGGGGCGAAGAGCTGGGAACGTCGAAAACAAAATCACGGGACTCAAATAAGAAGAGTTAAAAAATAAAGAAAGAAATCAATCACAAGACCCGAGGCTGGGAGCTGCGTGGGTTTCCCATGGGCTCCTGAAACGCTGCCCAGTGCCGCTGCGGTGCAGGCAGAGCCGTGGCACCGTGCTTTGGCCACCACAGCCCTCCAAGGGCCGCAGCCGAGGGCTTGTACCTGACCGAGGCCGGGTCTTCTCACAGGAGCTCGTTTTGCCACCCATCTCTTTTCACCTCCTCGATTTTGCCCTGAACAGAAGGCACAGAAGAGCCAACTCAATTACTTCTTTTTAGAAGGAAACAGCCCTTTCCCCCCCATGAAATTTTCAAAATATGTGTGTTTGAGGATAGAAGCTCCTCTCCCTGCCTCCAGCTCCAGGGATGCTGGCTTACCCCCATTGCAGCAGGAGCAAGCTGGCTCCCATTTCCTGGGAGACAGCACCACCAGATTCAGGAGAACGGAGCAGCCTCCGTGCCAGGACCCGCGGCAGATGCTGGCAGGAAGGCGGGGATCCAGCTGGAGCTCTGAGCTCAGTGCTGCAGCTCGCTGCCAAGTGCTGCGGCTGAGGGCCCGCACACAAACGTGGGGTGCTGCTCTCCCAGGGGATCTGCACCCAAATCCATCAGCTGCTCTCCCCGGGGCGTTCGACATCGCCCACGGTACAGATGTGGGGACGTCAGCAGCCCTTCTCCCAGCCCACTGTGGCAGATGCAGAAGCTCGGTCAGATATGCTGCACACTGTGCCCAGAGCCAGGGAAATCCCCGGGGGGGGGGGGGGGGGAAGGAACGGGCAGTGACATGTGGCACCGGGGACACAGTGCCACGTGGTGAGGATGTGGGCTTTAGGAAGGAGGTCGGTGACCTTCAGGACAGAGTTTCACCGCCTCCGGCACAGAGATTTACGGTGGGACCGGCACTCTGCGGGTGCATGCGGATACCACCACCCACTGATTTCCCCATCTGCCCCTTGTTCCTCCATCCCACGCTATCCTTGTTCCTCCATCTGTAGAAACTTCAGGCCAAGGCCACCAAACGTTCCTCATCTCCATCCCTGGTACGTCATTGCGCTAACCCCACCGAGCAGTTATTCATTCAACAAGAACTGCAAAAAGAACCCCAAAATGCTCCGTGCGTGGCAACAAACGGTCCCCTGAGATCCCCCCGCGTTCGGCGGTGCCACAGCTGCAAACAAACGCTGGCAAATCCAAGCGCGCAGCGATCCGGGTCGTCTGACTGCCGGTCTTGTGCTCCGATCACAAGACGATCTCTCCCTCTGCAGGAGCTCTGAGCGCGGGATGAAGCAGACTCGTGTTCCCAACACCTCCCCCACGGACACGCTCCGCTCAGACCTCGGTACACGTGGGGCAGAGCCAGAAGGCACTGCAGTAACGAGAGCAGACTGAGGTGGGGCCTGGCATGGGGCTCTTCCATAAGCTGTGCTCAGAAGCTCTGAGCTATCAAGGTTTTCTCACTCCTGTCTTGGTAATCCCTGATTTTTACAGCACAGCTTTAGGAGTGAATCACAGAATCACAGCATCACAGAATATCCCCACCTGGAAGGGACCCACAAGGATGGCTGAGCCCAACTCCCAGCTCCGCACAGAACTGCCTGAAGATTAACCCATACGTGTCAGAGCATTGCCAAGCATGGGGTGGGCCTGGGGCAGGCAAGCCTACACATTGCGTGATACCATGTTTGGCTTCATGCAGCCTTTCTTTATTCTTTCTGTTTCTGAAGAGGCCAGCAAGGCCACTGCACCACCACAAATAGAAGAGTGCAATGGTACAGCAGCTGTCTCCAGGCTGCAGAAAGAGCCGTGCTGCAGGATGAGCTCTGCTGGACAGAGCATCTCCACAATGGAGGAACCGATGGCTGAGCCACGCTCTGCTGCTCCCATCCCTCCCTGCCCAGCCCACACCACGGGCTGAAGTCCACGTGCATCATCAAGTGCTCCTCGTGTGTTTGTGGCTCCAAAATGTCTCAACCCAAAACAAGGACCCATCCAGGCAGAGGCAGGGCCGGGGGACATGTTGCTCCTGGTAACCCAGCCTGGTGGAGGGCAGGTTTTGCCTTCGGGAGGCATTCCCTCTTTGCTCTGCACTCAGTTAATACTCCTCGAGCATCCTGGAGCTCACCGCTCTCACGTGCCCATTAATCAAGTGATTTTTTCTTTCTGTAATCAACGATGACCCTCTCCAGAATGAGCTAATTTGGAAATGTTGGACTGATCACATTTTCACTGATACGAACGGAACTGTCTTTTTGCAGGAGACAGCTGATGTGGCTCCGCATTGCCCTCCTCTCTCCCCCTTGGCCTGACCCATTTTGTTCCTTCTTTCCCCCCTTGCCAACAGAACCAAATCCCGCAGCTAACCTTTAAGGGTTCCTTCGTCTCTATTTTGTTCCTATTAACCTTCTGCTTCACTGGATAATTCTGCAGCCAAGAGTAGGTGTGACTCCCACGTTACAAGTCTAGCTGTGCCGTTGACTCATGTGCTGTGCTCACAAAGCCAGATCCTTTAATGGGAAGGCTTATGCAATGTAGCGAGGTCTCCCAGAGCATATGCTCTTACTCGAGTTGTGTGATTTCTGCTTGTTCTCTCCGCTGAACGAGACGGAGCGCGGTGGTGGGCTGCACAGAAGGTGCACGCTGCTTCACGAGCTCTACTCTGCCCCGAGTGTGCCCATGAATCCCCACACCGCCCTTATTAAAGCTTGCTTGGGCAGGTCACCATGCTCTGCAGCCCAGCACCACGCTGTGAACCCAGCACCACAATGTGAGCCCAGCACCACGCTGTGAGCCCAGCACCATGCTCTGCAGCCCAGCACCATGCTCTGCAGCCCAGCACCATGCTCTGCAGCCCAGCACCACGCTGTGAGCCCAGCACCATGCTCTGCAGCCCAGCACCATGCTCTGCAGCCCAGCACCACACTGTGAACCCAGCACCACACTGGGGGAACGCAGTGCTGCTCCGGGTGCTGTGCTGCCCTGTGTCCCCACTCCCAGCCCGCACTGTCGCTGGGCTCCGTGGCACGCAGCTTACATAAAGCACCCGTAACAGACAGTCAGATTTGGCCTGTCATGTTCGAGGGCTCTCACACAGCTTTTTTTTTTTTTTTCTCCTCCTTTTTTTCAGGAGGGAAACCAGCAACACATGGTGAAAAACACCCTATAGCTTCTAACTACTGTCTTTGAGATCTCGCCATCTGTTCCCATGAACTTCAAGCGAGAAGCAGCCCCATTTTGAAGGCGGGCGCTTAAAAAAGCCCTCCGTTCCTCGGGCAGAACCCACCCGGTGCCAGCTGGGGGAGGGCAGCCGGGCCCATCCCTGGAGCAGCACTGTGATGCTGCAGGGGCACGAGGCACGACACGATGCTCCATCCCACCTCTGCCCTTCCCTGCGTGGGCACACAGCCACCCTGGCCTCAGAGCTCAGAATGTGGTCCCAGGACCCCTCCAGAGCCACACTTGTGGGGAAGCACTGTCAGCTCTTTTCCCAGGGCACGGCGTCGCTGGGAATGTGGGCCGGAGCATGGGCACGCTGCAGGCTCCCTCCTCGTGGCACCTTTCCCAAAAGGAGACGAAGCCGAGCAGCTGCTGATATGGAAACCAACTGTTTGAACTGCAGTGCACTTACATATGCTAATGGCACCAAGCTACTGACTCCTGCAAACGTGATGCAGGAAATGACTAAACATTTAGTGCTTGTTATTTAGCAGTATTCCTGGAGACACGTAGGTGGTGTGGACAGCATGGTATGTGCATTAAAGTGCAATTTAGGTCAATGATTCTTTGAAAGGACCATTCTCTCTTTCCCCCCCCCCCCCTCCCTTCAGGGAGAAGGAGTGTTCAAAGATTAACTCTGCCAGCTATCTCTTCCAACCAGTTACCCTCAGCTCTAAAGGAAATAAAAAAGGGGTAAGACTGTAGGAATTACCCCGGGATAGCAACCTCGAAATGCCTCTGCAACACCGTTCTCATTTTATCTGTTTTCAATGCTTAGAAAAAGGATTCGAAAGAAGCTGAGCAGGGCAGAGCGTGCGTTTAGGCAAAAGCAATGACATCTAATGAGGTGCTGGAGCCTAACTTTGTAAGGACAGCCCCAAATGGGAGCAGAGATCCCCTGGGGGGCAGAGGGGCTGCAGGGGCACAGCTGGAGCCAGCCATGCTGCTGCAGAGGGGCTGGGGGCATTGCTGGCTTTGCTGGGATGATGACCCCTCCAGCACAGGAGGCAGAAAGTTACAGTCCTTGCTAACGAAAAGATAATTAGCGATGGCAGTGTTGCTTCTTGCCAGAGCAGCAGTGATGAAACATTCAGAAATTCACTCCTTTTCCAGCAGGAATGGGACTGGGCAGAGCACCACTCCAGCTGAGCTGCCTCCTTCCCCAACCCTCAGCAAGGCCCAGCAAAACAAAGGAAAGTTCCTTTGTGCACATTTAAATACGTGTTCAGCAGTGCTGCCTTCAGCCCTCCTCACCCACACTGGTGTCCCTCGTTCCCTAGCGGTGGCAGCTCCTGAGTCACGCTGCTCACCTGGGGCTGTCACCGGGCAGTGGCAAGCTTTCACTGCGGCCCATTTTCCAGCACGAAATGCCTTCCAACACCATTCATTCTTAGGCATAAAGCCCAATTTGTTTATTTATTTTGTCCCAAGGGAATCGATACCGCAACTGCTGCTGGGGAAGGAGCGTCCCTGTTGCTCTCCCAGTGCTGGCAGCCCTCTGCTGTCTGGATGCTGTGCCCAAGAGCAAGCACTCTTTCCAAACGCAGGGAATCCTCTCTGGATGAAGGCTGAGGGACAGTCACGGGGGAGCTGGGGTTGTCAGCCCAGCCCCCGGGGGGGGGAGACCCTGAAAGATGCATAACTGGAGAAAAGAGACACACACAGACTGAGGACTGAGCTCACAGCAACACAACTACTGCTCCTCGCAGAGAAAGGAGACAGTGCTGGCAGCCGGAGTCCCTCCTCGCTGCTCCTCGCCTCTGTTTGTTGATAGAGGAGCAGACCTGCTCTCTCATTTGCTCTATCACCACCCTGACGTTCCCTGAGTCACTGCTTGTTATCTTGCCTGTCACTGCCATATACTTTTCACTCCAGACACTCTCTCTGGAGCTCTTATTACTCAGAGACATAATTACTTAGTGCTTCCTTAATCAGCCCAAATGCAAGGCACTGGCCACAGAAGACATCTAAGAGCTCAGCTTCTTGGAGACCCTGAAGTGTGAAGACAGGTAACGTCTTCTCCCAGGAAAACTTAAGGGAAAATCACAGCGATGCTACTTCGAGATGAGATGGCTCCACAAAGCCATCTCACAGTCATCACCTTCAGCAAGAACGACGTTTAAGCATCACACTGCCCTTCTGTAATGCCTGAGCTAAAGGCCACAGCCGTGGGGTGGTGGCTGGGGCACTGAGGTGGATGTGGAGCTCACGCACACCAATATTGGCACACATTTCACGTTCCCTGCTCAGCATTTCAGGCACAGTCCTGAAAAACACAGCACGGGTGGGCTTTGTTTACAATGGCTGGGGAAGCCAACCACAAGCTGTTAGAAACAGGCAGAAAGGGCAACAGCTGCGACGACGCACAAGGAGGTATTTGCTTGAAGACTCTGGCTTCAGAGGAATCCAGAGTGATTCACGTGCACCCTCCTGCATGGCTCCCAGCCCTGCTGCAGGAGCCCCAGCACGGTGTGACCCAGGGGCAGGGAGCAGCACTGGGACTCAGCGTGGCCGCAGCACCGGGGCTGCTCCGGTCCTTCCCCTCCCCACACTGCAGACGTAACACAGCGCTGCTTTGAAGAGGAATTTCCTTGATATCGTTAGATAGATCGCTCTTTAATCAAAGTGCTGCACTTAAGTAAGTTATTAAACTGCGGCATCAACAGGTGAATCATAACTGCTGATGGAGCAGCAGACGGGCTGTGGCCCTGCGGTGCCTGGGAAGCCCCGGGGAGGTCAGGGAACCGGATGAACACCAGGAAAACCAGGCAGGGGTGTGCAGCCCCAAACACCTGCGCTGCAACACCCACCTGGAGGCAGTCCCACGCCGGGGCTGGGGAGCAAATATCCCCGTGCTCTGTCATTGTACCTGCAAGCTGCAGGAAAATGGCCTTTTCAGCCTCACCTGTGCCATTAGTGCAGAACGCAGCTGCTTGTTCTGGCGACAAAGATGAGGGACGTTGGAGAAGTTGCTCTTTCAGCCATAAAAAGTGAAACGTGGGCTGAAGTCCGCATTGTGGGGAGCCCATCAGGTGCAGGCTCCACACCAAGCTCACAGGTTAAGCACGCTCCTCCCCATTTTCCCCTTGGAGGATCAGAAAAAGACAGAGGGGCATTCATTTGAGGGAGGGTCTTGAGCTTTCAGTTTCGAGTTCTGTGTTTTGTGAGTAATATTAAACTACATACCTGATTGCAGCATCACTTCTGTGTCTCTCCTGTCTACATCCAGCAGTATTCTCAGGATCAAGCCCCAGTCCTAGCTCTAACAGTATCATTCCACAGTACTCTTCCACACCCAGAGGGCTTAACATGTGCCCTGCAAGGGCTTTCAGTGCATGCAGGGCAGGGAGGGGACATGTCAGCCCCATCCACGTAATATTACTGCAGATCATGGTCACCACGGTCAGACCTCAGCTCCTGGGTGAGTAAGCATCCTCACAGAGGTGAGCAATGCTCCAGTTACTGTAACAGGGAACAAATGGGCTACTCAAAATAACAGCAAACCCCCAAGAGTGCCATTAGAGCAAATGCAAGCCCTCTCTTAAAGGAACAAATGAAGGCTTGGATGCGGCTTCAAGAAATCTCATGTAGTGAGAGATGTCTCAGCACACAGCAGCAGTTGGACTGGATGACCTTTAAGGTCCCCTCCAACCCAAACCATTCAATGATTTTACAATTCTAACGCTTCTTGTGAAGCCTAGTTTTGAGAAAAAAAAACTGAGAGTGCTTTGTTTTGCTCTGCTGACACAAGGATGAGCTCAGGAGTTGGATACGTGAGCACTGTGGAAGAGCAGAGCTGTGAGCAAGGCCACACTGTGCACACAGATGGGTGTTGCACCCCTGAGATGCTCAGGGGATGGCTCAGGTACTCTCTGAGTGGAGCCTGGGGGATCTGTCTGCTATTTTTGGGGGGGCAGCCCATTTTCATCCCAGTGCCTAATAACAAGAGCTCTAAGCACAACACTGCCTGCCCAGCCTGGAGAAAATGCCTGAGCACGTTGCCAACCACAGGCAGCAGAGCCATCAGCTGACAGTCCCCAGACCTCACAACAGGATGGGCGAGAGCCAGACACCATCCCATCAACAGACCAACCACTTGGCAGCAGCAAGGCTGCCCCATCTGACAGGCTGTGCCCGCAGAGGTCACACAGATCCCACACGTGTGCACGTGCCCCATGCCCAGCATCAGCAGTGATCCCTGGGGGCCCATTTCTGCCCTCACTTTCCACTTCCATCACATGTTATTTGGGTGAACTGCATCAAGGAGCCCGCCACATGACTAACAAACGCTAGAATTTCCCTGCTTTTCTCTCCCTGCTCTTTCTCCAGTGCTCTTTTTTTTCCCTTGCATTAACATCAAACCCTCTCCCTTAGGCTGTGATTACTGCATAGGAACCCCCCAGCAATGCAGCCATCCCTTTGGGCTCTCCAGCTTGAGAAGCTGGCTGCCCACACTGGGTTTATTTGGTGTTTGTTTGTTTAATGCTCAGTTAGGAAACCAGGAGCAGAGGATGGAGGAGATGAATGCACACCATAGTGAGCCCTGGCTATAGCCTGGGAGCTCTGCAGCATAAACCGGGCAGCGTCAGGCCATGCTGCTACCACATCCTTCACAATGAAAATGTGGGAATATCACTCCATTCCTCCCTGAGAAATCCAGCTTGATCTGGGGGAAGCACTGAGCTGAACCTCGGACTGGGACAGCAGTGCAGCTCCCAGCAGTTCCTACACAGGAGCACACACAACAGGCTGCAGCACCAGAAGCTAGCTTTGCTGCCAGGATTTCCACCTGCCTCCTTCCTGCAGCATCAGAGGTGTCAGCCCAACATCCACAACCTTTGTAAAGCCATCCATGGTTAATCACAACAAACTCGCAGACTTCGTCCCAGCACGGACACTCCTGCTCCTCCACCTCCTATAGATGATGTAGGGATCAGCTATGCCATTTCTCAGTTTTATGTAAACAGAAACTCTCCTGAGGGACACCCTGGCTGGTTTAGTTTTGTGTTACACTGCACACAGCAGTGCAATCAACACAGAATACAGAACCTGGCCTACAGCAAGCACGAGAAGCAGACACAAAGGAGAGCGTCTCTGTCAACTTCCCCTGCTTAGCTTTCAGATCATGGCAGAGCAAGCAGAGCCAGAGACAGATTTCTCTTCCAGCCACAGACAGCATTAAAGAAATGACAGAGCAAAGCACCTGGCTCCCAGCACACTGCTGTGTGTTCTGCTCCCATCTCCAAGGCCAGGACTTACTTTTATGTTATCCAGAAATCTCCCTTTCCCAGCTCCAAACCAAGACTTGAGATCATTAGAGGGAGTACTGCTTGTCAGAGCAGAATGCAAATTTAAAACACTTGTCCCAAATAACAGGAGGTAGTAATTAGGCTCCAGTACTTCCTCCTGCACCCTTTCCTGCACTTCTGCAGTGATGTAGGACATGTATCACCAACATGCCAGGAAAATGAAGAAGTCTGCCTTTCTCTGTTTCACAGGCTGCTCCTCTCTACTGTTGCTCCATCCTTAGCTTTGTTCCCCGTGTGCTGCCACATTCAACTGTTTTGCCCTTTTTTCTTGTTGCTGCACCTTGTTCTGGTCCTCACACCCATCCTGCTGGCACCAACACCTCCTGCCACATCCATTCACAAAACACCACTGAGCTCTCCTTCTGCAACAAAACCCCAGGACAAATGGCATGTAGACAACTTCCCAGCACAAAGTCTTGGCCAGGTTCGTGTTCAGAGGGATCATCAGCCAGGACGGGCTCCTGGAGGTCCTGGAGCCATGTACCACAGCTGTGAGAAGCTGAAGCAACGCTCGTCCTCTGCTCCTAATGAGCAGAGGGAGTGCAGACTCACCTTGCCATGCACTGATGTCTGCATGAGGAGCTGCCATCGAGGCTGGGCAGGCCTGAAGACGTGAAAACTGACACAGGCTGCAGACCCCATAGGGCTGCAGGACAGGGGCTGCGTGGCAAGCACAGAAAACCAGGAGCAAAACCGGGCACAGCAACCTGCCCTGGAAGTGTCTGTGCCCTTGGAGAGAAGTGGGAAGGTAAAGAAGACAAGTCTTTACACGGCTTGGAGAAAGTAGATACATTACTTATAATCTGATTAAAATTCCTTACAAATACTCTGTAAAGTTAGCTCTGGAATCAATGAATGGTCACGCATCTCCCTAAGCACAAGATTTATGTTTAAGAAACTCTGTCATTGTGGTAAAGCTACGGCGAGCGTGTCTGATCAGCTCAATGGGAGCAGCTCTGCGCCCGCACGCTGCTGCCCGAGCCCCAGTCCCAGGTGAAACAGGCCAATTTAGAAAGAGACAGTGCTTCCAAAAAGGCAGCTCAAAGCAAAACCACGGATGCTTTATGTATCACTTGGCCATTCTTGGTGTCGGTGGGATAGGAGGTGTAGGGATGCATGTCCCTGAGCGCTGCTGAGCCCAAGCACTGACTGCCAGCTCGGAGCTGCTCCAGGCAGCCAGGATGGCCACCAGCCACACATCAGCTGCTGCAGGTTTTGTGCGGTCCAGTTCATCCAGGAGTTCCCTGCTGTCCATCCTTGCAGACCACAGGCTGCACACTGCCATGAGGGCCAGGAGCTGCTTTGTTGCAGGAGAGCAGCCCACAGAGGAGCACGTGAGGAGCGGGTGGGACGAGGCACACACACATCCCGTGGGCAGCAGAGGGAACAAGGAGCCGTGCCAGGCATGGCACACCATGGGAGCGGGCATTCCTGTCTGCTTCCTTCCTGCCTTGGTGTCTGCAGTGCTCAGCCCGGCTGCAGTCGGCTGCGTGCTGGAGGTGCAGAACGAAGCTGTCAGCAAAATGAAGCGGCTCTCCCCTGCTCCCCCCATGTGGGGCTGGCAATCCTCTCTCTCCAGCTCCAGGGCTGAGCATCCCTGCTATGTGAAGTCCCTTCCTCAGGCTGCAGGGCAGCACTTTCACAGTCCCTCTGCTTCCTGCGGATCCGCAGCGCCGTGCCCACCTCGGAGAGCACCCAGCACGCCCGCTGCACCCCCAGACAAACAAGCAGCAGTTGTGCCAGGGTGCGGGGCAGGCATCTCCGGCAGGAAACAAAGCGCAGGACTTGCTCTATTTTAATCCTGCCAAGGGTCTTCTTGGAAGCGAGGCAGAGCCCGGCTGCGCAGAGTTAAGAATGAAACCCTATTTTTAGCCTGTCCCCGGTGAGGTAAGAGCGCGTGAGTCAGCCCCGGCGTGGGACGTTGCATAACGTGGGGCCGCCGGCACACGGGGGTGAGGATGGAGGATGGAGGATGGAGGATGGAGGGAGCTGTCCCTCTGCCTTTCCTGGCATTGTCACCGTGAGACAGACCCTTCGCATTATTTAAATGCAGGGCTCTTCTTTCCACCTCCCCTCCCCTGAAAATTTTAATTAGAAACAGCAGTAGGCTGGTTATGTAATGCGATTAATTGCAGCATTAGAGTGAAGAAATATAGGGCATACAGGTCTTAAAGATTCACATGCAAAGTCATGTGTGGGAGTGAGAGAGACAGGGTGAAACGCAAGACTTATCTGTTTGATTATGTACTGCTCACGGGGCAGTGATTTATTCCCCGACTAACTTAATCACAGCGATCCGCCGATAGCAAAGGCAAAAAGAGGAGCAAACACCCAGAAGGTGAGGGAAGAAAAGTGCCTTCACAGCACCTGTAAAGGTTAGGTGTGCACCTCGTGAACAGGATGTCACCCGTGGCTGCAGACCTGCCCCTCAGCAGCACTCACTCACTCCAATAAAAGTGAGATTTTCCATTGAGTCATGATTAATGAACTGCAGACGCACGCTGGCGGGGAGGGCTGCAGCTAACTTTCACTGTGCTGCAGCTTTCTTTGGGAGAGCAGCTGAAGCATCGTGGTTTTCTCTCCTCCTATCTCTTGTAAACCTATCTCCAGGGAAGAGCTGAAGCCCAGATCGGTGTGGGCTCCTGACGGTGACCTCCGAGCACCCACAAGGGAAGGGAAGGGTTTTGGTAACTGAGTGCTGTTGGTTAAACTCAGCCCAGTTCAGACGTGGCGAGGAGCTGCCGGTGCACCTGACCACCCCAGTGTTCTATAGGTGGAAGGGCTGAGCGAGGCTTGTCCTCACTGCAGAACCACAGAGCATCTGGGGCTGAGTCTGAGCAGCCTCACTGCAAAACCCAACTGGGAGAGAAGGAGTGAGCGCTGCGGGGACTTGGGGAGGGATGTCTGCAGGTATCTGAGCACTGCTGCTTCTCAAAGCAGAAGGGCTGCTGTTAATATTCATGGAGAGGAAGATGAAAAGGCACTGGAGAAGGGAGCGCGTGGCGGGGTACCGAGGAAGTCCCAGCATGTTTGATCCTGTGCTTGCAGCCGAGAGAGGAAGGCTCGCAGTCCGAGTGCAGCTGCTCTGCGCTATAGATTGCACTCCCAGATTGTCCTCCTGCCAGCTGCCCCAGCGCCAAACCTGGGGCTCCAGTGTGAAGCAGTGCTAATTTAAGGCAGCCCCTGAGCTCTCTCTGAAGCAGAGGCTCTTCACCCAGTGAGCCCAGCACAGCTCAAATTAGCTTCGCTGCTGGCAACCTCAGCTGTAAAGTCATGGTCTGAAACAGAAACACCTCCCGACGTGATCTCTCCTGAATAAAAACTTAATTTGCTGCTGCCTCGTCCATTGCCTTGCAGTGATTTCAGAGGCCCCTGTGTGTGGATCTGCCGAGAAGCAAAATGCCAAGACACATTTAAAAGCAGCTGTAAAATTACCTTGAATTCAGATCTTGTTTGATTGCTTTGCTGATAAGAAAAACACCAAACGATTCCTATCAGAAATAATAATAATAATGATCAGATTTCAGCTGTCTCGTAGGATAGGTGCAGTGCTGAGTGCATCGGGGCTGGGGGAGGCAGCAGAAATACCCTTCCAGGGGACTTCTGGTGACATGCTGAAGATGAGAGTGACCCAGCCAAAAGTCTGCAGCCGTTAGTGGGTTTGTGACGCTGTGCTGCAACAGTCCTCAGCTGCTTTTAGGTATTTCTGAAGCTCTCCTCGACTCTGCGTGTGTCAGCTGTGCACGACACCCACCCATCAGGTTGGCATCTGACTTCATCCATCTCTGTGCAGCTGTGCCACTCGAGGACTCTTTCTTCCTTATGCAGAGCCCACAGGCGGCTCCCATCAGGACAGACCCCGAAGATGCTCTCAGTGAAACCTCCACTGGAACCACCTTCCGTCGGGAACACTTTTCCTCTCCTACAAACCGGCTGAAGAGAAGCTGCTTGGATGTGTCTAAGTGCACGGTACGATTTCTCCTGAAGGAATCAAGATCAAAGCTCACACAATTAGGAACAAACCAAAAGCAAAGGCACCTTTACTAAAGCTCATTAAAAATACCCTTTGTACCGATCTCCTGTGTGGCACCCAAAGTCTCAGGAATTCAGTGGGCTAATGAGAATGTGTTTGGGCTTTTTTTTTTTTTTCCTCCAGTATTTTTCTCTTCTGTACTTAGCAAATGTCATAGTTTAATTAAGGGATGTCAAAGGCACAGAGCGCTGCCCTGAGATAATCGTCGCCTGCTGCTCCATAAACGCGGAGGTGAAGAGAAGCGAGAAGAGCTCTCGTGCCAACAGTAACTGATGGGAGAGGGCAAACTCCAACCCTGGAACGGACAGAACTTTATTACAGCAGTGGGGTGCTTTGCCCGGCCCTGCTCCCCGCAGGTCCACCCCCTCCTGCTGTCCGAGCACCTCCAGCTTCCTTCGGATCATCAGCCTCTGAAGGCATGCATGTGGGCACTGCTTTACTCACTGGTATTTACCGAAGCCGTTCCCATCTTGGTCTCCTTGATTTTACAGCCTTTCACGATTCTCACGAGACGGTGTTTCCTTTTCCACGGCCGCCTGCTCCTCTCCTGCTGCCTGTGCCTGCTCTCTGATAGAGGCTGTCTCATTCTCCTTTCCCTTCTTCCACATCAGTCAATATTGATCTGACCATTCCAGGTGCAGCTTGTGCTAACAGTTTTCTTTATGCTGTGCTCTCTGATAAATCCATGACCCGCAAACCGTCCTCCTCTTGTTTGTCATCCTTGTCTGGGGTCTCGAGGATTCGTTGCATTAGTTCACAGTTTACTCCTCGGTGCTTTGTGAGAGGAGTAGTCCACGCTTTATCTCACCAATTGCTCCCATTTCTCAGCTGCCTCAGTGCAGAGGTGACTGAACAACACCCACTGAGTTATCTCCAGTCAAATCTGCCTCCAAATTAATCTACAAGTGCAATACCCCCAGCAACATATCTCCTTTTAATGGAAATCATGCCCAAACAGCAGCGTGCTGACAGCCTTCTGTGCCAGGCTTCATCAACACGTGGCTCTGGATGGCAGGAGGGGCTCACATCAGGCCTTGGTTCCTATTCCTGATGAGCGTGGCACCAGCCACGCAGAAAAGGGAGGAAACATCTCTGTGGGACCACGATACCTCCCAGAATCTCCCTGCTGTGCAGAGGACAGCTCGAAGTCTGGGGCTGCCACGTTGCCAGACTGCAGGAAAAGCAAGAGGGATCATTTGCCTTTGCTGTGGCTGACTTCTCACTGCACCGTGGAGGAGCAGCTGAATTTTAGGTCTTGGTGAGTACTGGAATGGCCCCATCGGTGAGGTTCCTCAAGGGGAACCATCACACACAAGTCTCTGAGGTGAACGGCTCACAATGAAAATAGTTATAAATAATAAAAAGGAGCCAAGTGAATTCCTTCACGGGGAAAGACAGCACAAGTCTTCTGCGCCAAGGAACAGCAACAAAAGGATTTCCATGGCATTCCTCTACAAAGTACCTATCAGTTCGTTAGCATGAAACAGCCTTCATAAAACATTCTGTAGTTCTACCAGTAAATTCTCATAAAACTAAACCCCCGTACTGCTTAATTGCTCTTACTAGCAAGCCAACTGCCTGCCAGACTCGTTTTGTTATGCATGGCACGCTGGTAAGAGAGGGCATGCAATTTTTAATCAGACCTGGGATACTCACTAGGATACAGACTTCTGAAGGGCACAGCTTCACCCAAACAAGCACATCCATCACAGCCGGACACAGAGGAGAGGAGCTGTACCTTGCTGTACCCAAACATACGGCTGCACAGAGCTTTGCCTCCTCCTGCAATACACTTGCAGAGCTGCTGGCCAGGCCCTGGAGCTGACCTGCTCCAACTCCTGCAGCCCCTGCCCGGGGAGGGGAGCAGCTGACAGCAGAGCACAGCAATGCAGGCTTACACCCATCCTATCTCCGCGCGGGATTTCTAGCACAACACTGGGAAAAACCTAAGGAGCAGTTTGGGGGTCTGCAGCACGAGGAGCTCAGTCCCAAGCCATCCGTCCCTTCCCTGCTCTGCAGGCCTCGGTGAGCGCCTCATCTCCCATGGAGACACCGCGCTGCCGTTACCATGGCTGTGCGAGACCTTCAGCAAACACACAGTGCTCTCCAATCAAAGCTGCCGGCGGTGCGGGTACCTCTCAGTGCTCGGCACAGCCCTACGTGACCGCGAGCACTGCTGAGCAATGCCTGCAGCTGCACAGCCCAGCGAGGGCTGCTCACGCTGTGCTGCATATGGCCTGAGCAGAACCAAGGCTCGGGAGCACTGGCCAATGCTTTCTCAAAAACGGCACACAGTTGGGCTCTTACAGAGCTCCAGCTCCACGTCGTTCTCCCCCAAATCTCCCCCCCCAAAAGGCACATGGACACGGATGCGTCGCAGCCTGGAGCACCGCACGCCATTGCCTTGTCCTTCCTTCCCTTCCTCCGTCAGGGGAATGTGCTCATGCCTAGAAAGTGTAACGCTGCTTCTTTCGCTCTTGGGACGGTCGTGCCTCTGTCAGCTCCCTGTTACATCACAGGTCTGCTCTGCACAGCTCGCAGGCTCCCAGCCCAGGGGAGCAGTGAGCAGAGAGCACAGAGGCGTTGCTGCTGCAGCAGGAGAGGCTAAGGCACACTCTGACCTCGCAGCTCACGGTCACACCATGGCTGCAGTTCCCTGGATGGATGCTGACATTCGGACCTCTGAAGTCACAGAGAGCACCCAGAACTCCTCTTCTGGATGTTCATCTCAGGAACTGGCACACGTCTTTGGTGAGCTTGGCTATCTTGATGGACAGTAAACCACCACTCAGGCAAGCACCAGGCCGTGAGCTCAGTGCATGCTAATTGCCCCAAAGATTCCATCTCTCCGAGGCTCAGAGTGAGCTCTGCACCTGCAGGCATGAGTGGCTGTGGTCTGGGCTCGGACCAGGAGCGTGGACTGAAGGCAGATGTTTATTTCCTTGTGATCTCAGCAACCCTAGGAGGCGGCGGCTGCCCAGCTGGAGTGCAGAGGGCAAAAGCCGAGCGTGTGCTTGAGAAACAGACGCTCATTTTTCCACGTTTTGCAGAAATTGAGAGAGGGAGCAGTAAGGCTGGGGGCTGCTGGGCAAGGACTTCAGCACCAGCAGCTGTGAGTGAGGAAGGAGGAGCAGCATCTGAGAGGCAATCCTGATGTCCCCAAGCCTCATGTTCCGCAGAGCAAGGTTCCTGCCCTGAGCTCAGGCTGGGTACCATCATCCCAATGCTCTCGTATCACTGAGTCATAGAGTCGTTCAGGTTGGAAAAGACCTCTGAGATCCCCACCCCTCCCAGTGCCTCCGCCCTCGGGGCCACATCTCCACGGTCCTGGCACACCCCCAGGGACCGTGACCCCACCTCTCCCCGTGCAGCCCATGCCTTCCCTTAAGCAGAGGCTGTCCGCTCCCTTCTGTGAGCACCACAGGGCTGCGCTGCGAAGAGGCGACCACCTAACAACGGCTTCTGACTCGTGCCCACGGATTAGCCAAACTAATTCCGCGCAGGCACCCCTGAACCTTTCACTTCCAGATTCTGCAAGCCGCAGAAAAGGCCGTTTATCACCGTTTGGCGTCTGCGGGAATCTGTCGGGGCCGCGCGGGACGGTGCGCTCCGTCGGGTGCGGAGGAGCCCGGCGCAGAGCAGCGCGGCTGGCCGTGCCCGGCTCCGCAGCCGCGGGGCTCGCAGTGCTTCTTTCCCGACGGTCGCGGGGAGGAATTCCCCTCGGCTCTCATCCTGAAGCACGACGGCCGGCTGCCAGCCCCGCTCCCGCAGGGCGTTGCTCGCCGCCCGCCCCCGCCAGCCGCACCCGGAGCCCGACGGAGCGGCCGTGCGGGGCGGGGCGGTGCGGGGCGGGCTCGCAGCGTGCTGCTCCGCGTGCGGGGCGGGGCGGACCGGCGGCTCCGCCCGGGCCATGCGGAGCGGAACGTGAGCGGGGCCCGACCCCGCCGGGAAAGGGAGGGCCTGCCCCGGCCCCGCGCAGCCGGGCTGGCGGCCGCCGGCTCTGCGGGCTGAGTCGCACGGGGCCGGGCGGGCGGCCAAGGCGTGTCACGTCCGGGCGGGCGGCCAGGACCTCCCCCGCCGGCCGTGCCCCCGCCGTCCTGCCGCCCCTCCGCCCCGTGCTGCTGGCGGCGGCCGGGCTTTTCCGCGCCGCCCCCCCGGCCCGGCTCGGCGTGCCTTGGCGGCTGGGGCTGCTCCGCGGGGCCCATCCCCGCCCGCCCCTTCCAGCACCGACCCGGCCCGCAGGACGCCCCGGGGCGCGGGCCCGGAGAGGGAAAGGTGACGGTAATAAAGCGGCACGCGGAGCAGCCGGGCGGGGCCGAGCAGTGTTAGGAGGCTGCGTTGCGCTCTCTGGTCGCGAAGTGACATCTGAATGCCAGGATGAGGTTGATCTCCGCAGCAAAGCGTCGCGGCCGTTCCTGATGTCCCCTCGGAGCCGCCTGCCCCGAGCCCCAGCCGGGGGACGCGGCCCCGACGTGCGGGGCGGACCGGTGCTGCCTTCCCGCAGCCCCCGCGCTCGCTTTGGGATAACACTCAATAAAGCATCTTCAGGATTACGTTAGCTCTAGTGTGGTATCGTCCCTGGTGCTGCAGCCTCGGGGAGAGGTGTGTGCCTGTGTGCCCGCGACCCTGAGCTGCGTTCTGTGCTGGTCGGGAATGCTTGTTGTGATGCACAGATCGGCAGTTCAGCCCTTCACTCAGTTGTTTTCCTTCAGAAGGAAACGTTTCAGCTGCTCCGTTGTGCTGTAGGCTTTGCGTTCCCGTGGCACAAAAAGAAACTTGTTTGGTCCCTTCATATCTTAAATAAAAGACACAGAAACAGAGGCTCTGACAGGAGCCGTCTCCCTCTGTGTAGTGCTGCTCATGTTCACTCCAGAAATAAGGGAAGAGGTGGTGATTGTTAACAGGAACCGAGTGGCAAACAGAGCAGCACAGTCCTGTGTTAAGTGGAGCACATCGGTTGTGCCAGGCCGGGTTGGGGTTGTCCCAGAGCAAGGGACCGCCCTTCCCATCGGGACACGGGCAAGAGAGGAATTGGTAGAGTGAGGATGTGGGAGAAGGTCAGAGCATCAGCAAAATCAGCTGGGAACTGCGGGTTTGTATGGAGGCACTGATGGAAAGGAGGAGTTATTCTGGATTCATTTCTATACGTATCCGGGGGGTTATTTTTTGGAGGTTCCAATTTAGAGCTGTAAAATCACCCCCGTGTTTGTGCCACCCCGCGGGGCTGCCCGGCTCCCAGCTGCTCCCAGCACCAGCACTGTGGGTCCAGCTGGCACTGGGGCCGCTCCAGAGCCTCCGTGAGGAGTACACGTGGCTCATTCCTTCGGGAACAAATGCTCTTTCACACTGCCAGGAACGCAACCTTTGGCTGTGGCCTCATCCCAGGAGGGGAAGCTGCGGTTTGCTGCCAGGGGACACGAGGTGTGCAGGGTTACACCTGGAGCAAACCCTGCTCTTTGGAAACCATCTTCAGTTTCTTCTTCAAAATGAAGAAAATGCTCTTCTCGTTCCTCGGCCGCTGCCTCCATCCCACCACGCCTGCTCCTCCATGTCCCAGCCGGGTACTGTGGCTGCATCTTAACATCTGCTGGGAGAAAATAACTGAGAAAGTAACTCACAATCCTTCCTGCACTCATAGCTGTGCGTGGCGTTCGTACTCCGCTGCCCGGGGGACTTTTGGTTGTTCCCTATCTGTTTTTCAGTAACGCGTCTGGTGGTTCTAAAATGAGTGTATTTATCTGACCCAGGAGCAGAGACATTACCTCACTGTCACGGGGCTGGTGGCAGGCAGAACCGCCAGGCGTGGGGTGTGCTGGGCTCACCCCGAGTGGGACAGCATCACCCTATGGGGCAGCACAGCCACAGCACCAGGCCGAGGCAGGATGGGGCTCACTGTCCCACTGTGCTGCCCTGGATGCTGTGCACGCTCATTGGCACGGTTGTTGGAAGACTGTGGTGTATTTATTTAGGCTTGATGATTTCAGTGATTGCCGTCTTGATTTTGAGTGACAAGGGAAGCTTGTTGTAACGGTGTGGCGCAGTCTGAGTGCAGTCCCTCGTGCACGCTGGTCATGCTGCAGTTACCGCAGGCATGGAGATGAAAGCCAGCAGCTGAGAGCAGCCCGCAAGCAGTGCTGAGCACGGCCACCTCATCTCCCTCCTCTGCTGATGCAGGGCTGTGCAATACGCGTACTTCCCATTCCCGTACTTGAATCACAGGCTCACAGGATGGGCTCGCTCCAAATTTGAGAGCGCTCCGTTTCCAACATCCACCTCACGAGACAGCGGAGCCGCCCCAGGTCCCCGGCTGCCCCGTCCCGCAGCGCTGCGGGCAGGGCGGTGGGCAGGGTGCTGGGGAGCGTCTCCCTGGGGCACGGTGCCAGCACAGCTTTCCTCCTCCGCGCCGTCACCGGGCCCTCTGATTCATCCCGTCTGCCCGCCTTGTTCCTGTGGGATCTCATGCACCACCTCTGCTTTTTCTTTTTTTTTTTTTTTTTTTCTTCTTCTTTTTTTTTTTTTTTTCCGTCTTTTTGGTTCAGGGAAGATGCGCGTTCTGCCTATTCGGTTTTCCACTTGAAAAAATGTGGTGTTAGCGTAGGCTGAGGTGACCCTGCCCTCCCGAGGTGAGAAGCTGGCAGAGGGTCGGGGCAGCTCTGTGGGTGCATTACAAGCAGGCCATCTATTCCCCTTTGCTTTATAATTTGCACTGCTCAGGGTTAGGGTGAGGATATGGCTGAGGGCAAGACTTCTCCATGCCGTCCTGCACCACAGGGTCTGGGGTGGGGATGAGACTCAGGAAAAGGATGGAAAACAAGATTCGGGAATTTCGGTCCTTGGAGATGCCAGCTGAAGCCATAATGGGAGCTGCTTCGTTCCTCTGGCACGTGCACGGTGGGCTGATAGAAGCATAGCATCATTCAGGCTGGAAAGGTCTTTTGCAGGTCTCTTTCCAGCCCCTGCTCCTGGTGGTCTGTGAATAATGAATCATCATAATGAATTGCTGTGAAAGCTCCCGTGGTGTGTAAGCAGACACAGAGTGCCGTTTTTAGCTGCTCTCAGGTACGGCAGCACCGAGGGGACGCGGCTTTCCCCCCCCAAGTTAAACGCACGCTGCGTCGTTCCCCTCATTCATAAGTGGAAGTTTCTTACAGACGTAACAGATTGTGTTTCCATCTCTGTTGTGTAAAAACAGCAGTACGGACACAAGCGAAATGAAAATCACAACATGCCATCTTCGGAGTTGTATCGAAACACATGGAACAGACACTAAATTCCGCTCTGCTGCCTTCAGACTCAGCGCTCCGTGTGTTTACTCGGTGCCAGAGATGGAAAGGAAAAACAAAATTATCATCTGAAAAAGCACCAGTAAACAGGCGGCGGTTCCATCCTCTCCCTTAGGACTCAGCACCGCTTCCAGGCAGAGGAAGCGCTCTGCGCGAGAGCTGCAAAGTCATTCCCGAAACAACACAACAGAGAGAAAGGGAAAAAAAATGAAGTGAAGGAGAAGGACGGAGCGCCGGGGTGAGAACAGACAGCAGAGGAGGAATAATGGGTGAAAGAGAGCCGAGAGATGGCCCGGAGCGATGCTGTCCTGGGAGCAGGGCTGCCTGGAGCCGGCCGTGCTTCGCCCGCTGTCAGCCCAGGCAAAGGATGGTTTCCCATCTTGTGGTTACTTCTGAGATTTCAGGTTTTGCCATGTTGTGCTGGGAGAAACCGCTTCCATTTTCTCCCGTGAGAAAAGGAGCCCCAGCTGCGAGCACGGGGAGCGGCAGCAGCGCTCCGAGCTACCTGGGCTTCGTACACAGCCACGCTCATCTTTCTCTTTTCCATTTCTGAGGGCCCTATCACACACATCACTGCAGCAGTGCACCCACAGAGCCAGACCTGTGCCAGCAGTGGGCTGATGGACGGCACAGCTCGGGCAGGGCTGTGCAGCCGTCTGCCCCAGCGCGGTGGCTGCGGCGCTCAGTGGCATCTTCACAGCGTTGCTCCATATTTGTCTTTCCTTCCTCAGCTCGCTCTACACCCTGACCAAAAAAACACGCGGGTTCCTGAGCTACGTGCTGACAAGACTCAACGACTCCGGCTGGCAGCGCGGTTATGAAGCTCACAGTGCAGCCGAGTACTGGAAAGATATTTGTCACTGCAGATTTTGCTTGTCATCTGCAGAGATGACATGCAGATCTCCCCTTTGACAGATTGATAGTCATTCCGAGATGCACCCACCCACAAAAACCACAGACATGCTGCTTTACTCAAATCTTTACTTTAACCACTACTTTGTGATGCAAAACTGGTGGAGTTTTTGGTACTTTTTGATAAAAATGAACTCTTTATAGGGGTTTTCCAGCATCCCTCCTGGTTACTAAAAACAAACTGACATTAGCGCTCTGGATGGGACAGCTCAGTTTACTTGTGGGTGGTTCTGACATTCATCAAATTAACGTGTTTAGTCTGAAAGAAGGTTGCAAAGGTAGTAAATAAAAAATTGGGCACAGAAGCACCGCATCTCCCTTGAAGTTCTGACGTCCCTCCGTTAGAGTGGCAGCTTCACCTTGCTGAGAGTTCACGTGGTTGCAGTAGTTCTTGGCGGTGTTTTCCAACTTCAATGGTTCTGTCCTGCTCATGGCTCAGACACCAGCTGCTCCTACTGACTGAGATCACGTGTGAACAAGGGGCAGTGCTGCCCACGGTGAACCCAAAGGCGCTCTGGGACACGTTGGGCAGCCTCACAGCTTCAGAACACCCAGGGAATGCACAGCGCAGTGGCAGCGGGTGCTTATGTTGAAAACGTAAAAGGGAAGGTACTCCAAATAAGTTTCTCTTGTTCAGAAATACAATGGGCAATTTAAAAAACCCTATTAAGTCTGTGTGTAGGAGCATTTCCCATTCGGGGAGACAAGTTGAATTGTTACGCGGAGCTATATTATGACTCTCCCGACAAAGTATCAATCAAGACTGCATTATGTAAGGAGGGATCCATCACACGCGCCCCATCGCGAGTCCCCGCCGCGAGCACCGCGCCTGCAATCCAGGCTCCTTTGTCCTGCCCTGTGCCAATTTGCTGCGGAATTGAGGACAGGGCTGGGAGCCGTCGCTCCGCTGTCTCGGGGCTGTGGCTGTGCTTTCTGAGCAGTTATTTGCATGGCCTTGATTAGCACGTCACCTGCTTCATTAGCGACGAAAATTCTCATCCACAGATTCAGCCACTCATGCAAATTGAAAAATACATGGAGATCCTTCCCCTCGAGGACTTTCCATTATTAGAAAAATTGGTAGATTCTTTTTGTTCCTTCCTCTTCTGAAGGTCACTTTCGTTTTCACCCCGGAATGAAAGCTCTCCTTTCAGAGACGGCAGAGGCGCGTTCCCAAACCCCCAGGTACAGCAGTCCCGCTCCAAACCCAGGCTGCACACGGAGCTGCCCCAGAGATGGGTGGGGACACCCAACTGCGATGCCTGAGCTGCCACCGGGATGCGTCACCGAACCGCTCCATGTAGTGGAGGTCGGGAAGGGGTTCTCAGTCACAAAGTTCCCAGTGTGGGCCCTCAGCCTCCGGGCTCCCAACCAACAGCTGCTCCTCTTGACATCCTCCGCACAACTCATCGCATCCTCTCCGACAGCACCCGGAAACCTCGCTTCCTTTCCCAGTCCCTGCTTTCCGAGATTGCGTGGTTCCAGCTCCTCACAAGTCACCTCTTCCTGCACCTCAAATCCTTCCTGCTGCCCTCTGGGCCACGGCCCAACCCTGGGGGGCCCCGCAGGTACCTACATGTGCTGCTGGGGTGGGAACAGAGCCTGGATCCCTCCCTCTCCTGCGCACACACCGTGGACATGTGTGACTGTGGGCTGAGGGGAAGGGGCAGCGCGGCCCAGAGCTGTGGGTGCCCCATCCCTGGGAGTGCCTGAAGCCGTGGATGGGCCCTGCACGGCCTGAGCTGAGCAGAGATGTCCCTGACACAGCGTTGGGTTTTGTGTCACAGGGAAGGCGTGCGCTTCTGGCTGCGGTCTGCAGGGCGAGTTTTGTTCCTTGAAGTAACCTGCTGAAATTCAGCGCTATTCCGCCCCACCAGCAGCGCGCACCGACCTCACCATTTGTGGAGGGTTTCCCGTGACAGCTCATTTCTGATGTCTCAGAACAACCGCTGCGGAGCTCCCTGCCGGGGCGGACAGCGGGAACCTCACCGCCATCTCACGGCGCCCAAGAGGTCCTGAGCAAAGGTCGATGCAAAGAAACCATGGCTGTCGTTACAGATTCTCATTGGTTTGGAAGGATTTCCACTTTCAAGTCCCCACATTGTGAATACAACTTTTCTTTTTTTTGGTGTCATTTCAATAGGTAATCGCATTAATGGAAAAGATCCCCTATGCCGTGGGGTGGAATCGGCCCCAGTGTGGCTTTCCCAGAGCTCAGGGAGCAGCTGCTCCCGGTGCCAGGTCCCAGCCCTCCCTGCAGCCACGGGATGCAGAGCTCAGCACGGCTGGAAGCTGAAAGCAGAAGAGCCTTGAGAGCCAAACAGAGCAAGAAGAGAAATTAAAACGTGTGATGGCTCCACACAAAATTCCATCGCCGTAATGGGTTTCTAGGAGTGCTGCTTGCTGCTGGAGGGGAGGAAAGGACAGCGGCTTCCTCTGTGCTGCTGGAGGGCGGCTGCGCTCCGCTCCCAGCACTCGGCTGCAGCTGCAGCGACGGGGAATAGAATACCACTTTTGCATCTCACCACATCTCCTGGGAAATGAGAAGCGCAGATGAAAACACCAGGTTTTGTGCAGCTGGCTTTCACACAGATCACTGCACAGATTGGGGCTTGTACTTCTCGCTGAAGTGCCTGCTCGGTTTTTTGCCTTTTTAAGGCAAAGATGAAGCAAGGCAGCCCAGCTGTCTCTGCTCAGGGCACACGGGAAGCCGCTGCCTTCCCACGGCACTCACCACCTCCTCCCTCTCACCTGACTTGTGGGAGACACCAGGAAGCCTGGCGGATCTGCGTGTCTGTTTGTCCCTGCACGGCACGGAGGGAAGGAGTGAGTCAGACGCATGTCTCCACTGTTCGGAGAAAATGAGATCCTCCTCCCTTTATTGCACAACCCCCGATAGCAGCTGCACGTCACGTTCCCTGTGCATGCACCTTGGGAGCTGCTGGCTGCAGGGGGACAACCAGCAGATTCACCGGGATGCGAATGGAAATGACGTGTGATGAAGAGGAACTCACAAACCCCCAGCAGCTCTCTGCCTCAGAGCTGCTGCTCAGGACTCCCTCCAGCGTGGGATGTGCCCGGCTCGGCGCTGGGTGATGCTCTGTGAGTCGTGCCCCTTTCAGACGGTGCTGTGCAGATTAAAGGTGATTAATCGTACCAGGGAGTTCCTGCTGCAGCTGAATCAAACACGCAGTCAGCAGCGCCCTGCGCACGCTGTGCTCGGAGCAGGAGAAATCTTTAAAAACAAAAAACACAACAACTCAAAACACTTCACAGCCTGAGGATGGACAAGCCCAGGATATCAGCACTCCACATCTGAACTGCAGGACCCGGAGCACGTCCGCGTGTGGCTGCAGAGGGCCCGATGGGGGCTGTTGTTTCCAGACCCACCTCTGCCCCTGGAGCTGCAGAGGGATGAGCTCGGTCCTCCCTGCCCCGCAGGGCCCCCCCAGTGCCCCCACATGTGACCGCACCACACACGGCTCTCGGGGCGGGGCACAAACCACAGCAGCCTGGGACCGTGTCGGATTTTGCATCATTTATTTAAATACCTATATTTATGCATTTACAAATTTTCATAGCTCTGTTTGTAGCTTTTTTTAATCTTTAATTTTTTTTTTTTTGCCTTTATTTTATTTTTATTTTTGTAGACAGTATTGCAGAGAAGTCAGCTTTTGTAAAAGGAGGTCCATGTATAAAACGATGCAATGGGTTGGAGAAAACAAAAGGCTCCTCATACTTTCTAGAATCAGAAACCAAAGGAAGTGACCAAATGGAGGGAGAGAACGGGGTGGGACAGAACAACCTCAGAACAGGGGCTCTCTCATAAGAATTACATATGTCAGTGCTCAGCTTCGGTCCTAACGGGATCAATGGGTGCAATGCCTGTCTGCAAAAAGCTCTGGCAGGCACTGAGGTCTCTCATGAAAAGAAAACAAAAGGAAAAGGTCCTACACTGAGGAACACGAAGCACAGACAGCTCATGGCACAGAGCGCCTGCAAGGGACTGCGCCGACCCACCAGTAGTGCATACTCCTCCCAAACTTCATTTTGCATAAAAAGTTCCCTTTAAGAAATCTCACCATTTAAAAAACCCGGTATCTGAGCTCTCTCGGCCTCAGTACTCCAAAGAAATCGCATGAAAAAATACCTCCTCTTTTCCCCCCCTTTGGAAGCTTCGAAGTAAGGTTTCGTTTTTAACTGATATCGATTTAACAGCTCGTGGTTCCCAGCGTCATCCCTGGGAGGAAGAGGCAACAGATATGGCATTGCAAGATATTTACACACATGGTACAAAAATGTCCGAGGGTATGAAAAATCACCAGGAACACAATTTTGCAGCAGCCTCATGTACACCTGTAATTTTATACCATTTATTACATTTGTACTAACACACCAGCTTCAAAGATGTGCACTCCCTTTAGGACATTCAGGAGTTACAAAGATATCGTGATTGCATAATTCATATTGCACAATTGTATAAAAACATAAATACTAGCTATTCTATTCTTTAAATACAAAATACATGTCACGTAGTCAAATATTCTTTTCAAGTGCAATTCAGGTGCTCTCTTTAGTCCTTCCAATAAAAAGGCAATTTTGATAGTTTTGGCACAGGGTTAACCTCCGGCGTGTGCCAACAGTTCTAATTACAATTCGTATGCCCCAAACTTTATATAGTAGCAGTCATATACAGACAGTATAAAAACAGGGTATGTACAAGATGAGCTAAACGTACACGGAAGCAGCCTCAGTGGTCGGACCTGGACTCGCTCAGCACTGTTCACGTTGCTGCGAGAGGGAGAAGCGACCCTTCTGCCTTACGCTGGTTGCTGTGGGTTCACATTCATGGGAGGGGGGTGTCCTAGGAGACCGATGCGTTGTTTCTGCTTCCTCTGTTCGGTCATCTGGAAAATTAAAAAGTTTGCTCATTAGGCCTGGCCGCTTCCTGTGCGTCAGCGCGTGGAGGAGCAGGAACGAGCACAGGTGGCAGCTCAGCAGCTTCCCAATAGGAATTGCTGGGAACTTGAACAGAAGTGGGGCTGCAGAGAAGGGCTGAGCCTTCACATGAGGCTGGGGGCTGCAGCTCACACATCAGGAGAAGGCAAATGTCCCTCATGATCCCTAAAGCCACACCTTGCCATCACAGAGTGATGATGGAGCCACAACCACCTGAAAACGCAGCTCCCTGCACCGACCACCCCGAAGCAACGAGCCAACACACAGCTGTGCCCCACCTCATGGCACAACACGCGGCTGCAACCGTGTCCCTGCCACAGAACCACCACGGCCCGTGAAGTCATCTCAGATTCAAGCAGAGGAAACTACACAGTGTCCTGCATTATGAGAGTCAACCTTGTCCCTTAATTTGCCGTTAAGCTCCCTGGCAATGAGCCAGATAATGCTGCTTTTGCAACACCTACATCCACAGTCATGTCATTTTTTTCAGTCTGCAGTTGTTTGATTGCAGACGTTGATCAACAGAATTGATTGTGGAAGTAATCAACTGCAGTCTAACTGCAGCGTGTTCACACACAGCTTGTTGGAAGCACACACCTGAATGTATCTGTGCATTTAGAGGCAGCAGATCCTCCTGCCCCTGCCCTGGGGCACTCTGCACGGCAGGAGATGGCCCACGGCAGAGGTGGGGTCTGGAGCCCACCTGGGAACACACGTTGGTCAAACCCGGCCCTGCTGGGCAGCTCCAGAACGGTGCATTCTGGATGCTCCCTGCACACGGCTGTGGTCAGGCACCCAGGCAGGCGAGGTGTGCTGTTACAACCACCTGTGCACCTGGGAAAGGACTGAAATACAACAGCCCTCCTGAAACCATCATTAAACACTATTACAGCTGGTGCCTTGCTCAGTGTCTGACCAAAGGAGAGGCAGAGCTGTCATTTTTCTGTAACTTTTTAAGAAAAACTGCCACCCTCTCCCAAGGATAGGTCGCACCTCGTGTTCGCTGTGACACACTTTGGGAAATGTGCTTTCACAACAAGCTCACGGGGCTTCACAGGCAGACAGGCGTGGGTGCAGGGGAAGGAGGGCCTTTGCACAACTCCAAACACACACACGTTCCCTGCTGGACCACCTGGAACTTTTCCTTTTCTCAGGTCACCCACTAGTTGGATACGCAGAGCAGCAATGCTGAGAAGGACTGGAGCATCCTTGGTGGATGAAAAGCAGGACGTGAGGCAGCAGTGTGTCCCTGCAGCTCAGAAGGCCAGCAGTATCCTGGGCTGCATCAACAGAGGGGTGGTCAGAGGGAGAGGGAGGGGATTGTCCCCCTCTGCTCTGCCCTTGTGAGGCCCCAATATGGAGTACTGCGTTCAGGCCTGAGGTCTACAGGACAGGAGAGATGTGGAGCTGTAGGAACATGTCCAGAGGAGGACCACAAAGATGATCAGAGGGCTGGAGCACCTCGCCTATGAAGAAAGGCTGAGGGATTTAGGCCTGTTCAGCTCGGAGAATAGAAGGCGCTGGGGGGACCTGCCAGTACTTGAAGGAAGTTTACAAGCAGAAGGGGGGGGATCTACTTCTTACATGGTCTGACAGCAATAGGACAAGGCGGAATGGCTTCAAACTGAAAGAGGGTAGACTTAGATGTAAGGAAGACTTTTGACTCAGAGGGTCATGAGACACTGACACAGGCTGCCCAGAGAGGTTGTGGATGTCCCATCCCTGAAGGCATTCAAGGCCAGGCTGGATGGGATACTGGACAGCCTCATCCAGAGGTTGGCAATCCCGCCCATGTTTGGAATAGGTGATATTTAAGGTCCCTTCCAAACTAAGCCATTCTATGGTTTCATGGAACAGAAAGAGAAAAAAAAAAAAAAAAAGAGAAAAGAGCAACAAAATGAGACTGCAATCGATATGTTTCACATTCAGAGAGACACAGCTGCAAGACAGAGCAGTTTGAGCCTCTAGAACATTTACCTGGGGAGAAAGTCTCTCACAGAAGTTGGATGGC
Source organism: Callipepla californica brunnescens (assembly GCA_023055505.1). Lineage (NCBI taxonomy): Eukaryota > Metazoa > Chordata > Aves > Galliformes > Odontophoridae > Callipepla > Callipepla californica. The sequence goes on along the minus strand of JALIRH010000015.1, from coordinate 14,620,940 downwards.
TGCAGTGACCTCACACCAAGCCTAGAAGACAACAAACTGCGCATGCTATGTAGGAGAGCTGTCAGCTACCACGGGGCCCAATGGCGTGTGATTAAACACCAAAACCCAACCAAGGCTCCCAGAGTTCAGCAGAGTCAAGCTGAGCTCCAAGATAATCGTGTGTAATTACGTAGATGCACTCTGCCTAGTTCCAAAGGTTGCTTGTGAGTTGGAGTTAAGTCCAGAAATGAGAGCGGTGCGTGCTCCAGATGCACGACCAGGGCACTGTTCTGCAGGCACGCACAGAACACGCCGCTCGCAGCGTGCCAGCCCTCACCTGCCTGGGACTGCTGGGTACAGCTGGGTCTGGGGGACAGAGGTTAAGGGTCTCGGTGATGTCATGGCACTGTCTTGAACGTAGCCAACATCTATTGTGGCTGCCTCATACTTACTGAGGGAGGAAGGCAGCGTTGGAAAGGACTTCAGGATGATTACATCTAATCCCCTGCTGGTGCAGACATTTCTGTCGTAATCTTTTTGCACAGAATTAAACTGATCAAGATTTTAATGGCTCTTGGTGCATTTCTCTCCTTTGTGAAAGCAGGCATGCTGGATTTCAGTTTTTAACTGCTGTCTCCAGAAACCTAACGAGCTTGAAAAGCAAATGAATGAGAGGCTTGCCCTCTATTTAATTGCAATAAAATAAATACAAATAGAAGTTCCCTGAGCTGGTTCCTTTTCCTGGAGACAGCTCCTAATCAGGAGGAGGGACGTACCGGCTTTGTCACATAATTGGAACATCCTGCAACTTAAGCAGGGTGCTCTCAATAACGGTACTTAGGGGAATTCCTAAAAGCTATCACAACATTAATGAAGCTGGTTTCCTCTTTTGCTTTTACAGTCAAATAGCTCCTTAAAAGCTAAATCCTTCATTCTTATTTTCACAAAGAGTAAGAAGGGTTTTTCAGTGCTTGGGCAGCCAAGAGCTGCAAGCTTTAGAAATAAGCGCGTTCCAACCCAAAGCTGGCTTCAGCCGATGGAAAGACTCCTGTTGTCTGCAGACCACTTTGAGTCAGACCCTTCAACAGGAAGACGTAAGACACATGTTTCAAGATAATTGTTTCCAGGCAAAAGAGCAAAAACGCTACCCAGCAAGCATTAAAGCTCAGACAAAAGAGCAACTGCCTCCATCCTCTGTCCTCAAAACCAACTGGAGCGAGGGGATCCATGGCATAGCGTCTGAAAACTAATTACAGCCAAGAGCAGAAAGACTTTCTGCTCTCAACCTGACACTAATCCCTCCTTGTGCTCTGCGGGGTGCTGGAGAGAAGGGCCCAGCTCCATCTGAAAGCAGAGCATGATCGGAAGGCAGCGCCAGGATCGCAGTCAGTGCTGTCTCCCGAAGACTGTCTTCATAAAGATAAACTTGTTTGCACGGAGAGCGGGTCGAAGCAGAGCGGAGATGGGAAGCAGGCATCAGATTAGTATCGAAGAGAGTTCTGCCAACTCTTCTGCAGCAGGCAGATCAAATCTGAAAAGGCAACGATCCAAATCTGCTGACCATTTCTGCACAATTCCACGCGCTGCCCTGGGATACAGTGGTGTGCAAGCCTGCAATCCGTTCCATCCAGTGCAGCTATCTGTGCACACTTAGCGAGCAGAACCATCTGGCTCAGGTCATTAATCCATAACGATGAGCAGGCAGCTGCTTCGCTGCCACAGAGAGCTTCCACGAGGGCAGGCAGAAGCAGTTCTGCCTTTTACTTCCACTCGGGTTGTAACCCGTGCAGATGTCACGAAGGAAAGCATCGCTGTCAACGAAGCATCACGTACAGAGTGATAACTGACAGAGCAGCTCATTCACAGCTGGTAAGCCTCTGATCAGCTGCTACTTCACCTCCACATTATCTTCAATAATCCTTTGCGAACCTCTCCCAGAAAGAATAATGTTTACCCAAGTACACCTTCGAACGCTGAAAACTACCGATCTCAATTACGCACAGGAAGGAGCTGGCCAACGCCAAAAGTGAACACAAAGCCTTCAAGCTCTCGTTACACCTCTAAGGTCTGTGCAACATCCGTGTGCTAAGCAGAACCAACGCGTGCAGCAGTGCAAAGCAGCACTGCGGGCAGCTGGAGATAAAAGCACGACAGCAGCAAACTTTTATCTGCACGAGCAGTGCAGCTTCAGCACGAAGGAGACCACTGCACGCTAACTGCTCAGGCTCTTCTCCAGTTTCTCAGTGGGTTTTGAGGTCCGTGCAGCAGCGCTGCACTTCTCTCACTATCGCACCCTCTGACTTGCAGGATCCCACTAAGGTCTTGGGGTTGAAAGCTGTATTAACAACAAAACTGTAAACAAAGATACAGACACGGGCTGTGTGCACCAAAGGCTGACTGCCATCAGCGGCAGCTTTGATTTTGTTTTTGCGTTTGGGAGATGTCGCTCATTTAGTCTGTGCAGCACTGACAGGCGGGTCAGCCACAGCACTGGGCTTTGGGAGGGTGTTTTTTCACTCAGCACTTTCCTAAGCACAAGTTGCTTTAAAAAACTCTGCACAGGGTTCACAGAGTCCGTGGAGCTGTAAAAACCCACTTGGTGGAACAGGCTTGCAGGAACTGAGCTGCCCGTGGGCGTGCGACCGCAGGCTCGCTGCCAGCTCTGCCCACCCTTACCTGGTCCTTGAGCTCTGACAGCTGCCCAGAGAGGTTGGTCACCAGCTTCATGGTGGACTCCAGCTTCTCCTGCAGGTTCCTCAGCTCGTTCTGCTCTCCCTCTGAGTCGCTGCTGACGAGGGACATGGCTCGCATCCGGGGGAACCAGTCCAGGTTTCGCTCCTGAGAACCAGGCACAAGTTCATAATTAGCTTTTACCACATGAAAACCTGCACCCCAGCAGCTCCACGCAGACGTATCTTTAGTGCCACACTGGGACATCCCTCAGAGACATAAGCTCTGCAGCATTTTCATTTGTGTCTTACTGGAAGGTCTGTAAAATCACCCACTAGAGGCCATGAGGCACTTCAGAGGCAGCTACAGAAAATTAGGGCTGCTTCTTGTTGGATTTTCCTTCCCAGCATCGCATCCTCCCCAGCCACTTTGTTCTCAGTGCAATACATGAGGGCTGCCCCATGAAGCAGTCCCGATTTGGTGCCTGCACGTGCAGCTTTCCGTGTGAGAAATCCACAGCCATCGTGCACTTATTTCAACCAGCCTTTGTCAAAGGTTTTCTGCTGCTAAAGTTGGGTTTTGGTTTCTGATCAAGCAAACTTCGGCTGTGCTTTGTACTGAAAGAAAACACGCTCTGCCTAAGAACACTTCTACAGATGAAATACTTTCTCTTAAAAGAATACTGAACAAGAAAAATCCCTTTTATGATCAACTGCTTTGGTCTAAAACATGGAACAGATTCAATTCCAGTGCACTATGGATAATGGAGCCTTCCTTCAGGCCTGCAGCTCTCTCGTACTCCAGGTTTAAGTTACAGCCAGGAACTCAGCGGGGGCATGAGGTTTTATCAGTGTGCACACAGAAGCTCACACGTTCACTCACGTACACACCCGTGACGTTAAAAATAAAAGCGGGAACGGAATAGAAAGCCACAAGAGAGGAGGAGGGGTGCATCTTGACACCCTGAGTTTTAACACTGGTTTCCTATCTAGTCCGAATCTCCTCCCATGCTGGAGATGCTCTCTGGAATGGAAGTTCAGGCAGCACGGGGTGACAGTGGTCTGTGTGCTCTCATGGCAGTGCTGGCACAGAGCAGACGGAGCCGGGATCAGCAGCATCCCAAACCACAGCTCCATCAGCACCGCTGGCTGACTACAGCCAAAGCTGACAAAGCTCCACAGGCCAGGAGCCGTGCACTTTCTCAAAACTGTGCCTTATTCTTACAGCACTGCACACTTGCCTCAGACAACTGCTCCCCCATCTCCTGCCCCCGTCCCTCCACGCTCGGTCTTTTCCAGGAACATCCACACTGCTTAAAAATCAGGGCTGTGCACCTCTACACAGAAGCGCAGTCACGGCCTTTCTGCAATTCAGATCTCTTGCCAAGAATCATCATCTTAAATTAGTCGCTTCTGATCTGCTCGGAGTTTACTACTGCAGAGATTAAAAGGCACAAATGAGGCCCTTTCCCATGCAGCGCAACGCGGGGTTCCCACGTGATGCAGCACTGCCAGAACGGCTTTTCTCCTGATCCCTGTTTACAGGGCAGATGGTTTCGGCTAATAAAAGAAAAATGTATATATACAGAAAATATGCCTTCAGCAAGACAAGTGCCAAAATATTTTGGACTTCAGGGAAAGACAGTTCCACAACTAAGATTTAAGAGCAGCATAAAGGGCACGCTCATTGCGTGTGCTCTGCCACAGAGTATTTCAGAGTATTTCCCCTCCCTGCCCAGGGAAAATCAACTACAAAACAATTGTAGTTCCCCTCTCTGCAGTCCTCGAGGCCGAGTATTTTCAAGGATAGAGCAAACGAGACTGAAATGCAACTTCCATTCAGCAGTTTGTTGTGGGTGCCCAGCTCCACATCGCGGAGCTCCACGTGAGCACAGCCCTGCAGCTCCTGCCCGCTGGGAGCAGGACCAGGGGACAGCAGGTTTTCCCTACCTTCATTAGCAAATCTCCCCCAACCTTTTCCAGCATTACGCTGTGACACAAGCAAACGCTCGAGCTGCTGCAGGGCTGTGCCCCGATCACTGCGGGCAGGGCAGGTGGCCTCAGATCTGAAATCAACCCAGCAAGCCCTGCAGCACGGCCCGGCTCCTGCTGGGCTCTTGGGGTTTCGCACTTACTGGCTTTCTGAAAGCCCCTGCTCTTCACATCACTGAGGATGGGAAATCTTGGCTTTCACCTGAAAAAACAACAACGGACCTCTCTAGTTCTCATGGCTATGGTGAACGATGAAAAACAAAAAACGATGCTGTGAACTGCTCAAGCTGAGAAAGGGGACGGCTGAAGGAAAGGAGGCAAGGCTGCTGGCCTCCCCTCGCCCTCTGAGCTGCAACGGCAGGGCTCACACCTGGGCCCAGACTCAGCACCGCTGCACCATCTGCTCCCTGTGAAGGGGTTGGTGTGGGCACCCGGGGTTTCCTGTGCACAGACAGGGAAAGGGCTGAGGGAAATGGCACCACTGCAGCCGTGTTGCTGGGCTGGACCTGGCCCTCACTTCCCGTTCCCGTTTTGTGCCACTTGCAGGTGCTCTGCAGACCTCAAGTGCATCTCGAAAACACACAGCTGCTGCCTGGCAAGAAGTACAGGGATGTCCACCCAGAGAGCAGGGCAGGTGTGCTGCGGGGACGCACTGCTCCTCCTCCTCCCCATGCACACAGCCCCATATCTCCTCACACTGCCTTCATGGGAAACCTTCAGCCTGGTTCCTGCAGCCTGCTCTGCTCTGCAGAGAGCAGCTCGCTTAGACACAGCGTTCCGTCCAACCCTGGCCATCGAGGGGGTCCTGTCAGACAAATAAATAACGACGCCTTCGGCGGAGCTGGTGGAAATGGAAAGGAGCAGGAATGTGGACAGGTCGGTGCCGGGAGCCCGCGGGGCGGTGTGTGGCAGCCAGCCCGGCTCCCGGCCCCACGCCTCCGGCAGCGCTCGGCACCGAGCGATTCGGGGCTGAATAAAAGATTTATATCTCCATGATCTAGTTTCTGCTGAACTTTAACTGAACAGCAGGGCGCCTTTAAAGACGCAGCCTGTCATCTTTTACTGGAGGCTTGGTAGCTTTTGTTTTGTTTTGTTTCGCTGAAGGCACCGAGCGGAGCGCGAGCCTCCTCCTTGATCCCTTTTTCCTGCCTGTCGGTCTCTGCCGCCCGGCTGCTGGCATCCCGCATACCGATGCAGTTATGCACTGTCTGCTGTGGTCCTCCTACAAGCCGAGGCACCGCGATCCTGGTGTGCACTCAGCTCCCTCTTCCCGTCACAGTCGCAGCTTCCTCTGTTTGAACAGACGAGCTGACTGCAGCCACTGACGGAAGCTGGCTAACCGCAAGGGCTGGGTTTCGGGTTAGCTCTTTTTCTAGGTAAAGTTGGAAAAGTCCCTCTTGTAAAGCAAATATCATTAAATCTCAGACACGGGGGCGACGCTGACCGGCCTTCTTCAAACGTCCGCGATTGGAAATTTAAATAAAAGAGGAAGCTGCGTTGCATGATGCAGATGCAATTCATTCTGAGAAGTGCCTGCTCTTCCCTGCTTCTGCCGAAGAAGTTTATTCTAAGAAGGGTTTCTGAAGCAACTTCCCCACGGAACGTGCCAGGAGATGCGCTAGCACTGCTGCGATGCGCTCGGCCTCAAGGAAGTCACCGCTATTCTGGGCCTGCGCTCCGGCAGCAGTGCTGCACCTCTTATTTATAGGGTGCTGAAAGGCTGATTCAGTGCCACCAGGAGATGCATTCCGATTGCCTGCCCTCCGAGGAGCGCCTGGCAGGACACTGCTCCGCCGGGGAAAGCATCGACGGCGAATCTCTATTTGTCACATGTCATTAGTCGTGCCGCTAACGAACAGCTTTCTGGAGCGCTGCGAAACTGAAAAGCTTTGCGCTTCTTGGTTGTTGTTGTGTTGTTTGGTGGCAAGATGAAACTCCTCTTGGTTCGTTCTTGCGCTTCCTGGAAAAAGCCCCACGCCGGGTTTGCTCTTCTGCAAAGGGCTGACCATCGCTTCTTCCACACCAAAGCGCGCTTCTTCCCTCGCTGCAGTTTCTTCCTCCCTCCGCACTACAAATATTTTCAGGTCTTCAAATTTTTTAACATTTGATTTAACTATGGAAGGGGCTTTTGCAGAGGTGCAGAGCAAGGTGGCAGCAGGAGGCCTGGGAGGCGGACACCGCTTCCAAAGGGGGAAAGAAGGTGGCATCTCTGTGGGAAACGATCCCACCGCATATCCCAGTAACAGTTCTGCCCCGTGACTCACTCCGCCGGAACGCTTTGTTTATCAGATGTGAGCTGAGCTCACCCAGAACCCGCGGCCCCGGTGGGAGCTCCGCAGGAGCTGTCCCAGGTTGGGCAGTGCCACCTCTTCCCAGCAGCTCAGCTCTGGTTGTTTGGATCTAGATTTTAAGTAAAGTAGGACGTCTTACATCACAATCAGCCGGGCAGGACAAAACAATTAAACACGCAAAGACTGAGCAAACAGCTGCTGGCAGTGGCGGCCCACCTACTCTTGCTCAATGCATCCACTAAGAGCCCGCACGGCCACAATGTCCATCTGCTCAGCCACAGCTCAGGGGAACAGTCACTGCCCCATGGCAACCTGGGGGCACGGCCACCACAGCATGTGCAGCTCCTCGGGGCTGTGGGTGCTGCAGAATGAGCACCTGATTGCCCCCAGCTTCCCCCCCCTTTTTGTCCCGGCCAGGCTCCAGCAGCAAGGACGTGGCACCACTGTGCACGTGTGTACCTGCCAGCGCTGGGATCCAGCCCTGCTTGAGCACATTATGCAAACAAACCATTGCACGGAACTGCTCGGAGGTATGTGCTGCTGTTTTTGCCCACCCAGGACCTTTTTTCTGGCACACAGACTCTCACAGGGCTCTGCAGGCGCTCCTGCTGCGTGCACATGACATAAAGAGGATGCTGAGGGCAAGGGGAAGGAAGGGAGAAACCCCACACGTGGAACAAAGCTCTGCTGGGTGCTGTTAGAGCGCAGCAAGGCTGACAGCCCGAAACGTTGCACCAAATGGGTGAGAAGTGAAGGAGGATGACCGTTCCCCCACGGCTGCGGACATGTCACACGTTGAATTGCAAGGACCGCGCTCCTTCCAGGTACCACCCTCCGCACCTTTGTGCTCTCTGCAGGCACAGATCTGCTGCAGGGCACGGCCCAGCCCGGCTGGCTTATCAGGGAGAACCAAGGCCTTGGCCACGTCAGGTGGAGGCCGGCAGCACGAGTCATTGCTGCCGTACACACAGGTCACACCACCGCGCCGGGGACCGGAGCACTGCTGGCCTGCACCTTGCCTCATGCCGCGGGTGGGACGAGGAGCTCAGCTATCAAAACCAAAGCTGCAGACCGTGCCCATGACGCAGTGTTTCCAGCAGCCAAGGGCCTTCTGCCAAGTGCACCTCCTGGCTCTCCTCTGCCCCTGCTATTATTTGCTATTTAACTCTGTAATTATGTTAGCTAACCAGGGCACAGTATCTCAAGACGCAGCTTGTTTGGAAAGGAAGGTACCACCAAATTAAGCCCTGACCTCCTCGGTCCGGCTCTCTGGCTTGCAGTCAGCGCCCATTTCTGCCAGGAGCTCGGAAGCGTTGGGCTCCCCATCTGACACCAAACAACTGCACGCAGCCCGCCTGCACCGGCTGCTTGAACCCCTGCCTGTGGTCGGCCCAGCACAGACAAGGCATTGTTTTCTATGTGGTATTCCAGGCACAGATGACACACAAATGTAACGATGTTCTAGCACTTTCTCCCAGCTCTACACACTTGTCGCCAGCACCGAAACCAGACAGCCCCTTTCCAAATGCCTTGGCTGCACTGCTGCAGGGGCTTCGATTCAAACCCAGCCAGGTGAACTTCTTTGGTGCAGAGCCTGGGGACAGCAGCCCCTCAAAGCCATCGCCGCATGGGCCTCGTGCACATCACGAGTCACTCCTGTGTGTGTCAGAGCACGACAACGACAGCTGGGAGCTTCAATCTTGCACATCAGCATGAACCTGCACTTCTGTGACAACATAATTCTAAATCCTGAGGCTGCTGAAACCTTGCCTTCGTTTCTTAGGAGTTAATTCTTGGCAGAAATTGCAGGCTACCCGGGATACTCAATCATAAGAAGCACTTTCCAACTATGGCGTGGCACACAGCTCCAGGCAAAAAGAGGAACGTCCAGCACTACGCACAGATGCCCCGTTTTGTACAGAGAGGTTAACTTGGGCACAAAAGGAAATCCTCAGTCTTCATCTCCATTCCAAATTCACTTAAGGCTATCTGCACCATTACTTCTATTTATAAATGGTTCATTTTCAGACGACAACACAATCCAATTCCAAGTTCGGGGCTCCAGATCAGGACATGTGAGCTTGGGCAATCCCTCACACCTCTGCCACGGTGCTGCAATAGAGGTTAATGACACGTATCCTTGGCACCACAGTAGATTAAGGCTTCTGGAAATTGCAAGAGCTAGTTAGGAAGTTTAGTGTCACAGACCTTTCCAAGCAAGTCTTTTTTGTTGTTGTTAACAAGCATATCTGCGTGCATAAAATCACCCAGCTCTTACCCACGCTGATGTGAAGGTATATATGCAAATCCACGTTTTAGTGCATGCAAATATTTCCCCGTGCAGCTGAACACACGACAGCCTGCGAGTGCACAGGAACATGATGTGGAGATGTGTGTTGAGCTTCAGAGTCAGAGTTTGTTTATTTTTTTTTGCATATTATAAATGCCTGCAAACAGCAGTTAGCACAGACTCAGAGCACGGCTGTGCTGAAGGGGCTGATACCAGCACGGCCACTGCAGCAACTGGGGGCAAACAAAACTGCAGAAGAAATTCTCGAGCCTGAGAGGATGGGCAGATAAGACACCTAAATGAATTAACCTGTAGGGAGTTGCACCAAGTTCACATTAGTCATTTGGGTGTGGATGTCAGTGTCTGGCCAACACGATAAGTGGATCCCCCCACCTCCTACACACATACTATTATTCAGACATCACCTGATCTTCCCTGGTGACTACAAAGCAACACAGCAGCTGAACCATATGCCTTTGTTCCTGGGAAACACAAGATGCACTGGACTACCAGCTCTGCAGCACCATTAGCATACCTTCCAGATAACCACTTTTCTGAAGACATTGATCCATCCTGAAGCCTCGCTATCTTAAGTGCACATCTGCAGTGATTTAGCCAGATGAGCAGAAGCTGGGTCATCAGAAGGGCTTCATAAACACTACAAATTAAAGGTCATCTCTATTACCACCAGAGGTTTTTCTCATATCCTACAGTACTTTCTGTGCTACCACACACATATTATGAGACTGCTCAGGAATACGTTTTGAAGGTGATCTGCCTTCATGCCACCTCCTGAAAACCATAAACTTATCAACCTTGCAAGCGCTGGTAAGAACTTCAGGACAGCAGATGATTCACTGCAGCAGCTAGGGCGTGGAGGCAAGCTTAGCCTTACATCAAACAGAAGCAGACACTGCATCTTCCCTCTTGCATTTCTCCACTAATTCCTAGCTAAGATTCCTAATATCTCCTGCAAGCTTTACAACCACGCACCACAGCAGGCATGTGCTCACCTTATTGATGAAAGTGAGTCTTACCCCTGTTTGTGGGGGAGAAAGCTGGTGATGAATTCCAGGGCTCCGATCAAAACCCCTGACTTGTAGCTACACGACGGAGCAGCACGGCTTCCCACGCCACAAACACAAACACAGCTCCACCACCAAACAGAAACCCCAACAAAAGCAATCTGGGAATTACAAGCACAAGCTCGGAGCCACGCTTGTCTCACAGGACAGGAGAGCGTTACGGTTACAAATCAGTGCTGAAATGCAGGAGGTTTCATTGTGGCAGGTGGCGTTTTCCTTTTCACATTTGTTTTGAATGTGATTACGGCGCTCAGAATTCTCAAGCTGTGCTTCCAAGTCCAACTGTGGACTTGTTTCTGCACACTGCACTTTAATTTAACCCATGAAAAAAAATCCAAACATCACTCCAGACCTGCGGTTAATCATTGATTTTCACGGCTATGAGTTACTTTTCTGCCGGGTCATTTCTCTGTAGAGCTGAAGATTCAGCTCTGTCATATCCAGGCCTCAAAACCCTTACAACAGACATTTTTTTGTTGTAGAGAAGAGAACATTGACATTCAAGATTAACCATAAGGCATAAGTGCAACAGCCCTGGATCCCTTTGGTAGCAGCGTTTAGGACATCCTTGCAGCACCGTACAGCAGCACTACATGCACTACAGACTGATGCTGAATCATTTTAGTGCCCTACATTCTGTGGGGCTTTTTGTTTGTTTGTTTTCCACTGGTGCTGAAAGAACCACAAATACTGAATGGCAATGGCAAATGATTTTTTTTTCATTTTTCAACAGCTGCCAAAAGGCAGAAATCCAAGAGGTTTCTATAGGTTTTGTGTTGGGAGTCAGAGCAAAGGTGAAACGTATCAAGGCGTATTCTGCAATCACAGGATGACTTGGAGCACTTTATGCTTCCTACTCTCAGCTACTGAAACGGGTACAGATTTCAGTGAACAATGGTACAGCGTAACAGCCCGTGGAAAAAGACTGCCCCATCTGCATCAGCATCGAAGATGTTACAGTGCCACCTTCAGTCTGAAAACGTGGGGAAAAACTCCCTTTTAGCTCTACTGGAAGGCTTTCAGGGACAAGCTGGGAGCTGCAGACATCAAGCAGCCACTGGTTCCCGTTCACACTCTGCACAACACAAAAATGAACCACCTCCAGCAGAGGTGAATCTGAATCTTTTTGGAACCACTGATGCCTTGAGGGCTTCCTCCTGCACACCCTGCCAGGGAGGGAAACACGGCCATGACCCATCACCCTCTGCTGAAAGCAGGGGCTTCCGACTTCCACAGAAGCACTTAAAAGGTCTGATAAAGAAAAGCAGCCAGCATGCAGAGATGCTCAGTGCCCACACCTGGGACACACTGCTGTGCAAAGTCCCCTGTGCATGACACACGTGGTCTGCGTGTAACTGAACACACCCCCATGGCACACCTGGGAACCACCCACTGCTGGCACTTCTGTGAATGGGATCTCCAGCTACAGATATCCATTTCTTCATGTTTACTGCAACCATACTCAAGGACTGCTTGGAAACTGAAGCAATAATTTCTTAATCAGATGCTAGCCAGCTCGAAAGCCTTTTTTTTAATAAAGTATCTGGAACATAATACATAAAAAGCAGCAGAAGCACTTTCAAGAGTGCAGTGCTTCCCCCCACAGCAGTGCTAACTGCAGGCAATAAACAGGCAGCTGTGCAGAACAGAAAGCAGCAGCGATGTGCTTCGTTATCTCACTGTGCTAATCCTCCATCAGGTGACTGCTCACAAGATTTCTTTAAGCCCTCATTACAGAGGCAGAAATCCAGAACCAGGACATCCACGTTAGTGACCCCAAAGTAACACGTCTCACCTCCAGGAGATCTGGGGGGGATTTGCATTCTGACCAGGCCAAGGCAAACTGCCATGGAACACGAGGTCGCACCTCCACAGCAAAGAAGGTGGAGGCAGTGAGACAAGTATTCTGCTTTTATTTGGCCGAAGGCAAATAAATAACCAGCTAAACATCCTACATCAGAAACAGCTCGTGCTAAGCAGCCAGAAGACAGACAAATCAGTAAGTGGGGGTTAGGAGCTAATTCCAGGAGCTCAGGACCTGCTGCTTGGCAGCAATGCGGCTTTTAATTCTCTCATTAAAAAGCACTGCAATTGAGCAGATATTAATTTTAGTTTCTTACAGTCATAAGCTAAAATCATATGACGGCAAATCCTCCAAGCCAGATCGAGTTTATTTGTACTGGGACAGCTTATAAACAGTTTGCAGTACTTCAGACACCTCCACCAAACTTGGCAACACTCTTCCCAACAGCAGTGCGTTATCGCACTAACTCGCCAAGTGCACCCTAAGTGCATCACCTCTACAGGGCACTTCTGAACAGAACAGCACTGGATTCAGCCTATTAGCACAGGAGAAGGCTTCCTCCAAGTTTTTGTTATGAAATAAGTAAAACCACACAGCGCTGCATTTCGCAGTTGGTCCATGCTAGGGAAAAAAAAATGAAGAATACTCCAAACTCACCTTGATCATTTCTGCCACGTAACTTTCTGGTCCTGTGTATTCTGTTGAGTCTTTTACTTTCACTAATACGATAAAGCACAAATAATGCCACATGTTGTGCTCTTCTTTAATGTGCTCTTCAAAGGTGACTGTCTTGTTATCAAACTTATCTCTTTCCAAACCTACAAGAGAGACATACGCATAACTCTTAGCATTTACAAACTGGGACCAAGAAAATGAGATCTAAGAACAAAACTTGTACAGCCTGCTGCAGTTCTTTAGTCACAATCGTTCTGAAATGAACACCAAACAGCCAAAACTCTCTGACAAACAGCCACAGTGCAGTGGGAAGAAGAGGGAGAGGAGAGCAGGCACTACAAGTGCTGCTCACACGTGGCACACATGGCAGAAAACGTTGGGCTAAGAAATGGTACCACCTTGTATGCAGGCCATTGGATTCCATAAAGCATCTGCTGTTTTCAGGCACAATGATAGCACACACAGCATTTGCTATGCAGAATTCCAGAGGCTGCTTGTGTCAGTCTGCTTGTCATGCAGCTCATGCCCCACCAGTTACCTGCACCAGCCTCAGCTGCTCACATCCAAATCTAACAGTGCGAGAAACTTTTACACACACTTCTCATTACACTGCACCCCCCCAGAAAAATGTCTGAAGCAAAGGAGAGGCAGAACTAAAGATCTGAGGGGAATGAGACACAGTTTAGGGAAGCGGTGTTCCCTATTCCTTCCTGCTGTCACATTGCTATGCATGGGGAACCCAAGACCTCCATCTCGCCAGGGAATGAAAAGTAGGAACAAAGTCAGTAATTCCTGGCCTGCTTGCAGCTCTGACTTTGACAGAGTAACTCTGTGTTAGGTGTGCTTCTATACTTACCACAAATAAAGCAAGTTGTTTTTAAAATCTCTTCTTTCTTCTGTTTTTCACTCCTTAAATCAGCAAAAGTATCAATGATCACACCAAAAATCAGGTTAAGGACAATAATGATGACCATGAAGAAGAATAACAGATCATATATCACTCTAGCAGCAAAGAGAGGTTCCTGCAAGATACGTATTTTAATTATTAACAACCCAAATCCGCATACAGCTAACCCTTACAATACATTTCTTGCAGTTCAGCAGCAATTTTACTGCCCCACAGCCCCTCCCTTCAGTCTCCATTTCTGATGCTCTCCAATGGTAACTTAGAACTCAAAGCATTAAGTGAAACTAAAGTGCGAGATTACTGAGAGAAAAGCCAAATTAGTCAGCTGAGCACGCAGTCACTACCAAGTTGCTCTTTCAGCTCGCTCTGTCCCAGTCCACGCTCTTCTCTCACATGTTGAAATTTGCCCTCTTCACCTTGCAAGCTGATTCTAACTGCACGTGTGTTCGATCTGATTATACATCAAGACTGTACCAGTGTTAATCATAAAAAAAAATTTTACTGAAATGTAATAGCATTCATTTATCTTACTAAGTATGTGGCTTTGAATGAAACAGAGCACTAAATTGGACTTCCCAGCATTCACACTGCATTTATTACCTAACCCCCTTTTTCAGACCATCCTAGCCAGATGAGTGACAAACTTTTGTTATAAATGATGCAGTGTTCAAATCATTTTAAGACCTTTTTCCCTGGCTGCAAGGTGGAGAGCATCCACTCCGACTAAGACTGCCACTTAGGTCTCCAACATGGTTCTGGGGAATGACCAGAGGGAAGAGAGCCTCAGACTCCAGCAGGGACCATCACTGCTGGAACAGCAACGTGGGCTGCTCTGCGTATGAAGAACTCCTGCTGCTCTGAGCAGTCTTTGCTCTGCCAGGATGGCTCCAATCAACATTCTTCCTTTCCCAAGGTCTCACCTCTGTTCTCATCCTCTCATCCCATTCCCTGTTTTACATATCTTATCTTTCCAGCAACACTCCCCACAGAAACTCGTGCCACTAGCACAGTAGCAGCCAGCACTGCAGTTTCATTCTGCTAGCTGGTGTTACTCTTTCCTCTAGCTTGTACTCGTACTGCTTCGATTCCTGAACTCCCAAAGCACAGACTGTTGGCTACATCGGCTCATTTGGGCCTCGCTCCGTATAACCCTCACGCTGAAAAAGGTCTCATTTACTAAGACAAAAAGCAAGGTTAGAAGCTCATTTGAACTGGGTGCTGCTTGCTTTAACACTCCTGAGATGTGACAGTATTACACAGAGAAAGCGTGGTTCCTTCTAGTTCACAATGTCTCCCACATCTGTTTCAAGAGCGTATATGCATCTTCCCCAGCAGAACTAGATCCCCAGTCCTACATGGTTATCACTCTTCCACCCCCATTCAGTGATAATTTACCTCTTTGGATGGTTTCCTGAGCACATCACCTACTCCACCCCCACTCCTGAGCCCGTGACTCAGTACAGTAACAATGCACATCAGCAACGTCTCACACGTATGCTCTTTATTCTCTTCCTCCATTTCTTCAGCCATCAGTTCTGTTAACACAGCAAGCAAAGACACGCACAGAAGGCAAGAAGATCAGTTTTAAGTGATTCTCCCCATTCTTTGCTCCTTCTCCTTTGCAAAAAGTGCCAGATTTCCAGCCAGCATTGCAAACCTCCTCAGCATTTGCAGGGAGCAGACCATCAGCAGGTCTCCCACTCTGGCTCCAGCCCTCCAGCCTGCCCCCCTTTCCCCCAGTAGCAGAATTTTCCTTTGTGCTTTAAATGCTGTCTTTGACTTGGTTACATCTCCCTGCTGGTTGCAGTTAGTCTGCGTAGCTCCGGATCACCAGATGCCTGTTTATGCAGAATCATAGCTTTCTGACAGCTCAGAGGACAAAGTGTTGCCTCTTAAACTTTCCCCTGGTGCCTAACAGATTGCACAGCCTTTGGGCTGCACTCAAAATGGCAACTTCAGCTCCTGTTTTCCAAAAGGCTAAAATACCACTACTTATGGAAAAGGCGCTCTACAGAAATGTAGCACTATTTTCTATGACCCTCTCTCCATTTGGGTGAAGCTTCCAACTCTGCTGTTTCAGATCCAAGGATGCCAGAATTAATTACATAACTTCATACGCTCTCTCTGTACCTATCAGAGCCCAGAAATATCCCAAATCCAACGGGATGCATAAACAGCCAAAGACTTGGGTCTTGTTAATAACTCTGGCCACATAAGACCCCGACAGCAAGTTGATTATTTTTGATACAAGCACATCTCTTGAGTTCTCCATCCTGCAGCCAGAATGCATAAAGACAAAGAGCTCTCCTCCTAGAGTTGAATAAAGAAGCTATTCTTGTTTCTATGCTGAATCTCAGTTTATTAAGGAGGACACCTGAGCAAAAGAGAGCCACGTCCCCTTGAGAGCATGGGCTTGTGGCCATCACTGACCTTTGAAACATTTGGCCATATAACAGCTCCACTTCTAAGAAAAATAACGTTCTGTCTGGCTTTCTCAGCCAGCGTCATAAATCTCTAAGTGGTGAATTGCATATTCTAGAAAACAAAACTGAGAATTTTCAGCATCCAATCTGAGGCTGGTGATTATGCTCTAAGTTATATCTCACATGCACTCCCAAACCTCCCAAAACTACCTTGTGCCTGCTTAATCCATTGAGCACTTCCTGACATGACATTAAAAACAGTTTCCTTAGTTTAACTAGACAGAATAATGCTGACAATAAACAACATTCTGTTCCATATTTCAGAGTATTATCCTCCGAGATCACATTTAATAGCCTAATGCAATAAACTTTGCAAGGATGTAAACTGCATCACTTCCTTTTTAAATTGATAAGGTAGAAAACTCAAGAATATATCAATGTTTTATCAAAGTATGGTTCAGTTCCAAGTTTAACCTCCAGTTTAAACACTCCATGCACCAAACGTCACTTATGCTGTTGCCTTACGCTGGTTCTTTTTCACATCAGTCTCACAATAGCTTTCCTACCCAAATTAGTTAGATTTTTAATTAGGAATATATATATTTACTTCAGGTGTTTAACTTGAAAAAGCGTGAACAGTCAGGGCGGGAGTTCAGAGTTCAAACAGCAGATACTCACGATCTGAAGGAATGATGGAAGAACAGTTCTCACTGCTTCCTGCTTTGCACACATCTGAGTAGAGAAACTCCCCAGTCATGGTCTCACCCGGTTCTGTGCGATCTAAAAGCAGATGGTGATGAACTGAACAGCCCAATATTTTCTGTGTTTTGCAAAATTACTTCTCAGATAGTATATCTCATGATATCGTATGCGGTGTTCCATCACTACGCAGATTTAGAGCCGTGTATTACCTTAGAGTTCAGACAGCCGCAGTGCTTTCTGATTCACACATTCTGTGATTTTAAATTCAAATACAAACATCTCATTTCCGTGAATTAAAGGCTGCAGTTGTGTATTTATTTTGAATTAGTTCCAAAGCCGACAAAGTAATTGAAAAGATTCCAAAGAAATATTTATGTTCTGGTGCACAGTGAATTTGCAGGGTGACTGACAGCTTGCACTTCAACATCTTGCCAGTATCAAAGCCACCCCAGTGCCACGCAGTAATCTATCTTTGGCACTGCTCTGGCTTGGTGCAAATGTGAAATCATAAGGTCAGTGAGGTTTGGGTCTCCTACAGTTGGCAGTAAAATTAGGAAAAATGGTGGCTATGCCAAATAACGTCTGTCTGAATAACACAACTGTCAGAGAAGAAACAAAACGAGAAACAAGCCCAAACCCAAACTCCTCCTCTAACAATTTCATTTCTATGCTTCCCATTCTGAGTTGTGCACTAGATGCTGTACCCAACAGCTTTTAACAGACAATAAGAAACGTAAGGCTAGCACTGAGAACCCTACTACGGAATTCAGACTCCAACAAAAAATAGAGAGATTCATAGAACACATAGTTTCTATGAGCAAATCAGTGTTTGACAGAGAAGCCTCTACTCCACAGGATCATCTCCTTCAAGGTTGCTTCCCTTCATTTATATTCACGGGGTTATTTCTGATAGAATATTTCTGTGATTGATTTTTGTTACGTTGACACTACACCCCACCATTAAGAGCCAATATAAGCATTCAAGATCTGGCAAACTAAAGCAGGGTTGAATTCCTCTAGTGCAGAGCCTTCCCCATCATACCTTACCCAAAGCCTGCCTGTAATTAAACTGGGGGATGGAGTAGGTGTTATCTGAATTAGATAATCTCATCTGTTTTAGCAAACAGAGAGGAGAAATCTCCAATTCATGCAGAAGAACCCAAGTGCTATCTCCAGGGGTTCTTCTACCCCATCCCTCTGTATTGCAGCAGACTGCAGCATCTTGTAAAAATTTACAAGGTACATTTGGTGTCCATTTGCTCCGATCAGATTTATTTCATTTTGTTCCTTTCATTTAAGTAGAGTTCTTGGTAAGAAAGAAGCTGGCAAACTTGCAAGAGAACCAGTATATCTCACAGAAGGTGGAAGACACTCAGCATGCCCCGGGGAACACAAGCCCATTACTTTCTTCAGCGCTGCCAAAAAGAGCTGTCAGCACCAACCTGGCAATAACGTCTCATTAGGGAGCTTGTCTACTTCCAGGATAAAGTCATCTTTGAAGAACAGGTACCCCACAATGGAGAAGAGGTACACGAGGATGAGCGCGAGGACGGCGGTCAGGATGATGGAGCGCCCGTTGCGAGTGACGCTCTTGATGACATTCAGCAGAGTCTCCTCTCGGTACACCAAGTCAAAGAGCTGGGGCAAACAACAAAAGCAAAGGTGTGCCACCAGTAATATCAGTAGTGCTTATGAGAAACATCACCAACGAGCAGTATTTTCACCCAAATTAGCACTGAGAATGAAAATCTGCTTTTTAAATTACTCTGTGTTTCTCTCTCCTCTGGGTCTGAGACATTTCTCCACTGTAGCCCAGACCAGTTGATGGCTACACTGGCTGACAATGAGAGGACAGGTATTTGTTTAATGGAACCTACGTCTATACAGAAAACAGCAAATTCAGTTACCAGAGGATGCAGCAGACATCAAACAAAGGGACAAAAATAGAGCTCTGAATGAGATTCAGGGTTTGCTTTAAAAGTGACACGTTTTCTCCACCAACACTACATACACTCCTTTTCTGCGTGTTCTTAGAAATACCACACTGCACGTGATAAATTCCACTCCAAAGAGAAAACAGACACACACAGAGCATCCCTGTTGGCTGTGTAAGGCCCACAGCTACAGAGGTGCTCCACAGTTTGCCCAGCACTCAGAAGCACAGACACTGCCTTACTGTTATTGCCAGTAGCGGAGTAAATCATCTTTTGGACCGCATGCCCATGAACTTATTTTTCATGTATCTTACACTTGTAGCACTGTTCAGCTACCACTTCTAGATTTGTCAGTGAATTTCTTTCCTCGAGTATGAATTTATGTGACCTTAAGACTCAAGGCTTCAGCAGGGGCTGGTGGCCTCCCCCAGGAATCAAACCAAGTCATTTTCAAGAGTGGCTGCACAACGGCGTTGCAGTAGTCAAACAGAAAGCAAGCAGCACATGACATCCACATAACCATGAGATGGGGCTTTACGAGCACACAGGAAGAAAAGCATTGAGGACAGAATGAATACCCACCAGCAAACTGTAGAAGAATTCATGTACAAAGAGCCCCAGAGCACAAATCAGCAGGTACAGCAGATGATAAAGAAATTCTACGTCCATGATCATTGCCTTGTATCCTCTAGTGAAGGTTCCACAGTTACCCACAAAACTCATCAGAAAAATGATTTTATTACAAACCTAAGGAAAGATGAGGCATAAATCAGTGAAATCGCTCAGGAGAAAAGGCAGCTTTTCAAAGCAGAGGCAAGTCAAATACACAGTGACATCAACGCCTGCACTGAACTGTCTGCTCCCTGATAGCACTCCATGTATCAGTCCAAAGCAGGTTTGTGTGGTGCTTTCTGCACCATTTATAAACCTGGTGCACGGACTCCACTCTCCAGCTCGTTATTAGAGGGCATCAAGACTAAGATTTAAAGAAGTAAAAACACACCCTTACACGAGATGTAAACCTTCCTTTAAAAACAGAACAAAGCAATCCCTAAGCTCTTTACTTTCTGCAATCAAACGACTTTCTGGCCTCCAGCAGCACTTCCATTTGTGAAGCTCTGAAACAGAACCCAACTGCCTGCTCAGAAGTGAGTGCCCCTGACTGCCTCAGCATTCCTCTCAGACCACACATGCACACAGCAGCCCTCCTGTGCAGCACCAGCACTGAAGGGAAGCCACCTTCAACCTACCAGGCACCTGCAAAATACTACAGGTACCAACAGCAGCAACCCTAACAGCGCAGGCCTCATTCTATAGCACAGGACGTTTTGTGGTGTACTCTGAAGATGATGAGCACTACTAAATGATGCACCTGAAAGCTGGGCACTTCACAGGAAAGGCCAAGGCTCTGAGAAGGTGCATTTTTGCACAGCTCCTGCTGACTCAGTCAAAGAGACATTTTTGGCTTGCTTGCCTGGAAACCACACATATCTTGGTTTGAGCACTAATTAAGTTCTCTGGTGGCTCTGCTTACTCGCTCAGTCCACATATTACTGTAGCAAAGCTGCTCAGTGTCTGCTCTTGGCTGGCAGGGAGAATGCAGGCAGACATCTGGGAAATGCATTGTTTAGTAGACGTTTGCACAACCCAGAAATACTGCAGCTCAGTCACAGAACGGAGCTGGGTATGAACAAACACCGAGTGCTGCAGGGTCACGTCTTCACATTGCTGGCTGGGGTGGGAGCTGCTCCTGACTGCGACAGAACTGAAGGAAACCTCAGAGCTCTCTTCAGCTCGGAGAACCTGGGTTACATGAACAGCAGCAAAGTTCTCCTGGTAGTAGCAGCCAAGGAGGAAGTGATCCCGTAGCCTTGTTCTGCCTCACATCTGCAGCTGCAGGTAAGAAGCCCTTACGTAAGGAGCAACAGAACTCCCAAACACCCCACTCGATACTTACATTGAATGCACCCAGAAGAAATAAAGTAGGCTGTAAACCAACTGAAAATATTAGGCGTAATATCGTAGAAGCTATTAAGGCTCGGATGCCGTGGGGCTTAGGAAGAGCAATGACTATAGCCAGAGAAATCAGCATGGCTGTCCACAGCAAGCCTGACAAGTGGGGCTCCAAAGTACCTAGGACGAAGAGGGGAGAAACAAAAAAATGCAATACTTTGTACACCAAGCAAAACAAGAACCAAAACAGCCAAGTAAACACCGTTTCATCTTATCTTCGCTGGAGTGCCATTAATTCTCATGCTCAGACAGTGCTGATTGCAAAGTGCTAAGTGGGACGTCTGAGCCCAACGCCTTTAGCAGTTTAATTACAAACTTATTACTAAAGCATTATGTAAATGGTAAACACCAGCATTATAGGATTCTTCATTCTAGTGTTCGTTACTCATGCACCTCGAATATTGGAAAGGAGTTTTGCTGGTGTGCCCTACAGATGATTGGATGGGTGGGTGCGTGAAGACAACACACACACACGCAGGTCCTGATTCACACACTCACCCTGAGTCTCCTATTACGCTTTTGGTCAAAAGCCTTGTGCCACTTTATATCATCTCTTGCTATTTCTGGTTCCATTTCAGCTGTCCCGTGAGACTGCCTCCTTACATAACATCAACTCGCATTGCTAAAAATACACTTCTCAAAGAGCCATGAAAAATACTCAGCCCAAAACACCACTTAACCTGGGTTTATGCAGAATATGAAAGATGCCTCTTTCTTAAAACTAGCATTAAAAATGCCTTTATTCAAGAAGGTGACAAAGAACACTGACACGCCAGTGCTCACCTGACATCAACTGCCCATACTGACCTAACCTCAAAGCACTTCGTGTCAGCACATGGGGCCATCACCTGCCCATAAGCAGGAGGGTGGTGTACACTGGAGGTCTGGGTGGGAAGCTCTCTGTGCTTCTGGAACTGTCACAGCATCACTGCCTAATCCCAGGCCTCCAGTTTTGCTCCTGCTGCTCCAAGTCAGAAGATTTCCAGTTTGTGCTACAGTCACATGCTGAGCAGAGCTCAGTTCAGCATGTCTGGGCAACTCGGGACACTGACAGCTTCCCCTGAATGGTCTGCTTTGAAAAGTCTGATTATTTTTAAAGCTAAAATAAATACCCAGATATTTTGCACTTGGATGTTTGACAGTAACTAGTAGAGGAAGAGATTTCATCCCAACGTTGCCTGATAAATTATTTCAAATACACAATATAGGGTGGACCCAAAATGCCAAATGATTCCCTCAGCCCTGCTCCTGCAACGTGCAATCCCAACAGACGTGTTTAATGACCAACTTTGCCAGAAGGCATTCATACAGACTTTTAAAATTTAACTTGTGATCTTTGAGACTGAAGACAGAGAAGGCAGCTGCTCCTCGTTCAAACCCATTTCAGTGAACTGGTGAGCTGCCAGAGGCTGAAGCAGCTTCTAGGCAGCACACGCAGAGCTCAGCTGACACCATTATGGTCAGGCTGCCATCGCCTCTGGGCTGTGCTTTTGGGGGGTTCTGCAGTCAGCCAGGACTGGGAGGCAGAGGGAAGTGCTGTGGGAAGAGATGAGGATCTCTCTGACCACGCTGCAATGGTAAAGGAGGGGAAGAGAAGGCCTGAATGCAGATAACCCTCCCCAGGATGGGGTGGTACTTTTGAGGTCCTTAAGTTACTCATTGGCACAGATCTCCCACCCAGTCACGTCCACCATTCCAGCTGTGCAGGTGATGAATGTGACAGAAGCACTCACAAAAACATTTCTTCAAATGTTCTGGTTCTTGCTGATGCAAACCCATACCTCAACCTGTGCTGGGGTGCATCTCTTTGGAGAGGCTGAATTGAGTCAGGAACGTACTGGAAGTATTTACTGAGTTAGCTCTGAGACTGCAGCACAAACCCACTGCTTGGATCAAAAGCCACTTCCCTGAGACCTTCTACAGCAAGGTTGTGCAAACCAGCACACATTAACCCATAGTCGATGACAGAGGTGATAGCAAGCCCAGCTGCTGCCTGCTTATGGCAAGGAAATGCCACGTGACCATTAAAGTTCTACAAAAAATGACATCAGCAAAATGCAAGCTCAGGGAAAAACTAAACTAACATTCCTTGTATTTTTAGCTCAACACTTTGTTACAGACTTTTAAAACAAAGTAGAACAGTTGAGTAACTAAAGGTGGATATCTGTCTTCGATAATTACTCCCCTAAAAAAAAGCACAGCTCCACATTTTCTCTACCTTGATACCTCAAGAAAGAGTCAGAAAACAACACTATTTAAATGAAGGCAATTAAAAAAGCCTAATTCTCACCTACTGTCTTCACTCAAATTAATAGGGATGCACAGATGAGTTACTAACAGAATCTGGCTCACTTGACCTTATTTGTTCATATGTTTTTAAATGTTAAACACCAGTACCTCCTCGAATTCCTTTGAATGGGTAGAAAAATGCTACCAGCAGGTTCATGAGGACAGCCAGGTTAAAGGAAATACTGCTCCAGAAGGACATGTTGCGAGCACACCAGTACAGGAACGGCTGGGCTGCAAAACAACAACCAGCATTCCTTTCAGTGACATAGCATTTAACAACACATGGTGTGAAAATAATCTTCCCCCAAAACTCAGTTTATTTGCAGTTTGTCAAAAAACACAGTATTAACAGCACGAGCACTGTGCTCACTCTCAATCTCATTTGATTGTTCTCTGTCTTTGGGATACTGCCTGCTTCCGAGTCGTGATTTAAGGCCCTGTTAACAAGGAAAGTCTTTTCCAGCACGAACTGATTTTGCAGCAGCACGAGTACAAGGTCAGAAATACCAGAGCTCAAGGGCTCCAGGTTTCTCCTAGTAAGGGGCTCTGCACTGACAGGCACACAGAATGATGAGAAGGAAGTAAACCTGTCCACGCTCCCATCAGCGTGACACAGCCGCAGCCCTCCCCGTGCCCACCCCCAGGCATCACTTCCACTGCTCACAGCAGAACACACACTGCAAAGGCCCAGGTGCACAATTAAGACCCAAAGTGCAGCACGGTGTAATCATAAGGCTGAAACACTTCACAGACCAGCACAGCCTCTCAGCAATCACCCAGAGGTGAAGGAAAAGGGTTCATGGTGAGATTCAGGGGGAAGATGGAAATGCAAACTGAGGCTGAAGACAATGGAGTGAATGAACGCAGCAGCTATGAGCTCACTGCAGCCATCTCTTCTGGACATCACCTGTTCCAGCATCCAGAGCAAAAAGTTGGTTAGGAGAGTCACGCAACGCTTCCTTATATCAAGTTAAATGCATGTAAGAAGAGTATGTGTTTACAGCTGAATGCAAAAGAAAGGACTACCAGGCACTTGCAGTCACTGCAAGAATATCCAGTCAGCCAGGCACACGTGAGTCCTCAATGGGATGAGAGGCAGCAGTGTTTCAAACACAGAACGCACTGATTTCTACACAATTCTCTTCCCAGGTACACAGGGTCATCACAAAATCCCAGGTTTCACTCGGGAGCTGCCATCTGAGGGTGGGCACAGGCACTCTGCCCTAGGAAGCATTTTCACCTAGTTTCAGCAGGCTCATTTGGATTCCTAATTAAGAGCTCAGCAGACACTCCTGGTGCTCAGGTGATGAGTCAGCTCCACGAGCTGAAGGAGGAAAACAATAATCTTTAAAGACTTCAGAAAAGCTTCGTTGATGAGTTTAATACTTCAGGCTGATGTCTTTCAGAGGTCTGAATAAATGTTAAGCACGTGAGCACAGCAGAGCAGTGCCAGCCTGCCACGTCCCAAATACACAAACCCACAGCAAGGATGTGAGAAGGGACTGTAGAAAGGTGGACTACCACTCAGAGGGATAACCAAGCCTGAACATTAGGAGGCAGACGATGACTCCCTGCACGGTGTAACAGGATTATCATCTCAACAGGAGACTCCAGTTCTTCAAAGAGAAAAGAAATACTCCCCACTTCTGCAGATGGATCTCGATCAATTTGCAGCCTGTTAATTGTGAGTACCCTCATAGCTTGCTCGGAGATTGCCTTGAAGACAATTACTGTAACTCAGACTTAAACAACAAGAGCCAGCATAATGCATGGCTGCTGTCAAACCCAGCGCTGTCCATTTGCTTAGGAGGACATCTGCTCCTGTCTTCTTCAGGGTCCTCAGAGCTCCCTCAGGGAGCAGCTTTCTGGGGAGTTTGATGCTGTCAGTATTAACCCACTGTAAGGCAGAAATAGCTCCACTGCAGCACTCACACACACGAAAAATGTTCCAGTAGAGCTAATCAAGCTCCAGGCTGTCTTATCTATATTTAATCTGGATGATTTTAAATAAAATTACAATTGTTTTTCCCTGTTAGAAAGCCTATTAACATACATATACACACAGCCCGACAATCAGGAGCAAATATTGAATTTCCTTTGCCAACGTGCAAGACATTATCTGCTCAAGCGTGAACTGCGCATATGCAACCCAACCACGAATTGGAGGGCGTCCAGGCTCTTCTTGGAGGAGCACACTGAGAGGGCAGAACGCAACCACCAGAGGTTGCAACAAAAGGAAATCATTTCATAAAAAGCCGTTTTCACAAGAAAGGTCAAGAGGTCTCCTCACAGCCCTTCTTTTCTCCCTGCAGCACGCAGTGCTGGCTGTACCACCAGGGTACAGGGACGCAGCACTGTGCTGGGGCTGCACTGCAGGTGGGTTTGGTGGCTGCCAGCTGCTCAGGAGCCCCAGAATGTCCATGTGATGAAGGCATCGTGGCCAGACTGTGCTCCTGCACCACAAGCTGGTGCTGAGCTGATTTGGGCATGGGGAACAACACGGGTATCAGATGGCAGGTGCTGACTCGAGGAGGAAATAACTGCTTTATCTCTGACACCTCAGAGGGTCACTGCTGGTAAGTTCTAACCACTCATCACCGCCCACTGAAGCTGAGCCTCATGAGCAGCATTTCTCCTTCAGCGAAAGGAAAGGAACTCTTTTTTTTTTTTTTTAATATTCAAAGCAAGCAAGTTGGAAAGTTTAGTGCGTGAAGTGGTTGTTGGTACTGGAAGGAGTCAAATATAATTTGAAAAGTTTTCCCAGCTGCCAGTGGGAACCCCAGAGCAAAAAGGTGTGCTTTTCCTTCAAAGGCAAAAGGTGTGCAGGGCAGCACGTCCTCCAGTCTACTCTTTGCCCACAAAAAAGATTAATTCTACTTTTACTATAGCTGGAAAATGTGTGTTTAACTTCTTCTTAGGTCCCTTCACTGCTGGAGATGCCACAGCCACCATGGGCAGCGCACAGCCCTGCTGTTGCTTGGCCTCACTCTTCCTTGCAGTGCAGGGGGACTGCTCCTTGTACCCAGCACGGGAAAGGAGAGCAGACTGCTGCTTTCTTCAGTTTTGTCCTCTCCGTTTCTCCCTGTCCCCAAATGCCATTTCAGCAAAGCCCCCACAGAAGCATTCTTTCCTCCTGAGCCTTAAAAAAGACGACCTGTGATCCCCTCCGGTTGGTCCATATTGCAGTGGCATTAAGTTTGATTTCATTACAGCATATCACCATCGTGCAGAGAAGCAGATTCCTTCAAACAACCAACAAGGTTGCTGCCACACTAGGTAACCATCTGCTAGCAAGTCAACATTTTACTTTCTTAAATGCTGACCTAAATACTCTGCTGGTAACACCCCACACAACTACACTGGCAACAGGCACTTACCTCGCAATTTCTTCTGCCAGTTCATCTCATTAAAGAGGTCTTCAGATTTCATGAAGAAATCATTGATCTTACTGCCCTGTTCATCCCTCTCTGTGGTGTAATAGATCCGCAGCTTGGACTCCTTGGTGAGGAATTCACATATACTGGGCACAGGGAAGACGATCTGCTCCATCGTACGGTCTGACCTGACAATCTGAACAACAGACTTAGTGGAGTTTTCCCTACTTTTCAATGTTTTTTACTTCTTGCTTTGCCTGCTTTCCTCTTTCCCCTCTTTAAAGCAGCTACACGCAGAAACTTGGAAGCTTTTCTGCAGAACAGCAGCTTGACAGAGACTCCAGTTAATTTACCTTTCAAAGCAGGCCTACATTTAGCTCCAAGATGGATAAAATCTCTGCTGTGGTCTTACTCTGGCAATACTGTTCTTTGCTGGAACTCCAAAGGGCCTGGAATATCCTGCACCAAAGCTACTCTGCATTTCAGTACAATCTGGCTGCCCAATTCAGGGATCTCAGCAACTTTTAGCCACACATGGCACGAGGAGTAACAGTTACATTTAACTTGCTTATTAGAGCAAGTGTAGTTCTCCGGGTTTGTGATTCTTTTTATCTTTTAAAAGCATCTCAGACTGACTGTGCACAAGGCCAAGCCCTCGTTTTGATACAGAAAGAATGGCAGAAGATATCACTAACTTTATGGATTAAGCAATAGCACCGGCCAAAATGTAACATAAGTGAAGTTACACTTCCTCCTGCCAACAGAGCTCTCTGCTTAGCTCCATCTTAAAGCCCACACATGACAGCTCAAAAATAGCTCTCCCCCAGAGGCTGTCAAAAAACAAAATAGAAAAAATAAATATATATTCTCATGTCAACGATGACAGTCCACACACAGGTAGCTGGTTCAATCAAAACATCTCGTGTAATGTAACTGTTGCTCAATTACACGGATTTCCCTCTCAAACTGGTCCTTCCACAGAAGATCACATCCCCAGGACTCTCCCAGCAGACTCCATTTTCTCTCTTACCTCAATCTGCGCCGTGTGCTTGGCATAGAACTCCAGAGCCTCGTCTCCCTCAATCTGACCTCCTGGTTTCAGCATGTTCTGCAGCTCTTTGTTGTGACGAGCCAACTAAAATAAAGGAATGCAAAGGGAGTGGGAAACACCAGATGTCTCTCTATGATATTAAATTTCTGATTTTTGGCATAAAAAAGAAATAGTATGCAGTCAGCTGCTAAGAAAGGGCAAAGTTGACAGAAGGTTTGTTCTGTTCCAACCAGACACCCTGCAGCTCTATTTCGGGTGCAAGTCAGAATGATTCGAATATACATATTTTAATATCTATGTTGTACTCCTCTTTTATCCACTCTCTCCCACCCTTTGCCTGACTCGGGAAAGTTCCTGAACACTCACGTTCAGTCCATCCTTCTACACCCACCTAATTGAAAGGTGTGCTAATTGCAGAAGTGCTGAGGCAGGGATGGAGGAGAGTGCTTGCACCAACTGAAAAGCACTGCTTCAAAAAAAAAAAGTGCTTCTGGATGCTCTACCTTCATTTCACAGCACCATGACAGATTTTCTTCTCAGATGTAAAAGGAACAAGGAGTTGCTAATGGAGGGATCTACGCAGCACTGATATATAAATAGACACAGATTACTCTTTCCCTTTGACCTTTCAAAGGCATAGCAGTGCAGTGGAACTGGCTGGCTCCAAAATAAATGATGGGAGAGAGAATGTGGCATGAACAATAAAAGCAGACTGGAACTTCTCCTCAAGGTTTAAATGACCCATGAGAAGAATTTCTGGAGGAGTAGAAGGTAACCTCCAATAAAGCTCAAAAATAACACTTTGCTTCCTTATACTGCCAAGAACTTGAATTATGAGGCTTCAAAAACTTAGTCATGAACCTGCCCACTTCCAATTACAAAATTCCATTTTTTTCTTATTCTTACTACAGAATTTGTTTTTTGTTTTTTTTTTTTTAAAGCTAAGATTCTGTTATAAAAAGAGAACATGCAGTAAGTTTGTCTCTGAGAGATGAACCATTAAAGCAATTTCAGTGAAAAGCAGACCCCTTGGTATTTGCAGTTTCTGCTAACAAAAACTGTAGGTGAGACTCTACCTGATGAGCTAATATATAAATGTTGTGTCCCACGTTCCTAGGAGATGCTGCATGATCTTCTCCGTTCTCTCCATCCTCAAATTCTACTTCGCCCTGTAGATATGCCTTCTTTATCACTTCCACCTGGAAAGAACCACAGGCCAGTAAAGAGACAGCTCAGTTTGCTTGCTAAGGCCAGCACACAAAATACTCTTGAAGAAGCAAAAGGGAGCTGAGCATATGCAATTCCAAGGGGAAGGTCAGTGGGCTTCTCAGCACCCAAAACAGGAAACCAACTCAGCACCTTCATCCCAGCTCATCAGCACAAGAAAACAGACTTCACATTGCCCTCCAATGAATACGTTTCTGGCCACACTCATGGCACACCACACCACCTTCTGACCTTTGGCCACACCATAGCTCCACGCACTGAGACAAGCTGTCAGCATTTCAGCTGTGCTGTGAACCTCCTGTTTGTGTTTTCATCAACTAACACATTAACCAGCCCACAACATTGCTAGAGTTTAACGAGCAGCTTTTAGGACGTGACACATTTGTCTTTTGTGCCAATAGTTTCTTTACATGCTCAAGTATAGGAAGAGGATCCCCTCCTCAGGCAGCAGTGAAACAGCCAGCTCTAGCATTCAGCACCAGGCAATTGCTCCTGCTTTCTGGGGACTGTTCCCAGCAGACACCGCAATCACTCAACGCAATCCTCATCAGGACTTCAGCTGTCAGTGTCCCCTCACCCAGAGCCACCAGGACACCCACTGCCTCGCTCCCAGGGAACCCAGAGTGCCTAGGGACTCACCAGCTCTTTGGGCCTCATGTTGTAGAGAATCCTTTCCGCATTTTCACTGTCGTGCCTGCTCTCCATGATCGCCAAGAGCAACTTTGAAGCATTGTTCTGTAGGGAAGGAAGAACATCAGTCATTGCCAGGAGCCAAAAAGCAGAGCACAACCAGCCCCAGCTCTTCCACACATGCTGCCCAGAAGGGCTTCAGATGCCTCTTCTTTTTCCCCTTCTACTTTCCAAACCCTACGTATCATAGAACACCAAATTAAGCCAACTTAAGATTTGTCATACACTGAGGCTTTGAGGTTGGTGCGTATTATTTTGTTGTGTGTGAAAAACATTGCAGTGTTACTGCGTGCTTTCAGCTCCACAACACTGCAGCTCAGTACTACTGGAGATCCTGTTGATTAAATCAAAGGACAGCCAAGGCTGAAGATACAGACGTGCTTTGCTGCTTTTAACTGAAAATTACTCTGCAACCTGCCCATGCCAAGAAGAGGAGGAAGGAAATGGGAAACTACCACAAGGCACCAGACTACTTTAATACGAGTAATTAAGATTAAAATCCATCACGATTGACAATAAAAACCAATAAAAGTACTTAATTTTGAAGTATAATGCTAATTGAGTCTAAAAGCATTTTTTATTTAGAATAATAAAAAACCCACACTACCCATATTAATGGTGTCAGTCGGCAACGGAAGACAACTAGACAGTGCTCTGTGAGACAGGACAAGAAGTCAGAAAGGAAATACTTCTCCAGCATGTGCTGAAGTAGGAGTACTCTGTGACCACTGCTGCTAGAAGATAATCTGCTGGTGTATTTTGAAATCAGCACCAGGATTAATTATTTCAGCATTAATATGAGTAGCCTCAAAAAACTCCTGATGACTAAACAGCAACCCATTAAACAACAGTAATAAAGTATTAGGCAATTAGATACAGCACGAGAAATTTTACTTCCACTGTGTATTGAAAGCTCACAAACAACAGAATTCTTAATTGGATTTAGATTTTTCACTGGTAATTATTTTAGGACTCCTCAGCATATTTTGATCGTGTGCAGTCACCCACGTGTGAAAACGGTGACTCCATGTCATCGTTTAGAAGATGATCTGCCTGTGACAAACAATCCTTGGACACTGTGGTCAGCCCTCTGATGCACAGTTATGTGCGTCTTTGGCACTTGTGAATGCTGGGACATAACAACCATCAACATGACTCCATGTTTCCTCCTGCTTATGTTAACGGGATCGCAGGAAATATTCACTTGCCTTCAGTTCCAATACAAGGTCCATCCTCTTCTTTCCCAAAGGGTTGATATCATTGAGAATTAACGCTGTGATGATGTCAATACCGTTGGACTCATGAGTAGCAATACAGTTCTGTCCAAAGAAAATTAATCAAGCTTCGTTAATGGTCTGCGCTGAAAATGCAGCCTAGGCCAGTGGCCCAACCAGACAGAGGAGTCAGCTCTCTTGTCGCCTGGAAAGCTGCTCATGATGAATAATGGCACAGAAAACTCCAGACAGTAGAATAACATGAGATAAACACATTTGGTTGTGCGCTTTTCCTATAATCAGCCATGGTGTGTCCTCCTGAAACCACCCAAACTCAGGAAGCAGAAAACAGCACAGTTGATAAACTAAGTATTTACACGCCAGAGTGTTCGGGCTGAATAAGCAGCTAAGGAAGGACACTGTTTTACTAAGATTAGGGAGAGTTTTCTTTATTTCAGATGTGCCAAACAACACCAGCTTTGGACGTGCCTAATCAAAGAACGCAATTTTCCACAACCTTCATGGCTGCCCTGTAACCTTGCTTTTGTCACAGCACATAACTAAAATGTACAAATTGACAGCAGCTTGCCAGCTTCAAACTGCAGTCCTGCTTTGTTATGCAGTTGCGCTGCAAAGACATGGGGTTTTATATAAAGGTGGTTATTCTACCCATTCTGTGGCCTGCATCGAGGAGATAAACTGTTATAAAACACAGCTAAATCCCTGCTGTTGAGCAAGCAAAGTGAGCAGCCCTGTAAGACAACACAGGCTGAGGGCCCAGCAGAGCACGTGGTGCAGGCACAGGGAGGCTGGGATGTGCTCCTTACAGACATTACCTGGTTCTCGTGGCAGGGCCCCTGGCAGTACTCGGTCAAGCTTTCCAGTGTCTGGTTGATCAGCGCTACGTTCTTCTCATTTATATACAGCCCAAGAAGTCCAAGGCCACCCGTTGTGCTTCCACAGATACAGTCCAGGAACTGCAGCGTCTCACACACCAAGTTGTAGTTGGTCTTGTTGTTCTGGCAGCGTAGGAAATTCTGCAGCACGTTGCAGCCGGGGCAGGGAGGAGGAAAGAAAAAAACCATCCCAATTGATGCTTGGATCATAACATTGTATTAAATTAATCAACCCGCAATTGGTGTATTGCTCTAATTTCACTGGAACTTCATTACAGGGAGCCTGGACAGACAATTTAAGACTTCCAGGGCTTGCTCACCACATGCCATTCTCTTGAGCAGATTATTGGCTTCGCATTTTCATAGAAGACAGCAAGCAATAAGCAGAGCACATCCATTAGGGCGCTGAACAGCAGCACACAAGAGGCAATACACCACGGATCAGAAAGCTCCTCTAAGCATGGAAGCCTTCTTCTACCCTGCTTGCTACATTTCACTACTAATGACCACTGAAGGTTCCTCCCGAGACCCGTCTCCGAGACAGAGAAGACAATTCCTGCCTTTGCTTCACAGCAGCACCTCCTGAATGCTGAGGAGGCATTGACTGCACGACTTGAAGCGTCCTCACGTTTAATTCTCTCAATTGCATTTCTTCCCACGTAATGGCTGTAATCCCTGCTTGAAGTTGCTGATTAGGAGCAGTTCGTTTAATGAAATACCAGAGTTATCAGCATGGATTAGACATGTTTCCTCTCTTTTGTATTCCAAATGGGAAATAAAAGGAAAGAATAAAACAGCCCGAAGAGGGACAATTAATGAAAAACAATTTCCCAAGGACTCGGGTGGTTTCTGTCAGTATGTTCCCAGCAATGCTCTGTAAAAACAGACACCAGCACCTCCTTGCCACGAAGGGACAGCAGATGTCCCACCTCGCTCCATTCTGGCAGGTTACAAAGCACAGTACAGGTGAGGAAGAAAGGTGGCTGAACAAAATGCACGGAACTCTGGAACAAGTCAGGTCTCCCCCAGAAGCCTGCAGCCCAGTGCTTCAACCGACTGCCTCCAGTGCTTGCGTCAGACCAATAAGTCTTTTAAGGCAAACTGACTGAGAAATTGCCAGATTCAATTGAAGGCTAAGCTAAAAAAGGAAAATGCTGTCTATGAAAGCAGACTAAAGGTGACAGTGATTCAGCACATCTCAACCGATTGCTCATTTAACATCCCGGCTTTTGATTAACTTGTCAGAACGTAGATAGGTTGATGCTACAGAAATCAGAGCTTCTCCCTTCCCTCTAGGAGGAAAAGCAAAAATAATGGATACGAATGAAAGCTATGAAACAAAACCCTCCCCAGCAAGCAACTTTCTCGGTGGTATAGATTTACTCTCATAATAGCTACATTTGTACCAGCCGTGGCATGTTGATCCAAAGTCAATAAAAACAAAGGAAGGAAGCAAAATGACAGCACTCAATGGCCAGCCAAGGTGAAGGAAGGTACTGCAGAAAACAAGATCCCTCTGTGCTGGGAGAAACTGCCCAAGGGAATCCCTGCTGAAGCCTCAGCCCGTCCAGGCTGAGCTCTTCCCCTTCTACCACCCAGGCCTCCATTTGGGCTACGATGGGGAAACACAACTCCTCAATATTGGAAACACCATCCCACTGAGATTGATGGCAATGAACCTGAAGTACCACCTGCCACGAGCAATGGAGCTGCAGATTCAGCTGGAACGCATGAGGAACATGCAGCTTGGGAGATCTCGAGGAGAAAAGGGGAAAAGAGCTCAGCTGACAAACACTTTCCAATAGGATGAAGTGCACTCAAAGGCAGTCTTTTAAATCCTGCTTTTGTGAATAACCTTCTGGAGATGCTTCATGCTATCAACCCATTCTCAGGGAGTGGGATCTTTCCCATTTGTAGGATATACCAGCACATTTGGCCACATTTGTGTAGGCAGCACCTGCAGGCAGTGCTTAATGCCTCAGACGTTGCTTCCCAGTGCACAGCCTAAAGCTGAGCATCCTTTGGAGAAAACATACGGACTAAAAATAAAACTGGCTGCTTGCAGAACACCAGCTCTGTGCGAGCAGGCATCGACGAGCACAGAATCCTTGGAAGGAAAAGCTCTACCATTTACATGGGTAATTCCCCCCAAAGCCCAGATGTTGTCCTTGAACAGTCTTCTTTTTAGAAGACATCTGATCTCTAATTGGAAAGAAAATAAAAAAAACTTTAAAAGGAAGAGCATAGCTAAGAGGTGAGCGGGATCAGTGCCCTGCAGCACGCAGAGTGCTACTCTTCTTTACAGCCTATGCTGCGTCTTCAGTAATTAGGAAGAAACAGTAAAAAAAACAACAAGAGTTGCAGCAAGTCCTGCTTTTTTGCACAAAAGCAGCAAGTAGCCTACAGAGCTTTAATGTCAGCATGCAGGGCCCGCGTACCGTTGCAGAATTATTTTATCTCACTGAAATAATTCACCCAATAGGAAAGGAATCAGAACAATAGAAATTTGACCTTGACAGAAGGAATAGGTGCAGCCCTGAAGCAGCATCTCTAAGGGTGGCCGTGGGGAAGGGCTGGCTGCAAACCCCTACGCAGGTTCAGACTCCAGAAGGAGCTTCTTCCCGCTGGGAATCCCAGTTCCCTTTCCTCCTTGCTTCCTGCTCGCAGCACAGTGCTCCCTGCGTGCTTCACTCCGTCACCAGCTCCGCTTGGGATGACTAATTCTGTAGTGTGCAGGGATGCCTCCATTCAGAAAAGAGGTGGTAAAGGAAAGACCTCCTACAGAAACTGCCGTGGCTGTCACTAAGCCAACGAGCAGCCAGCGGGCCGGCTGCGGCCAGCCACAGCTACTGCATTTTGCTTCCAAGGTTGAGCTCTCATGCAGAATCAAAGGTCACACCTAATGCAAGCGTAATAAGAACCCCAAGCATCCGTGTGCTGAGAAACAGCTATCAGATGCCCTCTGTGGCAACAGGCAACACATTCAGCCTGGAGAGGGAAACACAATGTACTTCAGCATCCTCCTGCTGTGTCCCAGACCTTGCCTTCACTGCAAGGCACTGCAGGCTGGAGGGAGGCGAGCAGTAATAGAATTACTTTTGAAAGATGGTTCCCCCAACTTTACTTAAACCTTTTTTTCTCCTAGAGCTGAGTGCTGCTACCTGCTGCTCAGGGAACTGAACTGTTTGGGATGGTGAACAGCCCAGGCCAAGTTTTCACGCTGGCTCGAGTTCAATTTTGTTCCTATAGCTTTCAGTGCCTAGCCAAAAACAGCAGCAAGAAGGGATCCTGTACATGTGGGTTGGACTTCTGCCACGTGAAACTGCCGCCCTACTCGTCTCCGACATTGCTAACGGCACGAAAATCGTTTGACAAAACAAAGATCAAATAGTTTTTGAAAAATTAAGGGGAAGCCTGATGGATGTAACCTCAGCACCTACAAAATGGGAGAATTACATGCTCCTAGCCCAGGAATATTAACATAGGGCTTTGATTCCAGGTACTGCCAGCAGCAGGGCATTAGAGTTCAGCGGAAGTGATTTGGCAGGTCTGAAAAGCTCTCACACAGGGTCTTTACAGTTCTGGCACACAGTACAACAATATGCAATCAAGGCAATTATTCCTCCTTTATGAGGGCATTTAGCACATTGTACTGCGTCTCCTTACTTCAATTCTAATCCAGCAGCAGCGCTTAGTATGCTGAACAAAAATCATGTTAATTACAGTCCATTTGCAAGCAAAAATCTTATCTCCTGTGGAGGTATGTGCTCGATGAGACAGGGCTCAGCACTCAGAACTGCACAAACCCATCAGAGAGCATCACAGAGCACTGGGGGTGGCACAGGCAGCAGGCTTCCCACGACTGCCACCACTTGAGTTTTAAGCAAATCCACAAACAGAGATGCCACAACCTCCCTGGGGCAGCTCCCTCCAGGGCCGTGCCACCCTGGAACAAAAAGCATTTTTGTTGTTTAAATGGACTTTCCAGTTTGTGCCCACTGCCTCTCTGCAGTGACAGAGCGAGGGGTGTGGGCACAGCTGCTCAGCAGTCAGACTGACCTGCAAATCCCGATTGTGGTTTTCACAGAGCAGCTGCAAGAAGCGGAGGATGGGCTGCATGATGGAGATGACAGCGCTCATCTCCAGCTCATCTTTGCTCTTGTCTGCTGCTGACTGCGCCCCTTCTGCTGCTGAATAATGGTCATCAGAATCTGCCTCCCTCCGGTAGGTGCTGTACGCCTTTCTTGTAGCTGCAGAGGCCTCCAGTAGCTGATCCCGGACTTCCTCTGTGATTTGGGTCATAGGCTCTCTCACTGAAACAAACAAGAACAGACCTTCCTTAGACAAATGGAATAAAGAGGACCAGAATGTCCAGTCAACACGTTTCCCATGGCAGTTCCACACACAGGTGAGCTTTCTGTCACCAGTTCTTCCCAATAAGTACGTTTAGTGTGATGCGAGGGGCTCGAGCTTAGAAGGATATCACATCACTCTCTTTCCATCTTTTATGCCGATCATGTTAGAATTACAAATTCTGATATTAATTGGTTAGGGAACACACATCTAGCACTAGCAGGAGTTACCACAACACATAGTCCATGGCCATTACTATGAATCAGATATTGGGGCAGCCTGTCACGATGGACAAGGTGGCAGAGCCTCATCTCAAAAACACCTTTCATCACTTCAACAGTACAATCTCACAAATGGATGAAGAGGGGATGAAGCTCTTGAAATCCCAAGGCAGGGCACCACTGATCTCTGAGCTCTGTTCTGTGGGATCAGAGATCAGAGCGTTATTGCATCAGTCTGGATGAGTCCAAAACAGCATTTTACTCCCTGCACACTACAAAGGGCACAACTGGAGATTACCTCTTTTTCTGTTGGGAACATCTCTGTCTGAGTCTTCATCTTTCTTTTTATTCCCTAAGTCACTTGTGTTAACTGTGACAGTGGCCTTGATTTCTTGCTGTGCTACTTTCATGCGATCGTAAAAAACCTTGAAGAACTTTTCGGATTTCTTGTCCTCTGTTAGGCGGCAGAAGAACGAATGCTACAAGAGAAAGCAGAACAGGACATGTACCTCCACACAAAGGTATGAATGCAGATTATTTCACCTTTTTGCAACGTGTGACATCCTGAAGGACTGGAAAGTTAGTTCATTTTCAGCAATCTGAAACCTAGAAACACAGAGACTCAGATCTCATTGTTGTAACGCACATGTGTCTCAAGTGCAGCAGCTCCCTGCTCAGTAGCTTCCAGAGATATTTTTAAAGACGTGCTGTATATCGTGCCAGACCTCATGTGTTTAGGCAGCAGACTTCTCTCTCAACAGTGGAATTAAAGTAAGTATAACAAGTCAAGTCAAGGTAAGGACAACGGATTTATCTGTAATTTGATTCTCAGTTCAGAAACAAAACACCATGAAATACGCAGAGGGAAACCATTCTGCCTTCTCCTCCACATATCAAAGGGACTGTGGTCCATAATATGCAACAGTTGATTTTAATTGCAACCCCAAGATAAACAAACATGGAGTAAGGGATATTTTGTGCTCAGTTTCTGCCCTGTCTGCAGATTTGTTAAAACTCCTTTTAGTTCCTACTCCAGTACATCTCTAAGTGACAGAAGAGCTCAGAGCACCGACCAGTATTAGAAAGGTTCAGCAATGATCTTCTGCCCGTGTACACACAGGGACAGAAAGCTGACCCTAAAGTTGAGGAGAATACAAATCACGTTCAGGTCAAAAAGGAGCCACCACGGGCAGCGATCAGACAACCCCTGATGAAACCAATATGCTGTTACATAAATCAGTACCAGAGCTTAAACGCGACTGAAGGATGAACTTGTAAGTGGGTCACCTTATGCAGAGCATTATGAAATTAGTTAGCATTCTGCAGTGGCTCACAATCCAACAGCTTTACATGATGAATAGGAATGAAGCCTGATTTATTGAAAAAACAAATTGAAAACGGGAATAGCAATACATCCTGCCTGCTTGTCTGAGAAGCAGAATACTCAGAGTGCCTTGCTTTGATCACTCCCAGGCAGCCACAGTCAGGACAACGCTTCATGACTTTGCAACACTGAAAAGTTGCTGCTTGGATTACAGAGGAGTGCTGCTATTTAGGGAATTTGGTCAATACTCACGTGAGACATCCCTCCCACCTCTGCAATACTTCTGCTGGCCCAAAGCACCTCAGCTAAGCTCAGGAGCTTGTTCTTGCTTTTAGTGATTAACAAAGAGGACAGGAGGAACGCAGTACAAGCACGGCACGTCTGCAAAGCCCCCCACACAGAGCTGTTAGAAACAAGAGGGAGCCACCAACGTTTGACCCTGCCACTATCTGCAAACGAGTAACATCAAAGCTAAGGAAAGAAAAGGAGGTGTTTGAGGACACACAGTGTTACTGATGCATATGGCGTCCACAAGGACACTAGGAACCATTGAAGGAAGAAAAATGGAGACTCCAGACGTGAAGATGAGTGGCAGTGACCCAGGCCTGGATGGTTGATCAGAAAGTGACCAACCTGTCACAAGGGATGAGCCACTTTCAATGCCAGGCAACACTGAAGAGATGCACTGTGCCAACAGGTGCTGCAACGAGCTCAGCAACAGCACAGAGACCACCCCGGGCCCTCTGACCTGACACAGGACAACCTAGGTGCCCAAACCATTCAATCATCCTGGAATATTTCCTCAATTACTCTGTAATCTAATACTTTCTATCAAGAACTTCCATGTTATCTCTATAAACGTACCCAAATAAAAGCATCCGTCAGATGACAGATTACTTATCCAGACAGTATACCTACTCTAACCTGGTTCCTTGACCCGGCCAGGCTCAGTGGACAGAGCACAGCCAAATGCCAGCTCAGCACGGCTTCCCCGAGCTGCCGGCCACGACCAAACCCAGCTGCTATCTAGGCTGCATCTTGGACATTCTCCTCTCATGGCATTAACAACGAGCACATCAATAACAGCACACACAGACAGAGCAGCATAAGCCATCGGTTCCAGAAAAAATAACTGCTTTCTGAAAACTAACACAGTTTGCAGTAGAAGTCAGCGAGCGTGTTGGCTGCTGGCACATCTGAGGAGCCCGTGCAGGAGGATTTTCCCTGTGATGAACCAGCAGTGAACAAAAGCTGTTTTCTGAAGAACCACCTTGCACGCAAGTGCTGCGACTTGCTGACAGGTTTGATTTTTGTCATCTTTTCAAGCTCCTCAACTGACTTTCCACTGCACTTCAGAGAAAAAAACAAACGAAACAAACATTTCCAGTAAAGCATTCTCGTGCGTGCTGTGCGTGCATTTGATGGCTGTCACAACACGACTGTTTCAGTTTAGGTCAGGATGCCTAACACCTTCACACATACGTATCGACCACATGCCAGCTACCAACGACACCGCATTGTCAGAGGTGTGATCCTGGAAACCGCGTTCCAACAGGTAACTGCTGATGGCAATTGTGGCAGAAATCCCAAGCGTTATTTGCAGAAACAATCTCAAGACAAAAAACGGAGCAAAATCTCCTTTTTTAAACCAGGAATAGAGCAGCCATTCTAGCTTATGGCATGCCAGGATCCTGGCTTGCACAGTCAGAACCACAAACCTGGCTGCTGGACGAGCAAGTGTGCCAGAACAGCAGCTGGGAACATGAATCGTACAGCAGTCTGGGTTGGAGGGTATCCTTAAGATCACCTCGTTGCAACCCCCTGCCACAGACAGGGTAATTTAAGAGCAGAAAGACCAGCAACCTCTGCTTGTATGCATTTCTAAAGGTCAGAACTCTAAGTACAACTGGTAAGGGAGCATCTAACCGCATCTGCTGCTTCGAGGGCCCCCTGAGAAACAAGTGCAAACCCTACAGCCAAGTGTGACTTCCTAGGGACCGACCCGAAGCAGGGCAGGGCAGCATGTCCCTGCCATACCTGTACTTGGCTGTCTCAGCACGAGGCACACAAGATCCTGAAAGGAGCAGAGGTATGAGCGTGGTTTGTAGCTGAGGAGCTGGCAGTGGACCAGCTCTCTGAGCTCTAACACTGCACAGAACGAGGCTACATTTCGTTCTGCTCCCAGTGGCTGCCATTAAACACGAGACATCACGCGATGCAGAGAAGATCACGAGGCTTGCTTTATGAAAGCTGGATTCAGCAAACGCAGCCTTCCAAGCACATGCACCGCAACGAAACGCAGTGCAACCCCACAGCACAGCAACCAGAACCGGAGAATCAGAGATAACGTGACTGATTAATCACAGAGCCACAGAAGGGAAAACTCCAAAGCGTTCACATGAAGCGCACAGCTTCTCACACAGCGTTAGGGCAGAGCAGGTGAGGGCATCGTGCAGAGCTCTCAAACATTTTGAAGACAGCACTACAGACACCTACACAAACTCACCCAGCACTAAACTCACAGCTTGCACTTGGGAAATGGAAAGAACTTAGTTCATCTGCACAGAAACGCAAAGGGAAAAGCTCCCCACCTCAAGTTCTACGCCTTGCATGAGCGTGGCAGGTGGACAGT
This sequence comes from Callipepla californica brunnescens, assembly GCA_023055505.1. Taxonomy (NCBI): domain Eukaryota; kingdom Metazoa; phylum Chordata; class Aves; order Galliformes; family Odontophoridae; genus Callipepla; species Callipepla californica. The sequence goes on along the minus strand of JALIRH010000015.1, from coordinate 14,580,905 downwards.
GGACAGACTCCTCCTGACACCCTAAGCAGTCTACTAAGCCACCACAGGAGCAAAACAACTACTGCAAGGGGCACCAAGACATCTGCACAGACACCTTCCTTCTCCTCTCCATCTCCCAGCCCTGCTCCCGGAGAAATCCAACCAGAACCCCTCGTGCAGCACAATACCCCCTCGCACGACTCCAGCATGCTGCCTTGGAGCCAACAAACACACAGTAAGGAAATGCCAACACCACCAATCATTTACTGATATGTTCTGTTTTCTATGACCCTATTTCACTGGCCTACACAGAACGTTTTGCAGGAGCAAAGATGAGAGTGACTGATGTGAGAAGCAAATAAACCAAAGGTGAAGCTTAAATGTCAGAGTATCTATGAGCTAGAGCCCAGCCCAGCCCTGAGCACCAGCAGCCCTCAGGTCCTGCTCGTTAAGTGGGACTAAAGCTGAGTTCAAACAATGCAGCTTTTCAAGAAAAGCATCCTGTCTTGAGAAGGCGCCAGAGGTGATGAACTGTGTCTCTCTGTAGTGGTTAATAACTGTTAGAAATGTGTAATTAAGCTCCTTCATGACACTTTCCAGCCACTGGGTTTTTTTTTTTTCAAATTATTATTAAGTCTATGTCTTTTCTATGGTTATCCAATGCACTTGGTATCTTCTCCTGTTCAGATCATTTATAAATACTGTTAAATTCATAAAATCCTCTGTGGTTGTTATTTTTTGGCACTCTCTTCTCTTTTGTAAACCACTGAAATTACTGGTTCTAGAATCACAAAACAAAAACACGCACCACTAAAGGAGGGGCACATTTCTCAGCATTATCCTTTCACCTCTTGTGTTTTCCTGCTTTCCCTTCCACGATGTTTGACACAGAAGACACAGTTCCCAAAGGTGAATGGAAGATCTGCTCCCAGTTCCAGTACTTGAGGGGAGGCTCATAAACAGGAGAGCACTTCTTACATAGTCTGACAGCGACAGGACAAGGAGGAATGGCTTTAAACTAAAAGAAGGTAGATTACACTACTAGGCAGGAAGAAATCCTTCACTCAGAGTGATGAGGCCCTGGCTCTGCTGCCCAGAGCTGTGGGTGCCCCATGGTATCCTGAGCTGGGGGGCAGCCAGCCCACAGCAGGTTGGGATGCGGGTGATCTTTAAGGTCCCATCCAACCTAAGCCTTCCTGATTCAGCTGAGCACAGGGGGCTCAGAATAGGACAATCTCAACAGAGCATATGAGTGCAGCAGTGACACAAGCAAGGCTGGAAGGTGCCAGCCTGGTGTGGCTCATATAGACACCCAGCTACACAAACCACAGCATGCTCACTTCACAATGAGCGAAGCTGTACCCAGGAAAGCACTGTTAAGCATAGAATCAGAACCAGCTGAAAGCAGCCTGCTTGCAGCTCATGCCTTCCGAGGGCTTACCCTGTGCTGCCCCCTCTGCTCCGCACACTGCTCTCTGGCAGCTGGATCTGCCTGAAGGCACAGCTATCTGCTCTGCTGTCTGACGAGAGGCACAGCTGCTGGCTTGCTTTGCACCAAACAGTTTGGCTTTCCTTCCAGGCTCAGCGATTACGGGCTGGACGAGACGCAATCTGAACGATCACATCGTGCAAAATATCACCAAAACCTATTAGCAAGCGCTGGATTTAAGACATCTGCATAGATACGCACTTCTTCCTGAAGGAGGGTGGCCTGATTTTAGGGAAGCGTTTGGCTGCAGAACCCAAACAGAGCTCTGCGAGGCCGCGGTATGTTCTGCACCACACCCACTGCAGTTCACAACGCTGTTCCAACAGAGCACAGCGGCTGCCAGCCCATCCCAGCAGCTTCCCAAGACCTCCCCGGGAAAACAAATATTTGATTATGGATCAATGCAGGGAAGCAAAGCCCCCAGCAAGTGCCTCGCACAGACCCACGTGAGCCGCTGTCGTCTCCCTCCCTGTTCCTCTAATGTCAGTGAATAAAAAATATCCGATGAACGCGACGAGTCAGGGATACCTCACAGAGGAAAGTCCCTCCAGACAGAGGAAGAAGATCAGCTCCCTGGCTTGAATTCAGGACATTTTATTCCAGCACTAAAGAGAAATTATTACGGGGCTGTTAACTTGCTTGGGTTATCCAGACAGGCTGCCAGCACGGAGTAATGCAAAACTTCTGTGCTACCCCACGGCTGCAGAACGAGCCTGCCGCTCCCATCCCATTCCTGACAGCGGGACAACTTCAAAGCAGCCACATTTGAAGAAGGGGAACTGCTCTGCTAACACAAGCACAGAATTAAGCACAAACGCCAACTCTTCCTGTTCTGCATGGCAGAGTTAAAGCCTCACTTTGCTTTCCCACTCCCCTCACGTGGTTATTAATACAACTGATCCCCTCTTTTCCTGAAGTCTTCCACGCACCCCAAGCTCATTAAAGCTCCATCATTCTGGGGCACAGCTGATGGATATCATCAGCCTTGTGTGGCTTAGGGAACCAGCAACTGAAATCTCTCATGATGAGCACATGTCACAGTTGGAACACCTCAGTGACTGTTTTTTTTTCTTGCAAGCTATAAAACAAACTTTCTCCTGAAAGCAGAAGGGGGACTTCCAGTCTCTGTTCTCCGTATCATGACCAACCCCTCTGCCATAAGCATCCGCACACGGTCCTGCAGCTCTCAGCTGGGGACTGCCCTAAGGGTTTGGTGGCTATGGGCATACACAGCGCAACCTGTGCAAGCCCTCATCTTTCCCAACAAGCATTAAATGAAAGCAGCAGCAGAGTTACACCACTCGTACCAGGAAAAGCCCTAATCCCCTACAAGTCTTCCTACTGCAACACACAAAACCTTGATGCAACACCATCACTTCTCGAGGAGAGGAGTCACAGCAGAGCCAAGGGCAGGGCATGCCCTCACAGCCAGCCCAGGGACAGCAGCGTGACGCCGGGCGAGCAGAGGGGAGCGGGGCAAGCTGCAGGAGCTGCAGGCAGAGCCGTGCCTTCCATCCACTGCAGATCCCTCTGAACAGGGAGCAGATGGCTTCCACAGCGTGGGAGACTTGGGGGCCTGACCCGCTTTCAGCACGGAGCCTTATTTGAGTTCCTCCTGCGTGCATGTGCGAGCACGCAGCGGCGGGTCACACAGCTAATCTGTGCACAGCTCTTGTGTGGCAGGAGCACGAATCCCACTTCCTTGGTGAACCAGCGAGCTGTGTGTAGGTGTGAGAAACAAGGAAGTCTGCAGACTCCCCAAAAGAAAAAAAAAAAAAAAAAAACACACAAAAAAAACGTGTAAGATCTTCTTGAGAGACAGAGGAATTAAAGAAAACCATAGCAACAAGTCAGTCCACCTACCCAAACCACCCACCCACCACCAGTTTCATTTGCTGACGCACTTCAAAAACAAGCTGGCTCCTACCAGCCCTGGAAGGTGAGCAAGCCCTGAGAGCTCATTAAATTCCCTCCTCAGCTACTCGTGTGTGCCTGCAGCTAGTGAGCAAGTGGGATATAAATAGAAGTTATATAACATCTCTTTGTTGATTCCTGTGCTTACCCCCCAAAAAAAAAAAAATGCAGCATGACCTTGTTTTTCTGAATAGCTTGCCTCTGCCTGCTTGGGGAGGACGGCAATCCTGTTAGGGATCATCTTAAAAGTTGGATGTGGATCCCATGGAGAGAACAGGGAGAATCGGTGACTTCCATCCCTACTTCTCGGAGCACCAGAACCACATCTGGATGTCAAAGGGAATGCCACAGGAGAGGTGCTGGACAGGAATGCGTGGTTTGGTGCTCAAGGCTGCCAGGATCGGATGGGAAGCAAAGCAGCTGAGCTCTGATGCAGTCCATCTGCTTTTCTGCCTATATTTCTCAATTGCACTCATGGGCACCTTGATACTTACATGGAGAACTTCCTTTTGGGCAAAAGAGCTGAAAGATGCAATGACACAGGAGTACTCATGGCTCCACTGTACTCCAGGGAGTATCAGCTGTGACTGACACAGAGAGGCTACGAGTGCTGCCATAGCAATCCTCATTCACCCATCCTCAGCCTCATCTACGCACCCAGAGAAAATTAATCACCTTCATAAGACATGGGCAGCAATTACCCCAACAGCTTCTGGCTCTCAGTGCATCCTTAGCAGGGCTTGCTTGTGTTTAACACGGCAGTGCCCAATGGTAGAGGAGATCCTAGCTTTCCCCGTGCTAAATGCATGAAAATACATAAGGCATAGTGTGCCCAAGGGCTTGCAATCTGAAGTCTCACACCCGTGAGGATCAACAGTGCATCAGGAGATGGATTTCCTCAGCGCTGCTTTCATTGCACAAGTGCAGCGCCTTGTTTTGGAAGGTAACTACGGGGTCTGGATTTGCACGGTGCTTTGTTTCAGGGAGCTCTCTCTCTCGGTCGCAGCCCACAGCTCAGTGAGATGTCTGATGTGGGTCCTTATCGAGATTTACCTGTTTCCCTTATCATGTTTGGAAGTAACACACTCGGAGTGGCAAAACAACCTTGTGGTACATTCTAACTTGAGAAAGGCTTACTGCAATTGTGGAAGATGGGTAATTAGTTAATAGGCACTGATACCCTGCTGGTTTTGCATTAGTTTCTTGCACAGGCATTATGGAAACAATGAAATTAAAAAAAACCAATGAAATATCAAAGAGTTCTGACTGTTGTTACAAAGTGCTCGTGCTGTACAGGGGCAAGGAGTTCTCAAGGAGCAGGAGTTGAGGGACTTCTTCCAGCTGACCATAAAGATCTCAAGTGCTATCCACAGAAGTTTAGTGATCCAAAAGCATTCTTGCCTCTGAAGCACTCACACTGTGTGAAGCTCTGGGTGCTCACAGGTATCCGTGCCTGCTGCACACTCTGTAAGTAGTTAATTTGGTTAAAAGAAACCAAAACTGCCAAGTCTAAAACGCCGTTATGGAACTACATCTCTCTTTTGCATCACTAGTATTTCTGTCTTCTCCTGATTTTAGGATAGTTGCCTTCAGGTATGGCCAGCAGTAGGTGGTTGTACTCTGCTTGTGAGATTTCCATGGTGTCCACACACTGCTCCCAGCACAGGGCCAGCACCCGAAATGCTTTCAGTGCTTCTCAGCACTTTGTCACTCCTACTACCAACACAACGCACGTCAGCTGGGGAGTTCTTCTCCCTGAGCCTGCCTGGCAGCTTGGCTCCTCAACCTGCTTCTTTCCCATGCTCCAGCAATACAAATAGGAATTGGACAAGTCTGGATTCAATTCCTTCCATGCAAATAGGCAATTACTCAATAACCATCAACCCTCGTTGGACGGTCTGAGGCACCGAGTTTAACACTGGAAACCACTACTCATTTTGCTGGAGCTCTCTTGCTGGTGGTAGCAAATGAAGCACGTGTACAGTGCAAGACAGAGCTGGAGGCCAGAGCCGTGTCAGTCCACCATTTCACCAAATATTTCCTGTGAAACCAGAGGAATGAGAAGCCAGCTGCTTCTGCTCCTGGCACAGTCACAGAAATCCCACTTCTTTCCTGAAAAACCATCACTTCTTTCCTTGAGCACTGACTGACCTCCTCCGTTTTGTGTTTGCAGCCCACCTGTGGATGAAGGGGTGAGGAAAGGCACCACTTCAAACTGCCAGATCTGCATCACATCGCTTTGGGGTAGCACTTGAAGTGCCTTAAGTTAATGATATCGACCTCAGGTACCTTCCCTTGCTGAAAAATACCCACACGTGGACATGGGCAATTTGTCACGTAATCTAACTTGCGAGAAGATCCCTAATTAAACCAGAGGACCGAGGTCTCCACGGAGAGGCTGTTATGTAAGGGATGTGTCACTACCTTCCAGAAATGAAGGAAACCCAAAACTCCACGGAGGTGAAGAAGAATATATGGCGCTTCTAATTTGTATTTGGCAGCTGAGAGACAAGTGTTACAGGAGAAGCTTTCAGCAATTTTCCCCACTGACATTCATTGCTGAGATGGCTCTGACCAAGGAAAACTTGCCACGTTGCAGTTCATGCAGGGAATGGGGCATCCTTTGATCTCTTCCCAAGGAGCTCTGAGCTAAGTGTGCCTACGAGCAATGGCAACAGCCCCACTGCCTCGTGCAGAGCCGGGCTCCACGTGCTGGCCAGCAGCACCCAGGTGAAGGGCACCCATCCTGCCAGGGCTGCCCCGTCCAGAATCGCTGACGCGAGCTCTCTTGAGGCGGATGCTGAGGGTTATATAAATTAATAAAAGGGTTTATGTAATTCTCAGTTCAGCGAACAGGAGCATTTGTCAAGTTAATTTGCTGCTCAGTTTTGACCCTGCGGTTCCACCTCCGCTTCTGCCTCCTTACGAACGAGGACAGGCTTCCATCAAAGCAGGAGCAGCCAGCTCACCAGACCCAGCTGCTGCCCACCACGAGCACTTCTGTTACCAAAGCACTTTGAGTTTCTGATGTACTCCTAAAGCTAAAAACAACAACAAACTTCTGAAAGTTTCCATCCAGAGAGCTTTAAGTGGGCAAAGACCTCTGTGCCTTCCTCAATAGCAGATTTATCACATCCACATTCAGCTCTTATAAGAAAGAAAAATGCAGAGCAGTTTGGCATTGAAGGTGTGTTCTGTCCTCTTGGCCTCTAACCTAAGATAAACCAGGAATTACTTTCCTTGTGCTGCTTCTCCTCCACGCTAATTTTCTTAACAATACAATAAAAATCACTCCTGCCAATTATAATGAGGAACATTTCTAATTTGCTTTTCTGCTAGAGTTGCCAACCACCTACTTTGCCTAGCCTTAATATTGGCCCTGCGTGCACTTAATGAAACAGCAACACCTATTCCAGTTATCCCTTTCCAGCAACACCGGGATCTGTTCTCCCACTAAAGCTCATGGGAGTCACCCGGGAACTCCCATTATTAACCACATTACAGTTGTCATGTGCAAGTTGCTGTGTGTCAGTGCAGACTTTTGCTTAACTTCAGGCTGAACTCATTTCCCGTGTGAAAACCTGGAGTGAAGAGAACGCCACACAGGGCACCACATTTCTGGCTTGGCTGTCAAAGCCTTTTTACGTAACCTGCCCCGATCCCACCAGTTTCCTATTCTCACAGGACTGTAGATATAAGCAGTTTAGGTTTAGTGAAAATTATTCACAGAATGAACTTATTCAGAATACTATAAGTGCAGAGTTGCTAATAATAACCGAAAGAATGTGACATGACGACGTGTTAGAACACACAGACATCGGGAGCCGACTCGGCCAGGCTGACTTCCACGATGACAAACATAGCTGATGCAAATTGAACAACTATGAGTCCGATGACTGCAGGTGACTCTTCCACTGACTGTTACTGGAAACAGACGGAGAAAATCCACCCTGCAGGCTGCAGAGGTTGTGCAGCCCTACCTTACCTGCAAAACTTACAGCAAGAACATCTATGGGAGAACAGCGTCCAAAGCATCATGGACCATTGGGTTAACTGTCATAATGAAGAGAGAAAAGCTAGGTTATGTGACTTTGCCATGGTCAAAATGCCAGTTTAACCTGGACATCACTCAGCCATCACTCCAGGAGACACAGAGCTGAAATTGTAATTTTACACAAACCTCCACGCTCGCTTGGATTCACCGGTGTTGAGCCAGCTGTTCTCCCAGAAATTAAGCTTTGTGGTTGGCGTTTGTCTACGTTTACGTTTTATTTTCTTGGCTTTCATGACTCAAATACTATTGAAAGATGAGAGAGCTGAGTAAGTGCAGTTCCTGACTAATGCTCAGAGCTTCCACGGGCCTGATGGGGCTGGAGACCATGCAAGCAAAGCAAGGCCCCAGGGAACTCGCCAGCTATCAGCAGACTAATCTATGCAGAGGTAAGTCAGGGAACACCTTCGAGCACTGATAAGCCTTTTTTGCCTTTTGCTATTAGGTCACTGGATTGTTACAGCACAGAATATCTACTCCGGGGCCACTTCATATGATATTTTCAATAAAATCTCATCTGTACTTTGCATGTGTGAGTAAGAGCTCCTGGGTGTGTCCACGAGCTCACAGCCTGCAGCACTAGCTGCAGGCATCGCCAAGTGACCTGCTTCCTGAAACATTCTGTTCCGAAAAGCAGCAGATCCGTAACCCCCAGCCCCTCACTGTTCCTTCAGGGCGCATACGCACACGCACAAAGCAACTCCTGGCTGCCCAGAGCAATTTTCTAAAGGTAAAGACAGCCACAGAACACGCATTCCCAAGTGGGAAAGGATGGAAAATAGTTATTCTGGTTCGACGGAAGTCACTTGCATAAAGGCAACAGCACAGCAGAAACTGGCAGCACTGCAGCGCACGGACGTTACTGGCTGCAACCACCACGTGCCAACAGCCTGCTCCTAACCACAGCTATTTCACAGACTGCCAACCTGCAGCTACAGACAGCAAACGCAAACTAGAGACCAAAAAACCATCTTCCTTTTTGGTGAAAGAGGGGACTTGGGAGACGGACGGAAGATTTCCCTGTTTGTTTTGACCCGATGAGCTAAGGGATCTGCTTCCAACAGAGACACGCACAGCAGGAAAGCGGCTCTGCTCACTCCATTTAGCTCTGGGCTCCAGGACAAGCAAAGGCCCTCTCCATCTCAGGCTGGTGTAGAATTTATTTTTCCTTCCAGCATGACAGTGTGAGGTTACCTGAGGCTACCTGTGGGCAAGCAAGATGAAAGCTCAGCTTCCTTCAGATCTGAGGAGAGCAGGAAATTTCAGGGAGTGATTCTCCCCAAGGAATGTTAATCCCGTCATTGTATTTTAAGATGTTACGGGATTTTAAACACTCTGTCCCTGCTTTATCTTTGGCAAAAAAGTTTCACTTGAGAGCATGCATACAGGGAAAAAAGAGTACAGTGATTGATTACAGAGTTGAGAGATGAAGGAACCCTAAAAAGCTTCCCTCTCCTCTTAGGAGAGCTTTGTGAAACAAAGGTGGTACTGCAGACCCACTGCAAGTTTAAATCATCATTATCTATGAGAAATCACCAGAATTCAGTCTCTTGCCACGCTTCACCACGTCTCACCACCCGATTCCAGGCAGTTCTCAGCCAGACCTCTTCCACGGGATTGGATCTGCTTTTGCTGGCAGCCCGGTTTCCCAACAATCAGCAGCTCAGTTCAGCCCACCCCACAGCTGCACAAGGCATTCAGAAAGGGGACAAACAGAGCTAACACAAACAGCCATGTCCATCTTGGCCACGGCCCATAGTTACATCAGACGAAGTGCGAAGCGCTGCCTTCGATTAGTTCACACACTTATTTCAACAGCTGCCGTGGAGGTCCAGCAAAAATAACATCACTGCAGGGGCACTTAGTAGCAGCAGTGACACCTGAGAACGGCTGTGGATTTTGGGAAGTTTGCTTCTCAGGACAGAAAAAAACATTAAAGGACCATGGATGCGGATATTTTATACTGGGAACAGTGGGGTCACATATATGAGGTTTTCTTAGTTCCGTTCTGGAAATGCTATCTGAATCTTCTTTTATCTTCAAGTACCTGAACTTGTTCCTTATTAGGCTGTGGCACAAATGGCATCAAATTATAAGGCTAGATCTGTATGTATATCAAATGCTTGGCTCTATTTTTCCTCCGTAAGAACAACCTGTAAAATCGACCTTTCTCAACAAATCACTGATTGTTGTCTTCAGAGACGTGAAACAAATGGAGGGAGGGCGAGGAAAGGGGAAAGCAGATTGGAATAGCTCTACATAAGGGCAATTGTCCACGTCTGGAACAAACTGTCTGCAACCAGAACACATAAAAAAATCAAAAGAAGATACTACACAATCAATAATCTTTGTAGGCATGATTTGCCAAAGTGACATTTTCTTTCTGTTGGGAAGAGTACAGCATTGCTCAGATGCAACAAGCCGGTCGCTGTGTATTCGATGCGATTCTCATTTAAGAACAACAAACTCTGATTCAAAACACAGCAGTGAAGCACAGCACGACCACAGGAGAACAGTGGGTTTGGAATTCACCGTAGAGTGTTACTTTGGATTCTGACCTGAAATTCAGGACCTATAGTTGTAAGAGTCTCAAAGCATCTTGCAGCTGCTCACTCCTTACAGTAGTCACATTAACGCACACTACAAAGCTGTTTTGTTATACATCCACTCCTCCACATTGCCCTGGGAAATACCTCAATTACCTAGTGCCCATGCAAACATTTAGTAAGTTTACTTTTGCATGGCAGGCACTGGTATTTCCCTTAATTACAGGTCAAAGATCATTTAGTCATTTCCCCTCCCACTGCCCAAACCTCCTCAGGTTTCCTGGATCTCAAAAACATTTCCCTTCCCAACACGTTTTAGTTAGAAGCTTAACATTTTCCATTTTCCTACCTGTATTGTAGTGTTGCCTCCTTCCAGAAGGGCAATGGCAAGTAGGATGCTCTCGTGGAAGACTCTGTCGCTGGTGGCATTCATGATGAGGTCTATGACCAAGTTGGATGCACCTTCTTTATCCAGATGACACTGAACATCTGCCAAACTCATCTCACCTCGGCTCACTGAACTCGATCCAGAGCTTCCTCCTATAAAGGTGATGAGGGTGGCAGGATTTCAATCTTAGCCTGTCATCAAGGGATGGCACTTCTCTCCCAGTTTAAACTGCGAACTATCCCAAGTTTATTACCAGAGAACTCACCTTCCAGCATTTCTGCAAGGAAGAGGTTTGGGCTTTTTTGTTTGTTTGTTTGTTTCTTAACTAAGAACACAGGCAGGACACACTGCATGATGGGCACTTAACACTGCTTTAATGTGTGCAAAGCAGGTGGATGCTGTCCCTGAGAACAGCCTGGGCTGGTGAGGAGAAATAGCTACTGCCACAGAAACCTTTGTTGGCAGCAGAAGATAGAAAGAGGGCTGATGCACTAAAAGCTGAAAGTAAAACAGGTTCAAGGGTAGCAAGGAGGTAAACGCTCTACAGTACCAGCGAGGTGACAGAGAGAAGACAGGACAAATTCTAGCAGACAGCAATACCAATGTCATGCTGTACCATGGAAGCATACAACTTTGTGGGCAAACACACCAAACAAGATAAGCACACAGGAGCTGGTGGAGGAGGCAGGAAGACTGAGAACTGAATGCAGAATGATCTAGAGAACAAAGGAGCACGACAGCAGGCAGCGCTATGCAAGAGCAAATGTTATTACACCTTGACTTCAGAAAACAGAGGGAGATCCTTTTCCCCACTCGTTTGCTTCCAGTGGCCGCCCTGCAATAGGGAGACCCGTGGCAAAACCCACTGAGTGGTATTTGGCCAAAACATGCACAGCTGACTTTTTTTTTTTTCAGCAATGGTTTTTAATTAAATGAACTGCACTCTGCAGTTGCCTTCAAAGCTGATAGTAGCTCATCCTGTCCCATAGCATCTCCATAATACAGCAAAGCGTTTCTGTTTCAGAGGGAGTTCACCTGACATCCCTACGAGCACGTTTTCCAAACAGCATTTCAAGTATTACATTGATCAGATTTCCTAAGTACGTTCACTCAAACCAAAACAAGATCCAAGGCAGCCCAAGGAAGCCCCAGGAAAGCAGAAAATAAAAAGCAACAAAAACCGCCTGCTTAAGTTTGAAGGGTTTTCTCACGGGCAGCGAGAAAAAAAATAATACTTTCCTTGTCCACATGAGGAAAAGTCAGTTTGCATGATTAGAGACAGGAGAGCTATGCTCTGCCCGAGCTTAGAGCCAGGAAACGCGTGGAAGTATGAATTCTTCCCCATCCACTGCGGGCAATTCATTTGTTTTTTTTTTCATTATTTATTTTTGTGGACTTCACAGAAACAGAAAAGTAGGGGGAAAGTCTCTGGGGAAAGCCTGTGAGACACCACCGCGTGATGCGGACAGACAGACATCCACAGCCCAGCTCCTGCATGCCCAGCCAACCTCCCTGACCCCACGGCCCAGCTCCTGCCCACCCCAGCCCACCCCCCTGCCCCCGTCCCACCTCCTGCCCCGGCTTTCCCAGTGCTGCCAGCAGACAGGGGCCCGTTGCCGAAGCTGGTGAGGCTCTCCCTCCGTCCTGCAGGTCTGACGTTGCCGTAGTAACGGTTGACCAAAACTTGCCGGAGCGCCTCGCCCTTGATGCAAAGAGGACAAGGAGAGCGTGACTGGAGGTTGAGGAACAAGTGGATGAGCAATAGATGCACCAAGAGCACAGCTGCTGCTGTCTGCGTGCAGCAGTGGAAGGGGATGGAGATCCCGGAGATTTGGAAGAGTTCACCCAACACCTCCCTGTGGTCTGGGGCCGCCTGGGACACCGTGTTTGTCTCAAATAAGATTGCAGGTTCCCAGCACTACAAACGGCTGCAGTCCAGGTTTCATCCTCAAGCTTTCTGCTCAGATTTTATTCTCCAGGAGTCTTTTATTTTAATAAAAATCACTGCTTCAGTTTTAAATGTCAATAAGCAGAACCTAGATAGCGTCAGCACGAAAGCCAACATTCAGAAGGAGCTTTGTGACCCCACGTCCTCAGCCCCGTCCCCCTCCTGCAGTTCAGGGCCTCCAGCCCCACTGCGGGCACAGTGCTGCACCGCACGCAGCCCTTCACCCGCAGCACCGCTGTGCCCTCAGCAGCAGCCCAGCACATGAGTGCGTGCACTGCGGGCACCGGTCCTCGGCTGACCCTGACATCCCTGGGACGTCAGCACGAAGCACGTGCTGCTGTCATCAGCACAAGTCAGGGGAGAGCACAGCAGCTCCCAGGTGGAATGTTAACCCACGGAGCTCGCCCCGCGCTGCTTTCAGCCTTTGCAAGAGCCCCTGGTAATTGAGAGGGCTGTACCAAAGCTGGCTGTGCTGCCTGCAGCCCGGTTAACACTTATGTAAGGCCTCTGTGCATTAGGGAAGGCAGCGATTGTTGAAGCTGCTGCCCTGCTGATGGACGTGTGCTGTGCCTGCAGCAGTGCCGGCGACAAAGGGACTTTGTGGGGAGCCCCGGAGGTCAGAACCAGCCAGCAATCACTTCAGCTCAAAAAGCTGTCAGGATGAGCTATGGAATCCTCATCTCTGTTTGCAGAAGATGCCCGATGCTTACTGTTGGCTGTGCTTCACACTAAATGAGTTGTCTGGGTATAAATTCAAAGCACCATCCAGTAGAGGGCTGAGTATTAGCTACCATGCAATTGAAGCCTTGTTTTTCCAACTCTCACTAGAGGCCCTTAAAAAACACACGTAAACGTGTTTAAGCACACAGCCTGGGTGTGCTTTAGCTAAGTCATGCAGACACAGCATTGCCACGCTTGGACTGCTTCTGACATGGAGCCAGCACACCCAAAACATGGCTTAGGTGAAACCTGCCAGGACCTTGCAGCCCTCTGATGCATCACTCCCAGGCTGAGACCCACAGGTCCCGGCAGCACACTGGGATTACTGCTCCCCACTGGTGGTAGTGCTGCTCCCACCGCCCATCGCTGTGACAGCAGCACTGCAGGAGCTGCATCTTATGGACTCAGATGGGGATGGGGGAAATGGCAGAGGGAGGTAAGAAAAACTCTAGGAGAGCATTCCAATCAGCTGCTTCCAAAAGTAAAAAAAATAAAAAGTAAAATAGGTTCTTTAGGAAGTAATAGGAGAAGAAAAAAGTCAGAGCTTTATCAAGGGGCATACGCTTCCTATCACTGCTTGGGCCCAATTGTGAACATGTAGGAGAGGCAAGAGACTGCTCATGAGCTCAAGTGAACTCATCCCCGAGGAGCTGCTGACTGACTATGACACGACAGCATTTAGCACATGACGGAGCGCTTTACCCACTCTTTCTGTCTCAGTCTGGCAGGTAAGGAAGGATGCGTGACAGAACAAGGGCAAGACAGGCAAAAAATCCTCAACTACATCTTCTTTCCACACGGGTACTGGTCAGAAAAGGAACTCGATACTTATACAGCCCTGTGCCAAAACTAAACTGCAGCTGAGCTCTCCCACTGCACTCTGTTAAGCTGACTAGGGCTGTCTCAGCATCCAGCATTTAAAAGCAGTAGTTTCTACTCCTTTGTAATAACACTACAGAGATTACTACTTTGTAGTAATACTATGAAGATCATAGCACACCTGTGACTCCAAGAAGTGGTGCTTAGTGAGCTCCCCACATCCTGAGCGCAGGGGGTAACTGCAGCTCCTGGGACTGCCTGCAGGCATTCCTTCACCCACTGCTGAGCAGAAGGGAACGGCTGCTCCGTGCTCACAGCAGGTCAGGGAGCAGGGATCTCAGAAAGGTCCTGCTCTGCAGAGCTGCTGCACCTGCCTGGCAGCGGACAAGTAACCAGGGAGCACAAGCAGGAGCTCATACCGAGCATTTCTTGCCTCTATTCTGAAAGCATGCCAATCCACAGCTTCAAAGCTTTGGCAATCCGTTCCCCCGCTCAATATCATTTAGAATTCTAATTGGGAAGAAAAACATCACCATTTACTGCACTCGAAACCATCGTGTTAGCTACAAAGTGTATGAGAACGTATTCATAAGAAAGGGGAGAAAAAAAAAAGTTATTTAAGATACGTTATAATTCATTTTGCTGCTCTGCTTGGCTTCACAACAGATCTCCAGCCACCACATTGCTGTTATACAACACTTCGATGTGCACAATGTGCAAACGTATCAGATGTTTGGTGGCAGTAAGAAAAACCAAATATGCTACCTAGAAAAAGCTAGCAGCATTCAGCTGTATCTGCATTCATCATCAGGGTAAACTGACAGCAAGCAGCGTACAAACATCAGTAAAACAGATGCAATGCACAGATCAGGTGTTATCAAAAACCTGCCATGATTTTTAAAACAGTAAATCTTTAAGAATACTTAAGAGTAAAGCCATTCTCAGTTGCCACTCCTAGCTATGAGAGTAGAAGAAATGAACACGTATTAATGATGTTGACTTGGCAGCCCCACTCCTTATGAAGGGGACAGGTGGAGCCAAACAAGCAAACTCCACTGGCACTGAGTGATCTCGCTGTAACTGTGTGGCCATCACCACTGGGGTGGCTGTGTGACCAGAGCAGAGCAGGATCTGAGGCTGAACCTCAAGCAGCCAAGCTGTGCTCTTCCTCAGAATACAACAGCAAGTGCCCAGATGCCCTGCTTTGTAAACACTGCTGCTAGCCATGCTAGCTCCTAACAGGCTGACAACAAGCAGATAACCACAGAAGTGTCTTATATGACTTCACTGTTTGAAAGGAAAAGGTAGAGCATTAGTTCTGAACACGCTTGACTGCTGTACATACCCTTCTATGATCCTCCAGTTGCCTCTGTGGAAGACTTTGATCAAGCTCCTGCTGCTGCGTGTGTAGAAATTTCATTTTAAACCAGGAAAACACTAAAGAGACACTAACATCTTTGCACTCATGGAGAATATCAAGGGAAGTCATGGCCGAAAGCATGGGGGAGATGAGGAAGACCGAGTGACAAACTAAACAACACAGGAGCCCTTCCCTAGCTCCAACAGTACTCAGTCAACCTGCCTGCTCCACCACCAGAGCAGACCACATGGCATGCACGTGTGCCAAGGCATTCTCATGGATTTGAAGAAAACACAAGGTCTAACTCATCTTACAGGTACCACACGAGAGCTTTTAAGAACTCGAACCATGCATTATGTCCATGCACACATATACACATATACGCACACACAAACACTCCTTCCCACTTACATACGCTTCCAGTGGAGGCACTTGAACGCATCTGATCATGGGGAGCCCCTGCCAAAACCTGTGTGTTTTTCACCCCAAAGCCAAGGACTTCAGAGGGGATTCACTGATACATTAAACACAGTCCCTTGGCATACATAGATTTCCAACTCAAATCCCTCTTACTCCAGAAGTTAAGTAGGTAAAGGAAGTAAATTTTCAGGAACTTAGTGCAGATTGGAACTTCCACTCTGTAAAGCTGAAATCCCTTCAAGTTCCTGTTGCTTTAAAGCATTCTGAAAACACTGGAGTATTCTGAAACCACGCTATACAGGGACCCTCTTAAACCAGGAGCCATCTTCCAAGCACCTCAAAGCCGTTCTACGACCGCTGAGAATTTCAGCTTACATTTAAACACAATTCCACAAAAAATTACAAATACAGAGGTTTAAAGCATTACAGTCTGCATTTTTTTTTTCCTTGGTCATTTCAAAACAGAATCAGCATCCTTCCAGATTCGGACTTGTGTGTTGTTTCACTTGGATTTGACAAAGGATCCATATATAAAATCTACTAATGTCGCCTCTGGGCATCCCATTCATTCCAAAATGAGCTGAGATTTAACAGGTTGTGTCTTATCATCCTGGCTGATGCTGGGATGTCTCAAAAAGGAAACATACACCCAGGTCACTGAGGAACTGGGGACCCTCATAGTGCAAAGGGACCATTCACTGCTTCACTATGGCCCTGTGGACAGGACACCCAGCTGCTCTGGAATTGTGAAACTTCTGCAAACTTCTTCTGTCAGCTCCAAACCCTTATCAGAGGTTTTAAATATGTGAGATAAGGGGAAGACAAAATTCCTTATAAGGAGTCATAGAAATGAAGCCTTCTGTGGCTAACAAGGGAGGATTTCAGCAGATACTCCTCAAAGAGCCCCTCTAATTAAAAGCAGATCAGCAGCTGACAGGCCTGCTCCGCCTTGGATGTGTTGAACTACTTGTCCTTTGGGTCCCTAGCTTCATCCAGGAACAGCAGATTAGGGACTGCTTTACATTCTGTGTCTTTTCAGACTATCTTGCTGACACTGCACCAGACTGAAGCACTCCAACCATACTTTGCAACGTCTACACCACTTAAACACACATTTCACAGTCTTTTTTTCTAGCAACGAGACACTCCACCAGGACTACTTCAAGACACCAATATTTGCCTGTAGCACAAATATGGGTGGGTGACACACCTCTACGGAGCTTTCCGCTTCTGGGGGTTGCGGCAGCTAGTTGAAAGTAAAATGCAGAAAAATTAGTCATTCTCCAAGGTTCTTTCATCTCTACAGAAATCGAGCGGTCAACACTTACAGGGGAAGGGAACTAGCAAACCCCTCAGCCCCACCTGAATCATCACATAATGACCACGTACGCCCTCCCAGCCACCCACCATGCCCTTCAAGTTTGAAAACGGAGCAGGTGTCCTTTGAACATCCCAAACAGCTCTGCATAAGCACAAAGGCACGAGCTCAGAGCTTCAGGTGCACGCAGGGCCCCCAACCCAGAACTGCACTGCTGGGCAGTGTGCTCACACCACATGGATGGGATCTGCCCCTTGCACACGGGGAACAGCAGCACACACATCACACAACACAGTGCACACACCCCCAGTGGGAAGCAGCAAGTGCCATAGGTCACTAAGAGACTCAAGAGGCCTGTTCAAAACAGTTTCTGTGGGTTCTCAGCTAGAAATGTACTTTCCCCAAGATAAAAGATAGGTGAGACAGTACCAAACACGAGTAATGAAAGATAAAGCTTAACGGTGACAACTTCTCAAATTGAAAACACCGATCATCACATTGAGACATTGATGAAGACAAGCAACCTTCATCTAGAAGAACTCGGACATACAACAGAGACCTAAGCATTCAAACAGAACTGCCTATTTAACTGTGGCTAAATTCATTTAACCTCTCAGGAGCGGAACAAGGCTCTGACGATGCAGCACCAGCTGCTGACTGCCCCTGGGCACACGAACTAGGCAGACAAATGGACGCAGGCTGGGCGAGCTGCTGCAGGGCTGTAACCCGACATCCGCTGCGGCTGGGAAGCACACGGCAGAGAGCGGAAAGCTGTGGGATTCCAGAGCCTAAATATGGCGAGATCCCGCTTCCCAGGAGGGAGCCAGAGAAGGGAGCCCTTCCCCTGCCTCACGAGCAGGGGCTCCTTGGCAGGAAGCACCGCTCTCTGTTCTCCTCCTAATGGACTTTCCTCCTGGCTCCTTCGCACAGCCTTCGGTACACCGCTTCCTTGCATTGTCACCTCTCTTGGAAACCACACAAGCATGCAAACCACTTCTTTCTTGGCTAACTTGGAGCACGGAGTACTTGAGCCAGAGGACCAAAAGTTAACAGGAAGACCCTCATTTGTGCAGAGGAACACACAGTTCCTGCTCAGCACGCTCTGCTGAGCACACCCTTGGCTGTGCACAGACTGGATACTGGGAAAGCCACACCGAGTCTTCAGTGAGTCTGGGCACACTGTCCTGACTCCATCAGTACAACCTGCCCTGAGGCACAGCAGAAACCACCTCCCCCACTATGGGTTATCAGCAACAGCACGTACATTGTAAGGGAAACTGGGCACGTTCCTTCCAATGGAGACAGAAGCTGGGAGGCCAAGTGGACACGACTACAGCTGGACTGCAGGTTCCAAACAGAAGTTCCCCAATGCTCAGGCTAATGCCATGACCCCTGGTTAACCTACGTGTACATTTTGGGGTTGAAAATCAGAGATGAAGAATAAACACAAAACCAATTTGATCTCCCCAGTGTAGAACGGAGAAGTAAATGCTCCACCTCACAAACTCCTATACCTCCCCACACTTCAGCCCAGACACACGTGCACATAGAGCAGTGTGTGAGAGCCAGCCCCACAAACCATCTGCAAGCAGAAGCTGCAGGCCTGGGCAAGGCTCCAACCATCGTTTCACATCACCGCGGCCTTCAGCAATCCTTCAGTAAGAACATACACTCCGAATGCTGAAAACGCCATTGTTCTCACTGGAATGGGTTAGAACAGAGAGGAACTACGGTGCTGAGCTCTGCACTACCCTCTGTAGTGCAAAAGCAAAGCGTTCGCTCTATAAGAAAAGGGAAAGCAGCTGGAAGCAGTGCACTCCTCGTGCCCCCATACTGCTCAGCTGTCCACCCAGAAGCGAGGCAGTGGCTCTGGAAGGGGTGCAGGGTGAAAGCAGCCAGCTCACAGCTGGAAGGCAGCGGGGCAGGGCATGGCACAGTGCCGTGACTCCTCACCAGCAGCAGCAAAAGCTCCTTTCCACTTGCTGTACAGAAAACCCCCCTCCTTCCTTTTAAGTTTCCATTCCCACAAGGCTGGCGAATAAACCACTCATCGTTAGCCATAACAGGAGAATTTCCTTTCATTGGACCCACTGGTGACTATAATGCCTCTAGCACAGGCGACGTGTTTCCCAGAGCGGTTTTTATCTGACTCAACAGTGGATGTGTCCACCTCAGAGCATTGCAGCTGTGACAGCTCAAGCCTGAACTTGTTGCACCCCAACTTCATGACATGTGGAAGAAGCTCTCGTCTTTTTCTTTCTTGCTTAAAGAAAGCAAGATGAAAATAATAAAAAAAAACATAACGAAAACTGATGAATTCAAGCACCCAGCACTGCAGGTAAAGGGAAAATGGATTGAGGATAATGCAGGAAGACTTCCATCCAGGATAAAGGCTCAGGATTGCTTTTCTCATTAGTTTTCTTAAACTCAACAACGCAGTGGAAGTCCAGGACAGAAGAACTGGAAACGCTGAAGTACATTTAAAAGGAGGGCAGAGATTCCAACTCAAGTCAGTGGGGTCTCCTCCAAAGAATGGCTTCAGCAGTGCAGGACAGGAAACAGCATCACACTGTTCAGTTAAAAATGGCTGGAAAACAATTTTTTTGTGCTCACGTTTGTGAGCACATGGGTAAACACTTCCCCAAAAAAAAAAAAAAAAATTCAGCAGAGATCCTTTTATCTTCAGCCCCACTGAACTTGAGGATCTTATCCCCATAATGCTTGAAGGCAGAAAGCCTCTTCCATTCCTGGCCGCTTCTCACTTGGGAAGACTGATCATCTTCTCTACAAAGCCTGCATTAGTAGTTTTAATTAAGCAGTAAGATGGTGCCATTTTTTTTTCTTGTTATTTTTACAAACAACTAGAAGTGTTCCAGTCTCCTTTTCCAGAGAGCTCACCAATTCCAGTTCCAGTTTGTGCAATAAAAACAGTCCAAAGATTGCAGGATCTCTGAAGGAAAAAAAATATAAAGCAGCCCACAAAAATTTATGAGAGCCTGCATTTCCTCTCCTGGAGACATAACAAGTGAAGCACTGTCTAAGAGCAAAATACACAGAGATGACCTTGCTACAAGCTCTCCCTGCAAGGAAAACAACTGAAAAATGCAACCCTTCAGAACGTAAGGGGTTAATAACTTTTCCATTTTCAGTGATCAATCAGTGCACAGTGCAGCCCACATTCTGCACCTTGCTCAGCTTTGCAGATGACGAATGGCATCGTGGAGGTCGCTCCCTTTGAGCCAGGATTTTGAGATCCCTCTCTAACTACTTGAAACCTTAAGACCAAAGCGAGGAGGAAAAAAACCCATAACCTCAAAACTATATGGAGAGGGCTTGCAGATATAATTTGGTAATGACTGTTCTTTCAGCTGCATAATCCATTCTATGATACTAATGACACTTTGGGTTGGAAGGGACCTTAAAGACCTGCCTGTTCCAACCCCTGCATGGGCTGAGTGCAGCTCAGGCTGCCCATGCTCCACCAGCCTGGCCTCGGGCCCCTCCAAAGATGGGGCACCCACACTCCCTGAGCAGCCTGATAGTGAATTAAAACAGAAATCTATAGAACAGTTCTACTCAATTCCATTATTTTCCTTCAAACCCTAAACATCCTCAGCATCAAATGGAAACTCAGGTTGCTGTGAGCGCTGGGCTGGGTCCCAGGCCGTTGCTGGGGGCAGGACCAGGGGCATGGCCCCACAGCAGCGTGCTGGAGCTGCTCATCCTCACCCCACTGCAGCCACGGGGCCATTGGGCAGCTGTGTGCTGACAGCCAATGCTGCTGGCAGCCACGGGCCCGAGGCACCGTAAACAGCTCCACCGCCTTTATTGGCAATTACTGCTGAAGGTCACACATCAGCAGCGAGCCTAAATTCCAGGAAAAAAAAGCTGTTCTTATGTAACTGCTGCCTGAATGCTGGCAGGTGCCCAGCGGAGCAGTTCGCTGCAATGTGGCTGGGAGGGGGGGGGGGGAGGAGAGGAAAAATAAATAAATAAATAAATTAAAAGAAAAGTAGGACATCTCCCAGTCACATTCGGCATCCTGAGCATGCCACCTGCAGGTCAGCACTCAGACTTCCCATCTTTTTAATCCACAGCAATATTCACGCACTCCTCCAGGACATCTGCACTTCAGCGCAGCTCAGGTGTCCGCTGGGGCCAAGGGGAGCCCAGCGTGCAGCCCGGCCCTCAGCCTGGGGCTGGAACTACAGAACCCACACTTCTCTTTGGATTTGGAGTTCTCCGTAGGGTTGAGGATCTAATTAGAAGCAAGCTAACCCCCTGTTTTCTATGGGCACTGATTCATACTAGGTGGCACTTAAGAAAAATTTAGGTTGGTCTTGCTGACAGCTCCTGCAGGAACAAAAACACAGCAGTGCAGCCCTGAGAGGAATACATTAGGAAAGACTCAGCCCAAAGGCACTTACAGAGACCAGGCCTGTCTCCAGCCTTGGGGTTCACATCTCTATTGCTTGAGGCACCAGCACGGAGCTGAAGCTCTGAGCTCTGCAGCCCCACCTGAGCCCAGCCCCAGGGCAGGCCGCGAGCAAAGTGCTCCCCAGGCTTTGGCAATGGGTTGTTGGGGTTTTGATTTTCATCAAAGCAAATGCTGTTTCTCCTCAACCTTAAGATATCGCTTCTGCTCTTTATTTTAATGCCAGCCTCATGCAGATCCTATCCCCTGACGTCTACAGCTCTATGGGAACCTGAATACTTCGGAAATATTGCAACAATTGCTTTTCTTCTTCATAATCCCTCTCTGCAGAAGAATCCTGCATGAATCCTGCTGCAGTACTGGATGCTGGAGAGCTTGGAAAACACCTACAAAAGCATAAAGAACTCCACCAGTTCTCAAGAGAACTCCAGCTCCCTCCTGTCCCTCCTTCCCAGCAGCGATGCTAAAAGCAATCTCAGGATAAATCCCTCAGCAGAGAGCACAGAACTGGGCCAAGTGAGGGCAGTGGGATCAAAGCACGCTGCTCACTCTTGCACTGCCAGCACAGCTCACAGCCGCACCGCTGATCCTTCCTGCTCTGCAGGGGATTTCCTGCCCCGCGGTGGATTCCAGAGTTATTCACCTGCTGAGAAAGGCACTCCCTTTCTTCACCCTCAAATGCTAACAGGGGCTGTAGCTCCTGTTTTCTTCCTGTCTTAAGTCCCCGTGACAAATGCATGCACCTTTCCATGTCATGGGGTTCAGCGTCTGGAACACTGTGCACCGAAATCGCCCTGCAGCGTGAGGAGCTGTGAGGCACAGACTGCCCGCACCACCACAGACATCCTCTGAAATCAGGCAGCTCTGCCCTCAGTTGTTTTATTGCAGCCTTACCCTGAGGGGATAAGGAGCTCTTCAGCTGGACAGAAAAATTACATAACGCAGAGCTGGCAGGGAGGGTAATACTGACACTGGAAATTTGTGCTCTTTGCCCTGCACGTGTACCGGTGCCAGGGGTGACACGCTGAGAAAGGGAACACCGGGACTGCCTTTGGGAATCACCAGTGGTTCCAGACCCCTCCAGATCCCTTTCACACACACCCAGCACCTGTGCCCTCCAGCAGCTGCTCCACCACAGAGCGACAACATTCCAACGCTGCAGCCTCAAGAGCAGATCCCCAACTGCTCTGCACGCTCCAGCTGATTTATTGCAGGCAGAGGCAGTGCGTTACAGCCAGAAACTAGGAGAAAGTTTCATGTTATGACTTAATTTGCAATTAAACAATTCATTGTTTCGTCTGAAGGTTCTCCAAGACAAAATGCTGCTGCTATTCTGGGATGTGCTGCACAACCTGGGGGTCCAGCACCTGACAGAGGTGTTCATGTGCCAATGGGATCATCTTCCACGGAGACGCTGCTGCTATGCATCCCCAGGTAAAATGGAGAGAAAAGATCCCATTAGAAAAGTAGTTGGCATTTCAAATACGATGCGGTTCTCAGAGCAAAGTTACCCAGATAAATGCAGCTGATCAGCATCCAAATGGAGCTCTGCAGAAAGCGCCTTAGAGTTATCATTTCTTCCACTGAATAAACAGGAGCAGCACTGTGAGCATTTTAAAGGCTTGAATTTTGTTGCCTCTAAACGGTCGGCTTGGGAGATAGCACAGGAAACAAACCAAAGAGGAAAACGCTTCCATTTCCCCGGCATTTCAGTGAAATGAGATGCCAGTCCATCACTTTCTGAGCATCAAACATTCATGCGAAAAGAATCCCAATATTTGTGCCCACACTGACTTTCTAGGGCTGCCCGAGGAAGCTGCAGCAGCAGAGGCAGCTCAGAGCCCCGAGGCTTACACCAAACACACTGCTTCTGGAGTCCTCAGAAAGCCAGCAGAACTGAAAGCAGCCTTCCCCTGTCTGCCAACAGCTGCCCCAGCCCCAGCACGGAGCAGTGCCCGCTGCCCTCCTGCTGCTCCTTGGGAACCACCCACATCTCCCACCATGCGGCTCGGGCAGGGGCTGCTCCTGCGGCCTCCCAGCTTCCTCCAGCTCCTCTGCTAACACCCCTGTGAGCAGCATTCAGCTTCCCAAAGAGCTGAAGGGACTAACGCACAGCTTACGCTGCTGTGTAGCTGCTGAAGGCTGATGCTGTGACAGTGCTCACAGCATCGGTGTGAGGCACCCCGAGCCCAGAGCTCCTGTGGCACCAGCTGACTGCCAGAAACCCTAATGGCGTTGGGACTGATGCTCAAAGCAACGACACATGGGATTAGTTACAGTAACTATCCCCATTGAGGACACACGGCAGACTGAGACCTCCACTACTGCACTGACACAGGCATACAGTGCTGGAGACAACAGGACAGGTCACAGGCTGCTCAGGGAACAAACACCGTACAAACAACACTGGAGAAGAGAATTAAAATTAAAACCTCAGCATTATCCAATTCAATGGTAATCTGCTGGGAAAAAAAAAAAAAAAAAAAAGAGGGGGAAGAATTGAAAGCAAGCATTAGTGAGAGAAATCACAAACAAATCTTACGTTAGGATCTTATCAATCATTTTACACTGACGCCGTAGCCCAATATTGTGCTTATTTTGCAGCACTGCTTTGCCCCGGGTGTGCTGGGTTTCCAGTTTGGAACAGGAGCAGAATTCTGAAATGGAACAACTGGAGAGCTGAGCTCATCATCCGGTAGGCAGCAGGACGAGGTGCATGAATGACATGTTTCTACTAAGTAAAAAACTTGGGTCTAGCCTACACTGTCAATGGAGCAGAGCTCTCAGCATATTGCATGCACCGCAGTACGCTCCCATCCCTGAGAGCGTGCCAAGAGCAGGAGCCTTCAGCACTATGTGAAGCTTCAAGCCTTCCCACAGGCTTCTGTGCATCTGTGCTCTCACCACGCTTTTTGCATGCTGCAGAGGAATCCCAGCTGTTTAATGAAGGCCTCAGCTAATGGGATGAGCGTTTCCACCTCCAGGAGGGACAGCACTTCTACTGTTTGCGCTGGAAGATTCAGTGGGAGAGGAGGAGTGGGGCCTTCTATAAATCACATTTCCCAGCAGCAGGGCACAGCACGCCAGCAGAACTGCACGCTGTGCCCGAGCTGCTCCATGCTCTGCTGCTGCTGGGCACTGCTTGCAGCAACCCCTCACACCCAGCTGCACGGCCTACATCTGGATGTAAGGCCTCCCAGCTTTAGAACGGGTGGGTAAGACTTTCTTCCTTCTTTTTACACTCCAGGATGACCATGGTTGCACCCCTCATGCTGAGGCAGTGGTGGTCCTACAAGACCAGCAGTCTATCTGGAAGCAGCCAGCTGCTTTCTCATGCTCACAGCTCTACTTCAGGGGATGTTCTTATTTTGCATTACATAACTGATCTGCTGCAATGCATTCTGTACACTTGGAAGCCCGAGAATCTTGTTGGACCCCTCAACAGAACAGTCCATTCCACAGCCTGCACTCTCTGGAGGTGCCACTTCACCCAACTTGCAAAAAAATTCTAAGCTACTCTTGTAAATGAATTTCTATTTAGAAAACCAGCAGGCACTAAGAACTCAAAGCTCTTGTTCTTGTGTTTTTCATGTAAAACAAATAAAACCTCCACCATTTATATTCCTTCAACTGACCTTGGAGAGCCTCCCTTGGCTCTTTGTTTATGGGAGAATGTACATGTAAATTCACTACCAAATTGTAACACCAAATCTGAGATTGTTTCAGCTTTTACATCCCCTTGTTTTGGGCACAAGAAAATATCAGCAAGCACCAATGCTTTCCAAAACAGAACACCTCGCCCAGCTCCCTATTGCCGGAGCAGCCTGACTTGTGCCAGCTCCAGCCAACCCCTTCCAGTCCTGACCCGCATCATACTGCACATCTTCCTAAAGGGACACTGAAGGCCTCCAGCTGTACCAGGAGGCCGAGCAGAGGTCAGAAGATTGCCTTAAGGCTTTGCAGGGAGGGAGTTATGACTCAGCACAGGACTCTGACACTGTTAGTAGAGGTGGACAACTTGTGGAAAACGAGCTGAAAGCTGCAGCTGCCCCATCCTACTGACCTGCACCCCTTCTCATCACACCTACACATGCTTCTTCCCCGCAGTTTACTGGGACTCTTTCCCAAAGTCAAAAACACTGCTACAGCAAAGTGAAGGTGACTCCTTCGTAGCACAGTGCTGCAAAGCAAACGCACAGCCACAGCCTGGAGGTGGGCTGAACCCCGAGAGGTGCAGCACATGGGAAGGGAGCACGCCCTGGCCATCCCTGCCCTCTGGGCACTTAGCTAGCAGCCTCCCTCCATCCCGCCCGCTGTGTGCTCAGCTGGATGCACTCGGGTGCAGCCCACACATGTGCACGTGCACAGCCACATGCATGCAGCCTCCCTGCTGCGTTTGCTCTCCCAGCTCCCCCAAGTCCCTGCCTCCTGCTGAACTGGCAGCAGAGCACCGTGTTCTGCTCCTGTGTCCTCCTTCCCAGCCACACCAGACAGAGCAGAGGTTGTCTGGGCTGTCCCAGGTGGGCATTTACTCTGCCGATGCCACAGCTTCCTCTGCTTTCACAGCTTCTCCCTTCCTCACAGCTGCAGCTATGGCTACAAACAGTTAACATTCATATTCATGTGAAGCTGTCTGAGCTCTAAAGCTTTTGCCTTTTTGGGCTGTGAATCCAGCTCTGTGCAACAACTTCAAACCCTAACAGCACGTGCTCATTGGACACGAGACACCATCTGCTCCCAGGGACAGGCTCCCAGCTGCAGGGAGCATCCTTCTACACCACTGCTTCCCAGCCCCAGCTGCCAGCTCTGACCTCTTCACGAGCACGTTCACCCACTGGCTGTGCTGCGTGCCTGCTGTGTGGCGTGTCGTTAGGATGGATGGCTTCAAAAAATGTAGGAGATATTTTAGATTGGGAGAGAGGACTTCAGGGACATCCAGATTCCCAAACACACTGGCATAGACACACGCTTCCAATTCAGAGAATTGGTCTGCAGCTACAGGAAAACATTCCTCACAACTAGAGAAAGGAATTATATGTAGGAAAGATAAAGAAGAGAAAGGAAAATACAGGGGTGGCTGTACAGACAGTTTCCATCTGTAACTCACAAGCTGATGACTCAGATGTATGTAAATTAAAATCAAACCACAAAATATCCTCTTATTGCAAGTGCATGTGACCTGATGAAGAGTCACCTAGACCCAAAAAACAGATACAGAGGTTATATTCTTTGTAAAAAGGCAACCATTGTTAGCAAACGCAAGAAATAGAAGTTAAACTTGCAAATTTCAAGTAGAAAACAACAGAGCCAGGCTTACCTTTCCAGTTCTATCTGAAGTTGTTAGCTGAATAAAAGTTTTTTGTTCCTCCTCCAGCACAGAAACGCTTACACATACAAAACACAGCTTGAAAAAGCCAATTTATTTCCCCTTACTGAATAACAAAGGCAGGGTTGAACACGGAATGGCAAACTGTCGATTACGTTACCTTTTCTCCATAGCCTCTATCTTTGGTCATCATTTCCCTGAGTGTCTGTAATACTTTAATGCACAGTTTCTCTTCATTTTCCTCTAGCAGCTGTTTAGTGTGCTTTATTAATCTGAAAAGAAACAACCAATTACAGTTTAATAGTAGTATTCCAACAGTGGGATACGTGGCTCTCTTACCGAATTTAAGCTGCAAAGAGGGTTTTATTAAAACATAATTCTGTCTCTACTATATAACTATTTGGGGAATATTCCCTCAGTAGCAACATGCAACAAGCTACTATGGGCTTTGGTGAAGCTGCAAAGGAAATGTGCAGTCACTGGTAGAAGGAGAACTAGATAAAGCCATCTGACAACAGGCAGAAAGGAATCAGAGGAAGGCACCATATAACTTAAGACTTGATAAATCTCCAGAACACACACTAACAGTAAGGAGAAAACTGTTCCACATGCTACTTTGTTAAAAGCATACTGGGAGTCCTCATTAGCGCAATTAGAAACCCTCTCTACACAGTGCCTGTTAATGACTCAGTTACCTAGTTTCTGTGATCCCTGCACATAATCCAATTCTCCAGGAGATGATCTGGGAACCTGGAAATCTGCCCTGAACTGCCCTCTTCTCCTCCAGGCCAAACCCAGGCATCTGAACTACGTGATGCGTGAGACAACAACTGATTCTGACACAGTCCCCCAGCATCAAGTGCCACGAGGACCAGCACTGTGCAAACATCATTAAGGTCGAAGACAAGAATCAGCTCAAAATTGTATCCTCATTTATATGTGCTGTATGTAATGCAGCAAAGAGGCCCCTCAGCAGTAGCTCTGAGAGGATATCAAACAGGCTTTCCCCCTCAACAGGAGCTCACCATACCCCAGGCAAGAAAGAAATACCAACATAAAGCTGGGCAAGAATGCAGCCCTCTGTGGAGCATGGAGGGGGCGGGGGGAAAACTGTTAAAAAGCCTGACATTACCAAAAACCTCCCAACAAGTCAGATCTCAGGACTACTCACTTGCAAATGAACCCTCCGCTCTCACATTTCCTCCTTGCATCTGTGTTCTCTGGGAAGAGCAGTTCAGGTCTGTGAAGGACATCTACCAGTACTGACAGCTCTGCTTGGACAAGAGGACGTAAGCGATCCTCTAAAGCTGACACTATGTCCTAGAACATAACCACATTGAGATTTTCAACAATCGTTAAACATTTATATAGTTACATACAAATTAATTTTGCAGACCAATAAAGATGAACTGGACAGTAAGGTCTGTCCTGCCTGCACACACTCAGATTTGGTCAGAAAACACCAAGTTTTATTGTTGAATAGTCTCTAAAAGGGAAGACTCATTTTCTAGCAAACCCCAAATTACTTAGCTCCCCTACTCTCCCCAGCGTTGCAGATGCTCTTGTTCACTTAAGAGAAAGAATGCAGACTCATTGCACAGAACCTCTGTGATAACTCTCAGGGTACTGATGCTCATGTACACTGACAAAAGAAGTACCAATTGAAGTTAGGCATAAATAGGATTCTTCCCTTTTCAGTCATGTTTGGAAAGCCGTAGCTACCTGACAATAGAACAACATCTATGCTGAAACTTCAGCACTCAGAAAATACTGAGATCCACG
The DNA here is from genome assembly GCA_023055505.1 of Callipepla californica brunnescens. Lineage (NCBI taxonomy): Eukaryota > Metazoa > Chordata > Aves > Galliformes > Odontophoridae > Callipepla > Callipepla californica. The sequence goes on along the minus strand of JALIRH010000015.1, from coordinate 14,552,410 downwards.
TGAAGCCAGAGAGAAAAAGTTTAATCACTTTGAAGAGAAAAGAGGGGAGTGGACAAACCACTTCAGTGAGTGTAAAAACTGCCCAAGCCATTCTATGTTCTAAGTTGACATATAGTTGGCACTGTTTGTTATAAAAAGCTTCTGAGAGTACGATGGGACTTCAAAGGAAAGAGACATAGTTTAACATAATGAATTTCATTTGGTATGAAAAGGGCGTTATTGAACTGGTCTGAACACAGCATAGCTGCAACAGTCCCTATATCACAAAGCATTGTTTTTAAATGTTATTTTTTAGCAGAAACAGTGGGGATGCCAGCACATCTCAGGAAAGTGACTCAGGATGCAACTGTGTCACAAGGAAGTGATGTTCCCATTCACTTCAAGCTCTGCAGTGCTTCCCTGCAGGTCTGTGGTCCTTTCACTGCATGAGAGGCTCAGTGTACACAGAGCAATGCGCTTGAGTGGTCTGTAGGGCTGTGGCAGTGAAATCTCCTGTCTTACCAAAGGAATGTTTTATTTCTAGCAGATGGTGGGACTGGAATCTTTCAAGTACCAGTAATTTCAAATGCCATCCCCTCCTAGGGCAGTAAAACTTTTCCATTCATTACGTGTATGTTCAATTATGTCTCTTTATGTGATGGTCTACATTTGATTTTATGCACAGGGTTGCATTTGGCATCAGCTAACTTGTTAACCGTGCAGCATTTTGATTTGGTAATTCCTAAGTGTCCTTCTACTTGCTGAATTCCTCTTTCCACATAAACACACAGGTGGTTATCAAAGATAACCTGCACTCACCTGTAACCTTTCAATTATGTTTCGATAATCCCTGGAAGCAGCAAGCACTGAATCTCTGCGCGCAGCGTTCCTGGCGGTCATCCGCCAGTTCATCGCGGTCTTCTGCACAATATTGTGAGATTTCAGGAACAGATTGTTCACCTGACTGTCCAAGTCCACAGGAATCGCAATTGCTCGGCTTTTTGCTGCAACGAGCAGAGGTTTGTTGAGGAGTGATTCCTTTACCCCATGTATTACAGTCAGTGCAAGAACAAGACAAGCTCTGCATGCAATTCTTCCAGCAATCTACCTTGTATGCACTTTAAACAAGGCCCTGTGTGATGGTCAGACCTCTCTGTAGCACTGTGTTAAAGGATTTCACAATTCTGAGCTGCTTACTGAAATTCTGTGAATAGGAATATGTCCTCAGACACACACTAACCTCATGCTAGCACACACGTGCACTTACCCAACAGAATTTGGCTTCACATCCAGTACAAATTACTCTCCTTGCTTTTAAGCGGAGCAAATTACTGGGAGGAGTGCTACAAAGCTACAGATGGACCATTTCCCAGTTACAGATCAACAGGATTACAGAGAGCTCTGAGGTAAAACGAAGAAAGCACTTCAGGTTATGGTGACAACACCTATTGTTCAGCTGTGGCAATACAGTGGCACAACTCTGTCCTTGCAGCGTGACTTGGCTCTGGATTAGCTGCAAACTGCACCAGCAAGAAGCTCAGTTTTGTTTTTGGAAGGATGACACCTGAGCAGCAAATACAAGACCACGTTCACAGCATTCAGGTGTGACTGCATCCATGTCTTACCTACATCTGAGAGCACCCGAATGCAGCTTTCCACGGATGCCTTTTGACTTGGCATCAACCAATTGCAATGGTAAACTCTGAACACACCTTGTAGCAACTGTACAAACACAGGCTGGCGAGTCTGGAACACAAGACAAAAGGAAAATCAAACATCACGCCATACTGAGATGTGAAAGCATCAACTTGAGGTAACAGTGGTTTCCAGCTGCAGCCATGACTTCTTGCACACCAGCCATTTCCAGCTGGTCTGCATCCTCTACTTACACAATTTACCACGTAGACAGCACCTCTACCACACCATCAGCAACTGAATGGAGAGGGTGGGAGCAAAGGCTGGAAGGGAAATCTTAGACAGCTTCTAATGCACAAAGCTTTAGTAATCGAAGCCTGACTAAGCAAAGGAAATAAGCAGTAATCTGTTTCATCAGACTTATCAGCAAATCTGGCACTTCCTCTAGCACTGACCAGCAGCTGACTCAATGGCCCACAGGTAAATGGGACCTGGCTCTTGGCTAAAGGACAGCACAGCTACAGAGCTGAAAACTCATCACTTCAAATATCAGCTGGTATCTAATTTACTGAAGAAACTAGCTGTGTATGTTATTTTGAACACAGGTAGTAGTTAGTGGTAAGTAATGCTGTTGTTGCAGAGCAGCCAATATTAATGTGTGTTTTTTAGCTCTGTACTTTGCATGGGGATCTTCCACTGCAGATAGGTGAGCTACTCTGACACACACAGGCGCATGAGCTTTGCTGTTCACCTCTGCAACATCCCAACTATATTGATCAGAACTCCCCACTTGTTTTCTATAACCAGTCATTTATTTTACCTACAGAAGAAAGAGTATTTAAAATGTTTTAAATGAACTCTGCCTGAGAGGCAGTGGGATGTGGGTATTCCCTATTAGCCACGTCATGTTTCTAGCAGCTATGTGAACTACACCACAGTGCACAGCCCACAAGACTTAGGAACCAGAGAAAAAATACCTCTTTTATTCTTGTCAAGATCAGTGTCTGTTTGTAAGAAAAAAATTGAGTTAGAGGAAAAAAAACCAGATCTATTAGACGAGTAAATCTGTTAGATCAATACATTGAATAACACCACTATGAAATACACAAAGGGACAGTCAGAATTAAAGAACTAACAAGTACTATGAGGCAAATACCCAGTACCCTTTTCTAGAAATAAGCCAAACACCAAAAACATGGCAGACAGTACTGCTCTCTGAGGGCACTGAAAATATCTGTGCTTTTGGACTTCAGCCACTGACGGTCCTTCCAGTTCCTTTTCAAAGACTTGCTGGTCTGAAAAGCTTCAGAGATGCTTAATTTGCTCAAACTAGCTCCATAAATCAGATAAGAAATCTATTCCATGTTCCACATCCCTCCAAGGACATTTGTGAAGGAAAGCCTCGGGCAGCAGCACCCTTAAGAGGCAGGCAAGCTGAACAGTACTTGCTAAAGAGAAAAGTTTTCGGACAGCTGTTCTTTGAATAGACATATTTATGTTCTCCTAATGTGATATTATTTGAACTGTATGATAGATGTACAAGGTGTTCCTTGAACAAGCAAGGCTGGTCCTGACTCAGGGGACAATTCAAGTCCAACAAGCCATAACATGAAAGAGCAGGAGACAAGAAGAGGCTCGCATGCAAAGAAATGAGAGGACAAGGTGCAGCAGAAAGAATGAGGAGCAAGTGAATCCAGAGGCAAGGCAAAGCTCAGCTGCTAAGGTCATTTGCCCACAGAGACATGGAGCCCCACAGAATATCAGATCTGAGGGCAAAATCCCACTCGGAGGAGTCATGTACACAAGCCAGGTACTCCAGCAGGCTGTGCTCCTCAGCTGGGAGAGCTCTCAGATGTGAGAAAACATTGACAGGCAGAGAAAGGTTTTAACTCAGAGAAGACATAGAAGCAAGGCAAATCCAGGATAACACAAAGAGCTATCAACTGAGATGGTAAGGAGGGATGAAATGAGCCATGTATGGAGGAGTGAACGAGATACTGAAGAAAAACTGCTGACATGAAGTTATCAGATAGCTAAAATAAGGTGATAAGGAAGTGTATTCAAATGTTGTACACTCAGATGACAATTAAAGGTATGACAGCCAAGGTATACAGCACAGAGGGATGAGAGGAAAAGGGCAGAGCCCTGGGGAATGAGGCTAACCATTGATCTCAACTTCTTATCTTTTGATGAAATTCTGACAAACTTCCACTGAAGCTGATGGTACAATAGTTGCTGACATGTTAAAGTCACATGAGCAGCAAACGAACTGCTGGACTGCTCAGACTTGCCTGGGTTAAGACACAACTCTAATAAAGCTGCTCAGCCCAAACACAGCTGCTGCTGCAGCTCTCTGTGCTCTCACAGGCAATGCACACAGTCTGGCAGTTAAAGAGCATTGAGATCAACTCAAATGCTGCTCTCAACATGACTGACTTCTTGCCTGAAAAAGGCTCGAGAAGCAGACCTCTGCTGAACACAAAATAGTTGGATGGATCAGGCTGAGAACTGGCCATCCAGGCACGGCTCAACTACACATCAGATTTAATGAGGGCGGAAGCATACTGCTAATATTGCACAGAAAGAACTCGCCACCTGATGCACTCACACAGCAGTTCTATGCACATTGTCCTGCAGACACCCAGGGAGCACAGCACGACCCAAAGGGTTACAGTTCACACTGTGATGAGGGACTGCCACAGTCAGTTGGCACATGCCCCTTATGGCTGCCTTTGGAAGCAAGATGCTTCCTAACCTGCTGCCAGTTGAGTTCAATTACAAACCTGGACTTTGAATTCTGAACAACTGCCTGTGGCATGATGAGGTTGCATCAAGTTGCAGCAATCACCATACCCAAACTTGAGAGATCAGCCAGACACCTGAGCACTCCGCCCACACTCCTCCCAAGGAGTTATTTATGAATAAAAGAATGATGTTATCACTGTGCTGCAATACAAACATTAGGGCAATGCCCTGACACTGCTGTTCTGCTAAGGAAATCTCTATCTTCTGTCACAAACGTTCCAAGTTCTCCCCCACACTTTTGTTCAAGATCAGAAGTTACTCAGCTTAACAGAACAGAGCTTTTGCATTTTTGTTTTGTTTTTAAAGGAAATTATTATCTTATAAAAACATACTGTTTTGTACCCTCTTGTAAGGCAACTTCCACTCCCCTATCTGGAAGGCTTGCCACCAAAGCTTTATCTTCTTTTCTCAGTGTGCTCTGGAGAACTCTTTCCTGCCATCCAATCTCATGAGGACACGTAGGCCTTCTGGACTGAGTTTCTATGCTGTCTCAATGGGGGTACAGAACTGAATTTGCTCATGAAGTTGTGACCACTCTCACAGACAGCGTTTGTACACTGACACACAAACCTTCCATCCATTTCTACCTCGGAACAAACATCTTGGCCACAACGAATATGCATCTGCACTCAAGTGTCCCTTCTGAACTGATAACAGAACTGAAGTGGAACTGACATAGTTGTGCGGGCACCATCTCTTCATCCGTGTCTCTCCTTTTTTCCTACCTGCAAAGTAGTGCTCTGATCAGAGAACGGGGAACTGAAGAAAGTGGTGACGATGCTCATCACTATTTCTGTAACGTACTTCTCCAGTATGGAGTCAGCATGCTTTCTATCGCTGGTGTTGTTACAGGCCTGCAAGACAATTAGAAACCAGAACAGACTAATAAGCATTACAGACTGGAGATTTTTGACTTTGTATCACTCTAGTCAGTGTATTTCCCTGTCAGATTTACAACACAGGGATACGTGTATCTCTAGCACATGCAAAGGCAGACCCCAGCACTCTCACTGTTTCAATGTGTGGGCATAGAGCACGTTTAGGAGTAAGGGGAAGAAACAGAGCTCCTTAGAAGAAATAAGCTAGGAGGATAGGAAGGTGCAATGCTTTCATGTGGGGAAATACTTGGAATCCCAGGCAGAAAGCCACAGGGACAAACAAATGCCAAGCCTGGAAAAACAAAATGGTCCTGATCTGCCAAAAAACGTCGACTATTGCCTGGGAAGGAACTAGCTATCAGAGCCAGAATAAGCAAGCCAGGTGGCAGAACAGAAAAATGCATTAGACAAAGGAGCAGGGTGTGGGGCTTCTATTTTTTTTTTTAAAGGAAAATATTAATGTGTTCCATGGAACATGACTAATGAAATCCACAGGAACAGGGCAAAAGGCAAATATAAATTGAAAAGGCAGAGCATTTGGGGGTACTTACTGCCCTGATGCAGCAGCACTGTGCCTTATTTTTATTGCTATGCACTACAGAGGTTAAACTTTTTCAATTCAGTACCTAGATACAGAAATCATTACCCGACAGATGTCAACCAGGAAGTTCTCAAATAGCTTCCACATATGATTACTGGTGTATATCTCTTTCATTTCTACTTCTGTGTCCACATAGCAATGATTCAAGAAGTTGATGTACGCTATTTTAACCTAAAAGTGGAGAAAAAAAACTACCATTAAAAGAAACGAAAACTTAAAAAGAATTATGAATGGATATAATGACACATTAAAACTGCTACAGAAACCATCCATAGCTCAAATTCCTCTTTTTATTTAAGCACTGGTGAAATTTAATGCCATGAATAGCAAGACATCATCCAATGAAAAACACTGGGATTATTGCAGACAAAACGTCAGCATTATAATCGTTTCCAGTTCTGCAGAACCATCTGTTCTAGTTTAGTAGCATACTCCATAAACTTCTCTGCCTCAAGAACCCTATAAAAGAAACAAGTGCAGCATCATATCCCCATTTTAAGGGTAAGGAAACAAAAGGATTTCATTCAGCTATCCAGAACCGCTGTCTATAGTTGGACCAGGAGAAGAATTCCGTTTCCCAGCTCACTGCTGCTGCTCACCTGCCCCACCAGCTTTACCATGTCAGAAGGACCAAATAATATTAAATCTCTCCTGCCCGAAGTCAGAACACTTCAAATTCACGCAGGCCAGTGTCTCCAAACAGCCCTCACCTCAGGTATGCAATCCTCATGGGTTACTACCCTAACAATGTCATCCAGAGGAAGGAGGGAGTTGCATTTTATTTCTGTGTAGACATTCTTGCCTTCTGTGCACACAGCAAGCAGCTCTACCAAGTGGATATGGTACATCAGCGGGCTGTTCTCGTCCATCCGATCTCTCTCTGATCTCATCATTTGCACCAAAGTCTGGAAGGAGGCTCTGTCATTGTAAAACACTAGGACGTCTTCTCCTGCGTTCACCAGCTAACAAGAAAGAAAAATATTTCATTAACAGATCAAAGCCTGGGCATCTCCCCACAGCATCCTCCCCAGTCAGTAGTGCAAGTCCTGATTAGCTACTCTTTGGAAACTTGAAAGAATTGCAGCCACCAGCCCAGCTGGGCTCTGTGCTCCCCTCACGGGGTACAACAGCTCGACAACGACATTTTCTCTTAAAGAATTTACCACTTCTAAACTGCTGAGGAACTTCAAAGTCAGCCCAGCTGAGTGCTCAGACAGAAGTTGTGCCAAGAAGCTTGTGACTTTCTATTGTACTTTTTAATTTCACGTATATTGCCTCAGCTGACTTCTTAATGCAGTAAGCTGTAGATGTACCATTTTGTTCAGAAAAATGCCTCGGGGGCACGCCGGGTGGGAGGGCTGCCAGGCTCTGTCATTCCACCCTTCTGAACAAACACCATCAATTCTCCAAGGCTAGCAAGTGACATGTTAAGTCACATACTGAAGAGTTCTATCAACTTCACACGTCAAGTCTGGATGGCCAGAGCTCCAGAGCACTTAGGATCTCCTGTAACTCCACAAAGGGAACAACAGTGAGCAGACTGAGAGCTGCTGTGGGCTGAGCACTACAAAGCACACAGCTGTAGGGATCAGAGCCTTCCAAGTAGAGCCTGGCACTGTCAGCTAGATAAAAGGCAGAAGACAACCCCCTTCCTCCACAGCAGCCACTGACTGTGGTCAAAGCTGACTGCTGGACATCTTCACCAACCCAACCTCATGTTCAGAAGCTCACAAAACCATTTTTAAACTGAAGTGCAAAACGCTGAAGACCTCTGATCAACTTATTAAGATTGGCATGCAGAAGCCAGAGCTTGGCAAATCTGATCCTCGAGCTCCCCCTGCCGTGGAGGCCAACAAAAATCCATTAGTTATGTAAATAATGGCAAACAGATCGCCTCCAAAATCCCACGTGAAGGGATTTATTTGCCCTTTTCTTAGCTCTCCCTGCTATCCTGACATCCCCGTTCCCCAGTTACCTACACACACTGTGCCTACCCTCAGACTTTTCCTCCTTTTGCACTTACCAAGAATCTACATATCCTCCTTTTGCACTTACCAAGAATCTACATATTTAGCTACTTCAGAAAAAACAAATCCCATCAAACCACGCTATTATCATGGTAAATTTTCCCTTCAGCATTACAATGCTGAAATTAAACCCTCTCTCTTACAGGCAGCTTTCCTACGGGAAGGCAGCCTTCCTTCAAACTAAGCTTGCCTACACACTGCTCTGCAGAAGCCTGGAAAATAACTTGCAATTATCATTAATAACCAACTGCTCTTCGTAGCTACAGGTGAAGAGCTCAGAAGGCTTTTGGTCACAAAAACAGCCTGTGCTTTCTGGAGCTGTATGCTCTTTTTGCATTGAGAGAGAGAACTGTCAGCTTCTTGGCAGTCCCAGAAGCGAGAGGATCAATTTGTCATTTTCACCAACTGCTATGTGAAAACTTCTGTTCAGACCTTGCAAATCTCTGCAGCTCTCACCTCAGCCATTACCATATCTTGGCATTTCTTAATGAATTTTCCTTCCGCCTTGACAATTGTCTGCAGGAACTTTATGTACTGAACATTCCTGCCATGTGTTTCTATACAGTGGACAAAGTGTTGAACGACGCGTTCATTAATTTCGCTGCAAAGCTGGAAGTTGTTCATGAAAATGTGCTGCATTGTTACTGCTTCCAGAATCTAATGAAAGGGGTGAAAGAAAGAAAGAAAAATTAGAAAACAAACAAAGCACCAAATCCACAGAGAGATCGGGATAAACCAGCACCCCTGCAGGGTGGGTGACCACTTCCAAGGAGCCAATATTTCAATGCTGTGCTCGTATCTCAGCTTTTCTTTTAAACCACTTCAGCCTCCTGCACTTCCTATACTGAAATGGTCCTAAGCAAGCTTTTGAGACTTTAGAAAGAAAACAAAGAGTGACCCCTTCAACCAGTCTTGCATCAGAGCAGGCCCAAAGGCAATTACCAAGGACAATCCTTTCTTCTTTCTCGCTGGAAAAAAAAACCCGTGGCATGAGGTTACTCTTACCCCTGGGTTAAGGAACAGGTTTATGTGCTTGTGCAGCAATGCCTGGTTCTGTTGGTTCCCAGCACAGAAGTTCTGTAAAAACTCGTGTGCAAGCTTCATTATCTCTTGCATCCTTGTGTCTTCAGCCTGTGATTGCATGACAAACACAATGGGGTTACAAAGAATCTGAAGGTTCACTTTCAGGTGAGCACTAGATGAGTCCCAGTTCCAGCTCTGCAAGAGAACTGTCACGTATCTCTCACATTCTGGAGAAAAACAAACCTCCACCCAGTTCACAGACATTAGGGATGAGCTTGGCCTGCTTCACAGTTCTAAAGATCATCAAAACTAAAGACCGTAATAGAAATTACAGTAGTTTATTCTTTAAAATCACAGACTCCACGCCCAAGCCTGCCAGCAACGTGCTTTAGTCACTTTTACACTTCTGAACAGAGAACTACGCTGGCCAAACCACAACACATCATCACCTTAGGGCTACCAAGGAAAATTGCCACGTTCTGTTGAAATGCATTTCAGCAGTGACAGATAGGTAGTTCATGGCAGAGAGAAGATGGAAAGTTCTTATTGCAACAGTTAAGTCCAATTTATATTTACTGGAATGTGCACACTCCCTGCATGCGTCCAAGCACAGTTCAGGAACTGGTGCCTTTCCTCTGACATCAGTGTAGATTACTGATGGCAAAACATGCACTTTGGAAAAATCACTGGTTTTATTCTTAAGAGGTTTCACACGTTTCCAAGGGTGAAACACCTTCCAGGCTGCCCATTCGGTAGCATATTCACAAGAATGGGACAGAATGGCAAAAAGAGTAATCAGAGGGGCTGTTTCTGCTGACTTCGTTTTTTCTTAGCAAAATATCAAGCAAGACAGTGAGATTTAGCTTAACATTATTCAAAGCCACTGCCTAGAATTACTGGTTTTATGAAACCTGTGGAGTCTGGAACAGAGGGCAGCAGTTGGTGGTAGAACGTGACAAGCTCCCTCACCTATGCCACGATAAGCTCCTGTCGCCAGTGACTAATGGGCACCAGGGCAATGAACCCAGGGCGTGTTCCATCAGCACAGTGTAGTGCTGTGCAATGTGCACTCCAAGAGAGCATCACCCTGTGCCACTGACAGTGCACGTGGCACTCTGACATGTCTAACTGTGAACTGCAGCCCTCTGCTGGTTAGCCAGCTGGTAGTAACTCACACTAAGAGGGAGTCTGGGACTCTGTCAGTGGGAGGCAGGGGGGGTTCTGTGTCCTGTGTGTAACTACTGGGCACATCTGCTGATGTACCCTACAGGGGACCAAGCTCCCTCGTGTCCCTGGGAAGGCTGTCATACTTGAATGAGGTACTAAAAGCCCATCGACTTAACATGAAGTGGTAGCTGTACAGAAAGCCAACCTTTTCATAAGGGATCTGCAGCAACTCGAGCACAACCGCGTGTGCTCCCATGTTCCTCAGCAGCCGCTGCTGCTGCTTGCGGCTCTTCCTGACCGAGGCGCTCTCCTGGACGCACAGCTTGCTGAGCCGGAGCAGGATCTGGAGAGGAAACAAAATTTGCAGCCTCGAGATGAGGAGTTAAGGCTGGGTTAGAGCTGTGGGAAGGCAGAAGGACCGGGCTGCAGCTGAGGAGCAGGAGGCAGCAGGCGTGGCTGTACCACTCGCCCCTCTCCCAGGATGCAGCAGCCAGTGCAGTGTTGTCACAGGCACAGGCAAGGGAAGCAAAGAGGCAACAGATCCATCATCACATCTGGTGGTAACTGGCCTGGGCACTACCCACTTCATTTCAGACTAGCGCTGGTTCTGCAGAATTTAGCTGCGTAAAGTGAGGTTAACATCTGCCTCCACAGCACAGGGTTGCACAAAGCCCATGACCAAGAACACAGGAGTGCCAATGCATGCCCTCTGTCTGGTATTTTAGAAATTAAATGTCAGCAGCACAGTTTTTGCATGTGAACTACTTGGGACAGAACAATTAAAGTAGCTTCTTGATTTGCTTACTTCCTTTATAGACTTTAATAGTGAAAACATTGTGTTACCATTGAAACAGCAACAAAACACTGTCTCTCTCATTAATCCATTCTTAAGGAAAGAACACACATCGTGCTATTACACTCCTGGCTTCTCATTCAAGCCAGGATATGTTATTACTCAGCAAATAGTTTCCACAATGGAAGAGTGACTCAGACTTTCCTGGGTGTCTCCCTCTGGCTGCAGTCAGCTCTCCAGAGCTGTGTTACTCATTTATACTTCCATTTAACTATCAAGAAGCAGTTTTACCTCTTTTACTACACGGTAGTTGTAGCTGCTAGTACTTTCAGGCTTCTGTGACTTGCTGTGACCTTCCTGTGGATAAGAATCAGTTATTAGAAGCTTGTAGCATTCTCTTCATGAAAACTAGAATTACTGTTCTAGTGACTGCTCTCTTCCTGGAAAGGGGTGTCAGCCTTCAGTCTGCTGATGGTCTCAGTCTCAGAAAAATACATGTGATTATCCTGTCAAGACCTCTATAACATAATAACATGATGGCAGGATAATTTTAGAGACAGTAACCTCCTGTCCTTTCCTTCATCTGTCATGTTCCATCTGTAATCAAGTCCTCCCCCATCAAAACACACATCAAAACTTTACTATTATTAAATTGTCATTGTACAAAAAGCAGAAGATGCCTAACTAGACACAAGGAAAGCAATCAGTAAATTATTTTTAGTTCCAACAATAAACATTCATATCCCAGGGACTACTTCTTGCATTCTTTCATCCACTGTTTTCTATTTGATTACAACAACACTGAGACAAACACATTTAATTAGTTATAAGCCAGACGTGTGTACTGTGGGAGCCCAGTACCATTAGGCTCAATAAAGCACCAGCATTTAGCAGGTTCTTTAAGCACTACTGTATGCCATTAAATTATAGTAAATATTCAGGGTTTTTTTCTTTTGAGACTTCTCTCTTCAGTACTGTATGTCATATGGATATGGTGCTTTAGCATATTCTGCACACTTCAGCATTCATCCATTAGCTTCTGTAGTGGACTTCCTATAAAACTCAGCACCATTAATAAACACACCATGCTAATAGCTACAATAAAGTTCTAAAGTCCACATTATATATGCAAATAATTTAGCCAAAGGATATGGAAAATTATCCATTATGTTGAGAGTACAGTCCGTGTGATTGACTTTGGGTGCAGGCACCCTGGTGTCAAAACCTGAAGTTGATGTCTTAACAGCATCATTATTTCTGAGCAGTTTCTATCTGAGATTAACTGGCACTGGCTGGTCTAAGCTCCCCTCTTATTCTCCCTTAGTCTAAAACCAACAGACAGCATTACCAGGCCGTGCAACCTGCTGACAAGATGCCTGTCTTAGTCCCAGGCCTGGAAACAGTTTCATCTTCAGAAAACATAGCATACAAATCTGGAGAAGCACAACCTAATTACCTCTTTTTTCTTGTGCTCATTTTCACCTGGCACTCCATCCATAGTCTCATCGGGGCCCTGGCCTTTGTACACCCAAAGCTCAGATTTCTCCACGATAGACCTCAGCTGGTCCAAATCCTGCTTTATCTGCTTGTAGTTGTCAACGTCTTGGCTGGTAACAAGCAGTTGAACCTTACATGAATGCAATCCATTAGTTGCACGAAAAGATTTACTTTCTTTTTTTAACTACAACATATGCATGTAGATGAAGAGGGATGCTCTTACACACACACATACCTGCTTAAAGGCTTGGAGGACTTCTTGCCTCTGACTGAAGTGTCGGAAGAGAAGCTGGAGTGCTCCAGAGACCAGAGGAGGATAATCATGCATCGTTAAATGCAACAGAACTCTGAGAAATGTTCTGCCACCGTGATCATCCAAATCCAGCGGTGTGTTCTCCTCACTGGAAACAGAGTGTGGAAATTTACTAGAATATTGGGCTTATCATTCCAGCAGGTCTCTAAGTCTAGCTTCCTGAGGTGGAAAATCTCTCATTTTTAAATGAGTAGGATATTTATCAAATCAAATGCTGTATGAAGACGTACAGAACTGCATTTCCTCTTGGTGTGCTGCTTACTTGGAAGACTATTCCAGAATCTCATTACTCACCATTCACTCAGCATGCAGCTGCATGCCACCTATGTTTTCCAGGGACAAATCATCACTAATTTTCTGTCCCTAAGTCAGTCTAATCCTACTGCTCAAATAATTCCTGCCCAGTCCTAATACTCTCCTTCCCATCCACAAAATACAACTACTCCTCCACATCCAGGTTGTGATACCAATTATAAACCACCAGCAATTTTGCTCTTTGCTGTCTTTTCTCTGCATTTTTTTTCTGTAGGTGATCAAACATCCCTTTCTGATTTCCTTAACGGTGACTCTGAATCCTTCCCAAATTCTGCTTCCAACCAAATCTGCACACCTGCATTACCAATTCTGGTCATTAATTCTGTAAGTGGATCTCTCTCTTCCCTCATTTAAGAAATCAGTTACCTTAGGCTTACAGAAGGGAGCTGCAGCTTCCCAAGCAGCTTAAGGGCTATTAGAACATACACCTTCACGGTGCTCCAACAGTGTGTGGGAGGAATATCAAGATAAGCCCACGTACTTTAAGTCTGTCACTGATTTTACATCCATGATTTAAGAAAGGGTATAAGCAACTCCAGAAAGAAAGCAGGCACTGAAGACAGGGCTTGTTCTGTTCTGTCAGGTACAGGCAATCTAATTCTACGTTATCAAAAAATAAGTATGGCTAAGTAGATCTGCCTCAGAAGTCCCAATCCTTCCCTACACAAACCTCTCCATCTAGGATTTCACAGCAGCACACAGCTTAGATGCACTAATCTTCCAGCTTTGCAGCTGGAGGTGTTTTTTGACTGAAGGACCACGTGTACCTTATCCATGGCTTTTAATTTCAATGGACATTGCTTCAAGTTGTATCAAAGGTATTTCAGAAAAACAAAGCCTATAGAACTGGGGCAGCTGTTTCCAATCTTTGTTCCATTTACCACCTCACTTGCAATTGCAATCCACAGTCCTTATGAGCACACTGGGGGATGCAGCCTGGGAACTGCTGAGCTACATCTCAATTAGCACTACTGAAGAGATACTTTCCTTCCACCAAAGATTCCTTCAGCTTGTTCTTCAATATGTTCAAAGTCTAGGGCTCCTGAGAAAATAAGAGCAGACAAACACTCGGTGTCAGAGCTGCACCAGAGATGCCTTCTCAGTCTAAACATATTTTAAACCACAAGTGTTGATGGAGGTGTACACGAGAGTCACAGTGCACTGAGCGGAACGCACACGTTACTGAAGTCTGCTAAAATATCCTAAGAAAATACATGAACCAGCCATCAGCTCACAAACTGAACTCATAACCACGTCAGCAACATCCAGGCTTATTCTTCTGGACTGCTTTCAGATTGCACCTGCATCATTCCAGACACGGATGGGAAATGGTGCATTTTGCAGAGGGGCCATCCACACACAACTCCTGGCTGCAGAGGGAAATCCCACCACAGTGGCAATAATACCCCTATGGCTCAACAGACTGAAAGGGCTTTGTATTTTCCAGAATGTGGTATATATTATTTTACTGGTAACGATTATTACTTCAAAATTAAAAAAACAAAAACCAAAAAGCAGTATCTGGTATTTTTTTGCAGGAAGTTTGTCAGCTGCATATTCTTCCCCCTCTGCTGCCCCAGCTCTCCAACCAGAAGGAGTTACAAACAGCAGCTTGAGCTGAATGCCACTGGACATACAACTTCTACATCAGTTAACTGACACAACCTACTCCTGGGCACAGAAGGTAGTGAAGTAAAAAGAACATTTTGAATGAAAAGCTGATGGTAAGTATGAAACAGACTACTGATGTTACCAGGCAACCTTCAGTCTGCACTACTTCCACGGGACCAACGTTCATACACCTGAACAAGAACCTGAACCGATTATTGACTGAGACTGAAGATCCTCTCCTGACATAAACTCATTCTATGCAAGGTAACTAACCTGGGACATTTGCTGGCATTTCTTGACTGCTGCTTCCAGTGGGTGACTCAGACATCTGGGCGTTGCTTTCATCAAATTCATGTTTGAATATACAAAGTAGGCAGGAGATTCTGTAGTCCAATCTCACATTCAGAATGAACTGATCATAAAGAAGTAGTAGAAATGTTGAAACAGCTTGTCTGTTTCCAGCACACACACACACAGACTATTTACACAACACAGCAACCCAAACACAAGATCAACCTTTAAAAGAATGTGGATTTAATACGGAGAAGAGTTATGTGGAAGTATACGTTGCATTGCTTTTTTTGTTTGTTTGTTTTCAAACCCCAGAATTAATTAACTTCTTTCAACGACTTCAGTGAGCACAACAGGCACACAGCAATAAAACCTTACAAGTAAAAGCCTTTGGCATAGTTTTGATCCTTCATTGCTACCCAAACCACTCATCCCCACATTCAGGGGAACACGCTTAATGCCAGTTTTAATAACCTATGGTAATGGGGGAATACTGGTGGGTTAAAATACCCCACTGTGACATGCCAGGCTCTATGAGAGAAGTTCTCGGTTTAACTAAAATTAGAAATGGTGAAAGGAAGTGAATCAAGCCTCCCCTACGTGCTGCATCTGTTGCTGAGAGGAAGGGCATGGCCTCAGATGCAGCTCTGTGCAAAGCCTCCCACGGAGGGCAGGGGGAAGGCACACCATGGCTTTCCTGCTGCTCTGCATGCTTCCACCCACACGGCTTTTTCAGCATTTTGGCCTACATGAACTTGCCCATGAAGTTCCCAACAGTTCTCAACTTGTACAGCGAGGGAGGGAAGATGGATCTGAGCACAGTATTTTTGTGTCACAACATAGACAGAGCTGTGGGAAAGGGGAAAAAAAAACTTCTATCTTCATGTCCTGAAGACTTGGGGGAATGAACAAGAGGGAAAGGGCAAAGACTGAAGGGACTGAAAGGGTGACAGCTATGCAAAAAGAAGCACAAGCACAACTCCCCTCTTTGGGAGGCTTAACAAGATGGTCCTGGAGATCCAGAGAAAATACTAAGTCAGTACAGGGAGTAAGAGCCCTCCACTTCAGCAAATCAGCTGTTCTGTTCACAAGCCTGTTAATCACACAAGAGTCCCCTGCAGATTCAAGTCTGCTACATGGTTTCAGTCACTGCATAATATTAGCACACACAGGATGTCTGAAAAAGTTGCCCTTGCAACACCTGAGAAGAGGTACGCACAAGGCAGGAGTTAAAATGCAGCACGACACTACACTGATGCTTAAAGACAGAACAAGATGTCCATTAGTTTGCAATGGTAGTACCTGAAGTATTTCAATGATCTTCAGCTTTGTATCCATCACCAGGATGTCCTCCTTCTCTGGCTCAGTCTGCTTGACATTGCCCTCAGGAGCAGCAGCAAGTGGGGTCATGGGCAAGAATCCCCCACCTCTCAGCACCACCTGGGTCATCAGCTCACCCACTCCATGGATTGATCTCATCACATTGCTCCCTTCAGAGAGGGAGGTAAACAGGTAATTATGTTGATGTAATGGGACTGCATTAACAGGCCAAGGACCCTTCACACCCTATGAAGAGAGCTTGTCCCAGCATTAAAGGCACCTAAATCCCTGGGACAGGTGGAAGTCAACAGGAGCAATGCTTCAGAACCCCCCTGCTTCCTCCCCCTCTTCCACTGCAGACATCGCCCTGCTTTACAACCAAGTCACAGACAGCACTGAGTAGAAGGTGTTGAAACCACACTAATATTTTCACACCAACTTGAATCTACGAACCATCTTTGGTCAGTCTTACCTTTGCTTTCCTCTCCTTTTGTCATTTTGGTAATAGGGAAGATGGTAGTGATGTGCACACAGTCTAATATAGCAAGGAGGATTTTGGTCAGCCTGAGGAGGTCACAGAAGTTGTAGAAACCAAAATAGATCAGATTTCTGGCTAAGTTAACCACCTACCGAAATAACAATAAAAAGTCTGATCAATACTGAACAGCTTGCTATAAAAATCAAGTTTTCAGAGTGGAAAAAAAAAAATCAACAACATGGTTGTGAGTCATATTCTGATTGTGATATCTCATAATTCCTTATAAGACCATGCTGTTCTTCGTGTTATTAGAAAGCTTTCTACTTGCTCACAAATACTATAATACTTGTGGCAAGGGTCTCAAGCCACAGCTGATATCCTCTCACTCAGGTATTTGTCTCATTACAGACGAGGTGAGATAGGTATGTACAAATACTTTTCATGGCTTTGCTTACAGAAAAATACATATATGTCACATCCACAGAGTACTAGGTTTCCCAACAAGCCCTCCCTGTGCACTGCTTCACAATCTACAAGAACACTTTCACGTGTAGTGCAAATACTGAAGGCAGACCCATCAGCTGAAGTATGCTTCTCCATTTAAATGACTGAATTTTTACATCAATAATTCAAGATCACTACAGAGTTTTGTTTTACTGACTACCTATGCCAGTAAAGCTTTTCTTGGTAGTAACACTGACAGCACAAACAGTAAATAAGTTGCTGCAGTTCTAAGGCATAAGTTCATGTTCATTAATTGCATTTCAAGAGCAAAGCTGTCACAAAGTTCAGAGGATGCGCCTGCACGAGGAGTGCAGCAGGCAGGGCACCAGGAACCTGCTCACCCTCCTGGTGCTGAGAAAAGTACCAACCCCCCACAGAACAAGGCTGATATCAGAGCTGGGTAAGTACCTCAAAAGTGAGCTTATTCTTCTCCTTATCAGAGAAAGGGAACCTCTGACACACCACATCTCTTAAGTACTCCTCTACGAATTCCATCGTCTGCGCAAATCTCTCTTTAATTTCATCTTTGGAAGTTCCACTGCTATCGTAGCTGAAGAGGAAAACAAGCAAAACAAACAGCTCAGCACGCCTGTACACAGGGCTTTCCCCCAGCACAATCTCTCAGTGGTTTGTCAAAACCCAGGAAAAGTTAGAGGCTCCAACATCTTGTCCAACGGAAAGAGTCAGGGAGCTGACAGCAGACTTTCCTGGCTTTTGCTGTTCTATCCCATAGGGTCACTTTGCACTATTTAGAAGTGTCTGAGGAAAACAAAAAGAGTTCTGTCCCTGTAAATAGTATTGCTTGTTTTGTTTATTTAATGGAAACTGACAGTCTGAGTGCAGCACTCAGGAGAACAGTTGTGGCCAAGAGATGCTGACTGTGGACACTAAGTTCTCTCCAAATAAAAACAATACACATTCAATGTAGACTTGAATTTTTCGTAACAGAAACGATCAGTTTCTCAGTTCGTGTAGAGAATTTTGAGAATCCCAATAACCTTCCCTTAACTACCTTCCCCCCTCTTTTTTGATCATGCATCACTCATTGTTTTGCTTAAGCTCATCATTTTTCTAGCTTGGTTCATAAGCTATTGCATTTTTCTCATAAAAGAATGAGTTAGTGAGGAGGGAAGGGAGGGAGGAAGAAAACACCAAACATGAGTACTGATACTGAAGTGAATCACATTCCTAACGGTTAATGTGATTGTCAATGTCTGTTTTTTTTTTTTTTTTTGAAGAAAACGAGTCTTGATTTGTTCAGTTCTGTTGTATTGTTGTTATATTATTTCTACTATGAAGAGGTGATGGGGGTCTACAGTCAAGAAATCGTTTCCAGTGAAGTCATGGTTTTGTTCATGTTTTTTAACTGCTGTGTCAGAATATTTTCCATTGGTGATTGAGCAACGTGACTGCATCCAGCACACTCCTTGTCTCTGCATCCTCCCCCTTGTTTTTGCCATTGATTGCATAGCTACTGTATGGGCAAATCAGCTTTGAAGAATCACTACTCTGAACAAATAGGGCGAGAAGGAAGCAGCCCTCCCCCCTGCTTCCCCCCCAGGGTGACTGATCACACTGCCCCCATAGAGGCAAACACCACAGTGTTCTGCAGAAACACCACTCTGCTTTCATACTTCGCACTGCACAGACAGGAAGGTGGTTTTCTTTTCGTACCCAGGAAGATTCTCTCCAAACATTACAAGCAATGAATCTATTACACGGCTTGAATAACAGAACTAGTGAGAACAGGCTAAAGAAAACCAAAACCAAACAGTATTAAAACACCATTAGGATCGATCTGGTTTCATTTCAAAATAGTAATAGTAATTAAAGGATGGCATTTCCTTTCCCACGCCATTCCAGCAAGTACTCACTCATCAATAGCGATCTCAGAAGGTATCTCAGACCACAGGCGCGCGTACTTCACGGGTGTGACTTGCTCCTGGGGGTCACGATCAACATGCATGTGGAGCATGAGGCGGCAGAACGACGCTCTCAGGTCGTACGGCAAGTTCTCATCAGACATGCAACGGAGAATGAGATCCACGTCCAGCTGGCCAGAGATCTCATTGATGGCTAAGTACTGTCGATCAAGGCACATTCTAGCAAAGAGGTTTAGCTGGTATCTTCAGGGAGAGGAAGGAAACACAAACATTTCCAGAACCGTCCACTGCCTGAAGCACTGATAAGTATTATACACAGTAACAAAGGATGGACTTCCTAATTTCCAGTCATTATTCAAAAGAAAAAAATAAAGTTTATCAGACACCAGTAAAAATGGAAGTGGGGTAAAAACAGAACAGTAGGGCTCTTCATTTCCCTGAGGGTAATACAGCAGTAATGCTATCAACAAAAGTTCTGTAAGAATGCAAACACTTAAGGCAGCTCAGCCCAAATACTGCAGAAGATGGAACACTTCTTCCTAATGCTGATGCCACGGTGGCTCACTGAGGAACAACAGAACAGACTGCAGATTCCTCACAAGTTAGGTGTATGGCTTGACAACTACTGAGCTCTGCTTCCTCCAAAGAGATGGCTGTCAGAAAAGGAACTATTCCTTCAATTTTCAGCTGTAAGAGCAGGCAACTGGCATTCAAGTTATGCACATTCAGCAGGCTTCAGGGATGAACTTCCAACATTCACCAATACTCATGCAAACTCGTGTTGAGCAGTGTCAACCCTGAGGCTTCCTAAAGAAATGAATGCATAATTGACTGCAGTCTGCTTTTCAACCCCAAGCACTCCTCATGGTGCTTCGACCAAATTCTACACTGACTATAACGTGGGCTAAATGTAACTAACACAAGCTAATCTGTTCAGGAGAAAATGTCATACAAGTCGTTTTGAAAGCAACTCTAATTTCTAGAAGTTGATCTTACAGAAGAGATCATCCTCTGAGTACAGCCCTCCAATGGGTTTGAATAAAAACACATTGGGAAGCCTACTGAAATTGTTTCAACGGAGGAAATAATGCACAAAAAAAAAAAGGCACCAAAAAAAAAAAATCTAGCTGTACTCCCTGTACCACCACAGCTGAGTCTGTCACACTGCTTTCAGGAGTTTAAAACCCAGACATAGGAATTTGGTCTGGGCTGAAACTTGATCTTACACTATGCCAAGAACTTGGTGTCTTGTCAAGTCATCTGGAAACATCACTTCACATTAGAAACTGCTAAAAGCATAGCTCCAAGTGCACGAAAGAACAGTGCATTAATCAAACGTAACTTGTGGCATTTTCTTAAGTTCAGGCACTGCCCTGCTGAATTCTGAAGGACTACGAATGCTTTGATTGCCATGCTGAATACAACAGGAGTACTAAACACAGAAGGCAGGGGGTAAAGAAATAAATATATAAGTATATATACAATCAAAAGCAAAACTGCACACAGAAATCCCATTCTTCCCACAGAGCTTATTCACCCCAACTACCATTTCAATGCAGGTAACCCCCAAGCTTGGCACACAGACTCTGTGTTAACATCCACTTACGTGGAAATCAAGTGGAAATACAGGCATTAAACGTGTGCGAGTTTAATGCACTCTAAGCCTCAACTAATCTTTTCAAATCAGTTTAAAACTTTCTCATGCTGATAATTTGACTTCTAACCACGAACCTTATGCTCTCAGCTCACACCTCAAAGCGACTCACTTTCTAAGGGCTGTTTCATCAGTGAACCCAGCATCCTTTCCCCAAATTTAACTGGGGCCTATATACTGAAGGTTTTTCCCCATAA
This sequence comes from Callipepla californica brunnescens, assembly GCA_023055505.1. Lineage (NCBI taxonomy): Eukaryota > Metazoa > Chordata > Aves > Galliformes > Odontophoridae > Callipepla > Callipepla californica. Next base: position 14,531,439 of record JALIRH010000015.1, on the reverse strand, counting down.
CAGTTCAGATGAACTCTGCTAGCCAGCTACTGCACATGTTGTTAACCTGTAATAGCTGAGTACGTCCCGATCTTCCTTCTGCCCTTCCTTAGCATCCTGAGCCAACTCTCTGATACTCTTACTGCGGATTTCCTTGTTACTGTCTCTCCAGAATAGCCACACTTCTTCCTCATCTTCTCCAACTTCCAAGGCATTTTCTCCACTTGACACTTCTTCAAACTCGAATCGAGAGAGGACCAGCCTGCCAGAATGAAGTGTGGTTAGACAAGAAACTGCCAAGACCCAGGCAAATCTTTCAGAACATTTCTTTCAAGACACTTGCTGAAATGTACTTTTATATCAAAGTAGTTTTATGATCTCACCTGTGCTAAGAAAACAATTTCTGTTCCTGAACCATGCAAAGTAAAACCTGAATATCATACTCATTCTGCAGAAGCAATTTACTACACGAAGTACATCAGTGCTAGATCCCATAAATACCAACTGGATCAAAACTTCCCTGCTTACGTGACCAAGCTAGAAGCAAATCAGCCACTACAAACTGAAAAGGTGCGATCCTCCTTTTGCTGAAGAACTAAAAGCCATACATGTGAAAAATGCAAATCAAATATACAAGATAAGAACAAACAAAATATGCAGCAACTTTAAGTGCTGGTGGAAATAAACTGATCTTTATGATCAAAAACCCAATGTGGGTTTTTGGTACTACCTGGCAAAAGGCTCATTTCCTTTTCATAGTATTCAGATACTGACTATCTGTACCCTATTCCACGTATGGAATAAAGCCATCATTACAAAGAAGACAAATGGAATTTGGTGCCTACAGTGATGCTCCATCAATGGCAGGGCAATGCAGAAAACCAGAGACCAAAGCCCTAAAGGCAGGGGGAGAAATGGGTGTGCAGAGATGCATCAGCTTCTGCTTTGCTGCAAGGTGAGCGCGGAGTCCATGTACCGCCCAAGAAGTGCTCACTCAGCTCACACAGCTTAGAGAGGGAAGCCTGAGACCCAGAAGAGAATCAGGCCTATGGAACCCTGCACACCTTCCTGCAAGGTCTTCTACTTGAAGAAAAATAAAATTCCAGATAGAAGTGTCTGAGAACACACACTGCAGACTTTTGCAGTCATCAATATCCATTTATTGTGCATCCGAAGAGGACTCCACGCATATGTAACCACTTTCTCTAGATGTGCCAGAAGTGCTTTCAGCTTTGAATCCCTTCCCTTCTGTTTCACACTAGGAAAACCATCTCTAAAGGCATTGACTTACTTCGTCTCAATGAGTATGTCTGCATTTGCTGGATTCAGTACGGCTTTACAAATCAACTCCTGTGTTACTGGAATAGACTTGTTCATAGAAACGCACAGATCTGAGAGATAATCCAAAAACCTGTTGGAAATTGGAAGCCAAGAGGGTATCAATCTTTGCTGAGGCTCAGACCGAGGCTATCTATATTTCAGACAGAAAACATTCAGAACTCCCATGTAACACTACAGAGTAAGACTGCTGCCTTAGCAGGAAGTCATGGCAAAGGCCAAAAAAGAAGTGAGCTAGTTGTGCTTGCTTCCTAGTAAGTTGACAAGCACAGATCTTTCTCAGAAGACTGAGGAAAATGGTAATCGTGTATTTAACACTGTACATCTCACCTGGGCTCCCTATTTTTCCTCACAAGGCTGACAAAAGTATCAATCTCAGCAGCTGTGATGTGCTTCTCCAGGAGCTTGCGATTGTTATGAAGCAGTGCTGTAATAGTGTCCTCAGCCAAGACATCATAGCCAATTTGTTTCTGCATGAAGCCAAATTGCTTTGCAATGTATTCCTTTGAACCAAAGGGAAAGAGAAAGGTGATGTAATTCATTCTCAGAACTTCAGAAAATAATCAATAAGAAAGCAGCGAGACATTTGTTAGCTCCAGCATCCCAGGCAGTGACTGAGTTAAGGTTCTAATTGTTCTTCCTTCAAAATCTTAACGTGTCCCTCGCTCCCGGACTTGATACAAAACATTTCTCTCTGAGTCTGGCTTTAATAGCTGGCAACAAAAAAAAAAATCATACAATCCTACATTGCAGGAGCAATTTTTGGAGCAGTAGAAGCGTTAGTACCACTGAGAGCTGCAAACGTTATTTCAAACCTGGTTCTTCCTGTAATCCTGCTGAGAATGCCTCAGCACCCTGTAGCACAGCCGGCATATGTGCCTGAAGGGCGCGTGACGCTGGTCTCCGAGCTCCTCCAGCCGCAGCATGGGGCCGTCGCCGCTGTCCGTGAACGGTGCTTGCAACAACTTGAAGATCTATGGGTTTATTAAAAGGCAAACATAAACCCCACGAGGCACTGCCTTCATCTGATTAACATCAACACAGAGGTGCTGCGTTAACAATTCTATGTTTCTATACGATCGCTCAGAAACACACCGCTGTTGCAGTGTTTGTTTCCTGGCCACAGAGCAGCCAAGATCATCACTACATTCTGCCACACTTTCCTCCAGCAGTACTGTGCCTAGAGTCCACTGCCAAGCTGCCAAAGCTAGAAACTCAACAGATCCTTCGGTCCCAACACTTTGACAGGTTCTCTACTACTAGGATCTCCTTTCTGACAACCCTTCTTGTAGGCATAGTTTAGAGAAAAATGCAGTCTACCTGCTTTAGAATATTCTGTTCTCTCATCAGTTTTTGCCGTTCTCTATTAGGTTTAGAAAATACCACTTCAAGGACGTCTTGCCCAGAATTAGTTCCACCAGTAACAAAGTAGACCAAATCCTCCAACAATTTGGTAACAGATCTACAGAAAAGTCACAAGTTGTTAAGACAAAACTATAAGTTCTATCTGTTAAAAGAACAACGACAGTGTAAGGTTACATAGATTTCAAAATGTTAAGTGACAAAAAACATTAAAGACTAACCCAGATGTTGGACAAAGCACCAAGGTTTGTATGAAATTTAACACGAGGAGCCAGTGCTCCCCATTGTTACAGCCTGTTACTGTTCAACAGTCAAACTGCAGAAGCATTAAGACAATGACATTAAGGCAGCTATATGATCACTAAGTTTTCAGCAGCTCTTCTGAACTGCCAGAGAAAAAATAAATCAGATTATAATCTCCTCGAGGCCAAATAAAAGACACTGCCTATGGAAGCACACGGGCCCTTGGTTTTACATAGCAGACTGCACATTCTGTTTGAGTGGCCCCATATTTTTCAAAGACATTGTCAGAGGATTTGCCATAAGTCATATGTTCACTCTTTACAAGATGGATTATAAATTCCCACGCTCGTTTTGCAAAGCCCATCAAGAGAGGCATGCTAGAGATTATTCCCCTACTTTCACAACAGTTCCCATGCTCTCATTCTGCAGAGCAACAGGGAAGGGCTGACAGAACATGGCTTGAGAACCTCCACTGTGTGCACATATCAATAGTAAAAGAGACAGGTATGGAGGAAAGCAATCTGCTTGAACCAACTCCTTGTTTCCTTACCGTCTTTCATTCTGGGTTATTGTTCCCTTTTCCAGTTTGCCAGCAATGGAACCTAACACCTTACTTGCATCATTGGCAAAGTCCAAGTCCCGAACCTCTGCAGGAGAAACTGGTACTATAGCAAAAGCTTCTTTGTCCTCTTTTACTGGAGAAGTACCAATCTAAAACCCAAAGAAGGCAGAGAAAGTAGTATCACCAAGTACGTGAACAACTAACACAGACAAAAAGCCACACTCCTAGGCAGACTCACTCAGAGACAATATGAGAACACAACCACTCTGTACAAGCTCTAGGTGCTCCCAATACAGAGAAAGCTCAGAGTGAGATTGCAAAATGTGTCTGTAAACAGGAGAAAGAAATCTTCCACATGCTGACTGCCCTATGTTAGAATTTAACAGCATAGCTATTAAGCTACTGTAAAAGCCTGATCTTCTCAATAAAATACTTTGTGTGGGCACTACTGATTGCTGTTATACTGTTTGAGAAACTCTGAAGTCTCAAAGGACCAGAACTCCTATCAACAGACACAAGTGAAAGCACAGAAATGAAAGGATGCAATCATAACAAATAACAAGGCTCACCTTAAGCATCACAGGTTTCTCCTCTTCTTTATCAATAGGGATATTTGTACTATGAACCCAGGTGTTAGTGCAAAGGTGTCTAAGTCTGACATAAGAGTTCCTAAAAGAAAGTCAAAAGTTTCGAAGTGTGACTCAGATTTCCAGACAAGAAATCTCAGCATTAAAAATGCAAAATGCTGACAGGAACAAGTGGGAAAAAAACAATTTCAAAGGAAAAAAAAATAGTGGGAATGCAGTTCAAAATGGTTAGCCATACCTGGGGACAAGGCTGTCTCCTCCTCGCAGGGTGGTGGGGTCCAACTCAAATATGGAGGAGATATCATTTCCTTCAGGCACCGACACCAGAGAGTACGCCATCTTCTCCTGAGCACTGCGCAGGCCTCTTCTGGAGGCATCCTGCTCAGGGTCCTGCTGTGGAACAAGTCCCATCACACACAGTCAGTCCAAGCTCCCCAGGCCCAACTGCCTAGTGCTAAATGGATGTGCACTGTAATCTGTAATCTGTGGACCTAACTCTGAGTTGCTCTGGGTACTAGCTAAGACTCCTACACCTTAGGGTACCTGCAGCTCCTCTTGTCATACGTTTCCTCGCTTTCTCTAGTGTTAATAACTTCTGAGCATTCCTGGATGACAAACACATTAAACCCTAAACAACAGAAGCTGTGTCTTGCAGAGGGTGCCAGAAGAAACCCCAAATCCCCCCAGACTTTCACCACACAGTGCATCAGGAACTCTGGCCAGTTTCAGATGATGCACATCTGGGGAGATGGCCACCCTACACACCACTGGTTTTTGAAATGTATTTGGCAACACTGGAAGACAGGCACCCAGAGGAGGTTGAAAGCAAAGACCAGGCTTTTGAGGTCTTGCCTTCCAATCCTTAAAAATACTGACTAGCTACCTAATGTTGCCTGTGCCTCAGAACACTGTAGTTTGCACACTTGTGTTTGGTGAACTTGGCTGCAAAGAAGTGACATTTATAGTCTTTGGTTTTGCACATGGGAACACAGCTGCATGGAACAGAAATACGTGTTGGGAACGTGCCATCAAAAGAAGAAACAACTACACATTCAAGGGTCCATCCGGAGGCTTTACATCTGCAGAGATGTGCTCAGTTGGTTTGAATTCTCCAAGTTTCAGCAGTCTCCTTCATCACAATAGACAACTGCTCTACATTTAAGAGTCTTAACACCTCTGGCACATCAGGAGACAACTGGTCAGTTATAGGAACTGTGGCAAAGCTGACAACGGAAACTGATAAACTGAGAAAGCTATGCAAAGAAACCTGCAGCCTTGCAGAGAGCTCACATTTGAATGAATTTGAAGTTAATGTACAAAGCAGCCCACACCATGTTGTCATGAGCGAATGTTAAGCAGTGCAGTAATTTTATGTCAGAAATGAATTATGTGCTCTAGATCCTATTCTTTATGGTCTATTTTTGCCACCTAGTGGTAAAAAAAAACACAGTAGGGAAAAAAGTACATCCCTGAAGCCAGTGTGTTACCATTATTACTGCACTCAGGAATGAGGCAGTAGTGTACCACCAGCAGGACAGATGTCTGCAACAATCAACACATTGATTAACTTTCAAGTTAAGCCAAAAGAATGGTTCAGTGTTGGACTTCTCCCCCACCCCTCACTGGAACAAATGCAGTGTGGGGTTTTTGTTCATGTTTTTCCTCACTGTACAACTATGTTTACTGAAGACGAGCTGGCAGAAGGTGAGTGTTTGCTACACTACCAAGAAATAAGAACAACAGTTCAGTATCTGTGGGCAATTGCTAGCTGCTTAATCCTTTTCAGAGGTAATCTCAATCCTGCAGCACTATCAAAGCATTCACCTCCTTTTAAATACAGGAGTAGCTCTTTCTCAGTTCTCAGTACAGCAATCTTCCACTAGCCAGCCAGGATGAATGACCAGGAAATCTACATAAAGCTACAATCTCATCCAAGCTAAAAAATATAAGCTAAAATGGAAAGTGCTGTTCCAAAACTGCAACTGAAGTAATGCTGTTTTCCCTTTGACATCAATGAGAAGCTTCTAGCTGTACAAAGCATCAGCACACTCAATCTTCAACAAAAACACGTACTGCGAAGGACACAGACTTGCTTTCACAAGAAAGAATGGAAGAGAGAAAGGCACTGACATCACCCTCACTCTGCCATTCTTTCTCTCTAGGCCCTTCAGCATGGCTGTCCTGTGACACACTAAAATGAGAGGGAATTAATGAATTAAACAAGGAGGATGGTTGACTGGCACAGCATGATGCGAACACCCACTAGGAACACATGACACTCAATGCCACCTTGAGCCACTTGTTTTTCAGACCTATTTGAAGTGTGCTTCCAGAAAGCAGAGGTTTAAGAAATGGGGGGACAGAAAGACATACCACGAAGTGGGAAGGCAAGGGGTCCAAGTAACACATGGGTTTGCTCACAAGTGTACTGCTTCTCACTAAAGCCTACCTCAGTTTGTAATATCCACTCCTCCACTCAGGCCCTAACAGCCTTTGGATGACACTCAATTTTTCAGTGCCTGCAGTAGCAACGAGGCCTCAACAATCTATGCACTGGCCAGTTGAATAGCAGAGCCTGTGCAAGCCCTCCTCAATTAGGGGCAAGATCATACTCTTGCCTATACTTACTGAGGATTGACACTCCTGGTCATCTTCCTCATAGTCAGGGTTTACCTGATGAAACAGAATCACAGGCACGTCAAAACTATACAGCGCTACAAGTGGGAAACAACCTCAGCACGATTTAAATCTGCTTTACAAAAGATGAGCTCTGCTGCTATGGTGCTACTGGGCGTGCAGAACAAATACACTACACAAATGGGTTTACTGTTAATTGGGTGACTGTCTGCCCACAAATTAGACTGTCATCTGCAAACCTGCAGACAAATGAAACATGCTCAGTATACTGAAGGAGCAAGATGGATAGAGGTTATCAAGTTCTACTTGTTTTTCAAACCTCAAGTGTCATTTGCAAATAGAAATCATTGATTTGGCACAAGTCTTTCAGAACTAACACTATTCCAACCATGGACTGAGTGAGCAGCCTCCTCTGTTTTATATTTTGTGATATAAAACTTTTCATTTTGTCTGGCAAACTCAAAACGTACTGGAAAAGCTCAATATTGAGCCACAATCGAAAAGGACTCACTCATGTACACGTGACAAACTGCTGCTGCTCTTCCAATCTATTTATTAGAGGAGTATAAAATAGGATATTTAATCCAGACTTTTCCCACTGAAACCCTCATGTCAACAACATGAGCTAAGACAGCCCCCCTGCCCTGCTCTGCACTCTTACATCCACGACAGCCTTTGTTTACAGAGGTTTGTGTGCAGCCATGTTGGTGTATCTCTGCTCTGCATCAGTTTTAAGGAACGTTTACAGGTGTTAAGCAGCAAAACTCACAAAATTATAACGCTTCGACGTTTTATTTGTTTCATTTTATAAGATAAAAATGAATAGTCCTGAAATTTTACTTCAGGGTAGAAAGGATAATACCCACCACGGTGAGAAATCCGGACATTACTTTGTGCTGGGATGCTTCAGTGTTATCTGCAGCTCTTACCAGCCTGCTCTGAAGCCTACCTGCACTTCATCTTACCGTCAGTCTCTCACTCCTGTGAGGAAACTGGTGGCTTGAGAGAAGCTAACAATAGCTGATTGTATTCATTTTCCTCCGAAGGGGTCCAGCCATCTAAGAGCTGTTCAAATACTCATTCAACTTTATTCTTGCTGCCCACAAAACAGGATACCAGCATTTAGCATCTACCCTTTGTAGAAGAGTTACTGCGTTCTGAATTTATACAACACTATCCCTACACTGCAGTATTCATCCAAATCTCTTTAACTCTTCTCCACGTCTACCATCTACTTTAGCAATGACACTAAAGGAGACAAACACTGCTCTCCTCATCTTTCTTCTATTTTTAAGATGAGAAATGGGAGATTTTGGGAAAGAATAAAAGGAATAAGATGCTGAGAAGGAAAGGCAGAGCTCCTAAACAACCCCAACACCTACCTCTGCTGCTAAGTAGTGCCCAGTAGCCAGGTGTTTGAACCTGAAAAGGCTGTTCCAGTACCCTGCACCACCACGGCAAGGATCATGCTGTACCACCTGCAATGAGAGGAGAACAACAGTTACACTACACTTGAGTGACTTCTCTCTCTAAATACAGTACTTCATGTATGTATTTCCTTCACAGGTAGAGAGGAAACGTAACACAGAGCTCCAGAAAAGATAAAATAATCTTTCATGTGAAAACAACATGCAGTACAAAAAACACTCGGAGCAATTATTCCACCTCAATTTAGGAACACTGGTCTTCCACTCACTGTCGGGTCACTGAGTACCAACTAGTACTCTGCTCAGAGTTTCTGGTGGGTGCTGGCAGGAAGATTAAGGAACAAGTAGGCAGTTAAGTAATTAAAGGAAATGCTGTAGACCAGCACGTGTTGCTAGGTCTTGAAACAGACTTCCTAAAGAGATGCAGCAGGTCCTTCAAATTTTGCTGGAACTAATATTTAACCAATATGATGTATGTAACCTCTGACCTTCAGAAAGGTCTGAAATGCAGCAGCGTTGTACAAAAGTACCAGAAGAGGAATCTGAGAGTCTGCAAACATCACCTGTACCAAGCAGAACCTCCAACATCAGATGATGTTACCCTGTATTGGCCGTTCTGTGGGTATACCCACATAAGGAAAACTCAGCACAGCTGGCCTCTGCCTTCTGGGGAGGGGCTACATAACCTCTGAGCACACCACCTTAACCACTGGGTAACTGCATGCACACCAACAGCTACCACAAAAGCCAGTGACGGGTTGTAACACTTTCACGTAACGCCCATTACAGGTAAGCTTTCAACAGAAACAGGGGAAAAGCTGTATATCAAATCAAATACTTCTGTGAAGACAACAGGAAAAACACATGCACCATTTCAACTAATTGTATGGCTCTCACAGGCAGTGCAAATGGCAAACATTTAAAACCATACCTACACAAAACAGCTCTGGTTTACTCTTTGTACCAATCGAGGGAGAGTATTTTATGAAACCAATGTTGTTAGTCGCTATTTAAAAGCCCAGCACAGTAAAAAATGGTTCAGACAATGCACAGTCTAGCACCAGGTTGCCATCTCCTTCCAAATGAGGTTATGCATAATCACAGTATTACACACCAAAAATAGAACGTTCAGAACACTCAGCAGGACAGTTGAGATTATTAGATGGCTTTAGATTTCAGCAACTGGTAAGAAAAGTGACATCACAGGTGCTTCTCTGTCCTCTTTTTCTGCATTGTCACAAACCTGTATTTCAGAGCTATCTGTTACAGCATTAGAAATCAGCCCTAAGTCTTGGTTTTGCAAAGAAAACATAGCAAGTAAAGGAAATATTAAATTCAAATATCAGGAAGACTTTTACCTAACAAAAGTAAAGCAGGTATGTGGCTTTTAAACAACAGTAGTCATCACAAAGCCACCCCCAGCCCAGGTCACAGCTCTTACCTCCACTTCCCACAGTGCTTTTGAGCTGGTTGCAGAAGTGGCAGATTGCCTCCCTGTGGTTCTCAGGAAGACATGCTGCTTCTTCCTGTGCTCATCACAAGTCAGAAACTTCTCTTGTTCTGCATGAAACAATCTTACGACATCCCCCTGTCAAAGCCCAGAGTGCATGATCAGCAGAGACAGAGACATTACCCACCAAGTGAGCAAGTCACAAGCAAGTAAAGTTTAGAGTCCTACCCCTTTGAGGATGTCATCTTTATTATCGCTCCATTTCATGAAAAGGACAATTTTCCAGCTCGTATTGCAATTCACAGAGTTGACCTAAAAGAAGAAATAAATCGATTAGTCCCACTGTCCTGGGCCTGCATAAGTTAACCCATTCTTCAGGGTACTGCAGACCCCACTGCATTACTCTAAATAAAGCCACTTCTGCATCTGCTCCAGAAAAACACAGCTACAGATCTGACTCATTAGTTAATAATCACACACTATGGCACCACGACTACTGATCCTGAAGAATAATCTCATTTCTATCCAGTCAAAAAATCAGATCAAATTTCAACCTTTGTTCAGTGCACAAAAGGTACAAGAAAAGCCTTGCACATACATTGAGGAGATGAGTTCCAAGATAATCATTCTTAAACACCATCACAGGTACTGATGAACTCACCAAGGGCTTAATTTTCCTACAAGACAAGTCCTAGCAGCTTAGCTGAAACATACAGAGGTTTGTACAGCTGTTCCAAACTCCTGCACTACCAGCTCTGTCAGTCTGCCCTTACCTCATTGCATCCTGGATTATCAACAAGCTGATGACTGCTAGCATGAAGAGGTTGGCCAGCGTTGACAGGATTCAGGACTACTTTGTCTCCAATGACAACCTGCAGATAAGCTCAGCGTCAGAGAGAAACCTGCAGTCTGAGAAAGTATGCTTTATTTTTTTAATAGGAGCGATAGGAGGAAATTGCCTCCTCATAGCTTGGAGAGATGCTGGTCTGAATAAGAAAATCAGGGTGCTGTTTGCATCAGAAGCCAGCTTTCTACAGATGCAGTCATCAGGAAGGAAAATAATCCTATACCAACGGACTCAGAGGTTTAATGAAGGCAAGTAGCCTGTAATTCTGGTCACAAATCTATCTGCTATTTCCCACGAAGTTGCTAAATGTTAACCAGTGAAACAAGTAATTCCTATGGCAGAAGGTCAGCCAAAAATCCTCCTCCTCCAAGGTGCACTTTCATTTGTAAAATCAGGCTCTCGACCAGGCTGGCATATGACTCAAGGCAAATGCACTTTATCAGGGACAGTAAATGTCCTGTTCTTCCCTTCTGCCAGGATAAAGCCTTACTTAAATTAAAACATAAAATCCTTCTCCGTGGTGAAAGCATCTGGTCATTATGATAAAGCGTCTGCAAATTCATAGGATCTAAAAGCAATTAATGCTCACTACAACTGCATCACCCTGTGCTCTGGCACGTGTGCATGAAAGGAACAGTTGCATCAAAATGCACAGGGGTAGTCTGCAGGAGATGTTATTTTATAAAGCTCACTGAATTTCAGTGCCAAATGTGTGCCTGGGCTATAGCACATGGCACACCAATGCTTACTGACACTGTGTTTTACACAGACTGCACACCCAGGTGACCCAGATATTTAATCTCTTCAGTTTGATGCACAATCTCTCCTGTACAACAGTAGTACATTACATATGGAACTGATTATATTCCAGTCTTCCCACGAACAGAGCCATCTGACCTCATCAGTACCTCACTCTTCATGCAAAAAATTTGAGTCGTTTTGATTCAAAACTCACAACAGCAAAAACTTAGATGCTAATCACTTCCCCTCAATCTGCTGAAGAACCTCAACAGCTCCTGCCGCTCAGAGTTGGACAGGAATCATGCAAAGCTACCATAATTAGGTCCCTTATTTCTTCCAGTGTTCAACCATTCCATGTTTTCAAAATACAAGTTACCATAGCAATTTTTCCCTCCCCCTCCTGATAGGAAAAAGATTTTATCTTCAACATGATGCACTACAAGATCTGTGCATTTCATTAACTGCACGGCAGACCTGAAACACGCTTACCCAAGCTGCAGCAAACAACACACGAGGAGGATTGGCTCAGCACTTACGCTGTCTCCAATGGAGCGCAGCTTGTAGAAGGGCTGTATGTAGAACCAGGAGCCTTCATTCCCAGCTTCATCCAAGGTCACCCTCATGGCATTCTTCTCTAGTAGAGCTGGCAGTCTCTTATTTACTGTTAAGTATTTGTTACTTTTTAAGTGAAGCAGCTAGAATAAGAATTAGAGTTCAGTTCTAGGAATGCTCGTCTTTCCTCCCCTCAACAGACAGTGAGCACGTACAGGACAACCACAGTATGACACAGGAATTAAAATAAAAGCCAGATCATGTTATAGGAGAATCATGATGAATTCAGGCACAATTTCACCAGTGCTTATTTCAGGGCACACACTGTGCTCCTGCAGAAAGCCCTTCCAGCTAACCTAACTGCTCCTTCTCCCGGGGACAAGCAGTTGTTTCCTTGAAGATGCCACTCACCCAAAAACTGCCATTCTCCAGCCTTCCTCTGCATGAACTGCTCACACAGATTACACGTGACTGACACGGAAATGGTAGGATGGGACCTGTTGTATCCCCCACTTCTCATCAACCGAGTTCAAATGCTGAAGGACAGCAGCCAACTGCATGCAACAAGAAAGCCTGCTCCATCACGCTCCTAGTTACCCGTTCTGTTGCCTTGAACTGGGGCAAATCAGAATGAGACAGTAATTATCCCTGCTTCCAAAGGGCTGAGGCACCCCAACTACTGGAATGTATGCCTGCTTTGGCTCCAGGGTGACCCAGCATCTGCTCACATTACACTCCCAATTATGAAGGTGTGACTTTTTTCAATTACGTATCACAGTACTCCCCGTTTTTCTTGGGTTTGATGCATGATTTCAGTATTTTCCAATCACAGTCCTTGCTTCATAGGACCACACATCACAGTGCTGTCGCACTACACAAAGCTACAGATTCTTCTCTATGAGTTTCACAGCTTTGAAGTCAGACTGTATGGCATTCTGCTTGAAGCAGAGATGCTCACAGCTTACCTGGATAACATTGCCATACTGGATAACTGTTCCCAGCAGCTTTCTGTTCTCAGTTTCATTCTGCTTCTTTTCCAAATCAGCGGCATGCTGAAATCAGAGCAAAACAATTTATTTGCTGTTTTATAGCCAGTGAGGTCAAAGCATGGAAGTAATTCCTAAATGTTTCACAGAAGTAGAAAAAACTGAGTGCACGATGCAGTGTAAGTTCCTCTTTCTAGTTTCCAACAGCACCGGTTTTTACTCATTTTTTCAATTGTTTGGGCAGATGGATACCGTTTAAACAACACATATTTTGAATTTGACAAAATTTTAGGATAAAACATGATGTAAAAAGACAGGACAGAAGAGCAGTAAGTAGGTTTTATCATCACATGTTGCTAGAGTGTAATTAAAAAAGAAAAAAGGAATCTGAGGGTCTGCACAGGAAGAGCCATGTGCATGCTGTTTTCGAGTCCCATAACCTTCAGCTCATGCAGAATTTGTTATTCTTTGAATGCTGCTTGGTATAACTGCCTCCTTCTCCTTGAAAGCCTGGAGTACAGCTGCTCATTTAACTCAGAAATACAGTGTAGCATAATTCTTTTTTTTCTTGACTGCAGAGTACGCTGTCGAGAAAGGATTCATTCAGGTAATACACCACAGTCACTCAGCTACCCATGACAGTAACAATGAGGAGTCCTCTGCCTGCTCGAGATCAGCTATCACATTTATTGTAAATAAAGGACATAGTGTATTCTGTAGAAACATGATTAAGACTTCAGACAGATTTCAAAACCATATTCCACGTCTGATAACCGTTCAAGGAGAAAGAAGCACTTCCTCTGGCCACTAGATGTCAGCTTCCCAAGCAGCACTGATGATACCAAAGAAAGACAAGTGTCCCAGATTTCAAATCCCTTAAATGGCATTAACTTAAAATAACCTGACCTCAGCATTGAGCACGCCACAGCAGACAATAAATTGCACCAGCAGGCAAATAGAAGCCAAAAAAGGCAAGTGAATATGACTGAATCCTGCATCACAGATTATTAAAAATGATGCATCCTGTTAAAGAAAGCTAATTATGGGCACAGCTAACAGTTGCATGCACACGTTTGGGGGACACAGCCTGCTTCCCCCCATCACACATTACACAAAATGCAGGGGTTTTAGTGTCTTCCACGTACCAATAAGTTACAGGCACTCACATAACTGACAGAAAACTAAGTCAGACTCAGATGTGACTGAGCATGCCCTCCACAGAAGCTCAGCCTTTCTGTGAAAGCTGTGTGCTAAACCATTTCCAGTACAACTGCAGAGTACTCCAGCCCTGCTGGTGAACCAAGCACATGGCTGGTGCACGCTGGGGGCACATGCACATACAGATACATTCAGCTGGGGATTAACACTGGAAGAATTAAATCCTGGATCTCTGCAGGGACCCCATCAGAAAACAGTGAAATAACAGTCCCAGGAACCTACGCTGGAAGGTACTAAGAAGTGAGAAGACAACTTTAAATGACACTGCGATCTACATCAATTACATCGTGTCTTCCCCGTGTGACACAGCATTTAGGACACATCTTTCCTTAAAATGCATGAACTTGCACACACACTACGCAGACATTAACTCTCCCCTTAACACATCAGAAAAAATAAAACCAGAAACCCCTGACACTTAAAGCTTGATGGCATGGCCTTCTTTTCATATCATCAGGGAAAGGGCAGGGGAAACACAGCACAAGGGATTGACCTCTGTGCCACAGCCCGTGAGGAAATAACTTTTGTCTGGCCAAGTTATCACTTCTGGGTTATAAAATTATGTTTTCAGAAGCAAAATGAGTCTACCATCGTGGTGAAATGCAGGAGTGAGGCAGCCATATGGCAATCAGCAAATGACACTCTCCTACAGGGCCATTTTGTACTTCTGTCTTCAATGAGCTTAATATAGGCTCCAAGAAACTAAAAATACTCAGAATTGTAATTTTGACATGAAGTACTCCAGCCTATGTAATTTTAACATAAACATGTGTTTTATTTAACTCTAAAGTCAACAGATGGTATTTAAGTTAGTTGGCTTTTAACAAAAAAAAAAAAAAAAAAAAAAAAAAGCAACTCTAAAAACAGCAATCAACTGCCTCGCTGGGTTTTCAACTGCTGAACATCTTTCCCAGAAAAATATTAAATACTGCAAGCTAATAAGGAAAGAGAGGCAGTCTGGACTTATAAATTAGTCATAATTACCCAGCAACCTTCTCACGGATCCCAGCAGCAGCATTTGCATGAGGAACCTCAACAGATTAATCAGACTTCTTTTGCTCAGATGGCACCTACCAGCACAGCTATCACCATCACAGCACACACTGAGCTGCAGCCCCAAGAGCCTGCTCCTCTTCGCAGCTGTCTGAAGGCTCCTGCTTTTATGTTATTAAAAAGTGCCCCCAAAACGCCCATGTAGAGCAGCGCTACAGTTAGCACAGGTCACCAGCAGAAGTTTGAAGGGCTGCAGCTCCAACCTGGTGCCACACACACTGCTATTCAAACACAGGCCTTCAACAGCATGCTACCATCAAACAAAAGGTGTTCAAAAGTGAGACCACAGTATATGTCTCAAAAGGAGTCTTGTGTAATGATTTCTACACCCTGTTCTGGTGCCTCCTTGGTAACTGTGGCAAGCTGCTGATTGGAAATACTTCTTTAAAGCAGTATGGATTAGAGTGCTTATTATCATCAGCAGCTACCAGAACCTGAATACTTACATGCAGTTTGTTGAGTAGCACTGCATCAGTCGTGCTGTTGGCTCCAGGCTTTGCTGCTTTCCAGAACTGTTTTTGAGCAGAGTACCGGTTCATGGGACATAGTTTGAAGAGGCAATCTATAAAAACAATGAAATAAGCATGGAAATTGCTTCAACCATTTGTAATTATCTAGGATTTTGCTGCTCCTATTGTCCAAATATTTCGGCAGCGAGGAAAGATTTATAAACAAATTCCAGAAAGCTCTTGATCAGACACATGCTTTTTTGGGCAACAGGAACGTTGCCCTATGAATGATAAAAATTAACTGCTGCTGCCAAACATCTGATGCAAGACCGGAAAATTCACCACTCGTCCCAGTCAGAAGACCCACTGTACTAAAATGGTAAGGCTTCTCATTGCTTTCCCAGGCAGACAGATCCATCTTACACACGTTCTAATTTTGCTTTTCGTACTCCAGCAGGTACGTTGCATCACCAGTGTTATCGTCCCAGGGTTTGTATGTTTGTTTTAAATGGGTCCCTTCAATTGCTAAGGAAAACAAAGCACAAAGCACCGGGACATCTGCACAGTGAGGCAGTGAGCAGAAGGAAGCACCTCTACGTGACAGTGTGAAGAAGCAGAGGCACTCAACGTGCAGCTCAGAGGCAGAGGGAACCCCCAGGGCTGCCAGGTTCCTCACCAAGTTCACCAGCTCTGCTTTTATTTAACATTCTGCCTGGCCAAAGTCAGGAATTACAGCTGATCAGCCTTGTTAAAATACGTTTTTATATTAAAGAGACTCTAGCATATCAGTAACGCAACCGAATCAGATGCATTTATTATTCTTTGCTCGTGTGCTGCTAAGCAACCAGACACACAAACACATGCAGGGGTGACCAGGGCATGGGGAAGGGGTTCTCCCACCCAGAACCACCTCCACCTGGGCACTGCCAACTTCTGGATCCTGAACAAGGAACCCAAGTGGAAACCAAAGCACTGTTCCACCTATTTTTCATTTAGATAAAGATGATTCACAGTGACTGACAGCACGGAGCAGCACTCAGAGCTGCTGCAGGCTGGCACTTGCAGTGAAGATGATGTGCTGTAAGCAACACATCAGTCATAAAACTGGCTATTTTTGCTTAAACCATCAGTTCACACAATGACAGCAATTAACACAGAACTGCACGGAAGAATTAATGGCGTGCCAGATTTAGTCACCGTGCAGGCACACTTGCTTCCAGGCTCTTCTATCGTGAGTTTCCCAGCCAGGCTTCACTCCTACCTGCAGGGCTGTGAGCAGCACCCCTCGTTGTGAGCATCTGTCCCGTGTCACAGGGAGAAAAACATGACACGTCAGGCAAAAAGCTACAAAGCTAAAGATTAAGAGAAAGCATAAGAGAAACCGAGCGCTCGTCAGACACTGCCCTCAGGAAACTTGGGTCCATTTCTGACAGACCCAAAGTGAAGCCAAAGCAGTGAAGCATCTCATGACTTCCCTGTAGCCAAAACACCAGCTCTCTGCTCACAGACTCAGGAAGCTTTACATGCTGATAAAAAAAAAAAAGCAGAGTAATGGCATCGTGCTGAGCACCACTTGTTGGACTTTAACCATGAAGGAATACATTTGGTGTTGAGATCTTCGTGAGAAGCACTGAAAAAAGGCAGAGCCGCACACGGAGCGTGCAGAGGAATGAAATGCTGTGTGACTGCTGGTTAAGTGAGGGCACGTTGTCAAGCACAAACACTGAACAAAGGTCCTGCAGGGAGGAAATAAGCGCCCACGTAGGGGTGTATTACCTCATCGTGCACATGCACAGAGGCGATGAATGGGATTTATATAGGCATGTATTAGACGTGCATTTCAGCCTTTCCAGGCTCAATTCTGCTGTTCCATCAGCAGTCGCTCTGCCTCAAGTGAAGAGGCCTTGGCACATAACAGCACCGCAGGACACGTGTGAGTCCTCACTGTTGGGGCATTCACATCCCCACCTGGGTCCTGCCACCTGAAGCTCACAGAAACACAGCGTGGCTGTCCTCTGCATGCACCGGGATCACAGAGGGATAATGAAAGGATGCTGGAAATGCCAGGAAACGCCATGTTCTGAGGTATTTTGGGATGCAGTGAAGGAACAACCCTCCAGGTAGATCCCTCCAAACGCTACTGCCCCTTCTTGCAAATCCAACTGCAGAGCATTTTCAGAGGAGAAAAAGCTACAAACGTGAAGGACCTTAACTGAGACACTGACAAAATATGTTCAATACTTCACACAGCACAGTTACTCCTTCATTACTTGATTTAACAGAACTAAAACCGACTCCTTTTTGCAGAGCAATACCAAAATTAAAAGATCCCTGCTGGAATCCAGCAGTTTCTCTTGCATGTGCCCTATACCTCCATAGCAGCTATTTCCCCAAGGGTGAAACCCACTCATGGTAGAGAATAAATACAAGAAAAAACTAAAATCAGTACCCTTAAAAAAAAATAACAGAAAAGAAGACAAAGAAGGAATGTAGCTGGAGCAAGGGAAGCATGGTACACGGGAGCACTACAGCAATAACGTCTCACAGCCCCAACACTCAGAGAGGGTCACACTGCATGAAGATGAAGAAATTATTTAAAGACAAAACGAAGACCCCCATTGTATTTAATTGAAATATTTTCATGCAAGATGCACACGGAATAAAAAAATACATACATTCAATCCCAGGCAAGTTTCACCTTCCCAGCAGCCCCTGCACTACTACATTGCCTATTTCTATACTTGCTCTTTTTGACGTTTAAAATGAATAGATGACAGCCTAAGAGCTTCAAAGAGTATAGAACAAAAGCAGCTACAGAAATGTGTTGATTATTAATCATTCCTGCATTTCCATAAAGAAGGGGAAAAATAGAACCCGATCTACTGAAATTACTGTCTTTGTGATAAGAAGACATCCTTTCATTTTCAGTGTGCAGCAAAGAGCTTTGCTCAGAGCAGAGCAGGAATGTTTCAGATCAGTACTGTGTCAGGACACACTCACTGCTGCTCTACTATCCCAGCAGAGCCCAATCCATCAGCAGCTCCAGCCAAAGCAGCAGGGAAACCAATCTCAGCTGCATACAGCTTGCTGATGGAAGACCACTGAAGTCCTCTGTCATGTTGCCAACAGTTTGGTCATGAAAAAAAGCTGGGAAAATACCAGTGCGGGTCAAAAGGATATCTGTAGATTAAGCTGAAAGATCTCATCGTGATCACATGTGTCACTGCAAGATAACCGATGGTTTGAGATTCCAACTCTGGACTATTACATAACAAAATCATCAAAGTTCTGCTGCTGTGCCATCTGTTGCATCTCACCCTTTTCAATAACTTCAGTGTTTTTCTTTTTGAAGCACAAAGTAAGAGTTCCCTCCGCAACCAGCACTTCAGTGCAAAAGCTGCATGACCTACGATCCGCAGATATTTTTTGATTTAAATTAACAACCCTCCATTCATATCTGCAAGATGTTATGGCAACCTCTCTCTTGCCATTGTACTCATTTATGAAGAGCTTTACTGATGGAAATCACTACTTCATTTTGTCAAGCTGTAACAACAAAGGAAATAAGGTCGTTATTAACGTAGAGCTGATACATGAAACCAAGCAAAGAAATAAACTGCAACAGTGGTTTCAGAGCTAAAAAAAAAAAAAAAAAAAACAAACACACTCTTGAAAGACAGATACTGAGTATCAATGCCTACTCAATCAACAGCACCCATTAATACCAAATGCACTGAAAAGCAATGGTGTTTAAGCAGGAAGCAGTATCTGACTGCACACAATGCTGATAGCAGCTTCACAACCCAATATTGCTGAGGGATAAGGCCGTTCCTTGGTTAACAACCAGCAAGGTAACTTCATTCCACACAGGAACAGAAGCACACGGCTCGCCCCGCAGGGAAAAATAACTTCAGGATGCTCTGCACACACGTGGCCATGCCTCAGGGAAAGCTGGGAAAGAAAGCAAAGACAACACACACAGCACAACAAGCCAAGCCCTCATAGCCACAACGGTAACAAAGTGCCCAGAAAGCTACCAAACAACTAACAGAAGAGAAACACCTTCACGTAAACATTTTAGGCACCGAAGAGTTCAGGATACACCAATGTTTGTTTTATTTCTGCATGTAACCTCTTTGGTCTCCTTCAAAAAGAAAACTGCTACTCGAAAAGAGAGAAATATTTAGACACTAGATATACAGGCAGTTCCAAAAGGAAACATTTGCAGGAAAGACCAGTTACGTTGTTCTACCTCTGGTATGAGCAGGGCTGAGTCAAGGTGCTCCATGACAACACGAAGCCCCGAGGAGCAGCAGCACCAGCAGCAGGAATAAAGGCCAGCTGTGTGGCAGCACAAAGCATCCCAGGTGCACACAGGTGTCGTGGTAAGGAGCCCAAGCTCCAGGCAGCACCAACACCTCCCCAAGGAAACCAACTGGGGCAAAGAGCCACCGCATCTGTATCCCTGGCAGCACTACGGAGCACTTTGTATCTATGGATGCTAAGGATGGTTTAGATCAAGAGAAGCTACTTAAAGCAAGAATTATCTATGAACTCCTAGAGAAAAAAGTAAAAATATCAGGTGGCTGTTGGCTAAGAGAAAGTACAAGGCAGGAAAGACTCCACATGGCGAGGAGGGGGAAACAAAAATGCAAAATACCCTCAGCACCTTAAGGAACACATGAGGAGAATTCACAGCTGCACACATGAAAGTGGATTAACCCAGGATCTGAAGGAGGCTGGTGGTTTCATGAACGTTTGTATTGTCTTAGTTCACCACCTCTGGTCCAGCATGAGAAGACATGTGGCCAAGAGGCAAAGCTCTCCAAGAGGCATGTCCCTTTCCTCTCCCACAGAACTGAAAACCTAGTCCTGCGTGCAAGAAGGAGAAGCGTGTCATACTTTATACAACGGGGATTCAGCAAACTAACATATGTAAGCACAGCAGAAGCATTTTTAAATAAAGCACCTTGGCTTTAACCTTTGTCAGAGCCTTGAGAGCTGTGCTCTTAACTCAGGAAGCCATCCTCTATTTCCTTTTCAATAGTTTACATGATAAATCCGACTGCGAGGCACTAAAACACAAGTGTCAGAACATGAACACCGCGGCATTCTTCCTTTGGGTCTTTTCAGTGTCTGTCTGCAGCGCTTTCTGCCAGCAGCATCTGCTGCCTGCACTTCATTTTATTTCAGCTGCTCCCCCTCAGATACGATGTCCACATCCACGTTTGCTCTTTCACTTGTTCCTGCTGCTCCAGAAAGGAGCTGCAGCCCCAGATGGGCCAGGAAGTGGGGGCAGGAGGCGGGGAAGGCCTTGGACATGGAGCAGCAAGGAGTAGATCAAATTTCAAACAGCATCTGAACTCATCACTGAGGAGCTGCATGGAAGGAACACGGCTGTGCTATTAGAGCTGAGCAAACAGTGCAATGAAAGCATGGTCTGTGTGTGTTGTAAGAAACAAGCCACCATGGCATCACAGAAGGCAAAAGGCAACATCTGCAGCTGCTCGACGAAGTGACTTGCTTTGCAGCCTTTAATGCATTTCAGCCAAACGCCTAGGCAAAGAGCTCACAGTGCCAAAGAAGTTAGAGGGACAGCACAGAAATGCTTGGTGACATGACTGAAGTCCAGGCTGGAGGAATTGATGGAGTAATAAACCTGAACCCGGAGCTTTAATTCTTTGCATGGTAATGGCATGGATACCTTCCCTGAAAGGCCCGTTGCTTCCCGCCTGCTCGATCCCCAGGTCATGGCCCTGCTACACACACTGCTGCTTCACAGGGCTCGAAGACCCTCAGAGTTTGTTCAGCTTATCCTTCTCCCTTTGAGAATCAGCCATGCCTGCTCCATTCCTGACCCAGCTCCTGTGCTCCATTGTTTCTCTACCTAACTGTTTTTACCATTTAAGCCCCTTACTTCTTCCTCATTCCATGCACACGTGGCAAACAGAACCCCTCTCCCAGCAAGGTGCTGGTCCCACAGCTGCCAAAATGCAATCCTGCTCCTGACCACTGCTCTCTGTTGGCTCCTATCTTTCTTGAAACACAAGGTGCAATACTACGCAGCACGCTCCACTTGAGGCTCTGCCAACAAGTCAAATAGGAAAAAAATAATTACTTACTATGCCTTTTGGCAACTGTTTTTATATATTCCAAAGCAGTACTTGCACTTCTACTGACAGCACAGCATTGACTCCTCCAGTTCTAACCGTGACTCCTACAAAACCTAGACCCTTCCCCAGGGAGCTGCTGCCTGTGCCTATCCTCTCCTTGCCTGGATTCAGGCAGCTCAGTGCCATCTTCACCATGTGCCCCCTCCAAACTGCAGCGACATTTTCAAACTCATTTCCTCATTTTTCAGGATAACTGAATGAATTTCCAAGTTGTGTTCTGCTCCGTGAGGCTTGCAGCAAGCTTACCAGCAGCACGGCACAGAGCAGCACCCACAAGGCACTGCCACACAGGTGTTCCAATTTCCAATACACTGGTGATATAGATGGATTTGAGCAGTGCTGTGTGCAGGGCTTAGCAAAGCGAAGAAAAATGGAACAACAAAATAAGCCAGACCTGCCTTAATTATGGGAAACAACATCCTGAATTTGAACAGATCCGCCATGCTGCTGAGCTGTGCTCCAGTCTCACGCACACAGGGTTTAACACCAGTGTCCCCATCCATTTTCCCAGTGTAAAAGCTTTACTCCTCACTTCCCGTTCCTGTGCTTGGCCGAGCCTTTCACCTCACTTACTGAGGCCCTCTCCCTGTCTCTACTTTAAACAGTCACCCTCCTTTTGGCAGGGGACCAGAGATGCTCTTGCTGAAGCCTATCAAGTGATGCCTCCCTATAAGCCCAGCTCCATCCCTCGTGTTTGCCACTCCCCTGCTCAGGAACAGAGCGCACAACACGCCAACAAATCACACAGCTAATTAAAGTCTGGCCGAACCCTCTATGGCACAGCATTAGCACTGAAGATTGCACACCAACTGCTGCTTTATGAAGCAGATTATGCTGACAATTTTGCTGCGCATACTGTAAGTGCAAGTGCTGCCATGCATTTCATATGCCCAAACTGTCGGCAGCAACGTAGCAGTGTGCTGCAGTGCAGGATAAAACTCTTGGAGCACTTCTACAACGCACAGTACTCAGCCAGTGCAGAGAGTTAAGCTCCGCCAGCGCTGCTGCTGGAACAAAACCCACAGCTTCAGAGATCAAAAATGAAAGTGGAAAATAGTCCTAAACTAGTAAAGCAGCCCCTTCCAGGAACAGCCAAACTGCACTACTTGACCAAATAAGGCAAGTGAAAGCTCTGAGCCAAAGCAGCAAACCCACGTTGTAATAAAGTCAGACAGCTGGACAACAGAAAGGCGAATCAGCCCGCTGCACTGGACCGGATTGCAAATGGGAAGACCAAATGTTCAGCAAGCAGCAGCGGAAGCAGAGCCTGCCAGCAGAGGCTCACAGGCACTCGGCCCAGCCTGCGGGAGCCTACGCTCCACTCTTACAGGCTTTTTCCTTGGTTGCAATGCCATCATCCTAAAGAAGCAGCAGAACTCCTATCGATGAGGCCTGGACGGAGTGCTGATGGGGCACTTCCCATCCTGGAGCGTCCACACTTAGTGCAGTGAGGTGGGCAAGAGCAAAGGCAAGCCTGCACTGCACAGAGACCCCTCACCCCCTGTGCAGAGCTACCAGACCAAGATGAGCTGAACTGGGGAGCTTCATTTTTTCAACTTCAGAAGAGACTGAGCTCAAATTTAATACAGGAAAACAAGGACTTAAAACATCCCTTCAAGGGGAAAGTCTGAGGCTCATTTCTTTAACTCCTTGTCCAACTAAGCTAGGATCTGGTGCCATAAAGTTACATGACAACTCCTACCTCTCTCACCTGAACTGTCTGAGACAAACATGACCCCAAACCCAGCATGATGCTGACACTTTCACAAGAGAATGCCAGCAACAGAACTGACAGCTCCTCAACTCTGCTGCAGGAGCTGCACAAGCACAGGAGGGGCTCCTCTGCCTCAGGCTCCCAGGCACTTCCCCCTGGGAACACTCAGCTCCCACTGACCCTGCAGCAGTGACACCACTGCTATAATAGCACTGGGCAAGGAGCACCCGTGTGTTCAGCCCTGGTGCAGCCTGCTTCCAAGGCCATTTAACAAGATTTACCGGTCACTGAGTTTCAAAGCCTCCACACTGTCTTCGTGAATCAGTGTATCCATTCATTTCAGGACCCCTCAGCTGCCAAGAGATGGGTGAATCTGCACATCAGTGTGGCTCGGGCACGGATGGGAGGCCTTCACTGCAACACTGTTAGATGAAGGAGGGGGAAAAAGTGATGATGTAACACTCACCTAGCTAAGCTAGGGCCCAGATAAAGCTTTGTTTTTGTATTCAAAGTACACACTCTAATTCAAAGTGCTTTTTCCCAACCTTCAGTTGGTCCTGGGGAATGGAACTAATGCGAAGCCCATGGATCACAACAGCAATACACGAGCACTACAACAAATGACCACCCCAGCATCAAGGCCACGTGCATCCGACCAGCAGCTGGATCTGAGAAGTCTGGAGAAAATCAATTTATTCATGCTACTACACGCTAGATCCATTTTTTCAGATTTCCTTTTACACAAATAATTAAGTATCTTCAGTGTTTTAAGCCTTCTTTCAGCTGTCTTACTGACATGATGACAACGCATCAATCAGTGCCAAGGAAAGCTGGATTCAGAGTGATGGACGGGCTGGGGAGGGCTATTAAATGCCACCAGCTGCATCCCAGGCTGAGCACATCCCACGCCTGCATCAGTGCAGTCAGCAAGGAGCCCTCCTGGATCACAGACACCATCAGTAGCCTCAAAGCAGTGACACACTTAAAGTTCAGAAAATGGCACTGAAATCTTTTAGCATTGCTGGCTCCTTTCCCTTCATTCCTTCGTTTGTTACAATCACTCTTTTATTTCAACTATTATTTGTATCATGATCATATTAAAAATGCTTCCCTGGCTGCTGGTGCCAGGTGTTCCAGTCTCTATGCCCAGATCAGCACCAGGTTTATGCCCTTCTTTCAAATTCAATTTCCTTTTGCACATGAGATACTGGCATTGTGGAAAAGCAGAAGCATCTATAAGCAGACACTCTTTAAGGGCTGCACCACCGAACAGCAGCATCTGTTCAAACAACACACAGAGGTGCACAGGAATGCCAGGAGAACCCTGACCAAGCCCAGGGGGCCATGAAGCGCCCACACATCGGTTCTGCCATCTTTTCCCTGCCCAGCAACACAGAGAACGCCAACTTGCTCTTGAAAAGATCCCTCCGTGCCTTCAAAGCTCCTCCTGATGATTGCACCCAACTCTTGGCAGCTTGGAGCTCTCAGGACCGCTTGCAGGAGCAGATTCGTGCAGCTCTTCCCATTCTCCTCCCCCAGCCTTCCATGGCCCGAAGCAGCTGCTCCTGCCCACGCCGCCCCACACTCTCCTCCATGGCAACACTTCTGCGTACCACAGGGAAATAGAGAGAAAAAGGGATCATTTGTGCCCTCGGATCTAGCGCTGGAACGACACCAGCAATCAGGAATCGCTGCAAAGTGAGATGCTTGCTCCTGCAGTTCAGTCAGTTGCTGAAATTTTAACTGAGATTGCACTACGTGCACATGAATGCACCCAGCCCAGCCTGACAGCTGCCTGCACAGGCCAGCAAGCACAGGAACCCACACAGGATGCTGCCTGACACAGACCATTGAAGAAGCCATCCTGCAGGCTGCTGCCTCTCTCAGAAGGTGCATTCCACCAGACAGCTTCCTTTTCTTTCGTTGCTACAAATATCTGCCCAGTATCATGTACCCACAGCCCCCTTGGGCTTCTGTCCTCTAAATGATGAGAAGAAATATTGCAACCCTATCACAACTAAGTGTAAACGGACATTGTTTCTTCCTATATAGCCTACTAAAAAGCAGACTGCTAAAAACTGTGCCTTAATGCATATGGAAATATCTCTCACCAGGACACAGCTAACTCCAAGACAGCCATCCAGCACCTCCTCCCTGCACACCGCAGCAACAGCCAACAGCAGGCACTGTCCTCAGGAAGGTGCAGGGCTCCAGGGAGGGGCATGGGACAGATACATGGGGGATTTATCCAAGGTCACAGCCAGAACAAGGAGCAATTCAAGCTTGATGTGGGGATGTGCACAGATGAGCCCATGTGTGACCAGCACACAGATCTCAGGAGGTCGAAGCACTGCTCATTTCTTCTAGCTGACTGAACCGAAGAAAAAAAAAAAAACAAAAAAAAGGAAGAAACTTGTTTTCGATTCTTCAGCAGAGATCAGAATAATCCCAGATTGCATGGCAAGAAATACTACACTGTTTATGGAGCAGTGACTTGGAAATGATGGAAAAAAATCCAGATAAACATAACTTTATACTTGCAAAACAGTAAGTATTTATAAATAAATGCTCTCCTTTCTACTTAACAATACCAGAGTACAATGCTTTTATACTTCTTTAAAAGTCCCAATATTTAAATTATGTTTAAAATTAGCATAGTGTAAAAGATTCCTCCAATAATGTATCCACCAATAAGAACCATCTTCGGAGGTGGAAGAAAACCTTTGGGCTTCCAGCAAGAGCCACATGCTAGCTGAGAGATATTCAGAGCAGCTGAGTCACCGTGGTTTTCTGAAAGGAGCCTTTAACTGTGACTTGGGGGAAGGAGCACTGAGTGGCAGGCACTTCAAATCACTGAAGGATACAAGTTGGTCTTTTAAAGTTAGTGGGTTTTCAAGTCTAAGGCTGCAGTTCATTTTCCTGCCACTTTTTTTATTCCCCCAAGTACTTTGATGTGTACTTCCCAACACCATGTTTAATTTTAATCCTGTATTAGCCATAATTTAAACTCTGCACGAGCACAGCACTGCTCTTCAGAGCAGTTAACTGCTTGCTGACCAGCAGTGCTGTCCCAGAGCTGCTCCTGCAGCCCAGGGCTGGCACTCACAGCAGTCTGCACCAGTAAACCTGTGGGACTAACTCAAGGACTCAGTAAAACCTCGAGTGTTCAGCTCTTCCATTCGAAAAATAAAAGCAAAACTGTCCCATCAAAGCCCTCCCCGTTACTTGCTGCTGTGGTTTCAGAGCTGCAGCAGTAGCAGGCTGTTAAAGCCAGGAGCAGGCTCACCAGGCAGACGAGCAGAGCCAGCACATCCTGCACAGAAAGGACAATAGGAGTACAGGAAATGCATCCGTCGGGGGCACCTGAAGGGAAAGCACGGCACAGCAAGGTGGAATTAGTTTTGCACTGTCAGTTGACAGCTCCATTCAGTCCTCTCCCTGCTCTCAGACAAACGCATTTTGGGCAGGAGCGAACTTTAGCAAAGGATCGCAGAGATTCCCACTACAGCACAGATGTTTCCATAGTGAAAGCTCCAGCACAGAGCTGGAAGAAAGTGCTTTCTGAAAGCAGCACTCCCCTCTGCCTGAAAACGTCTGAGAAAAGAATTGCTTTTCCTGACTTATTTCTCTAAGAACTTTCACAGTTTTCCCCACAGCTTTGGTTTGTTTCTTTTACCCTCTGAATCTCAGAAAGTGAAAAGCTTGCATGTCTTCATGCTCTTTTCAGCAGTTCCAGGACAGACTCCCAACCACAGCCTCTCCTGAGACTCCAAATCCCTTGCAGAACCGACTGCCACCATGAGCTCGGGCTGCAGCCATTCCTCCGGCCATGTTCACACTGAAATGAGCTGAGCTGCAGTGCAGCTGCAAGGCTTCCCCCTCAATCAAACAGTTCATAGAAACAAAGCACTAATTACTCACGCTTGCTGTCTTTATGGAAGCACTCGTTTGGCTTTCTCTGCTACCCACGTGCCTCTGAGGTCCTCAAAGCTGTTTGTGAGGACCAAAAAGCCGTGGTGACAGCTGCTGGCCTTTCAAGGTCACTTCAGCTAAATACCATTAAGTTAAATATGAAATCACCCTTTGGTTTTTGCACCAGAAAAATTAGAAACTAAGTGCAAACCATAAAGTCAAGGTTAAAGGATGCTGACGTGAAATCCCAGGGGATGCTCATACAAGGTACTATATAAATATAAAATTCCCTATATCAATACCCTCCTCTTACGTTTTTAATATATATATTTATATACAGTTACATAAATGTACATACACACTCAACCTACAAGGAGACCAGAAGATGGATAAGCTGTTAAATTCCAAAGGGCTCTCTGCAGACAAATTCTGATCCAAATGCAGAATTATGAGACAATTTGACAAATGGTATTTCAGTACTAATGCTGTAATCTACAGTAACCACACAAAGGAGCAGGGCATATTGAGTGGGGATAAAGCTGTCAGTGCTTCCTCTTCCCAAGGTTGATTTGCTTTCTTTGAATGGGAACCAAGCACTACACCTAACACACAAAAGATTATTTATCCCAAGTTCCCCCAACACAAAACCTGTAAGTACAAAACTGATAGCATATGGGGGGAAAAAAAAGCACATTTGAAATCAGAACTTGTAAATCATATGTGAAGGATCTTCTGCTCAGTGTCATTCTTTATGACCAGGGCCATGTGTCTGACAAGGAGTAGGAGGGTACCGATTTTCTGCCCATTTTAGCATTTAGCAAATAATAGTTATCTTTAAGGCCTGCACTGCATAGGACATCATCTTGCAGGGTGCTTGCACTGCTATCTGAAGCATGGGAGAGACGGCTGTGGCATGTGGTGTTGGGCCCTGGGCACACCTGCAGCCAGGTGCTCCTGCAGCCCCAACTGAAGGTGCAATTCTTGTTTCCCAGAAGAATTCATTAACAGAGATCCTCCTGCAGGCCAGTACTTCAAGTTCTGTTGGCTTTCCAGCACACTTGCTTTTTAATCAGTACGTTTAGTGCATTTCTGAAAGACAGAAGCCATCAAACTCCAAAATACAGCTTACGTATCCATCTGCTCCAGCATTCACTGCCACTTAATACTGAAGTGGAGATATGAAGGAATACTGAAGGGCAGCTGGATGCCTTTGACAGGGGAATTTTTTGCTGGATTTTGGCTTCGGCACAGACCCTGAACACTCTTCTTGAGCTGTGCCACCATAAATCCACCACACTGCTCTTCGAGTCTACCCTTGAAACCTCTGATCCTGATCCATCCAAACCTTTACACAGGGCTGATAAAACACTCATCAGACCAGTATCACCATCTCTGCTTTCTGAAGTGAGCCAAAATTCCAGCTCAGTCCTCTCTCTGGCCACATTGAGTATCCCAGCGTGTTCAGGCTCTGACAATTCACTGCGAAGTTTTTCAGGGATAGAAGCAAGCATTTCCTCTTTGCACAGAGATACTGATTACATTCTAATAATACTGAGATTTATTCTTGTTTCTTCGAAAACAAGCCCCAGCTTTTCAGCCTAAGGAGCAGTTATGGGCTGGAATCCCTAACACAAACAGCTCTGCTCGTACCCCGGTCCCAAAGGCTGTGGGGCACCGTCCCTCCCAAACCCTGCCTCCCTGGGCTGTTTAAACTCAGCTGGTGCTGGCTGGGGACCACGTGCTGCTTTGGAGGGGGAAGGATTTCTGTGGATACAGCCAAGATTTTTTCCTTTTCAGGATGGCTGCTCTCTCATCCAGTTCTCACTTCCTCATGCCTGCAAGCCCTGTGCTTATTTTTTCCCTCGTATAATTTTTAACTTCAACAAGCACAAGGGCTGACATTCACTAAATGCAAGGTCTAAGTAAGTGCTACCAGACTGCTTTTGCATAGCACAGCGTTTTGTACCCTTAATAAAATCTGAACCAGAGATAATCTGTTCCAGCTACAGCAGGAGCAAATCCTGCAGCAGTGCTTTGAGCAGTGTCACTGCTTCCCTGCCAGCCACGGAGCCTGGAGGCCATTTCTTACTCCAAACACCAGACTGAGAGCTACGGAAAGATTCCTCAGCTAAAATACACGGAGTTACGTTTTACTGAACTTCTGTAAGTTACATAATCAAAACAAATAATTGCCAATATGAGAACTGAGCACCAAATATTTTAACAGGTTCGGTACAAATCGTTAACTGCAACTTCAGTACCTCTCCTTGGCTGAATGGTTCACGTCTCATTAGAATAAAATTTTCCAGGATGGCTGCATTTAGTGTCAGTCAACGTGCAATGGCTGTTCCAGCATCTGAAACGTTCTGTGAGTCATCACAACCCAATGGCTCCGACTTCCATGGCAAGGGGCAGCAGTTAGGAAGAGTTGGAATGGCAAAATCATTCTGAAGGAGGAACCCTACCCCCCTCCCCCCCAAAAAAAACACAAAACAACTTAGAAGAAAACTTCACTCTAGCCAACTGGGGAAGGGCCGGTCTCACTCTTAACACCTGTTTTTCTTCCAATACATGCAGAGTTTTTTTCCCCACAAACTTCTTGCTGATGACTCTATCCATCTGCTCAGGTACTTGTACCCTTATGTGTGAATAAGACCCCTCCACCTGCACAGCACTTTGGGTGTCCCAGCCAGAAGCAGTACAGCAGTGCTGCAGTTCCTCTGAAGGTCCTCTGGCAGCAGCACATGGATTCTCAGTACTGGTGAGAGCCTTGAGCACCTCAGCCTTCACAGCTTACAGGACAGAGCAAAAGCTTTTAGAAGAAACAGCAAAGTATATGGAACACAACTGTTGAAGTACCCTAAGTTTTAAGCAAATGACAAATTTTAATAACTTTGTTATATTAAAAGATACGTACCAATGTCACCCCACCCCCACAACTCATCAAGGCATCTCACTCCCTTGGGCTCTTGTGACTAAGTATAATATTTCATTAAATATCCTGTTCATACTGGCTTATGTACTAGGGAACACACTAATTTTAGAAAACTGATTAGCTAGTTCTTTCTAACCGAATGTTATTGTAGCTAAGGTCAGATTTTGCACTGAAACTATGGCAACAAAGCCACAGTATTCTTTTGTCTACAAGGTTGGGGCTAGGGTTTATTAACAGCACTGTTCTACTTAATAGCTAAGCACTGCTTTCTGGCAATCCCTCCCTTGATCCTACCTGAAATAGGCTGAACTTTCCACGGGGGAAAAAGCTCTGACCTGTGAAAGCTGTTGAGAAAGCATGAACATTTGAACCAGAACTCTGCTTATTTCTCACTGTCAGTATGTGGTCATCACACTGCCTAGCTCTCCCAGCTGCTGCTTCGGCAGTATAGAACCTATACCCACATGATTTAGATGGGTGCACGAAGCACACAGAGCGTAAACCTTCTCAACACAACCCACCTCTCCCTGTTCTTCTGCAGTACCTGAGCCAACAGACTGTGCCATGCACACAGCATTCCAATTAACCGTATTAACGGCCACTTTATATTTCAAAGGGGCTTTGCTCTGCCTTCATCTAGATGCAAAACAGCAAAACATCTAAGATGAAAGCACTTAGCCCAGAAGCTGGCAGACAGCTGCTTAACCACAGCACGCTGAGCACAGGGCAGCACGCAAACAGCGCAGCCAACGCTGTGTGCCTCAGAACCAAGCAGGCCCGTCTCCTGTTCAGTGCCTACAGCTCTTTTTCTGTGCCAAATTAAAGACTCTTCTTTAAGCTGTACCACACAGCCCTTTCCTCCACTACGGCCTTGGTACCCCAGCACTGGGAGACAGCAGATGTTTGGGAATGAGGTGTCCAGGAAAGCAGCGCACCTTGCCTGCCTCCTGCCTGGGAAGGCTGGGAGGATGCCGGCTGTGCCGCATCAGCTCTCTGTTTGGATTCCTTCTCAGATCCTTCCAAGCTTCAGCAGATATCAAGTACATTAGTCCACGCAAAAACGCAACGTTTCTGTCTTTCCAGTTTTCTGAAAGCTCTAAATGCCACTGTGACAATTGTCTGTTAACATCTGCTTGTATGTAGGATGCAGTGGGCTAAAAATTCACATTTCAGAGGCAGTGCTCAGGATTTCTTGATCAGATAAAGGGCATCAAATTCAAATGCGTACAAGCAGTTGGCAGTTTTCTAGTACAGTTATATAAATGCTTCAACTCATACTAAAGGATTCCTCATCAAGCCTGTGAAAATACATTTCAGATATTTAACAGTATTCTACTCCTGTAAGATACGTCCTTCCAATGGTCACTGACCAATACTTCAGTTTTAAAGATGTTACAGACACAATATTAGACTCTATTTCCCTTCTTCCCCTCATCCATCACGCTAACCTTGATGTTTCTTTTGGTTTTCCACTAAATCAAGCCCTCAGCATCAGTTCTTAGCATGGCATTTGCCTCTTTGGAAAACCAGACAAGTCAGATGAGCTCACCACTGCTGTCCCACTTGGTAAGTCTGGGATTCAGCACGTCTATTTTAGCCTGACTCGGAGCACAGAACAGAGGCACAGCTCTGTGGCACCCTGCACACTCCTCTTCAAGGCAACCACGCTGAGCTTTCAGCTCTGCACTCAGGCACTCCCAACCACTCTGCCTAGAATGAAAAACGAACTGTGCAATTTCACCTGTTATCAGAGTGAAAAGGCCCCATTTAGACATAGTTCAAACATTCCCAAGACACCTTTTAGTTAAAATACCCACCCATTTCCAGCAGCATTACAAGTCTCTCATTCCAAGAGAAAAATGCAGCAGAGCCTGGCCATGCAGCCATGCCCAGCACGCTGCTCATCCCACAGCCAGCCCTGCACAACTGCCCCACCTCGGGTCACCCACTTGAGACCATCCTACATCAAAGTTCAAAAGGCAATCTGAGCTGATGTAATGGCTTTCAGCAGGCTAGGCTTGGAACAATATGCACAGGGACATGGGGAGCAACAGGATTTCGGGCTGCACACTTGTCTGAAGCCAAACACACAACACCCAGGGGCTTACACTGCTGAAAATTACTCTTGATGAGTTCAGGGGATGGTGCTGACCTACCTCACCAACTAACAAGTGCATTTTCACGCACTGCTAATGTCTTGGCTATGCTGAGAGGCAGAGGAGTCTGGGTATTTGTTTCAGAGCGTGGAAAAAAACAAGCTAAAGTGTTTGGTAAAGCTGAGCATATGACCTTCTAACTGCCAGTTCCCTCAGCCTCAGTACAAACCAGCTTGCATCAGTTCAGCAGGGGTAAATAAAGAAGTACACGCATAAATATTCCAACCCCATTGCCTGTATCAGCACTGCATAAATTCCACGCTCTCCTTCACACTGCTGATGGCAAAGCTAAGAACAAAACAGCACTCACAACATTTCTGTGATGGTGGACGAGCGCTGACTTCAATCTGTGCAGAGCACAGTGCAAGTTTAAGAGAAATCCATCAAAACAACTGCGATGCACATATATATATGTATGTAAATATATAATTTCTGTGTTAAAGGCTCTCTGCAGAGCCCAGGCCAGGCCTGTGCTGAAGGTGAACTTGCAGTCTGAAGCCCCAGACCCCAGCACCAGCCATGGCAGAGCCAAGCAGGGCAACTGCTTCCTGACAGCAGTACTCACAAAGAGTATACGGTACGGATTAGGATCAAAAGAACAAACAGAATTTGAACTACTCATCTCCTGCTTCTCCATGAGGGTATTTTAAGTCTAAGAGATATGGGTTCATTCCTTGAACATCTTGCCAAAAAAAGCGTGTTGCCCAGCAACTACTAAAACAGCGCTGTGGAAGGAGGTGGCTGCTGGAGGAGTTAACCCGTCAGCGTCCCGCTTCCCACAGCGCGGCAGGGCCCGGCAGACCGCCTGCATCCCAGGCACAGAGCTGCCTCGAGCTGCTGGCAGACGGGCTGCCCTGGTGCTGCACTCGTGTCTCACACCAAGCAAACACACTGGGCTTAGCACACTGCCACGTTCCCATACACAACCAACACAAACCAAGTCTGCAAAAGTACACCCAAGGAAACAGAGCACAGAGCACTGGCCCCGGGCTCTGCTTCAGCTTTGCCACTGTTGCTGGGTCTGACCCGCGTCATTTGCAAAGCAGCAATCCGTCTCTGTGCATTTAAGCACAAATCATTCCTAATGAAATGCTGTGATGCTTTTACCGTGTCTGGAGGGTCAGCTCGAGTTCATACTTTCCACATAAATCCACGCATATCCCAGGGATGTTCATTTATAGTCACTGCTCGGATGCACGGTCATACTCACAGGCAGAGCACCAGTTCCAGCTGTATAAAGTAAGTGAAATGCCTTTTTTTGTTCAAAGCAGTGCAGACAACCAAGGAATTGTCACACTTACTTTTTTTGGAGACTTCCACCACTAGGACTGCTTCCAGGAATCTCATCTGTACACACTGTATTCGGATGAGCCACTTACTTCCCCCATGTATTTTCATATCAACATTTTTAAAAATAAGAAACATTAACGAACGCAACTCTTAAGTCCTGATGTTTTATCAGATTTCTGAATTAGTTGGAGCTGAAGACACAAAGGGACAGGGACGTACTGGACTCAAAAGTTAAAACAAACCCAAACAAAATACAAACAACCCAAACCACAACATCATTTAAAGTGGTCCTGAAAGCCAGAATAAAGAAAAAAAAAAGCACCAAAATCTCCCAAACCATAATCACCACCCAAACTCAAACCGCTCTGGGTGCTGTCTGCTTCTGGGAGGGGGAAAGAACAGAGAGAAAAATGAGCCCTCACACCTCTGTATTACTGTAATAAGGACAGAAGACATAATAGCATTTAATACGTGCAACAATTGCTGGTAAACCATCATTGCAACTGGAGTGGTTTGAACTAGTAACTTCCTTCTGAGTTTTAAGGAATATTACTGCTTTCCAGCTCAACTCTTCAGCTTTTTTCATCTAACATGCCCTCTACCTCCTTCTGCCCTTCTTTTTGTCCCTTACTATGCTTCTACTGTGCATTCCAAACCTGTCCTGAACTCCATCCCTCCTCACTCAGCCCCCCCAAGCTCCCTCCCTTCCCGTGGTCCACCACCAGCAGACAAATCTCTCTGCCTATTTTTACCACAGCTCTGCCAACAAAAGCAGCCCTGGTGTCCTCAGGACACCTCTGTTTCCCTGAAGCAGGCTGACAGGCTCCATCACTCCCAGCTCCAGCTGTGCTGCTGCTCCACGTGCACACTGAGCTTCCCTCGCTGTGTTCTCAGGCCAACCCGAAGTCAGCATCCTGCAAGGAGTGACTTACTAACACGCAAGCCCTCCAAACTCCAGCACAGTTCATTGTAAGGAGAATCTCACAGTGACAGAAGCCACGTTATAGCACAGAGCATTTCTGCAGTACTGTGCCTTTCCAGAGCTACAACATCAGTCACCAGCATTCAATTCATTCTGGTCCTGTGCTAATAAGATCTCTAGAAGTTACCCCTCAGTTATTTCTGCCAGCATTTCACACCCATTTCAGCTCACACCAAAGTCCCACCCCCACTCAGGCCTTCCCAAAGGAAGCAGGCAAGACCAAACCTCAGGTACACGAGAACAAAATGCTGGGACTGCTGAACTGCACTCACCAGATGCTCAGTGTTGCTTTATATCCCCGATGCTGTTCAGACAAATACCTTTGCAAGGAAGGTGTTTTCGGAAGGTGCCCTTAAAACACCAGGACTGAAGAGACAGAGCCGTAGTTCCTGACCCTGTCACAGACAACACCCCTGCACACATCTGAGTGCCTCTGCTTCATCATAAAAAAGGGACATTTTCCACTTGTGTTAAAGACGTTGAGATACATCTCATCATTATTTCTTCCAAATATATTTAGTGTGGAAAGCATTTTTATCTTAAGCCACGCTTACAAAGCACACATATAAACAACTGAAATGCCTGCTAACATTTTATGGCTTCTGTTGCCATTTACCATTAAGCATAAACTTCCTCATGAAAGCTTTAGTGAAGTGACTACAAAGGTTGGAAAGGGTTCATACCATTCTTTCTCAATGTATAAATTATAAGTAACATGAGAACTTTTACAACGTCCAACAACATTTTATGCCAAACAAACGTTTCTTTGTACTTGCAGTTCCTAAACCATGCTAGAAATAATTGCTTTTCTCTCTCACCACCCCTTCCCTTTCTCCTCCACCCCTCACCTCATCCCCACTCTCTTCTACGCCCAGTCATCTCAGACAGATCTGGATTTATTCCTTGATTTGATTGCCCAGTTAGTGCTCTATATCTTGTAGTATCATCATCCTTGTTCTGGAGAGCTTAACGCTGACTTTTACAGTTTCTCCAGGTTGATTCAATACCTGAATGATCAGTGTCCAAATCACACTCAGGAAAGGAAACTGAAGCTTACAGGGATGTTCTGGTAGGGCAGATGTGAAAGCCACCCCTCACAGAGCCTGTCCCAGAACACAACACAATTCAGTTCACAGACATCACACCATGCCTGCGTGGAAAACAGCAACACTGAAATATGCTATACAAAGTGAGGTGCTCAAAAACAATTCACATGAAATGAGGAACTTCTTCCAACTGGATGGTAATAAGCTGCCTAGTGCACTCACCTCTGAACTTTTTGGGTGGGTTATTAAGGTCACCTGCTTCTGGCTGTACAACACACCGGTCATCCACAAGGCTGCAAAGAAACGAGAAATCAAGTGAGATGCTTTTCCTTTGTAATAGCTTACATCCTTCCTAGCAAAACCAAAGAGGTTTATTCACAATAAATATCCGAGTGGCCACTTCAGCAGAAGACATTGCCCAAATGCCAAATCTCTCTAAGAAGCATGCAGCTAATTTCTACTGTTGCCCAGAGCTATGCTTCTAGATAGGTGGGACAATAAGTAATTGCTCCTGTAAACTGCATCTGCTTTATGTCCCCTCCTTGAGGTGCAGACAGAACAGCCCATATTCTAGTTGAGTGAGAAACAGCCTTAAAACAATTATTGCCTCTTGGACAGATTTGAATAATGGTGTAATTGTGTTTGCATTAAAAGACAGAACAGGACAACGTGACCGGGTGAACTGGACACTAATTACACGACTCTCCACAAGTATCAAAAAGGCAGAAGCATCAACTGCCACAACAAAAACTGACCCCCAGGAGACAGGAAGGCATAAATACACCTCCTGCTTAATGGTCATAAAAACACACGCCAAGTCAGGAGAGCAAACTAACCTCCTCCTGCTTTAGCAGAAAGGAAGTGAATTGGATAAGTGAACCCAAGAGATTTTAATAGGAAATGCCAGCACAGAGCTTCTCCTGTGAACACACATTGGCAAAAAACGAACAAAGAAAAAAACAAACACCTGGAGGGTCAATGCAAAGCCCACAGAGTACATTAAACATTCAAGATATACCTGTTGTCACAGCTCTGCTCCTACCATATGAAACTGCTTCCGTTATCAAACAGTATTTCCAAATTGAGAGGAATGCAACTGTAATCGAATACTGATGTCTCTGATTCGATGGTAAATTATACAATTTGTCCCCTTAAAACCAATCTGTCAAAGAGGCTTTCTACACAGAAGTAGAAAGTAAAACTCCGAACTCTTAAAGGTTTGAGAGGTCCATTCTCATGCAGATTCAACTTGAGAAAGAGATTGAGATCTAGAATATGTGAGTTGTTCCTTGCAGAGGCCGGTTACATGCAGGAGCATCTTGAGACAACAATTATGGAAAGTCAAGAAGTGCATAAGAATTAAGAGATCAGAGAGACTAAGTGGGCTCAACAGTTCTATGCATCTAAGATTTGCAAATGCAAACATTCAGAGTAAGTTGCTTTTTCCCCATGGATTTTCTCCCTATTCAGTATTACACAAACATGCACGTGCTCCAACAAGAATGATAGCACTAATATCTGAGCTCACTGAAACACCTGCTTCTAGGGAAAAAATGGCCAAAAGGTACTGAAAGTCAAATGGGTTATTCTGATAATCCCCCACACAGTTACTCTCAGTGCAAGGTATCCCTCTCATCCTGAGATTCAAATGAAACTAAAGAGGAGCTTCCCAAATCACTAAGAAAACTATTTTACAGGTGCAGAACACAGAAGAGGATATATTATACACTAGCAATCGTAGTGATGACAGCACTGAGTTTGGGAAACAAGCAAGACTAAAGTCCTGATTAAGCAACAGTCACGTCATAGGAATATTAAATAGGAACGCTCTTCAAAGAGAGTTACTTGGATAAAATGGCATTAGAACGTATAGCAGTATCTGTTTCTCAACCTTCATTAGCCACATGAACAAGTCATTACACATCGTTATGACATCAGACTGTCAGAACTCCACATGGTATAAAGTACAATTACACCGAATCTTCTCTTTGGTTCTTTAATTTTCTCCAGGACAAAGACTAAATTAAATATGGGACAAAGCTAATTTGATTATGAAGGCTTATTAAGATGATAATGCATTTCATGTTTCACACAGCAATTGGGATTTCTGGTTCAAATTAGGCTCAGAAGATGTGTGGCCATTCTATAACGCTGTTACCTTAAAACAGGACTAATCGAGTCAATGAGGATGCTTGTAATGCTGAGGGATCTTTAAATCCACCATCGGAACATCTCATCAAGCCTAAAACAAGTGGGTGCTTAGGGCCTGTAATGTCTGAAAGGACTACCCATGGTGAAAAATATCTGCTCAGCAATGCCATCAAAAGCCACAGCCACTGCGTAATAATGACCATCATGCACCGTATAGGATTAAACATAACAACTTTCTACTTGTTTTGGAATTATCTACTGCCAAACTTGCTTCAATACTAGGAATAATAAAAAAAAAAAAAAGCCAAATGTATAGTATCGCTCAATTGGTTTTGCCAGTTTCCAGCAATAGTATTTGGCCAGCTACGCAGCCGATCGAATACTGCACATTGTGCATCTCATATTTGACGAGTACCTGGGAAATTTGTCAAATACATTTGCCAAATACTATTCAACCAACCCTACTTACTACATCCCTCGCTTTTATCATACCTTCTTTCCCTTCTGGCAGCATCCCATATTTTCTTCTCTTTCCTATAATAGATCATGGTGCATCTTCAGTGTCTGCTTCCTTCTCTGCCCCCTTATTTTCCAGAATCCTAATAGCTAGAGGACTAAACCTACAAGTTAGTTTGGAGTCACTGTGACGAGATTCCAGCCCATCGTTTCCTGCTGAGAGACTTACCAGGATGCTGTCTTTGTACCCTGCTTGGGAGCTTCATTTATCAGATGCATCTGGACAGTAGGCATCAAAAAATTTGCTGTCACTGTACCCACCCTGAGGCCCTTACGGCTACTGGAAATGAGAAAGAGCATGTTGTGTGTGTGCCCACTCACCACATCATCAAGCTTTCTGGTTGCTTCTTTGCTACTCATTCAGTATCGAAGAACACAGCAACGTGTCACGCTATTTCCCTCCCCCTAATTTCCCACTGCTTCAAACCCAGGAGGCAGATGTGCCCTTCCAGCTTCTCATCCAGCCCCCTGGAAGCTCTTCCAAGCTCATCCACAGCTCCACTGCCAGCTTCCAACATTCTGAAAGATTTCTCTGAAGCAGTCGTTGAGCAGAATACAACATAACCCTGCCACTCGTGTCAAAGCTGTATTTCAATTCTGCGGTTTCTCTGCAAAGCCTTCCTATGTGAAGGGCTACTTTTTGTTGAATGAAGCGGGACGCACGTCTTCCTGCTCAAGAGGCACTCTCCTACAGGAGCACCTGCTCGATGGGCTTTGCAGAAGGCAGGACAGAGGAGCTGTGTGAGGATGCTGAGCACACAGGAGCAGGCATGGCACGGCTCCAGGGTGGTTGGCCATTGCCAAAGCTAAAGATTGAAAATGTTCTCCCTCGGACTGAAGAAGCACAATTTTGTTTTTATGAGAAACCTCAAATACCGGAGGCCAAGACACAACTGGTCACAGCGGTAACTCGGTGGTGTATGAACAGTTTGGCTCAGGGCTTTCAATTTTGTTTTTCCAATGCCTACGTACACTGCTATCCTCTTTTTCCCAATCAGTACTGGGCCCTATTTGTTCCTGACCGGGGTGGGCAGGAAGGGACAGGACAGGACGCATGGATGGACATGGGACAGACAACATGAAAATTATTTACTTGCGTTCGTTCCCTCTACCCACAGCTTGACCTTGGCAAGCTTCTTCCTCCCCACCAAGTACACTGAAATCATACCACAGCCATTGATATGCTCTTTATCCTCCCCAAAAAATCTGACTTGCCATATTCATTTCAGGCCATTTTTAAATTTAGGCCAAGATCTGTACAGAACACAACCTGGTTTTGCCCAGCACGGTCTGGAAGTCAGGCCCACGACAGCTGATTGAGCTCTGTCAGTCCTTACACATGTGTTTTGTACAAGAGAACAGCTGTTCTTACCCCAAAGTGCTAATAAATCCATTGGTTGAGCCCTCTGCATAGAGAGAACAAATATCTCCAATATGAAGGAAGCTCGACATCTTGTCGGTCATCTCTGGCTTAGAGCCCCTAGAAGAATAAAGCAAAACATTACCATTTATTAGGCAGAATGAATTCTCCATATAAATCACTGGAGGTTACAACAATAGGACCCTTTGTGTTTATTTGCTTGAAAAACAGACCAAGCTCCCGCACTGCAATTTCAGGTATCAGGGACAGCACAGCATGTCAAAATGCGTGCTGAGAAACACAAGTTAGGGTAGAACAGCAGGCTGCTGGCACCCCATGCAGCACGGGTTGTTTCTCTGGAAGCCGCATCCTGCCCCACAGATGTTCACAGACACTCCACGCCAGGCATGCCAGCATGCCTCACTCCATGCTAGAGGGAAAGAGGGAAGAAGAGAGCTTCATTTTAAGCTCCTTTACTTGTATCACCTGTATTACAAACCCACTTCTCTGCCTAAACACTGCCACAATGAGAGGTAGGTATGAGTGTATTTAAAGGTCCTGCGGCGTGCTGAAATAGCACTCGCAGGAATAGTAATGTAAAACAGTGCCATGATTCACAGAACCATAGAAATCGTTGGAGGTGGAACAGCTTCTGTCACCCACAGGAATGCTGGGGTGAGCCACGCACCCAGAGCTGCTGCTCCAAACAGGGCATCACAGCAGGACCCACTCAGTATGCCCCACAATGGATTTGACATCTGAAAATATAAAGCTCAAGATTATTCAGAAACAAATACTTTAAACAACACATCAAGGAGCCAAATCCCTGTGAAATGAGGAACGTTCAGTCCTGTTTAAAAACAAATGTAAGGCAGAAGGGCCACAACTCAGCCTCATCAGCTTCTGCAGCATTAAGAACACAGCTATTTTCTTCAAAGCCCCAAATCCTGGGCTGCATGGCATGGGGCTTACCTGTCAGCTCAACAAATACAGAGCAGCAAGTTTCCAACTGCCACAGCAACAGAGAGGGACAAACAACGGGAGCCCTGATAAAAAGAAGCCCAACCAGAGAGATTTTCAAAGATGTCCTTTCAAAAGCCACTTACTGGCTTCTTGGAGATGTTCCTAAGCTGTGGCTGTTGATCACCAACCTCAAAACACCGAGTTAAGCTCTCTGCCCACGAGGCTGCTCCCAGCAGGCAGCACCAAACTGCCCTGCCCAGCTCGCTGCTGCAGGTCAGCGATGCTCCGAAGGGCAGAGCCCAGCACAGGGCTCATCTGGAAGGGAAAATAACTGCAAATACATTCACCTTCCCTCACATCAAGCACGACACACCAGAATCAACTCCAATGATCTACCATCAGGAGATACACAGCAGGAAATTATGCTTGTTATAGAGCTCAGCCCTGACGCGTGTGTGGGATAAATACTCTTTTTCATTGAGCATTATCCTGTTTACCAAAGGTGTAAGGCTCAAGTTTATTAAGTGAGGCTGGAGATCAACGAGGACAGATTCGGGGGATTTAAACGTTAATGCTGATGACACACAGCAGACATCAGAGTGCTGGCAAAAAACAGAAGCTGCACTTCTCTCCTGTAAAGCTGCAAACTGCCATCCCTCCTCACTGCCCGGCAGCCACAAGAATGAAGGGAACATTGGGGGTGCAATAAATGCACCAAACCACGCGATGGATGTTCTCATGGCTGTAAGTCATTGTGCCACTCCTACAGCTGAAATCAAAATTAACAACAACAACACAAGAAAAACCAAAATGAGAACAGGACAAGCTCACACGCAGAGCGAGAAACCTCAGCTCCTCTGAAATCAAACCTGCATGCACAGTGGCAATGCATTTGGCTTCAGGTTGCTCGCTTAATGCCAAGTCCTTCAGACACTGCATATGCTACAGAGCCCAACTCCCTTCACAACTGGACAGAAAGCATCGCTACCTTCTCTAAAATACGTGCCAAAAAACATACAGAAATCATAACCCATACTGAATTAGCATCATCAGAAACACAGCTTTCCCTGTTTCCTGACTTGGAAGTTAACTACAAAAACTTTACAGCAAACAGGCTTCCAGGCCCTCAAAATGAAAGCTGTGCCAAAAAGACAGAGTCCCAAGCAAGAAGCAGCCAAGCCCTGAGGAAGAAAGACAGGGAAATACTTCTGGGGACACCGTGCCCGCTCTGCTCTTACGCTTGCTGATTTCTGACACTGAGAGCTTTGGGGCTGTGGAGTGTTGCAGCATCACCACACACAGCGCATTTCCAGCCCTTCTCTCTGTTTTACAACACCAGGTATGAGCCCCTTTCAGCAGGAATTATTTCCCAGAACTGCATTGCTTTCCTTTGGAAGAGGCAGATATTTGCCAAAGCAGTTTCCAAGAAAACGTGCAGGCCACAATCACTGATTTCCACTAGAAAAGAATCTTTTCTTGGCTAAGGAGCCCCAGATCACTGGACAAGAGCAGGCCCAAGGACACACAGATTTCAGCATCACAGGAGCTACTTCCCAGGAGCAAGGGATGGGGATCCCCGCATCCACAGCCCACGGTGGCATTCAAAGCTCAATCACTGCTAAAAGGCAATTGTGCTCTGTAGATACACCAAGCCTTACTCTGCACCTTGTTTATTTTAGATATGCCAGTGCCAAGAGCCATTGATTATTCCTGGAGGGGAGGACCCTCAGGGCACCGTCGGTGCCACACAGAACCAATTCCTGGCAGCACTGCCCTGCTGTCAACAGAGCTTCAGTAAAGCTCTTTAACAAAGGGAAGGTCAGGGGATGGCAGCAGTGCAGCAACATGGGCATATGGGCACAGGAAAGGTGCACTGGGTTTCTCCAGATGTGTCGGAGGTTTGAAATGCAGATGGCCACAGTGTGGGCAGCAGCAACGTGAGTTGTTAAAGGATTCAATTCTTCTGTTTTGGGGGAAAAGACACTGACAAAGTTTGCAAAGCTTAAGAGGAAAGTGGAATATCACAGAATCACAGAAATGTAGGGGTTGGAAGGGACCTT
Organism: Callipepla californica brunnescens; assembly: GCA_023055505.1. Classification (NCBI taxonomy): domain Eukaryota; kingdom Metazoa; phylum Chordata; class Aves; order Galliformes; family Odontophoridae; genus Callipepla; species Callipepla californica. The sequence goes on along the minus strand of JALIRH010000015.1, from coordinate 14,488,750 downwards.
TAGAGATCATCGAGTCCAACCCTCCTGCCAAAGCAGCTCCCTAGCCCAGGTTGCACAGGTGAGCTAGAGGTGGGCTGCTGCTATGGGAAGTCAGCTCTATTTACCCAAGAGCACAGAAAAACAACTCAAAGATGAACACTCCCTTCTATTTTTCTTCTTAAGCCTTGACAGCTTAAAATCTTTCAATTACGTAGGTGATGACTTCATCCTATCAGCCACGTAAAGCCAGTGTGCCTTCAGATAAGCTTTATGCACAGTTTATCAGCACAGGATAACAAAACTAAGTCTCTGTTTAAGAAGATACCCCAAGTAACGAACACAGAATCTCACCAGAACTGCAGGGAGCACCTCTCAGTCATTCTGCCCTCCTACAGCTTTGAAGCATGGGACTGGAGATGAGAGCACATTAGCTAAATCTGGCAGAAAACTAAAGCAAAGGGAACAGCTCCAGAGCTGCAGCACAAGCCTTGCCCTGCTGCTCTGTGCTGCTTTGATGCCTGGGCTGTGATGGGGCAGCAACTGCAAGAATCATAGGGCTCATTTTGGATCACTGCTGTATAGATACTGTCTTGTACACGCTCCAAATGAGCTGCACTGCACACAGTGAATGCTAACAAGTAGAAGCAGAGCAGGCAGGCCAAGTGCTCAGCCCAGCGACCTTGGCTCAGTCACTGTGAGTTTGATAGCATCACCGAAACTCAGCTGAGAGATTTCAACTCATGTTCTCACACAAACATGCTTCATAACAGCAGTTAAAGCAGAATTAACAGTGAAAACACTTAGCAATCAATGTTACATACCAAATACATTAATGAGACATCTGCTTTTTGAAGATCTCGGAATAGAAAACGCAACTGCTTTGTAAACACATCACACTAATGTCTCCCATCACTCATCCCAATCTCCACGCTCAGAAGCGAGCGGGCTTCAGAGCAACACTGGGGGTTTGCTTTCCTTGGGCAGGAAAGCCCTGTCTGAAGTTCCTCCTTACAGATGGGAACCACCGAAACAAGACCTCAGCAGCATGCTACCGCTCACCTCCAGCAACTGAGCCCTGGGAGGCTTCGCAGAGAATTCCAAGCTATTCTGCTGATACCACGTCACATGCATCTGCTTTGTGTGGGATTTTAACACTCTAACCTATGACTGCAAATCCTATTTGTAAAATAAACAAGAGCAAGCAAGTCTCATCACTGACAGCTGATTTTCAGCAACTGCAGAACAAATGACTTAATCTTTCGACGATGGCTCTAACGATGTTTACTCTGAACAAGAAAGTTCCCCACTGCACCTTGTAGTCCCACGATGTACCCAGTTCCCTATTATCACATTTTCACTGCGGTTTATTGCTCAATTAAACAGAGACTCATGATTTCATATGTACTTTCCAGAAACTGGGGCAGCACTTTATCAAAGTCTTCTTCCCTATTTAGATTGTTAGGTAAGAATCGAACCTCAAACTGTGCTGGACTGCTCCACGTTTCTCCTGCAGCCAAGAAGCTCCACAGACAAAGTTCAATTCTGGTTTTTAACAGAAAAGAAACCCGTTTTCTACGGGCAGAGACAACAAAAGCTAAAAAAGCAAACAAAGGACAGCTTAATGGGCAAAGCCACCGGCATGCATCCGAAGACTCCCACCAGTTATGTTAGCAGCACCACGAACTCAGCACAGCACGCACACCTATGGGTTTGAATCAAGCAGAACTGGGTCCTGCTGTTCCTGAATTATGCTACACAGTATTACTTCTTCTAAACGCAATCTGACTCCCAAGATTTAAGCAACAGCTGGGTGCTGGAGCACCTCCGCAAATGGGAACTTTACAGGGTTATCCAATCCAAAAGTTACAACTATAGCCTCAATCCAACATCGCTCTTAACGTGCACTTTTCTAATGACTGCCGCGTGCTTGAGATGGGACCCCCCTGCATTTTGTGCCTATTTTTACAGGTGCAATTCCCTTCACAAAAACTGAAACAAAAAAGCTTGTGTTTCCCATTTTTATTTCAATGATTTTATTTCGTAGGGCTGTGAGAAAGGTCCACGAGAGTTCCATTCAGCGGCCAAAGCGAGGAGGAAGCACCCCTTGTCCAGATCATCCTGCGGACAACCACCCTTCTGGGGCTGCAGGATGCAGCGCTGCCACTTTCAAAGCTCCTGGCTTAACAGATCAGAGCACACACCCCAGCAGGAAAGGTGAAGCAGCAGGGCCAGGTGCTGCCGTTTTAGAGATGAGACATTTTAAAAGATATCAGCACAGCATGTTTATCTACCACATTATCTTGTTTTCCATTTAACTGCAATCTCTCACGTCCAGGGGCCTGCGATCTGCAGACAAGTTTTCTTCTGATGAACTGTTAGATTAAAAAGGAGAAATGCACTTTTTCTCAGATGAAGTATTTTTGGGTCTTAATGCTTAAAACGCAGCAGATTTTTCTACAGTTGGCAGGTGGAGGATGAGAAGGAGGCAGCAGCATGCAGGACTTAGTGCAGGGCACGCAGGATGCTGAGCCCAGACTCAGCCCAGGCTCCCAGAGCCCCCTCCCAATGTGCTCCATTGCATGGTGCTAAAGCACACACCTTCCCTGCACACACCTTCCCTACTCACGAAGTTTGGAAGGGATGCCTACATTCATCCAGCATGACGATGGCCAACTTTATTGTGTTTGTTCTAGCCATACTTTTTGCTGCTGTGCAGATAACTCAATTTACTTACAGTTACCATTCCAATTAAGTATTACCTTCCAAGTAACTTTCTAAAAGGTGCAATGAAGCACAGTTCAAGAAAAAGGGAGAAACTGACAAAGGAATGCATTTTGTCAACTTCAGCCCCAAGGACATCCTCCATACAAGTCAACAAATATGCATGATACTGACTATTTTCACTTGTCCAGAGCAGCCAGGTAGGCAAACAGCCACCTGGCCATGGCAGAAACTCACCCTAACACCCCTCACAAGGTGCTGGGCAGCAGCACACTGTGACAGGCATCCCCTGCTGCAGCTGAGGTCAGAAACACAGCTGACAGATCCCACTGACAAGCATCTGCAGGAGCCAAAAAAGAGCACCCATTAGAGAAGCTCTGCCAGGGAACAAATCATTTCTAAAGTTTCAAACCAAATGTGACCTGACAGCAACTTTTTAATTCCATTAGAAGTGGGCAGCACTCTCTGAAGTTGACGCTCACTGAAGTCCATACCTACTGGCTCCAGACCTGATGGGAAAGCAGCCTAGATGCCAGCCTCCAAGTGAGGCCCTACAAGCGCACAGCATTTTCCACAATATTTTATTAGAAGGAGAGACTTGGAACATGCCAAAAGAAACAGAGCAACCGATGTCACGGGTACAGAGGGCAAGCATGGTTTACGGCATCTACTGAAGCCTGGCCATGGCAGGAAAGCACACAGAACATGGCACCCTGTGTAGCCATACACCTACCAGACCTCACTCACAGCGGGCTGCCTCCTACAGCCCACACTTCTTTCCTCAAGAGATGTGAGCTTCTAGCAAATGCAATGCTCCCTACATCTAGGGGAGCATCTTCCTTCTGCCTGTCCGTCTCCCCAGACTCTCCCTGCACAACTCTTACACCTCTCCTGTACTTCCCACCTCCTCCTTTACCTTGGCGGAGGTTCTCTGCCCTCCATGGTATCGCTGGAGTCTCCTTCCAGGGTTGGGCTCTGCAGGATGGCTCCTGGTAGCTTCAGGTCCACGCTGGCAGTAGTGCCAACGCTTTTCTTCCCCTAGCAGGACTCTCCAGCTGAAGGCTTGCGAGTCGCACCCGGCTCCCAGCCGCAGCAGCCCTATGGGGTGAGCTCGCTCCTTCCCTCCTGGACACCTCAGCGGGCAGCCAGGTCTGCAGAGAGAGCCCAAGTGCCTGAGACAAGGTGCCGGGGAGGAGGAGCCCCCGCCAGCACATGACCAGCACGTGGGCAACCCACTGGTGGCCGAGGGACCTACTTTGCACCCTCCTGACCCAAAAAACCCAGCCACTGTGGCTGCGGTGCAGGGAGGCTCAAGCTCTCGGGCTGCTGGCCTCCCAGCAGTCATCTTCTAGAACGCAAGCACTACTCATTCTTCTGAAGTAAAGCTTTGAAGCACTGTACCAACTTATCTCTCAAAGAGCATTAGCAACTGAATCTGCTTAACCCTTGCAGATGGAGGAGCAGCCAATGCCGAGTTATTTCTATCAGAAGATACACCGGTTTTCATTGCTTCAGATCAAGCACCATGAGCAAACATCATCCACCCTGCGGCCCCGTGTCTGCGTGCACTGCAGCCAGGGCACGGACATCGCATTACAATTAACACTTCTTCAGAACTTCCTGACAGAGCTCTGAATTTTTCAAGAGGAGGAAGGAGTTTGCCAGGGTGCAAACCAAATATTTGTAAAACGTTCATACCAAACTGCTACTAAGCAATTCCCAGAAATTATTAAAAAAAATAGCCACAGTCCTCTGGCAGCAGACATTTCTGGCCTAGATCAGATGTCTTGCGTGCACATGGACAGAGATCACTGCCTTCTGACTTCAGACACCCTGCACAGGGCAGGGATGAGAATAGAATGAATCCTTTAAGCACACATCATTCCATCTGGATTTGGTATCCAGGCCTCTTTCCCTATAACTCAGTATCAGGTTACTCCAACAGCAGAAACACTGCAACGTCCTAATCCAAAAATGCACTTCACGCAGCACTCCCTTTTCTCAGAGCCTTTTACCAGCTCTTGCGATCAGTTCAGCAGCGATGGGAGAAGCACAAACACGGAGTTCTCAGCTCCACCCCTCCAGTGAGAGTCCTGGCACTCAGGGACACAGTCACACTGCTGCATGCTGTACTGAGGCATAAAGGAACGCCTCACTTTTCTCCCTACACCGTTATGTTGTCCAGCTCTACAGTGACTTTCCTCCTCACCGTACAACACTGTTGGTTCCGATGCAAGTTTTGATAGGCCCCACCAAAACCACAGCTAGGAATAAGAAGCTTTTCCGAGCTCAGAACCCTCAGTTGAATTTTGCAGCTTCAACTCCAGTTTCCCAAACAGGAGATGCATGATGGAACCGCTCTGAGTCACCACAGACACAGATAGGATCTGCCAATGGGCTCTGGAGTCCCCTGCCTTACAGCACCTGTAAATCAGCACCCACGTGTGCTCAGGCTGCAGCAGGGCACTGCTTAATGTGTTTTTTTTTCCCTCATCTTCTGTATTATTACACAATAAAAAAGCTGCTGAAGCAATAGGAACAAGTGAAGGTACGACGTCAGGAAACAGAAACTCAATTGGAACATTCCATAAGGAAGATATTTATGAACTCAGATTAATATCACAGCCACACTGTGACAGAATGGCTGCATTTACATAACTTTCTCCCAACACACCACTCCTCAGCTCTAAGCCCCTTCGAGATCTCCCTGAGCTGCTCTGAGAGCTGCTTCCCATCCACCCACAGGCAGGGTCCTGCATCCCTCCTGCCCCCACACAGCCCTACAACCACAGCTGCCCTCACAGCTCTGGTTTAATAGCCCCTCAGGTCCTGTTATGCTTTGCCACCTGTTGCACGGCACACTTGTAAGGCGCACACTGTGCACCCAGAGCCTTGCACAGCATCACTGGGGAGCAGCAGGGTCAGCTCGCTGACTGCTCCATCCAAAGGGCAGAACAAGAAAACAAGTCATGGCTCTGCGTGCCTGGGTCCTGCTTTATATGGCACTGAAACACAAATCCGGCCTCAACAGCATCCATCTCCACAGTGCAGTGCCACAGGATCCCACTGACCTCCCCCCTTTATTTACAACCAGGGAGTGCTCCTGGGTGCCCTTCCCCACACCTGTAGCTCCAGCAGCCCCTCCCAGTGTCTGCAGCCACGTGTGTACCCCCATGCTCTCCACGCTCCAACGCTCGCGCTCATCACCAGCAAATCTTAGAAGACAATTTCCCACAGTTAAGCTCCACCCCACGACTGCAAAGGCAAACCAGGGTTACCCTGTTGGTTCAGTTCCTAAATTATGAACCCGTTTAAGAGAAAACCCAGTCCCCTATTTCAAGGCTTAATGAGCACCGCAAAACAAGCAGGTGGGAGCAGGGGAAGCACAGGGGGGCAAAGTCCTCAGCCTCGAGGCAGAACAAGGTGCTTTAACAAGAAAGGAGTCTTTCTTGACCAAAAAAAAGACTAAAAATTGAAAGCGATTAGCTAGATCAACAGCTCTACCTGACAGCACTCCCGTAACAATTCGTTTGGAAGGACAGCGGAGTTGTTTGTACTCCGCCCTCGCGGTGACTCCTGTTTGTTTACACACGCCCATCGCTAACCGCTGCCCATCCGCACGGCCGCAAGCTGCCGGCTCCCACGGCGGGCAGCTCGCACGCCTGCTTATCAGAGAACCACAGGGGCGGGGTGGGCAGGGCCCCCGAAGCCCCCCAGCCCCAGCTCCGCCGGCACAGGGCCCCTCCTCGGACGGGGCCCCACCGCTCCGCGTAAAGAACGACCACCGCGTATCCGACAGACGACAATCACCGCCCGTCTCCTGTTGCTATCGGACGGAGGACACGGTCGCTCCGCCGTTCCCCCGCTGCCCGCACGCGGTGAAGGCCGCGGCGAGGTCTCCCCGGAGCCGTCCCACCCTCGGGCATCCCGGCCCGGCTCGCAGCCTCCCATCGCCTCCGGGCCCCGCTCCGACCGCCCCGCGTCCTGCAGGACCCGGCCCCGCCGCAGCCGGGACGCTTCCCGCCGCCTTCCACGCTTCGCGGCTCCGGGGGCCAGCAGCGCCGGAGGAGAAGCGGGCTCTGCAGCTCACGGCCCGCACCCACCGGGGCCGGGGGCAGCGGCAGCGGGCGGGTCGGAGAAGATCCGCCGCTCACGGCCGAGCCCACGGCGCGGAGCCCGGCGCCGTCCCACCCGCAGCGGGCGCGCCGTCCCCGTGCCCGCCGCCCGTACCTGGCTGCGCTGCGCGGGGCGGGCTAGCGGTGCAGCCCCATGGTGTCCGGCGGCGCTGCCCGTTAGGACGAAGGCTGCGCCGAGCCGCCGCCGCCTCAGCCACGCATCCACATGGTTACTGCGCTCCGAGCGCGCCGCCGCGCTTTATATAGCCGCGCGGGGGCTGCTGGGTAGCGGAGTCCCGGCCGCGCCGCGCGCCGCGCAGTGCAGGCGGGCAGCGCTCTGAGGGGACTGCAGCTCCCGGCGCGCACCGCGCCCGCTGCCCGGAGCGTGGGCCCGCGGCGGAGCCGGCTCTGGGAGAGCTGTGGCGGCTCGGGGGCCGGCCGCCGTCGTCCCCCGCTCCCACCCGCGGCCGTGGGTCGCCCGCGGTGCCGCTCCCCCACCGGAGTACCGCGAAGGAGTCCTAACGGTGCCGCTGAACGCAAGGCGGAGCCGTGCCGTTCCCATCCGTGCCTGGCCGCGCTACTACAGAGCCGTTACTCATCGGGATTTTGGCGGAGTGATGGCGCCTAATGTCGTTAGGTGATCCTAATGAATTCCCGTGTAATCAGATGTCATCTCTGGCGGAGCTCGGCAGCCGAGGGCCGGAGTGCAGAGTGCGTGTGGGCACTGCGCTTCGGGCAGCGGAGCGAGGACGGCTCCAGGAGCAGCTGTGCCCGCTGCACATGCATTGCTGCACAGAGCAGCGGCACTGCGTGAGAAGCTGCACATAAAGCAAGCCAAGTTTGGGGGATTCCCCGCAGAGCATGAAGCTGGGGTGCACAGCGGTCAGCAGGGGTCACCTGGGATGTCCTGCTCCATCACAGTCTAAAATCGCCGGTTTGTTGTCCAGGCTGTTGCAGTATGCCTCTTTGCTTCCCCTGCAGCAGTCACGTCATCTGCCTCCAGCTCCTGCTGCCTCTCGGGGACATCAGGTGCTGTGTTTTCTCTTACAGAACGCCTCTGTGGAGGCTGTGCCAGTGAAGGCCCTTCAGCCATAAATACCGGCCAACTTGTGCAAAGAGCCCGCTAGATTTGAAGAGGTCTTGGGAAGATAATACTTTCCAACCCAAGGAAGAGGTTCCACTTCTCTCTGGGAACTTGCTTTAGGATGCTGTTGCAGGCACAGTGAGTTCATTAGGCTCCTACAATCTTACAGCTTTAAGGGCAGATGGAATGGGAGGGCAGCCTGGAAATGACAGATTTCACACTCAGAAGTACTGTGGAGTATGGAAAGATGAGGAATGAAGTCCTTTCAGATCAGCAGCCGGCAAGGGGCTGGGCTTAGGTTGTGTGTACATACAAAACAGGGTTCCAAGGATCCAGAACTGTTCAAGAATTCAGGGAGGAAATACTGCAAAAATACTAAGGAGTAGATACCACTTTAATCTTAAGAGTGCTGTAATACAGGTGTTCAGCACAGAGATCTGTGATTTCAGTCGCAAGAAAACGGGGACTTTAGGGATTTGATTTAGTAGCTTGGTGGGTAGGGATGGTGGTGGGAGGATGGTTGGACTAGATGATCTTGTAGGTCCTTTCCAACCTAATGTATCTATGAATCTATGAAAAACACCTTGCAAAAAGTGTCTGTCTGCTTGTTTGTGTGATTGTTCATTTTCACTGCTGCCTAATCTACAGTGAATTGCTGACTTGCTCAGACTATTTCACACAGAAAGCACTCCAGGCTTCTGAGTTGGTTTGTGTACTTCTTCCTCCGCTGTTGTTTCAGCTGCACTAGCAGCAGCCAGGGAAGAAGAGGAACTGAAGATATTTCAGGCAGCCACCAGGACTGCAAGGATCAAACGGGCTATTCTGCACGTGACCTGTCTCTGTGATGAGATAGATGATCACAAAAGCTTCCAGTAAGAGTTGTCTATGCTAGCACTGCAGCACTGGGAAATGAAAAACATTAGCAACACAGAGGAATGCTAGGCAACACCTCAGCTTTTCAGCTAAGTGCTGGAAAGTCCTATTTCTGTAATATTTTAAATAACAGTGAAACCTGTGTCTTAATTCTGGAGCACAGTGTAATCAGCGGGAGCAAAGAGAATAATTAAACCCTGTGCAGAAGAGATTAGCTGCCTGTGAAGTAATGACTTAGGAGCATAAAGATGATGGGTAAATGACACCAATGAAAGTTCTCAGAAGCCCTCCGGATTAGAAGCTGGAAGTTGGACGCTGTTCAGAATCAAGGTGTAGTTGTAATTGCTTCATTTTGTCTCCTGAGAGAACACGAGAATATAAACCTTGGCGGTGGAAGTACAGAAACAAGGCAGAAAAGGGTTATAGGAAAACGAGCAGTGAGAACGAGGAGGCAATATAGACCAGAAACCCGTCCCAGTGATGGGGTGGAGCTGCTTTTGGTGAATTCCATAATGACACAGCCAGAATCCCGTGCCTTCAGTGAGGACAAGTTATCTTAGCAGGTGGCTTTGACTTCCAGAAGACTGTAGAATTTGGATACCCGGATTTTTCTGCCATTTCAGTAAATTGCTTTGGAAATTTGGAAGGAGAAAATGAGTTATCATTACTTTGCATTTTCATGGATCTATTACTGCACGCGGCGAAGATCGCTGTTTCCACACGAAAGGGATGTTTATGTTTTCTGACCCTGAAGCAGCAAGGGTGACTTGATTTTATAATTCAATTTGTATTCTTTTCTTTCCCTGCACTCTGCTGATTTTCTAAGCACGTCACAGGGCAAAAGGGACTAATGATAGATAATTGGAGTGCGTGCCTGTGAAGACTCCCAGCACTGTCATTTCAACACAGTAAAATTTCATAGAGCCAATAGAGCTAAGAGCATTCCTTTCCAGCACAGCTACAAAAGAAAACAAACGAAGAGTCTTATCTAGCCATGCTTCCTTTTGCTGCACAGCCCCAGTTTGTACAGGGAAAATGGTATTAAATATACGCAACTAGCATCCCACGTAACGAGTAAAGATTGCTCTCGGCATAGTGGAGGACCCAGCGGATGCATTCTGCTGGCAGTCCTGAACAGAAGCCTCTGCAGAAAGTCAAGACTTTCACGTTGGAGCACCACCATCTTCAGGAACGCAGTGATCTGCAGGACGTCCTGAAGAACACGAGGTGGTTTCCTGCTCTCTGATGCAGAAGGTATTGACAGAAGTGAGACAGGTCCAGCACCATCCAGGATCTGCCTCGGGCTCCGTATCTTCCCTTTGCAGTGTGTACCAAAGCAGACTGTGGATTCATGGCACACGGGAAAGCAGGTATGTGCACCTGCTGTCCCCCAGCTCCTGGGCAGAGGGATGCTGAGTGGGAAGAGCCGCTGCTCTGATCACAGAGTCCCAGCCAGCCGAGCTGGCACAGAGCAGGGTAGCAATTTGCTTCTTGCTGCTAGCAGCCAATTGCTACCTCTCCCAAGGGCAAAGCAGGAGGCTGTTCTTTCCATCCCTGACGCACTCAGTTGCGCATGAGCGTGCTGCCGTTCACCTGGCTCGTGACAGAGTGCTGCTCAGCCGCCTGCTCTGAAGCTCCCGCAAGAAGAGCCCGAGGACGGCAATAAAAGGGTTTGATATCCACTCAGAAAGAAAAGCTGGTTTCTCCTTTTCCCCCTCCAGTTCACGGCGGTGTTCTGGCCACGAAGACTTCTTGTCTTGGCAAAACCCAACACCCGAGTACCCAGAGCAGGGACAAAAACACGCGCCCATGCAATTTAGCGTTCATTTCCCGTGTACTGCCCCTTTAAGAGGCTCCCGGTCACATGACCGCGGCCGGCACGTGGTCTCTAACATGGCCGCGGCCCGCTTGTTGCTGCTGCTGGGCGCGGGCTGTGCCGCGGCTGCCGGAGCCGCGAGGGGGACGGCGCCGGGCGGGAACTGCGGCTGCGGCGCCGGGCGGGGCCGCGGGGATGAGCGGGGGGCAGCGGCGCGGCGGTACTCGGCGGCGGCCAACGGCGGCGGCGGGAGCTCCGGGCACGGGCCGGTGAGCGGCGGCTGAGGCGGGAAGCGGGGCGCTCGCTGAGGGGAGGGGGGAGGGGGGAGGGGGAGGGGAGGCACGGGGCCGACCCCACACACCCCTCCCCCCCTGAGCCCCTCAACCGCGTCCGGCACCGCCTCATCTCCGCGGTTCTGAGCGCCTCCGGGCGCGGTGAGTGACGTTTGTCGGCCTCTGCTGTCGGATTTCTGCCTCCGTTGTTGAGCGGTGGCGCTTCGTAGGGATTATTCCGCCGGCGTTAGCTGCTTTAAAGCTGGATGTTCGTTATCTGCTTAATTAATGACACAAGTGTCCCTGCTGTGCGCGGGGTTGATGTAGAAGGATGTCGTGTCGTGCTCCATCGTTTGCTGAAGAGCGCTGTCAGACAGCTGAGCCGTGCAGCCCGCGTTAACAGCCGGTGTCATCTGCAGCTGTTTAGGAAAGGTCCTGCTTCCTGACAGGAGGTGAGGCTGTGAAAGGAGCCTTGCTGCAGGCTGGGTTCCTGTGGAATCCATATTGGATGTCAGTGTTGGATCAACAGCCTGTTGGGATTTTTCAGGTTTGGGAAATGAATTCTAGGCTATAAAGGACGAGTTAATGCTTTACTGCTTTCAGGCAGTGATTCACTGGTGAGATTCCAGTCTTTGAAGGCTACTTCAAGGAGTTATTTTAGCTACGGTGCATCGGAAAGAGGTTGGAAGGAGGTGGTAAAGTCTGTACCATATTGTCATTCCCAAAGGCCTAAGAAATGTAAGCAGATTTATCCTGAAGCCCTTTTATGGATTCTTTTACAGACAGTCTGTAAGTGCTCCGATCCTTTGTAGTGGAGAAGTGTATGTGAGGACACAGCTAGCTTTAAAGGTAGCTGATTCAAAGGAAAAGAATTTGTAGTGCTTCTCATAACCCTGCTGCAAGAATGTGAATATAAGTGTTGTTGGGTGAGACCAAAGTGAAAGGAGAACTTGGGAATGCTGGGGGGGGGGGGAGGAAAGGAGAGGAACAATTCTTCTGTAATGCATTCCTGCATTGTTGAGTTGGGCAGTGTCTGGGCGAGCTGGTTCCTGACAGTGTCAGCCCTAGGAACATTGCCTGGAAAGGTTCTGCAGGGGTTCTGGAGGAGAGTGCTCAACAGTTCTGTAATCTTTGCTTATTTATCCTGGGTAAAAGTTCTGCATTGCTGAGAGTAAATGTAGAAAGAGCTACAAATTTTTGCTCAGTTTTAAGTTTTGCCTTATTGTTCCCTTGGTGGTGACTGAGGTGTCAGTGCTGACATTTTGTTGTGCTGCTTTCAGCAGAGGTGCTGCTCCACTCATGGGCACCTCCAAAGGTGACATAGAGGGGGAATAAGACCAATAAGAGGCTTTTCAGTCTCATGTTTTCGTAACTTTTTGACGTTAACTGTTTCCTCTGTAGATGGTTGCTATTCCAGGAGGAGTGTTCACTATGGGCACTGATGAACCTGAAATACAGCAAGATGGAGAGTGGCCTGCAAGAAGAGTCCACGTTAACAGCTTCTACATGGACCAATATGAGGTCAGCAATCAGGAGTTTGAGAGCTTTGTGAATTCTACTGGGTACCTTACTGAGGTAAGGCGGAAGAGTACAGTCTTTTCTCATTGTTGTCCATGTTGGGAAAACCCTCCATTAGAAACTTTAACCTTTTCTTTTTCTGAAGGACGTTGCAATGTAGTATTTGGGATTTACCTGCTAGAATGTTTGGATTTAAGTAGCAACGAGATAGAATTGTCTTGCCTTGTTTCCTAGAGGTTTGTAAGGACATGAAGAGAGATGCATACTGTTACTTTTAGCCTCTTGGTGCCTGAAATAAAAACCTTAGCAGCTCTTTGTGTTAAGAAGTTTTTCCTGATGCCCAACCTGAACCTCCCCTGGTGCAACTTGAGGCCATTTCCCCTCGTCCTGTCACTGTCATCAGTGAGAAGAGTACAGCCCTGCTCTCACTGCAGTCACCTTTCAGGTACTTGAAGAGAGCAGTAAGGTCTCCCCTCAGCCTCCTCTTCCCCAGGCTGAACAGCCCCAGTTCCTTCAGTTACTCCTCATGGGGCACGTTCTCCAAGCCCTTCTTATTCGTTGTTGCCCTTCTCTGGGCCTGCTTCAGCACCTCAGTGTCCTTTCTGGATTGAGGTGGGGCCTCAGTGGCACTGAGTACAGGGAGAGGATTACTTCCTTTTTTTTAAATCTTTGGGTCCTCAAACATCTTCGTTCCAGTACAACAACATTATTAGATTTTTTTTCCCCTTATTTATGAGGAGCAGTGGTGGAGAGATCTGAAAAATTACGTGGTTGTTGAGGAATCTGCTGGCTAGTTCGTTGCAGGTTCTTGATAACAAGCTGAGTGGTGGGAGGTTCTTCTGCCTAAAGATGTAATAGCAAGTATAATAATGGGTTTGTGCAGGGTACTGGGAACAATGGAGTAAGAAAGAATATGCTAAAACACTTGGAAGAAAGAAGCTGCCTGTGTGTGAGGCACTGATCTCTCCTGACAGCTAACTGTTCCTGCACAGTGCTCAGAAAACCCTGAGAAACGTTTAGGCAAATAAAGGCACGGGTAATGATCAGGTCTCAAAGGAGACACTTTGAGTTCTTCTGATAACTGGTTCTCACCACGAGGACAGGATCCTTCTAGATACAAACAGTGCCCTAGGTAAAAGGAGCCCTTGATCGAAGTGTTTGGCTCAATTCTGAAGGAAGATTGCTTAACGATTTTGAGTTTGAACAGGACTTGCTTGATGCAAACAGCAACATGTCCTTGAATATTTGATTTTTCACTGTAACATTTAAAAGCAATTGGGACAATTGGAACTGCATGTTTAATTAACAGAAGTAAAAAAACAAAACAAAAACATTTGCAGAAGTTCTTTGAGCTGCCATCTGTCCAGTGCCTGTTAAGAACAATGACATCCTGCAATAAAATGCCTTCTTTAAAGGATAACTCAAAGTTACTGTTTGAATTTCCTCATTCTTGATAGAATAAAGCTCTAGATGTGACTGGCATCCTGACAGTAATGTTCATTCAATAATGTGGTCAAATCTTTTGTTCTTTCCATAGGCAGAGAAGTTTGGCGATTCGTTTGTGTTTGAGGGGATGCTGAGTGAAGAAGTGAAGGCTGAAATCCATCAGGCAGTGAGTAACATGGCAGAGAAAACCCTGCTTCGAAATCACTGGGGTAGATGTGTTAGCAATTACGGCAACGATGTTTAAATTATGATCTTTCCAAACCACTGTTGCAAAAAGTGATGTATGGAGGAGTTCTTCTAAAAACCTGCAGAATCCTGCTTGCCTTGGGTTTTTGTTTTTTCAGTTCTCTTCATCGTGGGCAAGATAGTGGTCTTGGTGTCTGAGCTGCTTGTGAAGTTGGAGCTGGTTCAGCTTTCTTCTTGAGAAGAAATGAATATTGGCCACGCCCTCTCCCCTGAGTTTGGTAGCTAAAAAGGAAAGGAATTAGTGCATATTATGACAAACATCTGGGAGCACCCAGGGTTTTTATATTGAGATCACCAGTCTAACAGAATTTTCCTTGCACGTGGGTAGTGTGGTGACTTGGAGTAATCAGCATTGACAGTTTTATGGCAGATAACCTCTTGGTTGAGGGAGTGTGCTGGTGGAGTTCAATTTTACTTCTGGTGAAAGGGGAGAGACTAACTGAAATTTGATGTGTGTGTGCGTCTGTGCTGTAAATGACAGTGGCAAAACTGTTGGATTTGGTTTCCTACTGCAAGGAAAGAGAGGTCATGAGAATAGCTGCTATATTTTTATTGAGAATTACCATCGTGTACTGTGAGATCTGAGGTGGCTCAGCTGGACTCACCAAATACTGGTGTAATTGGTGCTGAATGGTGAATAAATGCAGCTGCAATCATCCCAGCTTCACAAGAACTAATTCAGCTGTTGGTATGGAGGAATTCTTTCTGCCACCTTCGTTCCACGAATCAGAAATCACTGACTAGGCATAATGCTGAAAGAAAGAAACAGAATTCCTGTGTAAGCTCAGTCCTGGCTGCTGGTATAAACAAATACAGTGTTGGGAGCCACTTTGCTGGGTGTGTCAGCCAGATCCTGAAGTATTGCCTGTAGTGCTAACAGAGCAAGTATTATGTGAGAGAACTGGAACAGAGCCCACGCTGGCCTTTTGGGCTGCTGGTTTGTTTTTTTAATGAACATTTTCTGTAGTTATTTACTTCAAACTTTACAGGAGTTGTCTTCTTGCTGTGTTTTTCAGTATTTCTTACTAGGGCATTTTGCAGGTTACTGGCATGAAGAGTGTCTTTGAAACAGACCCGGAGAAAGATTGTACAGATTATTTTGGTTAAGTGCTCAGGAGAGCAGTGAGTGCCTGCCTTGTTTGGCTCTTCTTCGTGCTGTTGCTGAGGGCAAACTCCTGCTCTAAAACACTTTCATATTGTGAGAAGCTAAAAAAATTAATGCTTTTTTTCCTCTCCTTGATTGCTCATCCCCTCACCAGCTGCGTACTGTGGCATCTGACTTCTGGGGTAGCAGGGATGAGCTGTCAGCAGGCAGATCAGTGGTGGAGCTGAAAGGAGAACTTACTATCTGAGCATGCAGCTTAGTCCTTTGTGGTAAAAGCTTCTGCCTGTCACTGCTGTCTTCTTGTTATTCTGGGATGCATTTTCTTTGAGAGATTATAAAGTTGGGAGTACTGTGCAGAGGTTGGTGGATTTCTTTTTGCCACTGACAGCACAACTTGTAGACCAGAACAGGCAAATGTTTCTCTTCCTGCAACAGAAAAACGTTATCTGTGTGGCTGTGACTTTAGAATACAACACAGACTGCTTCTCAAACACAAGCTGTGTGAAGGCAACACTTATCCCCTCTTACTGAAACTAAAGGGCACGCATTGGCAGCTTGCTATATGCTGTCAATAGCAACGTGTTTCTTGAGAACAACTGGCAAGAAACTGAAATGCAGAAGCTTTCCAGCAATTGTGCAGGTATTCTAAAGGTTCTGCAGAAGCAAATCTCTCCTTGAGATCTGCAAGGGGAGGTGAACAAACAGCAAAAGCCCTGCTTGCCTCTAGCTCGTCAGATGGCCCCTGAAATGTTTAAGTTTTACTAGTACCAGCTGGGGGAAAAGGTGAAGGGAACCTAATGCTATTAAAAAAAAAAAAGTGAATGTATTTTAAATCTTGGCAACTACAGTGCAGGTATTAAAATGTGATCAGAAAAGGTATGAATTTGGTTTGCTTCAGTAAGTTGTGATCAGCAATAGAGAAGGCTAAGGCTTCTCTGTCCATGTGCACTTCAGGCAGCTGGTGTTGCAGTGTGTAAACCATATCCATCATCACGAAGAGCAGAAGTGAACTACAAATGTTCGAGTGTTATTCCTACTGCAGTAAACTGATGGGAAAAACGGCTCTATTACTGCTTAGTGGCTTAGATGAGGCTGTTCTCCAGCTGAATGCAGGTGTGAACACAAGAAGAGCAATAGGGGCATGCGTTTTGCAAGTGCTATTTCATACGCAGTGAAAGAACTGGGGAAAGGTGGAAGTGAAGATATTGAACCAAGAGATGTCTGACAGCTTGTGTTGACAGTGAAGTGTGTGTGTGTGGGGAGGGGGGGATGATATCTGTCTGGGGTTTTGCTCTATTTGGGCACCTGAATTTCTTCACTTCTTAAGCTGGGCAGTTTTGTTGTAGTCCTTGAAAAGAAGCAAAGTACATTAGCACAGAAGTGGGGCTTGTGAAAGCTGATGCAGGAGCAAGCCAGCTTAGCACGTAGAGTAATTGTTGGAGCTTTGGGTGTGCGTTTCCTGAAGGTGAGGTCTCCTAGATATCCACTGCTGAAGAATGTAGGTTGGACCTAACCCTTCTGTGGAAGGAAACAGTAAAAAGGGGTGTAGCAGCCACTGGCTGAATTGTTCTAGGCTTCTGGAGGTGCAGGTTTTAGTTTCGGCCTTTGTTTGCTGTGGTAACGTGGCAGAGTAGAAATGCAGCGTGGTCACAGTGGAAGGTGATGCTGATGAAACTGGCAAGGACTTCCTCACTTGTAGGATTTTCTAGGGAGAGGGAGGGCCTTCGAAACCAAAACTTCTTGTGTGGGCTTGCCTGTGTCGATAGCTTCACGTATTAAAATGCATTTTTTTGACTTGTAAATAAAATAATCAGCTAATTACTGTATCTATTCTGTGTGTTAAGCTATGGCCTTTCTTGGATACTTGGTCTTGAGTGTAAATAGAGTGCAGCCTAGGTTGCTGATAGCTTGGCAGTCAGAGGGCACTTTCTTCCTTTTTTTGGAGGAGGATGGGAAGGTGGATGGGGAAAGAAGACCTCTCAAAACCGAGAGGCGTTCATTTGTATTTTGTGATGAGACTATTTGCCTGCTCGCTCATCTCCCTGACTGAACTCAGGAGGAAGTGGAGAGGGGAAATCCGTGGCTGTGCTATTATACTGTTTGTATGGGATTTTAATGCATCCTAGAGCAAAGATCATGAAGGCCGTGTCTGCCAGATGAGAAGGCAGTGAGGTGTACTTGCCAGTGAGGGGATTTAAGAGCTCGTGCAAATAATTGCAGGAGTTTTTGCTTGCTGTGCAGCTACTATGAAAAAGGTAAACAGAACAGCACTTAGCGAGGCTGGAGCGCGGTGTATGTCAAATTTGCTCACTGGAGAGTTGTGGGAACATTTTAATCCTCGGCTTGTGGAAAAGATAGTGAAATTAATTTTTGCCTTTAGTCCAGATGGACTCTGCAGTGAAGAGGCCGAGAGCATTCAAATCTGCATTCTTGATTTATTTTCAGGTAGTGCTTAATTTATGGTCTGAGAATGCAAATCAGTTTGCTGGCAGGCTTGAGCAAGCACTATTAAACTGGAGTTCTCTCAGCCTAGAACTGTTGGACAGTTTTAATCCCTTTTTGTTTGGGATCTCAGCAGTAGTCTTTCTGTACCAATTTACTCATTCATAGCAGTATCTCTAGAAAATGAGGAAAACACTGCATTTCAAGTTGGTCATTTCGTGATTAGCTTGAAGTGCCCGTGTTTGCAGGTAGGATAGCAGTCCTAGCATTCACTATGGACTCAGAAAACAGTGCCTTTTGTCTGCTTGTAATAGTAACTTGCTTGTCTTTGGCCTGGGGGAAAAGGAACAGGGTTATTGTATCAGCTCCTGATGCTGTTAAAATGTCAGCATGTATTCTGCCTAAGCAGAAGCTGATAAACACATGGATTGGTACTTCAAGTCACCTCTGCTGCAGTTGGCTCTTGCTTTTTCAGAAACCTTTCAGAGGAAATTGAAATCAAAGGAAGAGATGGGTGACCTTCCCTCTTGCAGACCTTGTTGCTTCAGAAATCCCTGCGAGGAGCTGGTGAGGCAGAGCTGGCAAATGTTGCTCTCTATTCTCTAAGTCTGCTCACTAGATTTTGAGGCTAAAGAAGGAAGAGCAGCAGGTAGTCCTCCCTGAAAAATACCAGAAATATTGGTCTATCGTTATCAGAATAAACTCCAGCTTTAAAGCTGGGTGAAGCTTGTGCCTCAGGCTGTGGGTTCATCTGTGCGTGCCTTGGTCTTAAAGCTTCTGTTACTTGGTTATTGGAAAAAGTGACCATCTGGAGTGCAGAATTAGATGTTGGCTGAAAAAGGAACTTCCAAAGATGGAACTCACCAGGAATATCAGTTCCTCAAAAGAAGCTTCTCTGGATTCCAAAGCTTGCACTTAATCAGTCTCACTGGATTTTAGTATCAAATAATTTTGGCTATTTTTCTTGGAGAATTGAAATGGCGTTGAAGTATTGCACTATTTAAATGAGACTCAATAACCTTTCCTTATGTAAAGGAAAATCTCTCTTTGTGAAGGTAAAGTGCCCCTTTCCAAATAAATAAGAAATCTTTTCACTAACAGACTGAAAATATTTAGTTCTATAAAGCTGCCACACTTAATTTTTGCAGTACTACAGTTTCAAGCTTCTTAAGAATAGTGCAAACAGTATCAATATTCAGTTTTAAGCAAATAGCCTTTTTGCTTCCATTTCTGAGCTCAAAAGGGAGGCTGGAAACCTTAGAGTGAAAACCTTCTTTAATTAGAGCTCTTCGTGGAGCTAGAGATTTTAATTGATATGATAAATAGTGTAAGACCTGCAGTAACATCAGAGGTGCTGGTGATGTCCAGGATTAGTAATCTTAGGGTGTGTGGGGGAATGCCTCAACCACCTGCTCCTGAGCTGCTTCAGTGAGCTTAATTCCCACCCTGGAGGAGAACGAGACAGTCAAGTTTCAGTTCCATACATAATTATGGAAGGTTTGTTGTGTTGCAGAGCACTCTCAAGTGCAGGTCTGAATGGTAGCTGCATACATAGAGACCCTGCTGCAGCTACTGTGACAAGCTGGAAAAGATCTCTTCTTTGTCCTGAGCTTTGAATCCCTCTTCACTTTCTCACTATTTACATTTGTGATGTCTCCCTGACTCAGATACAGCTGTTTCAATTCAAACACAAGCCTGTTGCTATGGGGATGATGTACTGCATAGAAATAGGTCGTGCTCGTGCCATTTGCAGTGTGCTGATAAAAAGGAAAAGCAGCACTGCAGGCTGGCTGAGGTGAGCAGGGAGTGTGCGTCTGCTGAAGGGCTTTGTGCTGTGTTTGGGTAATGGCTTTTCAATCAGGTGGGAGCCACGGCGCAGCTCTACCGCTGCCCCTCCTCGTGTGATGCCTTCTGAGCCTGACTGCAGATCGTCGTGCCTTCCTCCAGCTTCCCTGTGATCCTGAGCAGGGTGTGAAGTGGCAGCAAGCAGCCGAAGCGTTGGTGGTGGGTGTCAGCCCTGAGCAGGGCCGTGCTGAGGCAGCCTGGAATATCTGCTGGCGTCTGGCACTGATCAGAGCCACAGCCTGCGTCTGCAGGCAGGTGCAGGTGATGCTCCCTGTGCTCAGCAGGAGGCTCTGCTGCGATGATGTGAGCCTGGGGACTGCGTGGAGGCGGTGCGAGACATCTCTGCCCTGGGTCTTATCCAGCAGGAGGTTTTGAGGGGCATGAGGAAGACGTGCCGATGCGACGCAGATAACAGGTGTCAAGGGGTTTGTTGCTAGGGCCTAACCTGAAAAAATCCCTGTGGTTTCTGAAGGGAAAATGGCAGTGGCTCATGTGTTCATCAGTATGCTCTAAATTGTTATTTCTTAACGCTTTTAGGAGGGCGAGCAGTTCAAATTTTCCACCTTCTGCCTCTTTCATCAGTAATCGATGAATCAACTGCACGAGGTTTAGGATACGGCGTAGAGGAAGAAAAGTTATCATGCAAGGTAGATACAAAGATCTGTTAAATCCTCAACCCAAAATGATATTCTTCACTGGAAAACCACTTCTACCTCACAGTAGTGGAGGTGTCTGTACCACTGCGGGCATTTCCCAGAGATAATACATCATAACTTCCCTGCTTCCTCTGCCCACGCTGCCTTTGCAGCTGCAAGGATGCTTCTGCAAAAATAAAGATGTACAGTGCTTCTCATACGTAAATGTGATTAGAAAGTAAAGGCTGGGGCTGAAGTGTGGCCTGAGGTGAGAGAAGGCTCCTCCCAGTGTGTGCTGTGTTAGCCCTACAACCAATCTAGATGTTTGCATGGCTGTGGTGCTGTTTTGTGCTGTGAGTGTTCCTGCTGGTTGTGCACTGCCAGGAATGATGTGCAGTGCTGCTGATATTTCCCTATCCGGTAATTTTTGGAGTTTTCTTTGAGACAATTGCAAAATTGTCAAGAAGTCTTCAGTTAATGGAGCAGTTAAAGTGAGGATATCACAGCCTACCTTGATAAGAAAATTGAATACTTAAAACTTCTTAAATGTATCCAGGCTGATAGTGGGAGTACAGGTTTCAGTTCAGCAGATTGCTTCATTAAACTCGTAGGCTGGAGTTACCTATTGACCTTGATGCTGTTATCACATGTTCTTGTTTCTTCAGTGCTAAGAGCCCGGGGCAGGCAGTGAGCTCCTGAAGTTTAACGGTGAGGCAGAGAGCAGGATCAGAGCAGGACGAGCACTGAGCTCTTCTGCTTCCAAAATGCACTCTGCTACCAGAACTGCACTCCCTATGCATCTGCTGCACGCAGAGCTCTCTGCTTTAACCAGTTCTGTTACGAGTGCTGCCTGTGCTTTAAGAGGGGATCAAAATAGAGCTGATATCCTCTTCTAATGCAGAATCTCTTCGAGATCTCTTCAGCTGTGTTTGCTGCTCTTTCTGATGGAGCCCCTTGCCAGTCCGCAGAGCGCACTGAGGAGCGAGGCATGAGAATGTGGAGTGTTATGAAAGGAGCTAAGCTCATTAGTGGCAAGGGAGAGCTTTGCTGTGTTAAATGTAATGTTGTAATATTGCTAATTAGCTTTCCCACTAATTAGATTTAGAGCAATTAAAAGCTTTGAACGGTTCGGAGAAGTTTTTGAAAGGACTGTAAATTTCAGGTGCATGACTTTCTCTTTTGGAAAGAACATCCTGGTTCCTGCTCAGAGCTGCCAGTGGCCGACTTAAATTAGTTCCCCATTAATTACTGGAGGCTGCACGCAGTCTGTCAGTGTCCTAATGCTGTGTGTGTAAGTCCTCTGAAGATCTGGGTGTTCTGAAGATACTGGCTGCCATTTGGTGCTCAGTTCAGCAGAGCCAGAATCAGAAGATGTGCACACGTAGTGCTCTCATGCAGAGAGACTGTATTTTTTTCTGTATAAAATAAACCATTCTGATCGAAAGCATCTGCTTTTTCTTTTGCGTAGTGAAAATGTTTTCCAGAATTACTCTTCTGTGGTGCAAGTCTTTGCAGTCACTTACAGAGATTTTTTCCAGAAAGCAGCAGCTTAATTGACCAAAATGTTATGTTGCACTTAGTAACTGTCAGGCTAAAGTTCTCCTCCTGATATTTGGTGTTCAGGGAGAACTTTCAGCACATAGAACTGTGGCTCTCTTCTGTTCCTGTTAGAGTTGTCCAACTCTTACCTGAGATTTCTGTCCTCCCTTGAGTGTGGAGTAAAGCTCAAAACAGAGAGGGAATTGGATAAATCAGACCAGTGTTAAGCCTGTTAACTGTAGTATCTGTTCAGCTGCTTGGCCTTTCTGAGGCTTTGGACACTGCTCTGAGAGCTGAGCTGAGTTACCTGAGATGAAGGAAAGTGCTGTTTAGGAGTTTGAGTGCTCAGTAACAGAGCTGTAGTGAGAGACCAAATACTTTTCTTCACCCCCCAAAAGCATGAGGGCCTCTGATTGTAGTGAGGGTCAATAGCTTTGTTCAATTCTGAGCTGGAGTTACGTGGCTGATACCAATTTGTTTGCTCTTCATGCCGGGGAGATCAGAAAGCAAGATCTTAAAGAAGTGTCACTGCTTCAGTAGCTTGGAAGTAAACCTAGCAGAAGAAATCCTTAAATGAATGTATTCCATGAATGCTTCCTTGGCACTGCAAAGCCAGACTGGAGTCTGCTGGTCAGAGAGGTGCTGGATGTATTTGCACTGTTACCCAGAATTCTGCTTGCAGTTGTTTGATGTTGTTTGGTAAGCCAACTTTTCAATAAATAAATAACACTTCACTTCGGTGTCTCTCCCGTCACCACCTTCTGGAAGCTGACAGCAAGTACTTCAGATTCAGTTCAGTGATTTAAATTAGCTGGAAAGCAAAGTGTTGCAAGATGTGCGTTTCAGCCCTTGTTAATGGGTGTCATCAGGATTTTGTTTTAGTTATTCCAAAACACGGAGTCTAGGGAGCAAATAATTGAGATGAAAACGCTCTTGAAGCTAAAGCTGTTTTTTATCTCTGCACTGCGTGTCAGACCAAAATCAGGCAGGAGGTTAATTGGTCTGAATGTACTGTGGGAATAATATTGTGAAAGGATGGAGTAAAACTGTAATATTCGAGGTGTTTTTTCAACCACGGCCACCTGAGATGCACTTGATGTGATGTATTCTTTCAGAAGAATTATACATGAGAATTTCAGAGAGGACGCTCTGGTCCTCCCCAGGAAGCGTGCTGAAGGCTGTGCCTTCCCAAGGAATAAACCCTGGCTTAAATCAGACACGGAGGTGAGAAGATCTGGGAGGGAAGGAGAGACAGCCAGGGGGCAGCACTGCAGGGAGGGATGCTCAGGGTTTTGCCTGCCTCTTGTGTGTTTTTGGGGGTGTTTTCTGTGCTTATCCATACCTGTGGTTATCTTCTGGCCAGCCACACTGTAATGCAGACCCAGTGATCATCTTGGTTCATCAGAGGTGATGTGGAATGTCACAGGTAAGCTGGCTACGAGCGGAGCCTCGAGCGTTGGGTTTTGGAGCAGTTTGTCACCGGATGAGATTTTTCAGAATAACCTTTAGTTGGGAATTCAGGACACCTTCCTTGTCTGTTTCTGTCTCCTTTCAGGTTGCAGCTGCTCCCTGGTGGCTGCCTGTGAAGGGAGCCAACTGGAGGCAACCCGAGGGTCCTGGCTCCAGCATCCTCAGCAGGTGAGGTGTACGTGGCCGTTCAGTTACGATACACACTGCTTGCTGTAAGCATGTTACCTGACTTGGGTGCTTACTTAGGTGGCAGTGTCCCCATTTTTGACCTCTTACATTAATTCCCTCGCTAGGCAAATGACAAAGAAGTTGACACTAACTGCTTAACTAGTGAAAGTTTCACAACTGCTGCTGGAAATAGTCAAACTCTCTAGCCTAGATCTAGTGGATGTTGGCATGTTTTCGAGTCCCCTAGGGATGGAGTTATGGTGTAACATCATCTGATGGCTGAACTGCTTAGTAACAAGTCCATTGTCTCTTCTCCAAGGGCAATGAAGGAATTATATGAGGCAAAAATAGAGATAATATCAGGAGGCATTGTTAGGGGGAGATTGAGAAATTGAGGTCACAGTCAGCACATAACAGCTGGGAAAATGCCATGCAAATCTTGCCTTGCAGAAGTACAGTGAGAACTTAGGCTGGTACAACTGCTAGTGAACTTCCATGTGAAAGTGGTATGCTGCTTCCATCAGTGTAGGCAGGCGTACTAAAACAAGGCAGAAAGGAGAAATGAATAGGAAGTCCTCTGGATCAGTATCGTCAGCTCTTGAACCCCCTCGGTCTGTTAGAGGCTTGGGTGGGATGATGACAAGAATAACTGGGCCTTTGTTCTGAAAGGAGAGCCCAGGGTTCCAAGTGCAGTCCTGGGAACAAACCAAGGCAAAGATGGAGCCTTTCTGTAAGCTGGGTTGCTTAAAGCACTCAGAGGAAAACACTTCTTTGTAAAACTTCTGCAGGTTACTGTTTCCTCGATTGGATGCTGCAATGCAAAACATCACATTGCAAAGAGCAATGATGTTCTCATTTCATGTATCCCTCAAAAACGCTTCAACTGAAAGCAAATAAAGAACCAGCAGCAAAAATAGTAGTGTACAAGGAGACAAAAACCCTGTTTGCCATTAAACTGCAGTGTAAATTTACCTGTCAAGTCTTAGCTACTTGTTAAGATGCTATTAAGCCAGCTGAGAAATGGGTCCTACTGCTGCAGTGTTCAATTACTTTTGGTGCCTTCCTTTGGGATTCTGAGCGTTGCCCCAGAAGGCAGTGGATCTGCAGGCTCCTCATGTGAGAGCCTGACAGAGTGCAGGCTGCGCCTGACTTGTGCTGCTGTAGAGCTGCACATAAAAAACATGTTCTCTGTTCTGTCTGAAGGCTGCACTACCCACCCAGCACCTACTGGTAGCTCTGTTTCTCTTTAAACAGCTTCTTTTCTGTAAAAGTAATTGGAAAACTTGCCCAGTTCTCACTGGAATCCTGAAGCTGTCCACTTTCTCACAGTGCTTTGTGGCCATCTCTGTATTCTGTGAAGTGCCTGTTCTGCACTGCTGTGAGAACACCTGCTTCTGCTGATGGTCGTGTCCTGTTGGTTTTGCTCTCCAGGATGGACCATCCAGTTCTCCACGTGTCCTGGAATGATGCTGTAGCGTTTTGCACGTGGGCAGGGAAGAGATTGCCAACGGAGGCTGAATGGGAGTACAGCTGTCGAGGGGGCCTTGAGAGAAGGTACATGCCACAGATGTCTCTGATGGTGGTTAAAACCAATATTTACTAGACAGGGAGAAGCTGAGAGGTTTATTTATTCCCTCCATGTCTGTCTTGTATAGCGCATGGCTCTTTGGTAAATATAACACGTGCTTACTCTGAACATGTTGCTTTACATAGATAATTTCCATAAGTACCTGTGAGGTATGTTGTCATCCAAGGTGTGTAACAGCAAGCGAATGCAAAGAGCCCAAGAGGAGGAGAAGTGATACAGTGCCACAGCATAGGACTGCTGCTACTGCAGGAGATGGAAGGTTAAATAAAAAGGGGCTGAGTTCCAGGGCTGGAGGAGTTGCAGAAGAGACTGAGAAGTAATTACGTGTATTGCTTCACAGCATTAGGGTCAGTGGATACACCTGTTAGGTGGCTGTGGGCTTGGGAGACCCAGCAAACAGCAGCTTTTTGTCCTCTCCATCGTGTGTTGTGAGCTGCATGCTGCACAGAGCAGTGCTATCAGGGGCTGCCTCTCCCTCCTCCAGGTACAAATTGCCCTTGTAGAAGCCTTGTTATTCTGTAAAGTCTTTGTTCTTTAACGATACTGCTACAAATGGAACTGGAATGCAAACAGCTTTCCCAGGGAAAGGTGGCGAGTAAAAGGGTGGGTAAGGTGTTTCATTTATTAAAAAGAATAAAGTAAGTTTGACAGCTGCTTTTTGTCCTTTAATAGGCTTTTCCCATGGGGCAACAAGCTTCAGCCGAAAGGTCAGCATTATGCTAACATCTGGCAGGGAGTGTTCCCAAGTAACAACACTGCAGAGGATGGATACAAAGGAACTGCACCGGTAAGAGAACTCAAAGTGAATTACCACGTGGAAGTAAACTTAGTACTTTCACCTTTAGACTTTCAAGTTCCAGTATTTTTCACTGCAGGCCTGAGTATTGCCAAGGGACGCATTTTAAAAGCTTAATTGAAAAGTAAAGCTTACCTTCATTTTAACTTTTAGTTCTTCTCTAACTGACCTCTTTCCCCCATTTCTGAGTGCTCCTGAGTCAGATGCTGAGATTCTCTCTTGCCTCTACTTTTTGCATCACCATTTTTTAGCTCTCATTTTCAGTCAGGTGTTCCCAAGCTACAAAAATTACACAGTAGTTAAAAAGAAATGCAACTTCCCTTTCTGGAGCTTGTCCATTGGGGTAAGCAATAGGGGTTTTTTTCAAGATGGGAATGTGAATTAAGTGGGTGTTCAGAAGTTTAATCAGTGAAGAAATCTGTGTGTGTCTGAGCTGTTCTTAGGTGGGGAAGGGGAATCCAGAAGTTGTAAGAACGAGCACCCAGCTCAGAGTGCTAATTCTGTGTGCAGTTCTGTGTTGTTCATCACACAGTGCTCCTCCTGAGAGGATCAGTCAGCAAAACTGATGCGAATATGCCAGGTGCCATAATGGGAACAGTGCAGAGAACATTGGGGATGACTGTTCATTCTTTCATTATGGTTTTCCTCAGTGTAGTAAGTGAATGTGTGACGTTCTGCACTGCTGGTTTGTGTGCTGGTGAGATAGGAAGGCAGGGTTCTTGGCAGCAATCAGTGCACCTTCAGCAAGCTGGTCTGCACGTCTGAAAATGTCAATTCACGTGGAGTGGTTTGAAGAACTGGCAGCTGTTTGTCTTGTATAGGTCACTGCGTTTCCTCCCAATGGATATGGCTTGTACAACATCGTAGGAAACGCCTGGGAGTGGACATCTGACTGGTGGGCTGTTCATCATTCAGCAGACGAAGCTCACAACCCTGTAAGTACATTGTTGGCATACACGGGGGCACAGCTCCCCTTGCTCCTCAGCTCTGGTGGCTGATTTGAAACCTACTGTCCTTTGCTCCTCTTTGTGTATCACACCACGAGTCATCAACACTGAAACAGCAGTGCAGCAGTGCAATTTCATTTACTTTCTTGGACAGACCTCTTCCATTGGTCAGGAGTGAAATGCTCCAAACTGACATCAGGAGAAACAAGAAAGAATTTGCTGTTGCAGTGGAATAAATGGGAGGGGGGAAGTTTTGCTACAAGCTGCATTATTTATTTTTTTTTTCCAGGTAGAGAACAAACCATCCTGAATTATGTTAATGAATTCTACTAGCTCATTTAAGTTGATCACGTAATAAAGCTGAAGTTTGTAGGCAGAGAAGTAGCTTTCTGGGCTTTCAAGGGGTTAATCTTTGGTTATCTTTGTGGCAGGCAGTGGAAGAGGCCCAGCAGGGTAAGCTTTGTATTTGGGGGTTCTTGTACCATATCTCTCAGCAGAGTCAAACTCTAATGTTACATCTCCTCTCCCATTTATCTAGAATGACTAAATCTGAGAAGTGAACTGCTCCACTCTCACAGAACTTGTTTTGTTCAGATATGGTTATCTGTAATGAGAAAACCAGTTAAGCCTCTGTGAGCAGGAGCTATCTGTTTCCTGCAGGATTTGAGTATCCCCATGCTGTGGTCTTGTACACATTGTCTTTGTCTGGTATGCTGGGCATAATCACAGCCCTTTGTGGGAAGTCAGCAGCTTGGAAGCAGCTTGAGGAACCTGTTAAGCTTTGCTGGTCAGTACATTGCAGAGGTTGACTTTCTGTAGTACCTCTGCTTTAAATTAAGGTGATGGGGAGAAACAAGTGTTATATTGGCTTAGACTCTTAAATTCAGCACAAACATTTCGGAAAGGATTTAACTATTGGGTGTCAACAATTATGCTTTTAGTTTTTTCTCAGCTGTAAACGAGTTGTCAGGATGTAGTGTCTGAGGTAGGGCCCTCCAGTGTGAGTTCTGAAGACTTCTTCTGATGAAATGGAAAAGGAAACTGAATCCCATAATGTGGAGACGTGTCCCGAAATAGCCAGGCTGCAGTATCTTCTGAGACATGAGGAATTATTAGCACTGTAGCTATCAGTGCCAACCCCGAAGTCTCTCCAGAGTGCAGCTCAATGTAACCCATATATGGAGTATATTCTTTCTTCCCAGAAGATGGATTTCTTCAGGAGGGTCAGAGCTTAGTGAAAGTACCCCATGTGTTAAGAAATATCTAATGTGCTGTTTTCAGATCGGACCATGTGGCTCTGCTGGGAGCTCAGGGATGCACACAGCCTTTGTAGAGGAGCTGAGCTATGTACTGGAGGAAAACACAATCACCAGCTGCTTGTCAAGAGCTTACTCAGTTTCATGGCGAACTCTTCACCTCCAGTGATTTGAGAGAATTATCTACCCAGAGGATGCTGTTTCATAGTAGTGTACATTACTGGAGAACACCGTATGAGGTTTTTGCAGTGGTGAAGCATATCAGTGCTGTGATCTTGTTTCAGAGGCTGGGGGAGGGGAGTTCTGCTGAACTTTTGTCATCAAGTATCTTCTGCCAGGCAAAAATTGAGCATAAGTTATTCATAACTAATACAAGGGACTCAGGCCGTGACCGTTTTCTTTAGTTCTCATGCTTCTTCAGTGCACTCCAGCAGTAGGAGCTGTGTGTTTGGGCAGCACACCTCTGAGTTTAAAGGAGTCACTTCAGAGCTCACAGCAAAGACTGGAGCTCTGTAATTGCATTTCATTTTGTCATGGGAAATCCTGTTCAACAGCTCCATTGTGTTCTGGTAGGTCAGTTTTCTTTTGGCTGGGTGTACCCTGGCTTCCCTGAAATGAGATTAACAGGTTGTGCCTGAGCTGATTGTGCCCTTCAGTGACTTAGAGCGGGGTCCAGTGTGCCCAAATGCACTTCTTGGGAAAGCAGTTTCCAGAGATGTTGAAAAAGAGGAAACCTGCCCTAGGGGGGCTTGGAAACCAGCAGACATTCGTGGGTGTGCTTTTCCTTGGACATCTGTGGGATGTTACATGTAGGAGTGGGCTGGTTCTCCTTATCAGTTTTCCTACAGCCTTCACAGTAAGTGTGAAACCACAGAAGTTCCAGGGTGCTGAGGTTTCAGTATGAAGTCAACGTTTTCTTCAGTAGCTGCATTTTGTCATGTTGGTCGAGGCCTTGTCCTTCATGCTTTGTGGCAAGCACAGCACCCTCCTGATACATCCTGGCTTGTCTGCTGGGCATGAGGGGAACTGTAATAGGCAGCGTTTCTTTTCCAGCAGTAGTTTGTTTTTAACTTATTATGGTTCCTTTCTGTGATCTGAGATCATTTCCATACTCTGTGGCATTTAATTCTTTTCTACTAACTACTAAAACCTGAGCTGATGATTTTCTTGCAGCCTGCATTTATTGATGATACATAATAGCTTTAGCAGAAAATTCAGGCTTTTTCCTCCCTATATTCCAATTTATTTTTTTCTGGTACTGTTTTGTCTAGAATTACAGACACAATTTCTACACTTACCATCCAGTGAAGCCAAGTGCCTCGAGTGAATGGCTCTTGGGGGCTTGTATGTGGTAAGAAAATGCTTTGATTGCACACTGATATAATGCAGACAAACAGAAATTCATGCAGGTCCACTGAGAGGCTGTGCAATCTTTTAGGTTTGCCTTGCCACTTCCCTGATAAAACAGTTCTTGGTCTTATTCATTGCTTTTATAGGATGTATTCTTGTGGCTTCTTCCTGGAAGTATGTTCACAGTGCACACAGGCATCAAAAAGCTTGTAGAAATGCTTGATATCAGCAGTGGCACTGTGCAGTATGGCAGCAGTCCCTAGTGTTAAGCAGTAGATGAGTGCAGTGGTAACTACTTCACAGCTAAAAGGAGCCACAGGGGAGAATTGCTCACCTGCTCAATAAATATGCAGCAAAGCTAGCCAAAGTGTTATCATGGGAGAGCAGCATCTCCTTGAACTAGTGGGCCGTTATTTGGAGTTGGAATCGAAGAAGAATGGTGAAATAACTTTGTTAAAGCAATTCTAGAGCCAATTTTATAAGCAGTTGAAGTAAATCACCTACCTTACACTGCAAATGGGCATGCAATTATGGAATTGTTGCTGGTGAGTGCAGTGCTTTCTGCAGACCTTTTCAGCTGTCACAAAGCTGCATAATAACAGATGCAGCACGTGGTGATGGGGAGCTGGTACAGAATGTCTTGCAGTGCGGTCACCAGCTCCTGCTTCAGGCTGCACTCTGGACTGGGAAGGCAGTAAGCACCGCATGCTGGAGATCACAACGGTGTCCTCTCATCCACAGAAAGGGCCCTCGTCGGGGACGGACCGGGTGAAGAAGGGTGGATCGTACATGTGCCACAAGGTACTGCCAGACAGCCTGCTGCACAGCTAATGGCTTAGCCAGTGGGTCACTAACATTTCTACTTTCTACTCCCATTCTCTTTACTGCTGGGCAGCTGGTACTTGTCCTCACCAGAAAACTGCTAATGTGCTGCATAAAGCTGCGTGGATGTTTTGTTTTGTTCTACTGGGCAGTGCTGGTTTCCCTCTGGGAGGAGACACAGATGTCTCTGTGTGGCAAGGAGGAAGCAAGCATAGGTACTGTTGCCCAGAAAAACCCAAGCTCCTCTAGTTCTGACTTGCAGAATTTTCGGTTGCATGGGAAACTGAAAGCAACTCGACCAAGGTTCTGCTTGTTCAAGAGATTCCAGCTCTAGATAAGTGTCTCTTTATGTAATGCGGAGCTCAATATGAAACTTGGTGTGAAAGACAGGTGACCTTTCATCATGTGAAACTCAAAACATTTTTATCATATCACCAGGGCTGACCTGACAACCTGGAAAGAACCACAAACGGTCAATGCAACTTTAACCCAGTGCAGTATTCTGAGCCTGAAACGTGTGCAGATGGGTCTGAATGCACACAGTGGCCTCAGTGGGATGGTAATGTGGCAGCTGCTGATGCTGCTCATGTGCCATGGGCTCTGCATGAGCTGCAGGGGTCATTCTGTTAAGTCTTATCCCACTCCTTCCCAGAAGATGTTTTTTGCTCTTGGAGGACTCCTAGCCCTGAGCTCATTTTCCACTTGAGAGTTGTTGCATTAGCTGTTTTCAGATTCGTCGCTCAGGAAGGAGTTGGGTTGGCACACAGCCCCCTGTGAACCTGTTTTTAAGTAAGGAAATACAGAGAGCTACCAAAGGATGAATTACTGGCATGATTGCCAAGCTCTGTTCTTACCCCGAGCGTCTTCACAAACATTTTCTGATGTTGGGGAAGAGTACAGAGGAGTTCAGTACAGAAGTTGATAAGTTCATGAGGATGTAATAATATTTCTTATTTCTACAGAAGATGGTTTTCTTATAGCACATCAGCAGGAATTTGTTGTAGTTTGTCAGATTTAAAAAATAATAAAAATAACACTTTTCAGGATGGGTAACTGTACTTCTCAGTGGTCTTTCCTCTGGAAGTACCTCACCTGACAGCTAGATATTGAAGAATGACTCTTGATCCATGAGCAGTGTGCTGTGTTTGGAGAGATGTGGCTGAGAGATGAATAGTTTGGCTTGATGGCTGAGCTGAAGTTCTTCCTGGAAATCTGGGTGCAGCCGCAGCACAGTCACCATTTGTTGTTTCGGTTTAACTGTTAGTGGGAAATCTGGGATAGGATTTGCAGAGCTTCTCCCATGAACATAAATCATGTACGAAACTGTTCACACTGCACTGCAGAAAGCGCCCAGGTATTTCTCACTGTCATTAAAGCTGTTCTGTTCCTCCTTTCCTTTCAGAGTCTGCAGCTGGGAAACCATCCTCATAATCAAATTAAATATTTATACAGTGAGATCCCATTTTCTACACTGATTTTCTTCTTAGGTGAAATCAATGTCAGAAGTTAATTAGTGGTTTTGATTAAATTAACACTCAAATAGACTCATCTTCAGTGATGAATAATGTGACCCATTTTAAAGGCTTGTGAAGATTCTGGTCTGTCCTGGTGTATTTTGTAGGTGATGAAACTAGGCTGAGTATCAAGACAAAGAAATCCAAGTGCTATTAGCACAGGGGCTTTCTATTGGCTGCCTGCAGATCTACTTAGGCTGCTTGCTGTTCCACCTCAAGCTGACAAAGGCTCGAGGGTGCACCTTTCACCTTCAAGTCCTAACAGTTTGTTGTTGAGGTTGAGGGCTGGGCCTCTGCAGTATGAGGTTGGAGCAGCACGGCACAGTGCTGTGCACCCACTGTCAGGCTGTCACCACCCTCAGAGCTGTACAGAGGCAGGGGCTGAGTAGCTGAGCCCAAATTCCTGAAAGGATTTGGATTTGAAGGGGGAAAAACCCAACACCCAACCACCCCGGCACTGAGGAGGGAGGCACTTTGCTTTTTTAACTCGGCTGTTCCAGAAATGAGGTTCAGAGCCCAGCAGTGTGCAGCTGGACCAGCACTGCTTGTTGGAGGCTGAGGACAGAGGAGAGTGTTGAAGTGGGGCACAGCTCGGATGGCCGATGGTGCTGGGATGTCCCAGAACTTACACAGCTACCCCAGCCCTTACTGGTAACAGCACGAGCGTTCTGTGCTGCAGTGACTGCTTCTGGGCAGTCCAACCTAATGCAGCAAAGCACCAAACCTGGTTGGTTTACAGTGTTTGGATATCACCAGGATTAACTACTGATAATTAACAATATGGAACCCTGAACAGCATTGCTCTTTTTCCCCAAGGAGGACAGTGAGGTGAATGTGCAGCTCCCAGTGCGGTGTGTGCATCTCACCGCGAGGACAACTGGCCTTGCCTTGTTCAGAGGGACCTCTGCAATGCAGTGCAATCGAGTGGTTTCATTTTAAACATAAATATTTTTATAGCCACCGGTCCAGATTATATTTCATTTATAAATGTCCTGAAAACCCTCACCATGCTGAGTTTTTCTGGCTGTCCTTTCCTCTTTTTACATCTCGTTCAGCAAAATGCCTTTTGGCGGCTGTCAGCACTGGGTCACTTTCAATTGGCCTTTCATGTGTCTGCTTTTGTGGGAGCAGGGCATGCTGTCAGTGCCCTCTGATGCTGTCAGACTCTTGGCCATTCAAACTAGTTCTTGTATCTGTTGCAGCTCTCTCATTATGGTGAGGTTTACCTTTCCTAGCACAGTGACATTCATCTGCATCAGTTCGTTGTTCCTCCCAGCTGCATCTGAAATGATTTGCTGTATCACTAACAAGCTCTTGCCTGGAGAAACGCGAGATGAGACAGGTTCAGAAGTGATCTCTGTCCCTCCTTCTCTCCAGTCTTACTGCTACAGGTACCGCTGTGCAGCCCGCAGCCAGAACACCCCTGACAGCTCTGCTTCCAATCTGGGGTTTCGCTGTGCAGCGGATGCCCTGCCAGGCCTGCAGTGACCCGAGGGGCTGCGCTGCACTCAGGGAGGATGCACGCAGTGTCACCTCTGAGGAGAGAGAAGGGAAAAACCTCGTTTAAAGTTCCCGTTGGGCAGAAGAATTCCAGCACTCAGCAGCACAGCTTGAAGCTCCGTGTGCCTGTCTGTGGGGAACCTGGCCTGGACTTTCCTCGTGACCAGAGGTGCTGCTTTCAGTGGGAGTAGCCTGGAGTTACACAAGCACAAACCTGAGCAGAAACACGCTGACTGTGTTTAAAAGGTTAACTTTATTCAGTAGGTTCTCTGAAGAAGTTCTTTAATAATTAGATATATTTATGTGTCACTTGTATTTCCGCGCTCCAATCCGGTAAGCAAGGGTTTTGTAGGCTCCTGGATTGCTCTAAAAGAAATCTGAAGCAGTTTCTGCTTCCATAACCTTGTGGGAGGCATAGATACCACTTAGAAAAGAGATGAAGACAACACAGGGACAGCTAGTGCAGCTGGTGCATTGCATCCTAACTGCAGTGAAAATCAGATCCAGCAACGTGCTTTTTCTGGTGCAATACCTATTCCTCTTTAGGAGAAAGTGCCTTCTGCAATTGAGGGGGGGGGATAATCATCACCATGAGGATTAGGAATGTATGCATTTGAATAAAATATCAAGCATTTTCTTTATGCTGAGAACTTTTTAGTGGTGAGAAAAATACTGGCAACTTGCTTTGGGTTTCCTTGGCTGGGTTGTAGGCTTACTTTGGGAACCTGCAAACTGACATTAGGAACTGAGGCTAATGAATGACTGCTGGAATATAACTGATTCAGTTAAAAATATGGTGAATGGATCTGTGAGGCCCTGAGGTCTAATGAGGTAAATTAAGAAACTGTTGCCTGTTCCCCAGTACAAAACAACACCCAAATAACACAACCCCTCCTGGCTTACCAGAATAATGAGCAAGGAGAAGGGGCGTACTGAGAGCTACCTCAATAGGGGATCTGATTGCATTTCAGCGCCATCACTGCGTGTTTTGCACTGTCACTCACTTGAAGATGGTGCCTGGAAGCAGTGCTCCAGCAGGGCTGTGCCTGTGCAACCTGGAGCCCTCACAGGGAACGCCTGTGCTGTCAGCTCTGCCCGGCACGGCCGTCCTCCTGGACCTGGGAGGCAGCAGTGGAGCTGACCTCCATCAGGCCCTGTAAGAACCCGTGTTCAAGGGGCTGAACTCGGCAGTCTTGGCAGATGCTTTCAGAGATAACGATGAAAAATGTGATGGATTAACAGAATTTTTTGCATTGGTGACGCTCTTTCCCAGCAGTGTTTTCTCTGCAGTACAGCAGGTGCGGGTCACTGCAGCCCGAGCTGAATGCAGACCCTGCCCTGCCAGCTCCCTGTGCCCTCGGTGGTGTCTGATGCTGGAAGGCAGTGGGGAGCACCTGGGGAGAGCCCTTCCCTGAGCATCAGCCTCTGCGTAACGGGGAAGTCATGAGCAGCAGCAAGAACTCATTCCAGAACACAAGCGTGGTGAAAGCTAGGACTCTGTGGCAAATATTTTGCATACTAAGGGCTATTTTACCAGCATTAAATGTTTTAAATCTGTGTATTAGAAACGTCTTACCCTGTTACTCTTAATAAAATTGATCCCACCTTTCAGAAAGGTGTTTTTCTGCCCGAAGAAGAAATACGCTTCGTAACGATCTTTGCAGAGCTGTTTTCGGTTTTTATTCTGGAAAAATGCCTTGGAGTAAAACAAACAAAACCAAAACCGCGTACAGTGCTGCATAGTGGAAAGTTCGTTTCGCTATTTAAAAACAACTCTGTCTCAGTTTATTTCAGTCCCTTGTTAGGGCACGTTCAGGGCTCGGTCCTCGCCCCAGGTAGCAGGAAGCACTAATACCCACGCTGTTTACTTATGGCTCAGTAGCAGCACGTTATCTCACGTTCTTGCTGGGCCGTCAGCGTGGCTGTTTCTAACAGCCCTGCAGTCTCTTGTTGCTGTGTGTGTGGCAGTTTGTTTTGGCCAAGTCACATACTTCATTTGCTGGAAACAGCTCCAGCTGGCGGGGGCCGGGGGTAGGACTGCAGAGTGCTCTGATTTAAGGCTGCTGGTGCAAGGACCAGATATTGCTAATGCGCTTCTCTCTTTTGGGTTTTGAATTTACACTTCCTTAACTACTCAAAATCATGCCAAGGACGTATTCATAACAGGAAGCTAACACGCAGTGCTGTCATCTTGAAAACCCATCTAATCTTGAGGGTTCGTTTGTCTCCTGTATTCCTGTTCCTATCTTGAAACTTTTTCCAGGAGGAAAAGGGGGAGTGGATTGGATCATCTACTCCCACAGCTCCTGTCCTGGAGGCTGAGAGTGTCTGCGTGGCTGCCACGGTGCCCTTGGGGAGAAGAAAAGCAGATAAGCCCCTAAACGAGATGAGAAATCTTGCAGCGTAAGCAATGTTCTGGTTCCTAGTGCAGCACACATCCTGAGTTACAGAACAGCACAGCATCTGTTCTGTGGAATCACACAGCCCAGATCAGAGCAGCAGCAATAAAGCTGCTGCCCACTGTGTGCCTGGATTCCTGTGGGAGCCTCCTGCACTGACCCAGCTCCAGCACTGCTGCAATCCTGCAGCACTGCAGGGAGGACGTGCTCAGCACCACACGTGTGTTATCTCTGCACGAGGATAACAAAAAGAAGATGCTATCGCTGTTTTTTGCTGCAGGAGGCAGGCCTCGCCTCATTCTGTCTGCCTCTGTGGAACAGAAAACAAAGCAATCGCTCCTATCTTCTGACTTCTCAGAATCTGATGTGCTTCACTTTCCAATTTCACACTGCACTCCAAATTTACTTTTTGAGTGCATGATTATAGTGGTGGGAAGTAACGCAGAAGCGATGCTTGCTGTCATTGCAGTGGGTGAGCACTGAGACAGAAGTGCGGTCATCCCATCTGCGTACACCACACCAGTGAGCCTGCACGGTGCACTCTGCACAGCATCTGGACAGAGAGCAGAACAGAACTAGTCCCTGAGCTAGGAACTGTGGCAAGCTGCTCAGTGTGACTGGGAGAGAAGTGTGTGTGTGGGGGGAGGCATTTAAGTTAATCGTTTGGGGCAGGTTTCTAACATCACGTGTTCTGCGGAACAAGAAAAACGCAGCAGCTCGTTTTGAAGATGTATTTCTTACAAGGCTTAAGGCATCTGACACCCTTCTTGCTAATTTCAGCATCCTCTGCCTCTCTCACTCCTCTGGGTCACTTTCAGGGCTGCTCTCACAGCTCCTTCCTCCATCCCCGTGTTAGCGCCCGCTCTTTCTGAAAGCTTTCATGTGAATTAGAGACGTAATTTGTTAGCAGATGGTGGGCTGTCAGCTGAAAACAAGGAAACACCAATCCTGGGGCAGAAATGGAGAGCGAAACACCCTAAAGCTGCAGTGCACCCTGAAAGCAGCCTCCCAGGCCCTGCGTGGAGATGGCCTCTAAGCTTTTTAGCCGTTTTTAGCCTCGCTGGGGAACAGCGAGCCGTCCCAGGGCAGGACGGCAGCGCAGGCGCGGGAGCCGCAGAAGCACGGCTTCCTCAGCACGTCGTCTCCCTGCGGAGCCCTCTGCTCGCCCTCATCCGGCGGCGGATTGCGGAATCTCCCGGAGTAATCGTAGCAGAGCTCCTCTCCGGCGGAGATATCGGCGGCCGCGAAAAGAGCCAGCTTCGGCACCATGGAGTCCACCCGGACGGGCACCATCACCAAGTTGGGCTCGCACGAGTGGTTCAGGAACCTGCCCACGTTCCCGACGTACGTGGGGTCGACGAACGTCTCCAGGACGCGCCCGCCGTGCACGTGCTCCCTCAGGGCGATGATGTAGTTGGCGTCCCGGGCCGTCAGGGCGCGCGCCCGCCTGCGCGCCTCGTCCCGACCCAGCACCTCGCCCGCGTACTCGCACACAAACGTCCCCTGCGCGACGGGCTGCAGGGCGCGGACCCCCCAGCCCTTCTTGTCCGTGAGGAACACCTGCAGGCGGAGCCGCAGCCCGCGCTGCACGACGCGCATCCCGCAGCCGTCGGAGCAGCGGCACATGGCGTTGCACTCGAAGGGCGGCGCGGCGGCGCGGCGCGCACACGGGCACGAGCGCGGCGAGCAGGAGCGGGCGCGGCACGGGCAGCCCGGGAACGTCACCTCCGTGGGATCCACCGCTCCGTCCGCCCCGGGCACGCAGTCAGGGCTGTACTGCGGGGAGAGCGGAGCTCACAGCGCGCTGCGAACCGCGCACCCTCCACCCCTCTCCCTCTCCCTCCCTGCCCCGCCCCGCGTACCTGGAAGGGCGGCGGGCTTTCCCCGGGCGGCCACAGCCCCACAGCCACGGGCTCCAGCCCGCCGCTCAGGTCCCGCTCGGCCGCCATGCCGCAGCCCCGCCCCCGCCCCGCGCCGATTGGCTGCTCGGGGGGTCGGCCGCTCTGCCATTGGCTGAGAAGACGAGGGGAGGCGGCGCCGCGCAGGCACATTAAGAGCCTCAGGGGCGTGGCGGGGGCGGCAGCCGCCATCTTGGCGCGTCACGCCGCGCGAGGCTGCGCCGCCCCGTGTGCGTGGGCTGTTCTCCGTGGGATGCTCGCGCGGTTATTGTGGCGCCCGCTGCTTTTGCTCCAGCGCTGTACGTACCCGCAGAGCTCTGGCTGACCTCAGCGGCGGCCCCGTCCCCCACGCTGTGCTGCCCGCTTTAAGAGAAGCGGTTAAGCGTCTTCGTGCCGCGCGTGTTGCTCGGCCGTGGGCTGCCCGGGGCCCTCACCCCGCGCGGGCTCCCGCTGCAGCCGGTGGGGGCATCGCTTTGGAACAGCGGGAGCAGCTCAGGTGTTGTCACACAGGCTGCTTGCTGAGTAGCGCCAGCTGCCTGCAGGGAGTCAGCCCCGTGTGTGTGTGCTGGTTCCACCCACGCGTGTATCCTGGCCTCCCAGCTGTGGCTGAGCCGCCCGCAGTGCTTTGCAGGGACCCTCCCCTGAGTCATACCGCACCTCTGCTCACAGTGCCGTGTGGTGGCATTCTGCTGAGACAGCTTCCTGTGTAGCCAGTGCTTCTTCAAAAGAAGCCCTTTGCTGAGAGAGGCGTAGCTTTGCCTTGCAGGCCGAGGGGGTTTCTGCTCTTTGAAGTGAAATTCGTCCTGTGTTCCACACCTGCCTTGGGTGCAAAGAATTCCGTGTGACATCGGTGAGCTCTGTTGCAGCCTCTGTAAGGAAGATGCAGTTGCACAGTGTGCGGGTGTTGGTGCTGATTGTTGGGCTGTGCTGGCGGCTCCGTGCTGGGCTCACGTTGATCAGGACGGAGGATCAGGTCCACTGATAGTGTTATTAATTAATACATTGTGTGTTATCACACAGGAGGTAGCTTTGTGTTTGTAAAGGTCGTAAAAGCAGAGACCAGCGTGAGCAAGGAGGTGTTACACAAGAAGGAAAGTGAGTGCTCGCCTGTCTCTGAACATCTGGGTTTGCAAAGGAGAAATCTCCAACAGGAGATCCTTCCTTGGTGGCATTCAGCCCTTAACTGAGGTCTGAGAGGGGAATCGCCTTCACCTGTGCTCCCAGGGCTGACCAGGGCTTCCCTTCAGGAGCTCACTCAGAGGTTCATGCTGTCTCAGCAGTTCCCATGCAGTGTGGGTTAGCATGTTGTGCTGGTTCCAGACACATGTGTTGTGTATCAGCTGTATTTACAGTCAGCACGAGCTCAAAATCAGGAAACTGTACAACTTGCTTTTGACGAACACTCCAAGCTGAAAAGATGAGCACACAGAGGTTCTTGCCCTGGGTGTGCAGTGATCTCCATGTGCTCCACGGCTGTGGTGTTAATCAGGAGAGTGGCTGGGATGGAAGTCATCTCCAAACACACGTGGGCTGGGGCTGGTGAGTGCTGCTGGGCTGTGAGCACAGGGCTGGGTGAGAACTGGGTGTTTTTATGTCTGTGATGGGTCGTGGGATGAACCCTTCCAGTTCCTATCACACATGGCATCGTGGTCCGCAGCGTTTCCTTTGGTAAAGGGCTTGACAGTAAGAAAAATGCTGGGTTGGGCTTTTGTTTTACTTTTTAAAGTAATATTTGGTTAATATCTTACAAGTTGTCAGGCTGCTGACTCTGTAATAGTTACGCTCTCAAAAATATGGTGTTTTGAAGTCTTTTTTTTTTTATTATTTGCATTGTTGAAAAATATATGTTGCAAAAGAATAAAAATGTCCCTTATCTTATCTTTCTGCTCCAGAGCTGTGCTCGAGTTTAAATGAAATCCATAACTTTCCCATGTTGGGAACGGAACGCATTAGGTTGAAATTAAGTAAGAATATAGATAGTGTTAGCTGAATGGTGTGATGAATCACCTGAATTTATGATTAAAGAATAATAATTCAGAGTGACGAGCAGTGAAACAACGCTCTCAAGAGGGGAGGAGCAGTGTGAAGAAAGAATTCCGTGCGTGTAATGCACTGCGATGGTAAATCAGTTCCCTTTGTCAAGGTGCACAGACACATTTATGAGCGTGCCTATCCGGGGCAGTTAGTAAGTGGTCTTGTATAGCTCTAAGATATCTCGTTTTGCATCGTAACCTTTGGGTGCACTCAGTCTGCTCTGTGGCACGTTGTGTGTCCCCTCCAGTTTCAGTGCACAGTGCAGGAGGGCAGAGCAGGGTTTGATAAGGTCAGCACTGCTGGTCTCAGCCATCCGCAGAGTGCAGCTGAAGGAATGCTGTTAGGATATGTGTCCCAGGCAGGTTTTTTTCATGGCTTGAAGTTTTTCTTGTTGCTGTGACCCCTGACTTGAGGTTTTCGGCTGCTGCAGTTAGGTGCAAGTGTCTTGGGTGTAAAAATGGGCAATGCAGGCACTGAGCGACCAGCAGACCTTGCCTGCTGTGTTCTTGGAGAAGAAGCCAAGCTGCCAGATGTGCTTCAGCCTCATCCCTGGGGAGAGCTTTACTGGGAGTAAGTGAAGGAGCGCTGCAGGTTGGGCTGAATGCACAAACATCTTTGTTCATCCAGGCTCCAGCATCCCAGGGATTAATGTTCCCCATGGGTGGTTTCTGGCTCTGTTAAGGGTCTCGGCTTGGAGCCGTGGCCTGGCAGCTGTGTAGTGTTGCTGTTCAGGGGTTGGTTGCCCCGATGACATTATATGAGATACGGGAAAAATGAGGAGCAGTCGCACTTTCAAAGTCTCACCGGTGACCTTTAAATTAGGGCTGGGAGTCTCATCATGAACTGGACACGTGGCTTCCTTGTTTCCCTTCTGCTCTGAAAGGTTGTTTTCGATGAAATTACCGCTTATTACAGAAAGGTCAGCTTCCTACGCCTGCATCTCGAGCGAGCGGGCCGTGACCTCGTTGCTCGGGGAGTACTGCAGCTCCAGCCGTGTTTGCTCCCCCTCCGGGGACAGGAGGATGCCAAACGGCCCTGAAATGCAGGGCAGCGAGTTCGTGCGTCGGGTGGGAAGCAAACTACGGGAATTTAAGTCGCTTTTTCTGGATGTCTCACCTAAAAGCCTCATCTTGGGAGTCGGGGAGATGTGGGTGCAGTCTGTGCTCTTCCACAGGACTTCACCTGCTTTCGCTCTGTCTGTGAGCCACGTGTACGTGTACTTCTGTCCCTTTTTCACCCCCCCATCCCCGCGCTCGGATCCCTCGCCATCCCCTCGTGTGCCAGGAGGTGGCGGTGCGGCTCCGGGCTGTGTCGGCATCGCGGCATCTCCCGGCGCTGCCCGGCTGCGGGGAGCCGCCGTCCGAGTGCCTGCGTGGGTCT
The DNA here is from genome assembly GCA_023055505.1 of Callipepla californica brunnescens. Taxonomy (NCBI): domain Eukaryota; kingdom Metazoa; phylum Chordata; class Aves; order Galliformes; family Odontophoridae; genus Callipepla; species Callipepla californica. The sequence continues at coordinate 14,447,992 of JALIRH010000015.1, read as the reverse complement.
GCTGGGAGAGCCGTGCCTCTGCTCGGCACACAGGTGCCGGTTCTGCGGAGCTTTGCCAGCGCTGCCGCTTTCCTGCGCGGCTGTAAGTTAGCTGGGGACTGCAGAGGCACTGTGCGGGTGGTAGCTGTTGGGGTGCTGGTGCCCAGAGCTCAGCTTTTGAAGTCCCGAGGAATGAGTGAAGCCTTCAGAGTGAGCTGTGTCATCTGCCCCAGCTGCAGGGCAGCCCTGGAGCCGTCACCGTGCTGCTGTGTGCCGGTGCCGGAGAGCAGCGTTGGTGCTGCGTCTGAACAACCACGTGGGGAGTGAACCTTAACTCAGGTGGCATTGGCCTCGGTGCTGCTGCTTCACAGTCACAGCTGCAGCGGTGCTCTCAGCCGGGCCATGGCTGTCCTCCCGCTGTGCTGTGGGTGGCTGATGTGGAGGACACGAGCTTGGTCCTGACCAAGACACAATGGGAACAGAGTGCACCGAGGGGTCTGTGTGTGTCAGCAGGGCTCGGCGGAGCTTCCAAGTGATGTCGTTTACTTTTCTAAGCCACACATCAGGGCATCGTGAAGCACTTCACAAAGGAGCGCAGGGCTGCAGGAGAGGAGCAGGGCACAGCTGACTCAGCAGGGCCCGGCTGGGACGCGCCTCTGCCAAATCCTTCCCATTGTCCTGGCCGTGCTGCCGCAGCTGGAGCAGTGCTGAGCCTGCTGCCGGGCTTCTCCCGTCCCCAGGGCTCCGAAGCAATCCTGTTTTTCCCTCTGTGTCCGAGCCAAAGGCTGCAGGAAGCGGTGGGAATCCTTCCATTGACGCTGACAGGCTTTTGCTTCAGCCTGTTGTTGCAGAGGAGGGGACATAATCTTCAGCATTAAGGTCTTTGTAATTCGTGTCGTGTTCTGGGGGTTTTAGATCAAATATTGAATAAATTCTTCTTTCTTCTTCAGCCTGCGCCTTGTGCCAAGGAGCATGCTGAAGCTGCTGCGCGCTATCACGTGGAAACTCGTGTACAATGGCCAGTCTGTGTTCCCACTTCGTCTAAACAAATGGTTGCTTAGCATCCAGGATCGTCCTGCTTGGGATTATCTCCCCATATGGCGGTGTCGCGGCGCTGAATGATGCGGGGCAGAGCGCAGCCCTTTGTTGTCCGTGGCTGTACGGCCGTCGCTGCGGAGCTTTGGGGTTTTTGTAACAGTTGGCCAGATTCTGGAGGCTTGCCCAAGTAACGTGTTGGTTTGCTCCAGAGATCTTGGGCCCGCGTGTCCGCAGACCTGTGGTCGTGGGATGCCAACAAATATCAGCACTGCAAATCCGCTTTGATAGCAGAGTACTGAGGAACCTTTAAGATTAAGGAAAAATCATTGGTATTGATAAGAGATCTGAGTGCAGCCACCAGGCTCGTTGCGTCCTCTGCGTTGCGTGTAAATTCTTCCTGCTTTCAGCCTCGCTCGTTGGTCTGGAAGTACTCTGTGCTTCCTGTATATCCACATGTCCTCCTGTGGTGCATCGTGCTGTGCCGTGGCCGAGCTGTGTTGTACAAAGCATGATTTGCTGACATCGGTGAAATGAGCGTTGTGTCTTCACCACGTTCCCTTGTTCAGGGGGCTTCCAACCTATCCTTATTCTCCATGCATGCTCAGAGCCATGTCTGTGCTCCAAAGGGTTTTGCCTGTCTCATCTCAGGACTTGTTGCTGCTGACGGCAGTAAGGGGTAGGGCACTCTTGACCCACTTGTGGCACAAAACCTGCAGAGCGTGCTGGCCGAGGCTGTCCTCGCTGCGTTGTGTGTTTTGATTCCTGCCTTTGTCCTTCCATCTGTTCATCCCTCCTGCAGCTCCCCGCACTGAGTCCTGCTCTCAGGCTGCTGCTCCTGCTGTGTCTGCTGCTGCGTGCCCTCATCGGGCCCCGCTCCTTTAGGGCCATGAGGGGTTTCCATGCCAGTATGAGTGCCCAGTAACTGCTGGTTTGTAGGGTTGTGGGATTACCCGGTGTAACAGACCAGAATCTGAGCACCGGTTTCCTGTAGGTAAGTTCATCCCAAGCTGTGGAAGTAGAACACTGCTCGCATTGCTCAGCAGCCGCCCCTCAGAGCTGTTCTCCTTTGTCCCTCTGGGATTCGGATGGAGGATGCTGGTGTTCCTGCTGTGTGTGTACTGTCAGAGTGAGCCCTTAAACAGATACACAGCCCTGCCATCCTGAAGCACACTTGAGCTCGTGGCCTGGCTTGTAGTTGTGGGACCTGAGAAGGATATGTACTTTGTTAAAGGAATTGGATTAAGACACTCTTGTCTGAGATTCAGTCTGCTTTTTAGAAGAGGAATTGGAGGTCTTTAGACCTAAAGTTATGAAAACATTTCCCCTGCTCTTCCCACACGCGTGTTTTCCTGGTGGCTTTGGGACCGTGATTAAATCCAGATAGATTCTTGTATCATGGCACGCAGTGCTGCTGACAGCATAACGAACACTCGGCTCGTGGGAGATGCTGTTCCCTTGGGGCAGGGAGGTGGGTGCCATCTCTGCTCTGCTGCCCTGCAGCGTGGCCCTGTTGTGCAGGTTTTCCTTCCTGGTGCCTTTAGGAGCAGGGGAGCAAGCAGAAGTGGTGGCTGTGAAGGAGAAGGCCCCGTGGTGACCGGTGGCTGTGTGTGCTGGCTGTGGTGTGCCAGTGCTGGCGTTCATGGGGAAGCAGTGTGAGTAGCTGACCATGAGGTGTGACCTGGGCTCTCAGCAGTGTACTACAACATCAGTGGGTTGCAGTGCTGGCAATGCTTCCTGAGGAGCTGGAGGGGCCCATTCTGCGCTCAGGGTGTTCGCAGACACTGAAATGATTGATAAGAAAACTCTTCAAAGAAACCTTGAAGGTTTGGGGGGGTGCTTTAAAAACAAACCCAGACTCGAGGGGGAAAAGCACAACCGTAGCATCGAGTTCCTTTGTGATAAGGTCTGTGAGATTGTTCTCAAATGATGAGTGGGATCCGAATACATCAGTTCAAAGAAACGAGCAAATCTCTCCTGGCAGACAGAGCTGTCAGGAGCCGTTTGTCTGCAGGCGTTCTCTCCTGTGTGCCCGTGTGCTCTCCCAGCAGTGTCTGACTGCATAGCAGCTATCATGCTGTACCTGCAGCTGGAACTGCGATGGGGGGAGCAGCTTTTCTGTGTGCTCTGTCCTGGGAGACGGAGTGAGAGTGCGTTCTCTGTGTAAAATCAGGGAAGATAAAAGAACCCCAATCTGGGCAGTGGGGAATCGATGTCACAGCCCGAAGGGGAAGCGCGGGGCCGTGGGGATCCGCAGTGCCAGTGTTGTACAGGGCACGCAGAGATGTGTCAAAGGTGTCTCAAGTGGAATGCTATCAGCACGGGCTGCGGATGCGTTCCTGTTCCAGGGAATGCTGTACCAGTCAGATAAGTTGTCAATACAGTTTTATCTCTTTGGTTCCTGCGTGCAGTTCCTATCGGGCCGCTGCTATCTGATCGTGGGCTCTCGCTGCTTGTATTCATACCCGGTTCAGTGCAGAAGGCAAACGCTGTGGGATGGCTGTGGCATAACCTGGGCAGTGTTAGAGAACAGCACGTTTGTGTGGGGTATCCATGACCGCTCCCTGTGCCTCCACATGCCCTCCTGGCAGGAGGCAGAAGCGGTCTGTCACCCATCTCCCGTGTGGCATGCTGTTCCCTTCCTGGAGCTGTGGTGGTGGGCTGCACCAGGATGCCATGTGCCATGCTACAAGGTTGGTGTTCTTCCTGAGAGACAGCTGGAAGTGCCTGAGAGCATCCCTGCTCCTGCCAAGGTGTTTCCCAGTTCTCTTGCTGGGCACCACTCGTGCAGCATCATCCTGTCCATGGGGCTGGCTGCTGCTCAGGGCTCAGCATTTGCAGCTTCACCACATATAGCAGCAGAAAGGTGGGAATAAGGGCAAAACCTGTGCCCTGAGGTGTCCTCTTGGTACAGGTTCCTTCCTAATGTCCTTTTTGGTCTGAGTTTGATTTAACTGAGAAAGAAGCCTGGGTATTGCTCAGCCCAGGTAAAAATAGCCCCGTTGTCACACTCCGTACTTTAATAAACCTTGTGCTAAGTGTGTGTGTTACATGGCATAGCAGAGGTGACCTAAGGGACTTGTGGGCAATAATTCCTCCTCCACAATAATGAGTTTTCTCTAACCCTCTTTGCTGTCTTCCATCTGCCTCAGGTTTTTGCTAAGTAAGAAATGAAGGGTGTTACAGACCAGGCTGGACGTTGTGCTTGTTCTGAAGGACCGTGGTGTGGGCAGACACGAGCCCTGCTGTCGGGGTGCAGTGTGCTGCTGCCCTTGTTGGGGGCACCAGTATCGTTAGCAGTGTTTGGTTTGCTTGAAGAGTTACCCAAGCATCACAGCTATATCACTTGGGTTGTAATTCAGACCTCAGCTTTTTAGACGTGACAAACAGAAAATGTGAACACAGATGATAGTGGGAGCCGTGCAGTAATGGGCGTCACTCCGCTATGGTTGCATCAAGGTAGGTCAGGGTGTATAATCAAGATAGAGATGTAGCTGAGGTATGATATTAGGAACCTTATCTAAACTTCCACCTGTCAGTGAAGCAGTCCCATCCATCCCACCTGCCTGATAGCAATTACTTGGTCAGAAGAAATAATTTTCTTTGCGAGAGGTGAACTAAGCTGTCCCGCTGTAATACACAGCACAGCTGGGGATATTGGGGTACTGAGGGACTGCATGTACCAGAGAGAGCTTAGCAGGCTTTGCTGGCTGCAAGAAGAGCACAACTGGTTGTTAATACGAGGCACCATTGTCCTGTATGTGCCAATTTGTGTGTTACATCAGTCCCTCAAGTCCCAATAATGAACCGAGTGACTGACGGCGTTTGTGATAGGCATGCATAAGGAAGAGCAATGTATTCTTTCTTACGAAGGGAAAATTTTCCTGATCAAATATGAAGATCAGTGTAAATTTCCTTCAGAGTTTGAACCAAGAAGCTGCTGTCTGCAGCAGGACAAGGAGCAGAGAGGTTTCCTTGTTGTGGGACTGACCTGCAGGAACTTCACCCCATGTGTCCTCGGAGTCAGATACCTCAACTCCTTCTGCATGAATAGGAAAAACCCATTTACCTTCTCCTTCCTCCTCCTTTAATAATATGTTGCTCTTACAGAGAGTCATGCGTGGTGTGTGCTTCCTTGCTCATGGCCTCAATGATTTCTTCCTCTCTCATCCTGCCTGTACCCAACAGAAAAAAAAAAAAGGTTTTTCAGTCTATTTGTCAAAATGAGCTCCAGAGCTTTCCTCCTCAACCCCCTGCATCCTCCCCCCTTCTTCCTCTGCCTCTGTGTTGCAGAGAGTTCCTCCCTGAGCCGAGGAGCAGGATGTGGCCACGCTTTACTCCAGGAATGGCAAGCTCAGATCCATTTTTAAGCCGAGTTTTCCCAGCGCTCGGTACCGTCTGCAGGGCAGCGTTGTGCTGAGGTTTGGGAGCTGCTTCCTCCGCGAGGTTTCTCTGTCGGCAGCAGGTCGGTGTGGGCAGTGCTTTGGGTCTGTAAAAAGATGATGCAGATTTTGCATTTGTGAGTGCAGTGAGGTGCTTTCAGGAGTCAGCGCGTGTCGCGGAGCGGCGTTACGGTGATTAAAGGAGAAAGATGATAATCTCGAAAATATCCAGCTAGAAATATAATTGAAAATAAAACCTCAGCGTGTAGATGTAAAGAAGAGGATTTCTGTTGAGTCTGGTGACTCCATTAGTTTAAAGACCATTTCCATGTACCCAGCAAAGATTATGCCCCCGGAGCAGATGTAGAGTTTGGAGTCCTGCTGAGGTGAATCGTCTCTTCAGAGCCTCAGTTTGCAGGCAACATAAAGAAGGAAACAGCTGGAGAAAGCTGAGCGGGGCTTCTGGGGGTCGGCTTCCTACAGATTATGCTCCTAATTGCTACAGCTGAGCACACAAGAAGAAAGGCTGAGCTGGGGGAGGTATAGGGTTGAAAAATGCATCCTTTCTGCTGGCTGATGGTCGGCGTTCTGCTTCTGCTGCTGTTAGGGCTGAGGTTTTTGCTTCTGAAATGTAGCAAGCTCAGATGTTTAACAAATAAAAACCTTAATTCTTAATTGCAGTCTCTCGTGGTGTTTCAGTGTCTCAAGGCACGTGCTATTCAAATCACTGCTCGGTAAGAGGAAAATGTGGGAACCAAGACCCAGTCTATGTGAGAGCTGGTAAAGATTTACCCACTGCCACCACGTTCAGTGGGATTGGGCAGCGGGTTGGGGCGTCTTATTGTTTCTTTTCCCCTCTCAAGTGGGCCAGAGAGCCCTGAGTTTGACTGGTTGGTGCTCAGTGCCCGTAACTGTGGGAGGGAAAGCAGAGCGATCAGATGTGCCTTGTTATCCCTGAGCACTTAGGAAATAGTGAAGGGTGCAGACAGTCTAGCCGTACTTGTTATGGGACTGAAAGCAGTGTGTAAAGGCATGTAAGGATAATTCTCCAGGCTGAAGTCAGTCTGGTGTAGTACTATTGCACTGGGGCCTGGTACAGACCTTCCTGCTCTAGGTTCAGCTCCGTTTTGTAGGCTATTGCTTCCTTAGTTTTGAAGTCATCCATGTGGAGTTACATTCTGGGAAAGTACACTCATCTTAGGTACAGGCCCTGTGACGCTCCATTAGATTGATGTATGTGCTAGCAATTAGAGGGGAGGAATGCATGCAAGTGATATGAATGTCACCAGGCTGCCTGGGCTGTGGGACAGCCCTTGTACGTGTGCAGAACTGCTGCAGTCAGAGTGCCCCAGTGGGTTTAGGACTGTGGGATTCCCCAACCATGATCCTACCTGTGGGTCATAGAGCTGTCCAAGCTGTGTACCTGCACTGGACCACTGCCCATTAGCTGCTGGCTGGGGCTTTCACGGGTTTAAAGTCCTCTTTTTGTTGCTTGGAGGGGAATGGACGCCATCTCACGTGCATCTCGTAGGAAGCCTGAGCCCTGGGCTTCTAAGGGTCGTGGAAGTTGGGTTTCTTTAATTTAATTCAAACAATCTCTTTTGCTCCTTACCTACTGGAGTCTGTCACCGGAGGAATGGTGAAGTTTCCCATCATCATCCGTCTTCTGCTCGTCCTTCTTTGCAAGGGACTGTCCCAGGCACACCTCTGGGGATGATGTCTCCCTTGGGGCTGAGCATGTTGGTGCCTCTCCTGGCTGCCCGTCCCCCTCCTGCAGCCATGCACTGAGCTGCTGCCAGCTGGGTTTGAGAAGGTACAGAACACGCAATGCTTGCACAGAGTAATTGTTTTGGTGATTGTTCTTTCATTGAACTCGAGAAAATGGGTGTGCAGTTGGGATAGGCAGTAGTGATCGCTGGCTTTGTTCTTTGAGATGGATGAGCTAAGCCCGTGTGCTCCTGGAGCACTGCTTCAGCCAGCTGCCACCAATAAATCCCGCCTCCTGAAGAGGCACTTCACTGGAGATTTAATACAGACTTCTGGAAACGGTTACTGCACTCAGATGCAGAGAAAGCTGTGAGCTAGACCAAAAAAAAAAAAAAAAAAAGCAGTTATAAATCTGAGCACGCTCCTTTTTATTTTATTTTCTTGCTTGCTTTTAAATCACGGGATGATGTGAATGACTTCAAGCTTTTGTAGGGTAAGGGATGACCTAAAGAGGGGTGGCAATTTTGGGAGCCTTTGAGCATCGGCTCCTCTTCTTGTCACTTACTGAAGCTGTAATGCCGGGATGGCCTGAAGAGCAGGAGCCCTTCGTTCCCTGCCCGCTGCAGCAGCTGTAGCAGTGCAGAGCCCTGGTAGAAGCAGATCCAGGTGTGGCTGGTTTTGTTTGGTTGTTTGTAATGGTTTTGTTTCAGTGCATGTTTGTAAAGGCTACTGTATCTGTATCCTCTTCAGGGGTGAAGTCCTGTTGGATACACGAGGTTGGGATTTCTCTGTGAAAGAGCTGGGAGCGTATGCGGGTGCACAGGCGTGATGTGGAAAAGCTGTTACGCTGGGGATTGCTCACGGGGAAGGGAGAGCTCCTGGCCCTCGTCCCACTAAATCTGTGCCCAAGACTTGTGCTAATAAAAGCAAACGGATGTATTTTTATGTAGGAAACATTTTGAGTGCCTTCTGGCATCGTACTCGTGTGCGCTGCCTTCTGATCTGTTGGCTGCTTTTGCCTTGCCTGCCTGTCCCGGCCCGGGCTGGGGGGAAACACGGCTGCCCCCTGCACAACGGCTGCGTGTGCTTGGCTGTGTGGGGCTGAGATCCCACTGATGGCAGGTTCTCAGTGGGAATCAGAGCCCGTGCTCAACGTGGCTGTGTCTGTGCTGTTTGTAGATGTCTGCTCGCTGGTGACTCCGGCGTGCCCCTGGCTGTACAGCTTTGCAGAGGATTGTCTTGTAGCCCCTGTGATTCCCTGCTGCTTCCATTGGGTTGGTAATGCCATCTTCCTCAGCTAGACGATGAGTGTCTAACAATTTTTATGTTAATGCTTGTGTTCAGTTCATTTAAAGAATTGATAAGGAGCAGCATTTCACATCTTGAAATAGCGGAGGTTCTCAAAGAGCCTTTTGTGCTCAGAGCAGACCTAATAGCTGTATCTAGGCGGGAAAATGCTTGAATAACTACGACCTTTAAAAATGTCTGTGCTGCATGTGCTGGTGTTCAGCGGTCGCACCAGTACGTGTCAGGACAGACCACATGGAACACGAACCGGGGGGATGGCAGAAGTTATATTCGCTGTTGCAAAGGCACAGAGCACTCTGTGCCATTCGGCAAAGCAGCTGCAGCCATGGTGCTCTTGGCCAGGTTGAGGTGTGGGATTGCAGGGGGGTCTAAGAAGCTTTGGAGCTGGGGCTATGGCTCAGAGGAGGTGGACAGCAGAACCTGTCAGTGCTGATGGATGCTCTGTTTCAGGAAGTCCCTGATGTTCAGCCCCTTGGGTTGTTCAGCAGCGTGCTGTTCTCCTGGGAGCACCTTGGGGTGTTCTTTGCAGCTCTTTGGGATTGGCTTTTAGATAACTAAACCACGTTGGGTAGCTGGTGCAGATCTCTGCCTCCAAGGGATGGTCAGGATTCTTGGAAAGTTTGTTTGGGGAGCAGGAGGTGAAGGATGCAGTTTTCTCCTTCCTTTGGCCCTCAGTTGTAGCCATGCTGGGTGCAGGTCCCTCTTCACCACTCTTCGTGATGCGTTTGCTGTGATGTCTTCAGGATTGCATTGTACAAATAGTTTATTCAGTGCTGAGAGCCCTGAATACACATGGTTAATTTCTCGTCGCGTGGGATTTGTGCTCAATTCTTTATTTTCCTATATATCCAATAAGCATTCACAGCACTGGGCTAAAGAGCATTCTGCAGAATGAACCTCTCAATCTTTTCTACTGGAGTTGTTCTACTTAACAGGAAAAACGTGTGCTTTAAGAGCAGACTGACAGGAAAAAATGATTACAGTGGATGGTGTGGAGGACCCCAGGGATGGACAGCGTGAGACAAAGATATCCTGGATTCTAATCCTGTCTCTCCTGAATATTTATTTATGCAAAAAAGAACAGGTTCAATAGGAGACGTGGCACAAGGTCTTCTTCTGAAGAGCTCCGGAGTTCATCTTGGAGGCAGTGTCCGCTGAGGAGTTGCAGTGACAAACAGCCACGGACCCGGGTGGGCAGAAGCACTGGGCCCTGCGTGTGGAGCTGGTGGGACACGGTGCTGCGGGGATCCCTGCCCTGCGGGGCTGGGGAGCTCCGGTCTGGGCACTCAGACTTCATGGAGGTGAAGGCAGCAGCCGGGGCAGTCCCATCACAGCAGTGTGCCCTGAGGAGCGAGGTGCGTGCTCTGGTGCTGTGTTTTCCTGTTCCTTTATCCCAGACGTGACTCAGATGGGCCTCCACAGTTCATCCGAAACCTTAAATCTCCCGTTTAGCTCCAGCCCCTGGTGGGGGAATGGAGGGAGTTTTATCACTCGTTTATGTAAGCTTTTGTCACCGAATAGTTAGATTTATGCAGCGTAGTTAAATCAGATTTAGAGGATGCCGTTAACTCAGAGAATGACCCAGGGGACGGAAGGAAACTTCAGCTGAAGAAACATTTTTATTTCAGCGCCTGGATGAGCGTTACTCCAAACAGAGACGTGCACCCCTGTGCGGGTAAAGAATTACAGCAGAGCATTTCTGGCTGTAGCATTCATGATGTTGCTCGAGTGGGTTTTAAATTCAGTGTCTGTAATTGGCTGGAAGTTGCCTGCAACCTCAGGTTGCTGCTTTGTGAGTGGAGCTGGGCTTGGTGCCCCTCAGGCTGTGTTGAGGAAGGTGTGAGCAGCTTGTGACCTTCAGCAGGAGCTCCTGGTGTGGTCGTCTGGTTTATCTGAGGTTCTGCACTCTTGTAGCCATCCCAAGTGGCTTGCTCCTGCCTCGTGGGCACCTGGTGGTGTCCAGGGGGAGCACAACCAGTGCCCTGGTCTTAGGGGAAGCCGGGGAGGAGCAGGGGCAGCCACCTCACCTGGGTGGTGCTGGTGGTCTCAGGAGCATCGTCAGTGAGCTGGTGGAAGCTGGGATCATTTCAATCTGTCGAGGAATGAGCATTCTTGTGGAGCAGGGAGACAAAAGCTGTTCTTGTTAACCCTGCTCTGGAAGCTCAGTGGGTAAATAGCTTCCTGTTCTTCAGCGGGAGGAGGTTTTGGCATCTCAGGCCAAAAGCCACAAGGGCCCAAATTCCTGAGCCTTGAGGATGCTCTAACTTGGGATCAGTCTCAGGGGGAGTAGCGTTCCGTTTGTCTCCCTCTGGTAGGCAGCTCTGTGAGTTTTGATGTTAATCTTTTCTGGCTGGATCCAGATGGCATTCCGTGTAACTTCATGTGGGTGAGCAACCTCCAGTGCAGCGCGGGCTGCTCACGTGGACGCCGGTTCTTGGCACGGCTTTTCCTCTCTGTTCACTAAGTCCTTTTATTGATTCTCCTTAAATCCAGCCTTAGGTGTGCAGGTATTACTTTGATGAGTACAATAAAAGAGCCTAAGAGACCGAAACCTGCCTACCCCGATCTCTGCAGCTTTGCAGGTTTCAAGTGTTAGAAGCATGCTAAGTCTGAATTCAATTATTGCATATCATGCGATTGCCCATTTAGGCAAGTGTCGTATTTTACTTCTGCTCTGAAGAAAAGGGGAAGTTAATTAGAGAGGGGAGTTTCTTCTTTTTTCTTTTTTCCCAGGATAAAAATGAAACAGCATCAGTAGAGCTGGACAGGTTATGGAGGAATTATGCGATACGTATTCAAGACAGTTTAGAGTCAAATCAGGTAAATTAATGAGTTGTATCAAAAGGAGCTATGAAATTCAAATCTGTGTGCAAAGATTGTAATCTCGTGACTGTGACAGAAGTTGCCCTCACAATATGCTGATAATGCCCATGAAAAGCTAAGTGAGATCAGAAAAGCTGCACAAGCAGAAAATAGACCGTGGTTCTGTCTGTGTTGGCTGGACGCGAGGAACCAGAGATTTTCCATCTTGTAAACCTCTATTTTTGGAGCAAAGTAAATAACCTGGAAGGCTGGAGCAGTGCTGAGTCCTGCACAGAGGACAGCAATCCAGCTGAGTGCTGCGACGCTGCCTTATTCAGATCGGCTCTCCTGGTAGAAGCAGGCAATCCAACACAGGAAAGCTTTCAGCTTCTGAATCCACATTTATTTAAAAGCCTGTTTAGAAGGAGTTGTAAAGGAACAGCTGAGAGTGTGGTGCTTCCAGGCAACGCAGCCTGGGAAGGACAAAAGCCAGCAGGGTTAACAGCGACCGAGAGAGAATTGTCCAAGTTAACATCCTCACAAAAGCAGGAAAATGTGAAGGACGTTTAGAAATGCTCAGAATATGTTCTGATTGCATGTGGAACCACAGGATGCCCTAAAAAGCTTCTGCTGAATTGACGGTCCTAACGCAAAGTGCTCTGAAAACTGAGTCTGTAACAGTCTGGCACTCGTCCTGTTTTTGTAGTTAATGAGTAATCAATAGGAGAATAATAGCGACCCAAGTCGTGGTCGGGGAAAGTGATGTTAGAGAAGAAGAGCCAGATGCAGCATGTGCCTCGGCACAGCGGGGCAGCTTGGGGCAGCTCTGCTGGTGGGACCGGAGCAGCGCTCACAAATGGGGTCAGCAGAGGATGGCTTAAAAATATGGGTCAGGTAAGAACATGGCAGGAGCAGATGGCAGAACTTTGGTGGAAAAGGAACTTTCAGTATGGGCTGTTAACTGTGACAGCAAACTGGCTTTGAAATCAGCGCCAGTGTTCTGACTGAGGAAGGCTTCCCATGGTCCAGCTCATGAAGCTGTGGTCCTGGGTGGGTTGGTGCCTCCAAAGCAGGTCAGGAAAAGGAGTGAATAGTGAGGTGATAGTGTGACTGCACACGTGTAATTGCTCTGTAGAAAACCTGTGTGGAGAAGGTCCTGCAGCATGCAGAGTTTCATCCAAAACTCATAGATAAAAAGCCTCACTTGGCTCTTGAGGATAAGTGCCCTCTGATGTAGCAAAGCTGCAGCCTTGTTGGCAGCAGGACTGCATTCTCTGATGCAGGAGAGTGCCACCACCTTTGCCTTCAGCCATGGGAATCTGTGCTGCAGCTGATGCAGGTCATTCATGGGGAGGTGTGAGATGCTGTACTGATCACCCGAGGTGAGCACTGAGTCAGCCACACGAGCACATGTGAAGCAATGCACTGTGTGAGCAGAAAGGGTAGAGTCTGACTGCAGCTCTCCCAGACCCCAAGTAAGGGCTGACACCACAGGGAAGGATCTCTTGTTGGAGATCTCTTGTTGGAGATCCCTCCCTTGTGGAGTTTCTTTTGTGAGCCTCAATCTTCTTGTTATTATTAATTATCTCTTTACCATCCGGATAATCCTTCTAAAGTACCATCTATTGTTGACTAACTGTACCATTCAGTATTATTCATTGGTGTCTTACCCTACAGCTGCACAGCTCATCTTGGTGGTAGTGCTATTGCAGATGATGAGAGGAGGCCACAAGCCTGAGCCACTGCAGGTGTTACGGGGCATGAAGAGGGAAAGTTCTGTGCCAGAATCAAAACAGAGCACTAACAGCTGCTTTGTTGTAACAAACACTGGAGATGTTTTCCTTTACTGCAGGACTAACTCACAGGAGCAGGAAGTCCCTCTGTGAGGTCCCCGTTCTCCTCTAGGATTGTCCAGCAGGACAGTCAGCAGTTAGTCCTGCAGTGTTTCCTGACTTAATGCACACCTGCTCTCGAGCAGCGTGGCTGTGTATGTGCTGATAATTAAATCTGGAAGTGAGAAGACTTGCAGACTTCAACACCAGAAAAACAAAGGAAGTGGTCCTGAGTGACACATGCTGTGTATAATTGGCATAAAGAAAGCTGTTGTATTTTTGCATCCTCGTTCCATCTTGAAGTTGTCTCCCTTGCTTGCCTAAGGCTAAAGCTGAATATTGTCACTTCGGGGTAACACACCGGTGATTCAACCTGAGCAGGGAAGAGAGAAAAATGAGAGAAGCTGGTGCTACACGTTAGGAAGTTGACGTGAAGCCATATGACTAATTTTAGTTTTTAAACGCTTTTTCTTCTCTTTCGTGCCATAAGAGGCTTATCTCCTACCAGACTTGAGCCTTCCTGCACAAAGCTAAGTGAGGTTGACCTCGCGCAGCATGGGTCAGCTTATTTTAAGGTGGAAAAAGTCATTAGCTGTCTCCTGTGGAGGCCTTGTGTTGGGAAAAGCAAATGAGGAGCCTGCAGATGGGGGTGGCTGCGTGCTGTGCCTTTCCTTGCTTCTTGGAGCTCCGGGGCTGGTCAGCGATGTCTGCTGCGTGGCTCTGTGGGATGGGTTGGGATGCATTCGTATTTGTTACACAACTTGCATTAAGGATGAGGTTCTCGAGGTGCAAGCCTTTACAACAAGCAGGATTCCCAATCTATGGAATCCTCACAGTACTGCTGCCTCCTCTTGTGCTTGTGGAAGGAGTCGAGAGCGAAACGCTGGCTTTGCTGACTCACCTTGGGAAGCCTGTCAGCTATTCTTGTTTCCTTGCAGCATCTGAGCATCCCATGCTGAAATACTGTAGGCTGAGTGATGCGGAATGCAGAGTGTGTTGGGGTCGCTGGGGGGATGGTCCTGAGGGGGCTGTGGGAGCAGAGCAGCATTCTGTTCTGAGGATGCTGTCCCACTGCAGTGAATGGTTCTGTTCTGTTTCTGCAATCTTTGTCTGCTCATAAGCGTTTTGGAGCTTTTGAGGCTGTCTCATAGGAGTCATTTCTGCAGGTTTTGCTTGGTTAAGCTTTTATATACAAACCGTGCAATAGAAAAGTGTGCTTAAAGAAAACGTTGCAGTGCTTTAAAGGTTTTCACCGAAGGAAGTACTGTTATTCACGAGAACATGAGACCGTGCCGATGTTCCATGGACTGCGTACTGCCAGCTGGAGAACAGCACACTGCTTCTCATTAAATATCTCTACTGGATACGTAGCAGTAAACATATAAAGCAGCGCTGTTGCTCTGAGCTGGAACGTAGTCTGTAGCTCTGGTGAGGGCTCTGCTTTGTGCCAGACCTCATTTCAAACGGCAGAAACTTTCATTTCCAGAATGAAAACCCCAGGAGACGCAGAAGTGCGGCGTCTGTTGATGTGCTGATCATTTCAAGGTCAGGCGAGCGATCACGGATTGTGCCACTGTCACTCATTACAGTAATAATTTTATCTCAAAGTGAGGTTTCTTCACATACATATTGCAGCAGAATACAAAATCCAGTTGCTGATCCTCCAGAGCCCCTCATCCGTTCCGCACGCAGGGCGCTCGTGCCCGAGCCGAGCTGGGTAGGTCTGTGCACACAGAGCTGGGCTGCACTGGGGATACTGCTTCTGGTGGCAGCTGTTGGGAACCACCACACGAATCCCAACGAACCTGGAGTCAAAAACCGGTCTTTGAAATAATGTGGAATTCAGCTCTTCATCCTCACTGTGGGGAGAGCGTGCTCTTGGCACCGCGTTGTTGAAATATGACATGCACATTGAGGTAGGGAAACAGCAAAATAGGGCTGGATTCATGTTGATTTACCACTTTTCATGTCAATGGAAAACAGTACTTGCATTTATTCAGAAGGTTTTAGCCAGGAGTTGGAGGCTCATACATTAATAAGTGGCTGTGACAAGGAAATCGAGATACACTACATGTTTTTCATAAATGAAATCGTTGGCTTCTTTAACCAAAACCTTAATACATACAACGTTTAATTGCAGTGCCTTATAGGAATTTCTTAACAAGAGTGTTCTTTGAGCAGCCGCTAAAAGGCAGCAATCAGTAATAAAAATGAGGGCATTAGCACTCAGACCAGAGTAAAAGCATCGTTAAAATGTAAGTTCTAAGGTACAGTACTTTAAATTTCCCTCATTACACGTGCAATTAGGGAATAAGCAATAAGGCAATGATTATTTTTCTGTAATTTCTTATCCTAACTACCTTTTAAAAGTGTAATTAATGTAAGGTGGGATGAGCTGAAGTGCAGCATTCTCCTGAGGAGCAGTGGGTGGATGTGCTGCTTCCTGCACTGGCTGGGATGTGCTCCTGGTGGCAGAGCCACCTTTACACCTGATGTGCAGAGAAGGCTCAGTGCATGCAGTTCACCTGTGCTTCCCACCTGACCAGAGGGGTGGACACCTAATGAGCTCCCTGGGCTAATTGAAGGGCTGGCCCCTGGAGGGAGAGCTTCTCCTGGGTGAAGGCTGTCTCCTGAGGAGTGTTCTGTTGCTGAGTGCTGGTGAGTTGACTTTTTCTCACACGTGATTGTTGATGCTCCTAACAAACCTGGCCTGGTATTGCAAAGAATTTATCAGAAAGGATTTCACTGCTTCCAAGGGCTGACAGATGGCTGAGTATTTCATTAACACTAATGATGGGCCTTGCAGGTCTCACCTAACAACCTACAGGATTTAGTCTAGTCTACAGGATAACAAGGTCTTGGAGCATTCAGCATCTCCCCTTGGGGACCTCTGTGTGCAGCACCTGGGCAGCAGTGCACACACATGAGCTGTGAGTGTGCTGCCTCTGCTGCCATCACCTCGGTAGGTTATTCTGCAGTGGTGGAGGAACTTAGGCGATTTCATTGCAGATAATAGGATATATTTATTTTTCTGGCTAGTCGTGTTTCTGTGAGATTTTTATCTGGTAATTGTGCTTGTCTGTGGTGTGCAGATTGATGCACCCGATTCTGCTTAGCTCACGATGTCAGTTGGGATTGCTGTGTTAGGTGACTGACACTCTGGGCTCTCAGGGATCACCTTCAGCAATCCCAGCACCTGCAGTGGGGAAGTAAGAGCTGTGAAACAGATGTGAGTCTGTGAGTGCAGTGTACTAGTATGAGGATGTGGGCAGCTCTGCAGCCAGGCTGCAGTGAGGCACTTTTAGGTACCCAGCTACATCTAAATCTCTGCAGGGTAATACATTAAACCTCCTTCCTAAATTCTAAAGTATAGAATGAGAACAGTGAAGAAGGAGCGAGCAATTAAAGGCAAGACAAAAATACCTACTTGTCACAGGGAGGGTTCAATACTTTGTTCCTTTGCTGAAGGGGAAAAAGAAAAAAAAGAGGGATATAAGCTCAGGTAGTAACTTTAAATTAGCTTAACTTGCTGATACCTTAAGGCTGAGGATTAGTGAATTTAATTATGGGAGCCAGGAAACGCATTAAGATAACGTTAGGCCTTAAACTAAGCCCCATGAGGCACTGAAATTAAAGTTGGTTTGTGCACCATCCCCATAGCTGCAGCCCTCCCCTCTCTGCCAGTGCTCCATGTTGGCTGTTCTGTGCTTCTGATGAGAGAGTGAGTGCCTGGGGCAGCTTCCCATGGCACTGGGGTGCTTTGCTGCCATCGCTGTATGGCACCTAACACTTGTTGTACCATGCAGTTATAGCAGCACCCAGCCCCTGCCCAGTGTGCTGCCCTCATCGTTCCTCAGCCCCCAGCAAGGCGTGTGCCATGCAGAGGGGTTGTTAGTTAGGTGCCGAGTTTGTTCCTGCTTGGCTTTCACCTTCCTGCTCAATCGAATCTATTATTCATCACTACTTTTTGTATCTGAGCTTTGTATTTGCTTTTATTTTTTGAGAGAGGCTCGAGATTAGACTGTCTGAAGACCGCTTTTATGACGAGTCCTCATTCGTAGTGTGTTTGCTGATGAGTTATATAGTATTGAGAAGTTATTTAGTATTGACCTTTCTCGTGCTTACTGTGGATGTGGATTTCTCTCCCATTTGCTGCTGCAGAGTTGCACACCCCTGTTTTTAACCTAAAAGCAACACCTTTTACCAGGGAGCGTAAGATCCTGTTGAAAGAGGAAAACAATTTCCTTGTGTTGGGTTATGTCATCCTTTCTGCGCTTTCTGTTACTTAGGTTTCGGGCTGGCTTTTTCTTTTTAGTATTCACTGTTTCTTTTTCATCAGATAAAAATTAGTGTATGGGAACTGTTGAATCACGGCCTGAACCACTGCTGGATCACCTGAGGTGAGCACTGAGTCAGCCACGGGAGCACAGCTGAAGGCAGTGCCCCTGTGTGATTAGAAGGGGTGAGGTCTGACTGCAGCTCTCTCAGACCCCAAGTAAGGGCTGACACCACTGGGGAGGGATCTCTTGCTGGAGATTGCACCTTTGGAGTTTCCTACTGCAAGGCTAGGATACGGCTGAGCATTTTTCTTTATTTTGATTGTCTCTTTCCATCACGATGCTCTTTCTAACTATACTATCTGTAAAATATCTTGACTGCAGTGCCGTTTGGCATTATTCATTCCGTTAACCATACAAGTAGCCTTTAAACAAACAAACAGCCCTGCAGTTCTGAAGTGCTGCTCGCTCTGCTTCAGTCCAGAGGAGCTGTTAAACCTGCAAATACGGAGCGGTTTTGAGGAATAAAAGAGATTTGAGTCCTTGAGCCCTCAAAAAGCCAAAGAGCATCAGGGCAGTGCCCGTCTGTGTTTGTCACTGAGGTGCTGTGCTGATGCTGGCGTTGCCACGTGAGGTTGGGCACCATGCTGAGCACCAGGTCCCATCCAGCTGAGCTGCTCTGCTGCTCAACAGCAATCTCTGCATTATGCTCGTTTGGATTTCTATAGCCGAGAAATAGAAGCAGCTGCCATTTGTTCAGTCTAGATCACAGCTGAATCAGCAGACTCCAGCTTCATGTAGTTAATTATACTAAATATATAGAGAATAACAGACTGAAACAAAGAAGTGCTGCTCCCTTCTGCAGTTTTATGGCTTTATTTGGTGCTTTTAGCAGCCCTGTAATCCATGCTGTAGTCTCAGCTGTATGTCAGTTGATATATTCCTTGTTTTATGGATCACTGGAAGATAATTCTGTTGTTTTCCATTGGACCTGTAGTAAATAAATGTCAGGATTTTTCCGGTGCTGCGTACTCCAGTTTCCAGCTGGTGTATTAATTTCTGTCAAGTGTCTTGGCTTCGTATTTGTTCCAGAGATGGTTTGTCTTCATGCTGGGTTAAATCATCAATCCTGATCCTATTTTTCACAAACTAAAAATAATTACTTAAAATGTGCAGTCAGGAATACTTTTCTCATGTCTTCTCCACCGCTCCTAAAAGAAAACAAGCATCCCTCTTGCAGCGCCTTGGAGCTGATGGAGTGCATTTAGTTTGAATGCCCACATGTGCTCTGTAGCTCTTAAGGCTCGTGACAAGGCACAGCGTTGTGCTGCAGAGCTGCAGCAGGTCTGTCTGTGGAGAGAGCGGAGTGCTCCAATCCCAGTCCTGTGTCTGATAAATCTGATATTTTTGGCTTGAGGTAAAAGACATTTGGGGCTGATTTGGGAATTCCAGAGGCTCCACCTCAATGATGTGCTGATGCACTGCCCATACTGTGCAGCTCAGGCAGCTTGGGGTTCTGCCTGGAGCTCCTGAGCTGCATGCAGCAGCATGTGCTCCCTCACAGCGTGGTGCAGCACTGCATCTCTGTTTTAACGTGCAAAAATCCTAGCAATGCAGCTGATAGTTCACCAAGCAGCAGTGCTGTGCAGGTACCGGCTCTCCATCAGCTGTGGTACACTCACATGCTGCTGAGTTCCTCTTGGGATCTTCCCCAGTCCCAAAAGCTGGAGCTGTGTGCTGTTCTGGATGGGTTGCTGTCTCATTTCGATGTTCTGTACATCTCTGTCGCTGTTGGGATGGCTGTTCCAGGGTTTTATTTTCACTGCATGTTTTGGAAGTCTGCTGGTTAAAAGCCCAGAAAATGAGGTTTGTTTTAATATCAAGGAGTTGCAGAGAAAATGGGAAGTTGTTTGAGATTCTCCTAATTCAGCTCTTTCCAATTCCTTGAGAAGTTGGTGCTGATTGCTCTATAAATAGTAATTCTGCTTAATGACGAGTTTCTCATTGAACCTACAGACACATGACCACCAGTCCCACCCTCCTTTTATCGGCCCAGGCTCCTACAGGGATGCTCTGTCAAGGCAGCCTGCAATGTGAGGCGCATTTTTCTCCTTCCTTCCTATAACTGGAGGCCCTTGGTCCCAAGCAGCAGAGATGCACTGCCCATCTTGTGCCGCTGTCCCCTTCCTCCTTGCTGCACCCCACCAACCCGTGCCAACATCCGGAGAAGTGTGGGTGCCCATCCCAGGAGGTGCCCAAAGGCGTTGGAACTCAGTGGCCTTGAAGGTCCCTTCCAACCCAAGCGATTCTGTGCACACGGGGAGATCCCAGAGCTCCTGCAGTGCCAGAGGCAGAGCACGCCTGGCTGCAGGTGGTAGGGCTGCACTGCTCAGCCCAGCAGCCCCTGCCAGGCGGCCTTGCCAAGCTCCCTGACTTGTTTGCCTGTCTTCACGCGGGGTCTGCTTGCATACTAAGTAGCTCCTCTACGAAACATCCTTGAGTTCCAAAGATGCTATTCACAGAAATTGCTCTTTAAGAGGAAAGAAGGGCATTGCAGTTTTGTTACTCACATTGCTCCCTGCGCAGTGTCTTTTATAGCACCTAAATAAAGCTCAGGCACTTGCCTTGCTCTGGAGTAGTGTTCTGGGTTTTATTTTTAAAGGCATTAAAACGTTATGACGTTAAAAGCATCCTCAGACTGTGCAAGTTCTGTACGAAAGTGGAAGGGTGATGAGAGGTAGAAAAAGGTATCACTTTGAATAAGGGATGCCTGGTGTCACCAGGGGCTGTGGAACAGCTGCCAGAATGGGTGTGGAAAAGCTGCCACTGCCTCAACACCTGCACAGCATAGCCCACGTCCTTCCCCTGGCAGGTCACTGGCAATATACTGCTGAGGCTTTCCTGCTGTAGTCGAAGGTGGTTATTTATTGATCTGCTCTCGGCAGCTGGTGAAATGCCAGCTTTCAGCATTAGCTCCTGGCCTCGTTTTATTTAAACCTTGTAAAATTTTATTGTTTCTCTTCAGCACTGAGAATGTGTAAATGTTTCTTTCTGGAATAGTTTAGGATAAGGCTTCTGACCTTCTTCTTTAAGCCTGGAAGCTCTCGTGGCTTCAAAAAAGAAGCATGAAAATTTCCCTTGTCTGCCCTTCCTACGGCTTCTTGGGATGGTGGCCGATCTGTAGGGTTGGCTCGAAGGGAGCACGGTGATGTGGGGAATTCCTGCAGGTGTAAACAGAAGTTAATGGTCAGTAATAGCTCAGACAAAATCAGCAGTCAACTGTTCTTTGGGTTTGAGATTTGTTTGCTTTTTTTGTGTGATTGTTTTTATTTTTTTTCAGATGAGTTGACATCCTTGGGCAGTAAAGTTTGTTTGCTGCTCAGAATGGCTGCATGCTGATGGCTCTTGCAGTGCAGGAGGAGGTGCAGAAGGACATCTGGTTTTGGGATTGCTATTTTGACACAGAAGTGTTGGAGAGCACTGCTGGGTTTCTTTGTACCACTGCAGAAGTGGAGATGGATCGGGCAGGAATCGCAGAAGCTATTACAAATCAGCCTTCCTGTGTTGTTAATACTCATTTTCCATGTGTAGATCTCTGTAGTGATAAAAGGAACTTTTACAGAATGCTGTAATGCAACACATTGGCCGTTGTTACTCTAAGTAGGCTCGGTGGTAAGGAGGTTCTTGGATCAACTTCAGGAGCATCGCTTTACCCAGGAGCTCCTGAAGATGAGAGCTTTGAGAATACCCTGGGGGCTGTTAAGTTTGTCGTTCACAGTCAGGTCGGGCACCCCAAGCAGTTCCCAGTGTGGGTCTTGCCAAGTGCTGAACTGATGGGGTGCACTCATCCACATCCCTGCTGCACTTGTGGTAGAGAGAATGGTGATAACTGCGTTAATAAGTGGCCTAGCTTGTATCGATGGTGAGCTGCTTGTTAGCTGACATCTAGTGTAGTTCAGCTTCCATGCACAGCAGCCATAATACAACAGCAGGCTTCTTCTGTCTTGCAGTAGTACACATTTCTCTTGGTGGGGCTGATTGTGGGTTTCACTTGGGTTTGGCAGCTGAAAAGTGCCACAGCTTTGGTAGCGTGTAGCAGCCTTCGCAGCAGATTGTGAAGTCGTTTTTTTTTCTGCTTTATTTTTAACTTTGGGCGTTTTGCTTATCTCTAGATCGTGCAGTACTACAGAAAAGGCACTGAGTCTCTGTGTACAAAACAGAGGCACCAGGCCTGACGTTGGCCTTTCCATTGCTCACATTTACAGTAGGCCCAGCAAGACCCGGGGAAAAGCAGCAGGGCAGTGCACAGCAGCAGATGGAAGCAGGAAATGAGGAGCAGAAACAAACATGGCACGCCTCGTATTCTTTGCAGTAAATTCATCTGAATGCTCGGTTGTTGTGTACATGTGCAAAATCTGTCTCCATCTAATTTTAGGACTGCTATTTTATTTGGCATCTATATAGCCCTCGGCTTGTCCCCTGTGGCTGTAGGTATAAAATACACTTTTTGCAGTTTGTTGGCTTCCTTTGGTGCTGCTGTGTGACAGCAGTGTGCTCAGAGCACTGCCTGGGTTCTGTTCCCAGGCATGAAGCGTCCAGGCACAGAACCCTGCAGAACCAATTGTCATTGTTCTGTGACATCCAGAGCTGCTCGTTAGGAATAAAACTGTCGGAATTCAGTAGTGCTAATCAAGAGCCGAATAGTTCTGTGCTGTATATTACGAGCAGTGACATTAGAACTGGAAAGGAATGATCCCAGAAGAAAGCCAGATGTAATGGGAATTGAAAGTAATGCCAATGGCCGGCTGCGTGTAGTTGCTCAAGTAAGGAGTGAGGTGGTGGTCCTTGGAAGAATTTGTGTTAGGGCGGTCTGTGGGTGCAGTCCGGTAGGGATTTCATCCGGTGTGTGCTCAGCCTGGAGGGCTGTGCTGGGAGATGGATGCAGCACGAGCCTGGAGTCCCAGCACAGTCCTGGGGTGCTCACTGGGCATCCCTGCACCTGTGTGTGCTCCGTGAGGCCGCCGAGAAGGACCTGTGTGGGGCTGGGAAGGCAGGAATCCAAGCCAGGATTCCGGTGACACAGAGAGGGGTTTACTCAGTCAGCTAATTCCACGTCCCATTAGAACAAAGTGAAGAATGCTGCAGATTGGGACCATGCTTTCATACCAATCAGTTCTTAGATTATTTCTCTCTTTACACCACCTGTTCTGGCAGCTAACAACGATACAGAATTTTATATTGTGTTATTACTTGAAAATGGAAACAAATGGCACAGGGCTGCGTGGCAGCCGTTCCCATTCCGTGCTATCCGTTCCCGTGGCAGGTCTCTATTAGTCATGATCACAGCAGTGCAGGCAGGGCTGCTGCTTCCCTGCTCGTGGGCAAACATTTGCATTGCAGACCTGTGATTCTAGGAAATCATAGCAGAACCAAGGCTGTGCTTATTGCTGTGACTGTTTGCTTACCTTAAGTTTGCAGAGGCTGATCGAATCTGCAGATAAAGAGCCTCATGTTTTCAGTGGAAGTATTGGATTCATAAATCTTCAGTTCATCCCTTAGTTAAAATTTCGTACTCTGTGGAGAGAGGATCGTAGATGAGGCAACCAAAATGTAGAACAGCTTGTATCATCATCGCTCCTGCTGATGGCCATGGCACTGAGTGATCTGACTTAGGGCAGTGTGCGGGCTCCGTTGTGTGCGGTGCACACTCACTGTGAGGTTACTGTCAGCATGAGTGGGAGCACAAAATGGACTCTCACTTCCAAAAATAAAGCTGGTTCCTTACACCTGGGAGCTGTCGGAGGTCATTCTGTGGGTTTAATTGCACTTCTGACAGATCTCATGCAATACTTGCTGCGGTGCTCTTGCTTGGATGCATGCTGGAAAGCTATTGTTGCTGCAGTGGGACTTGTGCATCCCTTCCTTGCATCTGTATTCCTAAGGACAGCAGCGCAACAAATTCTGTTTGAGCATAAGAGTAAATCAGAAGCAAATCCTTGATGACTGCTTGATTATTCTAGCAGGATTTAGTGTATATTAAAGACTGAGCCCATAGGACTATTAATATCAATTAAATCAGTAACCAAGAGCAAAGTGGATTTTATTTCAATCCTCAGATAACTTAAAGTCACGATATTGATTTATTTTTTTTCCAGTGGCTGTGATCTGCTGGTTGTGCTCAGAACATTTTTTCCTACTTGGCTGAAATCCTTCACCTTATCTGGTACTCCCCAGTTACTGACGTGCTTTACTTTGAGTGTGGGTTCATGGTGTACATTAAATGTCAGAAGAACCGTTTAAATAGAACGTGGTGGTGATGTAGGATTCGGTGCCTGCTGGCCCAGTTGTGATGAATTTAGGAAAACAAGGTAGGAAATGAGCAGAGAAACAGCAGTGTGTTAGGTATTCGAGGTGAAATACTGCTAAGAAGTATTTTTTAATATGGAAATAAAAGAGGGATTCCTAATGGTGCCTTAATGCTCTGAAGAAAATATAACGTTAAATTCATTTGCTTCAATTATTTTTATTTTTAAATCAAACAGGAGTTACCAAGCATAAAATCTTGAGAACACAGCTAACGTTCTCCCTGTTCAGCAGTTGCCAGTGCTCATCAGACCATTGTTCAGTGTGATTTAAACAGAAAGAAATCAGATGTGTTCTGGATGTTTTGGGCACTGTTTGCTTAATGTGAATAATATGCCGAAGGAGAACCTGCAGTCTGCTGATTTCACCTCAGAATCCAGGCAGAACCACGGGAATTAGATTTAGAAACAATTTTGCTTCGTGCTCCCAACCAACCTTCTTCTTAGAAAACGGTCTAATTAAGAACAAAAATAGTCATTACAAAACCGTGTTCCGTTGCAGTTTCCTTTTGCCTCCTCGCTCAGATTTGCTTGAAAACAGAAGGTGTCTGTGCCAGCGCTGGGCACAGGGCTGGTGCTGCTGTGACGTGGGGTTTGTGCTCCTCACGCTGCTGCGGCTTCGCAGAGCTGTTTGTTCTCCAGCCGCTTCAGTGTATGACCTTGAGCAAGGCAGCGAGGGCTGAATTTTTCAGAAAGTGGTCTTTAATTAGGCAAATTTCTGTTCTCTGCTGTATGCCTTGGGGCTGCTTGAAGCGGGATGCTGGAAAAATGCATTTACTGGGCCTTGCTTGTCTGAGAAGTCAGAACTGCATGAATAAAGAAACGCTGTGACCTTGGCTGCTTGCTTTTAGAAGCAGCACAAATCAGCGTGCGGTAGTGAACCTGTGCCGGTCCTGCAGAGCAGTGGGAAGCGCGTGGCCAAGAAGCTGAGCGCTGCCACGTGCTCGGTCCCAGGCTGTGTTGGTGCTCCTCTGGCTCCCCACCCAGTGCACAGGTCCTGTTTGCAGTGTGGTGGCCAAGCCTGCCCTCATTGCGCAGCCACGCTGCGGGGTACAGTCCCTCCTCCTGTCCCTGTCTGTGTCTGTCTCCTGCTGGGACGAGGCCAGCATGTGTTGCTCCTCACTGAGCACATCCCCACATTGGTGTCCTCAGAGCACATGGTTACTTCCAACGTTTGGTGCAGTCGGTGGCTGCTGTATCATACCCTCCCTCTTCTCTGGAGTGCTTGGACGGGCAGAGGGCTCTGAAATAGGCAAGGAGCTGCTCTCCTTGTTGATTCTAATGTGTGCAATGGTTGGTGTGCCTACAGCTTGCTGGGTGCTCTGCAGGAGCGGAGCTGGAAGGTCATTCCATACAA
The DNA here is from genome assembly GCA_023055505.1 of Callipepla californica brunnescens. Taxonomy (NCBI): domain Eukaryota; kingdom Metazoa; phylum Chordata; class Aves; order Galliformes; family Odontophoridae; genus Callipepla; species Callipepla californica. Next base: position 14,422,951 of record JALIRH010000015.1, on the reverse strand, counting down.
GTTTGTTGCTTTCTGAAAGATAGAGCCTAAAAACAGCAAATCCCAATGTGACGAGACAAAGTACCAGCAGAGGAGGACAAACAAAAGAAAAATACCCCCAAACCTTTGTACTATTCCCATGACTACTTTAAATTATATCAAAAAACCAGAGCATAACCACGTGGGCTCATTCCCTCTCGCTCTGTTGGGCTCCAGAGGAGCAGCAATGCTGGCAGCACTGCACCAGGAGCCCTCGTGCCCCCACCAGTGTGTGCAGTTTGTCCTAGGACAATCGAGTGTGCTCACTGGGAATGTGCAAGTGGCCGGTGCCAGGTTTTAACTGATGCTGTCGCTCCTGTGAGCCTGCTCTCCTTATTTTATGCGTGTGGAAGTTAGCAGTCCTGGACAACCTTTTGAAAATGTCTCGGAGAGCCAAATAGGGCTGAAAAATCCGTGGCAGGCTGTTTAAGGACATAATAGAGCACAGCACGGAAGTAAGACCTTTCTCCAGGGCTCTCTAATGCAATTACATAGCAAATATGTAACTGTATCAGGGACTATTGTTGAGCTTTCACCAATTCTATAGAAAAGTTGGTATTTTCTGTTCCCTTAATAACAGGTCGGTGTGTGCGTGCGGCTGCCAGTTTTATTGGCAGCTTTATTAACTTCCTTGCTGCCAGAGCCATGGCTGAAAATAGGGTTTGTTTTTTCCACTTCAGGCTGTTTTTTTTCCCCCAGTTCTACTTTACTTCAAGCTGCACTGTCTCAGAATCCCATTTGGAGCCAGTGCCCTATTGCACTCAGTGCTGTACGTCAGGGGAGCAATATGTAATGCAGTAATGCTTGAGGTGTGGATAAAACCATTGCCTTTCCATTTTTTCCTCCACCGTTCGGTCTATTGCATGTGTATTCTGTGCTCTGCCTGGTGAGGAAACGTTAGATGTGTTTCATCAAGGTAAAGATGATCTTAACATTAAGTAAATGGAAGGTCCCACAGATATCCTCAGGCTACTCATTTGATGGAGACACAGAAGCACTATTATGCAGCGATGGGTTGAATTCATAACGTGTAACACATTTTAATGCTGTTTTTCCAGGTGAACTTAAAGATTGTCATTGTGATCTCCTGGAACGTATTTGTTCTTGCTTCACCACAGACATACTGCCAGTGATGGGGTGCCAGCAGCACGGGCTGTGACTTTCAGTGTAGCAATGAAGAGACTTGAAGAAGGCGTGTAGTGGCAGGGTGAAGGCCAACCAAACTGAGGCAAAATGATGAGTAAATAATTTTTATGTAAGGGAATAATAAGCGTTTATTGAAATGTCAGTAGCTGCTACATAAATACACATGCTGTTATGTGATGTGTGTAACTGTGGTGATAAATGCGTTCACCGCGGTGGTGTTATGGTCTGAGGAGTGAGTTGTGATGTCTTGGAGCAGAAGTTTGACCAGTTATTAGAAAACGAAAGAAGCTCCAGTGCCTTTCCAGTAAGAGGAGAAGAAGGCAGGAGCTGTGTGCAGGGCTTTCTGCCTCCAGAACACTTCCCTAGGCATCCTTGTCCATAACCAGACCAGGAGTGCAGCGTACTGGATGTGCTCTCTTCTTCGTGCTGCTGTCATGCCCGTCCTCTGGTCAGTGCAAGTCAGAAATGATGGAGAGTTGCCTTCTCAACTGGTCACATAAATACTTCATTGCTGAGAAATTATCTGGCTTATATTTACAGTAAGATAGTCAAAATGTCCACATGACTCAAAATGTTGAGTTTGCTTCAGTTTTCTCAGTCGGTGATTAAATTTGAGGTGGCTGCTTTCTGTGGTGATCCTGATGGCTGTAAATAATGGCACTCTGGGCAAATAGAATCTTTTGCTCCAAATAGAAATGCTCAGAGCAGCCGAAGGGGGAAAAAAAAAAGCCATCAGCAAGCTCAGGGCAGCTGAAATGCTCGGGAACTGACTGCTTAATGATTAGTAGTGGTGGGATCTTAGCATTATCAGCAGCTATTATTTCATACCTCATTACCCTTGGGACCTTGCATTGTGGTAAGGCATGAATTTAAATCTGGCTCTGGAAAACATAGTTGGTTCCCACGTGTCACGCTGTGTGTGGGGTTGGTAAGGATCAGCTCTTGTGCAGGCCAGGTGTAAGTCTGATTTTCTTCAGTGCCCGGTTCTGAAATAAATAACGATATTAGCTGCTGTATGTTTATTCTTCTGTTCTACTGTTGAATAGTATTGATGTTGTCCAAGGGGTGGGTGATAAAAGTGGTTATCACTGAGGTGAGGCCCTGTCTGACAGCGCTGCTTATCTGAAACACACAGTGCCTGCTCTGCCAGGTGGGCTCTGGGATGGGCTGCAGCTGGCAGTGACTGTGCCGTGCAGAACAGGGATGCTGGAAAGAGATCCAGGCTCTGGCATCTCCTCATCCCTCCCTGTGCTTCATCACTTGATATCTGTGTAATAGATGGGCAAAGTATACAGTGGAAGGTGCTCTTCTCCTCCTGCTGGGACACTGATGGATGGTGGGGGCATGCTGGCTTGTGGATGGGGAGCTGAGGATAAACGTGCTCACAAAACGATTACCTTCATTTTCTCACCAGAACTGGAAGTTCACACTAAATGAGTGGTCAGTGTCTTTAGAATGGTTGTGATGATCCAGCACGGCTCACCAAGGCTGTCAGTGAGCTGGGATTTGTGCACAAAGGCGAGATGTTTCAGGCTGGAGATGGATGCTGGCAGAAGCCGCAGCTCACAGGCCTGGGCTGTGCAAGTGTTTCCTGAGCTATTCATCTCTGCCCTGCACACAGAAGCCACGTTTGGGATGGGGAGCGCTGTCTGCCTCTTTCAGGGCATTGGCTGAACTGCAGAGAGCATGAAAGCTTCCCTTCACTTTTCTCTGGTGCTGCCGAGTGAATGTGTGAGTGTGTGCGAGGGCAGCTGGGCACAGAGGAGCGATTCACGGCCGCGCCAGCTCCTGCTCCGCTTTGTTGGAGCGCCGGGGCCTGCCCGGGAGAGGACACATTTCCTGGCTCCTTCCCCTCTCCAGCTGCACCGTGCAGAACGTATTAACGTGCCTTGATGTGCTGCTACGGATAGGCCTGCCACACGATGGGAGAGCAGGGGGAAGCCCACTCTGAAATCACTTGTGGGCTCATCTTACGGCTTCAGCAGCTTCCCCCACATCAGTCGCTCCCCAGACTTCTCTGTCTCCATCCAAAAAATATGCTCCTGCTGGTGCTCCAAGCCTGGTGCCTGTGTGTTCTGCTGCACTGTGCTGCTGGAGTCCATTCCTGCCCTCTTGCCCAGCAGTCTCATTGCTTTGAGTGCTTAATGGGCTGCATTAATTAAGCAGGGAATGAGGTTTGGATGGGAAAATAGAATGTGATTCTGGGAGGCAGCCTTAGTTCTCACAGTGCACGGGCCGTCCCTCTGTCTGTGAAGGACATTCTTTGCATGTCCGCAGCATTTCTTTTGTAGACACCTTAGGCTCTGCTTTCCAGAATGTAAAAAGGACTTTCGAGTCCTGAAAGCACCAATTTCTATGAACCAATTTCATCTGCTGAGCAGCAGCACGCTGCCCTCGCTCTGTGCCTGCTTCATTACTGGCTGCTGTTACCTGTTCTGGGAAGTCAGTATATGATTCTGATTTTCTTTCTGTGGGCATGGACGTGGTCATGGTATTGTTGTGGACGAGTCCTGGAATCAGCATGGATGTTATTCTCAGGGCTTTTTGACAACTGTTGTTTTTAAAAGCGTTCCTGGAAGGTTTGGTGCTTGGTTGTTTTTGTAGTTTTTGTTTCTCTTCTGCTCTGACAGTTGGCAAACATCAAAAAAGAAGATCCGCTAAGGAGGCAGATGCTGACTTAGTGGGTACACAGTTTGAATGACAAACCAAGATCAACAGATCATTATTTTTCACAGCAAGCAGAGAAGAGCTGAGAGAAATGGCTCATCTTCGTGGCAGCCTGTGCCGGCAGCATCTTTCACATTCCAGAATGCCACACAGCAGGACAGACTCGGTGGCACCATTTGGGGCTTTTGCTCTGTTCGCAGTTGTGTTCTTTTTCCATTTGGGCAGATACTGGTTTGTTCCAGGTGCTGCCATGGCAATGAGGAGATAACCTCATCTGCTCTGGTTCCGGTCGGCGGTGATAAGTTGTGTGTTGTCAAACTTAAGTTTTCTGGCTTCCTACCAGGCGTGGTAGGAGCCGTGGCCACTCTGGTGACCTTCGTGCATCCTTCCCGCTGCCTGCTGCTTGGGTTTCAGCGTGGAGATGCTGTTGGTTGCTGGGGCTGGAAATGGCTTCCTGCAAGTAACGGCTGCTCCAGAACTGCGCTGCGTATGGAGAGAGCAGACTTCATTTTTAAGTCATGAATACCTGCAAGGCAGTGCAGGGTTTCAGAAGAGGAGTGGTTTTGCCATTGCTGGGCTGCTGTGAAGATGGAGAAAGCGCTGTTTTTTGGGCAACAAATACTGTATGTTTCAGAATAGAAAGGAATTCCTAACGCAAAATGAAGGGATGGCTTCAAACTGGTGCAGTAGGAAGGAGAGGCGTTTGATTATGGGGCTGATCTGAATGGGAGCACCCAAATCTGTTTTGACGTGATGATTGCAAACAAAGCTAACGCAGTTTTCAGAGCTGTCAGTCAGACTCAATGGGGGTTTGTTTCCCTCTGTCATAAATTGTACCACGCACTGCAATTAAAGCCTTTTTTCTGTGACTTGCTGGTTATGTGGCGTTCAGCGTGTGTCGAGCTGCATTCTAAGTCATCTTTGTCTCGTTCAGAATTCACTTGGAATTCCTGTAGTGTGAAGACACGCTGATAGTTGCACAGCAAATCCTCCTTATGAATACATGCGCTGAAGTGCCCCAGCATGCACGGTTGCATGCGTGGTGTTTTCTATTTCTTTAACTTCCTCAATTTCAAACATAGCTCTGCTCTTCTTGCTGTTAACCTGATTTCAAGCAGATGGAGCGGTGCTGAAGCCATGGCTGGAACTGGTCGGAGAGGAAAACCCAGGGCACTCTGCCTTTTAAAGACAAAAAGTACAGTACTGAAGGAGTTTGCAGAAGTTTGCTGTACTTCGCCTGAGATTACAAGACCTGTAAGCGTGGGGTGGGTCAGCAGCAGGTCAGCTCTGGCAGGGTGATGTACCTGTGCCTGTTCTTCAGCAGTGAAATTCCTCTGCGCCGCTTAGGGACCGCTGTGAGCAACGTGGAGCTGTGGAACGAGGAGAGAGGTATTTTTACACATCACCTCCTCCTGGGAATAGCACGGGTCAGAAGTAATCGGGCCTCAGGGTGGCCTTTTGTTGTCGAGAAGCAATTCTTCTGAAAAGACCAAGCAGAGAGAGGGCTGGGGCTGCAGAGGGGATGCTGGGCAGAGCAGTTTGTGGGCAGAGCAGTATGGGTGGCAGAAGAGCAGAGCTGAGCTCTGTGCTGAGGGGTGGGGACAGCCTTTAAAGCGTAGCAGTTGAAGAGAGGGTTTTGTAGGGCCTTCAGGGATGTGGTCTGAATGACGTGTGAGTAACTTCAAGTCTGTGATAAGGAATGCTCTGCTTTTGCTCCCACCACGCTCTGCACCACCGCCTGTATTACTTTCCTAGATTTCTGCTGGGGATGTGGATGCTATGTGATGCGTTTTCCTCATTTCTCTCTGAAGAGATTTCTTTCCTCTGGTTTTCCATAGCTTTTCCTGAGGTTTCCCTGTGTTAAGTATTTTATTTGTTCCTTGTCGTGGTCTCCCAGGACAAGATGTAGGAGTGGTAGGGACCAGCCTGATTACTCAGTCTGTTTTCCTATAACCACTGAGGGAAGAGAGAAATGAGAAGGAATCGTTCTCCAGGTTTTTCACCCACTGTGAGTGATGAGGGTTTTCAGTGTGGGAGAGTGCTGAAGACCTGAGGAGCAGTAGCAGAAAACATGATGTTTTTACTGATTAATTTCCCCATATTTCTCTTATTTGGGGGAGAATAAGGAGAAAAAAAACAAACCTCTTTTTCCAGACTGACTCAAACATTACACACACTATCTGTGCTTTTGCACAGGTCAGGGAGGTGTCAAATGAGATGGCAATGAAGGAACAAAATGGTTTAGAAGTAGTAAGTGCAGCTCCTGGTGAGGCATCGCAGCATGGAGGAGAATCTTCTTCTGTCCTTGAGTGTGGATGAGCAGATTGCCTTACACAGCTGTGGTAAACCAGGGGTTAATCCTTATTCAGACACTGTTGTGCCTAATGTTGACATTTAATTGAAACAAAGCCTAGGAAACTGAAAACAAGAGAGCAGGAGATTTCCTAAATCACAGTATGTCTAAGATGGGGATAATTTAATTTCTGTATTGGAAATTGCACGTTTAACCCAAGAGCTGAGTTAAGCTTTCCTTCCTATTTGTATTAGAACGGATCAGTTTCTAATTCAGTAGCATTTAAGTCCTGTACTTAAAAAAAAAAAAAATAGGAACTTGGGGGAATGTTTTGTTTTTCTTCCCATCTGCTTCTTCTAATACAGTTTTTACTCACTTGAAAGTAAACACACGTTCTCCTGCACAACATTCCTCCTTCTACATCCCAATGTAAGTTATAACTTGTGCTGTACTCAAGTAGAAAAGCATCACTTTTTTTTTTTCCCTCACAATTACCAAAGGTTACACCAAGAGCAAAGGGGTTATTTAATTCGATGCTTTAGAACCATTGAAGAGAAAGTGCACTTGTCACTTTCCAAACTGTCTAATGCTGCCTTGGCCTCCAGCGAAGGGTTTTGTTTGCACTGCAGAAGGGTTGGTCCATCAGCTGTTGCCACCTAATTGTTGACATCGTACCTTTGTATTGCTCTTAGTTCAAGGATCATAAGCTTGGTCAGGTTGATTGCTTACCAATTAATCTCAAATGGATTTCTCTGTCTAATCTAATTACCTGTATTCCTGTTCTGTGCTGCTGTTACACCTCTTGTAAGGCTTTCAGCAAACTTGGTACTGACAGTACACAAGGATGCTGTGGCTTGGCATTTATAAATGTCAGAAATCACACACGCTTGTTTCAGCTTGCTTTTTGTTTCTGGCCATCCCACTTACAGACCAGCCCCATTGGGTGGTGTCCTGTCTGAGCTGTTACATCTTGATCGTAGCTGTCTTACGGGGCAGTCACGTTCGGGGCTGCCAGTCCCATTCTATTATCTCCTAATGATGAAAAAAAAAGAAAGCTACCTAATATCCTAATGATAGGCTCATGAAATTATGAAGCGTGCCGCTCTGCGCAGTGGAAGATAATAGCTATGCCAATAACAGCAGTAGAACTTGTAAGCATTTATTATTGGAAAGCATGAGAGCATTTTAAACACAGCTACAGAATGGGTGGGTGAGCAGTGAGGACGGAGTGGCTCTGCAGGAGACAGCCTTGTGTGCAGCTCTCTGGGTGCTGCAAGCTGCTCCCTGGTCTCTGGAAATGGAGTTGCACCTTCTCCTTCTTTAATGAAAAAGACATTAATGTGTATTTCCATCTCCCTCTGTGCCTCTGCTTGTTAGAGCAGATATGCCAATCCCAGGGAGGTGGTGGAGTGACTGTCCCTGGAGGTGCTGAAGAGAAGGGTGGGCATCACATGGAGGGACACGGTCAGGGGAGGCTGCCGGCGTGGGTTGGTGATTGGACTGGGTGAACTTAGCAGTCTTTCCAACCTAAATGGTACTGTGAAATAAGCCAGTGGCCAATTCTTCTTGAATTCATATCATTCATTACTTCGTAATTTCATCTCTACCAGTCAGTAATTTCAAAGACAGCTCATTTGTTTGTTGGGGTAGCGATGTGCTCACTATGTGGCAACACACAGCTTCAGAGAGAATTCCTGGAGTTACATGGGGCAAGTGTGCCATCACTGCGAGCAGCCACGTGTCAGCAACTCATTTATCCTTGGTCCTCTCAGTGCCAGGCCCTTAACAAAAATTGCTGTCTGAGTTTTCACCCCACATCCCTCTTGCTACGTATGATTTTCTCCCACCCGCGTGGAGTTCCTCGTGAAGCACTGAGCTGTGCCAGCAGAGCTGTGCTGTGTGGAGAAGGATTTCCAGGTCCATGGATGCACTCCGAGGGGCAGAGAGCTGCCTGAGAAGTCAGATCCTGTGCGTCACACTAATGGAATAAGGGAAGGTGGCAGAAAAATAATTGCATTCTCTTTGTTAATGAAAGAGCACTTCAAGTCGCTGATGGTTTCACCGGCTTAATTACTTGGCAGTGGCGGCAGTCGGAGCCCTTGGTTCGAGGTCTGTAACAGCAGCTACGTGCAGCTGCTCTGCTGTGAACCAGGCTGTTGTGTGCGATGGCAGCTCAGGTACGTGGAGGTGCAGGGAAAGAAAGATGAGGTGCTTGGTGATGGGCAGGGACATCTCCCAGCCCTGAGAGTGCCGCGTGTGCGTGGATGTGTGCGTGTTGTGTTGAGTGCTGCTGTGTGCACTTCTGCAGGCGATCTAGCAGGCGAAACGTATACAGTAATTCAATACAACCCAGAGGGAACATGTAATGTTATGCAAAAATTGGGGCCAGCCAGTCTGTGATGAGGATCTGTAAGGCAGGCAGAGATGGATGAGTGAAGCAGCCATCCCACACCGCTGTGTGCGAGATGAACAAAGTGCCTAAAGAGGCTCCAACAAAGGTGATAAAAGTGTTCTTGAGTTTTGTGGAGGAAAATGAATGTTTACTTTTGCTTTGGGGAGTAAAAGAATAGGTGAGTGGTCCTGGGATTATCCTTAAGTGTTTTGTGTGGGACGGAGCTGTGCTGCATCATATGAGAGCACGTTTTACACAGAGGCTGTGAAACGAGGCCGGTTTCAGCGTTCACTTGGGTTAGTGCTTCTTGGCTGAGTCAGGCCCTGCATTTTCCCCTGGTTGTTTCAGAGGCTTGGCTCAATAGGACACTGATCAGCATCTTGGAGCAGTGTGTTGGTAAGCACCAAGTCATCATAACCAGTTGTCCAAACAGCACATGTACTGACACCTGACTTCTGAGTACTTCTTCAGTTCAAGTGATAATGCAGAAAAGCTGCTGCTTATCAGATGAGTAAGTCACTGACCCCAGATCTTTGTGGAGCGTTGGATTCTCATTTTAAATGCAAGTTACATTTTCTTTTTTTTCCCCCCCCTTTTAGAGCTGCTAGATGTGGTGCAGAGCAGTAGAAGCGAGCAGTTACCTTCCAAGTTTGCATTCAGAGGACCAAGGGTGTCTGTCCTGTGCTGACACCTGCCCTGTCCCAAGTTCTGTGCTGGTGGTAAGGTTCCAGCAGCTGTGCTGGGTGCTCTATGTCAGTGGGTTTTATTATTTTAGGTCTGTGATTTCTGTGATGTGTCTTGCCAGGCTGCGCATTTTTGTATCGTCTGGCTTGTAATTATATCCCCTCTGTGAAACAGTTTTCTGATAAACTGGGAGGGCTTATTCATCTGCTTCTGCTGAACTATGTATAGAACTGAGCTGCAGCCATGATTTGTACCCCTGTAGTTGTTTATTCTCTCTTCCTGGGAGTCTCGGTGTCTGTTGGAGAAATGTGTGGCGTGGGACGGTGTCGTGGCAGTAGTGAAGAGCTGGGTTCGAAGTGGGAGGCAGCCATTCCAGAACGTTTTTATTTTTAGAGCCTCCTTTCCCTAGTCTTGGATGCTGCCTCTCTGCCCTCCTTCAGTGTGAGTGCTGCCAAGCTGTGTGAGACAACTTCAAACTGACATCCAGCCACAGCTTGAAATGCGCCTTGAAATCTGTTTTAATTAGATACGAGCCATAATAATTTAATTACAGATCCACCCACTAAATTGTCTGTTTTGAATTTTAGCAGCCACATTGTATACAGAAACAAAATCTTTGGAGCAGTTCCCCCTGATTCCTACCAAGGGCACCGAAGCTAGGAGTGCAGCACCAGAGTGCTGTGCTTGTTTCACCTCCAGCTTGCTCGTCACCACGCAGCGTGTAGCATCACAGGGTAGGGGACAAGGGAGCTGTGCAGGGTCTGGACTGTGGGTCTCATGGGGACACGGTGGGGGTGTGCTGGACTTGGAAATCTTAGAGGTTGTTTCCAACTTTTGTGGTTCTATGATCTACATAGAACATTCCAAGTTGGAAGAGACCCACAGGGATCATTGAGTCCAACACAGCTGGAACTTAGCTGCCTGCTCCTGTGGGTGTTTCCTGGTGCTAAGGGAGCCCCCAAAGACAAGGTCGGGCAATGGGTGGCTGGAGCTTGAGAAGTGTCCCACTGCTTTATGAACAGAAACTCTCAAATAACTAGTTGCTATCAATGGGAATTAAATGGGCATCACACATTGAAGATGGGATTCCATCTTTCATTGTAGCAGTGTAGAGGCTGTTGTCCCAGAGGAAGGGAACGGTGCTGAGGTTGCTATGCAGTGATCTGCATACCAGGAGATGCAGCCACCTAAACATGCAGTTGGCAAGAACACTGATAACTGTCATGCCCTTGGCCATATTTAATAATTAGAATAGACAAAGCCACTCCGTGATGTGGGGTGCTGCCATGCAGCGGGTTGGCAGATGAGGAATGTGCTCCAGAAGCTGAGGGTGACCCTGAGCACTGCCGCTGGGCACCACTCGAGGTGGATGCATGCATGTATTGAATCCTTCCAGCAGTGTCCATTGTGAACAGAAATGGCTGTTCTTAGGCACAGGGTGACAGCAGAACAGCTGTCCTGGGGAAAATACCTGCAGATGTGCCGAAGTGCCACGTGAATGTACCTGAAACACTCTTTACTGATCAAGTGGGAAACAGTAATTTTATTCATTCTGAATTATCTAAAATAAGGCATTAAGTGCTTTCTTGAAGGGCTTAGTGTTTTACTTCAGAGTGTCTGAAGAAATGTAGAGAATATTGTAGTTGACAGCGCAAATTTCCCTTCTGTTATTCTCATTAGCATTATGGTGTAACATTTACTTCTGCTTTGCTAGAATACAGATACAGTTTGGTCTTTAGATTTGAACTGTTCTGTACCTTTGTATTCACAAGTGAGTCATTTCCAGTTTGATAGTTGCTTCGTTCCTGTGTGTAAATTCTTGAAACTCGTGAAGGATGTTTCTTCCAAACTTGTGGGCTGTTATTCTGATATCCTGAGAACGGGATTTCGTAGTGGGTGAGCAGTTGGTTGAAAAGCTGGGAAATCTAAATTAATTCTCCTTTTTGTTGCCTGAGGTATAAAATCCCATTTCAGTCAGTCCTGAAGCCTGCTGGGTGAGAGCATGCATTCACATGGGCAGTGGATGCTAGAAAGCAGCTCAGCTGGGATCTGAAGGGTGACACAGCAGTGTGCTCATGGTAAGTCAGCAGGGACCCTTGGGATGGGGCCTGACGTCCTGAGGATGAATCCTGCCATTACCCGTGGTGTGATTGGGCTGTGCTGCTTCAGCCAGCCGCCTCTGGAGCAGGAAGCTGCCACGGCACTTGTCAGGTGCTCCTCTGTTTCCTTGGCTACAAGATTGTTTAAATGCCATCAATTTTATCGGCGTTAATGAAAACCTTCTGGGACGCTTTGTGTGATAGGCAGCAGCCTCCTTTGCGTCGCGGGCTGTGACAAAGCATTGGCTGTGGGGATGTGGTGTTTGGGTACCGATCGTTCCCCTCCTGCTGGGAGAAAGCAGTTTGGGAAGAGGGAAATACTGAAACTGTGTAGGCCTCTACACTGAACATCCTCGGATGGTGTCCTTTATTGTTTGAATCTTTCATTCTGTGACACGAATACGCGACTGAGACTTTTTTCTTCCCAAAACCAAGTATGTGTTTCTTTGCAAACACCTATAATTATGTCAGAATTGCATAAAAGGTTTTCTATTTGCATGGAATAGCATTAATTTTGCATTCTTCTCTCAAATGAAGCACGGAGAAGGAACGAATAATTTATTCATGCAAAACCAACCCACATGAATCATTTATTTATCACTTCTGGTAATTTCTCAAGCTCCCTTTTATGCATCGGGCTGCAAATTAATAAAAAATTTCTAGGGATTGGTTTTGTCCAGGGAAGCCTAATAATTCCCTCAATAGCTTCCCCTGTGCAGGGGATTCGCGTTGTGCTAACTTGGGGGGGGAGGTCCATAGGAGGGACTTTGCTTGTTTGTTAAATGAAGTAGCTATCTGAAAGAGCAGTCGTAAGAGAAACAGTTCTCCATCTTAATGAAGAGTTGAACACAGAATTCTTCTTTGTCAATCCACAAATTCAGAGCAGCTCCCTCGATTACGTTAGGTTTTATCACCCCGTGTAAAGTGTGAGGTCTGCAAACACACGGAGGGGTGAATGAGAGGTGTCTCGACTTCCTAGAGCTGTGGCCCATCTCCTGCGTCACAGTTCAGCAGAACAAGTTCTGCCCTGCTGAGCTCTGGGGTGAAGGGCCCATTGAGGCAGAGCAGGGTTAGATCCACTGGAGAATATTTTGAGTCCAAGTATGGTAGATGAGGTGGTGTTCCTTGAGCCACCTTTTGGGGTTCAGGATGGGTTTTGCTCTGTGCTTTGTTGCTGCAGGGCATCCCCTGCCACCCGTGGGGATTCAGCGGTGCTGTGAAACAACAGAGAGTGCACGTGCCCTGTGGAATGATGGGCAGATGCTAGGGTATGTCATAACTGAGAATTACACAAGGCTATCATTTTCCGCTGTGCTAAGAGCTTCACAAATATGGGAAGATTATCTTAACAAAGATGAAAAGTAATTATTGTGCTGTCTTTTTTTTTGCCACTATAGTCAAGGGCCTGTCAGGATGTCCATTATGCTGGAAATGGCTGTGGGGGCTAAACTAAGTGTGCATAGGGAATACTTGTGTGGAATTAAAACCAGGAGGAGAGGTGCAAATGTTTTGTTTAGTGTTCTGATTAACATTTTTTTTTTTTTCAGTAAATGGGCTCTTGAACTCATCGTTGGCATTTCCACTTAGACTTAGTTTAGGCCATTTAAGTAAAGTGAAGTGTAGAACCATAGAAAGGTAAGTAGTTACTGTTTGATGGGTGCTTCATAGCTCTGTTGGAAATATTTGCTCTTGAAATGCACGTGTTGGTGTCACAGTAGTCCCTGCCATCGTGCCAGTCATCGTGTTCCATTTCCACCATCCAGCAGATGAGTAGATACACTGGATGCTGTGTTTTGGGAAGCTCCCTTCTTAGCAAGGCTCCTTCCCTGATGGGAAGGGTGACAGCAGAAGAGCTGAAGTTTCTTTACCATCTGCCACTGGGTTAATGGCAGAGCCCTCACCTTGCTCTGGTGTCCCAGTGCTCAGACTCTTGTACCTCAGTGTTGCAAACAATCTGGTATTCCCTGTGGTTGTTAATTTGGTAATTAACTTTAACATTTTCTGCGTCTTCACAAGGTCTCGTTTCAAGGGTAATTAAATAACTCATTATATCTGGTAATATTAAGTGCATTTTTGATTTTACTTGTATCCTGAACTTTGCTCCGGCTAAAAATAGCTTTTATAAATGGAACTGAAAGGAGAAACTAGGGATAGATGTCTGCAAGTTTGTGAATTGTGGGTCAGGGAAAAGTGTGGGTACTATCTATCTCAGAAACAAAGCTACCCATGCTGATTGATCTCTCTGTTTTGTTCTTTGTCTTGGTGCATTAAAAAATAATTAAAATGCAATTAAATTGATCCAAGCCACATGATGGTGGTTTACATTCAAGTTTGGCTAACCTCTTGCTTGAATCTAGGAGCTAAAAATGCTAATGCTAAATAAACCGTATTGAAATCCATTGATACGGTGCACACTGACAGCAGCAGGCTCTTCCTGTGAAAGCAATTGCTGTGTTGCTGAAGGCTCAACGTTTTTAGGTTTTGCAAGTACAACTTGAGTTTTGCAGATCTCAAAGGTGAGGCAACAGTTACTGCTCCCAGCTCAATAGAAGAACGGAAAATCTGAATTATAACTGGTTGGATTTAAAAAGATTTAGGAAACGTATTTAAAAGCCATGAGGACAACCTGAAACAAGGAAATGCAAGCTTGGAAATAACTCATTTGCTTTCTGAATAATTAAAAACTCCATGTGAAATGCATGATAATGTGTTAGTCCTCAGTTAGCTAGCAGTGCTAATTTATTGCATGTATTGTAGTTGGCAATTTATGTCCTTCTGCTAACGATATGCCAATTAAACATTCTTGCATTTTATTAGTCATTTCCCTCAGTCGGTTCTTCTTGAACATGAACATTACAGTGCAGTATTCACAGGTACACAGGTGATTACCAAATGCATGGATGAGTGGTAGCAGTTGGTGCTTGGTGCCAGCAGCTTTGCAAAGATGGATGCTACCAGTTCCCAGGGTAAATGGCATACAGAGAAACACTACAAGCCCGCTTGCAGTTCAGTTACATGCACGTGCAAATGCTTTGCTTCTCCCCTCGTGAATACTGAATTGTTTTCTGGATGTCCTTCTTTGATCCAAGGCCTTGCATGTGCTTTCCCTGTGAGTCTTGGGCCACGTGTTGCTTCTGGAGAAGGTACCCTGTACTTTGAACTCATAGCACATGCAAACAGAATATTTTCACTTCACACAGTGACTTACTCTAACATGTGTTCTGTAGATTGGCATGAAGCTCTGCTAATATCTAAGGGAAAGCCTCTGTGATGGGTGGGAAATTCTTTCTCCGAAGTCACCAACAGTGAATTGGAAAATGAGAGCTCAAGTGGATTTCTTAATAAGTCAGCCTGTTGGAGTAACAGTGAGGTGGCTTTAGTGATTGCTGTTCTGCCTTGGCTTGAAAAATGATTTATTGGGAATGTTCTGAATGCCTTCCTGTTCGGTAAAGAACATGGCTTGAAGTGAGTTGGCAGATGTGCTCCCACCTCTCCAAAGGAAACAGCCCAATTTCTGCCTCCTGTTGTCATCAGTGACCTTTGTTCATTGCAGCAGCGGCGCAAGAAGTGCGTGTGGAATGGTTCAACCTTTTGCATATATCAGGCACTCAGTTTAATAGCTTTATCTCAGCTGCATCTTGAGAGTATAATGAAAAATGACTTTTCTCTTGTTGCTCTTTGATAGCTTTGAAGCTTGCATTTTGAAGCAGCGTTGAACATAATAGACTTGAAGTGGATGCGCGGGAGGACAGGCGGTCAGTGCTTCCTCCAGGAAACTGAGCTGTGTCAGTGCTGAGGTGTCCCTGTGGTTGGTGTTCCCTTCTCCTGCGTGAGGGAGGGATGGTTTCATGGAAGCGTAGGAATAGTCATAATTGGCATCCATCATTTGAGGTATTGTCAACAGAACACCATTCCTAATCTGCTTTTTTTTGTTTGTTGTTTCATTTAAGGATGAATGCACATGGCACATAACAGCTCCTTTTGTAGGTGGAGGCTTGTCCTTTTGATCCATTAAGCAGTGCCAGAGTTACTCTCTTAGGCTCCCATCTACACAGCTGTGTGAAGACCTGGGGAACCCGTTCAAGTTCACACTCAACCAATTTCTAAGACATAGTGCATTTCATTTGTAACTGTGAGCATGGTTCTTGGTGGTAAGTCTCGCTAATCTTAAGTAACTCCATGCTTCATATGATGGATTGTGTTAGCAAAAACCAGAACAGTGATCAGAGATTAAAGAAGCTGAAATACATAAATAAGCTTTGTCTGTGGCAGCCAATTAAAACATGAGTAGGAGAGTGAAAAATGCCATGCTGGAGGGTTTACCTGCAAACACAAGCAATTGTTCCACCATCAGACGAGACAGAAACGACTGTGAAGTGATTGAACCACAGACAAGTAAGCTTTAGGTAACTAATTAGCTGTAGCTCCTTACCAAAACAGTGTGAGCAGCAGATCTCAGTGCTGAGTGGCAGTGCCACCAGCGGAACCAGGCGGCTGTCGCAGTGCTGATGGCTCAGTGACAGATTGCTGGGAAGCTGTGCCAGAGATGTGACATCTCCCATCGTCAGTAATGTACTTCTCTGCTGTTTCTTTCTGTGTGCAGTCTTGTGTACAGGGCAAACTGCACTCCTGAACAGCTGTGTCCCATCTCTGGCATTCATCGTTACGGATCTAGGTGGGAGGTGGATGTGGACTTCTATAAAAACAAACAAAAAAATCCCCAAACTTTTCTCTCTCATTCTGACAGCTTGTTAAAATTAAACAGCAAATTAATTTTTTTGCATGTTTGCAAAGGATCGTCGTGCGGGCGTTTAATGAGTAAAATCCATCATCAAAAAGAGGATGGTGCACGTTGTCCTGGGAAGCTCGTTCAGCTGAGCAATGAGAGCTCCTGGCCCCGTGCTGAGCTGTGCCTGTCAGTTATCACAGTAATTCAACCCGAAACCCAAACTCATGGTGTATCCCTGGCCCTGTGAGCCACAGTAACACCACGGCTTTCCAGCGTGTCAGTTTTCCAATAGGAACGTGCTGTCTGCTATGGGGAGGAACCCCACACATCCTGACCAGGGCACCCCCATGAATGTGAAGTGTGTGTTACACCACCATGAATTACTGAGCCGTTCAGGTTTTGATCACCAGATTTGCTGCACAATGCCCTAAAAATCTAATGGGGAGATGCTTGGGGCCATCTCCTGGAGACAGAAGTTGGGTTCAAGGAAGATTTTTGAGGAAGTGAAGGTATGGTGCTCTGATACTGATAATTTGTACTGTATGGGGGTAAAATTCAGAACAGCAAATCCAGGTGCTCCATAAAACAAGTTCAGACTAATTCTCACTCTGAATTGGAATAATGCACTTAATGCAATATAAATATTTCTAAGTAAATGAAAGATTTTATGGAGCATTAAAAATTCATAGCGCACCAGTTGCCTTAAAAATGCATTTCCTTTCTTTGTGCTCCTGTGCATTCTAGTCAGCCTGTCCTCGGCTGTGCCTGGTTTGTTGTGGCCCTCTTATTCCTCAGCAGTCATTACAAATGCCCTGAAGTTTAAGTGAATGCATTTGTGGTGGTTGCTGTGCGGTGACTGTTCTGCTCTGTAAATAGACTATAAATTATGGATGGGGAATTTATGAATTAATCTATAGCAGATATCTGGTGCTTATAAATATTGCATGATACCTTGCAGCCTCTTTATAACGTGCTGCAGGAGATCCTTAGGTGCGGGGGTTTGTGCTTGTATCAGAAGCTGTTCTGATTTCTGCAGTGATGTTTCAGTTCATCTTTCAGCACCTCACTTTGCAGCTCACAGAGCAAAGTTGTCCCGCGTTGTGTCGGTGCAGTGAGGGATGTGCCTCCCTTCTCTCTGCTGGGAAGGGAGGTAAGTCAGGAGTTTGGTACCTGTGGGGCTATTTTTTCTTTAACCTATGTCCTCTGAATAATACGTGTTTTCCCCAGGTAGCTAATTACTGGGTGAGATTAATGTGGAGGCAGGTTTCCAGCACCGCTGCAGATCTCAGTAAGTGGCTGTTAAAGCACTGTGCTGTCAGCAGAGCGTGGTGCTGAAGCATTCCCTGTGCTCAGAGATGCACTGGTGGATGTGAAGGGGTGCTGCGGTCAGCTTGGTGATGAGGAGAAAGGCAAATGGAGAGAGAGAGGGCAGACATTTATTTGCTGCTTCTGCTGCAAATAGTGAGACTGGCTAGGTAGCTTCATGGTGATCTGTGCCCATAGATATTCAAAGGCAGTTATTTGTCCTGTGTGGAAGTATGACGTATTGAGTTGTGTCAGAAGGCGTAACGAATCTGGGGATGTAAAAGCATTCAAAATGCAGCAGGACAGCAGGTCTCTGAGCTTTGTCAGATGGGCTCTGTGATCGGGAGCAGCAGAGAAAGAATGTCTTGCCTTCTTACTACTTGCTTTTAGCATCTCACTATCAGTGCGGAGGTGAGGGGCTTGGTGCCGCTCCTGTCGTGGATGCTCAGGTCTCATCACATGTGTTTCTCCCACTCTGTCTCTTCCTGACTACCCATGTTGTCTCACCTCTCTCCTGTTGGCTGTGTAACCTCCGGCTCCGGAGGGCTTGTCTCATTCTTCATATCCAAAGTCCTCAGAACCTGGCAGTCCTTAGAAACAGCAGGCACGAGAAGGCCTTGGACACAAGAGACCTGGATCAGGATGTCACTGGTGTTGTTTATTATTTGAATGCACTGCAGTCTTGTTATCATCTTGACATTTCATAATATGAGTGCTGGAACAACACTGAGATTGTGGATGGAAGAGAATGGGAGGGAGCACACATCCAGCAAGGCCCCAGCTGGTTCTGCGTGCCACTCCTGCACCCCTGGAAGCCGTGGGGCCAATGCCTGCTGCTGTGGTGCAGGCAGCATCATCTCTGCAGAGTGAGACTGCTTCAAATCCGAGCTGTGCCATGATGTCTGGAATACAGCAGTTGTTCTTTGCGCTTTTTTTCAATTCCAGCTTTAAAATTGATCTGTAAGTAGTGCTTTCCTCACTGTGGTGAATTAACCGTTAGCGCACAATGGAGGAAAAATGCTTCTTCACGTACAGGGATTTTTTTTATGGCCATTAAAGAAGAAAAGGAAGTGCAGAAGGGGATTGTTGTGTGGTGGGGAGGGATGGACCTGAGGTTCTGGCCAAGACGATGGCCCTGAGGGGACCTGAGCCTGTAGCTGAGTGTCCCTGTCATGTCACTGTGCACACGAAACGTGGCGTGCCCTTGTGGGACTTGCACCCGGACTCAGGGACGGCTGGAAGTTTTTTCAGATGAACATAACTGAGGCACGTTTATCTGTTTTGCTTTCAGCTGACCAAACAAAGCCTTTCGCTGTTTGCAGGAAGCAATCATTTTGCTTCCAGCATCTCTGTTTACTGAGAAATAACAAACACTTGTGGGAAGGTTTATCTTGCCGTACGATCCTCCGGGTGCCAATTTGTTTGTATATAATTGGAGCTTTCTTGTATCCTTACTTAATTTCTGAAATCCTCCTATTTATGTACCTGGGAAAAGGAACGGCTGCCTAAAAGCAGGGGACAGATTGAAGCACCGGTGGGGAGTGGTGAGAAATGGCAAATGAGTGTTTGTTCTGACCAGACTCGGGAGGAGGAGCTGAGTGCTGCAAGACAAACTTGCACTGAAGGTCATCAGTTGGTTCCAGGGATGAATGTTCCCATACCAGACCCTAACGAGTGTCACTAGGAGGCAATTCAGAGCTCTAAATGCTGCAGCCGAGTGAGAGTGGCACCGAGGGTCCGTTTCTGGCCGTGCTCCTTTAGGGAGATGGATGGCTGAATAAAGGCACGGCCTCCACCCACAGCACAGTCACCCATTAATTCCTTCTGTCAAGCTCTAAACTGCATTTCCAACCTATGATATAATATTTCAGGTTTGGGTTATTTTTTTTTAAGCTTTAAATAAGTACTCTAAAAACCTAATGTCTCTCCCTAGAGGCTCATGGAGAGTAAAATCCTGCAGTTCATTTTCAGATAAATGTGTTGGCTTCTAGTTTTAGGATTCGTTTGGATTCTAACTGAACTACACAGGTATTTCCCAGAGTAAAGTCAGGACAGAGCACTGAGCTCCACGTGTTGGTGTCAGAGAGGTGAAAGCTGTAGGATGGAGGACAGACAGAGTGTGAACCTGACTTCAGACTAAGAGCAGTCAGAAATACTTCCACTGTTCAAAAAAGCCATGGAGTTAAAGGGGCCCATGTGCCCTGGGTGGGGTTTTGTGCACTGGGATTAGTGCTCGTAGCTTTGCACATCACTCAGTTATCATGGATTTGGGCATCGTGCTGCTGCTGGTCTATGAGAGTAAAGACTGCTCGAATCTGAAACAGTGCCTGGTGAATTGGGGCACGCTGAGTGATGAAGCAAAGTTCTTTGTCTAGTGCTGAAATAACACATTTTCTAGTGTTCTAGTATTCCACTTACAATCATCATCTAAAGCTGTACATAAAACAGTGTTTCCAGCAGAAGGTGTGTTGAGCAGTGCAGGGTGTCAGCGTGCTAAGCACTTGTGTGTAATAAGCACTTGTATCTGTTAATTGTTTCATCCACCCCAGTTTTGTTGGCAGTTTCAGAAGATGACCCGAGAGGAAGAGCTGCTGCAGGAGGCACAGCTCAGAGGGATGGTCCGTGCTGCCTCGGGCTGTGCTCATTTGTGTCTCCCTGTTGCCCTGCAGCTGGAGGAAGCTTGAAGGTTGGAATTAAAACCTGGGTGTGTGTTGAGTGAAAACCACTTGGGAAGATCGCAATGGGATGTTCTCAGGGTCCTTCCTGACCCCAGACTGAGGCAAAGAAAGCAATAAAACACGATTAAATGATGTATTGATTTGAGTGGCTGAGCGGAGTTATGTCTGAAGCTCAAACATGACTTGGGCCTGTTTCTCTTGTAATTCAGCAGGCTAACAGAGAGATGATTTCTGAACTATGTGGTGTTCTGGTTTTAATGGAAACACACTCTAAAATGTTATTAAATGTTGCTTTGACTTATAGTAATAATAATGTCATGAATAATTTAAAAAGAGAGCGTTTCTCAGTTTGGGGGCCTGCGAAGGAGAGAGATGGATAACCTGGGCTCTTGTTGTAACTGAGTGAGTTGCTTTGTGCACCAAAGGCTGAAGGGCTCTCTGTATTTATAGGAAAAACCTTCACTGGAGGGCATCCCTGCATTGTCCCGTTGGTGTTAGTGGTGGTGGAAGGAAGGAGAACCGGTCCCGCTGCGATTCTGGGCTGCCTGGTGCTGAATTCCACAGGTGCCAGTGAGGAGGAGCTGCCACTTCTCAGGTAGGCCTAGCACAAAGCTTGATGGGACTTGAACTGTATCCTTGTCAGCTTTAACAGCCCTCAGATCATCTGTCACCAGTGCTTGCTTTTAGTAGCAGTGGTAGTTGATCGGCTGCCAGCAGCGCAGGAGGAAAACGAGCTGCCTGAGCTGTGAGGACTATTTCTGGAGGTGAAGCCTGACGTGGAGCTAGTTGGCAGTCCCAGGGATGAAATCAAAACATTCCTGCTGCCCTCGGTGGGTTTAGGCAGGTTGCCATGTCTGGAGATGTAACAGCAAGGCACGGTGTTGGTGGGTGAGCGCTGGCTGCTCCCCCACTATGTGGCTGGTACTGGTGGAGCCCACAGCACTGGGAGACTGGAGAGTGGAACCATGTTTGGCTTTGGTCAGTGGGTCAGTGCTGCACTGGCCCCAGGTGGTACTCCACAAGGGCAGGTCACACCGCAGCACTGGGAGCACATCCTGACCGCCCCATCCTGAGCTCCGGGGCAGGTGGGAGCACCAGGAAACTCCTCCTCCTGATGGAGGTTTGGAAAACGTGGTCTTTCTGTGGTGTGCTTTAATCCAGCATCAGTCTGCTCTGGGGAGAGAAGTCTAACGCAGTTTTAGCAGCAGACTTCTAGCTATTCAGCATGCTATTTTCTGCAGGATCTGAAAGCTGAAGGTGGCAGACAGGCACGGAGCCAGATGGGATGCAAAACTCAGGATCTGAGGCTGGTGTAGAGTGAGAGGACTGACTGCTGCCCTGGGATCCCAGCAGCTCTTCCTACAGGAAGTGCTCCCTTTTAGAGCCATGTAAAATACACGTTGGTGACATACAGATTTCTTTGTGCACATCTTTTATGCACTCACGTGAGAATTGCAGTTATTATTACCTGCATGCCTCACCCTGTGCAGGATGTGTGCATGGAGCAGCCCATGGTTGGCCCTCTGATACAACATGAACGTTGCATTTAAAACATTTTTCCTTCTTGAGAACTGCTGTAATGTTGCAGGGCCACATCAAATTCTATCTCCATTTGTGGCTTTCTTTGTTCTTGGTGAGACTGGATAATAGGTAAATGGCCGTTATAATGTTATAAGCTCAGTCAGGAAGGCACTGCGCCCTCTTAACGTGATGTGTGTCTTACCAGGAGCTCCTGAGCAGTCTGCGAGCTGTCTCTTTGCTGGGATCTGGCAGGTCAGTTTTGCTGCAGGTGCAGCTTCCCTGGGCTTCTGGGATCACAGCTTCAGTCCTACATTACTTAATGAATGCATCAATAATTACTATTTAGCAGTGAAATGGAACAGTGTCATGGAGAGGGTGATGCTGAAATCCCGTCTCAGAGCTGTGGGCGGTGCAGCCGTGTCTTTGTGTTCCCTCAGTGCTTAGCTTTGTGTTTGTGGTGGTAAATGGTTCCCTCTGCACAGTGGCCCCAGGGAGTGACAGCGACAGGGAGAGTGGCTGCTGGTGCACACAGCACTGGGATGATGGAAAGTACGAAATGCAAAGGGTGCAGTCTTGGAGCCTGCTCCTTGAGATAAAAGCAGCCGCCAGAATGATGAGGCTGTTCTTCTTCTTCACAACTCATTTTTATTGTCAGAAAGGAAATGTGATAATAAAGCCTAGATTCTCTTGTATTTATTTAGAAATGTCATATTATCGTACTCTTCTTTGCTCCTAACATTTTTATCTGCATGTCTGAGAACTCCTCTCTCTGTAATCTGTAGAGTAACCTACTTAGATTTCTCAGCTTCATTAACTATGTTTCGTTTAGGATCTTATCTAGGGAAATTATTCTCTTATTTCATATTTCAGTATCTTCTATGCTTCCTTTATGCTTCATATTAACTGTAACTCATACTTTGAATTATTGGCAGATTGCTTTGTACGAAGGACGCTGTTTAAAGTATTCTTCTGCTCTCTTACGTGAATGGCACTGAAGTTAAATTCTTCAAACATTAATAAAAAAAAAAAAAAGATAACAATTTCACCTTTAGTTGTAAGAGATTGTGAACGTCATCTCAAGGCAGCTCTGGAATCCCACAGCTGGGGCCTTACCTTGATCCTGTCCCCTCCTGCAATCCTCTGTGCTCCATCCTGACGTTTAACCTTTACTCATCTCACACTCATTCCATCAGCTGTAACACAACTGCACAGTTTTACCCCATCTATATCATCAAACCAGAAACAACCCAGGTAGATAAAACAGGCCTGTGATTCCTGGGTATGTCCCAGGGATTTGATTTGGTCTTCTCCCTCCTGGTTACTTTATATATGTAAGTAAATTGAGAGTTTTATGATTAAAAGGTGGAGATGCTGCTGCCCTCCACGGACATGGAGCTGTTGGCTCCCTGGGGATGTTGGAGGTAAAGGCTGTGTGTTTTGCTGGGTTAGATTCATCTGATTGCTTCAGGAAGAGGAAAGATAAAAACCCATCAACTGACTTCACTAAAGAGCAAAGTGTGTGCATGGCTGCAGTGTCTTCCTCCCGTG
The DNA here is from genome assembly GCA_023055505.1 of Callipepla californica brunnescens. NCBI lineage: Eukaryota > Metazoa > Chordata > Aves > Galliformes > Odontophoridae > Callipepla > Callipepla californica. The sequence goes on along the minus strand of JALIRH010000015.1, from coordinate 14,399,871 downwards.
GTGAGTTGGTGTAGGTTTACGCACTCTTCTTTGGGATTTGGCTGCAATGATGGCCAGATGTTCCCTGTGTTACAAGCTCCCTTACAGCCAGCGTTCTGAAACATGCCACGTGCACTGCTGGGTGTGCTGTGCCTGCTTCTGGTGATTGACTTCCAGCTATTTCTGGGCTGATTTGCTGGTAGCTCAGGTCAGCCTGCAGCATGTTGTAGGCAGTGCTGGGAACTTCATAGCAAAAGCCATTACAGCTGTGAGCTTTCAGATGCTTGCTTTCACAGTTCGCTGGTCTCAGGCAACAGCTGCTCCTTTTCATCTGCCTCTTTCTTTTGTTCTGCATTTGTTCTGGATGGGGAGTGACTTCTGCATCGATTGTGTCAGATCAGGTGGCTTTTTTTCCCCTTAAATTCTATCTAAAAGTTTAAGATGACTTTGCTATCTTTTATTCTGATTCTTGTCAATTGCAGTGAATTATTTATAAAACAGTTCAGCCTTAAAATAAATTTCCTGTGGGAATTTCCAGTGTTTTCAGCAGACTGCAGTTTCATCAAGCCACAAACCCAGAGGACGAAGGGGAGGCAGCTGCTTGGTGCCCAGGAGCTGTGTGCTCAGCAGGACAGACCTTGCTTTCACTTGGTGCTGCCTCAATGTGCTGAGACAGGGAGCACCAAGGTCCTGCCACCCCAACACCGCAGAAATGATCTTCAGAGAACGTTCTGGGATGCTCTCATAGAACCATAGACTCATTCAGGTTGGAGAAGACCTCTAAGATCCCCCAGCCCACCACCCCATGCTCACTGCCCACATCCCTCAGCCACATCTCTGTGACCCCAGCACCCCTTGGGCAGCTCATGCTGGCACCTGACCACTCTTTGGAGAAGAAATTGTTCCTAATATCCAACCTGACCCTCTCCTGGCACAACTTAAGGCCATTACCTCTCATCCTATTTGTCTGTCAGTGTCCCTCTGCAACCTCTTCCTTTTGGTGGGGGTTCCCATTTGGGCTGAGCCTTGAAACCTTCGTCATAAGTTATAGTCACAAACATGAAAAACTTCCTCAGCTTTTGTTTATTGTCACTACAGACAAAGCACAGATCGATGTGACAAAGGAATCAGGTCAGAAGGGCTGTGTTGGCATTTTGTTTGAGTTAATCAAACGGATGCAAAGAACATCAATCTTCACGAGCACTGGCAAAGACCCTGCGAACGTGACTGACAGTTTGGTAGTGGAGGACAGCTAGATAACATTACCATATGGAACAAGACTCATTTAAGAGCTTGTCGCTAATTATTTCACTGTTACTACTATCAGGATTAAAAATTAATGGAATTTATTGAAGTCATCATCATTCTTTTCCTAAAAAAGACATTGTGATCTGTCCTCTATGGACAAAGGATGGAGGGCAGTGGCTGCTTCCTGGAATCCTCATCAGAATATGAGTGCTGCTTCAGCATTGCTCAATCCAGAAGCCATTCAGCTGTGACTGCAGGCTGCTCTGCTCTATTATTGAAAGATTTTGGAAAGAAAGAAATGTAATTTGGAAGTGGCTGTCAGTAGTCTTTAAAGCAGCTGAAGTCGTATGTGTGTAAGGTATTATGGTTTTGAGGGCTTCTCTCACAGTTGCTTCCTTGCTCGGATAATTGGCACAACTCTGCCTCACACTGCTAACAGTAGAGTAGCATTTTGGATCCTGGCTTTTGGAGCCTGTGAGGTCTACATTTCCAAGGTAAGCACCTGGATGTCTTCCTGCCTGTTCCTTGTACTGATGAGATGAACACCTGACGTTGATATGCCTTCATTTCATAACTTCCCTTTCAAACACTTCAGAGCTGCAGAACGCTGCGGAATAATGACATGATAAGGATATGCAGAGCTGAGTTAGGAAAGCTAACAGACTGAGTAATGCGATAGCAGCGGGGAGCGAGGTCGTGTCTCTGAGGCATAAGGCAAGGTGGAAAGATCTGAAATGTTAAAGAGGTTATGGACTCTATGTGACGATGTGAGGGCTGGGAGACCTGGGGGTGCTGGTGGGAGCACGGAGGGGCCTTCTGGAAAGGAAAATCAGCATGTTCCTCTCCTGCAGGAGCTGGGATTTGTGTTTCCTCCTCGTTCTGGGTTCCAGAGACTCACAAAAGCAGCATTCCCAACAGACTTACAGCTCTGCAGCATTCTGTGCTTGAGATGAGGTGGCTTGATTTCTGCCCATCGCAGTGATAACTCTGGGGGCTATCATTACAGGGACCCTTTAATGACTTTCTTGGAGGTGTAAGCTTGATCTGTCTCATACTGGGCTTTTCTTGACTATTACTCTTTGTGCAGCTTCTATAAATTACTAATGACATTTTGTTTAGCACAAGAATGCCAATGAGCTAATTATTCAAAACAACATAATTAAGTTTAGCACTGTGGGCTCCACGAAGCACCACCACTCAGTTGGGTCAGTTGGTGTGAGTGATTTATTGACTTATTTATTACTACTGGTGATTTATCGTGGGTTTGGATGTGAAGCCTTGGGCGAATCTGGTACAGAATTGAAACTGCATGTTGTAACATGAGGATCTGAGCACGTGTGGGAGGTTTCGTAGAGATTTTGCTAGAAGTATGGCTGGGGTGTATCTTTCCTCTAACAGAGGGCTGACCGCTGCCTGTCCTGCTGCCTGCTGTGCTTCCTCCTTCCAATCCGATGGAGCCCTTGCAGTGCATTCTGACCGTGCCTTCCATGGAGGGGTCTGTTCAGAACGGGACTGGAGCACTCTCCTCTACTTCTCATATTCTGCTCAGTTGCACCATTGTTACCATCTGGGCTCTCTTTTCAATCTGGCCGTGCCTGTGTTCTTTAATCTGCCTTTCCTGTTCCTTTTCTGTTTTCTTCCTGTCTCCCCTCGCTTTTTCTTTGTGTTTTTTTTCCCTGTCTCATCTCCCGTCTCTTTGCTGTGAGGGAAACAAGAAGCAAAGGAATCGCTCCAGGAGATCTGCGATTGCTGGAGCATCTTCTGGTGGAGTTTTTCAGCCTGTTCCAAAAGAAATGTATTTGTGACTGTACAGCTTCAGCTTTGGAGTTGGTAGCTACGTGTTTGCGAAGAGAGCGGCTTTGGGAGCAGCTGCTGTTTTTCAGCTGTGCTTAAAACAGAACAGAGTGATGGCAGTGGCTGCTGTGAGTGTGCAAAGTAGGCCCGAGGTGGCAGGGACCCTCCTGGTGAAACGACCCACACTGGTTTCTGGATGCTTTTCAACCTGGATATCACAGCCACGATAAGAAGCATGTTGTTGTGAGAAGCTTAGCAAAATGGTGCAGTGCTGAGCCAACCTTGTGTGGGTGTGGCTGTTGGAGGCAAAGTGAACCAGGGACATATGGAATCATTCCTCTTGGAATCCCATGGGGGAGAGGGCACCCAGTCCCCATCGGGTCCAGAGCACAGGAGCCATGCACCAGCACATCTCTGCGAAGCTTTGCCTCTCCACTGTGGAGCTGTGTAATACTTTTTCTTACCTTAAGCCAACAAAGACTCGTTAAATGGAAAACAACCTTTAGGGGCACCAAGGAATTGTATCAGTCATCCAAACACTGTACAGTTTATTCATTTTCCAAATGATTCTCATCTGCACTAGTCAGTTCTATTCCCAATTACTGCCCCAAAACTCCTATCTGCAGGTTGGTTGCTCCCAATTAAGGGATGAAACGTCAGAGAATGTAAAGAGGGGAGGAAACAATGGCAAGATGCACTGATAATTAATGCCTGAAGGGAAAGCAATTCTCTTTGTTTGGTATTCTGCTTCAGTCAACTGTGTTGTGACAAATGTAACATGTGTAGGATGCGCTGACCGCAAGAACTAAGCAGAGGCAGATGATGGAAGAAAACCCTGCACCCCATGCCGTGGCCGTCCGTGCCTCCAGCAGCAGATTGCTCCCAGCCAGCAGCAGTTCCCCCTCCCGCAGAGCTGTGGGAATGAGGGATCCCTGCAGCACCAAGCACTTGCAGCAGCTGTGTCCCAGCTGTGTACGGGAACTGGCAGCATTGCCTCCCTCTTTTCTGCTTCTCTCTGCTATGAAATGCGTTTTCAGGTGTTCCGAAGTAACATCTTGCTTTTAAACCTGGAGTAGTTAGGACTTACTAGAGAGCACGGGCAGACCTGCAGCTTCACTGGCAGCCTGCAGCCGGGTGGGCAGTGCTGGGGGCTCTGGGTGCTGGCGTCCCCTCCCTATCCTTGGCTGGTCTCTGCCCGGTTCCAACCCACGTCCTTTTGGAGCAGAGCGATGTGGCTGTGGCCGTGGATGCTCTTCAGGCTCTGCAGCACAGAGCTGCTGTGAACATCGTGGGGATTGGTGCTGGAACCAGTTTCCAGGCAGTGTTCTGTGCGTTCGTGGGTACTGCATCAAAAGAGCTGCAGTCCGTATCATTTTTTTGTAATGCCATGATGCAATCACCTGTAATGTAAAAACAAAGCAAAACAGTCAAGAGCATTCATCTTTATGCTGTAATACCTAGACTAAGCCACGATCTAACAGGGATACATTTTTTCTTACTCATTACGAAGCCTTTATTATCCCTTTGGAGGTAATTCCTACGGTGCGTGCTGCTAAGCTGTGTGCTCTGTGGGTCCGCAGGGCTGTCCCTCAGCTGCACTGGGGTAATGCACAGAAGGACAGAGCCCGTTCTGCTGCCCCACTGAGCACAGCCCCGCAGTGCTGCTGGGCTCCAGAGGCTCTGCGGCATTAGCAGAGGAGATTGCTGCTTCTCCTCTCTCAGGAAGAGGCATCCAGTGAGCGCGGGCAGCAGGAGGTCTGCTGCAGCTCATCTGATAACGGTGTTTGCTTTTCTTTGTCTGGAGACCTGAAGGCAAATGCCTTTGCAGGCAGAATGGTTGGCTGGCACTAAACCTCGCCTCTGGAGAGTAGTTTTTGTCTTCTGTCTCTGAAGTGACATTTTCTTCTGAATGGCAGCGGCTGCTCCGTGCACGATTGTGGCCGGAATAGCAGACAGCTTTGCCAAACAAATCGGGTCTCCTCGGGTGAAGGTGCCCTTGGGTTGCTCCTGTCGCTTGGCAGCGTGCTGCCTGTGCCTGGCTGCAAGGTGGGCTCTCCTCCCAGCCTTCATACCAAGGAACCCACCGGGCTGCAGAGCTGCTGTGACACGTGGCTCCCAGATCCGTCCCCATCCCAGCGTGCTGCTCCGTGCCTCCTCCAGCTGTCCCCAAACCAGCCAGGGTGTGCAGCTCTCCTGAGTCCCTCGTGTGAGCACGGTGCTCCTGGCAGCTTGCTGCAACGACTTTTTATTTATATTCGAGGGGTTTTTTTGTGTGTGTTTTCTAACTCCCTGCCTTCGTGGGGATGAAGATGTTTGTAATTGATGATGCAGTTAAATGTTTTATAAATGGTACAATGAAGCTTTATAACCTCCTTCAGCTCGGGGGTTTACCAATCATTTGTCTCCAGGAGATGTTAATTGCTAATTGCCGCTGTGATTTTCGGCTGAGCAGGATCCTGTCTATAATGTGTCTCCATTCCTGTGTAAGCTCATTTTTTTCCCCTCTTTTCTTCTGTAATTATAATGGATTATTTTTTTCCATAATAAGTCATTTTGTACCTAAGGCACTGAAGCTTAATGATATTTATGCGTTCTAGTTGCTTTCTTGAAACACCGGCTCAATAGACAGTGTTTAGTTCTCTCTGTGATTTTTATGTGTTACTTTGTAGAAAATCTGATAAAAGCATTGCATGGAAAGTTTGCACGGAAAGAGCAATATTTTGCTGCGTTTTTAATGCCTGATACTTAGTGTGTATGCACACAGTGCCTATATGGAGAGCTGCCTGGCTTCTTGGGTTGCATGTCTTCTACAGCTGGAACATTAGACGTGCAGGCAGTGTTGTGCCTGTCTGTCTGTCTTTCTGTCTGTCAGGGTGTCCGTCCCCTTGACGTGCTTTGCTGTGCCTGGCCTGCAGGTTGAATGAGGCGTTGTAATATCCTGGCTGTATCTGCAGTTCATTTTGGGTGATAGTTTTGTTAGTAGATCGTTAGTACTCGGGTGGTGGTTCCCATGGTTTTCCTCCCCAGCTCTGTGGGGTGAGAGCCCTCTGTGGGATGGGTCATGTCCCCCACGTGTGCACTGCTGGGCATCACGGGGCCATTTCCTCCCACAGAGTTCAGTCATTATGTGAATAGAACAGAAGGATCGCTCCAAACATGGAGGAATGGACACTTGTTAATAGCTGTACATCAGCTGCACTGTCATTTCTGTAAGTGCCATTGGACAGCTCAACGTGCAAACTTTCTGAACGTCTTTTCCATCCTGTTGTAGTGGCAAAGAGGAGAGGAAGAGCGATGCACAGAGTCATAGCATGAAATACCAAGAGCACCGCTGCTCCCTCACACAACAGGGTATGTGTGATTTATTGCTATTTTGCTTGAAGGAACACTGTATTCCTATGCAGAATCGCAATTAAAGCAGAAAGAATCTCATCAGTCATCCGGGTGTGCTTCCATGGCATGCACAACTTGCAAGTCAAACACTGAGATCTTCATTGAAGCAAAATCACTCTTTGTCAGAGCGCAAATTGTATATGAACAAGGAGTTAATTGCACTGTTGCTTATTCTGATGAGGTGCTGCATTAGAGTGGAAGCCGTCACTGTCAGGCTGGCAGCAGCAGGACTTCCCATTTCTGTGGGGTTTGTTTAACGTGTGCCACACGTCATTGGCATTCTGCACGTGCAGGCCTGCTGCCCATTCCGCCATGGGTTTGTCACAGTGCATTTGTATTAATAAAAGTCTGAGCACTGGAAAACTTAGGAAAGTTCAGATTACAAATGAGATTTAGCGGACGGCAAGAAAAAACATGGTTGGAGCTGCTTAGCCAAGGACTCCAGCATTTTTCTGTGTAAATCTAATTCAGGTTTTATGTCCTTCTGAAAATTTAAAAGCCTTGCTTAGCTACGCTTACTTAAGCCTGATGCAAGAAGCAGCAGCTGAAATGTGTGCCCTGTGCTGCGCGGGAAGGCAGGCAGGGAGCTCCGGGCCCTCCGGCCTTCATTTCCATCACCACGTGGTAATCTGTTCTTCGATTTGCTGTTAATGTCTGCAATAAATGATGCCCATTTCTCCCTGATGTTGTTACTCTTTGTACCGAACTGTAGTTAACGTGGCCACTCTTGAATTCTTACAGCCTAGTGCATTCCCCCTCCTCGTCTTTCTAAACACATTCTCTGCACCTTTTGCTTGTTTTGATTTCTTTAAGAGAAAGGTGTTTGGGTTTTTTTTTTTTTTTTGCTTGGGGGACCAGAAGTTAGGAGGATTCCAGGTTCATCCGCAGGGGTAGCTCTGAGGTGCTGAAGTGTAACATCCTCCCGAGAGCTGACTGTTGGTTTCTTTCTGTCCCAGCCACCTGCAGCCCATAGCAAATGGCCGTTTTAGGAGGCTTGGAGGGACGAGAAGCTTTGCTGCTTGCCAAGGGGTCACACAAAGGTATGTACAACAGGAGGGAGTGTGGCTTCAAAGTACTGGAAGATGTTCTGCATTTTTAGATAGCAGGACCTGAAATGTTATCAACTCTTTAGCACCATCTGTTCAGGGGCTTCTGTCAGGACCTTTCATAGTTCCTATGCAGATTTCCGTATATATTGATAAAGAAGTTACTAAATACTACTCTTGTTTTGCATATGATTTGAGTTATTTAATAGCTTTAATACTGCAGGTCAGATTTTCATGCAAAGCGTGCCTTTTATTGGATGATCATCTGACATACGCTATTAGGCTTCTGTTTGCTTACTGCTAAGTGTAGGTGCAGAGCCAGGTGAAAGATTTGAGATGATGCTCTGTTTACAATGTGTCAGAAGAGGAAAAGGCTCTTTGCCTTTATTGACACAAGGTTACGTTCTTTATGCCGGGATAACCGCAGTATTTGTCTTACTGAGCATCTGTAATAGAGACGAGGCTCCGTGCTGCAGCAGAGGCAGGAAGGACAGGGCTGTGCCTTCAGCCCAGCTTGCACAGCTCAGCTTTCATGGGAGCACGATGGCGTGCTGTGTTCTGCAGGGAGCAGTGCTCCTGTGCTCGGGCTGGCCTGTTGTCCAAGCGTGTTTTCATCTGACGTAGGCAGTGAGCAGGATCAGAGAATGATTCAAGGAAATCTGTTCACACAGCCTTCGTCTGAGACTTTATTTAGAATGATTTAATAGAATTTCTTTGTTCATTTGAGTATGATTTTTTTTATTGTAATTGCATTAACAAGGACTGTTGGCATGAGAAAGGTACGGGGAGTATTTTCACATAGCGTTTTGGTTATACTCACTAGCAAAGCATGAACTGGTTCATCCAAGGAAAAACAGAATAAATATGGTGTTGTAAAACAGGAGAGGACTGGAAAGAAATAATGTGCACATGTTCATGGTTTGTAATATCATTTTTTCATTAAGTTTTATTTTGTTTTTCCCTAGTGTCTGTCTATCAGGAATCCTGCGTACATTCCCAGCGACGTTCCCATCACTTCCTTGAAATGAGCTGTTGCCTGCAGAAGTGATGGTTCATACTGACTTCAGGAGGAGTGGGGTTTGGATGATCTTTGAGATCCCTTCCAACATAAGCCACACTGTGATTCTAGGACAGGGATCTGAGACCTTGTGCAAGTTGAATTCATGTGCTTAGATGGAGAGGAGTGAATCACTGGAAAACACACACACCAACTACAAAATTTTTTTTTGAGATGAGATTTCCAGATTGTTACAAAGGACATTCATTGTCCAAATCCCCTTAAAATACAACTGGAGATCTCCTGGTCTTTTCTTAGAGACTTAGAGTCTAGGAAAAGGTCATTGTGGTCAATAACCTTGAACATTCCCAGGCCCTCTCAGTGTCAGTCTGGACATGAGAGAACTTGAAGGCACAGAAGCCGCTCCTGCATCATTGGCCCCATGTGATGTGTGACAGCAGAACTCTGTGCTACAGGAGGATGGGGAGCAGTACAGTAACTGCTAACAACATCATTTTCCACAAAACCAATTTCAGTTTGCCATTTAGAGACTTGCCATTTAGAGACTTGCAGACAGCCTTAAATGGCTCTTGCGATGGAAGACGATCATTGGCAGTGCTATTTAGCAACGCACTTAAACATCTGCACTTTCATTTCAGTGTTCCCTGAGATACGCTCAGGTTGGTGTTGGAAAGTTGCAGTGTTGGCCGTTGTGCAGCTGCACTCAGAGCAGAGGGACAGCCCCAGGGCTCAGTGCTGTGCGAGGGGAGGTGCACTGCTGGTGCTGGGGCTGCTCCCCGAGCAGCGCAGCACTTGGGCTGTAGCCCGTGCTGGTTGTTGAGTGCTTGGCTTGCTTTCCCACAGCAGCTGGCAGAAGTTTGTTGAGTTGATGATAGGAGCAAAACCACTGAGATGATTCGTGAGGGCTGAATTTATTTAAAGCCTTCCCTACAAAGCCTTTTATTACTACTGCTATAGAGACCTCTTCAAATGGGGCTTCAAATATAAAAGGATAATTTCATACCTGAAACCAAAAGTATCAGTTGTGAGCACGTGCTTGTGTCGTAGAGCAATGAGTTGACCACTGTTAGCTTCAGCACAGTCCTGAAATGTGCTGCGTGGTCTTTGTGGCTTTCCACATGGAAGGACCTTCTCTGGATCTGGATGAGGTTGACACTCCAGTGATCACTCTTCTTCTTTCCCCTCCCTGATCTTTTCTTATGTATTACATCTTGCTTAGAACAAAGTCCAGCAGAATAGGCTGCAGTGGAAAAAGCTGCTGTTAAAACAAAATCTGCTCGGAATTTCTCCTCCAGGTGTTGTGGTCGTGAGCAGAAATTTGGAACTGCAGCTGTTGAAGATGGAGACCTTGTTTAGATCTCTGAAAACCATTAATAACACACTAAGGATAGTAGGATTTAAACCCTATTCTCACCATTCCCGTAACTGAAATGAAGACTGTGGTTTCAAGTGATCTTTGTGGTACCACGTTACAGAATTCCACAGAAAATGTCCGAGGGCAGTCCAGGATTTCAGGTGAGTTAATGCTTCCTGAAGCTCTCCATTAGGATCTGCTTTACAGAGCTGAGGCATCACTGAAGTTAACGAGATTTAAGCTTGTAACTCATTCATTTCCTTATGGAAAGTCTACGTAATGATCAGTTGTCTTTTCCAATGTGTTTATTTCTTGTCTTTCAAAACCTGTTAAGATTCAGCACTCCTTTGGTTTACGTGACATAAATATATAGGAGCACAAAATTTTATGGCAAGCCACCTTTACTGGAAAGAGAAATGAGTCTATTGTTGCTTTTATACCAGTAGAAAAACTGCCAGAGGTTCATCACATGCTCAGAAATAAGGGAAAAGATGCGGAGCAGAGATGTGGGAAGACATGGAGCTCTTTTGCTAAGGGTAAAGTTGTGTTCATTTACAGTAACACGGAGGCAGAGGGGCAGCACTGAAATGCTGCGTGCTCCAGGTTGAGCCATGAGCTGCATCCTGCTGCCAGCTGCTGCTGTGTGCTCCCCAAAGGGAAACAGGGTAAGGAGCAAAGGGAGAAGGGTTGGCAGGGAAAGCTGGGATCTGCAAAGTTATATGAATTCCAGGTCCTTTGGTGACCTCTCATGAGATCCCGAGATTCGCAGGGCTGAATGGGGTTTGCCTGAGTGACAGAGGGAAGGAGGGGCCAGGCAGATGCTGCAGGGAGGGGCTGGGGACAGGTGGGTGAAAGTTCTCCAGCACAGATACCTCTGTAGTTGGAAACAGCAGAAAAAGAAAGGGTTGAAAGGATGGCAGTTCTGGGAAATGCCAAACATGCACTTGTGTGGGACACTGCGGAGATCTTTTCTGGGGTTTTGGTAGCAGGACTCTCCCGTGGGGATGCAACAGCAGTGTTTGAACTCAGCACACAAACAGCATTTGCTCCCTCCAGCGCAGGCACTTGGGGTTTCTGTGATGAAGTGCAGTGCTGGCACATCCACGTTGCCCTTGGGTGCTGGGGTGTCGGCACGGTGCGCTGAGAAGGCAGATCCTGCAGCAGGAACACACGTGGTATCTGTGTGCTGTAGTCCACATCCACCTCCACATGTGTGAGTGTGGGTCCGTGGGTGAGATCCTTCTCGATTACAAGAGGATGTTAGAGTTTGGGTGAGGAAGTGCAAAGCAGATGTGGTGCTGAATACCACACCTGAACGAGCAGCTTGCTCTTCAGGGCTCAGGGATAGTTTATTGTTGGGCGATCGTGTGGAAGTAACACTGCAAAGGTTTGGTTGGGAATGAGATATCTACTCTTACATAGCATTTCTAAACAGTTAGCCAAAGGAAAGAGAACTGTGGCTCTTCCCATACTGCTTTACAGCAGCCAGGTGTGGTCTCTGGTGCTGAGCAAACCAGGGGTGTTTTTGGCTCCAGTCAATGGTAGATGCAAATAGATTTTGAAGGCAATTAGGCAAAGAGAATATTTTTATTTTTGCTTACAACAAACTGCAAGCACAGAATGGCTAGGACAAGGTTGAAGGTTATTTGCTAAGATTATATGCCACATGTCATTAATCTCTTACCCACTGTTGTGTTTTTTGTTTGTTTTTTTTTCTTTCTTTCTTTTATTAGCAGAATTTTAAATTTCCAGAACTGTACAGAGCTCTAAGGGGACAGATCACAAGGCTGAAAATACGTGTCACTGGTGGCTGTGTGTGCACAGTGTGTGGCACTAACAGGGTGCTGCAGCTGTCGGGCCGTTCTCAGGGAACCTGCAACTCCCTGCCAGAGCCCAGCAACATCAGCTCCCCTGAAACACCACACATCAGCACATCCAGAAGTGTATGACTGTCATAAGGCCATTTTCTCTCGCTGTTCTTTAACAGCGTTGCGCTATAACGATAACAAATGACATAAAACTGCCAAGTAGGTCTGCGGGGAGGAACAGGCACATAATTTCCCCAGTGGCAGGGATCACATCAGACACTGCTCCCCCTCCTGCACGCCGACCCGCTGGACAGGAGGCTCAGGTGTGTTAGTGGCACGGCAGCACGGTGCTGCAGGAAGGGGCCTGCTCTGCTGCCATCTTACACCTGCTCCATAATTACTTTCTCAAGACAATTTTACGGTGTCGTGCAAGTTGGAAGCTGTAATTTTGCTGTCAACCTTGTCCTCACCGCGTCCTTTCCTCTGGAAAAGGTACAGCGAATCTTCAGTGCAGAAGAGATCTCAGTTTTAATTCATCATCTCTGTGATAATGGTAGAGGCAGTTTAAGGTTAGGACAGCATATAGACAAGATGGTAATTATTGCTCTTAAGCTTTTCTGGAGGAGAAGGCAAGAGGAGACTTTGCATTAACATAAATACGGGAGAAGGTGATGCACAAATGCTTCCTGCGTGCTGCTTCTCCGTGATCAAAGGACTCTTGCCTAATCCAACACGTAACTACCATGTGATTAAAAATGTGAGATCTCATGAACGTACAAAAGATTGTGTGTAGCAGAAGTACTTCATTTAAATGCATAATTAATAGCTTCAAGCAGCTTTACATTGAAATGCGGATCGGCAAGGTGTGCATCTGAGAGAGAGACTGAGGATTTCACACCAAAACACTCTTAGTAATAAAACTATGCTGACTTTTTTACTTCCAGACCGCTGGCTGAAGGGGAGAGAGAAGTTGGAAGTTTTCTGTCTACGATTTCGGGTGAGCACTGAATTTTTCCTTGTTTTCCTAAACTAGCGAGTTAAAAAAAACAAAACAAAACAAAAAAGACTTCAACCCCAAAATCCAGGCACATCCGTTGTTGTAACAATGAACTTTTACTCACTAAGAACATTTGGCATGTAAAAACATTTCAAAGGTTGCACATCGATAAGTGGTCATAAAGCGTAAAAAACTCTGTGCTTGCTGATTTAGGTATCCAGTGTAACTGCAACCACACGCTCCACCAGAACCCCCCCTGCTGTGACTGTGCGCAGTCCTGCTGAGAACTCCAGTGGATTCAGAAAACGCAGCATACAAAGCTCCTGTAGGTTCAGCTGTCAGCGACGCATTTATGTTACACCCAGTGCACACACAAACACCAGTTCATTGCTGAGGTCTTCCCTTCAGCGTACAAATTCAGTGCAATGCTCAGAGTACTGGCTGACTTGAAACCTGGTTCCATATTGGACCGTGTTGGGTCCGTATTGGAACGTTATTTCTGTCTGGTTGGGTTTAGCTATCTTAATCTCTGCTTTTGAAGGAACGTAAATCCCATTCGTGTTGTTTGTTTGTTTGTTTCACACATGTATGCCAGGATTTGGTTGTTCTCTTTCAGTTTGGGAGCACTGAGTTGTTTTTTGTCCTAACTGATCAGAATGACAGCTAAATGTCAGCTTCCTTTACGTCTTAGCTCAGAATATAAACAGAAAAGTATACGAAAAGGAGAAGTTTTTTAATACGCTGATTATTTTTTTTGCTGTGTACCCTATGCCAAACAGTTTTGATTCTGCATGTGACTTACAGTCTAAAAGCCAGACCTAGTTTTCTAATTAGTTTCACTATTTTGCATCCAGTCCAGAGAAAACACTATTACAACAGATGCATAAAAAACAACAACAAAAGAAACCCAACCCTGCAACTTAGTAGAAATGTAATCCCATCAATAAAAAAAAAAAAACCACAATATTTTTCTATGACATTTTGGGTATATTTTATGTCAAAACATGATCACCAGTCAAACCAGTGACATCTAAAACCAATACATTATCGTGACTTCTAAAATTAAATTAAAAAATAATAATAATTAAAAAAAAACAAAACAGAAGGAAACTAAAGTTGTTGTAGCTCTGCCTTCGTTAAACACCATGCGGTGGTGGCTTAAGCGCAACAAAACTCTAGTGTTCTCCAAAAGTGTCTACTAAAGATAAGAAAAAGAAGAGAGCAATTAACATTTAGTCTGTTACACTAAAAACCTGGGTGTAGGTATTTCTATTGCCTGTTAGCTTTACCTAAGCCTTTTCAACTACTACAAAAAGAAAAAAGATAACTCATTGTCCAAAGTCAGAAACATTCGAATCAGTTGATACAACATTACAGTACAGTCAACTAACATCCTTCAGGGTCTCCGTTTCTCAGTTTGAGTCCTCAGACCAGCGTTACAAAACTAGTTCAATGCAGTTTCAAAACTGTATGTTAGCTTTGCGAGATACTGTACTCTGCTGATGGCTTCAGAAGAATGGGGCTGTGCTACTTTCGAATCACAGGGTAACCCCAGCCTCTCATTAATTTTGTTCAGCACTGTAGTTAGAACGGCATTAAGTTTAGCACAATAACTAAAAAAAAAAAAAAGAGAAAGGGGAAAAAAAAAAAAAAGAAAAGAAATCTGGAAGCTAGGTGAAGCTGCCATTTGTGTCAAACAATTGCGATACGCTATACTAAAAAATTCTGAAATATCCACCCGTCCTCACCACTCTGCCACAAACTAGCAAAGTCAAAAATACAAAAGTCTTCAACTTCTCGTTTTTGCAGAATAAAGCAAAAAAGTCTTTGTGCTCCTTACTACCAGAAGCAAAATATCCTCTGAGTTACCACATGTAATAGCTTCTGGATGTGTCGACTTGGGTTGGCTTGGTCTCTGCAGAACCATCCTTGTCCTTATCGCTGTCGCCTTCCCAGAGATTAATAAGTGGAGGATAGAGCTCATTCAGGGGGATTGAGGAGGTCTTTTGCATATATTTTTTCAATGAATGGTGGTAGTTTTTTCTCTTAAATCTTTTTGCAATGTAAACAGAAATGGAGGCAAGGCTAATTACAGCAAACATGGATCCCATTACCGCTGCCAGAGCAGTGCTGGTTTCTTGGTCTGAAATATCTAGCGCAAAAGCTGCGTTTTTTGTGGTAACATTAACACAGGACTTTTGTGTTTGTTGGTGGATGTTGGACACAGTTAGACACACTTCATAATCTGTAGAAGGCTGCAAATGTGTGAGGTTATATTCATGTACGTCAACGGGGACCCTGGCGGTGTACGTAATGTGAGGGTTGTCAATCTTCATAGTAGCTGATGACCATTTTAAATTGGAAGTCATGACATTGGAGTTCACTTTCCAAGAAACTAAAATGGAGTGTGATTCAGCTTGCTTCACGAAGATTTTCAGAACCTGGGTGCCATCCAGAAGCGTTCCGTTCACCCGGATTGTGGCGACCCTGGTGTCAGCTCCTTCAATGTTCTGAGCAACACAGGTGTACCTCCCAGAGTCTTCAATCTGAATATTGGAGATTTCCAAGGTGCCTTCGCTGCTCAGTTTGTATTTGTCAGAGAGGCTTTCAACAGTTACTTTATTTCCGAGGGGAGTGACCCAGTAAATTTCCGGCTCGGGTTCTGCCATGGCCCTGCAGTCCAAAAACACTGTCATGCCAATGTCCAAGTTTAAGTGATTTGGAAAGGTCTCGTGAGAGATCATTGGAAGACACTGCTCGTTTGAATCCTGCGTTAGCACTTCTTTTACCTGTTGTCCTCTGTACTCTGGAGGCATGGCGCAGAACATGGAGAGAGGTTCCATGAAGCGGATGTTGGTTTTGTTCGAGTTGATCCAATGAATGACGCAGTCGCACCGGAGGGGGTTGCTGTGGATGCTAATCTCACGCAGGTTTGGGAGGGACTCCACCGTTTTTTGGTAGACAGCATTCAAGGCGTTGTTGTTCAGCATCAGACTCTCCAGGGCGGGGACGTTGCGAAACGCCAAACGATGGATGTAAGACAGCTTTGGGTTGTTGGTGGCTTCCAGCTTTGTGAGTTCAGGCAGGTTGTCCAGCGCGTACCTATCCACAGAAACAAGCTCTCCCATGTTATTGATTCCAAGCTCTTTCAATCTGAGCATGTTTCTAAAATCACCTTCTTGAATTTTATGAATTGGATTTTTGTTGAGATCCAGGAATTTCAGGTTTGGAACTTTCTCAAGTGCGAGCTGAGGAACTTTCACCAATTTGTTGTCGTAGAAGGAAAGACTTTCAAGACTATCCAAACCTACCAAGGCATTGCCAGGGATGTCTGTGAGATACATACCTGCCAAAACAAGACTCCTTAAATTGGAGAGTGGTTTGAAGTTCATATCTAGTATTCCAATCACTGGATTTTCTCCAATCATAAGAATCTCTAAGTTGGGAGTAGAATCAAACCAGCGGCTGTCAATAACCTTTAATTTGTTGGAGTTGAGATGTAATCTTAAAAGATTCTTCAGGCCAGAGAATGCATTTGCAGAAATGCTGCTGATCTGATTATGATTTATATATAACTCCTGAAGATTGCAAAGGTCTTGCAAGCAGTAGTCGGTCATCTCCATGATCTGGTTTTCCTCCAGGTGCAAAGTGGTTAGCTGAGTAAGGTTTGAGAGCCCCACGTCTTTGATACTCGTGAAGTTATTTTGTGAAAAATCTAATTCTGTTAAATTAAATAGCAGTTGGAGTTCGTCTGTGGTCTTTGCGATGTTGTTGCTTTGTAGCAGAAGGACTTGAGTGTCACTGGAAAGATTGCTGGGGATTTTTGTTAAGCGAAGGTCATTGCAGTCAACTGTTGTGGCTTCCCTGTATGTTGACTGTGGTGTAAACCATGGCCTGATTTCGCATACACAAAGCTGGGGACATTCGTTACTCTGTACGGAAGACTCAGTTAATGAATTCGTTAGCAATTCTAGCACCACCTGGCAAACAGTTAAAACTAATCTGAGCTTAGCCATGCTGGTCAGCTAGTGAATTCAGCTCCCCAGCCCCTTAAAATAACAACAGGCTGAGAGCGTAATTTGTCGTCAGGCAGGAAATGCCAAGCTTAAAGTTTGGCGTGAGAGGCTTGGACATCCAGAAGATGAAAGCTGATTTTCTAAGGTTAGAGAAGACAAAAAACAGTCTGAAGGCTCTCAGCTGCTCCTCTGCGTTCCAGGGTCTTCTACAAATCCGTGCCTGAAAACAGATAAGGAAATGTTATACTCATGTATAGAGTTCATATATTCTTTCTTCGTCCTTTAAAGAAAAGGTCCTGTGATAACAGCTGCAAACATTTCAACATTCAGATCCCTTAAGAAAATCCACAGTTGGTACAGCAAGGTACATCTAGTTTGGAACACTCCTCTATTTCAGATTTGCATGAGAAAACTCTGACTGTTCTTGAGTGACTTCTATAAAACTATAGGAAATCATCTGAAAACTTCCAGATCTCCCTCAGTTTTACTATAAGAACTTTGACAAAATTCATCCAAGTTAGTCAGATCAGTTCCAGGTACCAGTTTAGATTTAACCCAGCTAAGCACCAAACAATAACACGAAATATGGTTAAATGCCTGCACTGTCCTTATGTTAGCTGTTTGCACTGGATTGTGTCACGTGGGGTAGTTACCCTAATTCCAAATTACCACATCAGCTACAGAATCGAATGTTATTCGTTCTGTGGTTGTACTTTGGAAGAAGAGAAACAGGAACATTGGCCAGAAAGCATTTGACCCTGTTGAGTTAGGTTTTCTGTCTGCTAGCTAAGATTTCAATTAGAGATGAGAAGATGGTGCTGGAGGGGGAAAAAGCCAAATGCAGAACAAACAGTCCTTCTCAAATAACTCTGAACTGATGAAAGAACTGAATACAACGTTTAACTGCACTGGAAAAAGTCCTAATGGCACTGCAGTTCTAAGAGCATATACTACCACAGAGCGGTGAGGAAGGTGACAGAAACTGAGTTATTCTGGCTTTTATAGAAGCTTCTCTCAGTAACAATCCATTTGTAGCTGATGCAAAATGGAGTTCAGCAACACTGACGGTGTCAGAAATTTAAATGATTTAATTCCGTATTTTCCAGCACTTGGAGCATTTGCCATGTACTAATTCATGATTTCGTCTGATAACGATCTCAGAGAGTTACTAAAGAAACCTCGAGCTGCCAGCATACACGACCTGCTCCCTTGCAGCATAGACGTTTCTCTCCCAGCTTTGCAGCACTGGCTCAGAGTGAGGCAGAAAAGCAGCAGTACTGGGCAGCAACGTGCACCAGGTAGACAGCTCTGCAAGAGGTAAAGCTGCTGCCATCGTTCATTCCTTCAGAGCCTGTCCTGCAGATGGCTGCTGGCTGGGCACGCAGAAGGACATCTGTGCCTTGTGAAGCTGCAGTCCCTGCTGATGTGTTAGCACTGATGTGGTTATAGGAATCGTGTAATGCTTTAAAAGTGAAACTGCCTGAAGAAGAGTCCAGAGCTTCTTTTTAAAAGGTGGGGGAGCACATCCAGGTTTTGGAAATAAAAATGTTTTAACTCAGTCCTTTCTCTGTCGAATATTTATGTCATCTTACATTTATTATCCCTCCTTGCTTAGAAGGCATTTCTGGATTAACTGAATAGACTTCTGGTATTCTGATCACTGTAGGAATACGACTTTACAAGTTAACAGTGACACTTTCTCTTCTCTAGTTATTTTCTACCACAAATGGATTTAATTCTATTCAGCTGGAAGATGTTCTTCAGAAATGATCCCCACGTTATCGTCTCCAGTCTCCCCCAGCCCAGGGCAGTGTGGATGAAACTAGAAGTGAAAATCCTGCGTGATATAACTGTAAGTTCTGATGTTACACTCTGAGCTCCATGTGCTCAGAGTACTCTGATGCTGTGCTCTGTGAATGACCACAGCATGGGGAAGGGCCAAGTCTTGGACCTGTGTGTTACCTGCTGCTTATGCTGTGAAACCACATCCATTGCTCTGCTAAAAAATGAGAAGGTGGCAGTTATCAGTGGGAAAAAGTGTGCTATGGGATTAAATATAACTAAATAGTAATGGCTGCTTTTGCTCTGTGGACTAATGTGGTAGATTTGTCGGTGGATAAGCTGAAGGACACCTAAGCTTTGAAAACAAAAAATCTCTGACAGTATATGGCTCAAAATGACCACTGATGAATAATTGCAGAGACAAGCAGATAAACCAGGCATGGCTCCTGGGAAGGAGCAGATTCCCAACTCCCACTGAAGTCAGTGAGGCTGAATTAAGAATGTGAGTGCCAGCGCGTGGTGATTACTTGCTGCTATCTCAAGTGTTTTTGCCTAGTGAGAATCCTTCTGCATTGAGTTACTGTGTCTGGGGTTTGTTAGAAATACAGTAGCTGCAGAGTAGCTGAATGCCACAGGAGCCAGGGAGAAGTCAGGGGACTGGTTCAAAAGATTGCAGCTTTGGAAAACCATGCAGTGCTCCAGAAAAGGGGCACGTAAGATCTTTTTTTTTTCTGACACTGATGTTTAATGGGGGTCTTGTGATTGGTAGCGGGTCGAAACATGTTTAACAAAAAGTACTGGGTGAGGAAAGTGTCAGGCCCAGGAGGTGCGGTGCAAGCTGTCCTGGTGAGGCTCAGCATCGACTTTACGCTTTAGACATCAGCCCTTAGCATTCTCTGCCTCCCTTTCTGTTTATGAAATTCATTTTTTCTAGTGCACCAAACTGCTGCAACAGTCATTACAGGTGTGAACTTGCTATCAACAGAAATAACACTTAATTTTATGGGAGGTACATAGAGGGAATTATTTTGCTAGGGGCTAAATAAATACATTTTCCATAGCACCTCTCAATTCCCAGTGCATTAAGAAACCACATTTCTGTCAGTAAGCAAATCCACAGCTGATGTCTGGGCTATCAGTGCACTCATATTTCTTGCAGACTGAAAATGTGATCATCATTCCTGCTTCTTCCCTCCTAGAAATGCAGTGGGGAGGATCTCTTTCTGTCCGAGCTGTGAAAGCTGCTCGACTTAGAGTATTTGCTTTGCCAAGGGGAGACAGTGGGGAAGGGAGCTCTGGGTTCAGGAGCAGGAGGTCCCTCACTGCATTGGATTGGTTGTTGGCAAAGCAAAAAGTAAAGTTAACATCACAGGAACAGGACAACATTAAGGAACAACCCCCCCAAAAAACCCTGTTCACCACAGTGTCTGTAGTTAATTTGCCAGCTACAAAAACTAGACGCTAAATGTTTTTTCCTTGGCCGTGGGAAGATGAAACATGGTCACTTCAGTGGCAGTTGCATTAATGGACACCGTAACAACTGCTGAGGAAAGGAACAATGTAGTTTGCACAGGGCTGTTGGGTGTCTGCTTCCAAACAGCCACTGTACTACAGCAGAACGTCACCCTCTCCATAGTTAAGCAGTTCATTCTTGAAAAATCTCCTTTATACTGCAGGTAGCATCAGCGCAGATTTTGGTTGGCAGCCGTATATGCTAAACATGCCTAGGTGGGAGTCTGAGGGCTCAGATACATGGAGAAAATTACCTCGGGCTAAGACAAGCAATTTATTTTGTGCTCGCTGTGAGCCAGCAGCGCATGCTGATCCGCAGCACCTCCATTCCTCCACAGTGCCGTTTTCATCCAGGGAGCCTGAGCAATGCAGCTAGTCTGTTGGAAAATTGTCTGTGGTGCTAATGTTCTGTTAATGACTTGTGCAGCTTGCTTATTTCCCCATCATCATCGTTTGTGAAACGAGCGCTGTCTGAGCTCCCCGCTGCTGCCCAGGGCCGTGGGGATGGCCTGTGCCATCCAGCCAGGTTATGGCAGCACGCGGGCGCCCATCTCTGCGATCTGGAGAGCCTTCAGCTAGAGCACAGGGGTCGAGAGCTCAACTACAGAATGGATGTAAAGCGTTACAGAGTCCCACGGAGGGCAGGGATGCTGTGACAGGCAGGGCCTGGTGCACACAGCCCGTGGGCCTCAAGATCCCCATAAGAACAGATGGCCCCACTGGTTTAGGAAGAGGACGCTGAGCTGAGGTGTTTGCAGTTCTATAGCCACGCATTTTGTGTAGAGGAAAACTGAATTATTGGTGCCACACTGCACTTGAACTATAATCTTCAATAGTGTGACGCGAGGGAGACATTCACGTGCTGCTGTGGGTGTGTGTGTGTGTGCAGCCACTAAACTGATATGGAAGTGAGCACAGCACAGAATCTTGTCTGAAGTACTGTGTTCCCACAGTCAGCTCTTATTCCAGTCAGGAGCTGCAGTGACCTTGTGCAGCTCCTAGAGAAAGCCCGCACCTGGACTTGGAGGTTGTCAACCCGGATCGCTGCAGCAAACCTACACAGAGAGCTCACTGCACGAGAGTCACCTTTACCAGTGCAGTCCTGTCTGCTTAGAGAAGCACTGAGCAATTGTGCCTGATAGCAAACCTCTTATATGAAAGTTTTTGAAGTCATGGACGTCAGTGGGAAATAAGATACTGACAAGACTGAATTGGCAAAACAGAGAAAAGTCAAGCTCGAATGATGCAAGTCACTTAAAAAAAAGCAAACCAGAATCTGAAAGTGGGAGCTTGTTGTTAAAAGAAGGGGCTTACAGAATACGTAGTAACGGGACAAAGCTTCAAAACACCTTTTCAGGGATCTGTAATATTTAAGGGTTTTTTTTTTTTTTGCATGGCTTTTTGAATGGTATCTTTTTGTGTGTTCGTACATTCCATCAAAATAAAGTCAGCGTTTAATTTTAGGGAGAGCTCCAGGGAAGCGGGGAGAGCTGTGATGAGAAGGTGAATTGCTGTGTTTCAGAAGACAACCTCAGCACGCTTTATCTGTGCTCTTTTGAAGAATACCAGCCTTATCTCCACGGAGGAAATGCAGAGCATCCTCTTCATGATTCCTGCACTTCAGAAACAGCATATTACATCTGACACGTTGAAAATTTACAATTTATTGTGGGCTTATTCTTAAAGCTTGCATCTGGAGCAGTGTTTTTCACTAAAATACTCTAGTAATTTAGTGGGGGAGAGAAGAATTCTTTTCATTCATTGACTGATGCTGAGGACGGAGGGATACCTTGCGTGGTACGGTTACTGTACACGGATGGCCCATCAAATCAGCCTTGGAATTGCAACCCTGCTTGTCATCTGTTTGAAAATCTCCTGCAAATTACCATTAACGAGTCATATTAGAAACATCAGGAATAATAAGTGCTTTCAAACAGTGGGCTGTCAAATTACATAGTCTGTTTGCTCTTTGGGAAGGAGAAATTTGTAAAAGCATTTAAAAGCCTTGAAAACCTGAAAGGCAAGGCATGTTTGCTCAGTACTAATATTATTACAGCAGAAACTCAACTTATTTTCTTAGGATGTTTATTTTCATGAGGAAACAGATTAATCTTGAGAAAATACAGGTTGTTCTGTGCTCGTGACTCTAGTTTTCATCTCCTCCTGCACAGGGTCTGGTCCTGTTTAGCACAAACACAGTAGTAAAGCTTTTATTTCATTCACTGGAGAAGAATCATGTGCCTTATTATCATCCTCATTCTATGTAATTACCAGAGAAATTATTTGAATAAATTGGCTTTCCTGACGACCAACCAAAGCATTTCTATGTTGGCTTAAAAGCCAGTTTCATCCCCTTGTAGCTCTTCTGGGCTGGAAAGCAGGACAGGTACGTGGGGCAGCTCCACAGAGATGGCACATCCACATCCCTCTGCTAACCTGCGTGTTTTGCTAACAACAGATCAGAGGTGCTGTGGCTGATGAAGGACAAAACATGGAAATTCATTCATTTCCAACTGTACGTGCTGTAATGCATTCATATCCTTCTGTATATTTTAAATGCTAGGGAGAATTTAAACCTAATTGGTTTTAGCTTGTAGAGCGTCAGAGATTTACAGAGCGTAACTAATTTTGGGAGACCTGTTCCAACTATTTTTTGCATGTCTTGTTTTTGCTGGCTAAAGAATGAAGGAAGACAAATACGAGAGAAATATTATTGCATCTTCTAATTAAAGAGCAGGCAGAATTGGCATCTTGGCACATTGCAAACCTCTGAACCAAATGAAAGGGTCTGAAGAACTTGTTACTCATGGGGGTATGTGCTTTGTGAGGATTTCATACCAGAAGGACTCTGGCAGTAGGAAGCAGAGACAGCAGGGGTTTAAATAAGTAAGAAAAATAAGAAAATGTAAATGGTAATTTAAAAAAAGGAAATAGCCCTAAAAGAAGAATGGGGGAATTTAAAAGCTTGGGCTAGGTTTGGGATTAATTTTCTGGCTCTGGTTTTTTGACTGCTCCAAGAGGCAAGGCAGCTTTGCTGGTGGATGTTCTGAAAACAATACAGTACGGAGCACAGAAGTTCTTAATCATGAGAAGCATGGATGGCAGAACTGCACAGAGTGCAATAGGAAAGTGACTGTGTTCTCCTCTCGCAGGCTGGCGTTCCAGCAGCGTGATTACTTCCTACACAGTTCTAGATCACACTCCAGTTCATGAGTCATCCAGGATCCCCACGACCGGGAAAGACCCCAGCACGTAAGTAGCTGTGACTACACCGATGAGGCCAGAAAATCATTTCCTAGAAATGGCAGTCAGTAGATGCTCATTTCAGTTTTAATTTGTGTTATGGAAAGGACATACGAATGTCCTAAAGCCAGACCCATTGTAAGACCTGTTATTAGAATTGCACCTGTAGGCACGCATGCATGTGTACATGTATATGGAATAAGTAAATCCAGGCAAGAAGAAAAGAGAGGCAGGTGGGTTTTTTTGTTGATCCTTGTTGCTACTTTAGCAATTGTTTCCTCTGGCTGTGCTATGCATGTAGTTTTCAATTATGGGTGATTAAGTATGAATCTATATTTTATTATTAGCTACATCCATATCTACTCCAATTATATGTGTAGTGTGCGTACACAGACACCAGCTGCTAGAATAAAATAGACTTGTATTGATTTTCTTTTCCTGGAGTTTTATGCTTGCAAGATCAGATTTTCTGTTTCTGAGCTATATTTACATGTAAATGTTAATAAAACCATACATCAGCTTGCCTGAAACGGATACCCCTTGTTCACTCAAGACTAGCAATAACAACGTAAATAGATTTATCATGGGAGGTGCTGAGAGATCTAATAGAAAGGCTGTTAGCACCGAGGCAACGATCTGGGACTCGGCCAAGCTGAGATGGGATAGAAGTAATTCCATTAAATGGCCATAGATTTGTTTTTGGTAGGCGTCTGAAGAAAGGTTTTGTTCCCATCCATGAAAAAAGTTATTTTCTCTCCAGTCAAATAGCTGTATTAAATGACCCTCCCCTGCCACTCCTGGCAAGCTTTCTGTGCCTTTGAATGGGTTTCTACATGAAGTTCTCATTTGTCTGAGGGCCTTCTACTTCTCATTCACCACTGGTAACTTCAGATACACTCTAATGAGAAAATAAACACTGAATGAAGCATGTGTTTTCTATCATCATTTCACCCCAAAACTTCTAGTAAGTACTACCTGAAACGCAGAGCAGTTCATCTCATTCCACTGAGAACAGGGAACACGTTAATAGCTCATATTCACCCATTTCTTTTTGTCTGAGGTACCACCTGAGCTCTGAGGCTTTGTCTTACACAGAGAACAGATTCCAGCCCTTGCTTTTAGAAGCTCAAACACAGATATATAGGTACGTAGAAAAACCCATGTATTTCTGCGTTGAAGCTAACGAATGATTCAGGTCTGTCCTTCAGTCCTCTGTCTCATCACTGCCAAGTCAGCAGTTCCTCCACAGATGGGTTTATTTCATAAGTGCTTCCAGAAGTGCTGCTCGTTGCAGAACACAAGTTGTTTCAAGTTAACAAAACTCGATAGATAAATCTTTACCTAATTAAGGAGATTTATCCAGGCACAGTGATGTTTAGTCTGTCTATCCCAGGCTCGTTTCCCTTGCCAGCCAGCTCACCAGCAGCATTTCAGCAGCATTTATCTGGCTCTGCCCGGTGCCTCGTGCTGCAGTGAGCTCCTCGTACAGCTCTGCTCTTCCAGCTAGCTCACTTTACCTCTTGTCCACCCATGGGTCAGAGCAGTGATTTTTCTAACATCTGCGATTCAGTGCAGTGTCTGTTGTGAGCGGGGGATCTCTCACTGTCAATATTTACTGCTCCTCTGAGGAGTGATGGATTGTTTGTAATTTAAAAATTGAGCAAGGCCAATCAGTAGCTCATCTGCATCCCAGTAATTACATGCAGTACATTAGCAAGGTATGCACTTACTAGGCATTTCTGGACTCAACTAAATGAAATAATGCATGAAAAACAAAACAGAATATGGGGGAGTCATCATAACAATGACAAACGTCTCCAAATCACAGAAAAGGCAATTGAAGCTTTGATTGATACTCTCTCTCTATATATATAAAAGCCAGTCTGTCAGATTTTGGACTAACTTAGTAATTGTCCCAAATAACATTTGTGTTTTTTAAGTATTGAACTGCTAATCTTTGGTTCTTCACCATGCTGTGGGGCAACCCATGAAAGACACAGAGCACGCGGCCCACAGGCAGACAGGAGAGCCTCTGCCTGAGGGACTGAGCCCCATCGCAGCAGGCACAGACACTGGGGGACGCTCAGCTTCAGAAAATAATCACTGGGATTCCTGCTCTGATCAAAGCTGCGTGGTGCAGGAATATTGCTTCTCGGCTGCAGCTTGAATTAAATACCTGGAAATGAGATGCTGACGATCTCTAGAAATCCTAAACAGAGCCTGTAAGTCATCTGTTGCCTGCAGTGTTCAACAGACCGATTTAGTTTGTGAAGTGGCCAAGGAAAATAGTGCCCCGTGTCACCACCAAGGACCAGAGGTCAGCGCTTCGGGAGAGAGTTATGCAGCAAGAGCATCGTAGCAAATAAAGTAAGAGAGGGAGCTATTTCTCTATGGCACTTTTAGAGCATCTGTGCATTCTCAGTACAGCATCCTGTTAAGTATTTCAGGACCTACAACCGCTTTTCCCTTTCTTTAAGTACATACTTATGAAAACAACAGACAGGTATCTGCTCCATCTTGTATGCTTGATCTTTAGGAACTGTGCTTCAAGCAAAACGCTGTTCCCATTCGTTTGGGAGCCTGGTCAGCGGGAAGGTCAAGAAGATACAGGCTTATATCACCAACCAAATTAAAATCTTACTAATTAGAATGTGAAGTTGTGAAAGCATGCAATGTTTTACAGTGGAATTTAAGTGCAGACACTAATTCTCTTCCCGCCGATGCCAAAGACTTCTGCTTTCTTCAAGAGGAAGAGAATTAGGCCAACTCAAAATAGGCCAATCCAGTATTTTCCTTCAGTGCCACACATAAAAATGAAAGATGACATCTAAATTGCAAAACAAAATTTGAATAAAGATGCAAGGCTTCAGGAAGCAATAAGAGAACATAACCTGAAGTATCTTAGTCCGTGTCCCTCTCAGAACGGCACGGAGGCGTGTCCTGTTACTGGCCTCATGAAGCCAATTAGAGGAGGATTAATTAATCAGCTGTGAGAAGAGAGTCTAGAAAAGCAGACTCACTCACATGCACGCTCGGTAGGCTGTTTCTTAGCAAAGCAGCCCTCTCGCTTCTTTCAGAATTCAGGCACTCTGTTTCAGAGGAGCAGGATTACCATGCACTGACAACAGCAGCTCTAAGCCAGGGAAGAGTGACAAAACATGAGCCTGTCTTCTCAGAGCGAGGTGCATGCTCAGGGCAGAGCTGAAGATGAGCACGGGAACTCTTTCTTCCCGAAGTGAACTCGTGTGGATCTGTGCAGCTGCTCCTGCTGGTGGCACCCAGCCTCGCTCCCTGTGCCCCCACGCTGGCATCGCTGCCTCTGGCACAGCTGGGAGAGGCACTGCTGCCCTCCAGCTGAGGAGCCAGGCTGTTTTAGGGGGGAAAGAAAAAAAGCATTCTGTGTTTACCACAGCATTTAAGGCCTGATCCCGCTCATGCTTTGTTATGGGAGCTCTGTGCATCCTGCATGAGGATGTGAGCGCCGGCTTAGGGCTCGCTGCAAATCAGCACGGCATGAACAGACAGCAGGCTGAACAGATCTCTGTGCTGCCCAAAACTTTGCATAGATTTTCTGCAGTTCTGTGTCTACAAAATGTCTGCCAGAATAAAAAAAAAAAAAATCCTGAGCTTGGGAGGATGGAGTATCACACGTGTATTGTTCATGTAGCTATGGTAACCTACAAATGCCACCAGTGTTTCCATTTCATACACAAATGAGGGGACAGCTGTGGAGACCACATGTCTGCCAATGGAATAATATATGTGAACCAGGATGGCTTGGCCAGAAAATTACAACTCATTTATATTAATCAGGGCTTCAAAGAACAGCCATCTCCGCAGAGATAAAGTCCTCAGTAAAAAGGGGGTGATTTTATTTCCCAAAGTGCTGGGCTCTTCAGTAAACATTTTCGCCATCCTACGTGCTGATTTAAAGAAGTAAAAGTGCTGTGAGCAGCCAGTGCCCCTTCTATTAACGGCACTCCACTTTTTTCCTTGGTGTGGTCTTTTCCCGCTGTCCGTGCCACCTGGGGAAGCAGCAGTTCCCAAGCAGGCAAAAATAGGCTGGGAACTCAAGCCTGGTTGCCGAAGTGAATAAGCAAAACCAACTTTGAATGTCTGCTAGTGGCGTGAGTAAAACAAACAACAAAAAAATAAGAGTAGTATTTGTTCTGAAGCTTTTAAGTTCTGAAAAAAAAAATGAACTCTGACCTTCTACCATCCCCAGCTATACATCAGCAGCAGTGAGGAGGAAACCCCAGCGAACTCAACAATACAGATGAACGGCATCTCCAGCAGTGACCGGGCTGCACTGTGGGCAGTGCTGCCGTGCGGGGCCCCGAGAGCCGCGGGCTGCCAGCAGCACCACGCACCCAAAGTTGGGCTGGATGCTGCAGTGCTGCTCCAGCACCTCCACCAAAGGCTGCTGCATCCGCACCGCTCCGCACCGGGCACAGTGCTCATTCAGAGGTCTGTTCTGCCTGCGGTCCGGGCTGAAACGCATCGAGGCGGGTTGTTAAAGCGGAGCTCCCTCGCCCTCAGTCCGAGCCCTGCTGAAGGGAGCAGAAGTTTCTTGCTGCAGCCTGCTGGGATGCGCTCAGCGTGGGTTTACTCGGGGCTCGTTAAGAACGGACAACAGAAAAGCCAACAGTTGTTAACACCTTTATCCTTTTATAACCTAAACAGCTCGATGGAAAAACCTACTACTCCCAATAGCGGTATCGTTCAGGTCCGTCCTAGGCGAAGGGAAGCTTAACTAAAGGGAAGATGCTTCCTAGCACCCAACCGAGCGACCTTTTTCAGCCCTAAACGCACTGAGTGCTTACATAGGGACTACGCGGAGTCCCACCGCAGCAGCTCGGGGCGGCCCGGCCCCTAACCCTAACCCTAACCCTAACCCTAACCCCCAACCTCCCCCCCCCCCCTCCATCTGCGCGCATCCTCGCGGCGTCCGCAGCGCCGCGCCGTCCCACCCCTGCGGGCACGTTCGGCATCGCCGAGCTCAGCCCGGGCACACCTCCGTCCCTCCCGGCGGAAACTTCCTCGCCTCGTTCAGGCACCGCGGGCTCGCTTTAAGGAAAGGACCGCGGTGCCCGAGCTCCGTTACCTGGGGCGGGTCCCCCCCGGGGCTGCCGGCGTTGCGGGCCGTGCCCCCCGCACCCCGCGGCCTCGGGCCCCGCGCCGTTCCCCCGGGCCCCATTGTTCCGCCTCGGGCTGCGCTCGCCATTCGCATGCAGATCAGAGGGGGCTGCAAACTTCAGCCGCCGCCGCCGCCGCCGCCGCGGGGCCGCTCCGCGCACACCGGGCCGGCAAACTTTCCCCCCACCCCCCACATCCGACACCGGCAGCGCCCGCCCGCGGGCGCCCATCCCCGCCCCTCTCCGTCGGCACTCACCGGCGCTGCCCGCGCAGCCGCTCCTCTCTCCCGCACGGCGGCGGCGGCGGCGCCGACATCCGCGGATGGAGAGGGAGAGGAAAGGAGGAGCGCAGCGCGGCGCTCCGTCCCGCCGCCCACCGCCCGCCCGCTCTGTGCCACCGCCGGCGCGCACCTGGGTAGGCGCCGGCGGTCAGCTGACGGGCTGCGCTCTGATTGGCCGTCCCGCCGCGGCGGCACCATCTGCGCGGGGCGGGGCGAGCGGAGGCCCCGCCCACCGCGCTCCGCGGCTGAGGCGCGTCCTCGTGGCCGCGGGGCCGCGCGCGGCGGCGCGCTTGGGGCGGCTGTGGGTGCGCGCTGCGCCCGCGTGGCCGCGGCTGCGTGAGGAAGGAGCTGCTGGAGAAAGGGCGCCGCGCCCGCCCCAGCGCGGGCCTGCGGTCCCAGGGCTTCACGGCCGCTCCCTCAGGGCTGCGTTCTCTCCCCACTCGCTCCCAGCCTGTGCTTTTTGCTGTCGCAGCTCGGAGCTGCCGGAGCACATCGGCTCTCCGTCGCTTTGTGGGGCTCGGTCCCATCTCCTTTACTCCCGACCCAGAAGTACTGTCACAGCCGATGCTCCCTTTGCGTTGGGAGTGGTTTCAGGTCTTGTTTCAGGGCAGGGGATTTATTTCCCCTCTCCCATGCAGTGGCTCCGTCCTTCACACGGCGTTAGCTGTGTGCCATCGTCACACCCGTTTATACAGCATCCCCGCCGTGTGCCTGCTGCTCTCCTGACACGTGTGTGTGCTGGCACTGCCACTGACAGCGAGGTTGTCTGGGCCTTCAGAGTGCTCCGAGCCTGTTCTGTGTGCACAGCAGCCTTGCTAAAGGACAAACATTTTCCGTACATGATTTTCCTAAGCACTTGTCTGCGTTCCAGGCTTCTGCTGATGGAAATGCCATGCCCAGCAGGCCCCGCTCCGTGCCAGGATCCATGAGGAACCTGTGAAACACTCACAGATAAACCTTCACACCACAGCTTACCCGCTGGAACTGCCGGGCAAGCAGGGATGGCTGCAGCAGCCCTGCCTCGCTGCGGCTCCCCGCCGGG
The DNA here is from genome assembly GCA_023055505.1 of Callipepla californica brunnescens. Classification (NCBI taxonomy): domain Eukaryota; kingdom Metazoa; phylum Chordata; class Aves; order Galliformes; family Odontophoridae; genus Callipepla; species Callipepla californica. The sequence continues at coordinate 14,370,223 of JALIRH010000015.1, read as the reverse complement.
ACCAGCATCACCTCCTGCAAAAGCACATGGCTTCGTAGGGCTAACGACTGGCAGCTTGCATCTCACCTAAAACTCGAGCTCCTGGAATGCTAACTGCACTAAGAAAATGCTGGCTTCGCTTGACTTTGTTTTTTAGGTTTGTTTGTTTGTTTTTCTGATTGCACAGAAAAGCTTGAAAAGCATAAACGTGTTGAACCTAAAACCTGTAAGGCAAAGGAAAAGGGATCGAAACGCAGCAACCGCTGAAACTTTGCAGTCTGATGTCTGCATTTCTAGGCAGTTCTCACAACATGAAGACACGGGGAGCGAGAATAATGCGAAGATGGGAATTAGAAGGGTTTGCTCCTTCAGGCTGCTGATGAATGCTTCTGTGCAGTGCAGGCGGTGGAAGCGGTGGTTCTCCCATTCTGCGGCTCCGGGAGCAGCTGCTGCAGCACTGCTCGCACTGAGTGGGAGCACTTCTCTGTGGTGTCACCTCCCCTGAGCTGCTGGAGGCAGGTGCTTCCCAGCCAGCAGTGCTCAGGCAGGGCTGGGTGCTCCTCCCAAATGCTCCTGCTGAAGGGACCTTGGAAGGACTGCAGGAAAACATGGCAATTCCCACCACGTGGACTGCATGTTGTCCTTTTTGACTGCCTCCTTCCATGCCCTCTGGCTTCATACCCTTCTTCCTCCACTCTCTTCACATCAGCTTCACTCTTGAGCAGTTTTCCTTGGTCGTCTCCGTCTCCGAAAGCGCGGTCAGGTGCGTGTGATGTTTGCTGCCATATGTGTTCACACCACAATTGCTGCTCCTCAAACCTTCCGAGGGCTCTCACTGCTGTGAGAGACAATGGGACAATGACAAAACAATCCAGCTCTCCGTGACCTGTCGCGTGTGTCACTGCGTTTCTTCTCTGAAGCAGACATTAAGCTGCTTAATGTCCTGAGTGTATGCATAATCCATTCCCCTGAACGGTGCTGAGGGACTCTGGTACGTCTCTGTGTCAAGAAGGGGTGTCAGGTGGGAAGGGTTGGTAGGAGAGCTGCTACCTGAAAGAAAAGAGCTGTGCTGCCGGGCAGGTGGGACTCTGCTGCCCTGTGATCCAGCTATCATAACTCCTAACCAATGTGAGTCTGTAAAAATAGCAGCCATCAGCTGGAATTTTTGGAAGAGGAACGACTGCAACTGAAGGCTCCTCTGTGAGCTGAGCCGAGAAGGAGCCACTGCGGTTTGCATCGTGTGCCAACAGGTTTCTTCTTCACTGCTGCTTCCTGTTGGTGAGCTGAAACGCTGCGAGGGTTTCTTTTCTCCTGGTTCTGTGGATGTTGTGCATTCATTCTAGAGATTGCACGAGTGTGCTGGGTTTATTCGGGAAGGTACCGGAGCTGCACATGCAAATTGCCACTGAACAACTGTGTAAGCCAATGACCAATTACATCAATAACTGGTTATTTGCATAATGCATTCCCAATTATGCATGCAGATATAATAATTGCAGGCACAAATGGTGTAAGTGATTGCAGGTGCGAATGTGTGGATGCGGTCACGTGTGTGTGGACCACAAAACCCATCTCTGTGTGAGCAGTGCCTGTGCCAGTCACCATGGCACTGCTGCGCAGATCCAGAGAAGGAAGGCCTTTGTTTTGGGCCGGCGCAGGATTGTACCTGATGTTTGGGACTGTGGCTTTGACTCAGAAGGAATAAACCAGCTCTTCAGCAGCTGGTTATTGTGATTCACCCTTCCTTTTGTTGGCAGTTGCCTGCGTGCAGGCAGAGCATCTTGATGTGGGGGCTCTGGTGGTGAGGAGCTGCAGTTAAAGCAGGTCAGTCACTTCGCACACGGTTCCACCTCACTTCTCTAATGTATTATTAATTGCAAAGCTTTTCCTTTCGGTTGATGCGTTTTCCCCAGATGATCTGCTGCGTGAATGTTTCATGAGGAGGGACTCCAAGCTCATCTTATCATTTTGCTAGGAACCCCCTCAAAGCTTCTTAGAAAGCCAGAGGGCCTGGGAGGAAATCGGAGTGTTTAATGGCAAGCCTATCATTTGTATTTACTCCGGGAGTAAAAGTGGTAACGTGCAGAGCATGGAACCCCTTCCGCCGGGCTCCTGCCACGTGAACAGCCATGAAGGCTTTTCCTTGTGGCTGCTGACAGCAGTGCAGGCCATCGGGAGCTGCTGCCGTGTCCTCCTGTTGTGGGGCACACCAGGGCAGCGTGCCCAGCTCGCACAGTGTGCCTCTTACACACGGGAGTGAGCTCTGAGCACTGTGCACATCTGCCGGGCACTCGGAGCTTGGCCTGCCTCTGCCTGCTCCTTGCCACTCTGCTTTTTCTTTTTTATTCTTTTTTTTTTCCCCTGGAAGCAGTTGAGAGGAGGCCAATTTGGAGCTGAATTTGTGATTCCTTATGAGCGGGGTACGGAGTCATTGTTTCCACCTCTGGGAGGAAGGTTGGAGCCTTGTCATCTGCCTCAAGGACCTGCGTAGGTCAGCACTGCGTTTCACACAGACTCGAGCCTGTTTGAGATACAGCTCTCCTTTACCGGGACAATAAAGTGAGTACAAAAGGACCTGCATAGAAAAACCTCTTGTGGCACTCAGAAGAAAAATCAAAATGAAGAGCTGTCATCGATTTTATATGCAGTGCGTGTAGCCCTGCTCCACAGAGGCAGGTGCCTGTCGTTGCTAAGTAGTGAGATGCAGTGCCTGCCCTTGGGGGGGATGCTACGTGTGAGCCCCAGCCTGGCAGCTGAGGATTACAGCACAGGTAACACAACCTGGGCAGTTCGTGCACACAGGGCTGGCGTTGCTCTTTACTCCACCTCCTTCTAGTGAACTTGTGTTGCTTCTGATGTGTGTGCATGGGAACGAGTGCAGCCTTCCTCTCTCGTAGCTCACGTTGATGCCACTCGCTTGGGTTTGCTCAGTATCCAAGCACCAGTAGTGTATGAACAACTTTTGGGTTGGTTTCAGAACTGCTTGCAGTACCAAATGGCACAGGCGGGTGTTCCTTCACACCTTCCTCAGCTTCTGCTTCCAAGGTGGCAGCTTAAAACCATGCTCTCTTTTCTCTTTTTGCTCACCAAGAACGTTCTGGCCAGCTTAGGAGTTCAGCATCTCTTTTTGCATGCTCTCTTTCCTGCAGCTTGTTTGTTGAGAACCTTCTCAGTGTGAAATTAACTTTGAATCTCATTAAACTGGTAAGGTATTGAGCTGGCATCTGTAGATCTAAAGACCTGCTTCGTTGTGGAGAAATCCTCAGAAGGAAGTTATTTGGCCACAACTGGGATATTTTCTTTCAGTATTTCTGTGTATTGAGATTTGAATATCGAATCTCAGTTATTGTGGGGTTTTGTTTCTGATTCTGTGTGGAGAAAAGAAAAGGAAATACTCCATAATATGTAAAGCATAGGGGAACCCTGGAACTTCCAAGTGTTTGCTGTGCTGTGGCATGTTTAAAAATAATAATGAGAATAATATTTAGTTGTCCTTTTTTGTTTTTCATTTAACTCCAAGGGAAATATTTCTATTCAGCAAAAACCAGCTATTTTATGGCTGGTACCTATGTTGGCTCTCTCTGTGGAGGCTCCCAGGGCTGAGCTGGCCAGGATATGGCTTCTCTGGGGTCTGTGTGGATGGAGCTGCATGAAGGAGCTGTGACACATTGGGGTTGTGTTGGGGTTGTGTTGGGGTTGAGAAGCATTGGGGTTGTGTTGGGGTTGAGATGTGTTGGGGTTGTGTTGGGGTTGTGTTGCGGTTGAGATGTGTTGGGGTTGTGTTGTTGGGGTTGTGTTGTTGGGGTTGTGTTGGGGTTGTGTTGGGGTTGTGACGTGTTGCGGTTGCGTGCGAAGGACACGAGCGGTGCTGCCTCCCCACTTCTGTGGGGAGAAGTTGCACGTCTGTCTGGCACTTCTGTGCAGGGCAGAGTGCTTGATGTGCTCAGCAGGCATGAAGGTAAAGCAGGTCGCTTTGTCCTTCCCAAGCGTGGGCAGGATCTGAAGCTATTGTAGGTGACAGGCTGCATTTCTATCAATGAATCAGTGATCTAAAACCAAAATCTGGTTCTTGTGCTCATGTAATGCAATGGAAGCATTGCAACCTATGCATTTAATGGGTTCTGTTGTTGTGTGTGTGCTGGGGAGGCAAGTGGTGTTCTTCTACATCAAATACAATGGTGTTTCTATTTCCAATGGAAAGAATTTTGAATTAAAGTCAAATAAAATCTCGTTCTAGTGTTAAAAGACTCAATAATGAGTATGGTGTAAGACTCTATGTCCTTTATCGCAGACCAAGAGGAGAAAAAAAGGCAGAAATGAAGAGGCTGTGTTGTGGTTAAGCACATATTGATTCAATTAACTAAGAAGTGGAGATCTGACTTCCCTCCCAGGCAGGCTTTGGGTTGGAGATGCTGTGGGGAAGATGCCTCACGTTTTCACCTTGCATGCGAAAGTGACACGTGAAGAGTGGCCAGGGGTCACGGCTGTGATAGATGCCCACTTCCCCTGGTTGCTTCCTTGCTCTCCAAAACTCGGATCCTTTCCTCTGAGTGCAGATGTCAGCACAGCTCCCGTTGTCACCAAAGTCCCCTCAGATCAGGGGGAAACGCAGGGAGGAAACTGAGAACTGTATCTCAGGTGGCTTGGCCTGAACTGAAGCTCTATAAATAGTAAGATAAATATAATTTAAATTCACTTTGACCTGAAGTGGCAGCTGTGACAAAGCATGGCACGTTTGAGAGCTGGATACAATTACTTGGAGCTGCTAAACGCCGTGCTTCTGTTGCGACCTTTCGATGGCACTGGAGCCAGAAGGAGCTCCCTGATTTCAACTTCTGAACTGCACATCACCCCATTGGAAGGAGACTTCAGAAGCTATTATAATCACAGGGAATATTTTAAAAGGGTGTGGAAGCTACGAGCAAAATATTTATTTTACACACTTGTCTGCATTTAATCCATAAATCTGTCTGCTACGATAGTGCTTTACTGGTGTAGATGAGGCAAGTAAGCTGAGATCATAGCAGACATGTCCTCTAAGGCTTTACAGAAAATCATTGCTTTTTAATCCCTTTATCCCTGTTATTTCCTACCACTGTGGAAATCCAGCGGCGGGGAAAGCTGGCGCCGTGTAGGACAGATGCATAATGTGCAGTGCTAAGCAGGCAGAAATCCTTCTGTTTTTATAATGCTCCAAACACGTTAGACATGTCAGCGTGAGTGCCGTGTGCCCTACATAAACAAAAGCAACTTCCCAGTGCTCGCCAGAGTGTCACTGATCTCTGTGAATGTGCTGTGTGGGTAGCAGTGGCCAGGCTTCTCATTGGGGTTGGCCAGGAGTGCAGAACGTGGGCACCACCCCGGCACGTGCCTGCGTGCTGCAGGTTGTATGGTGCCTGAGCTCGAGCCTGGCTTTTATTTTCTGCACTGTTTTCCCCTGCATTAGCATCGGGAGCGTGCTTAGACAGTAGACCTGAGCCCGGATGTCTGCAGGGCATGTGGAGGTGTTGAGGTGTGCGATTGCTTGCTGTGTCTTCCCACCGCTGCTCTCCTGTCCTGCAGTGATGCTGCTGGAGGTGTGTGCTGCAGGGCCAGGCAGGAACGTGGGCAGCAGCCAGAGGCTGCAGCGTGCGTGGTATGGGGAGGGAGAATTGTTGAGGATTTCTGAGAGGTGGCTCACTTGTCCATGAGGTTATTGCACTGTGGTCTTCGGGTCAGGGGCAATAGAAAATAGGGAGCGTGGAGGCAGGGTCAGTATAAGAGCTCAACAAATACATGGGTTCTTTCAGATAGAATGACGAGTGGCAGGTCCTTGGGCTGCTCTTACCCTCCTTGAGGAGCAGCTGCCTCAGGAAACAGCTCTGCACCTAACCTGGAGGCAGCTTTTATTGCACTAAGTAAATACAAGTGTTCTGTGCGAGCAGCTGCTGCTCCAGCAGGGTGCTGTCCCACGGCTGAGGCCAGCTTTGGCTGCTTGGAACCTGTGAGTTTTACTTGTTATTAAAGGGGGTGGGGGCTGCTGGTGCTCGGTTGGGCCTTGGGATGTGTGTGTGTATAGGACAGGGGATGAGATGTTCCCTGTCACACCATCAGATCCAGGGCACGGGTGGCTGAGGGAAGAAGCAATGAAATCCTACTCTAAGATTTCAGAGAGAAGGTTCAAGGGTACGTAGGTGTCCAAAGTGTTGGAGAGAAATGCATGGGCAAGCATGGTGCTTAACTAAACCTAGTACCTAAAAAAGGAGGTTTTGCTTTAAAAATCGACATGAGAGCCCCGATGCCTTCATGGGGAGCTGATTGCCCGCGGGTACAAGCCCCAGTGAAGTCCTGTGGGATAGTAAAATGTGAGGGAAAAGGCTTGAAATTAAACAATTCCTGTGGATTTTTTTAAGCGTCACGTTGAGCATCGTGGCTGTCCCCTAAGGAGTGCTAGGACAGCTGTAAGGGAGCTTCTACACAGCCTGCTCCCATCACGTCTCACTGGTTTCATATCTATCAAATACTGAAAGCCTTCCTTCAAAGTTGTGCATTTGTTGTTAAATCAAAGACATTTCTTCTTGATGTCTCGGGCACGTTATTGCAGTAACCTCATCCTTGGACCAAAACTTTGGCAGAACACACACATCCGTAATGAGGACGTTGTGTTCTGTGGAGGTTTTATTACAAAAGAAGATGAACAAGTATATTAGGAACAAAGGGGAGAAACAGAGAAGACTACTTTCTTGGCAAAGCTTTGTGCTACAGTTCTCTCTGCTCTGGTTGCAGCTGCCTTTAGGCGCACATCTCAGTGACTTGTTATATTATGCTCAACTGCTGATGCCCCCAGATTTGCTCGTTGGTGGAACGGGCATTTGTGCAGGTTCCCCATAAAAATGACTGATTTGGGTTTTACCAAGAACTCTGGCACTTCTCTGCTTTAAGGAGGGATTACATTTTTAGAGAGAATTAACAAGGCAGGAGTAGTGAAGCACTTGAAATGTCCAGTTTAATTCTCTCTCTTCCTGCAAACGAGCTCACACGAGCAGGTTTTTCAGAAGTCCTGAAATGAAAGCTTCCTGGAAGAAACACATTTCCCTGTGGGACCACACAGCTTTCAGTCCTTGCCTCTGTGTGAAGGTAAGAAGGCTCTGTTTTCATTTACTATTTATGAGATGTGCATTCGTATTACAAAGTGACCATAGGATTCTGGGCTTTTAAGAATCTGCAAATGAGATGGAGCTCATTATTTTTTAATGTAAAGAGGATTATTGTGATCTTAGTGGCAGGATATGTGACCTCAGATGTGTGTCTTGCTGTAGGATATGTACTGAGGCTTTTCCTTTAGGAAGGCAGTAAAGCACACACAACTATTTTCCACGTTCTGCTCAGCTTATAGAGATATTTATTGGAAATAAAACGGAAGGAGATATGTGTATATGTTTTTAATTGCAGATCATGACTAGCATCCTTCGTGTGTGAATTTTGCTATCGAAATAAACGCGGGGGCACGTTTTCAAAATGAAGACCCATTATTACCATCTCCCTGCACAACGGTTGTTTCCGTGGTCCTAAAGGAATGTGGAGTCTGATAATCGAGGAATCTGTTAATGTTTCCCCCAGTAAATTGGGCTTTCCTTTGCAGGTGATGTCAGTGGGTGTGAAGTCACGGCCCTGCTGTGGTGGCAGTGTGTGGGGTGCGAGCCTCCCGCTGCCTCTGGTTGCACTGCTGGTGCGATGTCCTGCAGGTGGGAAGCTCTCTGGTTGTTGTGGTTGCTGTGCAGGGCTCTCTGAAGCCGGTTCATGTTGTGGGGTTCTGTATGGTGCTGTTGGAGAGGGGCTCAGAGATGCCCACAGGTGGCCGCGCTCCTCTGCGTCCGTGCGTTCCATTGGTGCTCCCACCTCTCCCATTAAAACAGGGCTGCAGAATGAGCACAGAGCTGGCAAGAGCGAAGAGGGAAGTCTGTTTAAATGTGTTTATTAACCAGAAAAGCTGTATCTTCGACAGTGCCGAGTGCTGCGCGGACGCTGTTCCTCGGTCCTGCGCTCTCAAATGGTCCCTGTTTAAAGTGACTCGTTAATAATTAAGGTGCTCTCGCAGCGATCCACGGGATGGCTGGGAGCAGAGCACACGAGCTTTCTGGCTTCATTTCTTGCAGGTATCACTGGGCCTGTCTCCTCCGATGCCTGTCTGCTCTGCAGATGAAAGCTGCCCTCGGAGCCTGCAGGTTGCACGCAGGTTGTATGCACAAGTTGGGCGTTATTTAAAGAAATGCCAACAGGTGGGAAAGGCGTTCTGCTTCCAGGACAGAGTGCCGGGTGAACAGCGTGCCACAGACAGCTCGGGAGATTGAGGAAAGTAGTAAATTAAAACGAAAATGTCACCGGAGAGAGGTGCAGCCCAGTCGAGTCAGCCCCACTGCACATCACTGTCACTGCTCGGTTTTCAGAAGCAGAAAAGCTTGAAGTGAGGCAGGATTTGTCAAAAAGCCCTTAGGGATTTGGCTGACCTGCTCCCAGCGTGCTTCCAGCCTGTGGGCACCTTTCAAAGCCCCGCACTTGATTTCCTTCGCTCAGTACTTCCCCTCCTGTGTTCCACAAATGCAGTAATTGCAAGCATTTGTTCTGAGCCATACAAGCCTGGGCTCCACGAGTTTTATTTATGGCAATTACATCTGGCAGATAATTTCTAATAAACTCAGGAGAATGATAAACCTCTTGCTAACTTCACAAGCAGAGAAATAGGGCAAATTGATCAAATAAGCTGCTTCCTACATAATAAAATATTACTATGTGCATAACATTTTGGAACAGAAATAGCTCTGATGGAAGGATGAAGGCAAGCAGGAACTTGCTAGAGGCATGTGGGCAGAGTTCTGCAGTTTTGGACCACTCCTAGTAAAGAATCTGCTTGACCCTGACGTGAGTTGCCTGCTGCTGGCAGTGGGGCTGCAGGATGGCACGTACCTTCTCCTCCCCATTGGAAGCATGCTGGCTTGTTTTGGGATGCAGCCTTGGAAGGATAGAAGCCCATTTCTGCCTTTCTGGTTGATGACCAATCCCAGTCCTCTCGTGCCAGCAGAGAAAATTTCCCTTCCTTTCCATATGTAAAATTAAACCAGAGTGTTCAAATGTGAGGTTTGTTCCACATCTCGTTTCGGTGAGCACGTGATGGCAGCGAATCTGAATTTCAAATAGCTGAACTCAGGTACTGGGTTTTTCTAAAATGAGCTTTTAATAATTATTGAGCTTTTTCATCTCTGCTGTGTCACTTAATTTACATTAAAAATTTGAATTTCATCTGAAATTCTCAACCTAGCGGTGTTAACATCTCTCTGAGATAAGTAAACGATTGCTACAAATTAGGCCTGGGCTTGGATGCTGCAGCTGATTAACATCACATAAGGACAATTAGCAGCATTTTTAGGAGGGGATGGGAAGAAATTATCGTGTGCAGTTGTAGCTATAAAGAGAATTTCATGGCAGTGTGTAATTAGGCAAATTAGGCTAGGGCGGTGGCTTTAACATGCATACCTTGATGAAATGTATATCTGATCTCCTTCAGGAATATGTAGGTTCCTTAATGACCACAGTCTTCTGTATCTTCCAAAAGATATATTTACAAAATCTAGTTTAAGTGTCAGATACGTACAGTATTAACATCACACCAACTCCGAGAGGTCTGGCATCGCCAGGGAAATTCACGAGGGCTCCTCTGCCTGAACCCTGATTTTCTGTCTCATTTGAATTTGGATGAGAGAAAAAGATAGCTTGGGAAATGGGAGCATAAATTCCACCGGTTTGAAGACAGCTTATAGCAGCTCTTTCCTGATCGTTTTTGCAGTAGTGTCTGCGTTCGATTCTGATGCCATTTCTAGAAACCCTGTGTGTGGCTGTGGTTGGAGGAGCTGCCGTGGGGCTGGGAACGCAACGTGAAGTAATACGAACACAGCTTTCCCTTTTCTCCACCTAAAGCATCATTACGTGTGACCTTGTGTCACTTTATGCTTCGTTACTGATCATCAGCTGAGGGCTGAGGAGAGCTCTATCTGTAGTGTGCCGTGCAGAGAGAGGCAGCAAATGGAGAGCTGGAAAGGGCTGCTCATGGGTCATGGCAGACATTCTCCTCTGGAAGCTCTGTTGTGCTCCCAGCCTCATCTTATGCCTAGATGGAGAGTCAGGTTACAGAGGCTCATGTTTTCCTCCTCACCTGCTAACCAGAGGTGGCAGGCTGTGAGCTGGACATGCTCCATCTCCAGTCTGTCCTGCAGCACCTGGGCTGTGTCCCAGGCTTTGGAGGTTTGTCCTCGTGGGATGTGGAACGTGGCCGAGCCCTTGGGGTGTGCATGGACCGTGCTGGGTCCACGCAGAGCTGTGCCTGTGCCAGGACCATGTGGTGCCATGTCAGTGCCTGTGCCAGTTGGCTGTGCCATTTTGCAGGGCTGGTGGCTTGCAGATCAGATGACTTTTTCCTCGTTTTTGCCATTTTCTCTGCACATTTCCTTCTCTGAGCTTGCCTGATACTCGATCCCCATGAGTTTCCCAAACAAAGAAGAGCAATTACAGCCCCTGATTAAAAGCCTCAGCAGCACACTGTGTGCAAATCAAGATAACCATTTATCAGCACCGTTCCCTTTCTGCCTGTGAGGACTTGGGCTTGGTTCAGGTTGCACAATTGTTTGCTTTGCTGCAATCCCACTATGTGCAGGTGCAAAATGGTGGAAGGGAAGGGGAAAGCTGTGGGCACACAGTGTGAAACAAGGGCTGCAGCACGGGGTGGGAGCCATCGTGCTTCCCAGCACTGCGTGCTCCTGCAGTGGGGACAGCCAAGTGACGTGGCTGGGATCCAGGCTGCTGCCCTTCCCCGTGTGCCACGTCCCAGCACACCTGGAGAGATAACATGGATGTGAGTCTTTTATTTCCAGGCAGCGTTCTCAGCGCTGTGGTTATCAGCACTGCTGGAGTGCTCCAGCTTGGGTGCTAAAATAAATGAGCAAGCCTGCTTCGATGAAAGAAAGGCAAGAGAAAGATTCCCAGTGTCACCCTCTGACTGTGCTGCTCACCTCTGCCCCTCCAGGAGTTTTGGAAGGCACTGTGTATGTGTGTTGAACTTGAATACAGCTCAGGGGACTTCCTTGATTGAGGTAGGACTGAGTGGATCAGGGTACAGAACACATCCTGATGGACTCTGCCACGATGTCACCATGGGACAGGCACCAGTGAGCTCAGTGCTGTCATAGTTTTCTCCATCAAGATGAGCTTGCAGTGCCTGGGATGCAGGGGCTGTGTTTGCAGGGAGCCAGGGGCAGAGTTATGGTTCTGCTGGCTCTCAGATCTAAACAGCTGTCTCCCTTCAAAGCATTAAAACTTTTGTTTTTCTGATCTCAGCAGAACAGAGTGGCCTTGTGTGTTGTACACTGCTTCTGAAACACCACCCTTAGATGTGTCTTTCATGAATTTTTAGACTCCTATTTTTCCAGTACTCATGCTTCAGACTGGGTGGTGCTACGTAGCGTTAAATATTCTCTCGTATCAGAGCCACGTCCTTTGAAATACTTGACCAAATCCATTATGAAATAAATTCTGTATATATTGCTAAAATTTATTCTGCTGTAGAAATGTTGTACTGAAATCCTTTATCTGTTCCAAAGCTTCAAATCATTCTTTTCTTCTTTTAAAATAAGCTTTGCAACGTTTTCCATCAGAACAAGTGAAACAGCAAGAATAATAGATGCTCTAGGATTTGTATCCAGGATAGCTTCCTTCTCCAAATGCTTTTGGAGGTGCTGATTGATTGGTAACAATACTTGAAATGTCACTGGGGGTGAATGGAAAATGCACTGCTCTAACGAATGTCCAAGTTGAAAGTGGCTCAAAGTTTTAACCTTCAGGAATGTTGTTAGCTTTTCACGGCAGCTGGAAAGAAAACAGGGAAAACAAAATGTATGTGGAGGCAATTCATAAATTATGCTCTTGTTTTTGGCATGTTTACAACAGAGACGTGTTAAAACTTCAAGTCAGTGACAAAAGAAGAGTGCTCCATTTGAAGCCTGTTTGAGTGGGTACGGAGGGATGCTGCCGTGCTGTATCCTGAAGGGCGAGGGCCTGACTGCATTTTGAGGGCGGTTTTTGTGGAGCCAGGGAGCACAGAAGCACATCTTCTTCAGCTCGTTCCAGCTGCCCTGCCAGGAGTGGTGCTGGGGATGTGTTGCTGATGGAGCCCTCCCTGAGCTGGGCAGGGCTGGGAGATCCACCGCAGCATCCTGGCAGTGCTGCTCGCCCAGCTGGGTTTGTTGTGCTGCTGTAGATGCTGTGTGGCCACAAACTGGTTGATGTTTATTTGTGGATAGCAATGAGGGCTTCGTCTTGTCTGGAATTGGCAGTAATTGAAATTGCAGAATTAGGTAAACATTGTTTGAAGCCTGTCCAGTTTCTGGCACACTGGGAAGACCCTTCCGTGGTGTTAGGGCTGCTCTGTGTGTTGTCCTCCTTCCCTTTTCTTGCTGCTTGCATTCCACTCTGCAGTTCTCTCCTGTGGTCAGACACACACATGCTGCCTCCTGGGGTTGCTCTGTTGGATTGGGTTTTGCTGTGTTTTCTTTTTCTTTTTTTTACTGATAAATTTACTCACTGGAGTATAAAAAACAATTAAAAAACGTAGGCATCTCTCTGATGAAATCAGCTTGAGGTTGCTACTGGGAAGTGTGCAGCCTCTGCACCCCAGCTCCCTAATCTTCCTCCCCCCCTTGTGTCAAAATGCCACCAAGTGTCATGTCCCACCTTCAGCGTGGGGTTTGGTGGCATGCAAAACCCTTTTCTTGTGGCCTCGGGATGGCTGAGAGCTAAGGTCAGAACAAACCTGCAGATCCTCTCTCCCAGTTCACTCCTGCTCTGGGGCTGGCTGCCCTGTCAGATGTGGAACAGGCAGAGCCCCTCCTGCTGTGGATGCCAGAGGGCTGCGTTGCATCTTGGTGAGCCTGCCTGCTTCATCCTGGCTGTGTAACGGGAGGGCTCTCTCACCTTGTTTCTAGGATATTTTTTCAGCAGGAAAAGATTCCAAATGAATTCACCTGTCTCATTTCAGCCTCACGATATATTTGTTCAACACGGGAAAATCAATGTTGAACTAGAATTTTGTGGGGATGGAGAAAATCCGTGGAGATAGCATTTCTGCTTCAGTGCAATTTCATGTTTTACTGCTGCATAGACTCGCTAGTTAATAAGGTATCCTTGAATATGAGGTCCACATGACATTTATTGCTGGGCAAGTACGTACAAATCAATACTTATAATTTTTGTTGGTGACTGCGTACTATCACTGGCATCATTATAACTGTGTCTGTCGTTGATTGACAGAAACAGTAGTTATCATTATTTTTTTAATTGTGGTTTCTCATCAGAATTCAGAGCCAGGAAGTGCCCAGATAACTCCTCGGGGTCGCTGCCTGTCAGTTCTCCTTGGTGAAGAGACAGGCTTGGCGTGGGGCAGGGATGCAGCTGGGGTGCAATGCAAGGGCTGTGCCGTGGCTGAGCATCTTTGTTCAAGACCCTCTCTGCCAATAAATCCATCCCTTTGGTTCTAATGAAATCCTGGGACCCAGCACTGAGCCACTTGTGAGTAATCCTTCCCCTGGCTCTGTGTAGGAACCAAGGCAGTTAGCAATGGTTTTGTACTTGGCTGGGAAATGGTGATGAGGAGAGAACAAAAAATCGCATCCCTTGGAGAGGCAGCATGTATGTATCCTGGATCTCTGTCTCGGCTTCTATCTGATCTGAGGAATGAGAAGGAGATGACTTAAATGGAATTGAGGGTTGGAGGCAGGTTTCTGGGGGATCCCAGGTGTGTTGGGCTCAGGGATGTCAGGGAGGCTCCTCCAGAAGCTGCCCTGCAGGGGCAGGGCTCGGTCCAGCAGATGCCAAGTCTCTATGAGTGGGATTACTTATTCTGCTTGATTACATACTTAGCTTTCAGCATCTGATTAAAAGGGTTTGATTGCAGAATTTGAACTCCAATTAGTTTAGTGAGGGCACCGAAACTAATGACATTTACACGAATTAGCTTTAGATATCAGAATCCAAGGATGACACACAGTCTTCACTATGTCTGAGATAAGAAATTCTTTATTAGACTCTATAGAAACTCAGCTTCTTATGCACTGCTCGTTAAAAAAATAATCTTTTCAGGTTATACATAAAATCTGTCATACCTTTGCTGATGTTCCTCTGCATGTTAGTCTTGTGGCTGCTTGAAAGACTTTTGAATTGATGTTCAAATTATCCACTGAAGTACTATGAGCATCTGTTCAACTCTGATATTCCTTTCTGGTGTTTCTTCATTACATATGAGAGGGGGCACTGGAAAAGCAGTTCAGATGCAGGTTATAAAAATGCCACAAAGGCACAGGAAATGTTTATTGGAGGAGTGCCCTGTGTATTCTTACGTATTTCTTTTAGAGAAGACCCCATGTAGTCGGGTGGAGTTTTTCAAGGGCTGTGAGGATTAACTGAGGAATGGCTGCAAACAGAGCAAGTGCCTGCAGCTGTGAGGCAGTTCTGCTGTGCAGGTGGGGCTGGGTTTCTGGTTAAGAAATCAACTGGCTGGAGATGGGCGTGTTTGGATGGAGGTTTGGGGATGTGCAGTGATATCCATGTGGGTACGTAGCTCCTGCTCAGCTCTGTGGGCTGCCTGTGTTAATGACGGTGCTGTTATCGCTGCTCTGTGCTTGGAAACCAGGTTATTGGCTGGCTGTGGAAAGCCTTCTGTTAAGATTAAATCCTGTGTCCCTGAAGACTGAGTTTTATGTTAGCTGTAAATCAGTGTGGAATTGTTAGGGCTAAGGTGAGGTTTCGGGTTAGGGTTCAGCAAAGCATCCTCAGGAACCCATTTTATTCTTGATCCTGTAAATCCCTGCTGGGGATGAAAGGCTAATCGGTACTTATTGTGTGATAGCAGTGGCTCCTGGGGCTGTTTTATGCCCAGGTTTTGTTAAACGAATTTTCAGAGAGCCTCAGTGCTCAAGAACTTGATTCATGGGTGGATCTTGGCCTGTGCTTTATAGATCTTTAAGGAATCACGGGAAAACTTTTTTATTTTCCCCCAGGTTTCGAAAGCCTAACCCTATGGTACCTGAACTGTTGGCACAGGCTCAGCTCAGAAGGCAATATGAACCATTTGTCACTGAAAGCAGCGGCACATATTTAGCCCCGCAGGCTTTCAAATATTACCCAATAAAACAAGCTGCTCCATCCTTTCTGAAACACCCAAATCATATTTCTGGACCACCTGTGGTTCTTCTAGGGCTCTGCGAGGATGTGCTTTGCACAGCTGAAAGCCCCTCGTTGAGACAACCTGAGGTTTTCTTGGCTTGAAGTGCTGATCTGGGCCAAATTCCAAGCATCTGCTCATTGAGATTAATATAGTTCAAATTAAGAGAAATTAAAGATGAAGATGTATTATCCGTCTTTAGCTCTGTGTATTGTTGGTTGCTTATGATTTTGTCATTACATTGGTTCTTGAGAAGAAAAAGTTGCTTGCGATGATTTAATTTTTACTTTATTGCATTCCTGTGTTGCTTTCTTGACCCTTTCTTCTCTTCACTGAGTTATTATAGTGTCTTTTTCTCTTTGAATGTATGAGCCTCTAGAAATATTGCCTAAGTTCTCTTGGACAAATGGATTTACATCCACAATTCACAGTGCAATGGGCCTGCCAGCAGCTGAAGGCGTGATGCCTGTGGTCTCCAGCAGATGCCATCCCTAGTGGCTGTGTGTCTGCTCGTTGGCCTGAGCCTCCTTGCAGCCCCTGATGGATCGCTAAGAAGAGCGTGCTTCAGGCACTGTAAGGTTTCCCTGCTTGCTCCAGCGGGTGCCAAGAAGCAATAAATGACCTGGCTCCTCCCAGCTTGGGCCACCATGCAGTACTTCCATAGGGACCTTTGTGTTCATAGACCAACAGATGAGCATCTTGCTAGCAAGCATCTCATACAAATGAGGGCTTGTTCTGCTCTAACGTTCTTAGATTATTACAGTTCTCCACGTTCACAAATTCTAAGAGGGCCTTTGAAGCCGTAAGCTGAATTCTGGGTGAAAGCATTGTGTTCCTGGTGCCTCTTCTTCTTCAGTTTGTATTTGCATGCCTGGCCGATGAGTGCTGGGAAATACAGGGGCTGTGTGCCGTCACTCTGTGCTTTAAGGGCTGCAGCAGTGATTTCTGAGTTGTGACAAGCTGTCCCCGAGTGCAGAACTGCAGCGTGGTCTGTGCAGTGCTGTTCTTGGTGTGTGTGTGTACATAATCGTTTTGGCTAAGTACAAAAAGTAATATTCTATTCATTTAAATATTGTACCATCTGACATAGCTGCAACGTGCTGATATTAATGGCTCACTTGAGGCCAATTCTTCTCCTGCAGCGGCACTTTCTATTGCAAATTCATCATGTAGGCATCAGGCAAAGAGTTATCATTCACTTTTTCTTTTTCTCATGAAGGACAGATATTGATATTCTCCTAAGATGTGAAAATGGATCCCCCTTATCAGCAGTGCTTAGCATACTGGCTGCTGCATAGGCTGAGTCCAGCAGTGATGCTGTACAAAGAAGCCCAGCACAGCACTGGAGCATTTCATTTCCCCATAAATCAGTAATGGGAGCACTTGGGTATTGTGTTTCTAGCCTAAAAAGTTGGATTTTTGTTCAGTTTCACATTGTTCATTCCCTGTATCTAGCAGGGTATGTGTTTCAGTCTGGGTAGAATCATGGAATCACAGAATGGCTGTGGTTGAAAGGGTCCCCAAGGATCATCAAGACCACAGGCAGGGCCACCAACCTCCAGACCTGGTTTAGACCAGGTTGACCATGGCTCCATCCAACCTGGTCTTGAATGCCTTCAGGGATGGGAGGTAATATGAGTGCAGTGTGTTTTGAAGTGGCTTGGACTTCAGTTGGAGAGGGTGGCAGGTGCCTGTGGGTAGCCCGGGGCATCACTGGTGGGGCTGGCAGCACTGGGCTCCTCACAGCAGGACCATGAGCGAGTGGCCTGGGCAAAGTATTTAGCAAATACTGGTGAAATTAATGAGCTGCTTTTGGCTGGTGGGTCTCCAGTGATGGGTAGTTTGGAGTAGCAATGAACACGCAGTCTTGGTGCTGCCAGCTAAGGTCTGAGCGTTACTGTGTGGGTCAGAATTGATTGATTTCCTTGTCTAAATTATTTGCAAGCTTAGTCATTACTTTTGTAGCTGATAATTTCGCTGGAGCTTGGGACCTGCCATATTATGGCTTATAAAAGTTTAACCATCGGTGAACTCTTAGGCAATAAATCACTGTAGTGTTGCATTGCTCTTAAAACTCGATGGAAACGCACAGCTCAAACATCAGGAGGAGCACAGAGGATCACAGAGTGTAGCCTGTGGTGTGGAAACATTGCAGCAAGTGTCAGGATTCGTGCCCTGACCCATTACAAACCTCAGTGTTATTTAGATGAGGGAAAGCAAAGCTCCTGCAGACATACTTCAGCACGGCCCAGGACCAAGTCTCCTCTTAGCATTAATAATACATCAGTGGCCTTGGCGGGGGGGCACGGTGACATCAGTGTGGTACGTCTCTGGGGGGAATGGTAAGATATGGCAGAACAGCTGAAAAAGCACTTTCCTGTCCTTGCTGCACTATATATTAGTTACGGAAAGGTAGTAATCAGAAGAGCCGTAATAAAGCAAGCTTTGAGTGGTGTTCTACAATTTATGTTTGGCTGCTTTTCTGCCATCAACTCCAGAAAACCATGGAGTTCTCCGCAGGAAAGAGCTTCGCAATCATTGGCCGTGTCTAAGACGATACCGTCTGAGCTGGTCTGTGTGTGATATATTTGTTTAATAATCACACGTATTTGTAATTCCAGTGGCTGCGGGTTTTGCACTGAGGGCTGCATTGTGAAGCACGTGCCTGGGGGGGTTAATTTTTCTATTTAAAGTAGCTCATCCAGGCTTGAGCTGGGGCTGGGTAGGGTTACACATCAGTTGAAATGCAGCATGTGTGTGTGTTTAGAGTTACCTGAAATGGCTTTCATTTGGGTGTGACTGCAAGCTGATGAGATCAGATTTGTTTTCTGTGCTTTTAAGATGCTCTCTGTTAAGTGCAGTTAAGCTACCTGACAGAAAAATGGAAATGCAGGAACTCAGCTAACGGGGTAAGGGGTTCCCTAGTTTAGTAGGGTGCTGTGTGTGTGTTATCACACCCAGCCCCTTCTGGTGGCCGGTCCTCCCAGCGCCTGCATCTCTGCAGCCCTTCCTCGGGTATAGAAATGCTCTTCACTTTGAGTCATCGAGAGGAAGGAGTGGAAATAAAGCACAGCTAATCCATATTCTGAAGTCTGGTAAACAGTTCTTGTGCTTAGGTGGGTTATTTTTGGTCGTGGTTTTACAAACCTACATTTGAGAGGCGCTCGCTGACACAGTGCGAGAAAGCATCATTACTTTTAAGAAATCAGATTTCCTTCTGACAGTGGATCTGAAATCAGTGCCTCACAGGCTGAGAGGTGTGGATGGGGGATGCCATTAATTTCTTCAGTAGTTACTGCAACGTGTCAAAGAAGTGCTATTTTTTCATAGTGGAACGTGCCTTCCTTCCAAACGCGACCTAGATAAGGGCTGTATCAAAGCTAGCATTGTTATGTGCTGGAGGTTCTCTGCTTCTGGGCTCGTTCAGGTAGCATTTCCAGTTTTAAATAGCAGACTTGCATGAACAAAGAGAGCAGAGCCTGGCCCCGTCCGTCTCTGCTGCTCTGTGGGGGGGTGTGGATCTGCCCTTCTGCAGCGCCCTGCAAATGGCAAAGCATTAAACCCTATGCCCCCTTAATCGTTAAGAGCTGGGCTAATTGTTCTCGTAGAAAAGAATAATAATACTAACCTAAAAAGAGAAAGCAATAAATAAAGGCTAAGAAAAACAGCAGCTGTTAAATTCTGCCACATTTGTTCGTTTGTTGTTCCTGAGCTGTCTATCACACCTCTCCTTTTTCTCCATTCCGTTTAGAGATGTATGATCCACTTTGTAGAACTGCACATCCATGGGAAACACCTCTCTGTGCTGGAGCCGTGACCTGCTAGGCCGGCACTGCACACAGCCCAGCTCAGGCCGTGCCTTCTGTGCCCAGATCAGAACTGCTCATTGGTCTGTGGGGAGGAATTTCAACAGACAAAGCCATTTTCTGGTCAGGAGCCGATTTCATGAAGGCTTTGCCCCCTCCTCACTTCACCTGGCTGAAGCACTGGGAAGTACACTGGAAATGGGTGTGTTCATGTGTTTATTTCTATGTTCAAAGGTAGGGAAGAATCATTAGAAGCTTGAAAGTTAACATGTTTTCTTACCACTCATGGAATTACTGTTTAATATCGGAGTTTATTGTGTAAATTACCAGTATGAGAGGCTGTGGACCTACAGCTTAACTCTCCTGTGTGGCTCTGCAACCACCCATAAATCTATTGAATTGTGCCCTGGAAGCTCCTGATGTATTTAGAGCCCCTCGAGCAAATTACAGATTTGCATTAATTCCCTGCAATTTCCCATCTATGCACACAGTTGTTATTCTTTCTGTTTTGTAATAAAAACTCTTCAATATATGCAGAAAGACGTAAAAGGTGCTAATTAACATCAGTTCTGTTAGAGGTTCTGGGTGGGTCTTCTTAGGTTTCGGAATCTTACTCTTCCTTTCCTGTTCCTAATTCTCACGTGGTTTTACTGTTGAACACAGGTATAACATGTCAGATGTGTCACAGTTTGTCTGCTTTAACTCCTTCAGGGCTGCCCTGCTTCCCGCAGCAGCTTGTGCATCTCCAAGTTTCTTGGATGCGTGTGCTGCAGGTCCTGTTTTCAGCTCTTCTCTGCTCGTTCTCCTCTATCTGCATAATTAAAGGAGTTGGACACAGAATCAACTCGGAGAGATAGATGTCTGCTCGTATTTATTTCTCCTGCAAGATATATTCCTTATAAATCCTTCATGGCGCATTAAAAATTGACTCTTCCTTGTCTCAGTGAGCAAAATAATTGTGCATCACCGAATTTCTCCTTGGAAAGCACAGGACGGGTTGCTGTAGTGCTTTTCTTAATATTTAATTAAATTCAGGTTGTTGTGTTTTTTTTTTAAAGTGAGAAGCTCATTCTGATCCACGAGGAGCCCAGGAACTTCAGGCCTGCAGTTGGTTTAACAGCAGCAAGCAGGTTCCTCGGGGATGCTGTGTGAAGCCTGCCTCACACAGGCACTTAGGAAACTCGTTAGGAAATGCACTGATTGTCAGAAACCACCACTGAGGGGTCTCATCTTAAAATCTACCACCTATAGACAATAAAAGCATATTGTTGAAATTAAGTCCCAGCAGGCTGCTCTGTGCCTGTAAGCACAGCTTACATTCTGCACGGGGACAGTTTGGAGGCTCAGCTGTCATTTGGTTGTCCTAATCTGAGTGCCAAGGAAAGAGAAGGAAGGACTCTCCTCATCTGAAGCTCAATGGTGTGAGCTCTCTCCTGCCGCTCACGGCTGCAGATCTTGCCCCAATAACAGCAATTTCGTTTGGGCTGTTCAGTCCAAAGTCAGAAATTCAGTCAGCCGATGCCATCTCCATCCATTGGCATTGGGGTGTTACTTCTGATACCCGAGCTGTGCTTCTCGAGACGTGTCGGTGTGAGGATGCTGTGTGTGGCTGCGCCGAGAGGAATGGCATCTTGAAAATCATCTTGATAAATACCTGCCGTCGGAGGCTGAGCCCTCCGCTGACATAAATAAGGTCAGTATTTCTCTGGTAGATTTAATACAAGATTGAAAAAGAAATGAAATGCATCAGTTTTATCACATCGCAACACATTTCTGGAGGAGTTCAAACAGAGAATGAAATATACGGGCAGGCATAATTTTGAATGAAAATTGCATTTTTCTTTCTTATTCTTTTTCCAAGTTAAAGTCTTAAATTAAAATAAAATAAATGGAAGAAATATTGCCAGAGTCGATGCTTTTCAAAATCATTTCTTGAGACTTAACAAAGCATAGGATTAACTTAAGCCTTGAGGTTTTAGAATGTAATTTAATTTTGTCTCAGGAAATGTGGGGTTCAGCCTCTGGGTACCCTGAGTTAGTGCTCTGCACTGTCTTCCTTGCCCTAAAAGAGCTTTAAATTGTGTATTTATTTGAAGAGTAAGCTAAGATCCTGCAGAAATAGAACCACCTTGGGGCTAGGGCCTGAAAAATGTCACCGAAAGCAAAGGCTGAGAGATGGCTGTGCTGGAGCACGAGCAACGCGGCCCTTGGATGAGCATCCTGAAGTCTCCTTTTCCTCAGCCTGCCTGGTACCAGTCCATGTTTGTGAATCAGAGGGGAGGATGGAGGTGAACGGCCGCTGGCTCTCCCCACCACATGCACGTTGGCAGGAGCCACCGTTGGTCACGCTTGTCCCTGTGTTTCCAGGACGAAAGAAGAAATGGGTTCATTCTGGGAATGTAGCTTTGAAATGAAGAAGAGTGGGTGCATCCCAGCTTGGCTATATAGGGCAGTTCCGTGCCTCAGCAAACTGCCGCTCCTCCTTCGTGCCGGCGCTGCTTTAGGGTTCTGCCCGTGTTCATGGGGGCTTTACAGAGATCAGGGAATGCCATTTTTAATAAATAATCACTCTTCCCTAATGCGTTAGATTGCTAAATGAATTAACCTCGCTTTCTGGAAAGCGTGTTTTAAAATAAATTTTATGCCTGCATTATTGGCATATAGTGAGATCTATGGGGAGGAGCTCAATAACTTGCTGGCAGCCCTGGGATTTATTATTTATATAATTTTTGAAGATTTTCATCTTTCTGGAGCTATAAGCAGCTGAGCTTATAACATTTGATTTCCCTGGATCCCAATTAAAGCTGGGAACGCTGAAGTTACGGAATTAAGTGACCATTACTTAATTTTTCTCCCATTAAGATCTTTTCTTTTCCCTCTCTCTCCAAGCCTGCTCTGAGTTTTCATTTATTTTGACAACAATTTGCAGCTCTGATGTGATTTGGAGGGAGTCTGGGGTGTGAAGCTGGGTGTTGATGGACAAGCTGTGCCTGAGAGACCCTCGACAAAGTGTCTGCAACACGGCTGTGGCTCGGCCCCACCAGTGGGCACCTGGACACTCTGGCATCATGGGAGGCTTCACCGGCACCAGCTACTTCTGTCTCCATGGCCCCTGCGAGGGGACAGGGTAGGAGGGCAGTTGGATGCTTTAAAGCATCCCCTCCTCTCCGTGCTTCCTCCAGCACCGGGTGCATACAGAGCTGGTGGTCACACGTTGTGCTAAGTGCTATTGCTCATCAGGTGCAGTGAGCAAAGGTATGTCATAGCCACACCATTCCCACACGTAGAGCATCAGGACAGCCCTGTGTGTGGTGTTACTGACTTTAGTGGGGAGGTACAAATGTAGTTTGGGACCTGATGCTTTCTGGTGTGTATAGCTTTATATTTATCTGACGCTGGTTTGTGTTGGTCATCATCATTGTTGAGGTTTGGAACATCAATCTGCAGCAGAGGCTTGTATAATGTGTAGGTGGGATGCTAAAAAGAAAAAGGAGCAAAGCAGCTCTCCCCAGCCCAAAGGGAAGGGCAGATTGCAGCTGAAAAGTGACTTGGATAGAAGGTGTTTGCTGGGTGCTGTGTTCTGTTGGTTAGCAGCATGGCTCTCATATTATTATTGTTTAGCTTGATAAACGTGTATTCTTATGGCTGGTGAAGAGGGAAGGAGTTGCATATGTGTCACTGTGGCATTTCATCATGTGTTTGTGCCTGAGTCAGAGTGACCTCCCCACCCTGCAGACAGCAGCATCCGTGCCTGCTTTCCTTACAGTTTTCATTGTCAAGATGTCCTACCTATAGAGATGTATTTCTTAGACCTTTAACTCAGCAGGATGGCTTGGTAATGTTGCTCTGTTCCAGCAGTTCCAGCACGTGGTGTGCCCTTCAGCTATTTGTATTCCCAGTATCTTTATTGTGCTCTCTGCCCTGGCTGCTGCATAACCACTCAGATACAGTGAGCTGCTCCCAGCGTTTCAAGAGCAGATCTATGCCCTTTGATTCCAGCTCTTTCAACAAGAGCAAGTAGTGTCAATACTCATGGAGATCGACATTTCAGGTGCTGTGAATTCAGTGGAAACACTTAGGAGTGAGGAAGGTGAATGGAAAAAACCCTCTTCCCCATACTTAGTGTGGCTGTGCCTCTATGTGCAGTTTTTTGATGCCATGTTGTGCTTCTGGGAATGCTCACAGGCTGCAGGAGGGACCTGAGCATGCCAGCAGTCCTCTCCCCAGCAGCTTTCTGGTTTCTTTCTCTCCTCAGTAAGGAAGAAAACCCAAACAAGTAGTGTCTGTAAGGCTGCTGGGATAGCACTGCAGATCCGTCATCTCCCAGCACATCCGAGTTTCTCAGCATGGGACATGAATCCAGGATCCCCCATCCCCGTGTGGCAGCGGGTCAGCATCCTCGGGCTCACCAAATCCTCCAGTGGTTTGTAGCACCACTTACAGAGCCCAAATCTGTGCCCTCCAGGTTGATCTCTAAGCCTCCCTTGCCTTTGCTGAACTTGCAGTGTATGAAGATGCTTTGAAGGCTTTACCTTTAGTACAGTGGGGGTGTCACAAACTGAATTTTCACCATACAGTGCTTCCTTCACAGCTCCATCTCTGAGCAGTGGTTTACAGATGGGTGTGTGGGGATCTGAGGCTGAGGCGTCTTCCAACACCAACACCATGTGGCTCCGGTTAATGTTTTTATTGACCATTTTCCTTTTCCTCTGCAGCTATTCACTGTTGTACTGACTTCTCCTCTTCTTTCCCCCTGTCCCTTCACAGCCTCACTGTTACAGAAAAATCAAACAGGTACAGTAATGGTTCAGGTCAGAAATATTCCTCTGCATGACCTCTGCAAATGTTACTTTCTAGTGGATTTTATGTGATAAATTAATGCTTTAGTGAGAAGTAGTCTCAGAGCAGACATATTAAATAGCACTTGTTTTTGACCTGTGGTAACCTCAAGTCAAGAGCTCTCCAGATTTCCTTTTCTAGTTATTTGCCCGGTTTGGAGCTGATCCCTTTCTCGTTGTGCCTGTGTTCCTTTTTTTTTTCTCCAGAGATGTGCTGAAGAGTGAGCTAGAAGCTGGGCTATCTGCTTTGAGATGCACAGAGGGTGTTGAGTGTGTCTCTGAGCCTCCCTGCTGGGGTAAGGATGGGTCCTCACTGCATCCTTCCTGAGGCTGACGGTGCCCATGAGGGCGATGATGGACTGCCCAGTGCAAATGGAAATTACATCACCCAAGGCAGGAGAAGGATCTTGTCTGCTTAACCTAGCCCTGTTGGGTGGCCTAGGTGATCCCAGCTGTGGATTATGGGGGGTTGTCCCATGAGTTTGTGTGTCATTCCAGCAAATTTAACGAGCCCACGTCTGTAGAAGATGCTGCCCTTCACCCAGAGTTATCTTGGGCATTACTCTCCTTTTCACAAGGCAGAATGGGAGCTGCACAGCTGGCTGCTTCAGGTCAGCGTGGAGTTAGGAACTGAACGAGCTGCTGCGGCCAAACAGGAGAGCACCACTATGATGTTGTTATTATTATTGTACTGCAATCTAATTTAATATCCGTTTTCATAAAAGATCTCCTAGGCAGTGATAACGGATGGATGTGAGCTGTCTAGATTCAGGTATAGCATCTGACATGCTGTCCGATAGAAAATTGTTTGTTGAAGTAGAGCCAATGGGGATTAATGCTATGGGGAAGGAGTGGGGCTCTGGGGTGCACTGTGGGGTGGGGGCAGCAGTGGTGTTGGGATCTGTGCTCGCCAGCTATGCAGTCAGCGTGGAGTAGAGCAAAATTGGCAATACTAAGAAGAACTAGATGTGATATGGGGAGAATTAGATGACAGTATTGATTAGGGTAATAGAACTGAGAGGAAGCCGGATAGCATAAAGTGCAAAATAATGCTTTTAAAGCAACTTTGCTGTAACCTGGGGACTTGTCATCTGGAAATGATGAGGAGGGAAAAAGATCTGCCTTAGAAGGGTTGTTTGTGGGATGACAGTTATCACCCACCTGTGAAAAGACCGTGATTTATTTTTAGGATATGCTAGGTGAGGCATTTCTAGTAAAGAGTGGATGAGGTTCGAGCCTCCGTGTGAGGCCGTGGTGTGACCTCATGCAGAGTATTGTGTGCCATTTCAGGAATTACTCCCCAAAAGATTAAATTATTTGGATCAGGTGCTTCTGGGATGATGTGCTTGGCATGGGTAACCTGATGGGAGCGTGAGCTCAGGGACATCCCATTGCTGTGTGTCTGTGATCCGGGTCTGTCCATCCCTTGGCCAGTTCCTGGTGGTTTGCCATCATCCATTCCTGGGTTGATTCTTTCAGTCCTTCTGTTTTTCTGCAAGGCACAATGCAAATGCTGTTATACTCTCGAGTCAGGGCTTTGGAAACCAACCACTAAAGAATTACCAAGAACTGAAGTAGAATTAATTTCTTTTGCCCTAAGTGTTCTATTAACATTTCATTTATGTGTACATTATAGCAAATGGACTCAAACTAGAGATTTATGCACCTCCTGGAAGAGAGATGATCGTGGTACAGTTTACTGAAATAAACTGGGAGCATTGCAGAGGTGCCTCTTTTGCCTCATGGCCTGAAATTAAAAGAAAATGATCAGTGTGTTGGCCAATTAAGAGAAGACCTTTGTAATTTAAGTTTTAGTATTCGGCATAGCAGTAAGTCACAGGGCAATGATGATCGTTAAAACAATATTATGAGAAAGGGACGTTTTCATTCTGGTGATGTAGTTGTGAAATGAATCAACCAATTTAAAGTTTAACGATGTCATTACAGTGGCTGCATATGCATCTTCTCCGAGATGGCGGTGCAGTGAGAATGCAAAGTCGCTTTAAGCAGGGCTCAATGTGGACTTCTAATGTGCACTTCAGCTATTATTTGATAGCACTTCAATCTGAAACAAGTGCCAGTTCAACTCGAAGGGAATGAATTAAATTTGGTTGCAATGATGTGCACGGAAAACCCGTGTAAAATCCAAAATAAGTATCTCTTCATTGAGGTAAGAACTGTTAGTTTTGCTGAACAAAAGTAGATTGCTGGAAAAAGGGGAAAATGTTGGGTCACAGTGGACCCTGAGCACAAAAAGGGTCCTTCTGTTTGTTTGTTTGTTTGTTTTTTTCTAGTCAAATAAAAGCAAGAAATGTGGTTTCATTGGAGAATGCTCACTGTCCATCTCTGGAGTTCTTATTTGCAGAAGAATGAAATCACTGCATTAAGTCTAACAGCTAAAAGCAAAGCAAGGAAATCAGAGCTGGTTTATAAATGACTTGTGAGCATAAAACAGGGCTGCGTTTGTTGACCGAATTATTCATGATGAGCTATTTGCTCAGCCCTGGTTGGTAGAAGATTTACAATGGTTTCCCCTCTTCTGTGTTGCTCTGTTCAGCCAGATAGTTTGTTCCTCTGTGGATATTATATTGTAATCTTTATGTACACTAAACACCATTTCTTATTGCTAGCATCTATCTTGAAAGCAAAAGGTTAAGAAAAAATTAAAAAGGATTTTTTTTTCCTTTTGTATTTATCGAATGAAGGCTTACATAATTGAAACGGGGTCTCATTTATCATTAGACTTGGTCTCGTCTTTAAATAATGCCCTTGTTATCAAAGTACATACACAGAATAATTTATGAAAGCAGCAATTTGGCAAATTGAGCTTTATTTTTTTTCTCAATGGAATCTCTGTTCTCTCTGATTTAATATTTTAATAACTAAAGCATATCTGCTGGCAAACTGGGTAGAAATGACAAGACTTCTATGTGGTCTGGTCAGGGGAAGAAAATCCTGCAGGCAAATAATATCTTAGTTTTCAAAAGATGCTTTTAAGCTTTGCACTCCTTCTTCCTCTTTGAACTTGTTATAATAGTTTGAACAACCTTGAATTAACAAATAATGTTTTAAATCAGACTTCTTCAGTGCTTGCCCAGATAACTTCAGAAAAGTGAGTTCTGACTTCTTGAAAATAATTATTTCTAAGGAAGATCCGCACCTTAATGATCTGTTTGGTGATCCCAACTATATGAATGTTTTTGTTTGACATAAAATATTTGCAGTGCAGAAGTAAGGCCGGAATTCTGTGTGTTATTTAAAGATATCTGTGCTCTGAATGAGTGAATTTGCACTACCTATGGCATGAATCAGGCGCATTCTTAAACCAGTAATTATCCCAGTTATTCTGTTAAAAAAATGTGTCTAAGATTTCATATTTTTATATTTTTTATTTTTTTAAAATCTGTCTCTTAGAAATCTGCTAGATTAAGGGACTTTTATGTGTTTTCTGAGCTGAATAACAGGTAACACCAAGAATACAGCAAGGAGAGTGCTGCCTGGAACAAGGGGCATGGTTTAGTGGCATGGTGGTGCTGTGTGGAGGGTTGGACTTGATGATCTAAGTAGTCTTTCCCAACCTTAATGATTCCATGAAGCCAGGAACGACCCTTTTGGAGGCCCTGGTGATGTGGATAAGCTGGTACTCCTTGTCTCTGGTCTCTCCTTGTTGGGCAATACCAAGACACGCAGACGGAGCAAAGTATGGAAAGGATTTTCTTGTGCTATTTCTGGCTGATAAAACACCCACAGCCCCAGCTGGAAAAGCTCAGTTGGGTATTTTTGGCTGCCCTGGTGGGCTTTGGCCTTAAAAGGAGCACTTCAGCTTCGGAGCACTGCAACTGTGACGGGGTAACCCTTCAGCACAGGCAGTGCTGGACTCCTTAGCAGGAGATGCACGTTCCTCAGCTGCTGCCCCATTTGGTGCCTGCTGCACTGGAGGGCTGTGCCCCCAGCACCCCAACAGGGAGCACTGTCTGCAGCCTCCCCAGCCCTGGTTTTGCCATGGCCAATGGAGCACTGCCTATCAGTCAGCACTGCTGCATGACGTCTCCTCCTGCCCTGCTGCTCTCTGCAGCCCTGCCCGAAGCCAGTGCCCTGTCTGGGAGCTGTGCTACCTGCTTGCTTTCCACCAGCTCTGGGCCCGAATCAAAGTGCGTGACGAAGTGTGCTTATGTATGTAATTATACAGCATTTTAAAACATAAGAAGAGTCGGAGCGGCATTCAAGAGCAAAAAGCCCTTTGGCTTTTCCATTAAGCTGACAAAAAAAATAATTTTCGATTGGCTTAACGTGCTCCCAGCCTGCCCAGCACACTCACTCATTCCATCTGGGCGTACTCTGTAACAGTTAAACAGCTTTTGCCTTTCCACTTATTGTCAGCGTGTTGGCAGCTCGCAGGTTTGGTGTAAATATTTGGATGCAATTAGAATAAAGCAATATTGAATTGTTGTAGTGGGAAACCTTCACTCGAGCATTGCAAGCCGCGGTCTCTCGGGGAGCAAGGAGGAGCCTGCAAACTTTGTTTGGGATTTCCCTTCGCTGTAATCATGCCCGTTCCCATCTTCCTGCAGCGCTGAATTGATTTCTGCCTCTGTGCTGCAGCACCTTGCTTCAGCTCCAAGGACACCACTGTCCCACCAAGTCCAGCTGGCGGTGGTTTCTGCCCCTTGCCCTGCTCCATACCTCAAACCAGAGGCGTTGGGGGCTGAACTGGGGGTGGCAGATCTCAGAGCAGGAGCAGACGTGTGGGTGCCAGGGGATGCTCCCCAGCTCTGCAGCTGCCAGCATCGTGCAGGCTATTTCTGCATCCGCAGGCATGTGCTCCTTCTCATAGAAAATAGAGATGAAGAAATAGCTCTTCGCAAGAATCCTGGAACAGGTGAAAAATGTAATCCCCAGCCCGAGTGACCAACACAGGCGTCTGTTGAAGGCAAGCTTAAAATAAAGCTGTTACTGGGGAGAGATGAAAGCTTAGCGTTGGAAAAGTGCAATAAGACTTGTGTGTAATTAAAATCAAATTCATCAGGACTAGTATTCATTACAAGGATTTTTTTTTTTTTTTCAGATGGCAGAAACTATGAAGTTCTTTGAGAGGTGATCAATAACCCATTACAATAGCGACACAAACTCTGAACCTCATTACCAGCAACAGAGAGATGGAGCTAACCTAATGAGTTACAAGAATTATTGGAGTGGGCAAAAGTGTGTGGGGTTAATATCCTCTCCTTTATGTATTTTTCTCTATGTACCTTGATCTCTTGAGTGCAACAAAATCCAGGCTAAAAGGAAGAATAATTAGACTTGTCTTTTCTCCAACCTCAAAGTGCAAGCACAGCATCTCTTTTTCTCTGCTTGGATACGATTCTCCTCTTCTGGAATATGAGGAGCCCCCTTGTTTTACTGGCATGGCTCCCAACCCTTGCTGCATTTTCATTCTTAATGAAGCATGCAGATGAACAATATCTATTTTTTTATTGTCCTTAAAATGGATTTGTCTACAGATGCTCTTTTTTTTCCCCCCCTCTTCCTCCTGCATTAAAGCGTATCTGCGATGCCAGAGTCTGAAAGTTCCTGCACCAAAACCTTGCTGTGTCCCTTGCTGCAGAAACGATGGACCATGTGGGCTGTGCATTGGGTTTCACATCCGAACCAAGTGCTGGCAGCACGGCTGGCCCTGAGCCCAGGATCCTGAGGGTGAGTGATTGTCTTCCCATGAGCACTCCAGTAAGTGTGTGTGTATGAGCAGGGCTGAAGGACGCGCTGCTGGTGATGCAGCTGGCAGATCAGGTTCTGCTCCCTTCATCGTCTCGTCAGCACAGCATCATAGCAGTGCCTGCTGCCTTTATCCCTGCACCTTTGCCAGCTTCCCTGCAAGCACAGCACCTGCTTGGTACCTCCACCAACAGCTCCCAGCAGAGACACAGCTCCCCTTGTGCGTCCCTCTGTTCCCTGGCTGCATCTCGCCCTTGTGGCTGTGTCCTTGAGCCAGAAGAGGCTGACCTTCCTCCTGACACAGTGCCACTGGCAGAAGTGGGCTAGGATATGTACTTCTTTTAGCAAAGATACGGATTTCTTCCTGAAGGGTGCCTGGTCTTGGTTCAGAAATGTGTGGTGATGGTGAGATCAGTGCTTCCCAGCTTGTTTGTTGAGCTCGTTTGGTGCCCTCATCTGAATGTGCTTGTTTGGGCAAGTCATTGGCTCTTCTTGCACCCCTCTGTGTCAAGCTGAAGAAGCGTCCTGTGCTGTTTTTTTCTTAAAGATAATCATATAGTATAATCAAGTAACCTCTCAGTCTTGTTGCTAAAAGGTTTTGCTCACCTAGTTTGAGTTTTTCCGGGCAGACCTTGATTCGTTTCTTGGTGTTTCCAGTTGGTCATCAGGGCCTTTTTTAAGCAGTTGCAACGAGGAATTGTGTGCTATGCTGCAGGAGCAGTGGTGTCCATGGGACCGAGCAGGGGAACACAAAGCTTCCTTATACCTCCTGCTGTCTTTGAGGACCCTGGGAACTCAGGAAGGGGTTGAATCTCAGATGTGAAATTACAGAAAAGGTCTCTCGTGCCCATGGCTGCTCCTGGAGCTCTGTGGGCTGTGAGCAGTGCTGCTCCCCATCCCTCTGCCCGTGCTGCCTGGGGCTCGTGGGCAGGGAGACCTCAGTGCTGTGTGCGTGGTGATGTCCTTGTGCACACACAGAGGCACTGTCGTCTTTAGAGATGCACGTGTGAATTATCTTGGTGCTCACTACGCTGTATGTTAAAATGAACATGTAGCTAACTCCTGCAAAATGCTGTGACAAGAAAATGTCTTGAAATCGTGCCTTTGTAGCAGGAAGTTATGAGCTTTGTGTTTGTTAAAAAGTAAAAAATTCCACCCAATTTTCGCTAACAAAGCTGAATTTGGCTTCTAAGGTTCATTTAATCACTACAATGGCTTAGTTAGAGAGAACGCCACAGAAGGGTAATTTATCTTTATTTGTCAGCTCCCCAGGGGTGAGTTCTTTTGAAGGGCACAAGTGAATAGGAGGTAAGAATAAATTGTAAGCTGTCTAATTTCTGACCTGTGAGTCCCTTCAGCCGTTATGTTTAGGGAGTTTTCGAACAGCAGTATCAGGAGGCATTGGTGAAACCTGTAGGGTGGACCAGCCTGTAGTTTGGCCGAGCCTGAGAGATGACACGCTGCTTCACGCGTGCAAGATGTAAAGGGCACAGAAAGGAGAGCAGTTTTCTGTGGATCTGTGTAGTTATAGCGGGACAAAATAACTGAAGCAATATAAATTGCTTCAGTGAAGCTGCATTTTCTCTGTTTCAGAACAGTGGCAGCTGCACGAGCTTTATCCCACGCCCACCAAAGTCAATAGAAAGATCCTATTGATTTCAGTGGGGCTTGAATCTTATTTAATGAGAACTTCACTAAAGACAACTTGCACATGTCCAGACTGATGTTGTAAGGGAAACAGCTTTCTGCTGTGCATTTTAAAACGGGTCACTTTGGTGAGGAATGCTGATTCCTAGAAAGCTGTCCTTGTCTTAATTTATCAGTGCCATTGGGTAGGGTTCTTTGTCCTAAGGGTCACAAAATGGTCTGCCAGTTACAGCAGTTGACTGACCTGAAAAAAAACATCCTAATAAAAGATCTGATTGGCCTAAGTGGGATAAAGTGACCTTTAGGAATGGACACATTTGAGTTTCTATCAGTAACCTTTGCTTACTTGCACTGTGCTCCAGGTGTGGTTTGTAGTATACAGTTTGGTTTCGCTGTCCTCATGTTCCTTACTTTGTTCTGATGCTGTTATGTTATTAAATGAGCTCCCTAATAAGCATTGGGTTACCTATAAACTACATCTATATTTGTGTGTGTGGAAACCTACTGCTTTCCAAATCAGTACAATGAAGTTGGCTGTAATAACAACAGAATATGAGGCTTTGATGAGAGACAGAGTTCATATTCACATGTTTTACTCTACCATATAATTGGATTTATTTTACATTCTTCAGTTTTTCTTCACAAATTTCAGTTTGGTTAATGGGACTTAGGAGGTAGAAGCTATCCTGAATCTTTCCTGGAAGAAGAGAATTCGATCTGACTTTTCAGCTATTTATTTCCCTTTTTCATTTTTCTCTTTGTATTCCATGCAGTCTTACTCATGCTAATTTTCCACCAACGTATCCTGATTGAGAGGGACATACTTGGACAAGCTGACCTCATGTATGTGGTGACAAGGAGATACAAGCAGAAAAAGGCAAGTAGTGTGCAGTGCTGCTTGTTTCTAGCAAGTGACCAACATCAGGTTTGTAATGGGCAGTATGAAACCAGCATCCATCCCAGAGTATTCGCACAGATTTCCAGTTTAACGAGGCCCAGCTTTGCTCACTTAAGTGTGAGCTCTTTGTTTGTCCCCCAGTGGATGTGGTGGACATGTTGGGAAGCTCCTGTGGCCGCCACCACATGAAACGAGGAGAGGCAAGGAACTTACAGGAGTGAGACTTGAGAAGCGAGCGAGGTTGAAAGCCCTTTGGGAGGCTGGCGCAGTAATTAAAGCTGGCAGTAATTAAATGTGTCCTAGTTCAGGCTAGAGGAAGATGCCTGCAGGCAGCAGCAGCTCCTGGCTCCCACCTGGGGAGCTGCAGGACAGACCTGCTGGGCTGTGTGTGTGCACGGGGGCTTTCCTTGGTGTGGGTGCAGATGGGGAAGCGGAGCAGCCGAGCAGAGCTCAGCCCACGTGCAGGCACAGCCTGGGTTTTTCTGCTCTCCACTCACTTGTTACCACAAAGCAGAGGGCTGAGATTCGAGCACGTTCTGTAAGGTAGGCCAACTGAAAGGCTCATGCGTCCGTAGACGTAGCATGAGCTGTTCTCTGCTTTTTGCCAGTACCCTAGCTTTGAGGAGGCTAAAACACAGTCGTGCAGTAACA
Source organism: Callipepla californica brunnescens (assembly GCA_023055505.1). Taxonomy (NCBI): domain Eukaryota; kingdom Metazoa; phylum Chordata; class Aves; order Galliformes; family Odontophoridae; genus Callipepla; species Callipepla californica. The sequence continues at coordinate 14,337,451 of JALIRH010000015.1, read as the reverse complement.
ACATTTGGCTGTTGTTCTATTGTTGTTCTATTCTGCCCTTCCTTCTCCACACCACAGGGCTCAGGAGCTGCAGCAGGGCACTGAGCTGTGGGGCTGAGGCAGCCCTGTGTCAGCGAGGGGTTCAGCCCATAGCCCCTGAGCTCCTCCGTCCTTATCACCAGCTGCTGTTCAGTGGTTCCAGAAATAAAGATCTTTGTTCCAAAACTCATTTTAGGTTGCTAAGTGACAGCAGCACTCATGCCTTTCGCATTACTTACCATACCCCACCACTAACAGCAAGGAAACGAATGGTTAAAGGCATCATAAAATTCAGAGTGCTGGGCACTAAACACACGAGTTTCTTCCTTGATGTTTCAGCAGCCAGAAGGGCCCGGCCTGGAGCCCTGGGAGCTGAGGGCTGCCCCTTACCTGCCCCTGTGCTTTCCTTTTCCTTCTGCAAACATACAGACTGTGGGAGAATGGGCACGAAAACGTTTTTCAGCGTCGTGCTGATGTTTTGTCACTTTTGCTTCGCTCTCAGTAAGCCAGGCACCGTTATGAACAAGAATATTTCTAACAGATGCATCTGTTTCTCCTTCTCTTTGTCAACATCAGACTCTGAGCTTGTCTCATCTCACATCGCTAGGATCACTTTATTTTGAGATAGATGAGACAAATGATCACTTTTGAAATGTAAAAACGCCCCAAACATCCAAAGGCAGCTTTCAAGTTTGTGTGGGGAGGAGGAACGTGGGGCTGAAACCCCCTGCCTTTGGGGACAGCCTGGTCAGCACAGCCTTACCCTGGGGAGCAGGAAGCAGGCGCTGATGCCTCGGTCTTGCCCCGAATTTGGTGCAGTGATGTAACTGTCTTAGCATGCAGGGGAAATAAACCATACCAGACACATACAGGGAGCCGCACGCTGCCTCCTGGGAGGAAGGGACTGGAATTGAGAGAGACTAGAGGAGGATTTCTTAATAAAAGCTCATTAACGGTGCCAGCATCTCTGGTCCCAGTGCTAACTATGACAAATATGTATATTTCATGATCACAGGAAAGTGCTGTTCAAATATAAATAATTCCTTCTGTACAGCGCACTTGAAACAGAAATCGTCGGATATTTTCAGTCAACAGCAGTTGGCTTTTCAAAACTTCTCATCAGCTGTGATAAGCTCTGTGGGGAATGTTTATGGACACATCTAAAATTAACTCCGGAAAGCATCCATCATCTCTATCATCCCATTCCAGAGTGAAAGGGTGTATTTTGCTTGCAAATCGCCCATTGAAACCAGGGAAGATGGAGGGATGTGGTATGGGTTAGTGGTTTCCAGGAGTGCTCTCAGGCTTTGCTATCAGAAAAGAGAGATCGCTGGTGTGCCGCACTGCTAGAAATGGGCAGTAAAAAGATGTTGTGAGCAGAGAATCACCACCCTGCTTGCCGTGAGCTTTTGTCAGCTCATGTGCTGAAAGTGGAGGGTCAGGAGGCAGCACAGGTGGGAGGCTCCGCAGCATCTCCCAAATGCAGAGCTCTGGGCTGCAGTGCTGATCCAATCCTTTGTGTTATGAAGCTTTGATGGAGCTCCCAACACCTCTCCATCCCCAAAATACCTCAAGTCAGACACCTCAAACCAGAGGGAAGGGGCTTTAACCTTGCAGTAGCAGTTGGAATATTCTGAATTACTTTCCAGAAGTTTAGAGGGTTTGTTTGCATCTGGAGGAGGAGATGGTTGGTGGAGGAGCACAGTGAGCTCTTTCCTCCTGCCATTGCCTGAACTGCTCGTGGCTGTTACTGTGTCTAGCTGTGCCTTGATGGATTTTAGCTTGGCCACTTGGGTTCTTGCAATGCCTTCTCTTCCAAAGATTTCACTTTGTATGCTGTGCTGTTGGACTGTTCTCTGCAGTTGTTGCTGAGGGCTCTGGGTGTAGGGACAGCAAAGGGAGCAGAAGCTCTGCCCCAGGGCTGGGGCTGCTGTATTGCATCCGATCTCCAAGGGCAGGAAGGAGTTACTTCAAAAACGACAGAACTGGAAAGGAAATTTTAAATAACAATTATATTGTAGGCTTGTGCTGTAGTGCATTGTGCTTTACCTGATGTGGTAATTACTACCATTACAGAACATTTTAATTACAACTGTGAGTCAAACTTCTGCAGCTCCTTAAAGCTCCTGACTATAAAAATATATTACGTATGCACAGATGTTTTTATTAATATTTTCCTTTCCTTTTTATTGAAAAGGCTGATTCCTGCCCGCACGTGTCCCCCACTTCTTCAGGAGCTGTGCTGTGTGGAAAACAGATGCATTTTCTTAGAGACCTGCTAAGATTAACAGGCTTTCATTTTGTAAACTTGCTTTTAAGGTCTCACAGGGCAGAGGAAATGTTTGACATCGCCGTTGTGCAAACTGACAGCAAGGGGGCTGCAAGTTCAGTCTGGTGCAGTGTAGCAGATTGACAGATGTTTTGGGAGGGTGATATTTCAGGTAATGCAGGCCTTTGTGGGAGAACCTAAGGAGACCACGAATGTGAACTGCCTTTTAAAGGTAGTGAGTTCTGTCCTGAAGCGCAGGGTGTTGTTTTTTTTTAATATGAAATTATGCACCCCCCTCTGTTCCTCAGTTGTTTTTCAAAACAGCATTGTAGAAGATAAATCAAAATTAATTTTGCACACCGCAGGAAGTTCTTAATGGGAAGCTAATGTAAAGCGTTACACGTTCAAGAATCACTTTTATTCAGGTTTTCTTTCTTTTTTGGTGTGAAATGACTTTAATAGATAACAGTTATTTTCCAGTGACGATCCTTGTGATTTCCTCCCAGGCTGCTGATGACTTCGGCTGGAAGGGTTTTGCTGCTTACGCCCTTGGTTTCTCCCTGCCTCACCCCCAGAGCCGCCTTTAAATGCCCATTGCCATCAGAAAGCCACAGTGGCCTTATCACTGTGATTGCACAGCACAGCCATAACTCATCAGTAGAATTGTATGCAGACTCAGAATCAAGCCACCAGCTTCCAGAGCAGTGAACTTCAGCCTCAGCCCGGCCGTTGTGCGGACCAGGGTAGGATGGAGTGTTTCCCACCCATCTCCTTCAGCGTCTCCTCAGCTTTTTTGACCTGGTGTCCCACAGCCGTTGGGCATTATGTTGTAAGTTTCCTTTTCATGGCAGCTGGTAACACACTGCCCTTTGGGGGCAGAAAACCAGGTGTTGGGAAGAGGCCAGGGGAACGATGAGGGGTTGGGTGTCAGCTGGTGGGTATAAAAGGAGCTGCTGCTGTACCTGCAGCCCTGATGTGCTGCTTGGAGTTGTCCTCCAGCAGTGCTGCTTGGCTTTTTGTGTTGTACCTGACCAGTATCAGCAGGTCCTGTAGGATGAGAGGATGAGCACAAAGGTAAGGTGAGCTGTGCTGAGGTGTCACAACGTTTAAACTGAATATTTATAAACTGGTATTCATGAGCCTATGCTCATTCTTAGAGCACTAGCATATACCCACAGGTATTTCTCTTTGAAGACTAAAGAAACATTGAGATCAAAATCAACCTTGTGTCTCAGAACAGAAATGCAGAAAGCATTTGGTCACCTGCAAAAAAAAAAAAAAAAAGCTGTTCTTCTCTAGTCTGTGGTACTCAGTTGTCCTCAAACCTGGCTTTCTGTGTCACCACCCTTCCCTCTTAAAATATTGCTTGTGAGGAACACAACAGACAGCTCGTTGTAAAAATATTATATTTTCCTCTTCTCCATGCTGCTCCCTTGACCTCCCCTGGGCAGGCCAGCAGCAATGGTGAGGGCACAGCACGGAGTGATGCTCGTGTGCACTGCCTGTGTGCTTTGGGAGAAAGCAGGAAGCCAGGCTGTGGGTTACAGCAGTGGCTGTGCTGGGCCAGGGCGCTGCAGCCTTAGGAAACGCAATGTTGGATGGTGCTCCTTCCCTTCCTGGAAGCAGGAGGAGTTAGCTCATGTGTATAAAGCCACAGCATCATGCCATCACACACAGCCAGGGCAGTAACTCTTGCAGGTTGCAGGAACATGGGTGCTTCTGGCCATTACGTGTGATTGCTTATTTATAACCCGCTCCCTTATTGACACGGGACACTCCATCAGAGAGCAGATGATGATATATGTTTTGCAATTCAATGTTTAACTGCGTGGGGTGGCAGATGTGTTGTAGAAGATGCTATCGTTAACGATTTTGCCCTGATCTCTCAGGAAGGTTTAAGTTGTGCTTGGGGAAATGAAAAACAAAGCTATGCACAGCAGCTCAGTTAACTACCTGACCACTGAGCAGCAGCCCTCCTCAGGGTCGCTGAGGCAAAATCGCTTTCTTAAAGCACGCTTGAGAATCAGAGGTTTCTTTATGAAGAAATTAACGAGTCAGTCGACAGAGGAGTTGTTAAATCTGTCGCTCCACCGCGGTTTGCTGTGCAGAGCAGATCCCTTGCTCCAGTGTCTTTACTAGAGAAACTGCTGTGTTCAAAATCAATACCAGAAGAGGATGAATGGCAGAAGTTGCACTTAAATGCTTATATTTAAGTTTCAGAGCTGTGTGAGGAATGTGTCTGCTTTGAGGAGCTGAGCATCCACGTGGCCGAGGTGCTCCTGGCACAGACACTAGGAAAAAATAAGAGGGCAGCTGTGGGGCATAGAGGGAGGCTGGAGCAAATGGCTCTGCATCTTAGAGGCTGGATGTGTTTCACTGCAATACTTCCCCAGAGCAGAAGTGGTGCTTAAATATTCCCCGTATCATTTACTTAAAAACAAGTTCCTAATTCGGTTTTTAGTGATGGTGCTAAAACTGTATGCAGGGATGATAACACGTCGTGGTTGTGTAATAGCTATTAACCAGGAAAAATCTCAATTTGAATGTGCTTATGGTTTGTGGATGCAGAAATCGTACCACCTGCTGCTGGAAAAAAATTAAGCATCAATGAATATTATGGGAAGTGCTCTTACAAGAGCGTCTAGTAGGGGAGAGCTTGTGAGCAGATGCTTACCAAGCAGCTGGTGCTAAAATCACAATGCTGTGATTAATGTGAAGCCTTTTAAGATCGCTGGGAGGCAGGACCTCAGTTGTCCTTGATAGAAATATGCCCGGAATTGCGTTAAACCTGCAGAAAGCAAAAACCACACCCCTGATTTCCTACGAACAGGGTACCCTTGTGCACTTTTGTTGCTGTTGTTGCACAGTCATTTGTGGGGTGTTTTTTGGTTTGTTTTTTGTTTTATTTCCTCTTCATCTGTCACCTTAACTAACTGCTGGGTAGGTACTGTACATCTTCCTGCAGCTTTACAGTGTCCATGCAGCGTGTGACAGCTGTGCCCAGCCCACGTGGCTGGGATTGCTGCTCCCTGCTCGGTTCTGCTTGCTCTCATTTCCTTCTGCCTCAGTGTTGGCCTGCAGCATCCTGCAAAGAGCTTGGAGGGCGGCACATGAACCAGTCCTCAGAGCACTTTAATGGCACTTTCAAAGTGATACGCTGCTAATTACCGCGTAAACTCTTTGCCACCATTAATAAGATAAATTGGTGTTTTCTTGCTTCTTATGCACAGTTTATGTTAATTTTAAGCCCTGCAGAAAGTGGCTGTTTCCGTGAACAAATGTGGATAATTAGTTGTAGATAGTTATTATGCAAATTCAGCGATCTGCACCTCTGAATGGCAGTGGATGAGCAGGTTGAGCTTAATGCCCATTTTCAGGATGCAAACGGAAAATCTGTTGTGGTGTAACTTGTCCAGGTTGCTCTTGTTTAAGACCAGCTGCAGAAATGAAGGTAGGAAAATCGAACCCAGGAACTGTGCTAACCTGTTTGCCAACCCCAAGTGTGAATGCGTTTGGGATGGAAAGCCCTGCAAGCTGCTTGTGTGAACCATTCTGCATCGTTTCCCCACTGCTGATGGGGTTGAGGAATTGTGTATGGACTGACAGCTGTCCGTGTAAAATGGGACTTGCACTTGTATGGGCTGCTTGCAGCATGGTGTGGGACTCAGATCCCGGCGCATCCAGCTTGATGCTGAGGGAGCAAGCCTTGCTTTCAGAGGGGGGTGGCACCTGCCATCACTATGACGGCTAATGTTCTGTGTAATTAGGGAGACAGTGGCTCTAACGAGCTGTGCTGCACTGCTGCAGGCAGTGCTGTGGAGCTCCAGCTCTGCCTCTTCCCTTATCAGTGCGGCCAGAGCAATGGATGGATCAAACCCGCCGCAGGGCCACCACAGCAGCTCGCAGGGCCTCCTGCTCCTGGGGGCCTGGCTAATTAGTAGTTCAGCTGAACTAACAGGTCTCAGCCTGGTCCTGGAGGCTTGTCCCAGCTCTGCTGGTAACTCTGCTCTCGGGGAGCAGCAGCATCAGGGCTGTGTGGGGAGGCTTTGGCTGTATCTGAAACCACTGTGCTGCACTGCCTGAAGGAGTGTGCATCTCTTCCACCTCCGCCTGCAAAGGTCGCATCTAAAACTCCTGTTTAGGCTGGGTTTTTTTTGATTAACAAGTAACAGCAACAAAAGCTCTTAATTCCTGTTCTGCTCTGGGCCTTGTCTCCCCTGCCCTGCGCCTCAGCCATGGGGCTCTGGGGCTGCTTCTCCTCCTCCTCAGGCAGCCCAGCCCGCTGTGTGAGCTCAGGCCCGTGCTTCCTCTCCCATGGAGGAGCAGTGTCTGCAGGATGCCATGAGGGACGCACGCTCCTGTTGCTCTGAAGGAGGACACAGTTATATTTACATCACGCCTTGCGTGCTCTGACTGACAACGTGTCAGAGCTTCTGTGATGAAATCCCCACCTGATCTCCATAAAACTATGTTATTGCTCCGTCTCCTGATCATTGCAGGGGCACAGAAAATGCTTTTCCGTAACGATAGCGCTCAGTGACCAGAGATGGTGGAAAATTCGAGCTCTGTTTTCATGTATGGAAATAAAGATACAACTTCTCCACAGAAGTATTTGAAACTTGTTTTAAGAAAAGATGCTGGTGGAGAACAGATGGCCGCCTCCTGCCATACATATTCATGAGTGCATTTATTTCATTATGCCTTCCCCTGGGAAACTCGGAGCTTCAGCTGTTGTAAGTGTGCCTGGCCATCAAATGGAGCAGTCAGAAGCCCTCAGTCACAGCTCTGCCACGGACGTGGAAGGCTTTAGCACTTCTGCCTTGACTTCTATCATGGGAGCACCTGTTATTCTGGGATCAGAAGCGGGGATTTTCATCAGGTGCAATGCATGTGGCGATTCCACGGGAAGAAGTGATATGTCCGTTTTAATTGAGTCACGCTCTCTGTAAATTCACGGCAGCTTTGGGCAGTGCTGTGCAGTAACCTGGGGAGCAGTGAGCCCTGCTCCTGCGATCACCAAAAACCTCTTTTGAGGAACTAAGTCTCATGATCCTCTGCTCGAGGTGATCGTTGCCCATGGTAAGTTTTACCAAGCAGCAGTTGCTCGGATCGCAGAGAAAGGCAGCGTGCGGATATAATTACAAACAGAATCTGAAGTTGTCTTTTCACACGGGAGGACATGCTGTGCAAGCTGAAAATGTTTCAAGGATTATTTTTAATCTACTCCGAAGGCTCCCATGTGGAATCTGATCTAAATACGTTGGGTTTTTAAATGTTTTACCCAAAGAGAGGTGTTTTCTCCCTGTTGTGCCCCTTTCCCATTAACCTCTAATCCCAAGTGAAAGGGGGCACGCCGCTTCTCTAAATGCCGACTGCATCTGGTGCATTTGATGGATGTGGTCTGTGCAGCCCTGTGGTTCATGGCAAGCACCCTTCAGCTGAGAGCTGCCTTCTGCAGCCAGATGTGCCCGTGGGTCCTTGTGTGTCCGATGGACTCATCAGGCTTTTGGCGGGGAGGTTATTTTTCGTGCATTGATGCGTCGCCGGAATTTGGTGATGCTTGTTTGATGTGATGAAGTGGACAGCGATGGCAAATGGTGGTTTAGCTCCCTGACAGACATAAATAGTTCTGCGGTGCTGCACACTGGGGTGAGGTCTCCATGAGGAGCAGGAGCCCTGGCAGCAGAGGTGCCCCAAAGTGGGCTCGGGCTCTGCCACCACACTACTGGCAATGCTGTTGGAGCAGCCCCATGGGCACAGCTGGGCCGGGCATGGGGAGCTTGGCTTTAGGGGTGCTCTGAATGGACTGAACCAGAGCCAAGGGTGCAGCACCAGTGCTTGGGGAGCTCAGCATTAGTCTGCAGGAGTGCAGGCGTTTGTCCTTCTGCACCCACCAGCAGTGACTGATTGATGGCGAGGCCAGTGTCCCTACCCTCGCATTCACCACCTACCTCTCTTTCTTTCTTTCTTTTTTTTTTTTTTTTTTTAAAGAAAGTTTAGCAGCTGGTCCTTTGATTTGCAAAACGAGGTTTAGTCCAAAAGAATAGGCCAGGATAGAGGGGATTCTGCAGATTTGAGACTTGAAATTTCTTTTATCTTTCCCTTTTTTTTGTAACTTCATTCCTTTCTTTCAGGCCAGAAGTATTTTTGTGTGCTCTTCAAAAGAGGGGCTGGCATTGTTACTTGTGCTCCATGCAGGCAGAGAACTCAGAGCGTTAAATATGTCATTGGAATTTGGGCCTTCAGCAAAGTTTAAAGGGAAGAAAAAATGGTGAAGTTTAAAAAGCTTCCTACTTGGGCTTTGATTGATCGTTCACAGCGTATGAGATGGGAATGTCCTTTTTTTTGGGGGTGGGGGGTGAACCTTTGCTGAAGCTGAATGACATTACATCGGGTAGAATGCGATGCTTTAGATGTCACTGTGTGAATACATACAAAATTTGACCGTGACAATGCAGAGCATCCAGGATTCAATTTTATTATTTTTCCAGGAAGACAAAAAGGGCGAATGTTCTCCCGTTTGGTTCAGTTGGTAAAGAGTACAGTTTAATTAAATAAAATGAGCACAACTGCGATTTTTTTTTTTTTTTTTTTTTTTGCATTATGGAAATGTCAGTTTAGCACACAGTTCCCAAAGGGTACTCAAAGGATCATTTAATTTTAAAATGATTGTAGCCTTGAAATAACTTAAAAGGCCCTAATATGTTTAATCAAAGGAGGTAACTGGTAATAGAGAAATAAATCATTCATGCATATAAATAGCAGAGCTCCAGTGAGTATGTAAAGCCAACAGGGAAAATGTTTAGGACTGAGCTCTTTCCTCTGGCCCCTTTCTGCCAATGTCAGTGAGCTGAGGGACCCCTTTTGTGTTGTCAGTAGCAAATGTGGCCTTTGCATGTATACACTATAGCAAGAGGCGCTGTCAAATATTTGTATCTGTACTCATGCATAATTTGTGCATACATTACCCGCACATTATGTGTTAAGTGCTTCCTGATTTGAGAAGTCGAATGCTCTCGAGATGTCAGAATTCAGGTTCCCTAAATAGCCTTAATTTCACCCTTTCGTATTATTCTCTGGATGGGAAATAATGAAGAAGAAAAAGTCATACGTGATTGTGCGATTAAAACATCTCTGAGGCTGAATTCAACTGATCTTTATTCCTGGTATTTCCTACATTGTGAATTGCCCTGACTTTGCTGTATAAGTAATGTACTTTTAGCAGTGTTTTTTTTTGTTGTCACCGCTGCATTTTTTGCTCCCCCCAATGCAGATTTGGCTATAATGTTTGAGAAAAATATGGCTAAGCATGTGTGATGGCAAGAAAGTGCTTGGTTGATAGGGGCAGGGTTCTCTGCCTCCAGGCAGAGGTCCTGCTGCATCCTGGGTCACCTGCTGCCACGCAGGTCAGTGATGCTCAGTGCCACTTGTCCCTTGTAAGAGCTGCACTTTGCTTTGGCCAAACCTAGAAGTGAGTTGTTGGCAGAGCTGCTGCAGCTGCCAGGCTGAGATGTGCTGCTGCACCACGTGGTACTGAGCTCAGCAAAACCAATCTCTCCCGAACTGATTTCTAATGGGTTCAGAAATATATATTGCTTTTGGTTCTTCCTAATTGCTGTTTTATTTTTACATGTTGCTTTATTTTTTAATATGAAAATACATTCTTGTTCATTCTGCCTTTCCCAGCAGTCTGTCAAGAACAATCGGGGCTTGTGCTGTGCTTACAGCTATTTTGAGGCAATTGAAGCTCACATCAAGCGCACTTTGCGTGCACTTAAACATCTGAAACACTCAAAACCTATAAATCCTTTGTCAAAGTACCCACCACAACTTGATGTTTTTGTACTCTCAAGTATCATGTTTTCACTTGTGATTTGCCGTATCTCACTTGTGACTTGTACCAGCATGAGGAGATGAATCATTCCAGTTGGCCGTTCTTTTTGTTACAGAACCCAATATGTGAAGACGCAGTCTTAAGTCATTCAGTGCATCTCCTTTCGATAAAATCACCGTGGTTTTTTTCTTAATATGTTGTGTAACATACCTGCTGCTAGCACCCTCAACTTGGATGGGCTTCAGCATCTTTTAGGGTAGCCCTGAAGGACGTTTTGTGAACAGCTGTGCAGCTTGAGTTCCTAGGATTTCATCCACTTACAGAACGTGTTTTGCTCCAAGGGGAAGATATGGAATAGTAAAGAAAGCACACGTGTATCTGTGCCTAATGATGGCCAGCTTCCCCAGAAAAAGAGAGTGGGGAGGTTGAGCTTGTGATGGTCCAGGGCAGTGGGGCTGGTGGTGCCTTGCAGCACATCCTGCCCTGTGCCCTGCAGCTCAGGTCACTGCTGTTGGTTATGTCTGGGGGAAAGAAAGCCTATCCTAAACCCATCCTGATGTCAGTGGGGTCTGGAGTTTGCTGTGTGCCCTGGTGTTAAAGCCCCTACAGCATTTCCCTTGTCACATGCTTTCTCTGTGTGATGTTTCTATTTTATTCCTCCCCCCCTCCCTGTTAATACTTGGGGTTAGAAAGCCTGTGTAGCCATTCAGCACACAAAATAAGGCAGTCTGTAGATGCTGCCCTGTACAAGGAAGCGGGAATAGGGAAAACTAATTTGACAGAAGTGGTAATGAGACATCTGCCCTGGGTATTTTTTTTTTCCACTCTTTGGCTGTCGTGTATTGTATATTAGCAGGAGTGTCAATTTGCTAATTGGCTGAACACAGGTAGTCAGCCCTGTCCTAGTTTTCTTACAGACTGCCCATTATAGGCTATCTTTCCTCCTTGAATGAAGATATTAAGTTAATTCAATGATTTTTTTTAAAGTGATCTAATGAAAACCGAGTTTCTAGGAAAAAAAGAGACAGGTCATAAATATGAGATACTTTCCATCTGTTTGTGGTACATGACTCAGTGATAATCCCATACACCTGGCTAAAAGATGAATAACCCTAAAATCCTGCCAGCAGAGCTCTTTGTCTGGCCAAGGTTGCTTAGGATTCTGGTATAATACCAGCTCGTTAGATGTGACATTTTAGTAGCATAACTATACCTCTGAGGGTGTTAATATGAAGAAGCGAAGACTGAGGAGAAAGCTCTGGTGGCCTGCAATACCAGCTCACTGAATGCACTGGATGGGGTTTTGGTATGCTGGCATCACAGCTGGGTTCAGTGCAGTTAAACCACTGTAGCTGGGAGGAGCCCTGCCTGCTGTGCCACAGCGCAGGTCATGCAGTGGGAGTAAACAAAGGGTTTGGGAGGCTGGAATGGGTGCTGCAGCAAAAAAAGTGGCTCATAGGGAAGGGAAGAGTTAGCCGGCACTCAGTAAGGTGCAGTTCTTCATTGCGTTTTGTGGGAAAGCAGAAGGCAGATCTATGGTTTCAGTAGATAGTGGCATCTTTATGAAATCCTTTTCTAAAATGTTTTAGGGGGGAGAAAAACAAACCCAAGAACGGAGAAATACTGCTGGTGTAAAGTGAAGATTTATTTAACTACCTTGTTTGACCACAAGTGATATCCAGTAAGGGGCTATGAAAACCTTGCCCGTGGCTGAAAAGAAGTTTTAAGCAACAATTCCTCAAAGAGTAAACGACCAGTGTCAACGGTGGAAGACTGGATGTTCAGAGGGGGTGTATGGGATCTGTTGATTCATGGCCTGAACCACCGATTGATCACATGAGGTGAGCACCGAGTCAGCCATGGGAGCATAGGTGCAGGCAGTTCACCTGTGTGATTGGAAGAGGTGGAGTCTGACCGCAGCTCTCCCAGACCCCATGTAAGGGCTGACCACTGCTGGGAAGGATCTCTTTTTGGAAATTGCTCCTTTGGCATTTCCTTCCATGAGCCTGGGACACGGATGAGCACTTTCCTTTATTTTGATTGTCTCTTTCCATCACAATGCTCTTTCTACTATTCCATCTGTAAAATATCTCAGCTACAATACTATTTAGCATTATTCCTTCTGTTAACCATGTACCATATGGGGGGGAAAAAGAATTCTGTCAACTTAAACATGCATTACTTCATCTGTTTTAGTTCCCCTTCTTTCCCTGAATTGTTAGTGACTCAGCGCTGCTTGGTACTTCTTGCAGTTGTTTCATGGCTCTTGTTTATTGCACAGCAAGTAAAGTTGAGCACGCTCAGCCTTTCAGTAGACTTAATCTCGCCTCTGTCTTTGAAGGTGTGTGTGCAGGTACTGTGCTGTGTCCTTCAGAAGGGTTTTAAGATGCTGTTCTTGACGGCATGTGGTGTGGGAGGAAGTGGGGCAAGGGGGGGAACAGCCAAGAAGCTGAAAACACATTCAAGCTACGAGATCTTTAAAAGGCATCTATGATTAAACAGCTGTGGTTTAAATAATTTAACTTCACTGCATCCCTTTGTGTAGAAACGACACTTCCAGGTTTTTATCGGAAGTTTTCCTGAAGTCGGGGTGAGAGATGCTGTAAGGTGACTTTGTTTTGCTGTTGGAACAGACGTGGTGCTGGCTGGTCCTTTTAAGGGTCCCTTTGAGGGTTTGTATGCAAAGCAATTATTTTTGTGTGCTGACAGTTACCATTAATAGGTTATGCTGATGTAAAGTTTAAGAGCTTTTAATTTAGTTCTCTGGCTTGCCACTCCCACCCCGCTCTCTGGAGGAGGGGGGAAGAAAGGAATAGAAAAGAGAACCAGGTGGAAGGAAGTGACCTTTTCAACGTGGTGGCATTTAATTGAAAGTTTTCATACATTTTTCTTAGTAAGTAGGTGGCGTGGTGTTATGCTAACATTTTCTGTAAGGTAAAAGAGATGGCTAGAATCCCGTTATCTCTAGGATGCCATACCCAGGGTGCTTCTGAAGTGATCTTGAAGTTCACATCCTCGTGGGCTCAGGAGGAGATCTCAGTGTCACACAGACATTTAATTTCTGGTCCTCGTGATAGCGAGAGAAATGTGTCTGTGCACAGAATGGCAAGAATGGTGTGAATGTGTGCTTAGCGTCATGTTCAGACATGATCATTCCTAAATGTTTTTTCTCTTCTGCAGTAAATACAGCCATTTGTCAGAGTCGCATCACTTGCGTGGTAATAGCAGAATATGCAATTGCTTCAACTATTCCTTCTCTCTGCAGCAGCCTTTGGAGCCTGCATCGTATGGGAGAGGGCTCTAAAGAGTTATGCAAGCCACAGGACAAGGGCCAGGAAATAAGCAATAGTCTCTTGTGAACAAACTGTCACTATGATTTTCTTCTTTGATGCCTGCAGATACATAGCAGGTGTCTGCGTGGCACGTCTCGCTGTTCTCAGCCACAGGCCTCCTTACAGGCAGCTCCTCAGGATTTTGTTTTGCTTTGCTTCAGTTTGTTGCTTTAATTGCTATCGCTCACATCAGTGTTTACAGCCTTGGTGTCCTTCACCTCAAGCACCTTGTCTCCATGTGATGCAGTGACTGCTCAGCACGTGGCAGGTGAATAGCAGACAGTGAGGAGTGATGCCCGTGCTGCAGGCATCGTTTGCCTCCTGGAAAATGTCAGGGCTATTGAGAAATGCCCGTCAGCAACGATGCAAACTCACAGGGAAGCTGACACAACGTGCCTCAAACATCATCACTCAGTGGCACTGCCCTGAAGAGTGGAGGATGAAGAGTGAAACTGCTTTATTGGCTTTTCACCAGTTTATTGGTTCTTTGAATTGGAGCTCTCCATCAAACATGGGCTGTGCTGCTGGTGGCAGTGCAGAGCATTGATGGCAGCTCGTGATTGCTCCATCATTTCAGGAGCAACATCTAGCACTCTCCATTGTAGGCAGCCTTGGTGGCTCAGGTAAGAGGAGCTGTTCCTGGGGCTGCTGGAGAGCTGCTGTGCTCTATGGGCAGAGCTCAAGATGCTGAGCTGTTGCAAGGCCCTGTTAATTGCATTTACCAGCTCACAGAGTTGTTTGAATTGGAAGGGACCTTTCACGGTCATCTAGTCCAACTCCCCTAGCAGTGACAGCACATTATGGGGGTGAGATAATTGCATCTCTGATGGCTTGGTAGCGTTCAAGCTGGCGTTTCTCAAGTCAACAAACGGCTTCTGAGAACATCACATGTGAAGCCAAAGGTCTGGGTTCAGCATCTGGGGGCTGCTGGTCCTGTGCTGGGGCTGGCTGTCAGCCTTGGTGGGGTGTGCTTCCTGAGAGGTTGCAATGCTTGACTAATGGTTAATGAAACTGCAGAAAATCCAGAAATGTGGAAGTGAAACCTCTGATTGTTGAGAAAATCCATCTCTCTATAAATAAATTCCATTTCCATTTTATTAGGAAATTAATAAATGCGATCACCTGATCTGTAAAGCTTTCACCAAGGAAAGCTTTTAAAGAGAAACTCTTAAGAGTTTCTGTATTAAAATTTGGAAAGGGAGAGTGCCTCTTTGTTGGCTTTGTTACTGCTGCCACTTCAGTTCTGTCATAGCAAAAATAAAAGCAGGCTTTGAGATTGGATCCTCATTTACAGAGCAATAAAATTTCAGGAAAAAAGTTGCAGTGGTTCATAAAAAGTACAAGCTAAAAGCAGATGGTTTTTGTAGGATATGGGCAGCAATCAGAGGTTGTTGGAAAGGTGATAAGGAGAAGTGCAGGGCGGTTATTTTCCAGCTGGTTAAAAAAAATAAAATCAATGGATGTGTAATGGGCGAATAGAGCCTGATGTTTTTCACTTGTTTCACTACGGGAGTCCCCCAGTGCAGAGTTTCCTGAAGGAACTTTTCATCTAGCACCAATTTCCTCT
Organism: Callipepla californica brunnescens; assembly: GCA_023055505.1. NCBI lineage: Eukaryota > Metazoa > Chordata > Aves > Galliformes > Odontophoridae > Callipepla > Callipepla californica. Next base: position 14,322,431 of record JALIRH010000015.1, on the reverse strand, counting down.
TCATATTAAATTACCTTTTGGTAATGACAACGTTTAACTGTACCCACACTTTCCTATTAGACAGCTAGTTGAGATGTTCACAGAGCACTCTCTGCTTCTTCTGTCGGTTCAGGTTGCTCTCTGTCAGTGTTCTGTGGTGTTAGCGGGTGATGAGAGCCTATGGTGTGTGCCTTCAGAGCATGCTTGGGCTGTGTCCATTGGGCAGGCTGTCCCTCCAGGCCATGCCGAGCTGTAAGTGGTGCTGTGAGCAGTGTGGAACGCCAGGCTGGGTCCAAGCTGATGAGTTCTGCTCCTGTGCAGTACATCCTGGGTCAGGATTCTGTGTGGGTTGGCAACTGGAATATGCTCTTGGTCGGATAAACTCATGTATGCATTCATCCACATAATTCATTTTGTGTTCCCAGAAAGATTAGCCCACGGTGAAGTGTTTTGTGTTAGAGCTGTTCTTCCAACACATACTCGTATTTATCTGGGGAGCATTTGCAAATGATTGAATGCTTTAATCTTTTTCTTGCATTTTCTCACGTGCGTTCCAGTAACGTGCATGCGGTTACATCAAGTGGACTACGACCCAGAAGGGTTTTATGAGGTCTGGAACGATGCATCCCTGTTGTAATTTCTTTCTCATCTTCATCTCCTGCCGTATCCTCATCTCACTTAATTCTTTAGTATCCTCAGACACCGCTTATAGCAGCACTGTTCCTAGAGGCTTTGTCCCCTGATCTGAGCCCAGCCATGAGCTTCAGCAGGAGCTTTGTGGGGGACACTGCTGTTAGCTGCAAAATGGAAATCCTCCTCCGTGGGTAAATAGCATCTACAGCTTGTAGGTGTGCTATGTACAAAGCTGTTTCCTGTGTGTATAAACAGAGCTAAGGAATGGTGCCTCAGCACAGCAGGGCCCATATGATGTTCTCTTCCATGCATGCTTTAAATTGTTTTTGCAGTGTGGTAGCTTTATGCCTGGAAATTGTACAGCCATAGCATAGGTGCTAAGGGAGAGTCTGTGCAGGTGGGGATTGACCTTCCTTGGGTGTCAGGGAATTACTGGATTGACCTTGAGTAACTATTGCTCCCTTGCTTTGTCATGGTTGCAGGGGGTTGCTCATCATAAGCTGTGAGTGCAGATGCTGTGCTACGCTTCAGTCCTCGTGGCCTTTCCTTGAAGATCAGGCTGCTAGCTTGCTGACATTTGCTGTGGGAATTCGGTTGGATCTGTGCTTGTTTTTAACTTCATTTGCAGAGCTGATGATAGTCACTTGTGGCTCCCTTCCTACAAAACAACACATTGCAGAAAAAAAGGATAGAGAGTAACTTACTTCAGAATTCAAAACAGCAATCTTTCTCCGGTCCAACAAGATGATTAACTATCTCAGCTTACATTGAATAATTGCAGGCTTTCCTTCATGCTCCCATCATTGCATTGTTTGACTGAAAATCACCTGATGCATCTTTTTACTATTGTGACATTTTTTCCCTTGATGGACAATTAGAATTACAACTTTATCCTCCGAAAAGCATTCAATATAATTAAGAAACCAGATCTTTTCAGAAACAACAGAAGCTTCACTCTTTGTTATGGCAAGTAATAATATCTGGGAGTGAGTTGTTTTTAAGGCAGCTTGTGCTCCACATCAGGCTGCAGCAGCAGGATGCGGTCCTTATTTTCTGTCAGTTCTCTCTTCGTGTCTCACGCAGGTTTGCCTTGCATTTCCTGCACTGGGGTGGGAATCCTTGATTTAGGACACAGAGGAATTAACCTGTAGATGTGTGGGTGGCCTTTCTGGAAATCACTCTGTTTTCACTTGATGAGTGGAGGTGAACAGACCCCATCCCTCATTTTACAGTTACCATCTTCACATCAGTCTTAATGAAAATTCATCTGAGATCTGACTTTTTTTTTTAATTTTGAAAGGTTTCTCGTTAATAAGGCAGCTGGTGTTAGCTGCTTCCCCACTAATTGGGTTTTTCATGTTTTTAGGGCCCCTAAGATCTGTTCTTAAAGCTGGACTGCATCATCTCCACTACTGCTGAGACACCAGTGAGAATCCGCAGTGTGCATTTCCTGGCTGACCTGTATAGCACTTCAAACAAGCTGCAGATTTGGGAACCGTAGAGAACTCGGTCACAAGGCAACGCAGGGAACTTCCTTCAAGGTTACAGTGAAGAGCTCACTTCACGTGCAGAGCTGTGCTGCACTGAGTGCAGCTGAGGCAGGCAGCCTCCAGAGCACAGATGCTGCCCATGGTCTCTGCAGGTACAGAAAAGCAGATGCTCCAAGCAGCCTCGAGCTGTGCCCTTCAGGCACGGCACAGGGCTGGTATGTGTGCCTCTCTGCTGTGTGTGAGAGCTTTGCAAGCAGTGCAAGAACAGGGGGATGGATGCTGGTAGTTCTTGCTCTTCCCTGGGTTGCTGCTGGTTGGGTTTGGAGGCGTAGGATGCGACGTGCTGGAGGTGGATGCTGCTGCATGTGCAGTTTGTCCCTGATGTCCCTTCAGGATGATCAGGCGTTCTTTTATCCGTCTTATCAGTGAATCAAAATAAATGGGAACAGAACTGAGATGCTACTCAGCTGATAAATATATATATATTTTTTTTTTCCTTCCCATTTTCATGCAGGGAAACAAATCCTGATATTCTGGCATAATGGATATTAAATAAATTGCAGTGTGTTTGTGCTGCTGAAGCCTATTTGAAATCTGGCGTGGTATCTTATGTCTGATATGGATACGTATTTTCTGTTTATTTTCAGTTATATGATAAAGGAGGAGATGACCTTCATGTCTGCCTTCCAACGTGCCTTTCATTCATGGTATTTGTTAGAGCTGCAAGGGGAAAGTTTTGGGTGGAGCTGTTGAAATGTGTTTTGCTGCAGTATTAGCTGGCTGATAATTTAACTTTTCTTACTACATGACGGTGCTAAGCAACATTTTAACGGATTGTAAGTTTCCTTTTCGTATGGGTGCCTGGAGAGCACGTACAGCCTTCATAATATGCTTTAAATCTAAATAAAAAGTTAAGTATATAGCACTCTAAATCTTCATAGTACTTCAATAGATTTATTTAATCATCTTTTATGAGCGAGGCTAGCAGTGACTGCCTCCATTTCACCAAGGTGGAAAATGAGATGTCAAGAGACTGAGTGACTTGTTTGGTCAGGAGGGCTGTCCCTGGGATGTGAGGATGCCCACAGTCCTGTCCCTGCTCGCTTCTGTGCCATTGGATGGAAAAACCTCTACAGCTGTAACTGATTGTTCCTTGCATTATTCCTTGCTGCTGGATGTGTGCCTGTGTTGGCCATCCCTCTGCCTGCCTTTGGATCGGGCTATAACTGCATAATGTGGCATCATGCAGGGCCCGGGATTTTGCTGGGTAGAAGTTGCCATCGAAGTTCCACAGTGATTATTCTCAGCTCAAGATCTGACTCATGGTTTGTAAGTTCTGTCAGAATAAATTAACTGCTAATTTGTCATCTATCAGGTGATTCTTGAATAGGTTTGAAAAACCCAGTTTGCATCGTGCATATTTCCTACCTGATTCGTGGAAGATACTTACTGCTTCTGCATACCAATGACAGTGATTACCTGGGCAGGGTTATTTAATAACGTCATTTAAAAAAAATAAAATAAAGAAACTGATACTTAATGAATCAAAATGCACTCAGATTAAATGATTAGAAATTCCTAGTTAATCACCAGAAAGGAAACTAATTAAATTACCATTCAGTTTTTATGGGGGCCTTGGGATAGCAAGCCGGAATAAGTCCCTTCAATCACTTATTTCATTAGATGGGACAGGCATGTTCAAGGTTAGTGAAGATAAATGCAGTGTTCTTCACTCACTTTTGAACTCATATTATTTAAATAGCGTTTTATGCTTCATCGACCAATGCTAAAACCAAGGTACCCTGGTAAGAAGTCAGGGCTGAGAGGGGTCAGTAGACAGGCACACAAAAGAAAGGCAAGAGTCGTGGAAGGAGCACGAATCAGGGCTTAAAAGATTTCATTCAATGATTGGATTTTCCCCAAGGAATGGGGTAGGCAGGTGGCAATGGACATGGGACAGTGATGGCGTGTTGGCTGTGGACCTTGGAGCGCAGTGGGGGCTGTGCCTTGGACACGTGGTGATGATGCATGGTGTGTAGATCTGCTGCTGTCCCCAGAGGGGACACTCGCCGAATGTTTTTCATGCTCAAAGAGAACAAAACTGGGTTGGCTTTATTTTATTTTTTATTTCTTTTATTTTTGGTCGAGAGTATATAGGACATCAGTGGCAAAAGAGCAAATTCTTTTCCTGGCAGCCTCTCTCCTGTGTCCTCAGGAGACGTTTGCATGGCTGTGCAGTGACAGAGCTCCTGCAGGTAGGTCAGGGCCTTGTGTGCAGGAGCTGACTCTGCTCCGCAGTGACGCCAGCAGCGCTCAGATCATCAAGCCACTTCTGTGCCTGTCTTTTTCTTTCCCCCCAATTCCTGTCATTTATCTTGAAGTTGAAGGAAGCGTTTTGCCTGGGGTTCTGAATTTAATAGATTTGGCATCAGCAGTGGTAGCTCCTGCTGATCTGTGGGAAAGCAGAGGAACTTCTCCATTTCTGCTGTATCCCATCCTTCCACCCAGCCCTTCTCCTGGCACCAGCACTGAGCTCAGGGCACCAATGGACGGGCCAAGGCCTACAGCACATCTTCACTGAGTGAAGCAATAGGAAAGTCTTACTATCCTCTCTGTCTTGGGAGAGCAGTTATGTGCCTGTTAAGTTACCTTGTAATGTGGTATAAGCTTCAGGAGCACAGAAAGAGCCAAGTGGTCCACGTTAGCTTTTTGCTCATGGTTTCTGGTCAGGTCTCAGGCTCTGCTGCTCTGAACATTCAGTAGTTTTACTTAAAAGTGAGTCTCATCCTCTGTTCTTTCATGGTTATGATTTTCTTGCAGTTCCTGTGCTGTTGGTACATAAGCATTTTCCTTGCTTAGAGCAGTAGCTGCTCATCACAGTGGCAGTTTTTGGAGGTAGTGCTGCTGTTTCATGGATGGGAAACAAAGGTACTGTAACCCCAGGGGTTCCTCGTAAAACAAAGGAGAAATTCCCCAGTGCTTCAAAGCCAGGAATAAATACAGTGCTGGACCATATAGCAATCCAGTAGAGGAAAGAGTGAAAAAGAAACACAGTTCTGAATATTTTTGTGGTTTTTTTAATTTTTTTTTTTTTAAAGCAAACCTTTACAGGCCCACAAATGGAACAAAAGATCCCAGCGATTTCCCTTTTGTTTGCTGAAAGGGAGGATTTTCTGAGGGAAGTTAAATCGGTGAACCCCTTTCACTTTCTTTCTTAGCTTTTTAACATCCATATCCAAGGTTTCTGACATCTGGAACTCGTTTGAAAAGCTCAGGGATGAAAACGCAGCTGCAGGATTTCAAAGCAGGTCACAATCAAGTCAAAATAATCTCACTTCAGAATCTGGGCTCCTCTCATTCACTCTGAGGTTTTCCCATGTATAACTAATGGAGGTATTGGAGACCTAGGATCATTCAGACCACTCATTAAATTGGTGCACCTTTACTTATAAGAACCGTATTTTGACCTTTTGCAATGAATCGTCAACTGTTTTTAAAGGAAAGATGATAATTCTTGTGATCTGAAGGAAAGAAAGCCTTGAAGTAAAGCGTTGCTGCTTTTTGTTTTCTGGTAATATTAGTAATTAGGTTTGATTTATTGTCATATGAGAATCTCTACCTTTTTCAAAATGAGTGCATGCCTAAGTCAATAATCTAAAAACTTTCTGTGATAGCCTGAGAATGCAAACGGAGAAGACAAGAAATAAGCACAATGGTATTGGTGGTTTTTGTTTGTCTGTGGAGCAGAACGTGCTGCTGTGGGGAAGATCTGCCTCGCTTTGCACAGACAGTGAGAGCTGACCTCCTGCTGCCACACCTCAGACCTGGAGGGACACCTGGGATGGACCTGGAGCAGCTCCCATCTCCCAGTGCCCCTTCCAGCTTGCACCCTTCTCTGAACACACCTGTGTGGCAATGGCCCCTTCTCTTTAACCAGGGGCTGGTTCCACTTTCCAGCCCTGTTTATTTCTGGGGAGTTTTCTGTTGTGTAGGAAAGGAGGGGATGTACAGGAACTATGTCTTGGCTCATAACTGCCTGTGGAGATTATTTATGTCTGTAAGGAATGGATTGGAAGGTTTTTTTCCATGCGTTTCTTTGCTTCATTACTAGGGCAAAGTAATCAGCAAGCTCAGCCTGTGCAGTTTGAGCCCATTGGTTTCCTTTTGGTGACCAAGTGCTGAAGGAAGATTCATGGTGGTGACAGGACCTGGAGGAGAGGGTTTGTTCAGTGATGACCCGGAGAGCAAACTTCTGGGGAGGAGCTCTTTTTGGATGCACTGGACTTCTGTGCATCATGCTGTGTCCTTCATCCTCTGAATAAGTGTATTCCTGAGTATCTTGATACCAAAATTATCCACCAAGGAGCCATGAACATGGGCAGAATAAAAACTTGTCAGGGCATACAGAACAAGGAGAGGAAATTCAGCTGATGCTCCCTCTGTAGTTATGCCAGCAGTGATCTGGTCTGAGGAAACGGAATTGCATTATTTACTCCTGGCTCACTGAAGCAAAATTTTGTTTCATGATCTAATTTCTCACTTGGTTGGTGTTTGTCCTGTATTGCTCAGGTCCTGGCTTCAGTTAATTTTAGTGGGAAATGGTAGCAATAGTGGCTAAAGCATCTATGATGGCTTTTACTACATAGAAATGTTCTTCATTTCGTAGTAGTAGCAGCTTATTATAGCAGTTTATAGAGGCCTACGTATGATCATCTCTATATTACTGGTATTGAAGTGGTGCCAGAAATGTAATTGTCATCCAGGAATTCCCTGTTAAAATCATGAAACAGAAATGTGTTGGTGCTGCTTTAAAAGAAATAACCGTTGGCTCTTCCTCTGATTGCAGTTTTGTAGTGGAACAGAACAACCAACACCCAGAACGGGTTCCAGAGGGTGGAAGTAAACAGAGCCACGTCCCAGCAGGCCAGAAAGCAGACTTCTTCAAACCATCCTTCTAATCTGCATCGCTGCTTTCATGCTCAGTATCAGCCTGGGCTGAGGTGGCCCAGCAGCCTCAAACCCCAAATCCTGTCATATTCAGTGGGAGCTCACTCCTGGTTACTGGCTTCAGAGCCAGGTCTGAGGAGATGAGCTAATTGCAGGACAGCCAGATGTTTGCTGACTTCTGTAGGTGCCTTCTGCGCTAGTTCAAGGCTACCGCTTGCGTTTTAGGCTTTTGATCACGTACTGATAATGCTGTCATTATTTTAAGAATCTTCTTGTGTCCTACTATTAAGGCTGATGGGAGTATTTTGAGATAAGCAGAAAGAGAAACAGGAGGGAACCGTGAGTGTCCAAAGCAATGATACGGTAAACTAGTGATAATGAGAGTGCTGCTGCTAGAAGGCATAGCTCATTATTTTCATTTTGAGGCACCGAGGCAGGCTTTGGGATGACCTCTGCGGCCTGGATGCCCAGCAAAAACCCCTTTGTGTGCAGTGAACGTGGGTGTGCCCTGAGGAAAAAGTATTCATTAAATGCCATAGTTTAATGATGTTTAAATGGCTCAAATGGCTTCGGTAAATGAATACGTTACAAAGATCATGTCAGAGGAATTGCAATATAGCATAATAGAGCTAACAGTTCATTAGTTTCATAAATGTCACCCTGTTATTAACAAGAGAGGTAAAGGTAGTTTTACAAGAGACTGCATTATTGCCCTGTCTATGCGAAATTATGTGTTGAGGAACACTTGAATTCCTGTGCAGTACTGAGTGTGACCAGGACAGTGTGGCCAGATTGAGAGCTGTGGGCTGCAGGCTGCTTGCTGGTGCTTGGCCACTGCCAGACACATCTCTGGTTGCTCTGACTGCATCCAGGGCAGTTAAAGGATCTCACGTGTCTTTGTATCCCACTCTGTGCCATAAGGATCGTTGTAATTTACACAGGGAAACATTGCCATTGCTCACTGGAGGGGAGGCAGTGCAGCATTTAAACACTGCTCAGTGAGGAAAGGCTGTAGATGCAGTATGAACTGATCTGTCTGCAGAACTTGAGTGTCAATATATTGCTGCACAGGACTCTCAAGCGCAGTTGTAGTGGAAATACAAGTCAGGGCTTGCTCCAGTGATGGAGCACCTGGTGGGAAGGCAGGGCAAGCCAGGGCAGCTCAGCTGCATGCAATGAACCTGAGGGATCAGGAGGGGAGGAGCCAGGATCCAGCCCTTCCCAGCCCTCATTTAAGGGTTGGAAGTGGAGGTTAAGGCATCTCTCTGGAGATCCCTGTGTACCTGAGGTCTTCTAAGGGTAAGCAGTCTTGTTTCTGCGCCTTCTGCTTTTATATCTAATCAGATCCTCACTCTGTAGTTTGAGGCCTTGCTGCCCTGCCATTTTATTATGCCTTCCATTGTGTTACAACAGCTATTGTGAAGACAAGTAAACGTCAAATCATTTAAGTAGGTTATTTAGAGACTTGTACGCAATATATCATTGGTTTATGAGGCTGTAGAGGCAGGAGTTATGTGAGCATGGGGTGTCAACCTGGCCTCTGATGGCAGGATTCATGTCCCAGGTACTGGGAAGAGCCAAGCTTGTAAGGAATTATAACCTCAGTTCAGAACCACCCTTGGTGGCTTTGGGCACGTTAATAGTGGAGCTCGGTTGAGGCATATTCCTGAGATATGAGATCCTCTACTCTCTGCGCTAGGAGGAGGTGAAGGTCCATGTGCTCACACTGCAGGCTGAGCTTGGCCTGTGCTGCAATGACATTCTGGGTACCAAGAAGACATCACCCCAGTTTCATCCTTGCTCCTCTGAAGTCATTAGCTGTGCTGGAAGTATTGTCCTGCCTGTGGGAGGCCACAGGTGTGCAAAAACCATTTGTGAATGCTTTTCCTTGCCCTGAATGGAGCCCTTTTCTCTGCTGTGCAGAGGAGAGAGACACTTGAAATAGCACATCATTAAAATAATTAGCTAATGTCTTAAAAAATTCTCCTGAAGAGAAGGAGGATTAAATGAAGAGGTGTTCATATTATTTTTAATAAATATAAGAGCATGATCCATAATGAAAGCTTTTATGGTGAGGTACATTTCACTGTGCATTATTTTCCTGTGCCCCTTAACAACAGAGGAATTAACAGACTCGCTTGCGACTTCAGGATTAGTTTTTGTATGCTACAGATAGCTCAGGCTTTTATTACCCTAAAATTCTATTCAAGCATTTCTGTATTTCATACTTCATGAAGAGGAAGGGCAATATGACAACCATCTCCATCATATACCCTCACCTCAGGTACATAATGGAGTTGAAAAAGCTTTTCCAAAGAACAGCTCTGCTGCTGTGTTGAAGTTCTATGAAACTCCCTGAGAATAAGATACAAAGGTGGATAAAGAAATCTGGATCACAGCGATAAGCTCCTGAAGAGAAGACGAGGCACAATAGCGTGGAAAGCAGTACTGTTATGTAAGTACATTATTTTAATTGAAAAGCATAATATCCTTACACTTCTTGGGAACAGGCTGTGTCATGGACTGTAAGGGAATACAAAAAGTGAGGGCTTGCCATCGTCTTTATTTATAGACTATTGCGCCTCATTGAAGTCAATAGGAGTTTGTCACTTACTTAAATTAGGCTTTGGATTTCACTCCTCATCTTTCAACATCTTGAGCGTCGCGAGGGCTGCTGTTTCTTCATTGGCCATCTCTGACTCAGAAGGCAGTCACGAGAGGCACTCGTTACCTTCTACTCAGCACATTTTGGAAGAGAAATTGCGGGCAGCAGATAGCTTGGTCTTTGGAGATTGAAAGATCTCCAACTCTAGCCAAGAAGTTGTTCTGCTGGTGCTAAGTGGCCTCTATCATCACTGGCTTAGAGGCACAGCTGTTCCCTCCTCCTCCTTGTTTTTACAAGTGTTTGTAGCAGGGTTTGTGTGAGCAGAGCGTCTCCCAAGCAGTGCTCCCCAACACTGCCATGTCCTGTAAGATGGCAGGGCAGAAAAGTCCTGCGGTAGATTCAGAACATTAAGTAAGCTTATAATAGCAGCTTCTTCCCTGAAGCAGGCTTGTGCTAGCATCCCTCACGGATGCTTCTGGAAGGAGAAAATGCTAATTGTCTCTCGGAGTGTGGAAGACACCACAGCCTGGGTTAATTCATGGGAAAATCTCTTGGGTGCATAGCATTTTTTTTCTGGCAACGACAGCGGAGTACTTCTTGTAGCACATGTGTGCCATTATTTTGCTCAGTGAAATATATTATGAGAAGGTCCACTGTGTGTGTAAATAAAACAAAACCCCTTCCCACTTGTTTCCTTATTTATTTAACCACTGGCATCATTTTCCCATGGCACCTATAATGAAACACTATTTTCTCACATAAACGTTTTTGAAGAAATAGAGGAATTTTCACTGTTCCTTTCTTTTTCCATTTACAATAAAACAGGCAAGAGAAAAGAATTTTCCTTTCAAACGATGTCTCTAAATACGAAGAAACTCTTTTCCCTCCAAACTGAGGTAGACTTCCCTCAGTCTTTTCCCAAACTGAGGGAAGTTCTCTAATGGCCATGGTTGGATGCCAGTCTTTTTTTTTTTTTTTTTTTTTTTTTTTTTTTTTTTTTTCCCCACTGTTGCATTGTGTGTTTGGTTATGGTTACTGTTCTTCTTGGCTCTTGTGCTTGAGAATACTTCCTGAATTTGTCTCCATGCAGAAAGGATGAGTGCATACAAAATGCCACGAGGGCAAACCAGACTGCCTGGGGAGGTGCGAGGTAGGACCTGATGGGGGACTGTGGTCCTCACGACTTGTGTGAGTGCTCAGAACACCTTGTGCCCTGCTGCCCAGGGAGCAGTGACTAAATCAATCCAGCCTCCCAAAAGTTAGAGGTGCTTCAAGAATCAGCCAAGAAAATTCAAAGCAGTGGCTCAAACTGTTGCACGCGACACCAAAGTTACAGTGGTTTCAAATAATGTCGTATTAAGCCTCATAAATTCAGTAAGGTGACCCAAGAGAGTTCGTCTGAATTTATTTTAGCCTTGCTTATTGTCACTTAACAGGCTAAATAAGAACTGATGGCTCTTTGAGCAGTAATAGTAAATTATAGTTATGGTGAACACAAATGCCTCATTACATCTAGTCAAGGTCTATTTCCCCTTTATAGCGATAACTGTAGGAAAACATTGTTTTTAATTTATGAATAAGGGTGCGCAAGAATCTTAGATTTCCTATTTACATAAACATGATAGACGATTAATCTTCTGTAAAGTATCTGGAGTGGTGCTTACAACAGGCAAACTCCTTCTGAAATGCATTCCAGAATGACTACAGGGTATTTGTATTGTAGTGTGTTGTAATGATAATCTGCTACATGGATGAATATAAGCAGCAGGAAGAGAGATGGCTTATTTCTTTTTTTTTCTTGAGTATATTTTTATGCTATATGATCCTTTTCAGCAAAAACTGATGCGTGGGTTTTTATTTGCTGAGGCACTGGGGTGAAAGTTATGTCAGAGCAGTAGAAATAGCTAAGGTAGCAAAAGATGATGAATTCTTCTTGCAGTACTGCTTGTCCCATCTTCTCTAAAATCATAACAGTATTTCATTAAAAAAAAAACACAACAGCTTTTATACTAATGTTGCAGTATAAATAATGGAGTGATGGTGAGAAGTTGAACTTGTGTAGGTGTTAAGATGAGCCCTGCCTGATGAGCAGCTTTAGTTCAGTAGGTTATGGTTGTTGCTGTGTTGCCTATATCCTGGTAGCAAACATATGACCTTCACAGGGCTTCATGGGCACCACTGATGAAACGAGGGGAGCTGCAGCCTTAAAGAAGGGGAAAGAGGGCAGATGCAGATAACACAGTGAGTGCTCTGTGCAAGGCCCTGCTTTGTTTCCAGCTTCTCAAGAGGCTAATTGTGTTCTACAGATGCTTAGATAATTTTATTAAGTGGACAGGAATTCAGGTCAGAATGGGAAAGCACGAATTGGAGAATATTTAGTTGCTGTAAATACACTGAAATTGATAAGAAATGGGGAGCTCTGGGCTGATTCTTGCAGGCTGCTCTGAGGGAAGCCCTGGGCTGGGGGCTGCCCAGGAAAGCTGCAGTTGGCTTTGTGCAGTGCTCGTTCCTGCATTCCTTTACATTTAATTTGAGTTAGTCCTGACAGTGAAAGGAGATGAAGGCGTTTGTCTCCAAGCTGCTCATTTGGACATAAAGGAGAAGGCAGTCGCATTAAAATCAGTGTTAATGATTTCTGTGTATTAAAAATAAGTGCATGGAAACCAGCACACAAAGGGAAACAACATGCAAATGCTCCAGTTACACAGCTGAATCTTCATCTTACTTGCTGTCCTCTAAGAACAGTACAGTTTCTGCAGAAACCAGCAAGTTTGACCTGAACCGGAAAGAAAATGAATGTGATTTTCAGGGCTCATGGAAAGACTTCTGTGCTTTCATAGAGGCAAGGAGAGGATGTCTGCCTGCTTAGTGGATGCACTAAATCTCAATGTCCTTGAGCAGTAACAAAATCCAGTATGTTAGAGCAAAATCATTTCTGAATGTCATGTATTTCAGGAAGAAACTTTTTTGCAGCTGTTTCCTTTCCCCCCCCCCCTTCCACCCCCACTTTCCTCTGAAGGTTTGTATTTGTCAGATAAGACCTTTACCTTGATCCCGTCCACATTTCAACCTACTTTATTGGTACTGCAGGGGATAAATTTTTGAATGCTGCCCACATGAAATATCTGATACTATTTCCTTTGATGCCTTGGACATGGTGCAGTTGTTCTTTGTCTTCTTAGGACTTTTTAAGATCAGTAAGTTCAGGTTTCTCTCAAGGCATAACTATTTTTGTGAGATTAACTGGCTTCCACACATCCACACTGATCTCTTCCCGTGGAGGTTCTTGTCTGTATCTCACCCCTCAGGAAGTAATAAAATTTTAATAAATAAAATACGAAGAATGCGGATAATGTGGAAATGAATGATGTGTATTGTATGTTCAGTGGAGGCTGATGGCTTGTTTGACGGTCTATGGTTTTAGTTCTATTCTCATACAAGATCTTGGCCCTAAAAGGTGAGGAGTTCTTGTGCTTCTATTGTTAATTTGCCATTTTACAACTTGATGTGTTTGCACAGAGCAATGAAATCAATGAAGAGTATGCTGTGGATTCCGTTCCATTTAGAGATCAAAATGGAAGGCAGCTTTTTTTCCCTTTCTTTTTTCTTCTTTATTATGATGCCAGGAGTTTGCCAAATCGTTGTTGTTTCAGAACCCAAATATTTATCTGACTTTAGCAACCGGGATTTGGTATCTTTTATTCTGGAAAGTGATCTCACTGAGATGCACTTTATGGTTAAATCGGTGTTATGTGCTACGTACAAAATGAACATGTGAATGTTACTTTGACCTGAAAATAATCACTTGGAAATGAAAAGTTTCATGACAAGCGAACATTTGATGTACTAAGTCACTGAGAAAAGTCTTGCAAGCTGCTTATCTGAGTACCAGAGTTCTACCCTTGTTGAACTCAGACTGAGTTGCCGTCTTCTCCTAAAGTCAAATTAATGCAAATGATTATTTTGCTGCAAACAATTCCAATTAATTCAGGCTACCATAACTCACCTTGCTTCATGCAGAGTCCTTCCTGACGCTCCAGGATGCATTACATGCCAGAGCTTTCAGCCTGGTATTGATTGATCCTTTGCAGTGGACCTTAAAAACCCATTAAGGAAGAAGTTAGAAGATGTGAATTAATTCTAAATCCTTTGTTGGTATGTGCAGCTGAAGAAAGCCTCTTCAAAACCATTAATCATAACTCAGAATAGACTGCTAACTTCAAAATAAGCTTTACAGTAAATTGGAGGACAAATCCAAGTCAGGGATTTACGTTGGCTGTCCCTCTACCCAAAGTGCACTTAGGAGTTTTCTCAAGTGTGCTGCTGGACCCGTTTTCAATATTTTTCAGTTTATGGAATTCTGATAAATAATATGTCGCCATGCAGCTATCTGTGCCAAAATGGGAGAAGATTGCTATCTAATAGATAAGATGTGTCATCAGTTTGGAAGAAGCTGAAAAGAGCAAGCAATAAAACTCAGCATCTACTTGCAGGTAACAATGTGAATCAGGCAAAAATTATTCTAGAACAACAACGGAAGCCAGCTTCCTCCTGAAATCTTCACCAATTATTGAAATCAGTTTTGTACGGAATGATTTATACATCCACTGCTCTCCCAGACATCTCAGGTGTAGAAATATGTGCAAATAATTTACATTTACACCAAAATACATGAAGAGCTAGGTGGTACTAAATAGGAATATTGACTGAAGGAGCAGCTGCAGATTTGTTCGCACTGAGCTATTCACCCTGTGAAGTGCTGTGATTTTTGGTCTCTTGATGCTGGGAGGAGAGCTGTGGTCCATGTGCCAGGCAGGTGAGCCCCCCATGGGCTCAGCCTTGGGCTGGAGCCACGCTGGGCATGCCAAGCTCATCAGTAGTGCTGGGCTCAGTGCTGCCTGCTCCTTCCTGATCTGCTGCCTTTGTGCTCCGCACAGTCCCCACTAGTTGTTCCTGTGTCATTCAGAGCCTGTCAGACTGCTTAAACAGAAAGCTCTGATAAAAACGTGTTGGCAGGTCATCTTTGTCCATCTCCTAATTCTGGATCCTGCTGAGGCTGTGCTTTGCTTTGTCACTGCGGTTGCAGTCCCAGGGTCGTGCCAAGGACATCTGTAGCACTGGCAGCCGGAGCTGCTGTGTGGATCCTGGGCTGGGTGCCTTGGTGTGTGCCCCACTACCTGGCTCCTTCCTTTAGTGCTGCCTTGGTTAAACCTTCCTGTCACCCACGCTCTGTTCAGCCCTGGGACTCAGATATCGAAATCCACAGGAAGAGCTGTGGGTCATGGTGTTGTACAGGAATGTTTCCCCTAAAACAGGGAGTTCCTCATCCAATAGAAAAATCAGGAATTGCATTTACTAAAACCTGAAGGTGAACCTGGGGTGGAGGGGGGCAGGGAAGCAACCCACAAACAATATTTTCATCGTTCCCCAAAGGTCCCATATGCAGCAGTAAATCGCTAAAGTAATTGAAATGAAGCTGGTGAGCTGTGTAATAAAGATTAATCCTGCACTGAGAACACACAGTACCTGAGACAACTGCTCTAATTTGAGACGTATAGCAGTGGAGCCCTGCAGTTAATTTCCAGGTGGTTACTAAATCCATTAGTGCTTTATGTCAGCGTGAGGATAAATGTGCACGTGGGTTATGGACACGGCGTGGCAGCCAGCAGCAGCACGGTGTGGGCTGGAGGGGCCAGGTTGTTGCTTAAGTGATGTGCTCTTATACACACGTACAGGAAGTTTGAGTAATGTCTTTACACAGCCTCGGAAGCAATTATTAAGCTCTGTGATTTGTGAGTTAACAAAAGTTACTCTGAAGAATTTTACAGCAAGTGTGTTGTTGGAAACAGGAGCATTGATTTCCCGTCTCGTTACACTGCTGCTAGTTCCCATCTCATTAGCCCGGTGCAGCTCTGTGTGTGTGATGGATGGGCCCTGCTTTGCTGGGGGTAATCAGCCCCAGGGATGCAGAAATAGAGGGGGTAAGAGTGGAAGTGTTCAGCTCATGCTCAGCTTGTGGCACAGGGAGTGTTGCCTGTACGTATGTATCTTGGGTTCACGTCCACCGTGCTGGGTAGTGCTTGTTGTGGCTCAGCAGGCAAAGCAGGTGCATTCAGGCAGAAATATATGGCCTGGCTGCCTGCACTGAGGGACCTGCTGTCTTCAGTGCTCTTAGCCTGGAGTGGGTGCTGTGGACCTGATCCATCAACTGCTAGTGCTTGTGGAAGTTGTTCTGTCAGGGTGTGCGATGGAAGCAGGTGATCACCACCAGCAGTTCTCCTCAGCCTTCCTGCAGCGTGATAGATACCCCACGCTTTTAACGAATGCAGTTTTATTAAGTGCTCCTAGAGCAGTGTTCCACGTTGGTCATCGAAAGCAACATTTTTCTCTTAGAATTAGTGATCTTTTTCCTTCCCCCAACCCCAGCTTTGCAAAACACATCCATCGAGCTCCGAGGGGCAGCCAGATGTGGTTATTTCTTTGGGGATTTGCTTTCCGTAGTTTGCACAGAACCGTCTTGGTTTAAAAATTTCAAGTCACAAAGGTACCTCGGGGGTTGTTCTGAGGCAGTCATCGTTTCTTCTAATGAGAATGTATTTTATATGAAGTTATCCTTTTGTTTATTCTAAGTGTGCTCTTTGTGTTATTGATTGGTTTTTATCTCAGTGCGATCAATTAAAAAATTGCCTATCTTGCTGTGTTAAAACTGTTGGTAATTAAGCTGCTAGCCTCCGTTTCTGTGGGTGCAGGTCTGGCTGGAGGCACCCACGTGTCTTCATTCCCTATCCAAAATAATTCTTGTGCAATTCTGCTCTAGGGAAGCTTTACTTTCAAACACTAGAATGTAATGGGCAGAGCTGAATATAGAATTTTTTTTGCAGTATCTGGGCATGCTGTGTCCTCTTCCTAGCAACTGCTGTCAGTAGTGCTCATTTATGCCAACAAGTAAATGAACAAAATGAATAAATGCCACGGCTGCCTTGTCATAAGCCAACAGAAATGAGAGAACACTGAAATCCAGGTCTTTTTCTGCTTGTTTCACTGTTTGTTTATTTTTTAACATTTGATTTCTCTTATTAAATATTTTAGAAGTTGAATACGTACATTAAAGATTGCCTTCCACCCCTAAAGGTTATCTTTTACTTCCCAAACGAAATGCCCATTGTCAAGAGTCACCCGCTCAGCTTGCCTTTGGGTGTGATGCTGTGTACCTCAGTGAGAAATCACGCTGCCTTTTTTTAGCTGCATTGGAAAAAGAGAAATCTTCCATCTGCGCTTTCCATGCGATTGATGTGGCATTATCCCTGATGGATGCTGACATAATGTCCGGGTTTGTTGCGACCAGACCCCAGAAAGTCTCTTTCTGTCCTTCCCATGTGTCTGCTGAGTGCCACAGAGGTTGTACCCACTTCTGGGAGGGCAGCAGCTGTGGCTGTGAGGTCAGGGAGTGATGGATAGAGAGCTGTTAGCGCTGCTGGGATCCTAGAGCCAAAGCAGGTGATGATTTGTGGATCTTAATGAATTTGGTAAACGTGACCTTCTTTTTTGGTGTTTTTTTGTTGTTGTTCTTTGGTTGATTTGTGCTGTTGGTTTTTTAGTTTTTAATTATCACTTCTTGCGTATTCTCCTTGGAAGAAATGGCCAGTTCTTCCCTGTCTGACACTTTCAGCCTTGGCTTTCCAGCAGGTCTGTGGGAGCAGCAGCCGTGCTGGCTGTGCTGCTCGGTCCAGCTGCAGGGTCCAGGCCTGACTGTGCTGACTGCTGCACAAAGCATGGATTTTACTCTTGCTGTTGGAGGCTGTATTTATTGTCTGACCGGTCACAGGCCAAACAGCAATAAGTTTTGCAGTCTGCAGCAGATGTGTGTGGGTCAGGTCGGAGCTCTGTCTTGCTGCACGTGGTGTTTGGTCCCATTTGCCTGGAGAAGGACAGATGATCTCCACACACAGGGGCTGCCAGCAGTGCCACAGCTCTCTGGCTTCTCAGCTGCCCGTTCCCAATGCCCAGCACAATTCTCAGAAAAAAGTGTTGCCCAATGTAACATCCACAATGGGCTGTTAATGCCAAGGGGCTTCTTTTTATTTCTTCTTTTTTTTTTTTTTCCTCTCCTTTTTGGCTATAGATATCATAATTAATTTTTAATGCAAATGCAGGATCCGGGCCTAAAGTAGCAGTGGTTGCGTTTGTCCTCAGAGTTTTCTGAGTTCTCAGATGTGATTTACACTGAGCTTCTTTTATAGACTTGCAGAGCAACCTGTGTTTCCTGATACTGAACACATTTAGCGAGCGCTGTGCTGAGAGCAGATTGCCTTTGTTTTTGAAGCACAGAGATGTGTTTTCTTTTGCCTTGCAAAGCCAAGCAAGGCCCCACTGGTTGCTGTTGAAAGCACACCACAGCTTGAACCTTACCAACCACCTCCTTGCCAGTGAAAACCCTGTCCTGTGCACAGCACCTTGCTCAGGGGACCCGGAGTTCTAACATTAGCTATCTCTTCCTTAACTTTTTATTTTTTTTCTTTTAAAGAAGGTCAGAACTATGGTTTGTGGGGTCATCGTGCTCGGTGATTCAGAACAATGATGTACTTTGTTACTGTAGTGGTTCCCACTAACGTTTGAAATCTGCTAGAGAAGAAAAAATACACATGGAATTGAGCAGGGTGATGGAAGGCCTTCAGAGCCTTGCCAGTTTCACATTGGTTTGGGGGCAGTTCTACAAGTGCTGTCGTACAAGTGTTTCTTAAATATCAGGAGATGCTAAATGGGAACATCAATTGCAAAACAAGCTATGGTAGGTTTTAATCTCTCAATTCAGCCTTTCTGTTGAGAAATAGAGGAAACCTAAACTGTTTAGAAAGATACTGGCAGAGTGGAAACCGTCATGAGACAGAGCTCCAAACCAAATAATTTGCATGATTTTTCTGTCAAGTTTTGAAGGTTATTGTGACAAATTGGAAGTGTTCTCTGGACATTTGTGTGGATTGGTAGGAGATTTTGTACTTCAATGCAGATGGCACTATAAGCATGCAGCGCTATTTCATGTTGATGTTCTGACAGCTGAAGTAAAATTGTGAAGTTAGAAAAAAAATGTGATGAATGCTTCCAGGGCCAAATTTCTACTTGCTTGAATTTGGATTGTTGCTTAGGTGGTTTGTTATCCTGTGCTCTGGGTTGAGAGGTATCTCTCTGCTTTCCTTCCAGTCATCAAATAACTGAGAGGAAACACCCTGAGTTAAATGATGATAAAGTGAGGAAACCTGTGAAGGAAGATCACTTTTTTTTTTTTTTTTCCCTTTTTTGGCATAGCGTGGACTATTCATACTACTGCATTTGTTGGACTACGTTTCTGCTGAGTACCTCTGTGTGCTAGGAAAATGAGCTGTATGTTTGGTTAGCAGCACACTTGCCCCACTGCCCTGGCTTTAGAATGCAGTTTGGTCTATAACGTCTATAAAGACCTCCTCGTGGTCCTGCAGCAAAGTGCCTTTTATTTTTCCCTAACGCTTCCTGTGTGGTACGTAAAACATGAGATAACCCATTCCTCTGCCCACAGTGAACATGTTACACTGGAGGCGTGTTACAGACCTCTGAGCAGAGCTTTCTTCTCCCTCCACTGCTTCCCCAGTTACAAAGCTTTGCTCTGAATTAGTTAAACCTCTGAGTCAGAGACATAATGAGTGCTTCTCAATAGCTTTAAAAGCAGGAGAGTACCCAGGACTACTTGCGTGAAGCAATATGCTTTACACTAAAGAGTTGGATTTGCCTTTTGCAGGATGGTCCATCACTTCACACGCTGTTGTCTTCAGAATGGAATGTATTTTGCTCAGAAGTGCTCACACCTCATAAGTCTGTAATTGCCTCCTGCATTAAAGCAGTGTTTCAGCAGTTTTCAGTCCAACCACTTTTCACACATGGTTGTCTGGAAAGTGCAATAGAGTCTAAGCTATTTGACTCCATCCAACTTGCGTTACCCAACCCAATTCTTTTCTTATCATCCAACTTGCCTTATCCAACCCAGTTCTTTTCTTATCATCAGAGAGGGCACCAGCTGAGATTGTTCACCTCCTCTGTCTAATGCTGGACTTGTTTCACAATCCTTCTGTGATATTTTATATCTCATAGGCAGAAGCTGGTGCTCGCAGGAAGGCTGACACCTTTTCGTTTTCTCTTAGAACAAGATCAAGTGAGTAATTGGCACAAAATCCCCCAGAAAGACAGTGTGGATATTTATGCCACTCTTCATGAGCTAGAAACTGAAGGCGGCTTAATTTTTATGTTTAAGTTATAATGCAGTATTGATCGAGTGGCAGGAGTTGTTGCCTGGGTGCTGTCCCCTGACGTTTCTGTTTCTTTACAGACTGTGGTGAGGTAAAAAAGCATTTCAAATGAGCTTAAGAAAAGAAAAAAAAAAAAAAAAAGGAAGCAAAATTGTCTCCAGGAAGATGATGGGAAAGATAATGAACTGCAGGACTGGAATACTTTGGCTGAGCAGGATGAGCTGGGCAGAGGGGCTGGTGGGGGGTCCTGATGCATCCCTCCTCCATTCTGCTTCTGCAAAACGGGTCTGATGTGATGTTGGATGTGTGGCACCAGAACAGTGAAATAATTCCAGAGGCTGTTCCTTCTCTGAAGTCAAATTTCAGTTTTTCCTTGAAGGCAGCCTGTGTCTGCACTGCCCGCTGCCATGGCCTGTGTTGTAATAACCCAGAAAATGTTGAGAACAGGGAAGCGGTTCTTTTTTTCTTGGCTTTGAATAAAATGTCTGCAGCGCTTCTTGGGAAGGTCAAGTCTGTGTGACACTGCCAGGATGTCGGTATTCTTGGAACAACCATCTGTTCAGAGCACAGTGAAAAATTGGTTTGTGACTGCCCAAAGTCACTGCAGCTCGCAAACAAAATGCAAAAATAAATTTTTTTCGAAAGCACACCAATATTTTACACTTAAAAAATGAAATTTGTGGTCTGGACTAGTTGGTGATTATGACCGTGACTGGAGGCACGGTGGTTGTTAGCGGTCAGGTTGAGGTGTTGTCAGCCAAAAGGAGGACATGGAAAATTGAGCCCCTGGGACTGTCACTGTGTGACCAAAGAACCTGGGTCACCAGATCGGCTGTAATGAGTTGTACAAGGGCACACGGGAGGCAGGTCAGGGGCTTGCTGTGGTGAGCTATGCTGACCGACAGAGCTTGAAATAAGGAAATAAATAACCTGCGGGCTGCACTCCTGCCCAAAGCAAAAGCCAGTTTACAGACAATTTTCCCTTTCTCTCTGCTACATTAATCCATTTTATAAAATTGTGATAACTTTGACAGTTTGAGACTCCTTTCTTCATCTCTCTTTTTTTTTTTCTTTTTTTTTCCTCCTGGGAACTCCAACATTTCCCCTTCTTTCTGCTTCTCAATCTTAGTCTCCTTTGTGGTTTTTCGTGTTCCTAGCAGCTGCTGCATTCTCATCTCTGTTTTTCCTCTTCTTCCCTAAAGGCATGGTTCAAAAATTAGATCCAGTGACTTCAGTGGATGTTGTACTTGTCTGTTGGCCCCCAGACATGCTGTCTTTTTATCACCAGGTTCTGCAAGTCAAATACTAGCAGTCCAGCACAGCTTTTAACTGCTGCTTCTTTTCTTAGTTGACACCATATTATTGCTCAAAGTAGTGAAAATAATTTTCACTCCAGTGCGATGAGTGTTGATGAATGCATGTTCTTCCAGGTGTGCTGTGGGATTTTTTTTTTTTTTCCACTGAAAAATAGACTGTGACATTTCAAAACACCACCAACAAAGAAGACCACAAAACTAAGGAACAAAAACAAAACCCACAGCAATTTACAAGAACAATAAGGATTAAAAAATGTATCTTGGCAGCGATGGCAAGGGGCAGTGCATTAATGTTTCTGCAGGCTGAGTACTTCCAATTGGGAACTTTTCTCAACTAGCGAGTCCGCATATGGTTATGGTTGGCTTTCTGTCCAGAAGCACATGCTCTGGTACTTGCTGCCTTTTGCTTTGTGATATTGTGTGACTATTTGGTTCTCTATGGAGAGAAACTCACCCCTGGGAGGGAAGTGCCCACAGGAAGGGAAATGAGAGTTCTCAGCAGAGGGGGAAGCTCTGTCTGGTTCAAACACGAGTGGAGTCCATTGCAATAAAATAGAAACAAGAAGCTTTGGGAAGATATTATGTATGCTAGGCCAATTAATGTAATTAAAATCACAAAAATAGTTTCTGGTGTGGGAAGTTTCATTAAAAGTTACATCTCTGAGTTCAGCTGCAATCTAGTAAGAGACGTCTCCAGCTTCATCAAATTTAATTTGATAGTTTATGAAGGAAGTAATTAAAACACACTGTTGCATCGGTTACTTTTTATTTCACGGAAAGCCTGTGTAAAAACGTGTCACTTGTACCACAGAGAGAGCCCACGTTGGCCTGCAGGTGTTGTCTTTATTGACATACACCCACTGATCCAAAGTAGATGGGAAGTAAATGATCCGTTTTTTTAAATGTTCATTGCTTTTAATAAAAAGTGGTCTTGACATAAAGTAAAAGTTAATGGGAAGTTCGGAAAAGCTGTAATGAAGAGCAGATCCAGCCCAGGGCTGGTGCTAGGAGCACGGGTCCCACAATGACTCTTCAGTGTTGACTCTCAGCAGCTCTCCCAGGTCTCCGTCTCTTGTTGTGACAAGGGAATGTCCAAGAGCTACATCTTTAAGTCGTAACAATAGATTCTTGGGAAGGTTTTGAAGGTTTTATTTGCTTTGGACTACTTTTAGTCTAATCGTATTTCTGTCGCCTTTTGGATGCTACACTTTTCAGTAACTGCCTTGAATCGAGTCCATAACTACTCCTAGCATACCAAAAATAGGTTGTTCTCCAGCCTCGATTACAAGAATCACTTTGGATTTCTGTGCCACTTACCACTCAGGTGCTTTACAAGTGATTACAGGTTAACTCCTGCAGAACCCATTGGAAGCAGAGCATCAGAGTCAGGTCCTGATCAGCCACAGGCTGAGCTCCAGCACCTGCACCATCAGGTGGGGACAGGGAGGCAGGCCTGCCCAGGGCTGGGGGGGCAGCACCCGTATCTCCTGCATTCAGCTCCATCCCTGAGTGCTGGGCTCACTCAGCAATCTTCGTTTTCTTTTTGAATTTATGCTTCTAAGGGTTAAAAGCCCTTAAACCAGGTAGGTGGGAAGGCAGGTAGATGCTCAAGTTATTGCTTTCTAAAAGCAGCATCCATTGAGAAAAATTAGCTATGTATTCAGCGAGCTGCTGGCATGTGTCACATTTAATCCCTTCCTCGTGGCACCAAGCAGAGTATTTGTGAATAATGGAGCAATGTGAGAATAGCTGATGACACTATCTCTGTGGTCTCTCCTTTGTTATTACCCCGAGGAACAGATAATGCGAACATGAAATTAAGAATTGCCTGTGTTCCAGGATTAGCTGGGAATCTTGCAGCAACCTGGAGCTGATGTGAGGGTCTTCCATGGGCAGTTTTTTAAATGGATATTTTCATAACTCTTTGTTTTAGACTTTAGCTACTTGGATGTTAAGTAGTCTATGGATTGCATTGATTTTGGATGCGTGGAAATGGATTTGGTGAACAAAGCGGTGCTGAGCTGCGCTGGGGCTCTGCTGCAAGGGCTGAGGATGGGATGATGTGTGAAACGAGATGCTGCTCTGTATTCAGAGCAGGTCTTTGGGAGGACACTTTCAGACTGTAGGACCTACACGGATGTTCAAAATGTGATATTTCATAGTCATGAAGGCATGCAGCATAATTCAGCTTTTTTAGCTCCTAAAGTTACAGTGCACAGCTATGTAGAACTGAATCACCCAAGCACTATTGAAAAGGCATCTTATTTTTCTTCCAAGGTTGTTTAATTACTTTCTTTAATTTTTTTTTTTAAATACTGTTTGCTGAACATTATTTCCAACTGCTGTTAAGGGGCGTGTGAAGAGGGAAAAACAAACCACCTACGTACTCCTAATGCAATTGTTATCTCCCTTGGTGAACAGAGAACCGGAAAAAAATAGGTGTTAGCCTGTATATTTGACAGAGAGCTTTTAGAATAGTCATGCACATTTCTATTTTAATTATCCCTGTCAGGATAAAAACAAACAAAAAACTCTCCAAGTTAAATAAAATCAAGGAGAAGCCAAGATATTTGAGGCTCCTCTTTCAAACCAGCTGTTCCTGACTTTTTTTTATTATTGATGGTATCCGTAGACATTCTATGCCATATTCCCACTAAGAGAGAATTGAAGGCATGTTATGAATTTGTTTGGTTTGAGGAAACTGAACTAAACTGTGGAATTGTGCATCACTTGGTATGTAGAAAAAAGCCTCTTGGTAGAATTAAGTGGGCTTGTTTTCATGCTTTTCGCTTTCATCATGAACTTGAAAGACCAAACGTTTGTTGTTACTGTTAGAGTTTGGAGATGCCTTATCATAGACCCAAAGTGACACGGAAACGATGTCCTCCAAAGTGATCACAGTGTTCAGAGGTGTGAAAAAAGGCAGGAGCCCTTCTGTTTTAGGGTGAGAATTGCTGCTGCTTTGGTTAAGGGTGGGGATGGAGGGGGGTGGTGGTGAGCACTGAACCCCACCAAGTGCAAGATTAGGCTATTAGAAGTTAACGAGGGCAATTCTTGGGTTGGGCCCTGGGTTTAATGCTTAGAGTGAAATCAGTAAGTGCAAACTACTGCTTTGCTGGCTGCATACAGGGGGTGGGCTTGGCTTGCAGATAGCTGCTCCTTCAGGCTTAGCTTTCTGTCCTGTTTCTTCCCTCACAATGCTGAGCAAATACTTTACAGATGAAGCTCGTCTTTTTCTCACATTTATATTTTCCCTTTCAAAAATCTTGGCTGAATAATTTATCAAAATAAGCCCTTTTTTCAGCAGCCTTTTTTTTGTGAGCAGATCGTGCAGTAATTTTCTGCCTCCTGATTGGAGGTTCCCAGAATCAGCTCCTCTTGCAGAGACGTTCCAATTCAAAGTGCACGTTTCATCCACGTTTACTGTGACTTGAGCTTCATAAAAACTTTCTGTTCAGATGAATGCTTCTGCCAGGAAAGTTTCCTTTTACAGTGTTTGTGGAAAATGCACAAAGGAGAAGGACACAGTTGAAGTCTCTTTTGCAAACACATTTGAATATTCATGATGCATATTTTAATAATCGCCCATTTTCTACTCGGATGAGTGTAGCATTTCTGTCCTAAGGTATGATACCACTGTGGCAGTTTACTTTGTTATCAGAAATGTTAATTTCAGGGGACAAAAAAAAATCACAAAACGAGTGCAGTATTTAAGCAGCAGAAATCCTACTGCCTTAAATAAAGACATAAATCACGAGGCTTGTCCTCCTCTGGACTGGGTGGCAAGGTTGAGGTATATTGCAGTCGGACACGCACGCTGCTGTTTGTGGGGAGTGAATGGGATTTGCTTCGGAAGTGCCCCCACCCCTCTGCTGACTGAAGGCCCATGGTGTGCTTTTTGTGTTGGTGGCACAGGGGAGACATCAGGAGAACAGCTGTGTCCCCTATGGCTGCACTGCGTTCTGAAGAGTCAGCGCATTCGCTGTAGACATCGTCCTGACCTTCTGAATTTCAGGGGAAAGCACTCAGTCCTGGGGCAATGTCTGTTCAGGACTTGCAGACCATTTATCCTTCACCTCTCTAATTTCCATTGCCTTAACAACTGTCTAATTAAAAAACTTATTTCTCTGCAGCAAAGCGAACTGTATACCAGATACTGTCTTTTCTTTGCGGTGTAGCCCGTAACTAACAAAGCGTCTCTTTCTTTATTCTAGGATGATAGCATCCCTAAGAAATATGCTGGCAGCAGCATCAGGAGGAATGTGGCACGCTGCACCGTTTCTGAGCATTAATACTTTCATTTATTTCCAAATAGTTTGCAGAGCAGCAGCCACCTGGCACATACTCTGCGCACCATTAAATCAAATGGAACAAATGAGTCCGAAAGATTTTTTTGAATTATTGTATCATTCAAACCCTGTATGGTAAGGCAGAAGAAGATGCATGTGCTATTAAATTTGTTCTCACAGGAGGCCGTTCGCTCGCCCATGTGCTGCTTGCACAGAACTCACTGGTGAATTTAGGGAAGATGCTATTCTGCATAGCAGTGAAGCATGTCCTTAAGTCTTGCTGAAATATAGGAGAAGACAGGATTACAAGTCCTTCCCGAGGTGCCGGAACAGAACCCATTAAGGTATTGCAAGTCATGCAATTCAATGGCCCTCAAAGTATAATTTGATTGTAATTCAGAAGGTTACTAAAAGGAAATCCATACTAGGCTGTGAGATAAGCAAAAGAGAGAGGTGTATTTACTGTGAGTGGTTAAATGTGAGGTGTGTGAATCCCTTTTCTCTTTTGTCTGCAGTTTATCACCACTGAAGGCAAGTAATAGGGGAATAATATCTAGTTCACAAGAGAAGATTGGATTAAGCTTTCCAGAACGTCTTACAGGAGTTATTTCCATACCACTTTCCTCTGGGTTAGCCTCGCTCCTTCAGACTATATTGACATCTGTGAAGGAGAAGCGTTTGGTGCAAGGGAAGGATGGGAGGATGGACAGTGCTTTTTTTCCTCCTGGGGGAATTTGCCCTCAGCTTCTGGAAGGGAGTTAGGAGACGCGCAGAAGCTGACTTGAGGGCAGGGCTTCTTTTACAGGGAGCTTGCTGGCTTCTGGCTGCTTTTGAATGTGCAAGGTTACTGTTTTGTGATAAATTTCTCTCACAGTGGTTTCTTAGAACAGTCATTAAAGCTCACACATTTCTTTTATTAAATATCTTGTTGTTGTACTCTCTGCCCTTGTCTGCCGTTGTAGCTACTTCATCTCAGTTTATGCCTGTGAAACAGCTAATGAAGTATTGGGGTAGCCTTGAGGTGGTTGTGTTTATGTGCAATAGAGATGAGACTGATATATATTTTTTTCCTAATGTTATCTCCTTGTTACTGTGCAGAGCAGGGAGGGGGTGCCTATGTTTTCCAGATGGGGAACTCTGGACTTTGGCAGTGCCTGTTCCACTTGCATTGTGTTAATATTAGTGGAAATGGTGCATGGGGGTAGTAGAAATGTACATAGGGGCTGCCACAATTACTTTTGGCAGCGTGGCTTATTCAGGCAAAAGCTGATTAAGGACAAGAGAAGATTTTGTGGTTCACAAGTACTTTCTCTCCAGATATCCTAGCAGTTTCCTTAGATTTTCAAGTATACTGTCATTTGCTTTTACATGCACGTGTGTGGAAATGAGAAGGCCCAGAATATTGTGTTCTGCTCTTTTTACTGATAGCTTGGAAGAGATCCCGAGTAAGCAATCCTTGCTGGTCAGCTATACCGTGCTTTTTGCAAATGGAATGGGAGAAAACCTCTACACCCCCACATCTCGGGCAGGTGGCTGTGACATTTAAACAGCCCTCAGAGCTGAAACGAAGGGCAGCTTTCCTGCTTTTGACTCTGAGGAGGCAGCAGTGACACTTTTCTTGCTCTCTGGTAGGCAGCGCTGATCAGCACAGCATCTTTCCGTTCATTTCAGACCTTTTATTTTGAAGGGCTGCACAGTTCTTTGTTGGTGTGTTTTGTTTTGGTTTTTTTTTTTGAACGCTTTTCTTATTTCTGTGGTTACTGTTACTTGAGCTCCTAGGCACTACAAGACATCTCCTCGATGCTGAATCTTGTCATTTTTGATAAATCTCCGCAAACCACAGAGCTCAGCTGAAGGTGCAGCTCAGCATCCTGAAGTGCCAGTTTAATCTATTTCTAGCACTGGGAAAAAAAATGGAGGTGGAGGAAGTGAAAAAACCTTATAGCTTTAGACCTGCAATAAAGATGGGGATGAATTGGCTTTCCAAAAATAATTTATTCCCTAGGGTATTGAAGCTGGTGCTTGAGCCACTTGTTTAACAGAGAGTGGAGGAAGGGGAAGTGCCCTGTCTTGGGCTCATAGTGAAGGAAAAACACAGATAATCCAGAAACAACCACCCACCAAGTCTGTTCCACTGGCAATTCTTGTAAATGCAGTTCTGTTTTACAGTTTTCCGGACTGAAGCTGCAGGTGGAATGGCTCACCCATGGAAATGTGAAGGAGTGCTTTGGCCCCTCACATTGGCTTAGGAAAGCAGTGATGAAGGGGGAAAGACCAGTGGCAATTCTTTGTAAGAGGTGACTGGTAACTCACCAGGAGAGCCAGAGGGAACTTTTAATGACAAAGGTGGGTGCTGGTTATCTATTTGCCATTTAACAGACAGTAAAAGCAGTCACTGTGTCTTAACCTGTGAAATTTCCTTCTGGATTTCCCCAGTGTAAGAGCACAAATTTCACTGCTGTTCTTGTAATTCCATCTGGGCTAAGGCTGTCCTTAGCACAGCGGTTCCCATCAAATTAATTCCTCCAAATACTCTTAATTATCTAGAATATCTGTATGTCTGGGTGTACAGAGGTAAGAACATTTAGGCTACTATTAGGAATAAACAGAGCGACCTGTTCATTAGGAGTAACCAGGATGAATGTTTAGCATTCAAGTTCATTTGTCTGAACTACTGTTTTCATTTGAACTGTAGTTGTGACAAATAAATCAATGACCACGAAATAAAAGTACTTTGTCTAATAATCCTTTGTGCCAGGGTTATCCATAGCACGTTAGTCTTGCTTTGCATCTGTCAATAAAAGTTGCTATTGAGATGGAGGGAGCCCATGAAAGAAGTGAGTGTATTCTATACGGGAAGGAGATGTCTTCCACTGCGGTCACCTCCTGGCTGTGGGCTGCATGGTATGGTTACAATGCATGCACAGCTTCAGTTTTGCTCTTTTGAAACAGCTCAGAGGATGGTATGAAGTTCCATTTGTTCCTGAAGAGACCAGAAGGGCTACAAGATCTCTGAGCTGTATTCACGCCGTGGAGATGCATGTGTGAAAACCTCCACAACGGGCTCAGTAATTATTTTAGCTGCCCTTTGTGTTTTGCCACTCATCCAGAAGGCACTCATGTGGAGGCACAAGTGTCCTTCTTGGCCAGGAACCAGCATGCCCCTGACCCAGCTGACAGCATGCTACGTGCTGACTAATGAGTGCCCCTTCCTGGGCCGTCAAGGTGCTCCTCACTCATTACCCTGGTTTATGTAGCTTGACGTGAGGGATTGGACGTTATCCCAGCAAGGTGGCATGGCTTCAAGCCATGGTATTTTGCTCGTGTGCTTTTGCCAGGTTCATCTTAGCAGCGTTCTGTGATCTGGTTCCTCTTGATCCGTGCCACTAAAGTCTGCACAACGTGCCAGGGACAATTTAGGCAGTGCTTCTGTGTCAAAGTTGACTGAACAAAACTTTAGCGTGCCCTTGGCAGTGTCAGCTCTTTAGCACTTAATTAGAACTCCACACAGTTTGACTAGGGCATCAACAAATACGTTGTGTCATTAATTAGATACCAAATAATTACTTTGGCTCCTGGGATTCAACTTGATTTCCTTCACCATGATCATTATTTGGTTACAGCATGTTTTTCT
Organism: Callipepla californica brunnescens; assembly: GCA_023055505.1. NCBI lineage: Eukaryota > Metazoa > Chordata > Aves > Galliformes > Odontophoridae > Callipepla > Callipepla californica. The sequence goes on along the minus strand of JALIRH010000015.1, from coordinate 14,293,264 downwards.
AATGATCAGCATGTGACTGTGTGAAAACGTATCAAACCAGGCGATGCTGAGTGGTGAAGCAAAGCATCTGCATCACAGAGGGATGTGGAAGTCCCAGTCTCCTGCAGCAGTGTTGGCTGGGGGCACCTGGCTGGGTACGAGCAGGACACCAGGTGATGAGGTTCTCCTTGTGGTCACTGGGGGTTGAGCTGAGAGCTGCAGTGTTGTGGCTGTGCACGATGTCCTGCAGCCAGGATTGCTCTGCTGGGCTGGATGGCTGCGGGTGGGACTCCACCATGGCACTGCAGTCAGGGTATGTGGGTCAGTTCAGCACAGCAAAGTGAAGCAGGCAGTTTGTGCAGCCACTAAGGCATCTGCAAGGAAAGTCCTCCAGGGATACGAAAGGTTTATTCTGGGAAGAAAGGCTAAGTGAGTCAAAACCTGCTGGCTTCCTGATGTGCTAGAAACACGTTTATGAACAGATACATACTGCGTGCTTATAAGTAGACCTGGTGAAAAGTTCCAATTGAAATCCTGTTTTGTCACCATTTTGTTTCAGTGAGTGTTTCATGGACGTGTTTTGATTTCTTCAGGTTTTCCTGGGGAAAAAACATCGATTGTGGTTATGGGATATTTCTGGTGCAAAAAAAAAAAAATTATTCTTTTTCCAATTTATTTTATTTCCTTTTCCTTTTTGCCACAGGAAAAAAAAAAGACTGAAGAGTTACAACGTCTTCAGCATAATAAACCATTTTTTCATACCCTTTGTTTCATAACGTAGTGCTGAAAATGACATGGAGAGAAAAAATACAAAAAAAAATATTGCAAACTGAAAAAATACCAATTTATTTTAGAATTTCTCAGAGGATATACTTTCCTTTCTGGAAAAGTCAATTGTTTTAATATTTAAGCTAGTAAAGCAATGTGATTCCTGCTAGACTACAGTCGAGCAAAAGAGATTTGTGTATAAAGGACTACGTGAATTTTGAACACCTTCTTGTGTCGCAGTATTTTCTATCAATATTTCATCATAAAAAGCCATTGCTTTGAGTCTTGCTTTGCTGGCTCGAGTAATCTATCTCATGTCATTCTTCAGCGGTTTTCTCTGCTGATAAAAGTTAGAAATGAGAAAGAAAAAGGGTCTCACGCTTTAAGCTACCTAGGAAAACAAGGAGAGAATGGAAGAACTTCAGTTCCTGCTGGTCTAACTTCTCTTCCCCTCAGCCTGCAGGAGTGCAGCACAAAGCCCCACTCGTGCCCCCAGCTCACGCAGCCGCCTGCTGCTGCTGGCCGAATGCAGATGCGTTTGTTCTAGGGAAAGATTCAGTACCCAGCCAAGGCTGACATGCAGTGACATCCTCTCTGTGTCCCAGCTGGCATGTAATGCAGAAAAGGCCATTTGGTTCAGGAGTTAACTAGTACTCAACATAGATGAGTTCCCATAGGCCAAGTAGGGCACTGGGCCCAGCTCTCCTGCATGGGGGCTTCCCTCACAAGGGGAAGGTTTGAGCAGGAGCACCACTCTTCTGTCAATGGTGTGTGTCCTTTGTACCCCTGGATTTATTACTTATTTTCTATGAAAGCAGGGCTCCTTGAGGTGGTTGGTCACAAGCAGAAAGAAATAGTTACCTTATTTTTGAATAAGATACATTTTAACAAATACAAATCATAGCATAAAGTGAAGTTGGCTTCGTATGGGAATCCACAGCTGTATTACTGTTTTTTTCTTGGCAACAAATATAGCCTTTCTTAACAGCTTTTCTACTTTCTTGCCTAGCAATTTATTTCTGAATGCGTTATAAATAGCCAGTGCTCCAGATCAGGTCAGTTCCCTGGAGGAATGAGTGTATGCCACCTATATATGTGAGATTGAGTTCTTCCCTGCCTTGTACTCTGCTGAGTACATCATTAGTGGAGGTGTGAGGCAGGAAGGAACTTGATGCTGCGTACAGAAAATAATTCCCAAAATTATACCAATTGCACGCTTAGAAATATATAATAAGCCAATTGATTTCCTTAGATGACCAGTAATTACTTTTATGGAAGATGTTAGAAGGCAGAAAACTCAAAACAGTGCTCTAGCTTGGATCTGGATGTAAAGAGGGTGAGATGTGAGTGGACCATGCTTTATAGATATGCCCAGTGCTGGCTGGGCAGTGTGGTGTGGTGAAACCTGGTGGGGCAGGGATAAGGTTCCAGGCCTCCCTTGGATGTAGCAGATGAGCCTGCAGCTGCCACAGTACAAGCAGAAGCGTGGTGCAAACTGACCTCCCCTGCCCCAAGAAACAAAAGACTGAGAGATTTGAAGAAACTGTGATCTGTTGATCTGTCCTCTCTGCTGGTGAGATGAAGTCCCTCTCCTCACTGCCAGTGGGAACTGTACTCCAGAACTTACGACAGTAAACTCTTCAGAACTGATGAAGCACTAAGGTAATTTACTGCATAATATGGTGAAAAAACCTTCAACGCTGTTTCAGTTTATTTTAATTTCCAAATGGAGCTATTCGTACTTTGGATTAACAGTCTGCCTTGGAAGAAAACAGCATGACCAGAGTCAAGGAGAGGAGCTGAGTGAGTGGATCACAGCAGCACAAATCAGTGGTGAAGAAGCAGTCTGCTGCAGCACCTGTACTGAAAGCCCAAGGCCAGCGAGGAGAGCAGCAGAAAGGCTGTGGTAGGAAATGGCATGGGGAGCACCATATGCACTGAGCACCGAAATGCTGAGAACTGCATTTTCAGCTATCCCAGAGGCAGGGGAAATGTCTGTGTCCTTCAGTAAGGTCAAAGATGAACTGATCAGGACCATCCTAGTCGCATTAAGACAAGTGCAGGCCTGCTTTTATGTAAAATAGTGTTTTGATGCTATGTGTTCTGTATTACCTCACAGAGATGCAACCTGCAAATTGGAGTCTCACGTGGCTGATGGGTATTTCTTTAGATGAGAAATGAGTATCAAGATGGTTTACATGAAGCAATCCATTAATCAGTCCATCAGCTTAACCACAACGAATGTGAACTGGGGAGAGACATTCTCAAAATGGGCTTTGCTACTGCTAATGGGGCGTTTAAAAATCTGTGTAATGCTGAACTTACTACACGTGTTTTCCTTTCCTGGTTTTAGATTTCCTTAATCTGATGAGAACTCCAGTTGGGATAGAACAGAAGAAAATGTATTGTGGCTGAAATCAAAACTGTCTGTTACGGGCTTCCCTTGGGAATGAGGGCTAAGGTCCCCTCGCTGAATCAGGCAGAAGACAGGTTCTTCTCTCTTCTGTTTGGTTTTGGTTTGATGGCCTAGGTTTGCTACTCCTTGATTTAAGTAAGTACTGCTGAAAGACCAAGGGTGACCACTTAGGCATGCTGTGAGTTTGCTGCTGATGTCCACGGGGTGGGAAGCAGCCTGGTGCCTTGAGGATACAGGGATGCGTGCTGCCAAGGGCCTGGCTGGGAAAGCATACATGGCTTTACCATGCATTTTCTCATGACTGCAAGGTGTTTTGAGCATATCTCCCTTTCTTCTTACCTAAACATGAATACATACAGATCAATTGATGGAGCTTGAAAATCTTCCTGGGTCTTTTATGAACGTTCAGCTTCATTATTCCTTTCATGTATTTTGTGCAGAACAAGTCAACAACAAGAAAGTAACTTTTTTGCAGATGATCAGAAATGCCTTTTATTTTTCTCCTGGTTTTCAAAAGGCAGTACATATAAATTGGCTGTTGTCTGTACATGAAGTTGCTATTTTCCATATATAACCAAGGTGTTGTGCAGCTCATTATTTCATGAGGCTTAGAAAAATCATCGCTGTCAACAATCAAAGCCTGTGACTGTCATTGGTTTTATTAAAAGCACAATTGTTTGATCTTTTCAAGAAAGAAAAAAGGTCAGCTCCTGCATTTTTGAGAATACTTTGTGCTTGGTCTTACTTAAGAGATTCGAAAAGTGAAAAATGCAACCTGACACTGTGCGTTCTAGTGGCCCCTAATAGCCAGTCATTCCACCAATTTCTCTAAGTTTATCTTTAATCTGCTACTCCCAAACTAATTAAGGACTGAATGCCTTTGGACTGATTTTCATTTTGCCTTGAGTTATTGCGACATCTTTGCTACAAATTCTTTTTCAGTCTAATTAAATTCCCGCAGCATAAGTGTCATTATTAATATCATCACCTTTGGTAGACTAACTTTGCTTTGGTCTCTTGATAACTCTGCTTTATGGAATGGCTCCCTTTCTTCCTAGTTAATATTTGGGAAGTTTTGCTTGAAGTAAGAACATCTCAAGGATTAGCATAGAGAGAGAATCCATTAATATAAATACAATAACTCAAATGGAGGGTTTTTTTATTAAAAATCCAATAGTTGTGCTATTAGATTAGTTTTCAGGAGTATATTTCAAAACTTATTTTAAACTTTTCTTTTTATCTTCAAAAATCTTTCCTGGACCGTAAGAATTCTAATAAGCTGAAGATAAAAAGCAATTCCCACTGACATGGCTGAAGCTTCCAATCAAATCATTAATGCACATAGAAAGGAGACTCAGGAAAACTACGTGTGTGGGACAGCAGAGGACTGCAGAAATGAGAACTCCTTTCTTCAGTGCATGATCTGTTCATTAGGTTGGTGTGAAGGTTGTGAAAGCAAAGAGACCAGTGCAAACACGGAGGCATTACAAAAGAGGGAAAATGAGTGCTCACTCATCTCCAAAGATCAAGATTTGCAGGAAGGATCTCCACAGAGGAGGGGTCTCCAACAGGAGACCCTTCCTCAGTGGCAGTCAGCCCTTAACTGAGGTCTAAGAGGAGTGCAGCCTGGCTCCACTGCTCCTGGTCACTCAGGTGAATCCCCTTTACCTGTGCTCCCAGGGTTGACCAGATCTCCTAACGTTCTCTTGATGAACATTAGCAGTATTAGAATTGCAGGTGCAGACATCCAGAACAATCTATTAAGTTAACAGGCAGTGAAAGTTAGATTACAACAACCGTAGCAGGAAAGCTAAGTTTTTTTGGAGACAGAGAACTCAAAGGGACAGAGTCTGGAAGAAGTGCAGAGATATATGTTAGTTCAAAAACTGTACGCTTGAATTTTGATTAGCTAAGCAGGAGAATAAAATGGTGCTCAGATAGGCAAGTCTTAACCAGTATAGCAAAGCTATTTTTCTTACTTAACTTTTGAGCATCCCTGACCAACACCATACTTCCAGAACTTCCTTGGTGCTCTCTAAATTCTCAGTGCCATCCCTCAGTGTCCCTTCTTTCCCTGTGCCTGCTGCCATGGGTATGGAAAGGGAAGGGCTGTCCCACAGGCATTGGGTGCCTCGATCCCAAGCTGGGCAGGCTGCCCCAATGCTGAGAAATCCTGCATCCGACTTGGAACGTGGTGAACTGCTTTATCTGCTAAATAAGATCTAAATGATAGATGCTGATATTTTAATGAAATGTAAGTTTGGGGATTTCACATGAGAAAGCTGCTGTCATTGCTTTAATTTATATGGGGACAGTTATGTGCAGATGGTATAGACAGAGTTATTTCCTGACTGTCATCCAAAGTAAGTTGATTTGTGGTTTAATGACTTTTATCAAAATGAAATAAGCATTTGATCTTTGGATTTGATCTGGCTATATCTGCAGCTGCTACACCGCTACAGCAATTACTTCCAAACTGGGCTTTTTGCCCAGGCAAATGGAGTTCGTCCTTGTTTCATGTCTCATTGACTGTCCTGATAATACATACTGTTCTACTGTAGGTTTCTTCTTCCTCCAGATTTGATAGGTGTGAAAACTTAAGTAGTAAGTAAGCCTTTTTTTATTTATGTTTTTTATTATTGATGTTGTCTAGTAATACGGCCTTTACTACCACTAGTTAATTTCATCTTGAAGCTGCTCGTAGCTATAATTTAGTATATGGATGTGTAATTCCCCCTACCTAATCCTGCTATGTCCTTTATATAGAGCAACAAGAAATGTATTTATGAATTCTAAATCTGGCAATTCCAGTGGTAATCTTCACATCTGCCTGTACATTTTAAGGAAGAAATTGCACTGCCACGTTGTCTACCCATACTGGACAAATTCAGCTTCCAATGCAATTCCTTTGAAGGCAATAGACTTATGCTGGGAATAAATTTACCGCCTTTCACCCATTTTTGAAATAGTGCTCTTTTGAACTACTGCCTCCTTACAGCCCTAAATCGTGGCGCGTTTGCATTAGTCATTCTTTTTCCAGGACAGTAATTCTTCCTTTATTTACTGCTATGGATGAGATTTCCTCTAGTTTAGCCCCAAAAGCTCCTGGTGAGGGATGGCAGTTCAGGGCTCTGTGCTGGCAGCTGTTCCCTACAGCCCCAGCTCTGAGCAGAGTGTAGGGGATGGTGGCTGAGCAGGGGCTCACTGCCAGCTCACCTGGGTGAGGGCGAATGAACACAGCTTTGGCTGGAAGCATGCTCTGACCAGGCTGGTGCTGCTGAAGGTGTCCTGGGAGCTGTGCAGCTAGCAGGGCTTGGGGATACAGGATTCTGGTGTCGAGTGGCCGCCATTACAAAGAATTGCCACGCAAATATTTTTGTTCTCCCCTTGTTTATAGTCTCACTGGGAGAAAACGCACCACGCTTTGTGTCATTAGAAGCTAGGATTTACATTCTCTTTTTTTCTTTTTTCTTCTCTTTGTCAGGATGTGGATGTTTCTTACAGAGAGACGTATGTTATAAAAATGGAAATAACTGGAACGTGACCGGAGAATGAGCTGCCTGTAGATTTGTGGTCTTACCAGAGATTGTGAGAGAAAGTTGTTAGTCATCAGGGCTCGGGGAGGATTTCCTGTGCCAGGGCTGCTGCTGTGTCTTCGGCAAATCCAACTCCTTGCATAGCACTTGCTTCTTAATCCAGGAAAATTAAAACCACCAGTGATAGCCACATTGTCTGGCCATCTGCTCTTCCAGGTGCTCCCGTGCTGGAGAAGAGCTGAGGCGATGTGACCCAGAATCCTGCTGCAGGGTTGGGTTCGTTCCCAGCACAGTCCCGAGCTTCGATCTTCCGCGTGACATCAGATAAGTAAACACCAAGATTTGATGTGAGAACATATGTCCGTTGCATAATTCATTAGCATTCTTCTCTGGAATTACTTTTAGGTATATATGTTGGAATCAGAATTAGTGGGTGAGGGTTATTCGGGGAAAAAAAACAAAAACTGATAGCAGTTTTCAGAAATGGATGCTTCTCCTGGGACTGGAGGCAAGTTTGGCCACTCATTGCGTTTGATCTTGTAGATTCCTTTCCCTCAGTATGGGTGTGAGACGGTGGAAGAACAGTGGCACAGAGACCTGCAGCTCATCACTGCTGCTAAATCCACTGTCTTCTCGGAAAACATAATTATCATCTAGACCAATTTCATAGCTCTGTAACTCCATCGCCTTGAGTATAGTCATTCCTGATTGCCAAACACGAGAAACATTCAAAACTATTTACCTTCTGTTTTGCAACGTACCCGCGCCATGTTCGTACTGCTTAGCAGGCAAAGTCAATTGTTAGCCTGCCCAGGCTGAGCAAATGCTTGGAAACAGCAAATCATCATGGAGCTTACAGCTTGTTCTCTTGTGTCAGCAAGAAAATTGGAAGCACGTTCAGCTTGTGTAGGACACCTGGGATGTGTGTTGTTCTCTAACCGAGCCATTGCATGCACCTTTTTCCTTGCCTCATTTCATCTGACATGCAGTGCAACCAACAGCTTTGGGGGTTGTTTTGCTGGAAGAATGTTTTGGGGAAAACAAAAAAAAAAGCAAAAGAAAATACATCCCAAAACGGTATTGTACAGTGTGAGTCACTGAGGAGAAATGGGAGGAGGAGCTATTTTGAGGGCTTCTACATCTTCCTTATTGCTAGGAGACTGCTTCCCCTGAGTGCAGCACTCTCCAGGCTCCCAACAGCTGCCTTGTCTGTATGGCAGTGCTGAGGGCCATTCACAGAGCAGCTTTGTGTGAGGAGAGACGAACCTGGATGGAGCTCATTGTCACTTCTCAGGATTCTGAGACAAACGTGAGAGTGGATGGGAGGCAGCTGCTGTGCCAAGGAGAGCATCGTACCCAAATTACTGGGGATCTGGGGCTGATCTCAGTGCTCTGCTCAGGTGCCAGGACAGCCAAGGGCTGTTCTCTGTTAAAGGCCACTCCAGGTATGGGATTCAGAGCATGAGGATGTGCTTTGCCCATAGCTTTGCTGCTGCAAAAGCAATACGGGCAGCATCTAAATTCTGTAAGTCATGGACATCTGAAGCCTCCTCTGCCCTGCCTGGGCATGTGGGACTGGGGCAAAACAATCCATTGGGATTGAACTGTCAGGAAAATGACGCTGAGCTCATCACTGGTATCGCTGGGGAAGCACTAATGGTGATGGCTGCAGCTTTCCCACCTTAGCCAGGGCAGTGGGGTGGGCTGCCCACAGGGCTCTTAGCACTGGTGTTCTGTGTAGGGGAATATGTGAAATGAAGTCCAGACTTCATTTCTAATGCACACCCTCTGAGAACTGTTTGCAGAGACTTGGTCTAGCATCAAGGGAGGTAAGACTATCAATATATCATTTTGCTCTGAAGTCATGAGGCTGTTGCACATTTTATGTAAGCAAGTACTCAGTCGCATTAATTTTAGGCATCTGAGACTGTATTTATGATGTACTAAATCCAACTTTATGTTCCTGGTAGCAATCAGAGATGACACAGTTCTCAGAGGTAAAGCACTGAATGGGTACAAATGCAGCCTGCTGGCTCAGGAAATGTTGGTGGGTCAATTCCAAGCAGCCAAGGCTTAGACTTCATCAGATTTTGTCATCCTGTCTGTAAGTGGTGCAAACGATGCAAACAATGGCAATGAAGCTCAGTACTTTGCAGTGCTAGGGAAGCCAGCAGTGCAAAATGCACTATTACCAATCTTGCAGCCCAGTTCTGACTTGTCCCTGATGGCTGCTCCATGAGCTCTGGTGGGAGTTGATGCTGTGAGCCATTGGTGCTTTGAGTCACACCAGAAGCAGATCCTCAAAGCAGCCTTTATGTGAACAGCAGCCAGATAGCACACGTGATGCTGAGTTATAAAATTCTCAGTTCTGAATAAAAATTGTTTTCTGGGAACCACAGATTTAATAATGCAGCTGAGGTAATCTGATTGTCTCTGGGATTATAAATGGACAAATCTCCTAGGGCCGTAGTCATAAAGCCTTGAAAAAAAGAAAAAAACAAATCTAGTTAATGAGAATGTGTGAATTTATCATCTAGAAGGGACTTACGGAGACAATTGTACAATATCTCTTATTGCATCTTTCACACTAATGCCAGATGGCTGGGAAAGGGATCCCCCATGTTCTACTTCTTGTCTACGAAGACAAGAAAATAAACAAGGAAAGTGTCTGTGATGGTATTATTTGGCTGCCTGGTAAGATGAGTCATAGCTTTTGATTTCTTAAATAATTAGGACAGTCTTATAATTTGATTTATAGCCTTACCTCTTTCTGCTCCGTAACCCCACTTTTTGGGTTTCCCGCAGTAGCTCAACCTTACTAGTATTCCTTCTCAGATGCTGTTCTTTCCACGTCCCCATTTAGTTCTGCCTCTCAGATCGCCAGCTCTCAGTCATCTTTTTACCTTCTCTTAGTTCGTGCTCTTCTCCTGTGCTAACTGCTTGTGACTAATGCACATTTTCGGGAGGGTGGCCAAACATCAGGTACCCTCAGCACTGTGCTGTATAAATAGACTGGCAGACTCCAGCAGGTGTAAGCAGGATGTTAGGAAAGCTTTGCTCAACACAAATTAGTACTTAGAGGAGCCGTCTCCCACATGTCCCAGAGGCAGTCCAGATGGCTGGCGTTGGCGTGGGCTGGCCCTGTCTCACCACGGGGACTTTTCCTTGGTTTCTTCACGCCAGTGGAGCAGTGTGGTCTGCAGCTATGAAAGTTTCCACTTCTAATTTTAATTTGCAGAAGGTGGGAGCCACTTGCAAGCGTTGGCTCCAATTAGGGAATGCTGGCGTGTGGCAGCTGTACAGGGTGCTGTTGGGATGGTCTTCTCCCAAGGCGAGCTCCAGGCTTTTGTCTCTTGCCATGACAACAAGGCTGTCACTAGATGAGGCTCTGATCCGAGCTTACCAGCAAGCAGAGTGCATTTGCCCACACACTTTTGATCAGGGATTGGTCCTTGTCGCTTCCTTGTCACTGACTGGACTTTGAAAGCACCTTTGATCCAGCTATGCCAAAGAAATGCAGTTGTTTGAAGTCTTTGATCCTTTCTGTGGGCAGACTGGGCCCAGAGATCTTGATGGGCTAGGGCTGTTTCTGAGCATTTCTTCCTTATTAACACTCAGCATAAGCTCTTTCCATTGTCATGTCTGAGCAGACCCAGACCAGGCCATTTTACACCAGTTGGTGGGTTGGAGTAGAAACCCATCCCTCCATCACTCTTGTCACCTATGGGACCATCCTGTGGGTCACCAAGCTTCCCAGGCTCAGTTGCCTTCCAGGAATCACAGGAGGTGAAAAACAGGAAGGATTCTTTCAGGTGTCGTTTAAGGAAAGATGGAAAATTTGTCAGAATACGATACAAGAGGAAATACTGGGTTTGCTGATAGGCACAGGCTGCTTGGGAGAGGCAGGAGTGGGTGCCCTCTGCTCAGGTTTAATTCTGAAGGTGCTCAGTGTGCTGTGCAATCCCGTGCTCCGTGACCTCAGGGTGTCCTCCTGTATGCACTCTCTGAGTATGCACGTTTATTTTTAAGAGGATAATATGCTGCCTTTCCTATCCAGACAGCATACCAAAGCAATTTTTGTTCCTTAGCGCATACCAGAAATAACTGGGTAAGTATAAATATATCTCCTAACAGTCTTGTTTGTGACAAAATTGTGCACTGAATCTTCACGCTACATCAGGGCTGCAAATATTCGAGTCACATTCGGACAGCAAAGCCAACGGCACATAGCTTTAATTATAATATTTCTCTCAAACAGCCTTTCTCTCATGTTTTTCTGAACATTGTTTAAAGAACTGATGAAAGGGCTGAAAACTTTTCAAACTTTCCTTTTCTTAGGGTCTCATCAGCTCAGTCTTTCATCACACAGTCAATAAACAGTTGAAAAGGACTCTTCTGAACTGCAGCAGGAGGGAGGAGGAAGAGGGGAAATTAATGATATCACCAAACTGAAAACTCTTTCAAGTTGCCTTTAATTGCAGAGGGCATGGGGAGTGATTTCAGTTTTTAGCTCTCTGATCTCTTTCTGTCCCCAGAGGGTCTGGCCCTCCTCTCCTCCCGCACTGCCAGCGTTCCTCACGGAGTGGCTGAGCCAGGTGGCAGTGGGATGGACACATGGCTCCTTCCTGGGCTCCATACAACTCATGGCTCCAACATCATCGCCTCCAGCACTTCACATCGCTCTCCAATGGCAATTGGTGTCCCCCAGGATCCCACCTTCACATGAGCACCTGAATTTGGGGTAGGTCTTGATGTTCTCCACTCTCTTGCAGTCCAGCTTTGTCACCCAACCTTCTCCTTGGAGTTCTCCTTCACAGTGGTGTAAGGTTAATTGTCCTTTAAACAAAGCTTTTATCAACTGATTAGAGATGCCACCACCCTACCTGCCTGCTGCTGGGTGCCATGGCCCTATGTAAAGATGGTTCCTCCTCTCCCAGGCTCCTGTGGAGCTGTCCTCCCTATTTCCAGTCTCTCAAAGTCTTCAGAGCAGAAAGGAGAGGATGTGGGAGTGTAAATAGCACTTAAGCTTATTGTCTTTAAGCTATATCATGCAGACCAGTGTGCACCCAGAAGCCTTTTGTCAATCTGGCATTATTTTAGGACTCCCTTCTAAACCACTGGCTTCCTTAGGAACAACTTATGACAGTTTCTGCAAACTTCTTGCAGTGCTGTTTTTGTTACAAGTGTTGTTATGCAGTATCCTGCTATGTCAGCTGTCACACACACCCAGCCCGTGGCTGCAGGAGCTGCAGGTTGGGTGCATGCTCATCCCGCTGTGAAATGGGGCTGCAGAGCTGTGTCTGGGCAGGTTGAGGGCAGAGAGAAAGCAGCAGAAGTGCCAGGGCTGTTAGAGCATTGCCACTGCCCAACCATGGGCTGCTTACCCTAACGCACCAGGCTGCACCATCCTTCTTTGCCTCCCGGAATGCATCAGTGGGACAGGCTGAAGGCTGCTCTAAGAGCTGTTTCTATCGCTTGAAAGACCAGAAATTATAATTGCAACAGGTCCAGGAGCAGAAAGAGAAAGTGTAAAGCTTTAAATTCTAGCCACACTGGTAAGCATACCCAATAAAGAGACCAAATTCCCTTAAAAATGGGATTACAGTAGCTAATGGGAAAGAAATATTTCTGAGGAAGTTAAAGAGAAGTTAATCTGTTTAATATAATTTGTTTCCCTATTCTTCCTGAACTGGCTTGCTTCAGAGATGTCTGCTTTCAGGGTTTATAGCCACGCATATGGTTAGGAGGGCTGGAACTGGCAGCACACTGCCTGACAGAATAATGGCCAGCTAGCGAAATAGCTGGGTATATCATTTACAGATGGTACGACCTCATCAGAGGCAGTGCAGCACAAGCTGTGCATTGATACAAGCTCCTGTTGTGCTGCTGGTTGTCTCTCCTCCCAGCACGGGGTGCGGGGCATGGGGCAGCGTGAGGGTTCCGCAGGCTCAGTGCTTCAGCCTCAGCCCTGTGGGGTTGGGCATCCGAACACAATGTGGCTGTCAGCTCCCAGAGCTGTCTGTGTAGCTGGGAACTGAAGGGATGCTGGATGGTGCGTCTCCAGGCTCCAGAACTGTCTGGGTTTGAACCCAAGCCAGCCAAGGTGAGGCATTCACAAATCCTGGAATTAAACTGGTGAAGACACACAGCCTGATGATGTCAAACGTACCTGACCTTCCACAGGTATCCTCATCTCTCCTGGTGGAAAACTGTCTGAAAAGGGTGTGCTTTTCTCTTCAACCTGGGCACAGCTTCACCTCTTTTTTTCTGTCTCGGTGGAAGGAATAACATCAGTGCTGCTGCACTGGAGATGTTTCCAGGCTGAACTCCTCCGCGCCCCTCATGACATCGACATCCCTCTTGTTGTCCCCATGGCCATCATCACCTGCCCTGATGTTTTTGTGCTGCGAATTCATGCCTTCATGAGGTGAGCGGTCTGCTGGGTCTGAACTGTATTCTTCGTGGGTTGCAGAGGTTCAGGCCACTGCAGTTGAACCTCACCCAAGGAGCAGCGCGCGTGCTCACGCTCTGCACAGATAGTATTGATTTCTCTGGCTGCATTGTGTTACAGAGTGTGGCCTTGCAAAGAAGGAAATTACTCCTGCGGTCGCAGGCAGTACAAAAGCTGCCATGTCACTTAACGGAAGCGGTGCCAGAGTTTTTATAGAGTGCAGTTCACCTCTTTGGAACTTCTGCCGAAGGATGCTTGAGCTAACAAGACTGGGTGCCCTCCGCTGCAGACAGCCACGCACGTTAGCTTTATTGTCAAGACATGGTACAGAGCATTTATTACTTTTGGCTCGCGTACAGCATCAGGTGATTCTGTGAGTTTACACAGGACTGTCTATTTGTGGTTCAAAGTGAATTATTTGCTCATTAGTGGTTCAGAAAGGTCTGCCGGCTCCTGCCGTGCGGGGCAGCTTGGGCTCCTCCGTGTGATGGAATGTGCTTGTCAGAGGCTCACAGCGTCCTCAAGGTGGTCCAGAGGACGTGGGATTATGAAAATCAGCAACTACTTTCACATTCAGCTTTTTCCTTTTTTTGTTGCCCTTTCTGGCAGCACGTCCATCCCATTTTATAGCCCTTGAGCCAGCCCCAAAGCAGCGAGCTCGTCCCTTGCTGCATCCTGCTGGTTGTCCCCTGCGGTGCCAGGCAAAGCTGATTTTCTGAGCACATGTTTAGCAGGATCTCCAGCAAACTTTTGGAAAGCTGCATGAATTTTCCACTGACCCATATTTATTTGTTTCACAGAACGGCAGCGCAGCAACACTATATTATTTTGTCCTACTTCTTTTTTTCTTTTTCTTTTTTTCAGGAAGAAAGTACTCATGAGGCTTCGAAGAGGGATATTCCCAAAGCTGGTGCTGTGCAGCAGGCTTTGCATATTTTGCCTTTCCTGGCTCAAGAACACTTCTCCTGAAGAATCATTTCTCAGCATTGCCAGCCTCCATCATTTCACACAGCAGTGGGACCAGAAGTGCTCTGCCTGGATGCGGGCAGCTTTTGTGGGAGTTTTTCTTGGTCAGGATGCCTAGAAATGCAAAACAGCCTACACCAGCAGCATCTCAAGGTTAGATGACCATTACATGCTAAATTCTATCAAATCCATCAGCAGACCTCGATAAATCAAGCTCTGAGTCCTCAAAGCTTCACCCTTTCTACAAACTAATGGCACCATAGCACAACTTTTGAAGCCATGTTGTTCTTTGTCTGTAATAGATGAGCAGTTCTTGGAGATGCCAGGTTAAGAAGTGCTGTCCAGGTTAGACATGGCACTGAAGGAGAAAAGCAGATTCCTGTGGCTGAGTTATGAAATCACTGAACAAAATGGAAGCACCAATATTCACTATGGAGTTCAGTCTTTGCTGCCATGGAACAGTGCTAGCAGGAGCTGTTGTAATCTCATTGCTTTAAAATCTACTTCCAGAGTGAAGTGCTTAATTTGTCCCTCCCTTTCCCTTCCCCACGTTGGTGTCATATCAAGTTTTCACCTGTGGTTCTGTAGAGCAGCCCTTCTCTTTTGAGTTTTCTCAGCATGATTGTGCAGTTCATTTCTTATCGCTTTCCCGTGACTATTTTCCTTATTTATTTTTAAGCTATGTATTTTATTTCCTAAAGCTGTTGCTTATATATCCATTGTGCAGCAGTATGGGCAATGATTTCTAAAGATATAATCCAAAAATATTTCAGATTTCAGAAAATATCTGTCAGAAAATGTGCTCGCTGAACATGCACCTGACATGACTGTGGTGTCCTGGCACAGATGTGTGTGTGTGTGGCCTTTATGTGCTCGGGATGTGAGTCGGGCAGCTGAGACCAGTTTAACTGCGTATCTGGGAGATGCTGCATTTTGAGTGATGCGTTCTCATAATCCTTGAGTTTAAATGGTTTTTCTGATTTGATTCTTTACTGCCTCCCCTGTTTTGCATCAAATCAAATCGGGTGTGAAATGACAGGAAATCAAAGCAGCAGGCTCCCCTCTCCTCTCCCCGCTCATTCACGCTGATGTGAGCGATGGCAACAAGCACAGCAATGAGTAATTAGCCCTTAATTGCCCCTGATTAGTCATATGCAGTGAACCAATATTGGTGGTTATCTCAATGGGTGAAGAGTCCAGTTGTTACCTATGGGGGCTGGCATGGCCCCCATGATGGAGAGTGTCCCATCCCATGGGATGCCCAGACCCACTCCTCCTGCCCTTGCTGGGGACAGTGATTTCCACGGGGGCTGGCTGGTGGCACAGATCTCAATAGCTGCCTCGTTGTCTGGCTTGGGAGTTGTAATGATGTATTTACTCGAGCACCTCAAGTAAATGAATTACATGAAGCCTCTGCAAATGGTCATAAATACGACAGTCTGTGTGAGCTGAGGTAACTGCCTGTTTTATGTACGTGTTTATCTTCACCACGTTGCATACACAATGTGTGTTATGTCAAAAAGGTGATAAGAAGCAGCCCTAATACTTGTGAACCACATAAGTCTTTTTAGTTTATGGCTGAGGCTCCAAGTTATCTTATGCAGTTACCTGCAGTAGGCTTAATGTAAATTAGCGTACTTATAAAATGTCAAGGAGCATTAATTGACAATTTCGGAGGCCTTCCTCGCTAAATACCAGCTCAGTGCTGAAACCCGTCTCTGCACATTTAATATATGGAAAATAATGCTTATTCATCAGTGGCTTATGTAACGTGGAATTAATTTCATGGCAGACAGAGAAAGGTGGTACAGAGAGTCCTCTATCAAAGGAGGTGCTGAAAATAAAGCTCCGTGCCCCACTGGGGAACGTGTGAGATGGGATTGAGTGCTTCATGAAATCAGGCCGTGTCATTCTGTGTGTAAATAGTGGCTTACTAACCCATTTCTGGGCCCACTCTGGCAGAGCACTGGCCTACGTAAGCAGCACCTCCTGCACTTGGAATAGGCGCAGCAGACGTGTGTGCCACCAACAAGCATGGTGTGGGAATGGCAGGAGATCCCACCCCAAAGCTCATCTGCAAAGCAGGGATAACACTGAACACTTCCAGTCGAAAAAGGTGAAGCTAGCTGAGGTTTATTTATGTGACTGACTAGAAAAATTTGTGCAGATTCCTCTTCCTGTCGTCTCCTACAGCCTGAGCAGCATCACAGCTTGTGGTGGGCATGGTAATGGGCCAAAGCTGGGGCACTGGGTATTAATCATTGGTTATTATAGGCTTGGTTTGCATGGACCCTGGCTTCTCCCTTGATTCTGGTGTCCCCATGAGGTGAGGTTGTGCCACCTCCAGCAGTAGGTGTGCTCAGAGTTGCATTACACAGTGCCTGCTGTCAGAGCTCGTGGGGACTTTGTGGTCTGCCAAAACCCAGTTAGAAAAGGTAGAATTTTTAAAGCATTTATAGATTCTCCTTTAATATAGTGTTTCTTTCCCACCTATACAATAGTTTCTTTATCTAACACATTTATTTCCAGAAAACTATACATATAATGTTATTTTCATTTTACAGCGGTTGGAAAAGACCTTTAAGATCATCTACTCCAACTGCAATGTAAGGTATGCAGATAGAAAATGAAAAATCGCCTGTAACTTACTGAAGATAAGTCACACAGGCACCGTGTAGGAGACGTGGCTGTGTCAGCCCAGCAGCCTGCAGCTCTCCAGGCATCCAGGCTGGCACGGGGCAGGGAGGTGCTCCCAGGGGATGATGCTCAGAGGTCTGTCCCAGCAGCACCAGCAAAGGCCTTGCATTGCATTTGGGGCCACAGAACTGTGTGGTAATGGGTTTCTGTGGTGCTGCTGGGGCTTGGGGGGTGTGCTCACTTGGGATGGGTGTGGTTTTGGGGTAGCACCCACCCTGATGTGGCAGTGGTGTTACAAAAGCAGCACACACAGGAACGCAGCCTCTCTCCACCTGCCTGAAACCTTCCTCCCCGTAATCTCCCGTGCTGCACCAAAACAGGACTCAGTTTTATGGACAGCACCAGTAATCATTTTGTCTTCTCTTGCCTGACACAGAAAAAAACGTTTTAACCCATCTGCCAAGCAACTGCTTCAAATTATATTTTGTGATAAAAGCAAATGAAGCGTAATTGAGAAGAGACAAGAGACACTTGCCCTGAGAAGAGAACGATAAGAAACGCGTTGTGACAACGGTGCAATGTATACTGTTACTCCACAGTGCACCAAACGTCCCCACTGCCCCAGAGCTGTGACTGCACTGTGGGCAGGACAGCTGGCTGCTGTGCTGGTGAAGCTGAAGATGTGTCTTCCTCCTTTTGTGTGACACCGCTCCTCCTAGCCTTATACATATTACTGGAAGGCTGAGGCCAATCAGCTGCTGGGAATTAGGTAAAAAAGACACTGAGGTGCTCCTGGAGATGCTGCTTAAAGAGCAAATGTCCGACAGAGATGCTTGCTGCAGGTATGCAAGCTGCCCAACCTGCAGCCTGACCCAGGTGGGCCACCTGACCATGATGTTATCCCCTGAAAGGTGAATCTGTTGTTTAACACGCTAATTAGTAACACATGTTTATTTAAAGGTTATTAGAAGGCAGTGAGGGATGTGTGTCTGAATGGAAGAAAATTCAAGAAGTCTTTTTTTTTTTTTTAGGTTATTTAGTATAAAATTATTCCTAATATTTAAGATAATTTCTGAGATGTGCCTTGAATTAACAAGGGAGTTGAAGTTTTAATATAACTCAGTGTGAAAATAGCCTTCAGAATTTATTTTATTCAGAGATTTTTGCATCAAAGGTCTTCTAGCTATTAATTTTCAAACCTCCAGGTTTTAATGGCAAAGTAAGAAATAATAGCTCTAAAGTTCCCTTGAAATACTTCATAAAGTACTGCTCTTTAAAGAACTAAATGGCTTTCAAATGCCATCCACTGCTTCAAAGAACAGTATTCTTTACAATATTTCTACACAATATTTCTATTCAGTTTTCTACACTGTGCACAGCTGACTCATTTTTGTCGCACAGAAGCATCAGAAGATGGGTGATATCAAGGTATTGTCATACCCCAACAAAAAGCCGGACTCAAACGCTACCGAGTTCATGGCAGAGCAGAAGTTTAAATGCAATGCTAAGTTAATTTGATGTTACAGCAAGTGACTTGGAAGACTTCCATCTTCCATATTCTGTCACCAATCAGTGTAATTATTCAAGCTACTCGTTGCCTTGTATGCCAAACCTCGGGAGGCTGAGCAGCACAGCAGGGCAGCAGGCACGTGGAGCTGCAGGAAAACAAGGAGGGTCCTTCATCAGCAAGGTCCAGGAGGGAGTGACTACGTCTAAGCTGGTTATGTCTGCTGAGCAGAAAAGCTATCAGTGAACGTAGGATAACTTCAGCAGGTAAGGGGCGCAAGCTTGGTGTATCCCAAAAGGATTCCATAATTGTTATCTGGGAGAGAGAAGTTCCTCTTTAGAAGCTACTGAAGAGTAAGGAAGAGAAGAAACATCCTTCTTTGCTCCTTCTTACCATCCCAGCACTCCAGCTCCCCAGCTCAGTAATGTCCATGCAGGAAGCCACCATGGGTCACCCAGATTTCAGTTCACATGTGCAGGAAGTGCAGAGCAGCATTCAGGCACTGCCCAAGGAGGCAGAGGGCAGTGCTGAATGGCAGCTGGAACCACAGCTCAAATCCCCTTCCAGGAGTGCTGCTGACTGTAGATTCAGGCACGCCGAGGACTAATTGCCAGCAGGTGTCAAAGATAAGAAATGCCTCTCTGATCTGGGCAGGGGGTAACTCTGTATTTTCCGCTTTTGTTCTGTTCTTACCATCGTTCATTAGAACATAAAATGAGCCTTTATGTGAAGAAATTGGACAAATAATTTTGCTGTCACTGTAAAAGAAAAGAAAATAATTTGTCAGTGCAAGACTTCAAAAGGGCAAAAATTGTTAATTAGGAAATTGCTGTTTGAAAAAATACAATTGTGGAGGCCAGGCACTTGTTACAAGCCAGCCTGCAATTTTACAACCTGACTGCATTAAAGGGTTGTATGGCCCAGCATAGGGCTCCTCACCTGCCTGCAGTGTAGGAAAATGAGTGAATTTAGACAATGAGGAGAGCTGCTGATTGCCAGGAGCCACTCAGTTGTTATCAGATCCTTGCCCACATGCTCAGGGGTTGACCTGCCCTGCTCTCCCCATCACTGAGCACAGATCCTAGCCTGGAAGCTGCATGCACATCAGTGGATGGAGCAGGAGCTTCTGCTGCCCCAACTGCTCTTCATTGTGCCTGCAAAGGTAAGCTGGACGCAATGCAGGTGCTAAGTAATTGCTTTAACTGGGGAACTAGACCTTGTGGACAGCAAATGGGGAGCAAAAAGAGCAAGTGGAGAAAACTATCACTCAGAAAGTGATTCTCCCGAACCCCCTTATATCTAAATTACCTTTTCAATGTTGTCTTTGCAGAGAATGAAAGGAGAATGGTTTCTGTAAGTGTTTGATATGTGCAGGGCATTTACTCCCCTTGGAAAGTGAATGAGCTTGCATTTGATGGGGGCACACAAGAAGCTCCCACGAAGAGAACTACTGCTGATGAATAGCACTGTGTAAATTCATGCCTTAGTTTGCTCCCTGTCCAGGTGGATAAATCCTGGTAGAGCTATTTAATTAGCTAGTCCTAGGCACCAAGAAACTAATTGAGTCAGGCTGGTACTGGTCTGCACAATCAAACCCAGCATCACAGCAGGAACAGCCAAGACAGGGAGGAACAGCTCAAAATTCAGTGGCTCTTGCACGTTCTTAGGACACGTACAACGTGCATCATTTCAATCCATATATGAGAAAGAAAAGCCCTGGCACCACTGTAATAATGGCAAAGCATATGGTGCAGTCAGAAAGAATTATCTGCAGGGTGAGCGTCAAAGTTGGCAGATTGGAGCGTTCCAGTAGCTTCCTTACAGGAGTTTGCAGTGCTGTAGATGTTGTCACTAGGCATGGTTTTCTGATGTAAAAAAAAACAACAAAAAACGTTGTTGGGTACTTGGAGTCATAACATGATATGGCCCTAGGAATTCAGCCATCATCTTGAGCAGCAGCTGAGGCACAGCCATTAACTTCTATACAGCATTTATCTGGTGAAAAAGGAAAACGAACCTTTTGGGTTCACTGAAACAAAACCCCAAAAACATTGCCTGTAGCCTTGCATGCCTTTGCAAGCATAAGGCTGCCAGCCCACACACCCCATAAAAAAGCCAACATCTTGTTTTAAATTAGCACCCAACTTCTTGCCAAAGGAAACAGAAGAAGCAAGCCAGCCATCTGAGTTTCTCTGCCTCTGATCTCCCAAACGAGCCACTTCTAAGCATCAAAAGCAAAAGCCTGTAAGGAAGGACGCTTACTCAGTGCAGAGGAAACATGCTTACTACGTGCATCTGCTGAACAGTAAGTCTTGATCAAGTGTCCAACAAATGAGACCCCTGTGCTTTTTGCATGCCCTCTGCTAAAGAAAGCATGCACACCTTTGAGCATCGTTTCTGATTTCTGAATCTATCGAATGCTGTGCCTTGTGGCATTCTCCAGTTTCCCTTTTCTCTGTAACTGTCACCATGAGCACCTGTGGTAAGTTGCTAGCAACGAGTCTGAGATGTTGAGGAATGTTCTTCATTACTTTACCCTTACTAAAGCGTTTTCTTAACGGCATTACGGAAATCATTTCATTTTGATTTCAGCTTTAAAGTGATTGAGGACAAACAACCACACAAAGCAACAATTTTCTTTACACGTTCATTCGTTCTCTAAAAGTGCTCAGAAGAGTCACCCCCTTTGAGTGTGCTGAGCAAGATCTTTATCTCCTGCAGTGGCAAAAACTTGCCTTTGGTCTTTGCTATGTCTCTATATCCATTTTGGACCATGTCAGTGCATATCAATAAACTGGAGTAATAGCAAATGTGACTGAAGCGTAGAGAGAGCTACAGTGGGCATCTCTCATTTTGACAGCTGTCCTTGACATCGTGTTCATCAGTCTTCTCCAAGCCTGAGTAATTCCTCTAGTAGAAATCGTGTGGAGCCCGCTCTCCTGAACAGCAGCAGATCTAGGTTTCCATCTGCACAGGTTTATTTTCCCTCCTTGCAGTGAAAGGAATTCGCACTCAAGCGGAATTTGAAGTCGGTGGCAGGAAATAAGGCAGCCAGACCATGTGAAGGCGACTGGGGGATCTATGAACGTGCAAGCAATGGGTGGAATAGTAATGAGGGAATTAGATAAAGGACGGGGAATATGTAGTGCCTTGAAGAGTAAAAGATAAGGAAAACAAAATGTCCAGTGAATGTCCCAGCAACAGTTTCCCAGCAACAATAAATTCTGCTGGTGATAGGGCAGGCTGAGGAAAAGCTGGGGCCCGATGGCTTTCCAATCCCTGCCAAAACCACACGGCCTGTGGTGGCACTGCACAACGTCCAGCACAACGTGTAAAACTCTCATAGGTATGCATGACTTCAATGTGACAGCTACTGCCAAGAAAATTATTCGGAGAGCGAGAAGTTGACAGACAGTGCTGATGATCTGGAGCTCTTTGAAGAGGTATCCGTCCGCTGTAACAATTAATTTGACTTCCAGTTCAGCTGGAAATGCTGACAAAGAAGCCATATTGCGAGATGGGCAATTTGAGGGGTAGGTTTCCACACAGAAGTGGTGTTGGCCACCTGCTTGTCTGTTACCAGGACACAGGAATAGGATGCCTTGTTGCCACGCGGGTCAGTTTGTCAATGCAACGGCGCCTTACAGATTAAAATAAATGGGAATTTCCTGTGGATGAGCATCTGTGTGGCAGTTTTTCAAAGTGAAGGAGAAATGAGGTTCGTGCAGGCACAGTTAGGTATTCTGCTGGTGTAAGGGGAGGAAGAAACAAGTAGTGGGGTGTCCCAGAGCTAGGTGAGCTGCCCTGAGAAACACCCCAGCTTCTACAGCAGCTCTGGGGGGAGGTTGAAATCCCATCTCTTCTCCTAGCAGCATGTTTAAATGGAAGTTCACTGCCCTCCTGGGCACCCAGATTTGGTAACCCAACCCTCAGAGGTGAGGAAGGACTCAGTGGGCTGACCCACACAGGCAGCGCTGGAGGATTACATGCAGGTAAAGCACTGTGTGTAACAAAAAGATTGTAATTCAGAGCAGCAGAATTATGTTTCCCTTTGTTCTTATAACGATTTCAATTCCAAATATGCAGATCTTTTTTTTTCTTCTTCTCCAAATCTGTAATCAGCCTCTGCCAGAAATGAGAAATGGATTGGTTTTTCAGCTCTGCTGTGCTCCAGGTCAGCTTGATAACATAGGAAATGGCAGACTAATGACAGTTTAACACCAATTAACAGGCCACTTTATAATAGATTAGCATTCTGAGTCTGTTGAATTGATAATTACAGTAATTAACTCTCCGAGCTTGCATGCACTTCTGAACAGAAATTTGGTACCTTTGTTTATGCTGAAGAAGCAAATGCACAGGGCAGACACGGATCATGTCAAGTACTACAGTCGCTCACGATCGTAAGTTTATTAAATTTGGGCTTGCTCTTGAAATGCACTTTGCAGGTAACACCCTCCCACGTGGCAGAAATGACTATTTCAGTTCTAGCTAAGCACAGCCATGAGCAGAACCTGAAAGTTAACATGTTCCTGTAGATCAAATAAGCTGCAAAAGGCATTTGTTCCACAGAGCAGTTCTCATCGTTGCTTTGGGATCCCGGCTTTCAAACTGATGGATATTCAGGTTCTATCTTCAATGCTTGGTGCTAGTAGCTGAAGTGAGGTTTCCAAATGTGTGCCTGCCTATTGGGAAACAAATGGTGAGAAGTGTTTTGCAAGAGGGCAGCTCCACTATGATGCTTATGGGGAGACATTTGAATGAGCCGCAATTGCAGTGTGATCACGACCCCTTGGGAGAACTCCCCCTGCTTTTGCATCCATGAAATCAAAGTGCTGCTGCCACAGTGATCCTTTTAGATGGTTTGTGGGCAGCTCCTGGGAGCAGGTGTGACCCTGGTAATGTGCTTTCCCTGGGAACAGGATGCAGAGCACAGAGGGGTCAGTAGGACAGCGACTTGCTGGTTCCTGGGGCAGGTAACCAGGTCTCTGGCTGTGTTGTATTGATGGGATCATGGTCACAAGGTCTCCTTTGTAAATGTTGTGTGACTGTTGACTTTGTACATCTCATTTAAGTTCATCAACCTCTTCTTTTAAATACTGTGAAATCTCCTCATGCTCAGGGCCTCGGGCTGTGCCCAGGGGAAGGTCAGGGTGGATTAGGAGCAATTTCTCCTCTGAAAGAGCAGTCAGGCCCTGGCATGGGCTGCACAGGGAATGGTGGGGTCACTGTCCCTGGAGGTGCGCCAGAACCATGGGCATGTGGCACTGAGAGCCGTGGGCATGGTGGGGGTGAGCTGGGCTTGGGGTCCTAGAGGTCTTTCCCAACATTAATGAAACTGTGATGCTAAGGGGAGCTTTATTTATGGTTATTTCCTAGATACAGCAGGGCTGACATGGCAGGGGGACTTTGCCAGCGCAACCTGTTTGTTCAGCCCTGTGTAAATCATCCAAGGAAAGCACTTGATGCAGGCAGCACCAGCTCTAGAGAGCAGCATCCCAAATCCCACTTCCTCTGCTGGTGCCATCCAGTACAGTGGAGGAGCCGTGGTCTGCCTGGTCTGGCAGTGGGGAAAGAGGGATTTAAGAGCAGCCTGGATTTTTAGACTGAAAATGTATTGTTTGAATGGTATGGATGGGTTGTTTTTGTCACGCTGCGCTGTACCAGGATAATTGGATGTGTGCAGGGCACAGTGACAAGCCGGGTGACAGTGGGTTTGTCAAGGAGCTAAACAAGGAGCCGGAAGGCACGGGCTGCTGCTAAAAGCTGTCAGCATCTCCCTTTACCCCAGCAGAGCTCACGTCCCCCGTTCTTGACATTTCAGACAATTGCACACGCAGTGCACATCGCTGTTCTCATCTTGTTTGAAAACAATCTACCGGAACAATAATGAGGCGAAATGATAAACATAAGTGGCATTAATGATACTGCAGTTGTAAATAGCAAAAGCCTTGACTTTTCCCAGTAATGGCTCACTGGGGTTTGAGCATTAGGAGGGACGATGCTGTGAGCTGTGCTGGCTGCAGAAATCGATGCAGAGGAGAACCGGTTGGGCCTGGCAAAGGAGTTGAATGTGGAATGAAGTCCTCTGCTGTGTGGTGGCTGGTGGGGAGAAGCCCCCACTTCAGGGCTTGGTGTTTCCAGAACACAAAGATGCTCAGGCTTTCTAAAACCTACAGGTGGGAGTTTTTAAATCCACGGATCCCTCAGGAGAAACTGCTGGTTTGTCTTGGCTGAAAAAAGATTGGACTGGTGAGAAAGGTTGTGTGCTCATGGACTGAAGTAACAGAGCAGAGACATGGATGTAGGGTGCCATCAAAGAGCCCGTGTCACAGGGCTGAGGGCAGCTAAATCAGCTGCGAAAGGAGTCGTTGGCAGGAAAAAAAAGGAGTAATTAGTCCAAAATTCCTCAATTGAGAAGTGTTGCTAATGGTGTAGGAAACCTCTGCCTTGTTCAGAGAATTATAGATTTGTTTTCCTTCAACACGAGAAGCGTTGGTTTTAGCATTACTAAAGGGCCACTTTTCTTTTTCCCTCTTCCTGATATTTCAGGGCCGCTCGCTTTCACCGCTCTTCAATGTGAGGCAAACACTGCTCATCCACTTAAAATATAAATAAGTGCTGCAGTGCACTCTGTGGGTGTGGAACAGATGTTTGAGAGCACAGCTGTGCAGAGCTCCCAGTTTTAGTCCCTCTCAGCTTTTGATTCCACTGTCTCTCTGCAGTTACATTAAAGACAGTCCTGTCCCACATGTGCCCCCAGCCCTCCCTTGCCCACCTGGGCCAGGTCCTGTCAGGAGAAGTAGAGGCAGCAGAGCTCAGCTCTCACAAATGATCTGCCATATACGTGTGCCATATAGCAAACACTGCAGTGACTCAGTGTTCGTTTCCTGGTGAGTGTGAAAGGAGGATGGCTTTCAGACCTCTCGGAGGGTCCTCATCTGATCGAGAGCCTGCAGACAGGGCCATGTTTCTAACAAACGTCTTCATCATGCTTAACATTCAGTAGAGTAAAAGGAGAATAATGAGCACTGCAGCTATCCCAGGTTAGTAATTACCACCGTCATTATTAATTTTCCAGAGCAATCCTATCAAATGAGTCATTATTATCTCAATTCCTTAGCCTGGACTGATTGATTCTTTCTCCCTGTTGTGCCTAATTTCATATAATGTCTGAGAATAATATAGGACTATGGAGCCAGTGTAATTCTAGCACAGAATAATTCTAAATAACCAAATCCCTTGCCTACAGCATTTTTACATCTGATGCTTTCTACTTCTTAATTGAAATAAATACTCTCGTTCAAAGAAACCTCACGTTACATTAAAGATGGTTATAATTACGCTAGAGGAAGAAAAACGATACCAGAAGTGATTCATTTTAGCGTATGTTCCATAAACACATCCATCACTGTCCATCATTCAGACCTTCCCACCCAATGCCTTGTCTCCATGAGCAGAGCCCATCCAGCAGCACTGGGATGTGGGGCTGGGCACCCCGCTGCCACCCAGCCCATGTGGGGCAGCAACCTCCAGTGCTCCAATGCAGCCCAGTATTCATCTCCTGCCACGTCTCTCTCGCCATCAAAATCACCAGAATTCGAGACAAGGATTTACATCAGCCTGGATCTGGACTGGGTGTTCAAGTGTGACATCTGTGTTGGCTCCTACCAGCGTGTCACAGAAGCGGAGTGGAATCATTTGGAGTGGGTGTTGATGATCTTCCTCGTTTCACAGTATTCATCTGAGCGTGCCACAGTGAGTAGACATGGAAAAACTGTTTTCTGGGGGAGAATATCTTGTCAGCATCTGGTTGTGTGGGTGCGTCTTGGGTGAGATGCTGAATGTTTGCTACAAGAAAAGATGGTATCTACAGGAAGGACATTGAGGGGCACATTAGGGGCACAATCCTATGGGCAGTGACTGAGGGAGCTGGGGTGATTGAGTCTGGAGAAGTGGAGCTCAGGGGAGACCTCATTGCTCTCTAAAACTGCCTGAGGGAAGGTGGTGGTGAGGAGAGGTCGACCTCTGCTTCCTGGTAACAGCGATAGGAGGAGAGGGGATGGCCTCATGTTGCATCTGAAGTCAGAGAAAGTCTGCAGAGCAGAAATGTTTGTAGGTGCAGCAGGGCAAGGATTGCAGCAAGCTGTCCTTTAAAAAAAGGGGATGGGAGTTTGATATTACCAGAAAACCTGAATATAACTGAAGTGCAACTTCGTCCATACAGCCAAGCTTGGGGATGGATGATCTCCATGTTTTCATAGTGAATGTTGCTTTATGGCAGCTGCCATATGCTACCTCTGGTCCTGTTCAATATAAATCATAACAAGTGTGTATCCTAAAACGCATTATTGTTTTTTTATGGCCACACGGGGCTGCTGTTCCATCCAGTTGTGATTAATTTTTCTAATGGTTCCCCCTAGAACCTGAAAAATAATTAAAACTAATGAATGCTCCGCAGTGACAGTAAAGGGACAAGAGTACCGCGTCCCTCTGCACTTCCCCGGTGGGATCAGACCCGAGCACAGAGCTGTGGCACTCTGCATTGTGCTGTGCTCCCATCACCTCCTGAGAGCAAACCATGGCTCTGGGGAAGGTCGTGATTGAGAGCTCTCTTTGTTTCGCAGGGTCAGCGCTGAGAGGACGGAATTAAAATCAGCTGAAGTAGCGGTGCTGATTTCTTAGTGCCACCTTTTTAGCAGATTAACCTGACACATAGAAGATTTCAGGGTGGAGAGAGCTAATTATTCATTTGTTTTACCACTCTCACACCTGGCTGTGATGTTATATGTATTCCATATAATAGGACTGGCAAACTTTGCTGGCCAGGGCTGCCCCACGCCATTACATTAGAACAGAACATTAGGAAATGTCTTTTTCCATTCTGAAGATATCAGAGTTTAAATAATTTGAAAAATACGTGTCTAAAACAAGTCCTTGAAGGCAATGTCACGATACCTCTGGTTGGTTTGTACTCCTTATTTAAGCAATGGCAACAAGCTAACTAAAAACCCACGCTGATAACCCTAAAGTTAACGTTTTCTGTACTAGTTTTACAGTGGGCCTCCGTCCTGTACAGTTATACAGTATCATGAGCTAAAGTGAACCAAATCTAAACTGTTGTGGCATATAAAAACAGCAAACAAAGGAAGGCAGCTTTTTTCCCTAACCCCCCGAGATTTATTCTGACAGTTTGCAACTAGATGAAATGGATAATGGAAGTCCCTTGTCACAATAACTCAGTTTAAATGTATTGTCAGATTAATAGACTCAGTTATCCACTCTTCCAAGGAGAAAAACGACTTGTGGTTTCAAATCATGCCCTCTCTCATAGCATCCAATCAAATTAACTGAGCAGTCCAAATTTAGACTCCCAGCAGGAGCCAGGCTCTTTATGCATTGTGCCATAAAAGTGAGTTTATTTCTCTGTTTTTAATGCTGGCCAAGTGACTTCCACTAACCACAGCAACGCCCGTTGGTGGCTGTGCAGCCGGTAACCACATCTCATGGAGCCATGTGGTGTCACCACACCTCCTGTCCTTCCCATCAGCAATGTGAGCACCTGAGCCTCTGACTGAACTGCTGCTTAAACGGGGGATAGAAGCTGTTCTTGAAGGGCTGCAGGGCTGAATTTTCTGCTGCCTTGAACTGATTCGGGGGAACTGTGCTCTGCAGCTGGTGGGAAGTTGGCTCGTGGAGTTGCTGCAGAGGTGTTAAGGTGCTCTGTAGGATTTCCCATGGCCGGTTCCCAACAGTGCCTACATACAGCTCTCCTTTTCACAGAATCATTAAGGTGGGAAAAGACCTTTAAGATCATCAAGTCCAGTTGCCTTTCTGATCCAAGGGATCTGAATTTTCAGCCCCTCAGCCCATTGCAAGCGTGTGTGTGTAAGGAGCAGTGCCGCTTATTGGTGCATCTGCGAGGAATTCTCCCAGTTCACATCTGGAGAGAGGCAAATTGTTGGCTTTAATAGCTGCGAGCTCCTCTGATCCGCAGTCACTGTCTGGGAGATCTTTTGATCTGACAGAGCATTTGCGGAGCGCTGCACGGCTCCTTCGTCAGCCTCTCGGGAGGAATCCTGCTGTCAGGCTGCAGACGTAGGGCAAGGGAATGGGCAATTTTGAAGTCTAAACCTCTCGGAGCTGGAGATGCTCTTAAGCAGCAGTTTACCTGCCGTTGCCTCTGGCTCAGTTCGCTGCCTCTTGTGAGTTAGCGTGATAGCTCACGTTTCCTTGGCAGATAGTCGCCAAGTTTACTTGCTAGAATCTCATCCTCTTCTCTTAATTAGGCACTTTCATGCAATGAACCATATGGAAGTCAATGAAGGAAGCGTTGATGTGCAGCGCGGATGGTGATTGATAAAGCTGGCAGATGGGTGGATGGATGGCTTTGAAGACTGGATTTTCAGTTAGATTTCGTTTGAAGCTAAGTAAATAAGATGGGTAGAACTCAGTGGCAGGGAGGATGTGCAGCAGGGCTCCTTCCCTGCACATTCAGTGGTTGCTCAGGTCAATGCTCCCCCTGCAAATTGCTCACGTTTTCCTTTTGCACACCGTACTTTGGGTTGGAAAGGACCTTAAAGCCCATACAGTTCCAACCCTTGAGGTGGGCAGGACACCTTCCATAGACACACTGCACAGGGGCCCATCCGTGGCCTTGGGGACCTCCAGGGACAGTGCACCCACACTCCTCTGATCCAATGTAAAATTTTGCTCTACCTTTCATCTTCCGTTTCATCTCTTCTTTGCACATCTCCGTTGTCCTCCATTTTCTTCAGAGCACAGATAATCTCTATTTGGGACTTCTCCCAGCAGAGCAACAGAGAGCTGTCACTGTGCTGTGCTCTGTGACCTGAACTCCTGCACGCAATGCTGTGCGTATTGATTCAGGAAAGCAACTGAAGAGCATGCGTTCAAAGACGGATTTGGGTTTGAGTGCTGTTCCACGCAGAGCTTCTAGAAGTCCTTCTCTGTTGCTTTGTCATTTTGGCGAAACTTCCCCCTAGAACCAGTAATTCCCAGGAGCACCTGGAAGCTTTGTCATGCAGCTGCATGGGAGCTGAGCACCGTGGCACAGACAGCAGAGGCAGTGCCCGTGTGACCCTTCCTTGACTGGCAAAACTGCTGAGCACAGCGTAACCCCAAGGCACGCTGGAGCTCTTTTGCTTTAAACTGCAGCCACAAAATAGGAGAAAAGACCAATGAAGCAAAAGCTCCTGTCCTTTTATTTTTGCTCTTAACATGTAAAAATAATAGAAACGCCTGCTGGGCTCGTTACAGAAGTCTTTTTATTTTCATAAATCACCGCGGCGCAATCTGAATTATTTACTCAGCAAACTTGAGGCTACGTTGATCTCCCCTCTCCAGTTGCTTGGAGCCCATTTCTGTGTTGGCTTTGGAGCAGTTTCCCTCCTGCCTTTTGTCGGGGCCACCTGGGCTCCCCGGGAAGGTCCCATCCCCAGCGGCTGCGAACTTCAAAAGCCGCCCAGAACGTTGGCCCCATGCAGCCTCTGCCACTGCTAAATAATGCATCAGCTCACAGCAGATCAAACACCTCCGTAGCGTGTGCCTGTGGGTCTTTGGCAAAGCAGTGAGAGCCTCAGCACTTGTCCCTTGGTGAGATGTGGGGCGGTTGTTCTGAGTGACGGTGTCGGGGTGTGGGGGATGCGCGTGTAATTTCTTTAAGCGAAGCGCTTCAATCAAAGCTTCGTTCTACTGTAAACCCAATTAACTTCAATCTCTGCCAAGTCAGCTCGGCTGTCTGCGGGAACGTATGAATAATTGCTACGCTCGGTTTTCTCTCCATCTAAGAAACGCCACGAGGCTTTTGTCACCGCCCTCTGCGCTCGGCTCTGAGGTTCCAGCCGAAGACGTCTGCTCAGAAATGGTAAATGTGTTTGAATAGCGTGGTGTGTGTGTGTGAAGTGGCTCAGTAAGAAGCACATGCTTTCTTTGCTTTGGAGCACAAGGTCAGTGAGCCTGGATCCTGTGCTCCTCGCAGCCATCGGGGCACTGCCAACAGCTCCGTGGGAGCAGCACGGAGCTCCTACATGGTGCTGGGACATGCTGCTGCAGAACGAACCCATTGCTGCAGGTAAACAGCAGCAGGGCATCCTCTGTGTCGTGCAAGAGGAAAGGGTACAAAATGAAATGCTCCTACGATGCGTGTGGAAAATGGGTCACCTACTTTGTGCGAGGAAGCGCAGTGTGTTTCAGTGTGCCATGCCTGGTTTCGAGCAGCTGGGACGTGGTTCTGCTGTTGGGATGATGCCATGTGTGGTTGCCAGGCTTGCTGGGGCCCTGCCTGGCAGTGGGATGGTGAGGGCGCATGGGGGTACAGCAGGGAGCTGCTTCCAGGGCTCCTCCCATCACTGAGTTGGGCACCACGGATCCCCTGGCTTTGGCCAGCTGGAAAATACAGGATTGTCATGGTTTTATGACTGTTTGTCAGTATTCCACATCATAACAGCATGTATGCACTGGGAGCTAAAGAGTTAATGCTCCAGTTCCACGGATATTTCTGGTTGCACAGGGATGCATTCCCTAAGGTGAGTTGTGTTGGTACATTCATCTGGCTTAAACACAGCACATCTCACCTACTTGCGCTGGGTTCTGCCTTAAATGTGTGCTCACCTTTCCCCCGTGCAGGTGCAACGTCCCCATTCTTCCCTCTCCATCCATGTACACAATTTTGCTGCCTCACTCCAGCCCAGAACCCCCTTCTCATTTTGGAAACTGGATCACGATTTCTTTTAGCGTCCACTGAGGATGGTCGTATTCCAGTGACAACTTGAAGACTCTACAATTGTTTTCTTGCAAAGTGCTTTTCTTTTAATTTTGTTTCTGAACCTTGGGGCTGAAAGCAGCTCCGTGCTGGCTGTTGGCTATCAGCCCTGCAACCGAGCTTTGGTGCTTCAGGGAAAAGGTGAGAGGTCCTGCAAGATTTGGAAATGTCCCCACTTTTATTCCTGAAGAGTTAAACGATGTGGATTTACACTCACACGCACACACATAGGCAGCATTGTTTCTTTCCCCACCCCCCCCCCCCCCCAATACAGTGTTATAAGAGGCAGCGTGACATTCCTTCATTTGTCTTTTTGTCACATCCACCGAAGGACTACGTTTGCACTCAGACTGAAAGAATTAGATATGAAAATATTTGCAGTGCTACAGGGGAGGATATGACTGTAACTAATTTTATTACAGCAGGTGCAGGAGTGAGAGCCCGGCTTGACACCTATGAGCGGAGCTGCACAAAGCAGCAGTGACAGCAGTGCCACGTGGCTCATCGCAGCTCCAGCTTCCCTGCATGAGTGACGACGTGTCTGCTGCTCTGTGTACACAGTCATCTGTCAACAACCACTTTCTCCATTACTCCTGGTGCGTGCGTGGGGTGGCGTGGAGGAGCAGACGATCCCCGATAATAGTACGTTATTAACAGGGGGAGGTTTCATTTCCCTTCAATAGAAACCGTGTCTGGATAGCTGCAAGTCTCCCAGGCGCTGGGAAATCTAGAGGGGAATTCAAACCTTGGTTCTTTCTGTGGAATTGTCTGAAGGCACGTGTATATCTCGCTGCTGAGAAATGCATCGTGTGCTGCTGACCGCTGCTGTTGTGTCTGGATGTGAACTCAGATAGAAGGCGGCCATGTGGTCCTCTAGTGACTCCTCCAAGTGCGCAGGCAGCTCGGAGCAGGGACGGGGCAGCCCTCGAACAAAAGCTGTGTGAGGAGTTTCAGTGGGTGGAGGACCTGTCCCAGGCAGCTCTCACTCTGTGGTTGTTTCTTACTGAGAGCGGTGAGTTGGGCTCTGGTCACGGTGGCATCCCAGTTGTGTGATTTATCCAGAAGGAAACCGGAGTTGTATGAAACCTGATGGCTGCTGTGTGTCGTTAGGTGAGGGATTTTCTGCTTGGTGTAATGCAGGTTGTTTTGGCTGGAAGAGGAGGAGTGTCAGCCTTCCCCAGCCATCCATAAAGAGCAACCAAAATTGTCAGACAGCAGCGTGGGGGGAGGCAGAGGAGTGGCTATGCTTCTCCTTTCCTACTTCATAAGTAACCGCTTCGGTACACTCATTACCCAAGGACATGATCCCAAATAGTTTGTCCTGGGAGATTATAACGTTGACTAAAACATCAATGACAGTGCACAAAACAGCTGGGAAATTCGGGACAATTTCAGCGGCCATCAATGAACTACGGACTTGCTTAGCTGATAGAGCCTTCAGAGAAAAGAAAAACAAAGAGGTTTTGTCTTTTTCAGTCTTCATACTCCCACCGATGTTACTGTTATCGATCGGGAGCAAGAGAAAGCTTTCCTCCCATTTATTTTAATTTCTGGATGATCACGGAGCCTCTGTCTGCAAACTGCATCCGTGGCCAAAGGAGAAGCTGCTCGGAGCTGCAGGAATCGCTGAGCAGAGGCAGGCTCACCTGGGGGTGGCCCTGCTCCGGAAAGCCCACGGGCAAAGCTGTGTCACGCTGAGCTTTTGCTTCGGGCCATTCACTTATTTCCTGCTTTCATGTCGCTGTTTGGGATGCGGGCCCGGCACTGAGCTCTTACAGCCCTTTGCTCGGAGCTGAGCTCAAGCTGAGCTTTGTGATACCTGCGCTGAAAGGCGATGGGAAGCAGTGCGATGCACGTGGCAGCAGAAATCAGTGCACTTATCTCAGCGTTTGTAACAGGAGAGCTCTGCAAGGGGAGCTATTTTAGAAGAATATATACATACGTGTGTGTATACATCTATCTATCTATATATATCTTGCTTTGAGTGCAATTAGGGAGATTCAGCTGAAGGTTTCGTGTGAGCTCATTAGAGCATGGCAGGTGCAGCGGATCCTCCCAGCAAAGCGCTGCAGTTTGCTAAATGCAGAGAGGCTGCAGAGCTGTGTGTCAGAGCTGGAGTATTCTGGGATGGGGGAGCAGATGGGCTCCCCCAAGGAGTCCCAGGAACTCCCACAGATGGATTTAGCACCACAGTGTATGGAGTATTCTTGTTTCTAGCCCAACGAAGGGCAGCGCTGTCGTGCAGGGGGAGCACAGCACGTGCAGCCATAAATTACTGTAGAGGAGTTCTGGCAACTGCTTTGGAAATTGTAGCCCTGAGTGTGGATTTTTTCAGTTCGCTTGAAAGTTTAAGCATGTGCTGTAGTTTCTCTGTATTCATTGGAAATGCTACAGAGGGACTCTGCAGGATGCAGAACCTCTGCATGCATCTCCAGGCTTTGCAACACCCTCAGAACCCTGTGAGGCACGGCTTAAAAATGCTGCACCCTGCAAATGGAGATACTGTGAGAGTGTGTGCATCTGTGGGACTGCACCCATCATAGCAGGCGGTCAGATGGGGTGTGGGGTCTTGCAAGGCCTGCCCTCACAGCTGTGCTGTCCCCAAACCCTGCAGGGTTGGGAGATGGGACAGCCAAGCTCAGCAGCTCTGCTCCCCGCGCCGTGCCGCTCTGCTGCAGCTTACAGCCAATTAATTGTGTGAATCCCATTTGCAGCTCGTGCTCCTCCTTATGTAATCCTCATTTGTTTCAAATGAGCGGAGAGTGCGCCCCTGAGATTCTAAACATACTTTGTTATTAAAGTTTAACCAGAAATTGTTACCTGCAGAAGCTAAACTTAGACCTGATGTAAAGTCAGGCGGAGAGGTGCTGTTACATCTCCTAGCAGGTGTTAGGTAACACAGCGCCTGGAAGAGGGGCAGAGGAGGTGTCTGCGCAGCACTACGAACATCAGCAGTAACGATCCATTCTATTTATTTCTGCAATAAGCAGAAGCAGATTAAAACCCCAAACGCAGCACTTCATTGGGTGATGGCACAGCAGCTGGGGCTTGCTTTTGTTCCCCGCTCCCCACGATGTGGTGTGCTGCTGGGGACAGCTGGGAGCAGCACGTGGGGTACCTCGGCATCGAGCACCCCGCATCAGGGAGATGCAGAGGCCAAACGTATGGCATGGTCTTGTTGCACAGCATCAGTGCTGCCTCTGGCACCCGAAATCACAGCAGCCTCGTGTGAGCGAGGTGCTTAAAGGCTTGGAGAGGGATGCTGGGCTCATTTGCGAGCTCCGCCGTTCTTCTCGCAGATTTGCAGTTCATCTTGCATGGATATTGCCGTGCAGCCTGAAACATGGGGTTGGTTAAGGTGCTGAGGAATTTAATGAGCCAAACCGAGTAATGCTCAGCTGGTGTAATAGGTACGTGGCTGGAGAGTGCGAGCACAGAAGGGCAGCAGTCACTCTGCAGCTCAGCAGCAGTGACTTTCATCATCTCCATGGCTGTGGCGTGCCCTTCTGAAATCAATGGAAGCCAATTCTGCCTCGGTGTGACAGACTGCTTGGAGATCTCGGTGGGATTTTTCTCCGAAATGTGATGTGAATTGGGTACGGCGTTACAAATTACAATAGCCCCGCGCTCAGCAGGTGCTGACGGCCTCGCGTATTTCTGCAGCACCTTGGGGGCAATAGGCAGGGATGGTGGAGACGGGAGGGGACGGGCAGGCTCTGCCGTGCTGTTTGGAGCAGGGCTGGGCTGGGGGGACACGGGTGAGTCTGGGGAAGGAGCTTTGCTGGGGGAGGTTGTGGGATCTGCCTTAGCAAGGCGCTGCCCATTCTGCCTCTGGTGCTCGGTGA
The DNA here is from genome assembly GCA_023055505.1 of Callipepla californica brunnescens. NCBI lineage: Eukaryota > Metazoa > Chordata > Aves > Galliformes > Odontophoridae > Callipepla > Callipepla californica. The sequence continues at coordinate 14,258,375 of JALIRH010000015.1, read as the reverse complement.
AGCTGGCTGGATGTGCACAGCAGGAAAGCCCCTGCCACCGCGAGCACAAATTGCCAAGGTGACTGAAATTGCAGGAGTACATTGAGAGACAAGATGCGCTTTTCCTCCGAGGTACATCAGGATATTTGTCAGTTCCTCTCCATTAGAAACCAAACAGATTCGGAGGTAAAGACGGAAAGCAAAAAGCCCACAAAGATCAGATGAGAGGATGGAAATTACCGCTCAGGTAACCCAGCTACCTCCACGCTGTCACCATGGAGATCCCCCCATCCCTGCTCTGTGCATGCAAAGTGCTGAGAAACACTGTTTTCATAATTGGCATCATATTTCTCCGGGTATATTAAGCTCGCCTTGGAATAAGGCTCATCAGGCTCCGAATGATTTCGGATAACCAGCTTTAATGTATCGGATCAGATGGTTCAGCACTGTGCTTTCTGACCAGGCAGGGGGTGGTGGGCACTGCGGGGCTGCAGCCGTGTGCTACGGGGTGAGCAGGGGTACAGCGATCTGCCGTCCGTGTGCTTTCACCTTTCTGTGCTCCTGATCTGGATTTTCCTGGATTTCAGACTGCAGAAAGGAAAATACTATCACAGCTCCGTACCTGCTCAGCAGGCCGCTGCAGAACCAGCTGGAATTCTTACGGTATTATTTTTGTAGGTCAGTACGTACGGGCTCAAATGAATATTTTGCACAAGGAAGATGATGAAGGTGTTTGGATGGCTGCTGCCATCCGCCATCAGTGGCTGCCGAGGCTGAACCCAGCTCTGTGCTCCCTCCTGCCCCGCTCACTGCGCTTTGGGGTTGCAGCAGAACAACGGCGTTTTTCAGGTGGAGTCTCTAAATAAAAAAGCAGCGTTTGTGCTTTCTGCTCTTGTATCCCTGGAACAGTTCAGTTTGGTGATTGTTAGCGGTCTCATTAAGAACAGTTTAGCTGGAAATCGAGACGCGTGGATGAGGAGACTTCATCAAAGCAACAGAAATCCAGATAAAGCTCGGTTTCTATTCGACTTCTATGCTTAGAAATAAATCCTCAGAGCATCAATTACTGTATCTGTTGTAGAGCAATTGCAGCCGGCCTTCACTGCCGTGCTTTACATGTCTTAGGTTAGTAATTATTTGCACATTAAGATATAAGGTATGGATTATACAGTGCCTCAAGAATGGCACAAAGCAGTCAACGACAAAAAACACCCACAAAAGCAGAAACTGCTTCCTTTTGTAATCAGGCTGATTAGACTCACGTACAGCCACGCACGGCAGGTGGGAAGATTAAGGTTGTGCTAATTCCTGGCGGTCATTACTGAGAGGGAATTGAATCTGCAGAGTTCGCGAGGATTGCGGTTGCGTGCTGGCAAGGCTCATTGAGGAGAGAGCAAAAACAGTGCAACTTTAAGTTCAGGAATCCAGTGTTGCTCAGAGAGATGTTGGCCTACCCGGGATCCTGTCTTCAATTGAGAAGTAGATTCCTATTATCACGGCCATCCACGCCTGTTCTTTGTTTTTGGGAATGCAATCTGGGTTAAGATTGTTCAGAGGGGTTTTTGCAGCCGTTGTGTTTTGTCCCTGTGGTGTCTCTATCGGTACAAAGCACTAACAGAGTCATTTCTCGTATTTGGATCAATTCAGAGGAGTTCTGCTGAAATCCAACAAGCTGTGCTGGTTTTATATGAGAGTAAAATAGGACAGCGGTGGCCGAGACACAAAGTTGGCCTAAGCTCAGAGCTGCTGAAGTTCTGATAGAGATTAAAAAAATGAACCAAAATTAATTCCTGCATCCAAATTTGGTGCCTGAGGTTATCTCACGTGGGCACTTGACAGTGTGTCCCAACCTGAGGTTAAGAAAGATGGACAGGAGCCTCGTGGGGTCTGGGAGAACTCCAGGGAAGAGAGAGCAGGAAGATGTCAAGGAGCCATCACCAGCACAGACAACCAAACCAAGCAGTGAACTAAGAGGCAAGTTATAACATCAATATGTGCTGTAATAAATGGCAGTGGGTCACTGGATACCTTGCTTTAATGATGCTGCTATAAAAACGATGGCCCTGAGCTATTTCAGTCCACATATACTGGATTTTGGCTGATGCTTATCAGTTTATATGCAAGAAAATTTATGGCACGCAACCTAAATAAAACAGTCCTTGGACAAGAAATGGATTGCAGGCGCAAACAAGCATGAAATGAAAATCTACTAATGAGTTTCCATTAGTAGCTAAATACATAATCGAATAATTTTAGCCAACGTAGAGCGATGAAAAAATCAATTTATTCATCATAAGTACTACTGTATAGATTGATATGGATTGATGCTCTCGTACATCTAGAACTGGTTTTGTTAAGTGAAACTTGAGCTTCGGATTCAATTAAAACAGCTAATAGCAGCAGAACATGAGTTGGCTTTTACTGAATATGAATGGAAACTATTTAAATAACTCATGACTCATTTTACCTCATGTTATTACAAAGTATTTCTATACGCAAGCTAGAGATTAAAATATTGCAGAATGATAGACTAACCTTGGCAAACCTGAATTTACCTAGGGATATCCATTAATGTAAGCAGTAGTATCCTCAAATTTCTTCTTTTTGCCTTAAATAACCTCTAACCTGACTGCTGTCAGCTTAGACTTTTACAACGGGAGGAAATCTTTCTCTATTGCAGCCACGCACAGACAAACCAGGTTCCCAGGCCTTGGAAGTGCTCACCCTTTTTGTTCAGCATCTGTTTTCCTGCCTTTAAGAGGAGTTTTAAATGGGGTAGGCTTGGAGGTTGACTGTCAACGTTTTAAGGCTCAATAGTTTATGAATCAGTGTATGCACAGTATTTACTAAACCTGAAGTCAAACAGTAATAATTAGAGAAGGAACAAACCAAAAGCTTTTACTGATGTTTTGGAAGAAATAAGTGGTTCTGATGACTCTGCCTTATTCGGTTTCAAGAGCAGCATCTCTGATTGACATCATGGGGATCTCAGATTTAAAGCAGTTGTCCCATTGGGACAGGTTGCAGTGGGCGTAATTTCTGAATTCCATGCATAAGATCCACTAAGAATTTATACCAAGTGCATCAGCTGAAAAACAAATGAATTTGCTTGGGCATGTAACACTCCTAGAGAAGCTTTCAGTGGCTGCTGAAGGCAGATTCCTCTGTGTGAGCAGCACAGCAGCAGCTCAGTGCTGGGTGATGAGTAACGCACTGGGGAGAATGTGAAGGGGAACCTGGGCAGGTGCAGCACGGTGATCTAACCTGACATGATGTGGGAAGGCTGTGGGAGTTCTTACAACCTGATTTCTGAAAAATACAACATGGCATCTCCTGTGTATTCCATATTTCAGGTGTGGGTTTCTTCTGAAAGCGGATCCTTTAGCTTTAGGCACCTGTCAGATCCGAGGGCTGTAAGGCAGCAGGAGAGAAATCTTTCCACCCTAACAAAAAAAAAAAAAGCATGAGAAGTGAGTAACTGCTCCATTTTCAATACTAGAAGACTTATTGCCTTTATCCTTTATTACAGCACTGCCTCAGAGTACAGCTTCATCAGGAGATGCCAGTGGCACGAGAACACAGAGCCACAGCAGGTACGGTGCTGCATCATGCCTCTACTGCTGTCCCTACTCTCCATCATCACCCTCCTTCACCTGCCCACAGTTGCACAGAGCTGGCTTTGAAGGTAATTTTCAAACCCATGACGAATTCTGTTTGCCTAGGGTATATTTCCTTCTGAATTGCTTTAGGTTTGTGCTGCCTGAATGCCTGACAGCAAACCATCAGGAAAGATGTCTTTGTTATGGTCCTTAACCAGCAATCGTTGTAGCACTGATGGACCTCAGGGTGCTGGTGCTGTCAGAGGTGGAGATGGTGGTTCTGAGCTGTTGACTGTCTCCGTTGCCTCCAAACTGGGACATTTCAGCATCCAACACAGACATCTCCCATTTGCTGGAAGCTGAGCGATTCAGTGATAGTAGAGAAATCAAACTGGATTCCAGAAATGCTTATTCCAGCTTCTCCTGGGCTCACAGTGGGATGTCCAAAAGTCACAGGTCACAAAATGAATTTCTCCCTGACATCTCATTGTCAAATGTGAGATAAGGGATGACAAAAAGGATTAAGTACTGTGATTCCCAACTAAGTCTGGTCAAAGCATGAGAAATGCCCACACAGCCAATCTTGCTCCACCTCAGAGAGCCAGCTGAAGTATGTCCCCTCTTCCTCCAAAACTTCAAATGAGAAACAAATACATTTTTTGCATCCCTATGCAACCACTGTCATAACCCTGTGTACCTCTTGGCATCTCTTACCTCTCGATGGCTGCGAGTCTCACATTTTCATTGCCCTGAATCACCAGATGCATTCATCAAACCCAACAAAGGCCTCCGAAATGCTCGCTAACTCCACTTGATCTCAGTGGGTTACGTCATCATTGTCATAATGGCAATAACTTTGAAAATATCTGAGTTGCAAACTCAAATGCTTCGGGTTCCTAGCAGGGCTGGGAAACTGCAGAAGGAAAACTGAATCCTAAACTAAGTTTTAGAGTTTTTCAGTGTCTCAGAAATCTGATAGACGTGCACTTTTGGGAGGATTTCTGATTTGTTTGTGGTTGTTTTTGTGTTGTTTTTTTTTTTTTTGTCTACCAACAGGAATGATGAATGGACTAAAAGATTTTGTTTTAAGACATAATAGGATATCTCTGCAAAGAGGAAAATGTGGAAGTGAAAAATGACTTCTCTGCTTTCCTGTGGAGATGCCATTGTTGTGGCTTGGCCAGGTGTTGCCTTCATCCTTCTGCACCCCATGGCACCCAAACGTGCTGCTGGTGGCATTGCAGCCCTCCTTCTCAGCTTCCAGAAGGCCAAAAAGCAGCTGAGCATCCCTGCCCGGCTCTGATGGGAGCTTGCACCTGGAAAGCATCGGCAGGAAAGCAGTGAAGTCATCGCAGGTCAAATGCTGAGCATTGCTTAAAAAGGAAGAATCAGACTATGAACACGTAAGCAAATTGCCCTAGGGATCCTCTATATCAACTGATGTGTGAGAATCACGTCTTACCCGCAGTGAGAACCAGCCCATGCAAGGTAACTTGATAACTTTAATTAAAAAGGTTCTCACTTCTCTCCTTGGAGCTCCTTGGCCAACACCAGTGAGGTGGCAGTGCCTCACATAACCTCCTGTCTTATGCAAGGGGACCGCGGAGCTCCTGGCTCCGGTCATGGCACAGCTGCTTCTGCCTTCACAGAGCCGGACCCCCATGGCCACAACATCTGAACAGATGTTTGAAAATAAGTTCCAGAGAGGACACATGAATGTGAGCGTTTCCTCCTCCAAGTCCGTCGCTTAAATTTGAGCATTGTGTTTGTACTTAGGGTACCCTGGACATACAGGAGGTCTTTTTTCTCAGTCCTTACGTCAATCTTGCATTGTTGAAGTACATTTAACGTGCGTATGCACTTGCATAAAAACACAGGCATTGTCTCAGCACCAAGGTGTTTGCAGCCATACAGCACTTTGTCAGATTTCTGCCGCACACCATTTCTTTTTAGGGCAGCGGAGAAAGGAGACTCACCTGGGATTTTGCTCTGAGGTTTGGCCACCCAGTCCCCACTAACACTGAGCATGGGGTTTTGCTGTAGAAAGGTGCTGATTTTGCAAGAATGCAACACATGTGCTGACATCGGTGGGAGATGAGCATCTGGAATGATTAAAGACCAAACCCAGCGGTGTGACTGCACGGCGTGGGCCTGGGATCTGGTAAATCTCTTTGCTGTGCAACTGCACCTTTTTAATAAGGGGCAGTTTAAGGTTACATATCCCAGTCCTGCTGGTCAGCTGCGCTGGGATTGCCCACTTTCCTCTCTTAGCAGTTGCCTGGTGTGACCTTGGAGCCACGAGGGACAGGCAGGAAGGCATCCCCTCACCATGCTGCTCCTTATGCCAGCTGCACAGGGTTTCTTTTGGACTGTGGTAAGACCACTTCCCTTACTAGTTTGTTTTTTTTTCCCAAATAGCAACCAGTTTCCTTCACTGATAAATCCGGTGTGGTGCAAAAGCATTTATTTTCCTGACAACCTAGTTTCCCGTTTTAAAAATGTCCAGACTTGAGGCCTGTTATGGCAGCTGACAGTCAAAATTCAGCTTACGTGAACTCATGCGGTTTAGCAAACGAACCCAAATAGTGAGAAAATGGCCCAGGACCACCCCAGGGGGATGCACACGGACATGAGGAAGCTGGGTTCTGTGCAGTCCTTTGCTGTCCCCAGCACCTGGGTTAAAATACCTGTAATGTTGGTGTGTGCTGAGGAACCTCTGGGGCGGCTCTGCCTCCTTCCCATGTGCTGGCAGTGGCTCAGGAGTGGCAGATGAGGACTGTCAGTGGGCAGAGGTTGCTCCAGACCTGCTGGGATGCAATGCTTCGTCAGCAGCTTTTGTGTAGAGGCTATTTGAGAAGGAGAGGAAGAATGCTTTGTGCAGTTTAAATATTAAAAAAGGACGAGGGATGGTAGAATGTAAATAACCAAATGGCCCAATCTGCTTCCTCTGCTTGGAACAGGTCCATAGAACGGATGCAGCCGAGTGCTTTGTGGTTTGCAAGGCTTGGTCCTGTGCCCTTGCAGCAGCTCCTACACTGCCCTTCTCAATTTGTCCAAATAAAGGCATTTTGGAAAATAATACCACTTTCCTCGAGGCTGAGAGGGGACTGAGTCCGTGGAAGCACTGCTGGAGCTGGCTGTCCCCAGGCCTCCGCCAGCACTGCCCCAGCGGAGCACTGATGCCATGTGTCAGGCAGGGGCTGTCACGTTAAACCCCCACACAGCCTCCCACTGCAGTATGAAATTGGAACCGTTGCATTTTGGTCATTTCCACAAGCAAACCTCTTAACCTCCCGATACAAAGCTGCTGTCTGTATCAGCAGCCATCCAACCCTGATGCAGTTTTTGGATGAAATTGTCGTTAATGTGTGTATAAATCACAGTTTCTTATAGCTGTGGTTAACAAGGCTGCCTCCACTTCGATGGCCCAAATGTATTCTGGATGTGCAGGCACACTGTCCTCTGTCAGATGCAGTAAGTGCACATTAAAAATAATGTGAATCTATATTGTTATTTTCATTACAGTCAAATCTAGATGCTAATAAGGGAGCTATGTATTTGGCAACTTTCTCTGTTAAACAAAATATTTGTTTTTGAAATTAATAATGCTCATAGTTATTGCTTTGACTTTCCCGTGGGACTGTGTCACTGACCAGTGCACGATCCAAGCCCATCAGCCACAGCCTTCCATCAGAGCAAAGCAGTCTGCCTTTAAATGAAATGATTTTTAAATCAGAACTATTGACCAGCTAGAGTTAAAGTTATCGTTTCAGCCCTGTGAGAACTTAAAACGTCGCTGCCTTGGTTGTGGAAGCATTTATTTCAGTACAGTGAAGCTGTTTTCAATGACTGATCCAAACTTTCTGCCATTTGTCTCTCTGTTTCACTGCTGCCAGGAGGAATCCTTCCTCCTCCATGAGGACATTTGATCAGACATTCACTGCACATCTGGATTTGCCTGAAGTTTGGTGTTTAGCGGTATACAAAAGGTTGAGAAACACAGAGAAACGGTACACACAGCCTAAGATGCTGCATTGGTGGGGAATTACATCTCTTCCAGAGAGAGCCCAGCTGCCTGGATGCGCTGCAGCAAAGTAAGTACTTGTCTGCTTTTATTCTTGGATGACAATTTATGTTGTTCGGATTGGTACCTGTACCAAGCATGCTGGCTCTGACCCAGCAGAGTACTTGCTTTACTTTAAACCCACACATAATGTCATTGACTGGAAAGAAGGCCTCCACCTTCCCATAAATTTAATCTCCCCTTCCCGTCAACCAGTCTGAAAGTTCTCCAACGAGTCTTTAACTCCTTCCGGGGCTGGGTGAAGTCAGATGGAGGAAACTACAGGCCAGAAAATGCTCACTCTCCAGCAGGGGTAATTAGGAACAATAGGAGCTGCTGGGCACTTGGTGGTCTGGGCTTAGAAAGGAGGAAAAACAAACCTTTGGAAAAGTACCAGCAACTGTGGAGGCACTGCTGTCCTTGTGTCCCAGCTCTAACCTGCTTTTGTGTGCAATCTACCCTTGGTTTGGCCTCTATAGAGAGAGACCTTCCACCTGAAGCAGCCCATGATGATGGAGTCACATTTCTCTTTTGTTTCCAGTAGAAGAGGAAAGAGATCAGTTCTCCTTCTCCCCTCCATAAATAGGTCCCAGAAGCTCATTAATGGAAATAACAGAACCAACAGCTAAAGTTCGCCTAGCAAAATAGGATAAATCATTTGCAGCATAGTGGAAATGATTAATTGATTGAGATAAAATGCGTCACATTGTTTTGAACAGAAAGCAAAGAAACTGATCAGGAAAAAAACAACACATCTGAGGGCTGTTCCTGGCTTTCCTTTTCAAGATGGTGCTGCAGCCAGCTAAAAAACACACTCATACAAGCTGAGAAGGACTGCACAACCCAGCTGGGTTGGACCGGAGCTACAGAGTCACCTTGAAGTAAGTTCTTCAAATGTTTAGCTGGTTAAACTTTGTTTTGGGGCTGGATAAACCCCAACCAAAATTAATGCCTCTCTCTTCCACTCCAGAGTGAAAAATAATTTCTCCCGGTTCTGTAGCGGTGATCAGCCTGGTCCCATCTGCAACAGCAGCTCAGAATTTACAGCCAACTTAACTGGCTCTATAGTGTTTAGGTTCAATAAAAAGATAAAACTCTCATGAGCTTTTTTTTGTTATCCTACTCTGGTTTTTGAAACCTAGAAGGCACATAAAATGCAATTCTCAGCAGAAGGACGGTAATTGGGAGAAAAGGTAATAGATGGTCCACATTACTCTTTGAAGTTGCCATTGATCTGTGTTGCTGAGACGATTTTTTCAATTCATAACTCAGAAACGTGAAGAAATTGTCACTTAATTCTTCGGGTATATGTGAGTCACCTCCGAAGAAAACGGACTCAGAGCTCTGAGCAGCCTTTGTTCAGGATTTTCTTGGGAGGGGGTTTCAAGTGGGGAGGAATTGCAATGGCAGTTGTGGTATTTTCTTGAACGCAAATTTTCCTGACCTCAACCGAAACAACAGTGGGCTTGAGATTTCTTTTTAAGGTCTGAAATCTGTGTGAGAAGATTGGATATGCATCTAATACCTTCCCCTGAAAGACCTGCTTTGCAGCCAGGCCCATGCTGAGAGCTGCTGCTAATTAGGAGGTGATTATCCCACCTCCTTAGGTTGAAAAATGAAACCTTTCATAAACGTGGGAAAACCATCTGTCCAAACGATGCTTAAGGAAGAGGGCTTTGAATGCTCCAGAGAGTTGGACCTACATGCAATAACTTGGGTTGATAACGAAGTTAATAGGACGGATTGTTGTGTCCCTAATTGACGCGGCTGGGCCGGCAAGCCTGCCCAAAGCCAAAGTGACCCCGTGTGTTAGGTGCTAGTTGTACCAAATTCCTCTGCATTGTTGTGTCTGTTGTTAGGCCTTAATCTCTTTGCGTTTCAGTATCTCAAGTGAAAAGTAATAATGAAATAAATAAATAAATATGTGTATATATATATATATATATATATATATATAAAGAAGATCGTTCCTTGACCTGAGTTTCCAAAGAAAACTTCTTCAGACTTGTTCAGGCTCCCTGGGGCCCCCTGAGGTAGAGGAGAAATTGGGGGAGGGCTGCTGACTTGGATACGGCTCCAGTGGACAAAACAAAGCTGCAGACACAAGGAGTTCTCGTGTCCTGCTGCCTTGCCCTTGTCCAAAGCACAAAGCAAAGGCTGCTCCCCCACGCTGGCTGCCAAAGGTTAGAACAACCCAGCGGAGGAGGCAGGTACTCATTCCTCTCTACGTTTTAATAGGAAAGAGAAGGAAAATTTATTGTCGGGAGTGAGAAAACGGCGGTAATCCAGAAATTCAGAGCAAAAGTAATAGGAAATGAGATTTGCGATGAAAATGAATGTTGTCAAGGACTTTGAGAAATGTTCAGAGCTGCTGTCTGGGATCTGCATGCGGAGCAATTGCAAACAGTGTTCAATTTAGCAGGGGTTTGTTAATTAGCTTCTAAGGCATCGTGGCTGATGCTAATGAGAGGGCCCGTGTCCCCCCACCACGGAGCCATCCTGGTTCACAAACAATGTCCCTCCCACGTGGGGCTGCTGGGACTCTGCAGATGGTACGACACCTTCCAAATTTATTTTTTTTCCCGGATTCAGAAAAAGGAACAAAATGGTGATTTCGTATGCGCTGGCACACGCAGCGATGAGTTCTACCAACCTGTCTCCAAGAGGCAGGTTTTTTAAGACTCATGCATTCATAATGCGTCGCCCCGTGTCTGCCCTGTGACATATCCCTGCTTTACATTCCCTTTGTGCCAAATGCACCGGTTCCCACTCAGGGACTGACTCATAATTCTTTATAACAGCCTTTCAGATGTTTTTGGCATCTACTTCTGCCCGCATATCTCCTCTTCTTCTGTCTTGGGGGATATGATCAATTCCTTCCTCAGTCAGACCCTTCAGGACAGCTAGGAGACCTGAGGACGAGCTGTGCTCACGGTGGAAGTGCTCAGCACAGTGCAAATGGAAACCTACTGGAACACATTTAAATAGACGTGGCAAGCAGGTATTCAGATGAGCCTAGATTTGCTGGCAGTTTATTTCAACCTACGAACTATATCAGTGCTTCTTTCATCTATTTTTAGATAAACAACTAATTTGGTTTGTAGATGTCTCGCTCCATCTGCCCCTTTGATGCTTTTTACTTAAATGCAGCACCCACTGGACACGTGTACAAAGCATGTCTGCTCTTCACACTGTTGCACAAGTGTGCCAGAAATGCATAGCCAGAGAGGTGGACGGCCATGCAGGGATCTGTAGCTCTCTGAAAGCAGAGTCCTTCATGTGTAGAGATGAGTGGCTGAGCTCTGGGGAATGGGAGCCCTGATGCTGGCTCCATCTCTGATCCAGCTGAGGGAAGCTGATGGAGTATAGAGATGAAACCATGTGTGGATCCTGCAGTCAGGAAAGGCAGGGAGAGGGATGATATGGTATTTCTCTGAGCTTTTGGACTGCCTTGCAGTCTCCGAGCAAGAACACAGTGGATTTCTTGTAAATATTTAAAGGAGAAGTCTGACCCTCCCTGTGCAATGCTGCGCTGTAAAGGTAAAGATTGGCAGCAATCTTCAAATATTTAGATATGTCAACTCTAACAATGCAGCTAAATGCTCCTGTCCTGGAGGCACTGTTCTTTTTTTAATTGCTATTTGACAGTTTAATGACATACAACATTTAGGCGTGTTTCTTAGAGATCCTGGTTAACTTAATCAGTGGAAACAATAAATGCATGCCAGGATTGCCTCGGGAATGACAAGGAGCTATCAGCAAGGGGCAGCGTGTTGCTAACGTGTATTAGTTTACCTTCTCTCATGCTGACACTCTTCTGTAGTTCGTTGCATAGTGGCAAAGGCATAACCCCCATCCTGTCCGTGGTGGATAATGATATTAAGGATTCCTTTCTGGCTGGAATGATCTCTCTGAACGGAATGTTTGTTTTTTAGGTGTCACATTGCAGCAATAGGAAGGTGGCTGCCCGTGTGTTTTCAAAGGGGATGGCATCACTCCTGGTCACCAGGTGTGCAGCAAGGTGCCAGACACTGGGAGAAAATGGGATGGGTATTTCATCCTTGTCTCCTCGGGCCCATGCTGCAGAACTGTTGGGAAAGCACTGCCCATGAGCCTGCCTTGTCTTTTATTCAAGCCTGGAGTATTGCTCTGCGTTTCCTATGCTGTGATAGTGCTGATCTGCAGCCTCCCTTCCTCCTTTTCCAGTGCCTTTCCCATGCCTACCAGGGACCTGGATCCACTCCTTTGACTCATCACAGCTCGGTTTCCAAGGTTGGTGTGCGTGCATTTAACTTTACCCAATCTGATTCTTGTTATGGCTTTGGTTTCTCTTGATTCTTCACCCAAAACAAACACCAGTATGGGTTTAAATGGCTGGCTGGTGATATGGGATACTCTGGCCAGCTTTACCTTGCACACAGTCCCATTGAGCAGTGTAAGAGAAGTGAAGCTCATATTGCTATTTGGACTGGTGCTGTAGGGGAACAGCAGGCAGTGGGGATGGTTCCAGGCTGGCACTGACCAGCACCCAGGGAACACTCAGCACAAAATCCATCTGGGAGCCACGCATAACTTACAGGTTACCACAAGTTCATATTGATTAGGGCGACGATGTCATTTTGTTTTTTTGTGCTGAGCCACCCAGCATCTAGAATTGAGACCCGCCAGGCACTGAGCGAGTTAGCAGAGCAAATTGGAAAGAGCAGGGCTATAAATTGCAAGGGAATTCACTTTGTGGTTAACACTTGTGCGTGCTGTGAGAAGCAGGGCTGTACACAAACCGCCCTTCCATGCAAATCCCAATCAGTTCGCTGACAAAGTACCCTGCTGAACCCTAGTGCCTTACTCAGTATTTCTTAAAATAGACATAGTTGAGGAGGCGTGGGAAGAGGTGCATTCTCACCTTAAGTGATGCACTGACAGGAGGCATCGTGGAATTAATAGGGAGTGTATAGATGAGCCTGTAGCAGCAGTAATGTATTTAATGCATACCGCTAAACTGTATGAAATGCCTGTAATTGAAAAAGGACCTCCTTGATGCGTGTAGCACCATTTCTCTTCTCCAGTGTGTATTCTGAAAAGTCAGTAGAATATTTATTCATAAGTACAAATCCATAAATTGCCAGAAAACTAGGTCAATACATTCATGCAGGGAACTAGTCAGCCCACACACAGCAAGTTCAGCTCGTGCCAGTCACAAATGTGTTAGTGCTGCTCCTGACTGAGCAGCATCTCTGAGCTGCCAGGCTCCATGGGAGCCCAAGTCCCTTCAGGAGCCCCAGATATCGTTGTGCTTGGAGGAATCCCTCAGTTCCTCGTGTATCTCGGCCTGGATTACCTTCCTGCCCAGGGCTCTACAGTTTTCTGTGCTTGTTGCGAATCAGCTTCTAACTGTGCTTAAATGAAGATGGTGCTTGCAGAGATCTGAAGGTTTCAAAAGGCAATGTCCAGATCCATGGGCAGCTTGCAGTGGTAATCCCCCCGCTCTGCTGTCCCCAGACAGCATGTGCTCTCACCTCACCTACAGGTGGGCACTGGGCCTCTCCCATGGGTTTGGAATTGGAGGCAGGCTTGGAGGAAGCTCTGAAAAACAGGAGGTGTAATGAAAAGGTTTGGACCAACACTCGACAACTGCTCTGCATTCCAGTTCTAGAAGGATTCGAACTGAGTGATAAATTTTCACTTGCAAATGTTTCAGAGTTTTTCTTTTTCTTTTGCCCTTATTTTAAGCTTGTAGCATTGCAAAATTATGTTTTTATTTTATTTTTTTTCCCATGTCCTTGGGAAAATGCAATAGCAGCATCTCAGGCATTTGAACTGAGAAATAATTCCCCTGAAACAGAGCTCTATTTTTTTTGTCTGAAGTAAAAATAGTAATAATCTTGAAGATGTTTATAGTTTTCATTTCCAGTTGTGTAAGAGCCGACGCTTTTGGAAAGGTGTGTTCCTTGAGTCTGTGGGGAACTTAGATGTCCTTTGGCAGAGCACTGTGGGAGCTCTGTGTTTGCTAGAGAACAAAACATTGGTGCTGTGAGGCTGCTTTGTGTTAGCTGCTGGTGTTGGAATACAGTATTTTGAGGAAGAGCAATTGGAAAAGAATAAGAACCATTAAACCAAAAGGTTCTGCAATGCAATGCGGTGCTCTGTTATGCTAAGAAGGGCAGGAGAAGCCAAATGTTTAAGGAGGGCTGGAAGGCAATAAGAGACAGCAGTGGGAGATGTTCACATAAGCAATCAACAACCTGCTGAGCATGAGGATTAAGAGACCAGTGAGAGAGAGGTGCAAAGAGAAATGAAAGGGAAAAAAACCAAAACAGGATTGTAATAAAATGGTGATAGAATTTGGTCTTCACTGTGTGTGGATGAGATTCACATCCCTCATGTCAGCATCTCCAGCAGCAGGGCTGTCCCCAGCTCCCAGGGAACTCCAGCTGCCACCAAGGGCTGTGCCAGACTGGGGTGGAGAGTGTGTCACAGTGAAGGTGACCCACACATAAATGCCAAAGTGGGGAAGGATTGTGAAGGAAATGGTCACTTTGTTCTGAATGCCAGCTGGTCGCTGTCTGCCATGGAGGAGGATACAGGATTGCTTCCTGGCACGATGTGATGGGGAAACTTGGTCATCTCTTGATAAGAGAAACGTCTTTGCAAAAATATAAAAATCCAAACTCGAGACAATTTAGTTATGTGGAGATGGGATAGAATGTCAAAGTCCTTTGAGGCACAGCACGGTCAGTGCAGCACCTCTGCCTTGAGCCAGCTCACCTTGGATTCACACAACGTGCTGTGAGCAGCAGCAGTGCCAATCTGTTATTTTCTCTTCATTCTTTCTCATTTTGTATTTTTCTCTGATTGCACTTCACTCCTGGCAGCAATCCATACGTACTGAAAATGAAGCATGTCCTTTCCCTACCAGCCTTCACCTCTGAGCACTGTGGCCTGGGGCTCCCTGAGCCTCTGGGGCTGTCCCTGCCCGCTGGGTGGGCCTGTTACCTCCTCTTCCTCTTCCTCCCCTGTTGCATTCCATCATCTTTTGCCCAGGAAATCCTCACAGCTGCCAGGCTCTCTCTCCTGTGGTGCTTTAGTTAGAGAAATGAAATTGCCATTGCAGTGTCCTGTGATGGATGTGAGCTGGTCACCATATTTAACGTATCCTCGGATAACATCTAAGTGCGTAACAGCAAGCCAAGCTGTGAGGAACCTCTCACAGTGGGTTGAGAGCAAGCTCATTTACAAAAGTACTTTGGTAGGAATTAAAATAAAATTCCCATTTTCTGCAGTTGCATTCTGATTCTGGTTGTCATTAACTCACTCAAAAGAAAAGAAAAAAAAAAAACAACACAATACATTTGGTATTTCAAACTTTAGTAAATCATCGTGTCTTCCAATTAACTTTCATCCTCCAGACAACAGAATGGGACTCATTTCATTCAACTCTGTTGTTTAATAAGCATCTAAACAATTCTTTATTTCTGAACCACAGAGAAATGTGCAGATATATATTTTACACATGGTAATGGGTGAAAGGAAAATGACTGAGGAGAAATTCATCTTGGTTCTTTGTTCTGTCAGCTCTGGAGAGGCAATATTGTGAGAGTGATGGGCATAGCCAAGGTAGTGCCCCAGGGGCATGTGTGTGACAAGGCCTTGCACTCCTGTCCACGGCCTTGGGGATTTTGGCTGCCTGAGCAAGGGCACTGCTGGGGTCAGCTCAGAGCATGGCAGCCCTGAGGGTGTAGACAGGTCTGGAGAGGACAGCGTACCCAAACAGAGGTCTTTTCTGCTGCTTCTTGCTCATTAACACTGGCAGTTTTGCAAGGTGGGCAGAGAAATGCACAACTTTGTCTGCTGAGAAAAGAAAAATAAGTTGATCCTGTTGGTGCTTTGTGAATTGCAGATGCTGTCCGATGTGTGGTGTGTGGACCCTGACTGCGGAGGTGGAGGATTGCTGTCATTGCCCACGTTCAGGAGAGTGAGGCAGAGCACACTGTGAGAATCCTTGTGGCCCATCCTATGCCCAAGAGCAAAAATGCCAATGTGTTTGCAAAATAAGCAACTCCAGTCCTGCCTGAACTGTGGGAAGACATTAACAGAGGCAGGGCTGGAGCTGAATGCAAGCAGGCAGTACTGGAAAAAAAAACAACCAGGGAATTTAGTGGTAAATAGTGAGTTTGCATTCTGCTGCTTTTCTCATACGTGTCCGCAGATCAATTAAAAGCTATGTTTAATCTCTGCTCCACGCGTTGTGCCACTTGTGCGAGGAGAAGTGCAGCTGATGGCTCTCCCTGGGCAGGGCCTCCTCTGCGGGCTGAGGGATTCTGCAGAGCAACCCAAGCTCGGGGTGAACCGCTGCCAGCTGCTTGTGTGTGCTTCACTTGCACGCCAGCGTTTGTAACTGCAGGAAAACTTCCCTGAATTAGTAATGCCTTTTTGTATTTTTAAGAGACTCCTACTCAGGCAGCGTTTTAAAAAATGAATCATGATTTTTGGTGATTTCTTTCTGCTCGAATGCTCGGAACTGTCTGAAAATTGTCAGTAAAAGCAGCTTCAATTTCTGCTGAGGTGCTCACACTCCCTAAACTGGCAAATGCGGGCTGTAGTGTCGCGTTCTCCCGATTATATTCCATATTTGCATCTACTTGGATACACAAAAAGTAAGCCGTCAATGAACAGCACAGTCAGAACAGAAAGAACCACGTGGGAGCAGAGAAATAACTGGGCCAGACCCACACCTGGGTGTCTGCAGCAGAGCATCCATGGCGCTGGGGCTCCACTGGTCCCAGCTCCTTCCCCAAGGCTCAGACTGGAGCTGGCAGTGCAGCCCAGCATGGCTCAGCCACCATGTGCTGTGGGACTTTTCCTTTTTGTCCTTTTCACTTTCTTTCATCAGAAGGATGTAAGCCAAGGTTTGATATTTTGGCTTGGCTTAATGCTAACCAGAAGCAGCAGCAGCTGTACTTCGCAGTGTTAAAGGTGCGAGCAGTCTGCTATTAATGTGGTCAGATCAACTGAAAACATTTTGCTCTTAAGAAATTCGCAGTTCGTTTCCAGTCATTAAAATAATTAGGTGCTGTGCTCTGAGTGCTCAGCTCAGGGCATCACTGCTGCCCCGCTGAGCCCAGCATGACCGACCCCACCGCAGAGAGCAGGCAACACCAGTGGTGCTGGACATCCCAGGGACTGATGACACCCAGGGCTTAGGTAAGAGCTTGATGCTTAAATGGCTTTGAGAATCTGGGCCCCAAACCTGCAAAAAAAAAAAAAAAAACAACCCACACATAAATAACGTGCCCCTGCATTCCTATTTGTTTTAACGAGATAGCTCTTATTATATTTCTATAAATAAATGATTATAGGATTGAGACGAAAGAAATCAATAAGGATTAGATGCAACTCATAGGATCAAGAGAAGTCGGTTTTATTGGAAGAAAGGGAGGAAAAAAGAAGTCTATTCTTTGCTGGATCCCACTATGCATCACCTTCACAGTGCAAAGAGGTCTTTTGAGAATGTGAGTTAACCTGCTGAGCCTCCTCTATGCTGTTCAAGTGATGTAAAGGATGTAAGTTTGAATGAGCTCTGTAATTGCACTTCTCTTTCTATGGTGTTTTTTTTTAACTAGTTCTCTCTTAATCTAAAAATCTTTTATCTGTTTTGAAAAAGCAAAGAGATGTTCCTGCAGTTCTGATGCTGGGTAGCGATACCATGAGAGCAATGTCATTTGGAACATTTACATGTTGGCTCAAGGGAACTGCTGAGGGCATGCAAAGCTTTGGTCCATATAGCAGCACCTGGGATGGGGGTGAGGTTTATAGAGGCAGAAGGGGCTGGGTGGTGAGGGCAGCCCATCAAGGCACTCCTCTCCCATGAACAATATGGTGCCAAACTGGTCACAGCCCAGCTCACAACAGGAGCTTTTGCTGGTAGCATCACCAAAAATAAGCATGCACCACGATGACTCTTTGCCTCCCTGTGTTTCTCTCTCTGCTGCAGGGCTGAGGTGCAACTTCGCCTGTGTTCATCATGTCCAACACGTTCTGCTGAATCAAAACCAAATGGTGAAAAGTAAGGGAAGAAGCTCTGTTTGGTACCCGACATTGCCATGCCTGGAGTTTAGTTGTAGTTTTAGAATAGCAGCCTGTTAGTTCGTTAGTGAAGCAATAGAAATGGTTCTCAGGGTACTGCACTGCGAGGAGGGAATTTTCAGAGCAGCTGTAGTGAGATGACTGTGGACAGGGCCAACGCTTTCACTGATCAAATTTATATCAGATTAATTTAATTAACTCAGGGGGGCTGGACTTGATGATCTCTGGAGGTCCCTTCCAACCTTACAGCCATACTTAAATGCTGGGAGTTATTGCCCACCTTTAACAGAGTTCCCATCAACTGCAGTGCAAGCCTTAGAGCTGACACTTCGGATAAGTACGTGATCATCTAGCTCAGCCCTCAAACCTGCAGCAGAAAATACATCAGGACTTACTGTAAAATTTCATGGAGGATTAGAGCAAATATTAAGTCAATAGTTCTTTAGTTATTAGGGGCTTTTAAGGTAATCAATACTTTCTAGCCATATTAGTGCCTGAAATGATAAAAGATGACATGAATATCCAGCTCCTTTTTTTGGTACGCTTATGTATTTCCTTTCTTTACCCAGTCCTGCTAGAATCAATAGTGATACAGAAAATGTGGTTATTTTAAAAATGTGATCAATATTGATTGATTTATTAGTGCCACTTTCAAGAGGAACTTCATTTCAGGAACTTGATTTCTTTTGTACAAAAGAATTAAAACTTTGGAATATCCCTCTATTTTGGTATGGAGACATTTGTGTTTAGCAGTGTGCTAATGCAGCAAAGACAGTTTAAAGAAAATGTTAAATGGGATTAATTCTGAGAATCCTTTACAGTTACTTGCTATTTTATGCCCTGAAAAGCAGTACATAGATATTAATTTAATTTAATTTATATAATTCAGTTCTAAACCTATTTGCATGCAGTTATTTAATAATTGTTTCATCAATTGAATGGATTCTTTCCTTTGATTCTGTTTAAAAAACCGAGCCATTCATCTAGCGAGAAGTCCTTAGGCTCAGCCTTTGTTATTCAGGCAGGAATGCAGAATTTCACATTCCTTCCTGGCAGTGTTATTGAGCGTACTTTCTTTTATTTCCCACTACTCACCTGCGGGCTTCCTTCTGCATGGCTCGTGTAGGAGTTTAAGAGTTCTGTTGATGGGAAGTGTTCACTGCTGCACACCCAGGATGAACCGCTATCCACTGATTCCTTTGTAATTAACAGAATCAAAAACATTGCAGTGTAATCTAGTCGAGAGTGACTGTGAGCTCTGTGGTGTTTGCTGTGTATGTGCTACGGACAATAGGTGCCAAGGATAACTAACAGCAGGTCTGCTTAACGTCGCAGTTTTCTTGTCTGAATGTGACATTTGGAAACTCTTGCTGCTAGTGAAAGGCAGGACTTATTTGCATGCAGTGACTGCTCAGCTTCCAAGCGAGTGCCAATGAATGCCAAGTGTATACACTTAACTGATTACAGAAAGCAGAACTGCATTATTTTGGCTTGATTTAAATAGTATTGAGCTACAATTTTAATCTTGTTTCCAACTCCCTTGTATGTTCTGAATGATGTAGGGAACTAGACTACTGCAGCAGTCACCAGATGAATTTCCCTTAGGAAATTAGCCCCCTTGATGCCTTAAGATCAGCAGCACTGTACCAGTCCTAAGTCCTAACCGTAACCAGATTTGAAAACGAAAGGAGCTGCTCCTTAGAAATATCCTTGAATCCACTCCTTTTAGAAGCCGTCTTGAGAACTGTTGCAAAACTGTCTTCCAAGATGAAGTGGTCTGAAAGAGTAAGAGGGCAGATAGCTCCAGCTGTCCTACCACAAAGTGCTTGTATGAAAGCCAAGGTGTAGGGAAACCTGGTGTAGGGAACTGCTGTGGCAGGGGGGTTGGACTCGATGATCTCTTGAGGTCCCTTCCAATCCCTATGATTCAAGCAGGCTGCAGAGCACCTGGAGACTTCCCGTGGTGGAAACCTACGAATCACCATCAGCTTTCTAAACCCACCTTCCTGGCCGCCGGTGTTAAAACCCTGCTGTGTCTGTGGACTAATTATGCAGAAAGGAGCTTTTCCTGATAAAGGGTAGCACTCGCTGAAGTGTAATGGGGAAGGCATCTCCACTGCGCTATCGATCCTTGCTGCTCTCGCTGTCGGGGCTGGTCTGAGCTGAATGCAATTAGATGCGATCCCTGCACTCAGGGGGAAACCGGGTTTCTCATTTGGTAACGCTGCCTTCTTCAACTCCTAATAAATAGGACATTATAGGAGAATTATTCCATTCTGTGTCTTACAAAAGGACTAGTCTTCTCCCATTTGATTACTGGGCCCTAACGATCAAGTCAGTGAAAACATTTACAGTCAGGCTTCTCTTTATTTCAGTCCTTTCTTATCCAGGGAAAAAACAAAACCTTACAAAGAAAACGCAGGAAATTTTGCATTAAGCTGACCTTGCCCCACACATCATTTGTACGGCTTTCTCTCTATGTTTCCAAGAGACCATTTAGCTTAATGCTCTGTTCCACATCTCATTTCATTATGTTACAGGTGCTCAGGGGATGCTTTTCTAAAGAACAAAGGAATGACATATTTCCTGGCTCAGAAAATGAATTCAGTGTTGGTTTAGGAGTCTCCCTCCTTTTGTGCCTTAGATGTACTTTCTGTAATATGGAACGGGCAGTTAAGATGCTTTAACCAAAATATACAGCATTGTAAATGGAAGAACTCGCACGGTTTTCCAGCACGCTTCAATTTTCCAAAGCCATTCGGAAATTCTTCATATGTTTGCTCTTGTAGTAAAAGGTTAAGTGACACACTGAATTATCAGAAATTCGGGCAAAGACAAAATGAGTTGGCCTCCATTCCATCCGGCTTAATATGCCAATAGAAATGACATGTACAAAATACATTATTTGTAAAGCATTCTTAACAAAACAAAAATCAACAACCAAAACCGTGCCTGGCTCTATGATACTTACTTAGACAGCATATATTTCAAGAGCCTACAGCATTCAATTTAGATGAAAAAGAATGAATGAAGTAACGGGGAAAAATGGGAGTGACTTATTCAACTATTCATGATCAGGGAGTTTGTGTCTTTCCGTATGTGGAACAGGGAGCAGAAAATTGTTCAAAAATGCAGTATAAAATCAGCGACAACTCCTGAAGTGATACAAGCATTTTAGAACTTAAAACCGTTTGGAACGTGGTAGGAAATGAGCTGTTTGTGAACGGCGAACGAAGTACTCTGCTGAAAATCTACTCAAGTTTTGAGCCATTGAAGGAAATTAATCCTAAGTGGGACTTCAGGAGTAGAATTTCTACTTTGATGAATTTTTCATGCTTGATAGATAGTGATATTCAACTAATAACGTTAATAACCTTACTATTTGCAGGTAATTATCCCCATAAATGAGCTGCGATGGTTTGAAAACATCTGTTTCCTTTTGGAGTCCGTGTACATCTGCCCTCAAACAAGGTGAAAATGTAGTGTGATAGCTCTGAGGACTGAATTGCTGTTGTGTTTTTTTTCTGTAATGCTGTATTCCCCTGCAATTAGGTAACAGCTTAGAATGTGATTACTGCATTTTCACGTATCAGCGTGTATATTATTAGAATGTTTGCTTCCTTAATCTCCCTGCTTTATCTGATATTTTAGGCATTAAACAAATCATAGGGTTGATACGTACAATGTTTCCAAAATAACTGTTTTATTATCTTGCTGGTGAACTCTGTTTGTTAGATAATTGCTTTTAATGAGCTTTGCCACAGCTGCTTCCCATGTGGGGCTGTGCACCCCCCCCCCTCCATCCACTCCTTCACACCTCTTGAACTTCCACTGGCACAAATCCACGCATGCGATGGGCAAACGTAGTAGAACTCTTCTGAGGCTGTGACTGAGTTTGATGCCAGCTGAATATTCCGCCAGCACCCTGAAACTAGTGGTAATCAAATGCCCAAAGCATCGTGCGACGAGGAAGAATTCCCATTTTCCTGGAGGTGTATTTTCTCCCCTTTCCCAGCGGAGGCATTCACTGTAGCTTTATTGGAAACCCTTCACCGCTGGTAGTTCAGTGCTCCACTCGGAGCCGCTCACAGGTAGCGGAATCCTCTTAGTGTGATGGATATGCTAGTAAATGGAAAAATGCTGCTCTGTAAGTCGTTTCGAACATGAGAGAGGTTATCTGACAGAGCTCTCTTTAACCATGAGGTTGGCAGTGAGATCAATTTTTTTTTTTTCCCTTCTGACTGAGAGGAAAGTGGCAGCTGGATGGATTTTAAATGAAAACATCTCTCTGAGGCTATAGCTGCTCTCCAGGGGGACACGTCACAGGTTCCCATGCTGGGTAGCAGCAAGAGCAAGGCTCAGCCTGTCCTCAATCTGCGCAGCTGAAGCTGGTGTGTGACATGAAGGCGGCAGGGTAGTATTGACTGTAGACTTGCGTGTCTGAAGTTGAGCTGGGGTGCTCAAAATGTTGTAAGGCCAAACTCTGATTTTCCATCTTTCATGTCTCCTGTGTTCTTCAAAGTGGCTGAAAAGCAGTTAGAGGGTTTCCTGAGATTTCTTTCAGTGCGAATGTTCTGAAGTATCGCACTAGGAGATGGCAAAGATCGTGTCAAAGCAGATAGAAAGTACATCTAGTCTTGCTGTGATGCCTGACAAATCATTAACTTTGGGATCTAGGCTGCCCTAACCTATGTGGAGGTCAAGGACAATGGCATTGTGAGAGCTGCAAAAGTGTTATGATCTAGAGTGCCCATTCCTTCGCTATCCTGGGCAGAAATTCAGCAGAGGTGGTCTTTAGTGTGCGTTACATTGTAGTTTTTAAAGCCTGCACTTTATCTACCATCTCTGCAGTGATTGAACTGATGCAATATTCTGTAGCACTACAAAAATAATTCAAGGAGTCAAGCTAACAATATGACTTTCAGTCCAAGTGATGGAAGAAATCTATGTATGCAGTCTGCAAAGAATGGGTACTCCATTTTACTTCGTTGTGCTGTCATGAAAGCTCTACAGAAACCTGTGCTCAGAAAGGGCTAGCTAGATCTTCTTCAGCAATACTGTCTAGAGCTATATATGCAGCCATCATTCTGCTAAGATGGGTGCTGCCAGATTTGATAAGAACAATGAAGAAAGAAAAAGAAATGTTATGGCCACTAGGATTCAGTGTAGTCACTCTCGTCTGCCCTAGCTAAAGCAAAGGAAATCCCTTTTATTTTTTAAGCAAAATAAATTGTTTTAAATAAAGTATTAAAGGAAAGATTAGACCCTGAGCTCTGCTAAATTCTTTCAGAATTTCTTAACAGTGGGGGGCACATCAGCTTGGTGCTAACCTCTCTCTGAAGAGTGTTTCAGGCTGGGCCAAGAGCAGTGAGAACTGCAGCGGCTTCTGGCTTTATCTGTAAGAGTAGCGGTCACACAGGAACAGCTCTGAGCCCCTTCTCTCTACGCTGTCTGGAAGCTCTGGATTTACACAGAGGCAATACTCCTGAGTGACATGGGGTCTTCTTGACTCGGTACACCCTTCCAGCTAGCATTACCTAAAATGGAGTTTTTCTCACTTCCTTTTCTCTTTATTGAACAAAATTTCTGTTTATAGTCACATTTTCTTTACGGCTCACGCTGCATGCTGTCTGTCACTCGCCTTGAATATGGGTTTTGCACACGTGCCAAATAGTTTGTTACTTGGCGAGGGTTCATTGCCAAGAGAATTTGCTTCTACGCATAGTAATAAGCAAGTTTGGCTAATAGGCTCTTTGTCTGAAAGCCTTCTGCATATTCAGAGCTGCTCATTTGTCACGCTAGCCTGATCCAGGCAACAAATATTAAAAAAAGAGTCATAAATATGCCCTGTTCTTTCCAGAATGCCAACTGAAGTAAGCATTAGCTGTTTTAGATGTTTTGTCATCTGCTCCTCTTTAACTCCACAAGTGTTGTCCAACCACACTTGCTTCTAGAATAGTCTTCCTAACCGTCACTGATTTTTTGCTTTTGGAAGTGCCTCATTCTGTTCTCTGTGTTCTTGTGGGGTACATCTGTTATTAAAGCACACTGACCTGATGCTGCGGTAGCTTTGGGATGGTGAAGTTCATACCCACAAAGTCCATACATAATTTTCATACTTGTGAAGCTGGCACGTCCTGACAGCATGTTACCAGCTCTACCGGTAGCTGACCTATAAAGCCAAGAACTTCCTTAGGTGTTTGGAGATGGCAAGTGTCCTTCACGCTGGGACTGCCTGGTGGTTGATATCAACATGACTTCATGTATTTTTTGCAACTGGTTTCTTATATGCAAGTTACAGCGTTTCCTGTCCTGCAACTGATTTCTTATTTTCAATATTTAATAACAGTCACCTAGAGGTTGAGAGTCACTTTTTATTTTGAAATACTTCCATCTATCACTTAATTCTGCCTAGAGCTAGAGTGTATAACAAGCCAATTAATTGGCAGAATAGAAATCAATGGCATACATATGAAAGACTTTTCCTTTTTTAATTAGACTATACAGACTGCTTTTTAAACAGAAGTAGTCAAGCAGCATGCTGAAGAAATAGACAAAAGCCTGTTCTAAATGGATTAGGTCAGAGATCAAACTTTTCTATTGTTTGCTGTGAATCCCCTAAAAACAGAAAGCCCAAAGCTAACAGTACAGCACAGCCGCTGGTCTCCCAAGTAACAAAAATCAGCAAAAGGGAATGTTACAGCACCATCTAGTGCTTCTTGTTCCAGCAGCGCAGTAAATTAATTTTCCCTTTAATTCAGGCGTGGAGGTGGAGAAGAGGGAGTTCATTGGATGCTTCTACATTCTGACAACTTCTTCGCTCTCAGCTAGTGCTGAGATAGGAGGGAGCTGAGGGATGTAAATGAGCTTTGCTGTTTTTCATGGCTGGAGATTTTGCCAGTAGAGCTGTGGTGAGTTCCTCCTATTCATCCCCTAAACATTCAGTTAGTTTTACCTCCTGAGAATAGTTGAGGTGAGGACACAGGAGTTCACCTGCTGAAAAAATGGAGACAAGCACTGCAATTCATCAGTGATGTGACCAGAGAGCGTTTTGTGGGAGTAAACAGGTATTTTTGGTAGAGCATATATTTTCTCTCACATGTGTATGAGTGACTGACAAGTGGGAGGTTGGTATCTGTCTGCAAGCTCTTTTTGCTGAGAACTCTGCTCATACTGAATGTATTTATGTCAGATCACCAGCACCCAAGCCCTTGCTTTCTTCATCCTGTGACCCTCAGCAGTATTAAATGAAAGCCTAATTTTTGCTATATAGTAATATCCCTTACATTGATGTCCTTTTTTTTTCCTTTTTTTCTTCCCCTGTGCTTATTTCTTCTAGAAAAGTGATTTAGTGTCCTCTGACTCCAAAGTACCACGAGGTTAATCAACAGCAATTTTGCAAATAGCCACAATTGCCAGCCATCGATTGCAGGGCACAAAAGAAACAATATGAACTTGGGCAGTAAACCCTACAAGGACTGGTAGCATGGCATGTAAAAATTGTTCCTAATCAATGTTCTTACAAACAGCACTCCTGTAACAAAACGAAAATTCATGACAGCTGGCTGTGTGTATCTTTGATAAACAGCTGCTGAAACTAAAAGAAAAAAGCCCTTCATCATACTCAAGTGCTCTGACTTCATCTAAATTACAGTAATTTGGGCTACTTGCAGACAGATTGGCACTGACCAGATTAACATACTTTGGGGTATACCAACAAATTTAATAAAATAACTTGAAGTTGATGCACTGCTCTTCAGTCTGCAATGTACTGCTTTCTGTCTTTAAGCAGACCCTGGCTGATACCAGTGGAAGAATATGGAATGGCCTCTGGAGCTTCCAGTCTGAGTTTGGGAACGTGGCACGTGCTGGGAGGGACTGAAGTGTGAGATTAATGAGCCACACTCTTTAAACTAGAGATTGTCTTTTGTGATCAAAGATCCAAACCTTCATATATTAAATGTGCTTTCTAAGACCTCTAGGTTAAAAAATTAAAATTAATCGCACCTCAGGGTATTTAAATAAAATAAACGTCCCCATAGTAACACGTAACCCAACAGAAATCATATATCTTAAGAAAAAAGTTCACTGTGTCTCCACTATGCCTTTGTAAGAAAAGCTGGTGGACATTAATCTAGGTAATTCACAGTCACAGACTAAAATAGAACTTATGTCCAATTTTCAGTATTGGACTTAGAATTAAGGCTGTAGCAAGGACTACACGCTGCACACAAATATACCTCGTAGCAGTGTTAACATCACAAAGATGTGCTGTCATTTGAAATAAGAATTCCTGGGGTTTGGTCCTAGAATTTCCAGCAGTCGTCATTTTGATCTTTTTTTTTTTTAATTATTATTATTATTTAAATATATAATGTTTCATAAAAAAGAGAGACAAAAACCCACCTCATTCAGTCACCCGAATTATTTGAGAAACTCAGCAGCCATTACAAAAATAAGTCCTTCATCACTCTGGAAACATGCTTAAGAATGCAACACGGACATATCCTTTGCAGTTATGTAAAAAAAAAGCAACAACAACAGAAGCCCAACTATATTAATATGTTGGAAGAAAAGATGTATTTCGTAACTGTTTTTAATCGAACACTGGGGGCTGTAGAAGAAATGCTTCATACTTTTTTAAGGCTACAGGTTGTTGGACTGCCATCCAGTGAGTCTACAAAAATATGTGATGGATTTCATTATGGCATGTGTGCTATGTACAGAATCCTGGGGGTTGTGTGGGTTGGTTGCAGCTGGACTCGATGATCTCGATGGTCTTTTCCAACCTGAGCACTCCTGTGACTGTGCTTCTGTACTGAGATGATGCAGATAATAGAATCTCTGCAGAACTGAGCGCTCGTTTTATGAATGCTTGGCATTCTTAGCAGAGAAATGTTTGTAATGTGCTCCTGATGGTGAAAGTGGCATTGAATCTTGTTCGTATTTCATGCTGCATGGGTAAGGTAATGTTGAGTTTGTGAGTTTCCCGTTAATGCCGATGACAGCAACGAAACTTCAATAGTGATGCAGAGAAATCCAACAAAGTAATTTGACACAGCAATGCAATATGTCCAGCAGGTGCTCCCTTTATTACAGCTCTGGGTGTGTGAGGGATCTCTCCACCAAACATGCACACCAAAGAGAGAACTGAATACAAATTTTAAGCTATAGCACAGGCATATTCACCACATTCCAAACTCTGGTTATCGAGGGGGTTCAACCTAAGGGTCAGTTTTGCTGTAAATTTTCAAACCTTGAAGGGGGAGAGCTCCTCACCGTTCCTGTGGGTGTTTTAAGAGAGAGACATCAGTTTGGTTTTCTTGTTGGGACAAAACAATGTCCGTCCTGCTTTCTCATTGACAAGCTTATTAGTTTGATTTCTGCCCACCCCCATTTCTAAGTTTTGCTCTCTGTTTGTGTAACACATCTGGCCCAGCAGACAAATCCGCACCTTCGTTGCCATGTGCAGGTATTACTGTCCTTTGTGGCGATCAGCTTCTCCAAGCCGTACCCCGGAGAGGACTCCCCGCCCCTATTTCTGCTTATCTTTACAACCACAAACACTGAGGCGCCGCGGGGACCATCTTGATGATCTGCGGTTCTCTGTGCTACACAGAAGCTGTTCTCATGATTCAATAGAAAGGGACAAATCGCAGAGCTGCGCTCCTCCGCCCGGGCCCCACAGCACCGCACCGCGGCACCTCAGCCCCGTCCCGCCCGGGCCTCACATCACCTCAGCCCCGTCCCGCCCGGGCCTCACATCACCTCAGCCCGGGCCCGGCGCCGCCAGGGGCCGCTCCGCAGGGCTCGGCTCCGGGGCCGCCGCCGCTCCTCCCCCATTTCCCAGGCTCCTCTCCGGGTAAACAGCGATGGCCGCCGAGGAGGGAGGTGGCGAAGCCCGTAACAACATGGGGAACCACCTGCAGCTGGTGCCTGGTAACGGGGGAGCGGGCGGGAGGAGGGCGGGGGCAGCCGGGAGCCGTGCTGCTGCTCGGGTGAACCGTGCCCGAAAGGTGGAGGCTGCGGTTCGGATCCTCTGCTGCGCGGATGTGGGCCGCTGTAAAACCAGATAAAACGGGGAGGGCTCGTTTGCTGGGTTAGGAAGGCTCTGCTTTATCTGAGCGCTCGGTAGCGGCACAAGAGAGCGGGGAAACGGGAGGGATGGAGAGCGGTGCTGAGCAGGCTCCCTGCAGCCTGCCGTGTGTGTCGGACAGCAGCGCAGCTCCTCGTGTCGGTGCCTGTTGCGTAAGAAGGTCAGTTTTGTTCTTATTTAGGACGTAGTGCCTCCAAACTGACGTGAGCTCATGCTTTGGCTTTGGAAGCAGCTCCTGCTAATATGTTACTTCAGAATATAGCGTGTAATGAGCAGTAAGTCTTGCCAGTAAGCAGTGTCATTTGCTGTGGAAGGAAACCCTGGGAGAATGCTGTGCCTGTATGTTTTAAGCAACCTAAAAATGCCAGCCTTAGTATTTCCTGCCCTGTTTCTGTTTGCTGTTTGCTGTTCGTATGCCCTCAGTTCTGCACAAAGTGCTGGTGGGCCAGGATGAGCAGTGCCCAGCCTGCTATGTGAAGTGTGAGCTTGGTCACACTCGTGCTCTCACTAATTGTGAAATTAATCGACTAAAATGCAGTTAAGAGTGATGAAGTGACGGTTCCCTTTGCCTGCTGCCTCACTTTGTGCGTTGTGCCTGAAGAGGAGAGCGAGGAGGGTGTTTTCTCCACGTTCTCGTGGTGCTGCTGCTGCAGTGAAATGAGTCATCATTCCTCCCAGCCCTCCGGATTGCCACCGCAACGCCGTTACGGTGCGATTTTGGCAAGAGCATGCAAAAGTTTGCAGGATGCAGTCGCTCTCAGATCAGCGCCTGTTAGCTCCTGTTGTGTTCAGAAGAGCAAATGGAACAGCCTTTCTCGAACAGGCTGCTGAAAGTGCTAATGAGAGTACAGTTTCTGATGGAGGTGGTTTCCTTCCCCCACCCCCAGCACACACTGCTGCCCCAGAGCCACCATAAAGCTTCCAGCTCTGTCCCTCCGTCAGGTTAGGCAGTGTTGGCCCTCTTGTGCATTTCAGATGTTTTGCAGTCACTTATGCTTAGGATTCCTAACTGCATAAACGAATTACACAGCAATTAATATATTTTTATGATAATTAAGGAGGTGGTGCTTTATTTCTTTAAGTTATGTAATTAATAAAGCGCCAGAGAGAGGCTGTAACCTCTTTTCTTGCAGCGCCGGATCATTTCTGTTGGTGAAGAATACAGTACAGGATGGATTTGAAACCTCAGCAGGTTGTGCTATTCCTCCTGCAGACAAAATAGGCAGAGCTGTAAAGCATGCAGGTTTTGGGCTTTTTTTAAGTGAGTTAAAACAGAAACAGAGACGACAGTGGACTGTGTTGTGGGTCTGTTGCACAAATGTGCCTGAAGGTCAAGGCAGGGAGATAGGAGGCTCTCCAAAGACAGCCTGCAGTGCTGCCTTCTTACTTCTCTTACCCTCCTGTGCTCACTATGGGGACATAGTGCTCCCATTTCCTTCTGAACACCTTCCTTTCATAATATTTGCTCACAGTGCATTCAGGAAAAAGTAATCACTTTTTAAATTATCAACACTGGCTTATTGCTTAAGAAAATAGGAATTGCAAAGGCAGGTGACTGGATAAACTATTGTAAAGACCTTTTTCTGCTGATGTTGTAACATATTAGCTTTCAAGGTCTGAATGATAGCTGTCAGTGCTGCTGGGATTGCCCACACTGATAACAAGAATCCTGCAGAACTCAGAAATCTGATTTAGATTTAAGATGGTGTATAGTTATTATTGGAGTTTGAAGTGTTAAGGAAATAAGAGCCTGGTTTTGAGTCTTTCTACAGCACAGTGGTTTTGCTATAACAACAAGAAAATTATTTACCAATATGAAAACTGCTTCCCAGTGAAAGGCAGCAGCGTGGGGGATATCAGAGAGTGTTTCTGTGATTCTCTGACTTTTCTCACTGTCTTCATCTTTGCTGGTGGATGTGTACACAGTATTCTGCATGTGCTTATTAGCAGAGAGTGATGAAGAGGATGACAATGAAATGGAAGTCGAAGATCAAGATGGGAGAGAAGCCGAAAAGCCAAACATGATTAATTTTGACACCAGTTTGCCAACGTCACACGTGGTATGTCTTTCTCTACGTACATTCCATCGAATGCATTTCAAAGAAGCTTGACTCTTGCTTTGTTTCATCACATTCAGTCAAAAAAGTGTTGCTGTGCTGTCGCTTCCTGACGTGCTGTGTTCAGTATTTAGGGTCTGATATGGAAGAGTTTCACGGGAGAACGCTGCATGATGATGACAGCTGTCAGGTGATTCCAGTGTTGCCCCACGTGATGGTGATGTTGATTCCTGGACAGACGTTACCTCTTCAGCTTTTTCACCCTCAAGAGGTTAGCATGGTGCGGAATTTAATTCAGAAAGACAGAACATTTGCTGTTCTTGCATACAGGTAAAATACACGAGTGAGTTTCCTGATGGTACGCAGCATGTGTTTTTAGCTCCATTTCTTTGGATAGCAAATCAAAAGCAGATGATTGCATCGGTTCTGTGGTGAAAACTAAGTTGTGGTTTGAAACTGTTAGATAAACGTATTCTTCCATCACACCATGAAAAGCAGCTCCGTAGCAGCATCACGTTTATAGGAGAGCTGAAAGTGCCCTTGTTTGAGCACCCCTGTGATTTCACTGTTTGAATGCATTGCCCCCGTTTTACTTGTTGCAGTCTTGGTCTGAAATGTTAAAATTTGATCCTTGTTCTGAAACTTTATTGCCACAGAGGTGTATTTGCTTTGTTTAGTGTATAAGCAAGCACAGATGAAGGTTTGACAGTAGAGCAGAGGCACATGAAATGATAGAGAAGTGGAAAAGGCTACAGTGTGCAAAAAGAAGCTGGGGGGCATTCCTCCCTCTCACTCCCCAGTTTACAATGCTTTAATTTTGTAGGAAGTGGGAATAGTTACTTTTAGAATGTCAGTCTAAGCAAGTTTGGTACTTTCAGAGTCTGCCTTTCAGGGCGTTGGTGATCCTTGTGTTCCTAGATTCTTGTCTCTGCCCCCTGGAAATAAAAACCAAATAGTGCAAAAGAAAACAACCCCAACATCAGAATTAGCTTTTAAAATGGGGAAAAAGGTCCGCAGCAGTCTGAAGGCATATGGTAGCACTTCTTTGATTAAGGCTGAGTGGTAAGATTTTACAGTCAGTGCAGGTGGGTTAATGAGAGAAATCTGAATGAACAGTCCTATCTGGAGCATAGGTAACGCTTAAAATTCTGTTACTTTTAGTAACGTACGTGAAAGGGAAGCACACTTTGGAACCACAGCAGAAATATATGCCTACAGAGAAGAGCAGGAGTATGGAATTGAAACAGTCAAAGTGAAAGCAATAGGAAGACAGAGATTCAAGGTGCTTGAACTACGAACCCAGTCAGACGGGTAAGGAAATGATGTGTTTGATTTTACGTGCTGCAGATCTTGTTTGAGCAAAGCATGTAGCTTACGTTGCTGGTGAGCGTGGTCTTTCAGTCACACAGTTGGCTGGTTAGTGCTTTTACACTTAATTAGCAGCTTCTTCAGCTATGTGTTTTAGTTATAGTAACTTCGCTCTGAGATTCTGTAGTTTGATTTGACCTGTGTGAGTAAATATCTGTCAGAATTATTTTGTTCCTGAAAATTAAGCTGGGAAAGAGATGGTTCTTCTAATCTCTCTCACATCCCTGTTTCAAAAGAAATGATCGAGGAGGGCCTCCTCTCATTT
Source organism: Callipepla californica brunnescens (assembly GCA_023055505.1). Classification (NCBI taxonomy): domain Eukaryota; kingdom Metazoa; phylum Chordata; class Aves; order Galliformes; family Odontophoridae; genus Callipepla; species Callipepla californica. The sequence goes on along the minus strand of JALIRH010000015.1, from coordinate 14,226,865 downwards.
CACAAGTGTGTGCCTTGTGTTGTCTTGTGGAAAGTCCCCCTGACACCAGCTTCCTTACCACTGAAAGAAGGTAGCTTGAGTTTTCTGTCTGCTCTAGAGGGCTGGGCAGGACATGTTCCAGTTAACTTTACATGCAGTTGCAGCTCTGAACTGCTGCAGGCAACAGTCTGACAATACAGCTAATAACAAAATGTTGGCCCTTTTTCTATTTCGAGTGGTCTTTAACTGCTGAGCTTTAACAATGTACAGAAGCATCCAGCTGTGTGATTCAGATATGGAAAGGACGGTAACTGATCCTGAGAGGGGTGGTTTTCTTGGGGATGTCTGGAGGCTGGTAATAATAATGGAGAAGAAACAAGTCACTTGCTTGTTTTTCCTTTTGTAAAACGTAAAAGCACCCTCAAAATAACGACATGCATCTTATATTTCAGGATTTCTGTTGCATTGCACTGTTAAAAAAAATGAAATTCCTTCCCCCTAGGCAGTATTCTTTGTCACTATGTAACTGTCATCAGGCACTGTGGAATAGGTGACCTGGTTGATGCTAGGATATTAAAGGACAGTCAGACTCTATATCCTATTTCTGCTGATTTTGAGCTCTAGCTAAGCACATGAGCTTTTGTGGTTTGAAGATAGCAAACTGCATTTCTGCTAAATTTCCTTTTTGAGAGTATGGTGTGTAATAGCTGACTGTTGGCTTAATACTAAAGGTAACTTGAGACAAAAATCTGGAAGTCCAGTGCTGAGATGGTAGAAATTGTTCTGTGTAGCCGTTGTCAGTCAGATTTTAACTCCATCCACCACAATCCCAACAGATTACCTGTACTCTGAAATACAGAGGCATCCTGTTGTATATTATGGAAAAAGAACTTAACTGGGAAGGGGAAACAGAAAGCCAAGTAACTTTGGCTGAAATAACTTGGAGTTCTGTAGGCCAATGCAAAAAATTTGGGAAGCAGCTAATTCTGACTTCTAGGGGCAAATCAAGAATAGACAGAAGAATCTGTCATTCATTGCTTCAGCTTGATTTGAGGCATACTAGATTTCAGTGTACACCGAAGTCCAGCCTGCACAGTGGCTTCAACAAGTTAGCCAAGGGTGTGAGTCTGTGTTTTAGAGTGGTGTACGTTTGGTTTGTTAACGTGCTGTGTGTTTCTTATGGTCATTTGATTTATAGTACAGCTCAAACTCTGATAAAGTAGATTCCTGCTTAAATTCTGCATTACCTGTACTGATAAGCAATAAAATCCATTCTTTGATACTCTTGTGTATGTGTATAACTCCATGGGTTGTTTTTTTTTTTCCTTTTACCAGAATCCAGCAGGCTAAAGTACAAATCCTCCCTGAGCGGGTGCTGCCTTCAACCATGTCAGCAGTGCAGCTGCAGTCTCTCAGCCGACATCACATCTTTCCTTCTTCAAAACCTACAGCGTGGCAGGATCGAGCCTTACGTCAGTGGTGGCAGAAGTATCAAAAGGTTTGGAAGTGATGTGTAGCTTTTTAATAGTTAGATCAGAAGAGCATCCTGACTTTAAGTAACCCAGCAGTTTTCTTCGTCAGTAATTGCTCTGCTGTGAGAAAGCATCCACTGGAACTTCCAGCTTGCATTGCTGTTTGTAACATATCAGTTTCCCCTTCAAAAATGTGACCACGTTTTCTTTGAATTTATCTTTGTCAGCTTAAGATGCCTGATATTGCTCTTTAATCTCTTTCTTTCACGTTATGTATGTATTCATTTGACTGAATTGATACGAAATACTTCTATCACCTTCCATAGTCAGTATCTGTAACTGCTGTGGTTGCTGAGACATCAATAACTGATGGAGACTAAACGAGATACATTACCTATTAGGACTTCAATGTTTTGAACCATCTAGGTTTCAGATATTCCTTTGAGAGGCATAATTTCTTATTACTAAGTAGTAAAAATACTTTCAGTGCTGAGACAGATTTTCTGAGAAAGTCCATCTATTGTCTGTCTTGTACAAAAGTCTTAGCACTCAGTGCATTTGAGAAGTGTTTAGGAAGGCTCATGAAATACTGACACTGATAGCAAGTTGTATCTTTGAATAATCAGATGAGAGAGATACATGTTGGTGAAATCTGCTAACATTAAGTAAAAATCATTGCTGATTTTGGTTTCAGAGGAAGTTTCACTGTGCCAGTCTGACGTCTTGGCCTCCCTGGCTTTACTCTTTATATGATGCTGTAAGTATTACCAAATAGTAAATGTTTTTGTATCTGTGTAATGGATCATATTAAAGTTTCATTTTGTTAGCTCATGAGTGTTTTTGAAAGAAGGGCATACCTTGCAGTTTACTGGTAAGAGTAGTAAAGGCTTCCCCTCTGTGTAGTTGGTCCCTGGTGCTAAAGTGTGCATCTGGGATGGCTGACTGAGGTTCAGGTTCCTACTGTGTTGTCTTGGGGCAGAGAGCTCAGTGCTCTGTCCTACGTGCTCCAGGTGAGTGTCCTAACCAGCACAGGTGATAGTCTCAGGTGGGTCTTTCCTGTTGGAGTTAGTTTACTTTTAAAAAACTTATATTTTTCTTCATATATGTGACTGTATGTGTATTTGTAACAAAGGGACAGAGATGGAGAAAGCTAATTCTTCTTAGCTCAGCTCTATATATCTCTAGAGTTAGAGCAGTTGTCTGCTTATCTCAGGTGAGATTTTTACTGATGGTTGGCTGTTTTTTGCCCATTTCCCAACTTGTTTTGTTCTTAGCTTAAAACGTGGAGGTGTGAAGTGTTTGTAATTAGCATTTAAGACTTACAAGAATAACGTAATGTCCACTAGGGAAAATAACTTGCTCTACATTTTGCTTCCTTTTTCTAAGAAAAGAGAAATACCCATGTACTTAAATTAGGCTTTTCTTCTAACAAAAGGAAACCTTGATGGAAAGAGTCAAGAGGCAGCTACACGAATGGGATGAAAATCTTAAAGATGAGTCTCTTCCAACAAACCCCATAGGTAAGATCTTTAGCTTATGAACTCAAATTTAGGAAAAAAAAAAATCCCGAGACCGTAAGATTTAGATAATTACTAACTAGACAATTACTACAGTCCATTCCTCACTTTTAGTTTCCAGTAAATTTTGGTTGCTGATTTTGTCATTAGCTTTGACAGGAATGTACAGAGTCCCCCCGTTGTTGTAGAACAGTTGCTCCCTGACAGGAGGAATGTGATACAAGTGTTTCTTAAGAAAACAAGAGCCAGAAGCATAGGAGATGTTTGAAGTGTTCTGCTCTGGATGTACAGAGATGAACTCCGGCAGTCCGTTCCAGACTTATGTTTTAGCTCTCAGTCTGTAACTGAGTAGGACTGGTGGGTTTCTTTCTGGCTTAAATTCTAACAGGCCTGGTGCTTTCTCATTTCCAGATTTTTCTTACAGAGTTGCTGCTTGCCTGCCAATTGATGATGCGTTACGCATACAGTTGCTTAAGATAGGTAGTGCTATTCAGCGCCTCCGCTGCGAGTTGGATATTATGAACAAGGTGAGTGCTGCTGAACCTGTTATTTACTAGAAAACTGTCTGCCCCACAACCATAAAAGAAAAAAAAAAAAGTGGCTGTTCCCATCTCCTGTAACAAATAATACTTCTGGGAAGTGAGCTTGGGAGTTTCTGTTTTTCCTTTGCCTTGAAAAGTTGGCACAAGGAAGAAAATGCTGTTAATTCTGGACTTGCAGCAAGAATCCTATTTGCTTTTGTTGTAAATCGTATTTCAACCCCACGCTACTCTGCCTTCTCCAGGAGATGGTGCTAGAAGTCCAGCACTGTGGTTACCAACCTTTGAACATCAGAGCACCATACTGCCAGGACAGTGTACTGCAGTGAGGTGCTGTTGTGCTGTGAAGACTTGTGCACTGTGACAAAAGAGAAGGCTTCGTAGTATGCAGCTATTGAGTATAACTCTGACTGAAAGGATTTTTTTTAGCAAAAGACATATATTGACTTGTTAAGTAATAACTTTTTACTGATGTTTTAAAAGTTATCCTCTTTTCTTCCCACTCCATGGTCGTGTAATGCTCTAAATGTAGGTCACGTTGTTTTATTTTACATGGTACACTGCTTAATAGTGTAACTGTTACGTTACAGTGCCAGTAGTGGTCAGTCGACCTCATGTTGAATCACTGTGTTTTAGAAACAGCAGTGGCAACAACATCTTTCAGTGTTCCCAACAGCAGTTCAGAACAATACTCCTGAAGAGGAAACACTGAGAGAGTCATCAGTACAGATAAAAATCGTCTGGTAGTTAGTAGCAGGAATAGTTACTATTTGTTATCTGACTAGAGAGACAAATGAAAGTTTTGGTAATGCGTTCATCACAGAGCACCTCCTGAACATCGTGGTGAAGTGTTCTGCAGAGCTGATTGAAACGGCGATTTTCTTGGCAGTGTCAGTGATGAATTGTTTGGCTCTGCTTTATAAAAATGCTAGGAGATGAATTGCTCTGTCATCATAATTAAGAAAAAGGTCACTTCATCAAGACAAATACGTACGATGCATCGACAGCAACTCATCTGCAGAAGAAAAACTTTAATGATTACATTTGTATTCATTCTGCCTTTTGTGTTACACCTTAGAAGAACAAAGGGTTTCTTTTTTTGTTTCTAAATTAGCTTTTAAAGGTCTCAGCAGTTTGATTCTTGTATTGTGTCGTCAGATTTTTTTAGGTTTTTAAAAATTAATTAATGCTTACCATGAGTAAGTAAAATGCATGCTAATTTTTATCCTTTGTTATGAAGAGAAAACAAAAGTGACTGCTGCCAGATAAACAAAGGAATTGGTACAGAGTCTGTTCTGAGAGAAGGGAAATGTTATTGTTTGCCACTGTGCCTTCAGATGTCTGGAAGTGAACAAAGTTACCTTTTTTCTTTTTCAAGTGCACATCTCTTTGCTGTAAGCAGTGCCAGGATACAGAAATAACAACCAAGAATGAAATATTCAGGTGAGTTTGTTGCTCCTAATCAAGTAACGCACAGAATACAGACTCACCATTCCTTTTTCTACCCAACTCTCAGGTTCTGAGAGAAACATTATTAACCCCATTAAGTGGGGTGTGTTCCATAACAGCATCCCATCAGCTGTCTTCTCATAACTTGTCACCTTTAATGAACAGCTGGGCAAGGTGCAGCCAAACAGGAGAACGTAGTAATCCTTACTGGGCTAATATCTGTTTAAGTACCTTTTCTGAGGGAGAGACTTAATAACAAGGTAACATGTAACCTCATTTACTGTAGCCCTCTGGGACCTTCGGATGCTATTTTACATTGGAATCTATTTTCTTTGAATCATCTTTAATAACAGAATTATACATAGGCTTTTCCTACAACCTGAAGTGGTTCAGTCACTCTGTGAAATAGTTTGAAGCAGCACTGACAGCTTTCCATCTGTTTACATTTGGGAGCCATTGTTTTCTCCTTTCTTGAACTCTGACAAGATTTTTAATTGTCTTTTACAGTTTATCCTTATGTGGACCCATGGCAGCATATGTGAATCCTCATGGTTACATCCATGAAACCCTCACTGTATATAAAGCCTGCAACTTGAATCTCAGCGGACGACCATCAACAGAACACAGCTGGTTTCCTGGGTAATACTGTTCAGCTATTAATAAATGCCATAAATTTGGTTGCAAACTTTTTACTGTTCCGCTGTGGGAAACACAACGTATAAATGCAGTTACTCTACTGAGATCTTCTTTTCTTTCTTTAAGTCCTAAACTGAATAAATGTTACAGTAATTTAAAAATTACTAATGCTGCCTTAATCTCATTACCACTGAATGCCTTTAAATGTTCTTGCTATCTGCAAAAGTAGCAGAAATAATTGTCAAGATGTAAAACTCTGCCTAACAATGGTCTTGTGCCAGAACGTCACACTTCCCTGGTAGCTGTTTTTTGGTTTAGATGAGCGTGCTTCAGGCATACAGCCAAAACTTTAAATGGTTGACCTCTTAAAAAGGCCAAAATGTCAAATTATATTTGAATTACAGTTTCACAAAACCATTTCTTCAGAAATCATTCTTCTATCCTGAACGCTTTAGTTACTTTCTCTACTTGAAGGCTTGTTTGTTTTTTGGCAGGTATGCCTGGACTATAGCCCAGTGCAGAATCTGTGGGAACCATATGGGGTGGAAATTCACAGCTACCAAAAAGGATATGTCACCACAAAAGTTCTGGGGATTGACACGGTCTGCTCTCCTGCCTCGGATTCCTGAAGCAGAGGATGAATTGGGCCACGACAGATCCCCGTTACTCTGCCTGTAATCTGCTAACCTGCTCTGGAGATGGACGGGCAGTACTCTGTCTCTTAGATACATCTGCTTAGTTCTGCTTTCGATGCTCACTTAAGAAAACAAGAACTCGCAGCCACACGCAAAGAAAGCTTCACCTTTGGCATTTGGTGTGCATCCACACTGCTGTTGTTCCTGGCAGTGCTGAGAACTGAAGGTTGGTTCTTTAAAATGACAGCTGTGGAGAGAAGGTGGCACGAGGCACCAGGAAATCAGTTCCTTTGGACAGGCTTGACTCTGAACTTTCTACTTCCTCTGAACTTTCATTTCAGGAAATGTTTGCTGCTATCAGCCTGCAGTGAAAGGGATGGAGTATGATTCTGCAACATGTGATGGTAGATAACAGCAACTCGCTGCAGATGATTTCTGTTAATACGCTTACAGGTGTTCTTGATGACAGTTCCTGTTTCTAACCACGTGGAATACTTCCAGTTTTAATCTCGTGATGTTCATGAAATATTTGCTGAGTAGCCATCAAAGAGAGTGCGAGGCTGAAGGATACTGCGTTGGTGATGTCAGTAGCAGTGCTGGAGCTGGCAGAGCTGACTGCTGGGTGCAGCTACAACCAGTGTGCCAGACAATGCCCTCTGAAAGGAGCTTATGTGAAGTATTTGGTCCCTTAGAAGTCCTCTGATACATTGAGCGTTTCTGACTTGAGAAGTCTTTTAAATTTTAAATTATTTATACGGAAGATACTGATCAGTCCCAGAACGTAGAACACATTGTCATTTGCTGTTGTTTACTTTTGAATGTGCTTGTATTTTTCAAAACGATTTCTGTGGGAGATCAGTTTACAGCAGTGCATGCCTAGGGTTCTCTGAAGTGTTCTCCCAAACACCTAACTGTGGAGATTTTTCTCTAATACATATTTTGACAAGAGAGTCAGCATATCTTTTTTTCTTTTTTCCCTCAGTGCTTTAATATCACAAGGTAAACTTTTACATGACCACCTTACCCTAAAGAAACAAACTGACAGCGCTTTTCTTTTTCAGCTTGTTTGTTTCCTGGAGTTATGTCTGTGCTACTCAAATGGATGCTAAAAGGGGGCAGCTTTTGCTACTGCTTGCTTCTTGTTTCTTTCCCCTCAGAACGAATGCAGACTGCGAGATTTCTTCAGTGTGTGAGTGTACGTGCACCTTTTTGTTTTTTTCCTCTTGAAGCCTTTTCATTCACTGTCTCTCTCCTGTGTATATTTACAGGATCTTGCACTGGTGAATTCTGTGGCAGTGTGGCTTAAGGTTACGGTGTAACCCAGGTGTTGTTCCTGCTCAGTTGTGCAGCATGGGTGTGTTACTGCACTGTGAGGCTCAGACCCCTGCCAGACAGCTGTGACCTGATACAAGTGGTAATGCAGCACTGGTTACAGTACAGCAGAGGAAAAATCCAGATGTGAAGAGCTGCCAGATGCTGGAAGGCTGTTAGGGTGTTATGCTAAGTACGCAGAAACCATGGATTGTGTAACTCAGGTTTGGTTCTTTGAAGCCTTCTACCTCTGTGCTTTTTGTTTTCTCCATAGACACCTTTAATGCCATATTTAATTGTCTGTGCAGTACTCTGGCTTGCCAGTGAACTGTGAAAAAGCAATACTTCTTTGAATATAATTCTGAACAAATAGAGGGTGAATGGCACTCATTTTCTTATAGAAAGCATCCATTATGTTTATGAAATAAGCTTTCAAAAGACTAAAATAAGGAATAGAATGTGCGACTGTGAAACTTCTGTACCCAGATAACCACTGGAATCACACACAGCTTCCTGCACGCAGACTCAGACACAAGTGTGGCCTACCTGTAGGTGTTCTCCCTCTAAGATACTCAAGTGTCTCTTGTTCCCCTTACCCTCAGTAGGGCTTGTGGGCAGTGCTAAGGTGCTCAGGTATCTTCTTCTGCCCTTTGCTTTCAGTGAGAGGCTTTCAGGATGATCATTTTCTCAGCTCTCGCTGAGCTTCACGAGGTGTTTTGGGTTTTGGTCTCTCAGATGGCCTGACTTAACAGAGGCATTATGTTCACAGTGCTTAAATACAAAACAGGCATATTATTTTTGGTATTGTGTCTGTATATACGTGTATATAGTCAAGTGTAGCTAATGTTACCAAGTGAGACAACTCACAAGTAAATTTAGCACTAACTTTGTTAGCGTTGATGATGATTTTTTCATCTGCCTGACCTTCTGTGAGATGTTTGCCATTGCAAAGTCTCTGACTTGTGGAAAACAAGCATAATTCAGCTTGCTGTGGAGGTGGGGGGAGCTGGCAGGGGGTTGCCCTGTTGGAGTATTGCTGCAGTAGCATAACAGTGTCATACAATCAGAGCCTGTAATATTGCAGTCTTTCACATAGCTTCATTTTGATGACTTGGAGGGACGGTGAGAGGATCCTTGTGCTCTTGTTCTAAGAAGCTGTAGCTGTTCATTTATTTTCTTTTTGAATAATAATAGTGCTATTTTTGTATGCACTGTGATTCCTTTTGTTCCTTTCCTTGCTGAGCCCCTTTAATTGCTTTGTACGGGCTGCAGAAGGTGCAGCACGTTCTGTTTTAATGCTTCCTCTGTCTGCCTTTTGGGACAGCTTTTCAGGAAAAATCTCTCTGCCTGCAAAGAATAAAATCCACTTTTGTTTCAAAACTGATCTTAGTGGACGCGCTTCCTGCTGACGATGGGAAGAAGGGGAATGTCTGCTCTGACGTTGCTCAGCTTTTTAACTGCAGTGCTTTCAGAAAATGATGGTAAGGGAGGTAAAGAGTGCTGAGATCCTCCGGCCACCAGCCCAGCAACGCTGCTGGGGGATGTGCCTGTTAATGGGTACTGCTATCTATCATCTATCATCTCCCATTTCTTCTGGTATAAGCTTCCTCTGAAGGTGCAGGGACTAAACGAGGCTGTGGGGTGGCAGTTCAGGCTGCACGCAGGTAGTGGAGCATGCTGAATTGAATTTCAGGCTCGAGAGCTATTGTCTTACTGCATTATGAAGGAATTACCCAAAATGTCAAAGCTTTAAATCCTTGTCCCCTTGCACAGCCCGGTGATGAGGGTCTGCTGTGTCTCACTGCCACCACTGCTGTGTTAAATAACAATCTGCACTGTCCTGTTGAAGCTGGGAGGACCTTTTTAAGGGCTGAAAAAAAGGAGTGATTTTGTTACCACAGTATTCTGAAGGATTTGCTGATTTACTTTACTTTACTTTCATTTGTAAGAATTCAGCCAGCTGAGCCCTGATGGAAGGCTAGTGATACCTTCATGTGTTAGCTGAGCCTTTATGGCATCCATAGAGAAATGATGAAGGGGTCTGAGGTGGGGGCATGCTCTTCTGTTTCCTGGATGTCTTAAAGTGCTCTTACACTGAAGGTAAATGTTGCTGAGAGTGCTTTGAGGTTAAACTTGAAGCTGAGCAGCACCTGAATACTGAGGCACATGGTTTGTGTTTTCCTTGCTGCTCTCATTTTACCCACCCGTACCTCCATCGTGGTATATGAGAAGAAAAAGGTTGGTATTGCCATCAAACAACTAATAGAGCCCTAATTCCTCAAGAGTCCTATTCAAATTAATGAGCCATTTGTGTCTCTGCAGTATGGGGAAGTAAAACAAGAATAATAATCCTGCAGGGACACTGAGGCAAACCTCCTGTCTGTGTTTCTGTATGAACTCTACCGGGTGTTGCTCTCCTACAATAAGTTGTTACTGTGATGGAATGCAGTTTTGTTTTTAATATGATTTAATGTCTTTGAAATACAGTGAGAGAAAGATGCTGGGGCCAACAAATAGAAGTTTTAATGATACCGAAGCGAGCTCTTAGAGTATGTGTTTTAACAGTGCTGAATTCAGAACTGGACCACTGAATTCTGCTGCTCTGAGAAAAAACAGCTCTTCCTTTGCTATCACTGGAGATAATTCAGGTGAACTTAATGTGGGCAACTGTTTCAGCATTTGTCAGCATTCTGGCACCTCCACGGAGCTGCATTAATGGATGTTAAGCATTCCTTAAAAGAGTCAACCTAAATGTTATTACTTGTTTCCTTCCAAGATTGCGAGCAGCTCAATAAACTGCAGAAGGAGACTTCACTGTAATTACATAATTAAATCACACACCACAGTGTTACCAGGTTTTCCTTATTAATAGAGAAAAATGGTGTTCTTTTTCTCCTCCCTTGCTGTCTCCTGGAATTTTATAAATAGTTCAAGGATCTGATTGAGGAAAATGCTGCCTTCTGTGGCAGTTGATTCTGGTCCCTCTCCTCCTGTCCCCTCCTCCCCCTGGAGCTCACAGATGCAATATCCTACAGTGCTCTAGAATCTGCCTTCACTGCTTTGCACAGAGCTCCTTCCTTCTCCTTATTAAACATTACAGAACAAATTTCACCCTCGTTTCGTCTCCACAGAAGCACAAAATATTGCCCCTTTATCATTCAAATTTATGCTTTCTTCAGACAACTTAACAACTCTTCTTTATCCATGTGGTACCCACTCTTCTTCCACTCCTCCCGTAACTGCTGCAGTGCTGCCCCGATTTCTTTGCCACAAGTTATGCCCATTTTTCGTAAATCGTGGCCGCTAACGGGGAAAGTGGGAACAGTCCACTGCTGCATTTCTTTTAGAAGCTGCTCTTCTCCTTGGTACTTCAGGAGCTCCAGTACCTTTGAAATCGTGTTTGCTTCCCTAGACTGGAAAAGAAAAAAAAAAAAAGAGGGTTTATTTATTAAGAGAAAGTTGGAAACAAACTGCTCTGTACTCCACTTTACTCCTACAATGCTCTACAGGCATGCTTCTGTGCAGCAGGCTCATGGACCTGAACCTCTGTCTCACGTGTTTTAAAAGTCAGTTGAGAAAATACTCTGAAACTTCACCCATTTGCTTCTTAACCAGCATTTCACCTGGAGAGGGACTCACACCTTCCCCCTGGGAATCACTGCTGGAACAGACACCTTTCACCTCTAGTCTCAGCTACCGCAATAAATGTGCAGAACTTCACCTGGAAATGACTTCATGTAGAGCAGACACTGCTGTTCCATGCAAACTCTCAACACACAATTGGAGGATTTGAATTGCACATGAAAAACTGGAGTCCCCTGAGGTCCAGCTCCTGCTGAGGAGTCAGCTGAGGCGGTGGAGCAAACTCTCAGGCCCTAGCTGTGCTCACAGGAACAGGCCACACTTTCAGGTGACCTTGTCCAGCTTGACTGGCTTTTAAATCGAGTACAGAAGCTGCTACAGCACACAAGCTGCTTCAGCAGTCAGCTGAAATTGCTTTCCAGTTTTAAAATATATATTTTTCATTTCACGCAGCCTTCTGTGTAGGGAAGAAAAGCTAAGACATGCTATCTCTTTGCAAAACTCAAAAGCACGCACCTCTTTCTAAAAGAAAAAATATACCAGGACAAAAGCACCTGTCAATTTCTGATCTCAATATTCAAAACAAATGGTAAAGAAAACAATAAGCACTGAAATTATTGTTAATTGGGGATGATATTCCTACAGTTATTGAAGTGATACTGCACTGGAAGCAAGCTGACTGTGGCTAATACTTCTCCTCCACACAACTCATCGTTCTATCAAAACTATCACATCAAACACCAAGAAGTGAAGCAGTGATGTGAAATGCACCTACATCCATGATGAAGTCTTGGTATGGTTTCAGTGGTTCCGGGCCCGTCGCTTTAGTTAACTCGTCACGGTGTTTCAGCAAAAAGAAGCCAAGGTTCTTTTCCTCCTTCGAGATTTTCAGCCTCAAATCCAGGTTTGTTACATCATCCTTCACCTTGAATAACGATGTCAGAACAGTCATGGGTTTCGGGCACTGATCTTCAATATTTTTACTGACTCTGTCAAGCTCCTCCAG